>OV884015.1:48068048-49483048 GCA_930367205.1 Acanthosoma haemorrhoidale | reverse complement strand
ATGAATACATACCAATGTGAGTTAGTCATGTGGATTGTAGCGTTTGTATGTTGTTAATATTTGGTGGTTGATCGCTATAGTTCAAGTCCGTAGTTCTAAATTGGTTGAATAGTATATTTATAGACGGTCATTTTGTTTTCAAGAGATAAGTTGGATCGATTTTAGTTATCCAAATCGTCGTTTTTTTTTATTTCCTTGACGATCACCCGACTAGGTTAGGTTCGGCCCAAGATGGCGTAGCAGAGGTTTGTAGTGGTTCCGTGTCGTCAAATAATAAACGAACTACATAATAGCACGTTCGGCACTGGCCGGGATACCTGCGGCCTCGTTCTTACACAGCTGGAGTAGTCTTTCTCAGAATCATCACAATTAAGCTTCTCACCCTCAAAACGTGGCAATTAACATACTGTGACAATCGTTTGCCACGAGTACAAAATTCATTAATAAAAAACGACGATACTGTATGTAAGCGAAATGCTATGCATTTGGAAATGTTAACCCAAGCCGATCTCCCAACTAACAATAATAATACCAATGAATAGGCACCTTTGTCTGTGATATTTATGTATTTGGGCATAAACGAAATATTAACCTCTTAATGCACGATCTCGGATCAGGTGCTCTAACCTCCGAGCTATCCAATTAGAGAATTGCCAATATCCGATCTGCTTTTTAAGGGGTGATTTTTAAAGGGGACGGACTACCATGTTTTAAAATTGCAAGGAATTAGTTTACCTTTTATGGCATTTTACATTGCAAGTATCTAAATACTGACCATATTCCAAATTTGGCTTCTTGGCAGATTTTGTATGAATGTTGGTATGATGGTGAGCTGTACATAGTAAGTGAATAGAATTGTGCAGGTATAATGTATGAATGAGCTCTTAAATGACAATTATTAATACTGAATGAGCGAATCGTAATTTTACGAATGAAGGACTTTCTGAATGACTAAACGTTCTGAATTTAGTAATAATTTATATGTTACCGAAATAAATAGAACCCTAGTCGAGAAATGATGTTTTATGACAAAAAAAAATATTTTGTACCGTTTTATTAAAAATTTGCATCCTTCGAAATGTCAACTCGACATTTTTTTCATTGAGGATTTTGAAAAAGCCTTTGTCTTAGTCATCAGGCTCAGTCCTGAGGCACAAATGAAGACGGTCAGCACCGTGTGTACCTCCCTCCCGAGTACAGGTACAAGCTAGCAAGATTGATCATCCAAACGGAAACCGCCGGGTGATACCAAACACCTTTAGCACAAGACAGCTGCTGAGGTCAAAGATCGGCTTGATGGATGCACGGTACGGAATGGGTGGTACTTTACGCCGCCACGGTGTACGTTCATGAATAATCTATAAACTCCGAGTGAATACCCCCGGTAATAAATTGAATTGTGCCTTGAATTCAATTAAGTCTCCGATGAAATTTATCGTCCGATTCAGTTCATTTTACCATCAAATAGCCTCTCGTCGATATGCCTATAAACTTCATCGTTGTGCTAAATTAATCTGTACTTGTGGTGTAGAGGTTAGGATTGTATTTCAGTGTTCATTACAACCGTTTAAGTACTTAGTTGTTTTATAATGGATTCTGTTGCAATGTTTACTACAGAGCAGCGCCATGTTTATCAATCGTGTAGTGAAAATATTCCTCTTCATTTGCCGTGAATGTTGTCTTAACTACCCCTGTAAATTACACACTGAGAACAGGAGCAAGTATAGTTTAGAAATGATAAAAAGCTCGTGTTAATAAGGAATACTTGGTTTCTTGGTGACAGAAATGGTTTTTTTTCTCAATGGATTTTTTAAAAAGGAAATATAGGGATTTTACCAATTCGACATGTAATTGTAGAAAAATGTAAACGTTGATTTTGAAAAAAATATATCATTCATTACCTGATCCTGAAGAGGCGTAACGTAACAAAATATGATGCAGAAATAATGAAACTATGATTTATTGACTTATGATTTGACGAAAGATTGTTTGTATTTTTATATTTTGGGTAGTTCAAGATTCAGTCTCTCTAAAAAATTTTTCTTATAGGCAATTCCTCTTCTACATTCATCATTTCGCTCACTACAATCTAGAACTAGACGTACTTTAAATTAAATTTAAGAACAATAGGTAGTTGAGGTGTTTAAAAGTAATATTACACAAGAAATAGATTGCAGTGATATATTATTTACTAAATAAAAAGATTGTGAGAACAGTAAAAATAATAAAAAGAGTATCTCATGGCCATGTACTCATCTAATAATTCGAAGGTCTAAAAACATTGCATTTTTTAAATAGTTTGTAACATTTCAATATTTATTTATTTTCAAATAAAATTATTTATTTAGTTTAATAAATGAATATTTTATCATAATAGCTTTTACACAATTATTTTAAAATTTCACAACTAGAACACACCTCGATAACACGAGCTCCTTTACTTTCAACGTCCTTTATAACGTTAATATCTTTAAGTACAATTCAATTTATAATTGATAAATTGACGCGCAGGGATGAATAAGGGCGATCCGACTGGAAGAATAGGCCGGGAGAGGGTCGGGACTGCCGGTCGGGAGATGAGAGACCAAACGCCCGCTCCTAGTTTCAACTGGGTACCGGCTTTATTGATCCGCTCCGTATGTTGAGTTTGCCACGGGCGTCTGTTCAACCACTAAATACACTACGGCTTTTGGACTTCTGTTTCGTATCTAGATCTAAGTACTATTATGGAAAAATATGTTTTTGTTATTGCCAGCTTAATTTTTTTGTGATTATGAACTAAATCGTATTTTTTTGATAAATACACATAAAGCAAAATTAAGAGCGGTAAATATATAACGTGGAAAACTACGTGAATCGGGGTCAGTTTCTTAAGAACTTATTAAATGGTGGTGAAAACCATTCCGTTTTTTTGACTGTAAGTCGCCTTGACAACAAGTAAAAAAAAATTAAATACCTGCCATAATAACACTTTTGAATTAAGTTTAAAAAAAAACTTGAAGGCTCTCCCGAAATACCTATTTTTATTTATATGACATTATTAATCGACGTTGTGTCTATACAGGACTTGAATTCGGAAAATATTTTTCAATTTTCATCATGCACACAAATTTTCATATATAAACTACGATACAAAACACTGAATTTAATAAATAACAATAATGAAAGAAATAAAATGATTTATTGAAGTGTTTTGTATGTTATTGCTTTATATGTTAATTAATGTATCATTTTCTCTATAAGTATCTCTGTTCTGAGTTTATACTCGGAAGAGTAGTACAATATTACCAACAAAAAAAATTATTAATACCGGCGTAGAACTTTGAGAGAAATTAAACATCATTGAAATACTTTTTGATTTATCGTGTGTACCAAAATGAAATATTAAAGACAGGAGCGTTTTAACTCAACTGCGAAATTCGTTAATGAAATCATGGAACGGCGTTCCATTACGCTCCCCCTAGTCCCATGGAGGTTAAGAAATAAATATTGATTTAGGGTGGCGTGATGCTGACGGAGGGAAAACTGTTAGTCGTTGAAAGTTTTGTGCACGTGGCACCACACCATTTTAAGTAAAGCACGGACATTTTTAACTTTGAATACTAAATATTTTAATGAGATTCGAATTTATTATTATTTTCTATAACTCAACAGTTTATTGCACACTAATGCTTATCGTTATCATGATGGCAATGGTACAGTGATTGAAAACTTGCTCATGGATGAGCTGGAATCCCTCTTCGATTCTAACTGAGGCTTAAATTCTCTAATCTGAACGCAACGTGCGAGACACCCTAAACGATAAAGATACAGTTGAAAAGGAGGGTGCTTGATGCAAGCGCATTCATGGTGATGTACCAAACACCTAACTTAAGAAAATGATTTACGGCTTGCAAATACAAATTTGTTTACTGCGTACCTCAAATTGACAAACCATTTAACGAGAGTATTGCATAAAAAATGATAATTCGTTCACGTGCTAAAAATAAATAAGTTTAAGAAGTTTTTTCATTACGTTCTCTATTTTACATGATTAAGTCATTAATGTTACGCGTCCTTCGGGAAACTCGCTAATTTATTCATGTAGCGACCGCTAACTACATAAGATAAATCACCCTATACTCTATTGCTTATATATTGTAAGCAAACGTAAATAACATGAACTAAATGTATTACAGACAAATGTAAATAACATGAACAAATATAAATCATTGTAAATGTGGTAAGCAATAAAAGGCAAGTCACACGAGAAGGGTCACCAGCGGTCAGTCACAGGTACCCCACCATATGAGTGAGGGTACCCGCAGGGCATAAACATAAACAACCCTTTTGCAGCCTCTCTACCCTCCAGGGGACAGGGCTGGCCGGGTAATTAAGCGTCGGACGCGGGTACATCACCACATGTGTGGGAACCAACCGCAGGCCTAGCAACCCTAGCAGCCCTCCCAGTAGGCAAGGCTGGAGAAGGTTCTTAAGGCGGGCTCCTGGCCCTGTTAATTAGTCTCTCGTGACCTTTACTCGTTGACGCTTGGTTTCCGCTCGAACTCTGAAAACTTGACTAATTCTTTATGAAAAACCTCTGTACCTCTTCTCTTGAACATAGTGCATTGTCGGGGCACATACCTATCAAAAATGGAGTCAGATAGTAACGCCGTCATGAAACAATTGTCCAGGTTATAAACTCGAACAATCCGCACTTGTCATCAGGGCTAGGGTGACCAGGCACCCCCTAGTGACGACCCGGCAATTCATTTCAGAAATTACATTGTTACTTCTAATTATTCTAGTCCCGTATGATATTTCATCAGTTATGAAACAAATATTTGAATGCCATCGATAATTGAGCTCGTTTCATTGAATACCTACTTCTCTCAATGTATTCTATAAGTTTTAAATCTTTCCATTCAACAGTTTTTCGAAGCGGAGTAGGAAACTATAAATCAATGTGAGCGTAAAACATGTGACGAGTCCTCAGAAAATATTTGGGCTCTGGCCCAAGTGTTAAACGCAACCTCAAAGAGGGGACATCCATTTCTTGGTGTAAGCATTTATGCATGTGTAAGCATATTGACTTATGTGCATAATTTTATTTTAAATCACCTACGCTTCCATGCCATGCATTCTTCTGAGTTTTTTTGTCGTTAAGAACACCTGTCACTTTGCCAAGTTTATAATATTATTTTTTAAACTATTCTGTAAGTGTTTGTCCCTGAGATTCCAGTAAATGTGTTTATTGGGAGAACCTTAGAATTCTTAGATGTAATCGTATGAATATGGATACACAGATAATATTATTAACCTACTTCAAAGTTTTTTTACAAGGGCTAAACTACTAAAAATATTTCCTGTAGTACTGATTACTACTGATAGTATTATCTACATGGTATTTATCCTACACCCTCTGAACATTCCCTGTGTCATAAAACACTACCTATTACCGCTGCCTGACATGTCGGACTGGGGTGCCTCCAGGACCCCGGCCAATTCCGGAGAGCTTCGTTATGGCATCTCGAGCACGCATCGGTGGGTCGGTCCTCAAATTAGTTTAAATATACAAAACAATAGTTTCGATGACCCGAGGGTTTTACACCGAGACAAAGACAAACTAACGATAATAATAAAACATGCGCATTCCAACCAAGCTACGTATAGGAAAGGCATCTTACTTTAAGTTAGAGGTGATCCGATTTCATAAATTTAAAACTCGTTGTCTGCCTAGGATTTCAATTAACACATGCATTTAAGCACATTTGAATCACACATGCCCTGTTGATAAGTCCTCCCTGGGAGGGCCAGTGGACCCTACATCTTCTGTGTGGCTGGAAGCCATTACCTTCTATCCGGTTTACGATGTCATTAGGCCTGGCCGCTATTACCCGGTCCGAGATCCATGCGCGGCAGTAAACATGCTTGCGCGCTGTTCGCGCCCCGTCATGCGCACGATATTTCTAGAATATCCAGTCTACTTCTCCTGCCAGATAACCCCCCCCTCTACCCCGTGGGTATTAGGTATGCTTCCCCTGCTCAATTAGTTTTATTTCAACGCGGATTGACTTTTATGCTCCCGCATTATTTAAGTACTTTATTGCTTGGAAAGTACCGCCGCCGTTAATATATCCCATTATTGAGATATGCTAAGATCCGCGAGATTGTACTCAGTAAATGTCAGTTCTTTAAGGCGTATTCATTGAATGAGATTTTTACCAGTTAAGTCCAATACAGAAAAGATATTTTTTTTTCCTTTCTCATGATTTATGACTTGTTTTTGTTGGAGGTTAATTGACTTGCATCATAGTCCATCAATCATTTTTTATGTAAGAGCAATTTACATTAAATTGTGAGTTTAAATTTTATTTTGGTAAGAACCGAAAGTCACACCTTATGGATGTCTTCATCAGGTTCTTATAATAGGAAAATGAAAATGAAGTGTTTAATAACACAGTAAAGATTATAATTAACGAAGATAATTATAAGAATTGGATAAAAAATTAGTGAACAAATAAATACGAAATAGTTTATTAAACAATAACGTTTTCGTCAGCACTAAGCCTAATTGTTAAAATCGCACCTTAAAAAACATTGTGCATAAGGAAGGTTACAAAACTAATCTGTAAAAGCTACAATTAATAAAAATCAATAAAATGCTTAACTGCACATAAAATATAAAACCCATTATTTTATGTAAAATACAATTAAAAATTAATACCAAACAGTATGTTACAATCTTAATGAGAACGAAATCAAAAACTAATAGGATGTGTAACATACCTTTTCCACCGACCTAAGCCTATTCCTCTTACTAGAATCACCCACTCATAAACAATTTATTTCAATTTATAACTATCAAAATATGAATAAATATCACGATTCTCATTTCTGGGATTCCAGTACAGGTTTTATCACTTCGTGGAATCCAACTTGAGGCTAGAAACAATAAAAATTGGCCTGTTACTTATGATGACTGATCAAGTCATAAGGCCCATTGTCTAAATGACATTCTATGTACCGAATCATTGTTAGAGTTGACTGATCTTTATTTGTTATTTTTCTTACCAATTTTATGATTTCAGTCAATTTTTGATTCAATGAACATATATTTTAGCATTCCCATAAAGTATGCTATAGTTGATGAGCCCTTTCTACTCTACGTTGTCAATAAAGGTGTTAAACCCAGATAAATCCATTTAATTAACTATCGTTCTGAACTAAGCAGGTAGTTAAAACGTATCGTTGGGAAACCGAAATTATTCAATTAAAAGTCCTGTGTTGTGAAGCTTCAAAGTTAATTTAAGAAATGAACTGGCATGAATATTTAACTGGCGCGGCCTTTTAAAACAAATTACAAACCGCAGTAATTTATGGAGATAGCAGTAGTAAATAATTTTAAAATTATAGTGCACACTATATAAATTGGAGTTGTTATTTCTCGCTCTTTCAAAATTCGTCGTTTGTGCAACAAATTTACATGTTAAACTAATTAGTTGTTTTTTTTTCTGTTGTCATTGGGGAAATATTTGCTCTTTATTCTGCATCAATAATTGCTGTCGAAATTAGAGTGATAGTCATTTCAATATTGGTTTCATGGACTTGGTGCTCCTTTTTTTTCCTGCCCAAATAGGTTTTAAATAATTTATCGCTTAAGCAACTCTACATTTTTAACATTCACATGATTTTATCGTTACAAAAGTAGGATCATCTCATTTATCAAACTAGGTCCGTTTCATCTAAGGTTTTACGATTTAGCTTTCATGGTGGCTTCCTAAGTTCTATGTACGATTAGCTAGAAAAGTGTAACAAGTGGTATCGAAAGGTTAGATCTTTATTTCCTGATGGTCTAATAATCCCTTACCTACTAATAATGAAGGAATAAAATATGTTTATTAAGAGAAATATAAAACTAAGCATTATTTTTTTTAATAATTAACATCAAAAGAACAGCACCGTTGCAAAAAACACGTTAGATATTTGAAAATTCGGGTTTGAGTCCTGATCCTGCCAGTGAATTTATTCTTTAGCTGCTAATTGTTAATATTTATAAATAATAATAGAATCTAAAAATTTCTTATCCAAGTATTCTGTTAACTTATTATTATATATTAATGGTGTTTTTTTTTTGCAACGTTCGAATATTATTTCTACATTTTATTTCAACCCTAGAGAATCTAGCCCATATAATTAATTTATCAAGATGTCCAGTTTGATTTAATGAGCCGTTTCAAAAATTAACTTCTCTCACGCCATCTAGAATAAATATGTTCATACAGGTAGGAAATTACTTAGTGCTGAAATACAATCGTGGAAACGTTGAGTAATAATTCTCATGCTTTTTCACTTTTTACTTCTCAGTACTTTGAAGGAGTCGCGCAGGGACACCTGTTCTATGATCTGTTTATTGCCGTCGCGTCCACCGCCAGGGTAGACAGCTGCGTCTCCTCGGTCAGCTGCCTCGTCCGATGTAGTCACTATTCTAAACACCTGTTACCCGATAATTAGCTACCGTGAAGTTCTTTTATCCTCACAGCCTCTTCTTCTGCAGTGCATTCTTGTACCACCGTTGTCATTCAGAACACCACATATCATAAAATAATTGTACTTTCTACTCGATAACATCATTAATTTAACAAGTCTAATAGAATCGCTCCACCGCAAGGTTTCTCGCCACTGCTGCCTATATCCCACCGGCGGTTTGGGCCGGAGGAACCAAATCGAATTCCTACACAATGGTTCCTAGATAAGAGTACGTGCCGCCAAGAAACCGGATCTCACCTCTCCCAGCTACAATTTCCGGTTGCCGTTGGGCGTGGTAGAAATGCCAGGTGCTCCTCGTTGGATCTCTCTGTTCCCTCGGTATTAAACTCTCTCATAGCGTTGTAATTATGGTTGGATCATTGTACTTATTCGCGAGACAGATATATTCTTCCAATCTGGCTCGGGCTACATTTATAATATATATTTTTGTGCTTACTGTCATTGATTCCGTTTGATTGATACTTTTGTGACATTAACCAAATAGGAAATCCTAGAAATAAGTTGTATAATTATGGCGTCATTTTTATATTTTCATCGGCATTCCATGGATCCGCCGCATACATAACTTTAAGCCTGCAAAGATAAAAATGTTCAATTTTGATCGTTACTGATTAAGTAACGCATAACGGCCAATAACTGAACACGTGGAGTGAGAAATTATGTGCTTAACTCGTGTTGTAAAGAAGTTGCAGTGATTAGGTTAGGCTGTTCATTGGCCTCACCGTTTCACACATCTCATGATCAAGATCATTAGACTGAAATGGCTAGGCAAGTTAATTGCCCGAGTAACACTTAACAGGCCTAGCTTGCACCCTTCTATCTTTAACACAAGCCGATGATTGAGAATAATTTTTTTTTGGAATTTCGAGGCAGATAATGTATCACAGCTACTGGTCGATTCAAGATGGCTCCTCCCACCTTCTGAGACAATGCTTCTTGGGTTTATATATGTGTTCCAAATATTCAATCCTGTTTATATTTATTTTATCCTACGGGTTAAGTCCTCCAGTCTACCCCCGGAATACAAGACTTTTACGCCCCTTCTTGTAGAGCTGCAGCATTCAACCGCTCCTTTTTTTTTGCTCGCTCCACCAATCTCTGGAATTCTCTCCGTCATAATTTCCGCCATGCTTCATCCCTATGCACTTGGAAAACCTTCCTCTTCCCACGCCATCCAGACGGACACTTGCTAATTTGGGAACTATTTATTTCGAATGTTAGGCTTTTTTATTATTTATTTATCAGGTATGTAGTCGCATATGTGTCAACTTTAAGGTTTTCTTTTTATTGTCTGTCATTTTATATTATTGTTCCATATTTGAATTTATTTACTGGAAAACATTTAAATGTCCGTATTCTGTTTTTAAACAGACTAGGTGCATTTTACACTAGCGTAGGATTATTTTTATTATGTGCACATTGAGATTCGATCGATTTGATAGCATCTAAATATTTCCTAATTGATTTTTTATAATTGATATGCACTATATTATTATTATCCCGAAATAGTATTTTTTCCAGCTTGTCTATCTGTATAATATTTGATTATAAGCACGAATATTGACTTTGCGCTAACCAGGCACGTATGTCATATGAGGCGTTTAGTTTTAAAACCAGCTCAATACATATTAAGAATTTTTACGCGAGAGATCAAAAAGTGACTCTCAGCTCTTGAGCATGCAATCATGAAGTCGTTATTCAACGGGATTGAGCTGGTTTTCATGAGAATCGCTCATGGGGTTCAACCCAATTCTACAGGGTTGAAAAAAAACTGAAAAAAGTGGATACTAAACGCCTCATATGCATCATACTACTTCCCTCCGATGCAGCAGAAGCTGGAAGAACTAAGAAACGGGCGTTATAAATAAAGCGATAAAAGAGAATACAGAGAGAAAAAGAAAGGTATGGGGGGGGGGGGGGCAGGCCCTCTTATTAATGACCAAGCTCCGATGATCCCCCCCCCCGCTTGTGATGCAGACAGTGGCGCGTGTGGTGGACGCCTTGGGAATACTTTCGCATTCCCTGTCTGCAATCGCTCACGTCCTTCTCCTCACCCGGTGTGGCTAATCCTAATGGCTGGGCCATTTTATTCTTTGTTATTAATTCCGATTAGGGATTGCGGCACGACTGCCTATAGCAGTTGTTTGGACGTGCCAAAAATCTGTCTTTTTATAACGCCGACTTGGTACATCGCATCTCTCTCTGTCTACAAAGAAAGGGTGGCCAAGACAAAGACAAAAAAATAAAAGCTGCGTTCTAGATAGAGATAAAAGTACTGGGAAGCTGCTTATATGTATTCATGTCGCGTAGGTCGAGTTGTCGGATTAGATTACGTAGACACCGCGTACCTTCGTAAAAAGACCTTAGACTGGTCTATACGGATAACACAGCAACATATATATGTACATAGCAATAGTACATTTATATATCTATACAATATCACCATTTTACCCTTAGAGCTATTCAAGGGATCATGTGACAACTGCTAATATTTTTTTGGAATTTTCAGTTAGAATAGCGGGATATTATCCCGAATAGTTGTATGTTACCATAAATCATATTTTGGTTGTCCTGTTGCCATTTTCAAGGTACAGACAGATTCTCTGACTTTTCACTACGGAGTGTTAAATAATTCTTGATTGTGAATCATCGTTTGTTTCTATAATGTATTAAAAAAAAAAAGTATCATAACAGTTCACTCAAAATCATCAGGCGGTGAGTTATTTTTCACAATGAAAAAAATTAACTGTTGTATAGCCGTGGCATTTCTCTTCCGCAGCGTATTTGCTTAAATCAACCCGTCATTCTTCCTGCCCACATTTATTGAATGGGATTCCTCCCGACCTTTCGTCTATTTTTGTATCTGCTCATCAAGCAATCCTTAAATTTTGACTGCATCTTGACTAATTAAGTATACTTTCGAATTTCGCTTTCAGGACATTGACTGACAGTGTAGATCTGCAAAGGCCAGGGTCGTTTACTTTATTAATGGTTTATTTATTTTATTCCTGAAGCTATCACAGTACCTAACATCGGGTGGGTAAATTGAATTTTTCTAATCATATATACATATTCTTGAAATTTATTTCGTCTAAAAAGCTATTTATGTTTAGCAGTATTTTAAAACAGACCAGAGACCTCCCAAATCCACATGTTGGTCACCTCCCTCGCATGCGAAAGAGGAAGCGGAGTCTTGGGAAGTCCCCCAGTAATAGTAATAAAATCATATATTTTGAGAGAGACTTCAAGCAATCATTATTATTATCTATAATCATTATCTATCAGAAACGTAAAAAACAATTATATTTACATACAAATAATAATATTGTTTTTTAATCCAAAGGATCAAAAGAAATATTTGCGAATTATGGTATCTTTAAATGATAATAAATCAATATTACATTATAAATTAATGCCGTTAATACAAAGCCCATATAATGGAAACCTTATTAAATTATTTAGGACGGAAAATATTTTTTCTTCACAATGAAGTATTCATAAATTGTTCTGAAATTTTCTTGTCTGAATTGTTGTTCTGATGTTCCCTAAATAGGGGAAAACGTCGACTGTTGATGTAATAGCAATATTAAGCAATAGAACTTCTTTATTGTGATAAAATTACAATCTACATATTGGGAAAGAAGTAATTGTGATAAATGTTCTCATTCATACCATATTTACAATTTTCATTCACCCGCTCATCCATACAGTATTTACAAACAACCCAGCGACCTCCCAACATTGTTCTCACCTCCCTCGCACGGGGAAGAGGAAGCAGAGCCTTGGGAATAACAATAAATATATTTTGAGAGAGACTTTTTTTTTTTTTTTAAACTAATTTGCACTTAATATAAATATCGATGTATGCAATGGGCCTTATTTTGAGTCTTAAGAATAATTTTCTTGCTGTACGATTCTACGTGATTTTGTTACATTTCTGTATTGATAAATCTGTTTAAAACTTAAAGATCCATTAATAAAATGCAAAAGCCTCTTGAAATATTCTAGTTGAAAATAATACAAATATACTTTTATCAATATTTTAATGTTTATATTTTTGTTTGTTTTCAGGTAAGAGGTTATTTATTATTGGAGGTATGATAGAACTCTATAGCCGAAGAGTGACAGGTATAGTACGTATTTTATTTTTTCAAATAAATATTACTCGCGTAAACTTGTGACATAAAATAAATACCAATATGTTGGTTCTTTTGTAGGGTCGTTATAAACGGCCTTGTGAACAAAAGGATTGTTGACTTTAAAATTTTAATTTTTTTTTTACAACAGCAACTTTATTATGATGAAATTACAATCTGCCTCATTGGGCAATTAGTAATTGTGATAAATAATCTCATTCATGCCATATTCACAATTTTCGTTCACTCGCTTATTCATACAGTATTTACAAACAGCCCAGAGACCACATAAGTCCACATGGCTGTCACCTCCCTCGCGCGTGAAGGGGGTAAGGGGAGTACTGGGAAGTCTCCCACGCTCCTCCGTGATCCGCGTCACTGGAGAAGAGCCAGAAGAGGCTGACCAAGAGCGCGAGAGCTTCAGACGGTCATGACATGATTGGAGAAACTGACCATTGCCAGGACTCCCACTGTCACGTATTTATAGCAGGTCACGAGGCCACTGCCGTTTTAGTCTCCGAGGAGGATTATAGGGATGAGTGGTGCAGTGCAATGACTGTGCTAGGGGATTAGGGTGGTCTGATAGGTTACTATGGAATTTTAATTACTTGGAAGGGATGAGTTCAAGAATCTAGGGTATATTAAGAGCATTATGAAGGGTTTGGTTGCTGACGTAATAAGGGGCATTTACCAGTGTTCTTTAGATTTTAAGGATAGGATGCGCGTGTTCGACTTTTTTGCTGTCCCTCGTAGCTCTATTCCGTATTTCCAGATTGGCTTAAGTATAACTTTGTAGATTAGTAGTTTATTTTCTATTGAGAGATGGGATGTCCTTCGAAGTAGTCTTTACAGTTGTACAAAGCGTCTGTGAGTTTAAATTAAAATAATTAATCCTTATTTGAATATGGTATACTTGATTTATATCATTTTTTTGCATTTATAGTATATTATTCAACTATGTATTCCGACCGCAATTGCGATTAATTCACTTTTTGAATACTGCGAAGAGAATCCCGAAGAAAGATATGTGGTCCTTGGTCTTTTAAAACAGTTTTAGAAAAAAAAACTTGAATGCGAAGGTGGCAGTTGAAGTTTTTTCGGTCGAAGGAGGAGATGTGTTAAGTGGAAATATGGGAACGTTTCAGTACATAAGCGATTTCTGTAACGAATTAAAGTCTAAGCCATGATTGATATGTGATCAGATGAAATTCGCGGGTACAATGCCAACCGTAAGTAAATTTATGTTTTAAATGGGCTAGTTAGTAGTTTTAGGCAAAAGAACTGTTGTAAACAACCTTTTATTATTCTTTTAAAAGTTCTAAATTCCACGAATAACTGGAAAATAAACCATCATGTCAAAAAGAATTTTTAAACTACTTTAAATTTCACAAGTGGTATTAAATATTATATTAGTAATGTAATATTAAATTAAACCACGCACTCGATATTAAGAACGATAATAGGTTCTAAAAGCAATTTTAAAGTTCTCACTACTACGTTTTTCTGAGTCTTTGAAAGGTTATCTGTGGGGTCTTATCTAGCTGAAGTTGATATCATTTGACACATAATTTAACGTATATACATCAACTATAATCTGTACTGTGTATCTCTACCTGTCATAAAGTTTATTTCTTTGATCTCACCTATTACTATTCCATGCCTTAAATAACTTTTTCATATATTTATTTCTTACTTTTTGCGTTTCTTTTGCTCTTATAACAACTCCTTTCGCTCTTATAACAATCTCATTTCATCAATCTAAGTCTCATTATTTCCCGATATGGTTACTTATTGATATGATAGGGTCGTTGTTGAATTATAGAATAAATTATGGTAATAATAATTACTAACTACTTATTACTTTTTTAACAACAATATATACCAATAAAACTATGGTGTGGTGGCTTGCCACCAATACACTGTTCACTATTACTTTAATGAGCGGTTTATGACGTTTTATGTTGGTAAAACTAAAGAAAACCCATCCAAATGACAAACGATGATTAACTTTAATAAAGTGAATATAGTACATCAAATAATAGTGTATTAAAATTAGTAAGCTAACCTATATTTCAGCTAGGCATGTTGCACTATTCTAATATGTTCGGTTGTCTTAAGGGGTATAACATTTCAACGTAAATTTATTTCTTTAATTAATGGATTTTAGGGGTTAGGAAAAATTTTAAACAATGTTTTAGTTGGAACTGTTTTCTGCCACAGGGCAAGAGTATATTTGCCCTTATTTCATGCCAGTTTTATTTTTATTTTTTTGATTTTTCTTAATTCCATGTCTGTTCTCTCACTTAAATGGACAGTTTGGAGTAATTTTCTTTGCCCCTGACATTGTTGGTGAATGAGGTGCTAGTTCTGTTCGTAAATACCCCGCCATGATCATCTAAGATGATGAAGATTGCTGCTCGTTTGGACGTCGCGTATGTTTTGGTTCTCACATGACTAGCCCGTCTTCTTCCGATGATGTCAAAAATAATTGCAATCCTTTAGTGTTGTTTTGAAAGGTTCGTCATTTTATTCTATTATCTTTCGATCGTAGCTCGTTGCCTTGCCTAAGTTAACCTTAATAACACGAATTATTCCAGGGTTATTTTACTTTGTGTTTGGTACTTATTGATTCTCGTTTATATACGTATAAGGAATATATGTTTATATTTATATTATTTCTTCTTAAATTCTTAGTACATTAAAATATCAGTACACAAGACGGGTGAAATAAAAGAAATGGAGTCTCTCCGTCAGTGTAACATTACATATTTGTCGCTATATTAATGACTTCATATTATATAATATCTATTAACTATATATTATAATATATATATATATATATATATATATATATATATATATATATAATATTAACTTCATGTTCATATATCTTATGATTTTTTTTTTTTCAAACAACATATGAATTGCAAGAAGATTGATAATAACCCTCGTTCGATATATTGATTTGAAACGATTCGTGTTTACTGTAATCTGCCTTAATCGTTAGTGATCGTCGGGTATTATAAACCAGCTCCACTCCGCAAGACGGAACAGTCATAATATTGTCAATATTTTCATCACATATAGCTTATTCTCAACGAAAACCTTCTCAGTAGTATGGAACAACTTTAAACTAAGCTGCTCAAACAATATTTCCTTATATTGCTACATTTACTACATAATAAGTTATAAAACCTATTGACATAAACTACAGTGGATCCCATGTTTCGTCTCCACAACCTGCATTGTTAAGTAACCCAACCTCCTTCAAATGCATCTGCGCATAGCAGAATGAGGAGAAAATTTGTCAATTCTTTGTTCATATTTTTACATATTGTATGAAAATTAAAGGGGTTTGGGGGGGGGGAATGTTTCGTATCCCGATTATTTGTATTACTATCTACAATATACGGTCCCCAGAGAAAATCCCGGTAAGTGGTATAAAAACAAAGCATTTCAGTCCCTTTGGTAAATGTTTCCTAGGAAATCAAGTAATCCCTTCTACAGAAGCAAAAGGGAGAGCGAGTGAGAGGGGCAAGTTTTTGATGAAATCCCATATGTAATTCGTACTCTTTTTGAAAGGAAATAAAGAGAGGAGAGAGAGAAAGTTTTAGGAATTGTACTAAGCTTTTCTTTCGTTCTTACAGTTCAGTCTCGTTTTCGTTATCGTATCAACACGTAAGCAATTTGACGACAGCCTAGCAGTAGTGAAGATTTTAACCGACGAAGAAATTTTAGATCCATCTGAGGACGTTGATGGTGAAGATAGAGAGGGCGATTCAGATGATGTACCAACAATTACTGCTAAAGTTGCTAAACAATACGTAAACAACGTGCGCCACCTTTTAACAAAATCAGATGCTGATCTGAACACTCTTGACAAAGCAATTGACAATACCCGTCTGCAAGGATTGCGTCAAAAAAAAAATTACGGATTTTTTTCGAACAAATGTTTGATTGGTGTTTATTTAATCTAGAACATAAGTATGTGCATATTTTTTATTGCATGTATTGTTTATTTTAGTACTAAGGCGTGTTTATTGCATAGTGTTTATCCTTACTGCATTGTACATACTTCCTGATACATACATGTTTGCATTAATACGTTTTTTTAATTTTGTACTCCCAATAATTCGTACCAAACTGTCAGTCTCTTGACAATACGAATTATCAGGATTCTACTGTATAAAAAATCATCCATTGATATCCTGCATTGGGGAAAGGTAGCTTTCATGCATATTTATAGGATTGGAAAGGTATTTGGGTGAGTAGGACCTTTTCAAAGAAAAGGGGATATCTGTTTTTCCCTTTTGAGGTAAATATTTAATAAAAAAAAATGAATAAATAAAAATCGTGGTATGGTAAAAGAACATCGTCTTCCTTTCCAGACCTGGATCCATCCAAATGTCGACCTCAAAAGATCGGATCTTAGCATTGAAAGTGCGTCTAGATGTTGTTCCGATAGATGCCTTCTTTTGAGCATTATTTGTGGGGAACTTCTCAAGAATCCGCTTCCTCTTTCGCATGGTAGGGAGGTGACAACCATGTGGATTTGGGAGGTCTCGGGGCTGTTTGTAAATACTGTATGAATGAGGGAGCGATTGAAAATTGTAAATATGGGATGAATGAGAACATTTATCACAATTACTCTGGTAGATTGTAATTTAATCACAATAAAGAAGTTTCTACACTAAGATTTGTCTTTGCAGTCAGTCCTCTTATCTCACCCGTCTCTACGCCGTGTTAAGGTGGCCCGGCCCTCCTTCCGTGCACAATATTTCCTTGGTTCATTACTTTTCAAAACCATCAATTCTCATCGCCCTCCTTATTTATACAATGGTCTACAAGAACTCGTCTCTCTGACCTTTATACTCCTTTCCAAAAAAACTATAGCATAAGATCATACTTTCCTCGCCCCACTAATCTCTGGAATTCTCTTATTCCCAATATCCGCCAAGCTTCATCCTTACTAATCTTCAAAACCCTCCCAAATGTTATGCTGTCACCTTTATTGTTTTTTACTATTTTATATTATTTTATTTGCATTAATTAAAAGGATTTCATCGGAGGTTGTATTGTGTTGTTTATATATGGATCCAGGTTGATTTACTGAATGCTGATAAGGAATCTTTCATTTTATTTTTTATAGAGATTTACACTGTATTTCATCTTGTCTTTTTCTTTGTCATGTGATGGTTCTTTTCGGTTGCCAGAAATGAACTCGTTATTTGCCCTTCATTGTTGATTATTTTGGGCATTGGTCCCAGAATATATTTTTTTTCTTGTCTATCCTAACACGCCATTGAACTAGTCTGTTCAGTTGAGTTCTTAGTTGTCCGTTGTGAGTCTATTAAATCCCTCTCCACTGAACCAAACCTTGTACTAAACATGCAAAACTCCTCTTGTTGGTTCACGTTAATCAGAGCTACTAAACCTCCCGCCACTGGACTATATTACTGGTCTAGTATGAGCCAACCTACAGAAGACAGAAGTGACTGTATACAAGATGTGGGTTAGGAGACTGTGCACGGCTGGAACAGGTATCGGAGGGTGCAATAACCCTGGAGGGTATTTCCCTTGGCCAAGGCCGGCCCACCATCTCCACCTTCTTCTACCTCCGTTCCTTCTCTCTGCCTGCCTCCCCTGCTCTTTCATTAGTCACCGCTGCCTCGATTCATTCACCCCTGAGGACCAAGCCTCTGTCTGTCTGCCTATCTGTCATTGTATGTAAAGATTTCTTCTTGTCTACAGTGGTAGGAGAATGTTAACAAGCTTCAAACCGTCGTGTGACGAATTCTGGATGAGAAGCGATCTAGTCCCGTTAAAACTCAAGCAAGGACTTTATTAGGAGTACAAAATAGAGAGGTTTGTTTTACTTTGAAAAGACGAAGAAACGAATTCAATAACCGTTTTAATCACGTTTATAAATTTCACCTACACGCAAAACATATTTTAATCAGTACGTCGAAATCTTGAATTCCACACCCTATTCAACAAGCACCAATGTTTCATGGGGTCGACATTATTTTCAATGCCATTGGAACATGCAAACAAACGTCAGGCAGGAGTCAATACGAAGGTTTATGTTTATTTTTTTTTTCAAATACCAACAAAGTATGGCACAAATTGAGAATGTTATTATTCCTAGCACTACTCCCACTTGGGATGTCTACCATTCTGCCCGTCGTCAATACTTCCTTGGAAACCTCTTCAGTTTTATCGTGACTGAAAAACTTCCTTACCTTTATAAAATCCTCTAAATCAAATCCATAATTCGCCGTTATTATTCTTTTTATATATTTGTTATTAATTTTATTAATATCCTATTTCAATACAACCTAGTAACCTTTCACGTTCATTGCCCCCTTGCAATAATTTATACAATTTCATTATTTTCTTAGTTGCAATTGTCAGAGAATGTTATTCATCTCTATTCATTTATGTTTTTTGTTTCAATCTCATCTTGTTGGTTCATTGTAGTCATCACACATGTTCCTAGGCCCTTTATTATTTTTAAGCTAATTCCATCAGTTTAATATTATATTTTTGTCATCTAGACATGCTTATTTCTTCCATCTTGTCATTTTTAGGTGACAATGTCCCAGATTAACGTGTTTGTTTTATTTTTTCATTTTACTTCAAATTCGCCTCCTCCAATATATTATTGTTTAGATCATATTATGTCTCCTTCGATAAGGTCGTTGTAACTCTCCAGTTGATAAAACATGTAACGGTTTAAGGAGACACGGCTATTCATTCCGGCCGTGAATGTTTCCCAATAATCGGGTTTTGACAAGCTCAACCTGGTTTCTGGCGGTTAGCGATACTTCGTTTTGATCCGATTGCGAAGGATTGGTTTTTTTACTTAGAGCTTCGTCTGCAAATCAACGTCTCATCCGAAAAGATCTCGCCATAAGTAAGTCTTATACAAAAATACACAAGCAGTTCAAGTAATGCAATTTTAGCAGTTCAGGCAGTTGGTGTCCGGTGAGGATTTGAGACGAAAAAAAAAATATTATAACTTGAAAAGTGACTCGAGTAAAGGAGTCACTACTACCGAAGAAGTCTTAAAAGCTTGGATAACCGTCTCAAATAATCTAAAATGTCAAAACTTCTGATAGTGATAACGTTTAATCTGCCCAAAATCCATGCGAATTACAACCATGACAGCAAGAGGGGTACAATAATTTTCTACAATTAAAATAGCTACTTGTATTTTTTTTAAATTATGTTTACCAAAATGTTGAAATACAACGAGTCTAGCGCAACATTTACATTTATTCACACGAGCAAATAATGCGCTTGAGAATAATCTCCTCACAAAAAAAAGTATATATAAAAAACCCGATGAGTTTATTGTTTGACAGAAATTCAATTACATCAAGGAGTAGAAGCGTTTGTTGGGAGTTCGGCTTGGTTTGATGAAAAAGAGTTATCAAGTTTATCCCATGTCAATGCCATACATATCTGCATCAGGTCCTGGTGACAAGAAAAAATGTCGGGGTTTAACGTTACCGACAACAGTTACAATTGTAACCAAAAAGAGGTACAGATTATGTTTTTAATGAAATGATATTGATATGTTACAAAGATATATAGATAATATATGAAAACAGGTGTGCATATGAAAAGACAAGTAGATTATATCTGCCAATCGGAAATCGATACAGATGATAAGATATTTAGATACAGATAATGGAAACAAAAGGTTTTTTTTTATATAATACCAAATGTTATGTTGTAAATAAATTAGGAGTGGAATAGAGTACATATTTCATAATGAAAATTTGAAAATACATTGAAGGACATATATAGTTTTAGGAAAGTGACAGTGTTAATATATGTGAAAATAATTAGAATTATAGGTTTATGACGAGGCAAATTGCAAAACCCATACCATGAGCAAAACAATAATACTGGCTGCTCTTAGCAAACTAATGAACTAAATAAAAATTTACTAATTGAATATTATGATACATTCTTTCGAAAATAACGATTAAACGGTAAAAATTATAAGGTATAATGAAGACAAGTGGTTTGCCCACAAGATGTATAAACACATTACTGCAGATTAACCTAAAAACAGCCTAGTATCATATTATATAATTAAAAAATATGGCGTTTGAAAAAAAAAACGTATAAATTACTCTCAAATTTCGTTACGCTTGTAATATTATTTAAATTAGAGGAGCATTCAATGGATCCAATCACAATTAATTTCAATTAAGTTTAATTTCATCTGAATAATTATCATTTGACTCTAGCTAATACCTTTTCCCATAATTTATGATAAACCTGCTTCATTTTCTCTCTTAATTTCAATAAAGGTTTTTTTTTTTTTAACCAATGCTGGATAATTGTAATCAGAGTGTAGCTTCTGTTGTCCTTTTTTTTTTTTTCAAAGTTTGTATTTTATACTTCATACATTATAAATTGTTTAATTTATTTATTTGTGCGTTAAGTTCTGTAATTTTTTCTTGAATGAGTATCCTTGAACAAAAAAAAAAAAATGATTCATTCCGTTATTGGATGGTATTATTGCATCCTTATAGCGTTGTTCAGGTATAGTACTATACTTTTGAAATTTCCACGGACCTATTTGTAAATGACAAAGGGTGAACCTACACATTAGAATGAAAGGCTTACGGGTGCAAGATGGACCACTAATGGAATGAAGGAAGGAAACTGAACCCAAAATCGGTCACACAGCATGATAACTTTAAGTATTAGTTTGAACGAAAAGCTGGAGCTAAAAGAAGTTAGTGGATGACCACATGTTTACTGATTAAGAAAAAGTTAACAACAATATTTCATGGACTTCAAACATCAGTGATTGAATTGCAAAAATTAGCTGATTCGAAGAATAGAAAATTAATTTAAATAGTAATATGGCCAAAAGTTCAGATTAATATCACTCATGAAATTACTTACTACTGTACTACTACACTATTACTTATGTACTACTGTACTAGGACAGTCAACCAATAAACAAAGCTGGGTGTGTCAAACCATTACGCCTTATCGCAAACCTTAGGGTAACCTTAGTATTATAATACTCTTATATAAAATTAAACCTTGATTCCAAAACAACCTATAAATATATTTCAATTAAATAGAAAGAAAAAAAAATGTAAACATTTGAATGAAAGCAAATATGTTCACAGACTCTTCCATACGCAGAGTTAGTAAAAATAGAAATAAAAAGGTACTATTTCAAATTTAACATAATGTATTTTCTTACCCTTACACAAAAGACTATTTACTGTTCTACATTAAATGTTTATTCATTAACCTTACCTACAAAGCTAGAACCAGTTAATATTGAAATGAAATCTACACAACCTTTATACAAATAGACTACATTCCTCGTGAACTACAATATTAATATTTACAAATCAAACAGTAGTCATAATACTTTTAAAAACATCGTTTCTCTCTCACTAGGGAAGCGTATTTGACCCATATGCTCTCATAAACAAAAACAGCTCCTTGTTGAATAGATGCGTAAGGTGGAATGCCCAGCGGTAAAGTAGAGCCCCCCCTTCGGACTCGACGGTAAACACCTAGTGGCTGTGCCCTCAGGAATTATGCAAAAGTATTTCTTGTCTGGCCTCTCAAATGTGTCGCTGGAGTCGGAAGCAAACACGAGAACAGAAGAAGCCAAGAGCGCCTTAGACGACTGGCAAGATGATGTAGAGGAGGGACTAAGGTGGTCATTGTAAATCTGCCTAGCTGACCATTAAACTGCTTGTTAGAGCGCCACTTATTGCCCACTGCCCGCTGCAAATTTATGGGAGCGTCTAGTCCCATCTCCTATGCTGCGCTCTGTCCCCGTGCATTCATTGCACCATCTCTCCTGAATGGTGAGAATGATTTCCTCGTACTAAGGAGGTATATACTACGGGTATTTCTCATTTTATGCTGATAATAGAACCATTTCGAAGTAAAGGAAAATATTTGTTATTGAGAATATCCATTATAGGAAGGTGTTCCTATGTCGATCACTCGAGCAATAGAACCTCAACAGAGAGTTAGAAGATTTAATTATACAGTTAGCGAACCAATTAAAATTGAATTTCAAAGAACATTACAATGGTGGGAATCTTACATACATTTATTCAAAATAGACATAGCATAGCCCGCCCTAGAGTGCTATGGAGAGGGAGGCAAAGATTGGGGAGATTGTAGGTGATCTACTCCTCCAACCGCTTGATAGGGAACGAGGAGGCTGGAAAAGACTGTGAGAGCCGCAGACGCTCAGGATAAGGACCAGATCTCCATCTGACTGAATCTTTACCAATGATTGCGGGGCCACCGTACCAATTCACTCTCCGAGGATGTTGCAGGGATGGAGGATCCTTAAAAGTGATCTTGCCTGAGTATTTTGGTGGTCAGATAATTTTAATGAAATTTTGAGGGGGGGGCTTGGGTAATGAGGATTTTAATGTTATTTTGGAGGATTTTATTCGTGACATAACAAGGGGGTATAAAATGTTCTAACAAGATTCTTTGAAATGTTATCCAACCTTCATTTGTCAACATTATTAACACGTGCTTACACCCAAAGAGAAAAATTCTTTTGTTTATAATAATCAGTTAATTGAGGAAATTATGAAGAACTCGTAAACGGACTAAAAATATACGGATTCTTTGAGCTTTATAAATTATGATTCGCAGATACATTATCACTAGGATTAGCGTGTACTATGCTACCGAAGGAATATTAAGTTTTAAAACTACTTTCAAGGACAAGAACAGTTTTAACAACCTATTATATGCAGTATGGAATCGACTGCAACATTTTACTAGAAGTGAATTGGTTGTCGTGTAAATGATAAAGCGTTTATCCGATGTTTTAATCGATGCATTTAATTAGCTCTAATGCAATGCAAATTGCTGATGCTACACACCTATCAATCGACTACAATACTGTTTCAACTACGTGATTTTTCATCTCTCATAACGGAATTCAATAAATTTATTCTTGACGGATATATCCTACAGGGAGAGATTTTACATTGAAGCAATTCATGCGCATTATAATCGCAAACAGACATTATCTGACCATCCTCCCTAGAACAACCAGATCTCTAGAACTCTCCTCATATATTGAAACGGAAGTGGTCCCGTGAGCTTTAGTAATTATTTAGTGAGTTCTTGACTTCTGCAGTTGTTTAGGGACTTCTCCTCACAAGTGGCTCTCGCGTTATCCTTCAGTCTCCACTGCTCTGTACCGGTGACGCGGCTGCTGAAGTTGCGTAGGTCCTCCCCTCCTCCACAGCCGTGAAAGTGCCAATACTTTCGATGAATATGGGGATACATGGGCTATGTATATACCCCTATAATTTATGAGTGTATGTTGTAAATGCAATATGGATTAAAGAGTAATTTGTAAATACGGTATGAATGCGATTTTTTATCAAAATTATCTACTTATAATCTAATTAGTAGAGCAGGTCGTAATTTTATTTAATTAAGATTCTATTATTGAAACAGGTACGTGACAGACTTCCTCGCTCTCCTGTTGCTCAGTATTAAGAAAATAAAAACATCTTATATAATGTATGTACTGCGAAGCCGGTCTCTGATCTAAATTTTTATCTTTCTCAAGTCGCAGCTGAAAGAGAAGCTATTTAAGGATCAAAGTTCTGTATTTTACCCATGGTCTAGAAAACTGTAATCCGAAAAACGTTGTGGGACGTCTGAATGTTCTATGATACTGGTTGGAAAAATGATTCAATCTGTCTGAAACAGATTCAGCTCGGGGGGCTATTTAAAATTTTAAATTTGGACTTTTCCGCACACTTGATGACACATTTAAGACAGTATTGCAAAAAGAAAGTTACAGATTACAAAGATGAACTTAATATCCTCCACATATTTGTAATAATAAATTCGAATAGAACTGGGAGCCAAAATATAGAAATTGCGAATTTAGCGCTGTTTACGATTTATATACGATTGTCAGTAACAGTCATGACGTAGTATTTTTGATCGGGAAACTTCAGTATAATGAGAAAAAAATAAATAAAAACATCTTATATAATCAGAAAAAATATCAACATGTTCATGAAGGTTTGGAAAAAAGTTACTGGTAAAGTTTACTAGATTTTATTTGATTACTTAAGTGTTGCCACATATGCTTGGGCTCCGGCCTGTATTTAATGTCTTAGTTGCTACCTAATTATACATGTTTATATACGTACAGGTATTAGTTTATATAAATGTTTTCGCTGTTTTTGTTCCAATTTTGTCAGGAGATTATTATAGCCATTATTTGAAGACAATTGGGCAACTATTGTTTTATTATGTCCAGTAATGATTGATGTATTACGTTAACTAATCCATTTTAGATGATGTACGCACTTACAATTTGTTTTTGTTCGATTGTGTCATAATGATGAATAAGTTAAAATTAATTTTTTTAAATATATAGAAGTACTGCCCGGTTTTTACCTTCAGTCCAGTTGACTTACAAGGGCTTGGCCGCACGTTTTTTAGTTTAGTAATAATGTATATAAAATTCAATACGTGCTATAGCTATGATAAAATAAGTTTGCCAAACTTGAGCCAGGTTGTACATCAGTTTAGGAACCGAAACAGTCTCGGAGAGGATGTTTGAGTGGTGGGTGGAATGTACGTATTTTTCTTCTTTTTGTTCTGTTGGGCCGTGGGCCTTGTCCTTTGTCAGCCATATACCTGCTGCGCACAGTTCTCATTCACCTTTGAATCCGTAAAGGGTATTAACCTTATAGGATTAGCTACCTATATCATCCTAAGTTGTAAACAGGGTATTTAAAAAAAAATGAGTTCAACTCAATATACTCCAGCAATAATAGGTTATTAAACGATTAACCTGGACTGTATAAACTCCTCAAGATTTTATTCATAGGATAGATAATTTCGACCGTCATCGAAGTCAGTGACTTTAATAGATATAATAATATCATTATTATTCTGGGACTATGTCTAGGAAGAGCAAACATCAATTTAACGTAAACTGGATCCTTTGACAGTAACAATACCCGCTAAAATTTAAAATATACAAATATAATATTAAAATAGAAAAAAATTAATAGGAAAAGGTATGCACATGTGCAAAATATATGTATATATATGCCTAAAGAATAAATATGCACATAAAAGAAATAAAATAAAAAAAATTATCAGGAATTAAAAATGTAAGTGAATGTAAACAAAACCAATAGGAAGAAACATGCTTAAAAACTAAAACATCTACAAAAATACATTCATACTAATTAACAATTGGTTATTCTACATGTCAATATACCGTTAGTAAATTACTCGTTTGAATAAAAATTTCTCTAAACGCCATAATTAAGAACATTTATCAGGCGCAAAGACGCAGGACGGGGTAAAACTGAATTTAAAATAGATCTTCACTTCACTTCAAGACTAAGAAACAGGGATTTATCCCCAGCTGAAACTCAATCCAAACTTTGAACCTAAAATTAGATATAGTATGCTTTGAGGGGTTAAGTATCCCTCCTTAAAGGTGACGCTAAACAGGCTGGAAAACATTAAAAATTACAAAAAATAAATTCATCCCCTGTATTCTAATGTCTTCTTATAATAATAACGACTAGCTTCTAGGCTAACTTACCTGCCAGTAATTGCACCTTCAAGTATTGGCAGAATCATCCTTTAAATGGGTAACCAAAATTAAAAACTTAAAATATGAAGCTCGTATTCCGATAAATGTAGTTATAACTTAATTTTACTATATTTTCTCCAATAATGTGATCGAAAACAGCCCGTTAATATAATATAAGTGCGGAATAATTTTTTTTGTTTTTTTGAGTGTTTTATCCGTAATTGTGATTACATTTTGATTATCATCATGTTTACTTCTGGTCGACGTTCCTTCATGGCATTTATAAATTTACAATGCTTGTGCGAGATGGTATAGGGATGGAACGGATCGTAAACATAAATAACATATATCAAGGAAAATGTAAAAAAACCTCAAAAGTAAACTACCAAAACACCCAATCGCATTTAATTTTACTATGATGATAACTATACGTAAGAGAACGTTGGATAATACGTGCGACAAATCTGATTAAAGAGCCCGCACGTTACAAATGTCCCATACACATTCAGATCTTCTTGTTCAGATTTGACTACTCAGACTTTCGAGGCGGTAAAATCAATGATGCCGTATTTGGTTAGACAGTATTGGTTATCTAATTTAGAATTGATATAGTCTGTTTATTGTTCAACCTTGCTAATGAATTAATTGACGGTATAAACTTTCTGATTATCCTTTTTGTTTTGACTCCAGCTACGCAGTTCCAATTATTCGAACAGTCCGCTCAGAAGTTCCGTTCGGGCTTGTTTAAGATACAAGTTACACATATAGGTTCTCGTAATTTGTTTAACCTTTCTTGGATCGGATATGTTGCATAGATATGAGTTTAAGGTATGTTACTGATGGACTTGCCAAGCCGGGTACATAGGAATGCATAGAAGTTATGTTCAGTAACCCATACTTAACATACCTGTCTGATTCGTAGGACGTGACAGCGCTACACTAAAGCAGCTAAAATACATCATTTCAACTCAAACGTTTCATCTCTTCATTTCTTCTTTATCGATATCCAGCTGAGATTCACTTACCGAGTTTAAAACCAGTACACGAACACCCGGAGGGTTCATTAGTGGGCATCTAACTTCACAATTTCACCAATGATTTTTGTGTGTTTCATTGTAATGCGAGGTGATTCGATTAGAATTTGGATTTTTATTTCTTTTTTTTGGTGCTAAACAGGTCATGGGGGTAGAGATAGAAATAGAATACAATGTTTGATTATACGTATCATTTGTTATGTATATGTTAGAAAAATATACTCGTATATATATATATTTTTTTATGGATTTTTCGTCCTAATTTGTTTTTTCCCCTATCCAGGCATCACCAGGACTACCATCTAGAACAACAAAAAAACACTTAATAAATAATAAGATTAGAAACTATAAACAGAGAATAAAAACATACGTGTGAATGATTTCGTATATTTTATTGTTAGTAATCCATTGTATATATTGAATTGCTTACCTCATCAACAAATTAAAATAGTAAAAAATACTCCGTTAAAGCAAAAATCATTTTACAAACGTTATTTTACAAACATATAGTATATAAAAACTTGATTAAAAAATTCAAACTGGCCAACAATTCGAACATTCCTATGTAGGCTTATCAATAAAAAAAGATATATTGGATGAGTCTCCAATCATTTTTTCTAAAATAATATAAATACCATCATACAAGTGTCTGTTCGTATACTCCTCCAAATAATGTCATTTTTTCATATTTATTTCCCTTCGCTTTTTTCCTTTATTCCCCTTTATTTATGTGTTCAACTCTCCTAGATGTACACCAAGTAGTGCCGATATATTGGAAAAACTTGATTTGTGACTTGGTTGTGAATCAGGTACTTATGACCTGTTTCTATTCTTACCTAGTCGAGTCAATGATATCCCCGCTCTTTTCCCTCATCGAACTCACCCAAACCTGAGTTTTTTTATACCACGCAGTTTGTCTGCATAATCCAGTGCAGTTTACAGATCGTCCCAGGTATTGCATATTCTTGTCATCAGCATGTATAACAAATCAAGTAGAGCCTAACCTTCATTTTCATTGTCGGTTCCGACGGCAGCCTCATTTGCAACTTTTAAAGCTGCTTCATTGCCTAGTATGGTTACATGATAAGGAATTGTCTTGGCATTGTCTCTTTATTCTGTTTCTGTATGAAAACTCCAACGTTCTTCTAGCAATGCAAATTATACTTCCAGATGCCTTTCCAATGATTCCGTTGCCATTAGTTTTACCAATCCTCTTTTGGGGACTTTGATCTTTGACAGCCCCCCTCTACAGTCTACACCGCGCTTTAAAGTTAGCCACTCCTAACTCTTTTGGCAGTAACTTTTTATCTTCTCTAAATAAAAAGTGGGTTAATTCCAAGGTTTTAAAAATTATTCTATTAAATATTTTATGAGGATAAAAAAAAGTTCCGCTATAAATAATTGTAGGGAGGAAGGTTGAGAGGAGTTTATTTCTTCGGCGACACTAAGTAGCTCTTAGGCTTTGTGGTGTGGCTTGGGGACGTTTCTTTGACAGGATCAAAGTTGAGCTTTTCTCCAAGATAAGCCATAAGCCCCCTTCACAAGAGCGAACCGAACCGGTCGGTCCCAGTGTTAGCCGCAAGGTCGCTTTTCCTCCGCTCTCTTCTTGTACTAGCTACCTTATCCTTTA
The DNA here is from genome assembly GCA_930367205.1 of Acanthosoma haemorrhoidale. Taxonomy (NCBI): domain Eukaryota; kingdom Metazoa; phylum Arthropoda; class Insecta; order Hemiptera; family Acanthosomatidae; genus Acanthosoma; species Acanthosoma haemorrhoidale. The sequence goes on along the minus strand of OV884015.1, from coordinate 49,454,104 downwards.
TTCGCCCACTTTTCCTATCAAGGAAAGAGTTCTCAATCAATATTTCCTGTTTAGGAATAATATAATATTATTATCCCTGTTAGGAAGTTTATTGATACCCTCCATTGTTGTCCAATTTCCGTTTTCTTATGTCATAATGGTAGAGACCTCCCCATTACTTGTACAATATTTAATTTCTTCTTTTTAACAATTTTTTCAATAAAATTAAACCACTCTTTGTTATTGGTTAGCTGAGAAAACACGTAAGTCTGAGAGGGTTGCAAGTACTTCTCTTCATTATAATTTAACCAAAACATGTACAGCCTATCCAAGTGTTATTGATTAACTTCAGGTTAGCTCATTTTAACTGTTTCTAACGCAGAACACATACGCACAGACAAAAGACAATCGTATCCTACCTGTCTAAAAGTAACGCCACTAATTTTAAAGTTTATTTCGGGAATCATTAATGTTTATTTTGGATAAAACAAAGGAGTATGACTATATCTCAAAAAATAGTAAATGAAAGTAGTCACAGAATCAATAACAAGATTGCTATTGAATGATAAAGTAACACGTAGTACGCCATAAATATTGACAACTACAAAATAAACTGAGTAAAATCGTCGGCAGTGAGTGTACTATTTGTTATGAATTCATATCATTGTGATTTTTAGCTGGGAAACAGATTATGAGAAAACAACTTCTGCATCTTTACAGATATATCAATTTATACCCCAATGTGTCCCAATAGTAATGGAAACAGATTGATTGTCCAATGACCCTAAGACGTATTGAACAGCTCAGTGCACTAAGAAACACTACCAAAGCCATTTTAAAGGTAATCGCCTCATTGATTTATTTCTATAAAACTATAGTGGCCCTAACGGATATTCTATTTTAACGAGGTTTGTTCCTGGAATAAAAATAATTGGCTAATTTTTCTAAACGGAATGACTGTACTGCGAGAGTGGTTTGATTGGAGCAACGGATCAATTGTTAACAGTCCTTAAATAGACCACTTTAATGATGAAGATTAAAATTTAAACGTAAGGCCGTTAATTATATTTTATCTTGGCGGGAGATATAAATCCATCTTTAATTTTGGACGCTGTCAGGAAATTTCGGCAAGTCGTGACTTCCTGTAGGCCCGCTGTTGATCGATATAGGCCCGCATACTTCAGCCTTCTCTTGGGTCGGCCGATTATATACGAGATGGAACTGTTACGAAACCGAATGTATATACGTCATGTGGTAACTTTAACCCATTAAACATTTATGATTATTTATTTTACTTTTTTTTCCCAAGTATTTTTTGTAATAGAAATCATATCATAAATGACTGAAATATCAAGACAATTACAATTAACCAAGTGTGTCAACGCGTGAAAAAATTTGTTTAGTCTCATTGGACATTCTTTCACTGAAGGATACGAAATTTTAGATTTTTTGTGTACTACATTCCGGTATATAAAATATGTTTGCATGACCTCTTATTACATCAAAAACCCTTCATAACGATCTTAATATATCCTACATTTTTAAACTTATCCCTTCTAAGTTCATGAAATTCCATCGAAACTAATCCCCTAGCACAGTCATTGAACTGCACCACTCATCCCTATAATCCTCCTCGGAGATTAAAGTGGCAGTGGCCTCGTGACCTGATATAAATACGTTACACTGGGCAATGGCCAGTTTCTTTAATCGTATGTGGCTCTTGCGCTCTGGGTCAGCCTCCACTGGCTCGTATCCGGTAACGTGGAAGAGGGTGGGGGACTTCCCAAGACTCCGCTTCCTCTTTCGCATGCGAAGGGTTGACATGTTAATTTTGGAGGTCTCGGGACCGTTCTAAAAACTGTGTGAATGAGTGAGTGAATGAAGAATTTTATCACAATAATGATTTTGATTTTCATGCATGAGCATTAATTAGATTGGAAATTCAAACTATTGTGTGGTTTAGTTACAGTGAACTGCAAGTATTTGAAGTGTTGAAATTATTAAATGATCACGGGGACCTTATGTTACTGTTAATGTAATGCATGATGGAAATCTAACAGTAGGAAAACACTAACAATAAATAAAATACTAAATGAAATTAAGTTAAGTAAATATAAAGGTAATTTTATTTTATTCCAAAAGGATATTTTTTGTGCGTTTGTGGATGTATCTTTTGATGGAATGATTATTGTAATTGTCTATTTCTCTTATTGTTGGATTTTCGGATATGGAAGTTAAAAAAAATAAATTGTCTGTCTGGTTTTCATACTGCTTGATTGTGGTTAAATGTAGGCCTGTTACCATGGCGTATCAACAGTAGTTGTTAATTATGCGCATATTGATGTTTTGTACGACTTCCAATTTCCTATAATTTGAAGCACGAATGTTTCGACCGTGAATCATGTGTGAAAAAACCGGTGAAGCATGTGTCAATGTGGAGTGAATTACAGTTTTATGTAGTATTGGTTTTAGATTGTTTTTTTTTTTAGGTCAGTTTTGATTTTTTTATGGAAGTAGAGTGACATTTTACTGATGAGGTTTTTAGTTTTGTCTCATTTATTGTTTACGTGGTTTGTGCAAGTGAGGTTTACTCCTAGGTAGATTAGGGTGTTGATAACTTGAGTTGTACACCTCAGTACAACTTCGTCGATCACAATATTGCCACTGCACGAGGTTATCTGTGGAAGTTAAGAAACAATGCTGTAACTGTAACTATATTATTGTTTTCTGAAAATATTCCAAGATTGGGTAGGTCCTGCCGTCCTCGGTTCGCTCTAATTAGCTGTTACAATAAAACGTGAAGTATAATAAATAGTGTAACGGCAAACAAGAGAGCCAGCCCACCTGGGGTGAATACCTTTTCAGCATTGTAACTTCAGACCACAAGGATGTTGCCCCTTCCGTTACTTGGGCGAAGTACGTTTCATTCATGCTTATAGGAAAGGTCTCTTGATGCAGCTCACGATTCACCCACGTTCACTTATTTTCCAGAAGAGGACATGTATAAAAATGAAATATTTTTTTAAATTGTTGCTAAATAAACTGATAGGGTCATGATTTGAATCTGAGACATCCTCAAACTCTATCCATATGCAATTCCAGCTAAGCCCCTGGCAACATACCTCTCCTTGGCGATACTGCCGCAATCGGAAATATTTTTTCAAATGTCTTTCATGAGATATCAGACCCTTTGTTTTGTTATAGACCTACGAAACATTGGATATTTTACAGAAATTATTATATTCTAGTTACCCATCCCTAAAGGAGTTAAGAGAGTGGCTTTATTATCAAACGGATAAAAATTAATTATTTTCAAGAATCGGAAACTCCATCCAGAACTTGCAGAGACATATCGCTCACCTAGAACAATAGTGACCAAACTCTAAAAAGTAGTTAGGAGGTAATAATGCGTTTGAAGTATGGTAAAATTTTCAGCTCTCCATTTTGGATTATTAACGTAAAAACGTTTCTCATAAAAATGGCTCTCATCGTTGGTAGATCCATTTCCATCCCTACTGGGATCCATCCATTCGAGTGGAAAAAATTTGAATTTGAGTTTTACCACTCTTGCGATGCCATAAGGCCTTTTGTAATTTGGTCGTGCTTAACTCATTGTTGTCGATTTCGAAGTTACTGATCAGCAGTTGAAACCTCAATATTGTTTCTTAACTTTCTACATCCTTCATTTCGTTTGTATTTATTTTTAAAAAAATACGATTCTGTTTATAATTGATGTAGACATACGTTTGCTCGGATTGACTGATCCAGTGTATTTTAATCGTTGTTTCACTTTGATTTTGTTCTTGATTGTTATTTAAACAACGGTTGCGTCATCGAGCGGAATGATCATAGCGGTTCAAAACAGAAGTCCCTGCCCTATAAGACAGCAGCATGTGGCTAGCGTGGAGGAAATTGCCGCCGTCAAAGGGAAGGGAGGCAGCAACAGTGGAAAATAACAGTGTAGGAGAAACCGCAACAGACAGACTGGACCGATCGGGCCGGAACGTTGAGGAAGCCGTCAGAAGCTTCCGAACGGATTTCACCGCCACTTGAAGCCGTCTAGTGCGACATAATCACCCGCAGGATTGCCGTCTCGTGATCTACACGGCATCAGTGTCGGTGATGAATTTTAATGGTGTCAATTTGACAGCTGGAAACTTTTTAGTAATTTTCCACAAACCGTTGTAATAAATAAAATAAAGAACTCAAACCGGCACTTGTATAATGTATGTTTTATTATGTCAGAAACAAAACTTTGAGTAACTCTCATTATATCTTTTTTTATGAATATAACATCTCAGCAGTCTAGCACAATATAAATACCAAAATACACAGTTTCACACAAGTAGAAGATTAAAAAAAAATACATTTTTGCCGAGCAAGAAGGGAGAGGGGCCGTACTTTCGGGTTTGGGACGATCGGATTGTGTCCTACAATTGGATTCAACCGATCCGGAAATTTGAAGAATCCTCCCAAATACCTCGAAATATGCTGATTAGTTTTTTTAGACTAAAATATCTGATTTCCTGCCACAACAAACGCTGTGACGCAAAAATAATTTTGAAGATATTCCAGAAATTATGGTTCAGGGAGTCAACAAAATGTGGGACGATTATAATGGGCCTATTTATTATTATTTTACCGACTGAAACTTGTTTTATAAAAACAAAATCATGTCAGACTCGTTTTTCTTCTACCTCTTCAACGTCCGCAAAACTCTTTCCTTTCATGTCCCTTAGGGGCTTTAGGATTTAGGGGAATAAAAAGAAGTCGCAGGGGGCTAGATCGGGTTAATAGGAAAGATGCAACACAGGGGTCATACCATTTTTGGTCAAAAATCGGTTGCACAGTGAGGGCTATCGTGGAACAAATGTTCCAGCCACCCGTCTCATTTCCAAATCTTTATTTAAAATTCGCTGTACTGAACTCCAAGTCACTCCACATTTTTCTACCACTTCTTCGATGGTCCGTCGTCGATCTTCCAGGGCGGTTCCCGTTATTTTTTCGACATTCTCGTTGACGTCCAGAGCGAAATTGATCATTAATTGTCATTCCCCAACTTTAAAACGGAAAAACACTCATACACTTGAGTTTTCCCTATAGCATTGAAGGCTGCTTTCAACATCGCAAGAGTTTCTATGCCAGTTTTCCGGAGCAGAAAGCAAAACCTCTGAGAGTCCTATTCACAAAACTCATTGACTCATCACAAAAACGATGAGCGCGCAAACTGCTCTCACAAATATATTAACACGAGCAGAACGGAATTTTCTCCAGTTACAAGCACTTGGCATACAGATTAGTGCAAAGTTGCATTACACGGTCCTACCGGTGAAATACGTAGGAACTAGAATAATTTCGGTTTCTTTTGGGTATGCCCTCGTACATATTTCAAAAAGCTACACGTTGTACTGACAACCCTTAATAACCACCCCCTTTAACTAATTCCCTTTGAAGTGCAGACTTGATTACATAAATTATTAACATGACCTTGGCACGAAATATTAAAAAAAACTATTTTTTTGCTGATTTAATTTATTTTCATTTTTTTTTTTTTGCAATGAATGAAGTATTGTTTAAATAAATTAATATAATTAGATAAATTGAATAAGTTGATGTTATTCCATAAGGGTTTTTGATTGGTTGTGTGAATGCTGCCTGAGAATAGACTGAAATTAGTCCGGAACGTTGTAACAAACTATTGATTAATACAAATTAGGAAGGATATTCTGCACATATTGTGATCATAATCATAACAAAAATAAGCCCACCATTGAAAATGATCTAGACTTCTATAATTTTGACCCGCTTTAATTGTATTTTAAATTTGACTCGTATTTGTATATATTAATAAAGGATTGCTCAATTCATAAAGGAGTGCTCAAGTAATGAGATATTTCGTATTAACGTGCTTAGGTTCATATTAAATATCAAAGATGTCGATGCTTTGAGCAAAGCGCATTATAAAGACACCATAAAAATTTAATTACCAGAACAGAACGATGCGCTTCAAAGTGACAAAGAGGAAATAATAGAATAAACGTTTAGCCCACTCCAATAAGGGAGCTGGTGACATTTGAGACGTTAACTAAACTGACAAATGCTCCATGCTCTGCTGGAATGATTGAAATGAATACAACTCGATTCTCTAACGGATGTCAGTATTCCGCTGAAAATATTTTCTCCTCTCTGGTGGGGTTTAATAAAGTTGGAACTCAGTCTAAACTAATGAAAAGTTATAAGGTGTTTCTGCTACTAAATAATATGATTAAACAGAGTCTGGTTAAACCTTCGTTTGCTTAAACAATTTTTCCTGTTGAAACATGTCGTTAACCTCGACTTGTGTTACATTTATGATAGCTAAATATATTAGTATGCGCCAAATGTGTATCAGAAACGCGTTTGTATATTCCATTTATAAAGATATTTGTTGAACTTCCTTCAAAAAACGTGTGCAATTTTATTGAGCTAGAAGGGGGAGGCTTTACTTTGAAAAAGGTACGGAGCACAAATGGACTACATCTGTTGGTACTGTACAACGAATATACGACGTATATTTAACTAACTTTTTTTACTTTATTATTATAAATTTAAAAAAAAAATAGCATTTAACAGTTGTTAAATTACTTGTAGAAGAAAAAACATAAACGAAATAAGTAAATACAATTACTAACAATAGATGTCGGGCCTACCAGAGAGGTGGGACTGGGGTGCCGCATGCGTCGATCTCACTGATAGATCTAGAAAACTAATTTGTTTGTTTGTTTCTTTTTCTGTCATGAATTTAATATCTTTATTTATTCTATTTAAACTCTTAGATAGTTCATCTAATTCTCAATGACTCGCCATGAAGCACGCCAGCAAGTGGTCCACATATCTTAACCAATATTTAACTGTGCATTGCATGGATGCATATATGTGATTGTACTGTATTATAATATTTGACATCAGTGAATAACATAACAATAACAATGTGAGAGGAGACGTCCATACTGCATTGACTTATGACCTGTGAGAAGACATCTGTCCTTATGAGAGTTAAGCAGCTACATGCGGTTGTGACCGGCCAGAACAGCACACAATGGGGCACAATTGTACGGACGGGGCCCGGCTAGCAATACATAAATTAGAAGCTAGATTGCCTCGTTAAGGCCAACCTCTTCCTCCTCTCTCACTCAACATCTGTCATACTAGCTAACTGGGAGGCCGACTCAGTTGCCTCAAATCACAGGAGTATTTTATTTTCATTCTTATTGCTACATCTAAGGATTCCCCCAACATTTTTTTTCTTTTTTCCACCTTATTTGACGTTATAATCCGAAGGAAAAAAAACGTAATTCGAACCGGGCGCACTCTTCCTACTGCCAGTCTTAAGTTGTTATATTTCTCCGTTCCACAATTCCCTTGTAGGGGGAGATCTGAGCATGTACACCTTTTGTAACGCACTACTCAACAAACTCGTAGATGTGAACATTCAATGCATATTCTACTTGAGAAATCAAAAACTCACAGAAAGCGCCTAATAGGAAAGTGAACCCGGTTTTCATTAGCTTTGTTTGGGGGGGGGGGGCTAACAATTGTTAAACCAATGGGATAAGACGTGTCGCCACCCTTTGAGAAAAATCCTCTTAAATTGACGGAATATTAAACGAATTCTGAGCTGTGACCTGAGGAATCTCAGAGAAATGAGAACAATCTTTTTCATGTTCAATTTTATTCTCGTTTTTGTATCGTAATCAGATCTTATGCTGCGTAATCACAATGTACAAAAACCGTTGTACTCTGCTTCACTTTAAAAGTTTTTTTTTTTTTTTTAGGATTCAAAAACAATTTTATTAAGATAAAATTACAATCTGCCTTTTATTAGGCAATGAGTAATTGAGATAAATGTCATCATTCATACTATATTTACAATTCATCATTCACTCGCTCATTCATACAATATTTACAAACAGCCCAGAGGCCCCCCAAGTCCACAAGGGTCACCTCCCTCGCATGCGAAGGAGGAAGCGGAGTCTTGGGAAGTCCCCCACGCTCCTACGTCAGCCGCGTCACTGGATAAGCCAGCGGAGGCTGACCAAGAGCGCGAGAGCCACAGACGCTCAGGACATGATTAGAGGAACTGGCCATTGCCAGAACTCCCACTATCACTTAGTTATAGCAGGTCACGAGGCCACTGCCGTTTTAATCTCCGAAGAGGATTATAGGGGTGAGTGGTGCAGTGCAATGACTGTGCTAGGGAATTAGGGTGGTTGGATAGGTTACTATGAAATTTTATGAACTTGGAAGGGATGAGTTCAAGAATATAGGGTATATTCAGATCATTGTGAAGGGTTTTGTTGCTGACGTAATAAGGGGCATTTACTATTGTTCTTAGGACTTTTGATTGAAAGGATTGGATGCGCTTGATGTTCGACTTTTTTGCTGTCCCCCATAGCTCTATTCCGTATGTCCAGATTGGCTTAAGTATAACCTTGTAAATAAGTAGTTTGTTTTCTATTGAGAGGTGGGATGTCCTTCGAAGTAGTACTTTAAAAGTAGAGATCCTTCTGTCCCGGCTTGGCAATCAACACCCCTTGTCGCAACTTTTGGGTTACTAAAATATTGAATAGAAGGGAACATCTCACAGGGAACAATTCAAAAGCCTTTTTAGCAGGATTGTGAAATGTCACTTTTTTTCGCCTCGTTTTTCCCCCCGCATGTCACAGGCTTGATAAGAGTTGTGGCCCAGTTTTGACAGCATACTGGTTGATTGATTATTCGTTAAAGTACGTGACTTATATTATTTTAAATCTTCTCACGTTCTTATTCTCTCGTTCTATCGCAACGATAAAATAATACGGCTTTAATAATTATTTTTCGATTAATACGTCCATCCATCAAAGCAGACCACTAAGATATAAAATAGTTTAATAAAATGAAATATTTTTAATGAAGTAAAGAGGGTCATAAAATGAGATAAATACAGTCATTCGCGTAACGATATCTTTCTTCTTCTTGATCTCTAATTCTATTAACCTCTTTAGCGATGCTATTTAGGTGGCCTAGATCTATTTTAACCTTTCTCTGTAATCCTGCGAGAAACTTTAGTGGTTTGTGTATCTTTCGGTAAAAACAGTTTGAAACATCGGAAGGTTAATCTGTTTTCTCACAAACCGCATAGATTCGCAAATGCTGATTGAAATGGTGGTATAAGTATAATAAGTAAATAACCGCATGATTTAGGACAAATCCAACTTCTTACTAGTATTAAAGTATTTTTTAAATCTAATTGATTAAGGCCTTTTTAAACTAAATTTTCAGAAAATTTCTTTTTCATAGTTATAATGACAGTTTGGCTGAAAATTCACATAGCCGAGAAAAAGTAAAAAAAAAAAAAAAAAAGATACACTGCTGATGGATAGGATTTGAATATTGCTTGCTTTTTCACTATTGAGGTTCACCTTAGATGTTTTGCTTACCCCAAAAATTTTGCTTGCGGGCTATTGACCGATAATTACTAGTGATTTGCTTCATTATTAATTATTTGAGTGAGTAATTTTATTCGGAATCAGAATAGATTGAATATAAAAGAAAAAAAGAATTAGAAGCGGATACACGTCTTTAAACCATCTCACAAGCTTGAGGACATACATAGTTTGTCATAAGACCCTCTATAAATAAATAAATAAATAGTTGATGAAAATCTAACATCAAAATCATGGCTATGAACTCACAGCTTATAACTTTTATGATTATATCCGGTATTAGGGTGGAGGAATATGAGGCTGGGATTTGCGCAGTACAGCACCGATGGCTATCTCCTTCAAAGCCCTTACATAAGTGGATTAGCTAGAAGTTTCTCCATTGTAAATTACCAACTAATTAGTTTGATTGTCTGTCTAGACAACTTGGCTTATCTCAAGATCGCCGGCTCCCCTCGTTCTCCGTGCCCGGGGTCTTGCTGAGCTTTCATCCCCAACATTGCCTTCGGTTGGAATATTTATACATAGCGTGCAGGCAGAACATCCTAGCGGAGTTCAAATTGTCGTACAGCTCTGTTTCCTGATAATGGAATGAAATAGTAATAATTTTTAATTTTGTATTTGTAAAATTACGCTTGTGATTTAAAAGCTCATACTGCTTAAACACAATCATACAATTGGCACACAAACATTCTGCCCAATACCACCCATGCAGCTGAGACATTCCCCAAATGAACTGGACAAAAAATAGGGTGCAACGGAGCTTCCGTCGCCTTTTACTCCGACCGTTTTGTGTGGCAAGAGATTCACAGACGCTCAGGTCATGGAGTGGTAACGGCAACCAGAGCCAGGAACCTTCACTTACGAGGGCGTGCCTAAACCGAACTTTTTTTGTATAAAGTGATTTATTTTGATTTTTTTTACAAAAACCTTTGTCTCGGCCAAAGTAGGTTCCATTGGAGTTAGTACACTTATCCAATCTTTAATTCCACTGTTCGAAACATTTTTAAATTCCGCTTTTGTAATTCAGACAGCGACTCCGTCGTTTTCGTCTTTGCTTCTTCAACGTCCACAAAACATTTTTCTGTCCTCTCGGGGGATAAAAAGAAGTCGTAAAGAGCTAGATTTTTGGTAAAAAACCGGCGCACAGAGCCCACTGTCAACAGCCCATATTACTGCACCGAGGCTGAAAATATATTATTCAGAATTATTAATTCTACTATAACCTACCTACCTCGCCCCGTATATAATTGTATAATCGAACGACGCTTTAACCTGAAACTTCAATCTGAAAACCTACTTCGATTTTCCATTATAACTCATTAAATACAAATCATTGTCTTTTTAGTCCACTGGAGTCGCGGTTCAATTCCTGTTAATTTCACGAGGAAGGAATTTGCTGCAGTTAGGAGTATTACTATTTTGAGCGTATCCGTTGGGACTAAATATGATGAGTTCGAAAGTATTAGTTAATTGTCGAGTTAACATGCTGTATGACCGTCGTTTACTAATAAATATGTATAACATTACACCAACGGTCTTCGATGCCTCTATTTATAGGGAGTGATGAGTGTATCGAGCATTTATTTTCATGTAGCATCCTTGTCGGGCAATCCAGCGTTTATGTTAGCTATGTTAAACCGTTATGTAAAGTAGTGAACATTTGTTCCTCTCGATAATTCGCATCGAATGAGATTAATCGCAGATAGGATGGCTAGCTAATAAGCATTTAATGACACAGTAAATGTCCCAGTAAACACCATAAACTTCATTTCTGTAATACTGAACAGTTAAAATACAACATAATAGACTCGAGATCCCTCTAGTTTTTACAAAGTAATTAATTTTTGTAAATCATTGTGTTTCAAAAATTGTAATTTTTGGAATGCTAATTGTGGGTTTAGATTAAGTAAATAACGTCCTATTTTGTCGTTCAACAAGTTATTTATTTCTTTATTCACAGTGTATATTCTCAAGTGCTCTTCAGACTTACTACTCAGAGCAGAAAGTCAGACACCGCTTTCATTAACAATATCCCGAGCGCTTGAGAATGGCAGAATATGCTGCTCAAAGGCCTTGTGAATAAGTAATATATATTTATTAAAAGACAAAAATAACACGTCAAAAATACTTCTTTTTATTTGTTGAATCGCATCGCTAAATATATATTACGTTTTTACCAAATAACAAACGTAATGTTACCTAATTAAATATGATCTAAAGCTATTGAAATCAGCTCGAAAGACCGATTACTGTACTGTTATAGGATTTTTTTTTTTCGTTACTGTCTATAACGTGTCAAAGACTACAGGTTTATTTATCTTTTTCTGACGCCCGCTGGGCAGTGGCTGGGTCAACCAGATCCTCCCCCCCCCCCCCGGGCGGGTACCCCCCTACGAACACCAAAAACTTAATTTCTGTAATACTGAATCCTGCCATGTAATGCTAACATATAATGCCAATGAATATGACTTTCCTCTGTTATTATAGGAAATTGACTGTTTCCTCTATCCTCCAGCCAGTATCCCCATTTCGGGCTAACCAATTATTTAGCTCTATCTATATCCGGTTAATATTATTGTATACGAAATGTAACTTGATCGTCTAAGTACCGTGGGAAAGTAATCTTGGGTCTAATGAAACAGAGATTTACACCAGGTTAATTAATGTACAACGTTTCGACTAATTGATAAACCGCAAGACGAATCTAACTCAAAGTTGTCGATCGTATATCTAATTAACTGCTCAATTGATGGTACTACCTGGACCAGTAATCTCGCTGATAGAATATGTAATCACTAACGCCCACTGTATCTGATTTTATCATATGTAGTCTCTTCCTTGATTAAGAACTGAAGCTTTTTGTGCCTAAATTTTATTTAGCAAAACCAATGAGTCGATTTTGGAGCTTAGGAGTGGATTTCGATATTAGGGTATCAAACTACAGTCGTGTACCATGTTCTTTTCCCGCACTTTCTGAGTCAATCAAAATCAACAGTGTTTATTAACAATAACTGTACATAAATAAATACACTTTTTTCTTTTGTTTAAACAGATTGTAATCATTTTTGTATTAGAAAAGTCTTGAATGACATTGTTTATCCTGCTTTTAAATGACAACCAAAAATAAAGCAGTTGAATGTATAACACGTAGGTTAGTTGTAATAGGAACAGCATTCGATACTTGCTTCGTCTCGTCTCGTCTCTCGAGAAATATTGACTATGGCGTTCTAAGTGATTTGTAATGGTTTCATAGTCTCTAGCGCCCCTGGTTTACCTGTTACATATATCTATCTACATATTTATAGATATTTGTATAAAAAGATAAAAAGTATGTGTAAATTATTTTAATTTGACTTTTTATCCTAGTAAGGCTTCTTGGGATACTAATTTTTTTTATTTTATTTTTATCTAAATCATATTGAATTTATATACCTGTTCTACTGCTACATTTGGACAAAGCTAGATATAATTGTTCGTGAGTGAATGTCTTCTGAATCGACAAATAAGCCGACTTTATCGAAACTTGTCCTTGTGATTTGTTGTGTACAGTCATGTCAAAAACAAATCTGATAGGGAATCGGAGAAACACTAAATAACCCGTATTTTCACGTTATAAATTATAATGGATTATGTGTTGGATTTGGAAAAAAATGGGTAGTATAATAAAACATAGGACGAAAAAAAAACTATTAAAAAAAACATATAACTGTATAATTGTATATACTTTGTATTACATATACATATATAGGTATGTAAATTATGTATGCGAGTTTTTATTTCTATTTCATAACTTTCATAAATTCTTTGAGGAGCATATACTGCCTATGACTTGCTACTATGGAACTTGTGTGAAGACAAAATTGAATTTTCAAAGTTTTTATTATTAAAGAGTGCACGTGGTCTGAAACGTTTCCGACCTCAACATGAAATGAAGTACTCGTATAGTGAGGATCTTTTTCCTCGCCAATTTCCCCAATTAGATTTTTTTTTAATTATTACCTTATTCACCTATCCAATCATATACTAAATTGTAAATAGCTGCATAAAAACAATAATGAATAAGATTCCCGATTTTTAATATTGGATCCATAAACTTTATTTTTTCGAAGATTTCTCGCCTTACTGTATTGAATTTGTCCTTAAAAATTGTAGGGGGGGGGGGGTCAGTACTTAAAAATAACATCCGAGCCAGGGATTAAGAAACACTGTATGTTATGTCTGAGTTGTTATGATACGCTTCAAATCCATGCAACGTTTTGAAAACGATTTTCATCATTTTGATCATTCCTGAGTGCGATATCCCCTTCCGTAATTATTTTCCGCCGCCAATTAATAATAATTTTGGCTTCGTTCATTATACGTTTCCTCCTAAAAGATGGATGCGTGAGTTTGGTGAGTGGAACAGCAAACTAAGCAGAATTGCAGACTCTTTGTATCATTTTAACTACCGCCTCGGAACAAAATGCAGTTTTATTATTTAATTAACGTATTGTCGACGGTTCTATGTCCTAAGAGTCACTAATAAATCCCAAAATGCATAAAGGTACACCTCGGCGGGGATATGTCGCCCTGACTGCTATATAAAAGAAAGGTTAAAGCCCATGCTTAGCTGCTGTCTTTCTTTTGTTGCATTTCTAGTTCACCTTGGGAGCCAGTTCATCGCCCCTTTACTCTTTAGATTCAATGCTCCCTACCTTGACTGAGTCCTGCCCATATGTTTGGTGTCTGTTCCTTCTCCGTTCCGATGCGTTTTTTTATTTTGTGTTTTTTTTTTTCTTCTAGCGAGGCCCTTTGTGCCCCTTGTAATCGCTTTCGAATTTCACTCTTCTTTTTTTCTATTATTTTTTTTATTATTAATCCTTTATTGTGCTAAAATTACAATCTGCCTTTTTTTATTAGGCAATAAGTAATTAAGATAAATGCTCTCATTCATACCATATTAACAATTCATCATTCACTCGCTCATTCATACAATATTCACAGACAGCCCAGAGGCCTCCCAAATCCACATGCGAAAAAGAAAGTCTTGGGAAGTCCCCCACGCTCCTCCGTCAGCCGCGTCATCGGATACGAGCCAGTGGAGGTTGACCAAGAGCGCGAGAGCCACAGACGCTCAGGACATGATTGGAGAAACTGGCAGGACTCCCACTGTCACGCGTTTATAGCAGGTCACGAGGCCACTGCCGTTTTAATCTCCGAGGAGGATTATAGGGGTGAGTGGTGCAGTGCAATGACTGTGCTACAGGATTAGGGTGGTTGGAAAGGCTACTGTGGAATTTCATAAACTTGGAAGGGATGAGTTCAAGAATGTAGGGTATATTAAGATCGTTATGAAGGGTTTTGTTGCTGACGTAATAAGGGGCATTTACCATTGTTCTCAAGACTTTTGATTGAAAGGATTGGATACGCTTGATGTTCGACTTTTTTGCTGTCCCCCATAGCTCTATTCCGTATGTCCAGATTGGCTTAGGTATAACTTTGTAGATTAGTCATTTATTTTCTATTGAGAGATGGGATGTCCTTTGAAACAGTCTGTACAGTTGCCCAAAGCGTCTGTTTAGTTCTTGTCTTTTTAGTCTCGTATGTGGGTTCCAGGTCAGTCGTTTGTCGAGATGGAAGCCTAAGTACCGTACTGTCTCGGATACAGGGAGAGGAATAGGATTAAAATAAACTAGTGAACAAGACTTGCGACTAAGGGTGAAGGTAATGTGGGAACATTTTGCTTCATTAACTTTGATCCACCATTGGTTGCACCAATACTCGATCTCGTCAAGGTGTTTTTGAAGGTTATGGGATGCTATGTCGGGGTCTGGGTGGGATGACAAGACTGCAGTGTCATCTGCAAATGTGGCCAGGAAGGTATTGGGAGTAGAGGGGTCATCAGTGGTGTATTGGTTATAGAGGATGGGACCCAAGATACTGCCCTTTTGAACTCCTGCATTTATGGGATAGTAGTTAAAATATTCTAAACCACTTGGACTTGGAAGAAGCGGTTTGAAAGGTAGGACTGTAGGATTAGGAAAAGGGTCTGTGGTAAATATCTTTTGAGCTTGTAGAGCAAACCTGCATGCCAAATGTCGTTGGCGGAAACCAAACTGGTGTGTTAGAAAAAGGTTTTTAGATTCAACAATTGGAAGTAGACCTTCTAGTAGGAGTTTTTCAAATATTTTTGAGAGGATAGGGAGTAGGCTAATTGGACGGTAAGATGAGGCGTTATTGGGTGGTTTACCGGGTTTGGCGAATAGGACAATAATGGAGTGTTTCCAGAGGAGAGGAAAGTGCGTCGTTCGGATAATGCAATTATATATATAGGTTAGGAAGATTATGGCTTTAGGAGGAAGTTGTTTGAGAATTTGAGGAGTAAGGAGATCATATCCAGGGGATTTTCGGTAAGGTAAGTTTTTCAGAAGGTATTTGACCTCAGAGGGGTTAACTGCTTTTGGTGGAAGAGAGAGAGGAATAGGTGAAGTGAGAAAATCTTCCACAGTTGTGCTGTGAGTATGGCTTTGATAAGAAAGGTGAGGTGTGAAAGTATGGGTAAGATGCAGAGCAAATTCCTCCGACCTATCCCCATCCGAAGCCGCCCATGTTTCAGCTGATATGTATGGATGTCAGCATTGGTTTCATCCAAATATTTAACGATCGCTCGATAAGTATCGGGAGTGTCTGGGGAAATTTTCGTATCCCGAGAGCGATTGAGGCACGTATATTTTCCGGTACCTACAATTTTGCTCATTTGTGAGGATAATAGTTCAAAATTGCTTTTTCTTACGAATATAGCAGGCGGCTTGGGCTGTGTTGGTGTTTTGATGACTTTTTTTTTTTTCCAAAATCCTTTTTAAAGTTTTTGCATTAGGTCGACCTATAACCGTTTTAAGTTAATGACGTCCAAATTTGTCTTCCCACGAGTTTTTATTTCTATTTCATAACCGCTTTGAGGAGCACATACTGCCATATGACTTGTGTGGACTATGGACTATGACTATGGAACTTGTGTGAAGACAAAATTGAATTTTCAAAGTTTTTATTATTAACGAGTTCGAATTCTTATATTACAACTACATTGTAATCAGATCAGATTATAGTGAACAACTTTCTTTTTTTAAACCGATACTCATTGTAAATTTTAAAATATGTCGATTTCGGTTGTTTACTTTTTGGAATATTTTCGTCATATTGTGTTTAATGTGAACTTAACCGTCGGAGAGGGATTTTAAAATAAAATGTTAACTTGAAATTGGTTAATGCTCAACGTTAGATTTATTTCATAGAACGGACCCGATTGATATCATTTCTAATATTGATTTATATACTTCCCTAATATATTGCCTGTTGTGATACGGTTTCTGGTTCAAATCTGTAGTAAGATTGTCTATGTTTCTGGGCTTAGTTTAAAAAAGTAATATCGTTTCCCCAGTCATTGCTCAGTGCGGTCTGAGCACCCATAATTCATTTCGCCTTTTAGAAAAATGTATTTCGGTCGGCTCATTCATTATGTATTTCTTGTATATTTAATTTATATGCACATTGTAAATTTTAATGATTGGTGACAATGGCAGTGTCCAAGGATATTAAAGATATCACTTACACGAATTCCAACTTCTTCAGAATACTCCGGGAATATTCTCCTACCCGGACAATTAGCTTAGAGTTAGGCTCGAATTAGTTTATATCGCTGAATTATGGAGTTCTCCAGATTGTTGTTTGCAGAACTCTTCGCCTGGATAGATTCCAGCGTGACCTCCGAGATCATGCCATTGCAGAAAATAATGACGCGGAAAATTCCACTACCCTCCAATTTGTAAATATACCTCAATTCATCAGCTAAATCCTGTTATTTCCTGTCCTTTTCAGCTACTGCATCAAATTGTCATCCGCAATACTACTGTTATTATTTCCACCTAAAAGATGCCTAAATAATAAAATCCTAATAAAGGATGCTGTGTACCTATTGACTGAAAACTTCTTGGATCTGAGTGCTTAGTAGCAATTAATATATTAAATATATTTCTTTTTTTCGTTTCTCTGCGGGTATTAATTCTCTAGTACGACGATCGTCCGCATGTTAATTAATTCTTAATCAATCGCACGGGGGCTCGGGCATGATGGCCTGAGGAGTAGCCTGTATAAAAAAGTCCCTCAGTCATCAATTAGCCGTCTAATGAAAGACGACTAGGCTCATTATAGGCCGGGTATTTGTCTCCTTGTCGGTATAATGGAAGGGCCGTCGTAAATCGGATCAATCAACTCTGGATTACAGGCGAGTCGGGACTCCTTTAAAAAGTTTGGTCCGATTATTTTATTGTTTCGCTGATAGACTACGATCATCTCGTCTGATGTAAGCGGGGGTTCGTCCGGACGAAAATCCTACTGCGATACCTCCTGTTACTATACCTTCTTGAAAAATTCCCATTTGGGTTAATACATTAAATGTATGTTGTATGAGATCTAGCTATACTTTCCATAGAAAAACAACTAACAAATTATATGAATATTGTAAACGTCTAAGAAAAAAGCAATACTAATAATTATATAAACAAGCTTACATTGAGTTTTGCTACAATACCAGTTTTCTTGAAAAATTAGTTGGTTAATATATTTTTATAACTTGTATGTTAGGATTTAAAATAATATGATTTAGAATATAAAATAATTTATATAGTTTTGTTAATTGTCTAGTTATCAGAGGAATCGGAGCTTTATTAATTATTTTATTATTTACACTATGTAAAAATGTGTTTTTCAAAAAAAAAAAAAAAAAAAAAGTCCCTAAGTTTCTTTTATTATTCATATTACCAGTAGCGTACCTAGGGGTGGAGGAGGGTGAATCACCCCCGGTGGAACATATTTCTTAATTTTTTTATTATATTTATAAATATATACATTTATATCCAGCTTGGCTCGACAGGCATGCATGTATAGAACGACAGATAAAACAATAATAACACTGAACTGAATAGGGAATGGTCCCTATGGTAACGAAATATAATTTTGTAACAATTTCATTCTTGTTGAAAAATTATTTGATTAATACGTTACGTATTTGTTAGGATATAAAATGATCAGATTAGAATATAAAATAATTTACGCTAATATATATGATTGTAGTAATAATAATTGACTAGTTATATAACAGATAGAAAATTTAAAAAAGCTATTCGATTTTATATCAATGATGAATTATAATTTTTTTTATAACAGGATGTGATGGTGTTTCAATCTTGTATTCCAAGACGGAACTCCAATGTTATTATATTTGATTGCTCTTTCAACGTATTGCAAACGAATTTCATTTTGATTAAATTATATAAAAATAAATAGCATAATAATGTAATCAATAGAATCATAGGTTATAATAAGTATGAAATTAAACAAAAATGCGTGCTGACCCCCGGAGGCCCGACCCGATTTTAATAATTTCACTCCTAATCAGTGAAAAAATAGAACACTAAACGTCTTTTCTAATAAAAAAGCAAGAATAATAATTATATAAGCAAGCTTCCATGTAAGTATTATGAGTACAATCTTTTTAAACAAAGTAAATATTTGTTCTGCTAAGTAATTGTTAATAACCACCCTTGATTTTGATTGACTTAGAAACATCAGCAAATTGAGTACTGCTCCCGGAGGCAAAAGCTCTAGTTACGTCACTGGTTATTACATGCAAAAATTAATAAATAATAAGGTTGTGTCCAGTCCAAAGAGTAAATTGACACTATTGAAATTGGCTTTAAAGTTATTTTTTGGATTGTTATAAATTTTATTATTTGTTAAAATGTTTCGAACCAACGAGACTGTCGAAAAAAATCGTGAATTCGTCCTGGACGATTGACGTTAACTATCGAAGAAGTTGTGGATAAATCTGGAGTAACTTGGAGTTCGGTAAAGCGAATTTTAAGGGAAGATTTGGAGATAGGAAGGGTGGTTACAACCCTCCCGCTCCCACCCACACAACTCTCGCTGTGCACCGGTTTATGGCCAAAATGGAAAGCCCTTTAAGGACATTGCATTGATTTTTGGCCAAAAATGGTGTGACTACTGTGCCGATCTAGCCCCTACAACTTCTTTTTATTTCTCCGAATGAAAAGGGGGACATGAAAGGAAAGCGTAATGCGGACGTTGAAGAAGTCAAGACAAAAACGACGGAGGCGCTGTCTGGCATCACACAAGAGGAATTTAAAAAGTGGTTTCGAATAGTGGAATGAAAGATTGGACAAGTGTATTGACTCCAATGCTCCAAGACTCCCATTTGATGGAAGTTAAATGTATTATGTAAATAAATCACTTTGTACAAAAATAGTTCGGTTTCTTTTTAGTTCGCCCTCGTATAGCCTTCTCCCCGGCTTAGTAATCAATTCAAATCCTGAAATTCTACTTAAAATTTGAGTCAAGTGTATTCATTTTTATTTCTAACCAATCGTAGAATTTGACTCAAGTATATTCATTTTTATTTCCAAACAATCGTTGTGCTCTGTTCCCTAGAGAACAACGTAAATCCTCAAACACTTTTTGTCGCCGGTTACTTAACACGGTTTACCACAAAGTCAAACACACTTTTGACTTTTAAACCGTGTCAAATCACTTCCGTTATGTTTTTGTTTTTCTGCCTAATGACATGAATTTCCCTAAACATGAAATGTCTGTAGACTACGCTGGGTGATGAGTCCCTTCTTACCCGCAGAAAGAGCCGATTCTGCTTGTATATACAAAGAAGACGAAATACGCTCTAAACTAATTTAAATTATTACTAATTGTTATTATCATCTTCATATTATTATTATTATTATCATGTTATAATCATAACTGTTGACAATATTTTAATATTTATATTTTTTGTATGCTTTCAGGTAAGAGTCATTTTTATTATTGGAAGGATAGTGGAAATCTATTGGCGAAATGTGAAAGGTATGGATGGTTTAGTTTCGCATTCCATTTTATTTTAATGCTGTGAATTTATTGTTAGCCATGAGCATTTTAAATATGCGTCAAGCCATGCTAATATTTTGTTTCTTTGATAACAATGGTCAAAAGCAAGATAATTTACAAAATTTTATTGTAAATATCGTCATCATAATAGTGTTAATTACCAATGAGTTGAAGCGGTTGTTTCCCCGCAGGTCCTGGTGCAGAACGACAGATTATATATAAACGTTGCCTATAAATAGCTTTATAAAATTAACATCACTTTTCCATCGGTTCAACCCTTTTGATTTTTGGATTCAAAAAAACATTAACTCTTATCAGAAAATGCTCATTTTTTTTTTTGAATTTTTGTACGTATCTGTTAGGTTATATTTGTATAGGTTGTTAAAATAGTTATTGTGCGTACTAACAAGTTATCAGTGTTAGAAACACAAGTTTAAGTACTCAGGTATTAAGTAGGATAAAAATAATAAAAAAAAAAATCTACTTGCACAATCGTTGGTGTCCTTGACGAAGAATCAGCAGAAACGTGCCAATTGATTTCACCCTTTCTCCTTCCAGGTATCTTTCCGCTTTTCTAGCGTTAGTCAGCGGGTGGTTTTATAAGTACGCTTCGCCTTGTGGATTGTAGGCAGTGCATAGCAATTTGTGTATTTTCTAGCAAGGCATATCTTTAAACCAAACACTGTTTTTACCTGCTTTACATTTTTTATAATGTGTGGTGCCTGGCTTCTAAGTAGCATCTCCCTCTTCATAGCACGGTTATATTATTGCCCACTCCGGTTGTTCATTTTGAAATTTAATAATCAATAAAAAAATAACTTCTTTTTATGTCAGTTTTATGGGAACTCCCACTACCCATAAGTGGTCAACACCATTGCTTTATAGGTTTCAGGGTTCAAATCAAGAGTATAATATAATAATAATAATAATAATAATAATCGACAAGGTTATTCGCCAACAATCTTACATGCGTTCAATGGTTAATTACAAAATTCCCTGATGTTGAATCAATTTATTGTGAAATGAAACCGATCCTTTAATTATTCAATTTTGTCCAATTGCCATTGAACAGTATATCAAATTGATCCAAGAATCCTAGGTTCAAAATATCTTCCTCTAAAGATGCAAATTTAATTTTGATTCTGTTAAATGGAACCAAATATTTAGAATGTTTATATTTAAAAATAATTAATAATTTTCCTTGTCAAAAAAATGTGTTAATTACCAATGAGTTGAAGCGGTTGTTTCCCCGCAGGTCCTGGTGCAGAACGACAGACTATATATAAACGTTGCCTATAAATAACTTTATAAAATTAACATCACTTTTCCATCAGTTCAACCCTTTTGATTTTTGAATTAAAAAAACATTAAATCTTATCAGAAAATGCTCATTTTTTTTTTTTATTTTTGTACGTTTCTGTTTTGTTATATTTGAATAGGTTGTAGAAATATGTTCACTGCTGTGGTTTTTCTGAACACATTGTCGGCATCACATTAGACCATGACAGAAACGTACCGCTATATTATTCCAGCCTTTAGTGAAGCGAGTACAGTATGCACCGCACGAAACCCGACTTAAGGTAACATTAAAGATCGGAAAGGAACGGACGCAATGGACATGAGGGGATTTTATTCCGTTGCTGTGCGGTGGATGGTCGGTGGGGGGGAGGGGGGGTTTGATTGTATACTATTACCAGGGGGTCATCCAGGTCTCCGTGGGAAGACCAGCCGGGAGCACCCGGCACCGCATAGGAAACCATTAGCATACCATCGGAAACCGGGCTGGCGGTGCGTCATCCGGTATTTCAGCGGACGCACAAAATTCCGACTATACTAATAAAAAAAAAAAAAAATCAAGTCATATGGTTTCGGCCGCGAAAACCTTTACGAAGACTTATTGTAACCATAGTCCTCTTATGGTTTAATTCCTGGTAATTGGTTAAGATTAAGTAAATAATACCTTCCGGTTTGTTTCCTTCCCATTTGTTCGTATTAGGTTTTACATCCTCTTTTGGCAGCTATTGTAGCCATAGCTATGATAGATGTAGCCATCATGGTCAATCAATAACTGACTAAAACTCCCCCCCATCCATTTCAATTATCAAATGAATAAAAATATTAAAACACTAATTAAAAACTATGCCTACATCCTCACTCAAAATAATGCACTAATAGATAAAATATGTATCTATTTAATATAATATATTAATATTTGTCTATTATTTTGAGTAAGAATGCATGCATAGTTTTTAATTAGGAGTATAATATTTTTATTCATTTAGTGATTTTGGTGGGAGGTGGGTAAACAAGATTTTAGGCGTCAATGATTATTGCATATGGGACAAAAGTTAGCATTTTGATCAATTTTTAGATGTAATACTTATCTAGTATACGAAGCATATGTATATTATTGTTAGAAAGGCTTGGTTTTTGCACCACTTGACTTTTAGTAACTTTTATTTTTAGGACTATGAGAGTATCAAATAAAAATACCGTGCGAAATAACACGCATTAATTTGTGGACACGATGTTAATGATAGTTTTCTTGTAATAATTGTTTTTAAAACCACCATCTACATGTTAGTATTCAAGACGTCAAAACCACTAATTGAATGCCCTACACAAAATGCTAGAAAAATAGTTTTGGTTGATATCAAGTAATTATTTAACACTTAATCATATTGTATGCAGATACTTATATTTGTTATATGTCTTTCCCATATCAAATTGAGCCTTCATTTAAATTTTCCTCTAGATCCAACAGGAGGCTTACAAAAACCGGAACATACGAGGCACACTGGCTAAATTCTGTTTGGAATATTTTTCAAATTTTGTTTGTATTTCCGTCCATTCCGTGTCTTCAACCATCTTAAAAAATCAAAACAATAGCTTCTGAGCAGCGTTTTAAGAAATTTTAAAGGTTAGGGAAAACCGGTTAGTTAAAAAATATGGGTCTGACATTTTTGGAAAAAATTGTTTTTGTATACTTCTTATTACAACTTAAGTAAATTACATTATATTCATGACTATTGAAGTTTTTAAACTCGTTTTGAGCCTCCCAAGTAGTGAGAACTACAGTCTGAAAACAAATGATGACCGAAGAAATCCAAGGCAGATTATTACCTCTGAGTTGTTGGTAAGCGCAACGGCTTTTGCATCACAGCTAAAGATTCACAAATTCTTCTTGAAAATTAATCAATTTTTGAATCTATAAAAATCTATGTTTTTTATTTACATATTTTTAAAGAATCATTTTATAAACTGCAACAAACAGTTTTGTAGTCGGAACTGTAAAGATTGGTACTGTAAATTTTCAAAATATGTTCCGACAGGCAACTAGCTCTGGCGGATCGAGTTTGTGCCAACAATTTACTCCGCCCGTTAATGGTTTGTAATAACACATGAGGTAATGGTTTGATTATAGCATTCCCGGCTTAATTGCTTGTTCCAGTCATGGTTTAAGGTGTCATTTACTATTAGAAAAATATTTCAAATATCATCGCTTGTTATATGTCCCTTTATATTGTTCTCTGCCTGATATTGAGTTATAGAGTGCCTGATCAATTTTATTGCTTCACTGTTTATTACTTTTCATCAGCAGCTGCAGTTTTCTTTCCCCCGTCGCTTGTCTTGTAATTGTACTATTATATTATTTTATTACCTTTAATACTTGCCGAGCCCGAAGGGAGTGGCCCTACTTTCATTCATGTACAAGGGTAATTCTTCGTCCATCTGCGTGTTTAACGATAACCTGGGAATATCTGAGTTTATGTGTGTTAATCATTTTTAAAATATTCAACGTTATATAAGTTCATCTCGTTTCGCTAACTTTCAAGTTCAGTAAGTAATTTACTAAGTAGCAGTTTAAGATTTGAAGTTCTGATTCTCCCCGGTATCCAAAAATCGCGTATTTCGTTCTTTGCAAGTCGGGTATAGTCAATATTTCAGCTCGTTACAAAAATGCTCACTGTCCGAAATAGTTCAACGAATAAAATCGTATTTCTGATCAAGAACAGTGCCTTTTGTTGACTTCAATAATTATTTAAGAAAATCACAAGTCCTATGAATAAACCTCGCAATTGTTTCTTTTTACTTATTTATTTCATAATTGGAAAAAAAAAAAGTCGTGAATAATGAAAAAAAACAATGTTGAGGGAGGGCATCTGGTCCTTGAATTATAAGGAATGGAATTATTTTCACTTATTCTGAAAATGTCAATGGAAATTGCCCCAAAAAAAATGAGTTAAATACCCCGAGAATAGTCGCAAACAATTCCCGGATACTCTCGCAATGACCGGCAGTCCAAGCCAAGCATTGTGGGACAGTATTGTCGGTGGTGCTTGCATTCTGCATTCTGCATTCTTCACATATCAGCTCTAACCATCAGAACACTTCCCTCGTTCTGGGAGAATTCTCAGCCGTCTGTGTGACCTAGGAATAGTTTGGAATTTTTTTATTGAAGTTCTTTTTATTTTTTTTCTGTTTTGTAATCAATTTTTTTTTTTCAATCTACGCTTGAGCTCTTTTTGCTTCATTTTCCAGAAAAATCCAAACTTTGTTTAACAGTTTCGCATATGAATGCTGCCCGTTTCGATAGGACTAGTTTTTTGACCTGGAGGCGGAGATACTATTAGAGAGACATGATTAATGGAAAATCTATCTCATAAAACATTGATTAAACAAACAATAGTTAAAAAGTCATTTACTTTGGCCTTAAAAACAATTTCTCTTATCAAGGTGTGTTGGCTTACTTATCAGAAATTCATTATATTACGATGTGCTATGTTTGTTAGAGCCAAACTGCTAATATTAGATATGTTTATGGTTAGGTATGATTAGGTATGTATATGGTACCTAAAACAAAATGCCTTTATGATGGTTGCTTGTCTATATTATTGTTGTTTATTATTGTATTTGTAATTAGATTCTAAGTGAGCTAATTTTTTTTTTAACATTAGGGCAGGTATTTCTGGAAATCAACAAACACTTAATTTTTTTCCACCTGCTCATCTCTCGTTACATTTATCGTTTCAACTTTTGACGAATGTTCATAAGTTTACCAGAATTACCGTTTCTGCTTTGTGATAACTCTGAGATTCCATTTTTCCTTAAAATAAAAGTAGATATAAAAAAATAATACTATTAATAATATTAAAAAAAATCTGCTTTATCATACATATGGTTGTTAGTTTCTGAACTGGCGAGTCATGGCACTTAAAAAAAACCAAAAAACTAAATCGTGCCTCCGAAATTTTTAAAACAGACATTGATTAACTCATCACATTTATACGAGAGTGCGAACAACGCCTATACAACCGGACTTAAGAGGAATGCAGTAAATCGTTATCATTGAGAGATAGAAATCTGTTATTGACACGGCAGCTTTGTGAACCGCTAACCGCACACTTAAGATCGATATCTGGCCATATTTAATCAGATATATCAAAGGCTCTTGTTAGTTTGATTGATAGCTGTATACTCGCCACGATATGTGTAATTACATCGATTCATCAACAGCTTGATAGGTCTAACCAATTGGAAAAGTTTCTGATATGGACGGTACCAGTATCAGTCGGGCCTTCGTTCGATTTCGAACACTGTTTGCCGTTTTTGAAAAGATATCACGCTTAGCTTCAAATCCTTCTGAAGTGCCCTTATCTGACCATAGCTACTTGGGTATTAAGAGGTTTTTTTGGTACTAATTTATCAATTTTAATCGAAGTCACTTCATAGACGTGTGACATCAAAGTCATTTTTGGTGGCGCAATCACAGCTACATTTTTGTCACATTTCATCGTGGTCATAACGGTGGTTGGTATATGGGCGTTGTTACGGTGGCTTAATGTTGGAAGTATATAAAACAGTTTACAAGTACTCTATGCTAAACTTATCGGATAATATATCCACGATTTCCAATGAATCGTTACACATAAGTATCGATATCCGCACTTGATTGTTCACAGCAATGACGACGAAATTATTGCATGTTATTTCAGCCGCCATGCTCTTTTATTAATATGTCTCATGTCCTTAAACCGAAATCCCCCTTATAATTAATGCAATAAAAAAAACAAAAAAAACCCGTTTAAATGGATCTTTGGAAAAAAAAAATGTAGGTTTTCTGATTGTTAAAAAAATGTTGCTAATTCTTCTTTTGTACTACTAGACTACCCCCCCCCCCCCCCCACGTTGTCATTATTGCCTTGGGTGGAAAAGGATTGAGGTGGGATTAAAGATGAGGTAGGAATGGATGGAATTTTTCATATAAGAGATATCAAGAGCTTGGTTGGGCATGGTCGCCAGGTCACTGAAGTAGGTTTTGCGCGTAAGCGTGAACAGTGGCTACGCCTAATTGTTAAATTTATTTTTTTTAAACTTGGTTTAAAGTTATTCAGTTTTTCTTTTAATTAATAAGGATTGGAATCCTTTCAGCTAAGGGTCTCTTTTTTTCCTGCATTTTCTCCACCTTTGAGGATTACTTCCAGGCCGATTCCCAATCCAAGTTATTAAAGTTGTTCTAATTGAAATAAACTGATTAAATTCGTCAAAAGAAAGAAATATCAGAGACCATTTCTTGTCATTAAAAAAGTGTAGAAAAAAAATTATTTTAATAGGCTTGCGTTATTCTATTTTATAAACATCCGTTATTAACGTGGATCCGTGATATTTAATGGAGTTAAATTATTCTACAAATTACTACTTTCTTTTTTTTTTCACTCATTCCTCTCACTTAATATGTACAGTTCACACTCATGCCAACATTATATATAATGATATTTTTGAAATCAATTTTCCAATGCCGACCTGTACCCGTTGCTTGGCGTGCAGCATCCCATAAACCCAGTGTTTGACACTATGACCCCACCACCTGTCCCGCTTCCATGGCAACAGACTGTCGGAGAAAAATTAGGTTAAGAATTAGTATGTAAGTTAGTTTTAAGTTTTATCAAAAAGGTGAGCCCCATCACCTTTAATAGTCAGTTTAGTCCAGTCTCGTATAATGTATATCATTATACTTGTTTATTCATTATATAATTTTTATAAAATAACAAAACCTGTATATAATGTAGCGTCCTCCGGCCAGCTCTGCTGTACGGTGCCCCGCTATTTACCCACTTGACTGACAATACAGCCAAATGTCTCCAACACTTCCAGAATGGAATCATGCGAAAGGTGGTCCGACATACCTCTTTCGAGAGGTTGAAGAACGCTGACCTGCACCCGTTGCTTGGTGTGCCGTCGGTGGGTGAGTTCATCAGCCAGAGACACATTAAGTTTTTTGACTCGTTGCAGCACCTGACAAATCCAGTGTTTAACACTATGACCCCGCCACCCTTCCCGCATCGATGGCAACAGACTGTCGGGGAAAAATTAGGATAAGAATTAGTATGTAAGTTAGTTTTAAGGTTGATGAGGGTGATGGGGTGAGCCCCATCACCTTATTAGTCAGTTTAGTCAAGTCACGTATAATGTATATCATTATACTTGTTTATTCATTGTATAATTTCTATAAAATAACAAAACCTGTATATAATGTAGTGATGCTACAGGAAATACAAAATAATTTGTAAATAGATTCGCTTGAGGATCTATAATCTTATATAATTATCTGTAAATTTAAAGGGGCTATGAAAGAAAAAAAATTACAATTTTTTAGGCTATTACCAATCCAAGATAAGTATCCTTTTTATTTTTCCCTTAGGAGGATTAGGTCAAGATTTAGTTTAAGTTTTATTGTTAGATGTAAGTTAGTTTTGAGTCTATGATAAATAAAGTGAGCCCTATCACTTTTAAAAACGTTAAATTAATGTATAACGTACATCATTATACTTTTGTACAAGCGCAGATCACAATGTATAATAATTGAGAAATTGTATAAAATGTAGCCAAGCTAAAGGAAATATGATGACCTTTTGTAAATAGATTCATTTTTGTAGAATCTATATTGAATATTTTTGTAACAAGGGAATATGGAAAAAACGGTTCAAATCGAAAAATACTTTCACTTGAATACTTCCTAATTAACAAGTCAGTGTCTCTCACTCGCTTCTATGGATAGGTTCTTTTGAAATGCTACGATGTGAGAAGGCTGCCAAGAAGAAATCAGCGAGACGTAGAGAAGCCAAAAGAAGGGCCGGGTTGCGGTTAAGAGGCTCACGGGAGGGACAGGGCGGTGAGTCCCTTGGTCGTTGGTAATTCGATGGTTTATAACTGGCTCGTAAAACTGTTATTTAGTGCCTCCTGGCCTTCTGGCTAATGGCCTCTCGCTGCCCTCTCAATCTCACTAATACCTGAGTACTTTTTCCCTTTGTTGTTGGGTATCATTCTCCGTAATGGAACTTCTCCGTGTACCTGGGGGTCAATGTAATGAACACCTTTTATTGCTTGAGAGGATTTACAAATCGATTTGATATCGTGAGTGAAGTATTTCGGAAGCAGAGGCTGTACTCTCATGCAGAGATCTCTTTCGTCTGCTTGGATGTGTCTATGTTCTCAAAGGCTTTTGATGTCCTAGGGATAGAGCTTTTGACGGCTTGGGTAGTCCCCAATTCGCCGCTGGAGTGGACCTCAATGTTCCACCCTTTCCAAGTCAATCAAAATCCAGAGTGTTTAATAACAATTACTGAACATGAATAAATAATTAAACAATTTTTTTTTTTAAACTGATTGTATACATAATGATGAGAAGTAAGCGTGTTTATGTAATTTTTCATTAGAAAAGTTTTTCATGACGTCCAAATTTATGTTTTTTCTATTGGGAAGTATCGCTAGAGCTCTATTTGACCTCCTGCCAACGTATTTTGGTGAAAGTTCTTTTTTTTCACTGACTAAGCTGTGAAAAAGTCGACGTGGAGTCGGACCTTAGTAGTCAACCACCCTTCCACCCCTGTATGGGTTTACAGAATACTTATTATAATCGTTGAATCTGTTTATAACAACATATATTTTTCAATTTTTATACAATTAACACAAAAATGCCATCCCATAATATGTGCCCCGCCCTATATGTTAGTCAACTAACGATCGCACATCAGTAAAGACCAACCCTATATTAATAAAACAACTCACAATAATGGCACAATTAACTGTAAAGCCTATTAATACAGGAGAGGTGACTGTGCAAGATGGAAATGTTAGATAAGGCTTGAGCGAGGTGTTCTGAAATGAGTCCCAGATCAGTGTTCTGAAGAATTTATGAAGGCCTGTTTGATTTCACCTGCGCGTAGATTGTAGGATTCAATGCGGCTAGTTTGTTCCTACCTGGGCACAGGTAAATACCTCGGGTCTGCCGAACACTCGCGATATGTCACCTTCGTTTAACTAAAGATTTACAAATTGCCACAGCACAATGCAATGAGATACGCGGCATTGCCGGTGGGGCGCCAGTTGTCCAATGTTTAATGCCAAGTAGCTCTTTGGTGGGTTATCGGTAAAAATTTCTGCCTATCGTCAATGAATGTCCGACCTCCGACTGCCGCTTTCTTATCGATTGATAATCCGGGTTGTTGTGGCGTACTCATTTAAAATTTTATAGGCGCTATAAATTTTTACGGGCGCTTTAGTGTTACATACATATGGAATGGCTATTAACAGGTTAAGCATATCCCTTTGTGCTGAGAAAAAAACAATACCTCAAAGAAGGTGGTCCCATAAAAAGTATCTAAAGAGATTTACTTTCCTAGAGGCTCCCACTATTTTTGTCATTCTTTTTCTCTCCTAGAAAGAATATCCTGATTAATTTTTCCATGTTATGTTTTTCACAGCAGTTCTGGTAATAAAGACTATTTTAGGATTTTCTACACCTTGCGAGGTATTAAATTTGTAATGTGGGGCCATATAGTGATTTTCTTTTTTTCTTAGTTTTTGGTATTTTATCCGGAATAAAATTTAAGGCATTACAGTCTTAAGGCTTTTGTTACGGCTTTTAATGACTGTAAAGTCCCAGCACATCTCTAATTTGACTCCCTAATCGTTTTAATGATCTATCGGGCAAAATGTGATGCCTCGTTGAAAAAAAAAGCTCGTTGATTTAAAGTGTATAATATTTACATTGTCAATCAGAATAAGGACGAGATCTTTAATTTGATGTAGTAATTAATATTATAGCATATATTTTTTTGATGCCAAGTAATTAATTGAGACAGTCACAGAACGGCAATACCAGCGAACTTTCTAAAAAAAATACTCTTCCCAGTAATTTTTGATACTGCGAAAAACGCCAAAAGCCGCATACAAACAAAATACGATTTCCTACATGTTTCAAAGTAAAGCCTCCTCCTTCAGGTAACTGAATTTTACTTCGCATGTCACGATTCCGACGTCGGTGCAGTGTTCACTTTCTAAAACACTCAGTCATTATAATTTCGCTGCGTGTATGAACATATTTATCGGTAAATAAATCATATAAAACTAATGGTTATCGGTCGGAAGCAGGAGGAATACAGCCTAATAGATTCTTCATCTGTAATCCCTCCCCGACACATACAGCCTACCTCTGTTTATTGATTGTTCAATGAAAATTCATGACGGAACCTCATGAAGAGCATTCATCATCCCATATCGGCAACACATCTCCGCCTGTCATCCCTTCTTACGCGCGCTTGTTTAATGCTGGCATAGTGCATTCTTACACCCCTTCCGAAATTTCTTCTGTTCGCTACCGAGAAGCTCTCTGTCGTTACAATGCGATGGAATGATTTAGTGATTCGTTGCGGAAGTATTTAGTATTCGGAGTAAATAAGTTATTGTTTCTCTTGTTCTGTTTTTTACTCTGGACCAAATAAGGGTTTATTGGCCTTTCCAGACCAAATAAGGACCTGAAGGGTACCTAAATGGTCTTTTGGTGTTTCGATGAGATAATCATCCTAACCATTGATTTTTAATCCCTACCACGGAATCCGTGTTCCAGATGGGGTTCCCTCATGGTCTCACTCACTGTTGACAAGACCCTGGAGGTATTTCGTTGTCGGTGTTGCGCGTATAACAGGGCAATGGGGAGTGTTTCACTGGTTATTTTTTCATTGTTTCTTCCCCAAAGGCTTACTTATTTCTATGTACAAAGGCCATCTTGGTACAATGGTGCCTTCTTGATGAACACCCCTGATAATACGGATGGTCCCTGCAGTTCCTTCCACTGGGGAAAGATGAGAAAGGCCCTGTAATTCTCCTCGTTTACCAGAAACGGCAAGTCTGACTCACCCAAATACTGGCCGATTGAGCAACGGATCCGTGCTTTACAGGTGAGCACGAGCTGTATCGCTATCCCCCCCTATGTAGGCAATTGTGGTCCGCAGCTCTTTTATGCTGCTAAAGCTTGGAACGAAATCCGCCATGCTCAGTAGCACCTGGGAAGTCCAGTCGTCAGGAGAGACCCACTTTGCCCTCAGCCTGTCCTTGGCGGAGGGAACGGTTTTCAATTTTGTTTTGGTTTTCCAATGTCTGTCCGAGTATGTTGAATAACTGTGGGTTGACGAGAGACAAGAAATTTGACACTTCGACAGACCGGAAGTGTGAATTTCTTATCTACTTGTTAAATAAGGATTAGGTTTATGTAGTGATAAGGAGTTCTTCCCAGTTCTTCCTCTAGGCGTTTATACTGTTAATCTCCCTAGTACCTAGTATTCGATTCTGTCTTAAAGCTCCACTATTGCGACAAAATTGAAAAAAAAAATGTAGTCTTACCGTTTTTCCCTTGGCCCCTTCGTAAGCTAAATTTTATTTGTTTGGCCATCTCAAACAGTGAAAATGTTGACAGTCAAAAAAATTGAAAATATTTACAAAAAATTACCCATTGAAACCGGATTAGGGTATCTTCATATATATATGTTATGGATCGAAGTGAAAGTTCTTAAGAGGGACGATGGAATTCATCTAATCACGATCTCAACATCTCAGAACATGCCCACTCAGGAGTGAAAAATAGTTATCTAGTAGGGATGGTTGTTAGTGGCATCGTTTTCAAAATTATATTTACACTTATTTATTAACATAATCACTCTAGAGGTTTGATGCATAAAGATAGAGTTCTGAGCTAAAGTAGAGTATTAAAAGGACATGAATAAAAAGCTTCTGCATATTTATCAACAAATTGCAATAAAAAAAAAGTTCTTTTAATTTATGCTTGAATTAAAGTTTAGATTAATTTGGTACGAACAAATGAAACAATGGAATTGAGGTTTGACACATTTTTATAATCTGAAACAATTACAAAAAAAATGCTTTCACACACAACAAATGTTAAATTTGGATTCGACAAAATTTTCGACGTCCTCGATAATTAACGACCGTTTTTGCCTTCCTATCCGCGTTCTGTTTCCATAATTTATTAAGTCTTAAGACATATCAAGAAATGTCTGAACATGTCAAGAAATACCTGAGTAACATAGGTTTTAAGTAACACCAACCAATGTACGTTTCTGTTCACAAGCTTTTATTAATAATATTAATTTGCAAGCTCGTGTGGCGGCGTTTTGATCTTCTATAAATTGGTGTATACATGAAATGGTTTTGGTTAATTTTTTTATATGATATTGTAATTGCTCCTAATTTTAATTTTTAACCCTTTTATTTATATTTGTATTATAGGCACTACTTATATTATTATATTTTACATGTTAAGTTGTTTTATCCTTTTAATTTTTTTTTTAATGTTTTAATATTATATAATTTACTTGATGTGGGCTGCTGAAAGCTCTTCCCTATTAAAACGAGAATCGAACATCGTTGTTAATTAAAACCAAAATTACACTATCTCTCCCAATCTAATACCTCATGACCTGTAAAATGTTTTGGTTTTATGTTAATCATCTGATCAGACCAGACAGTAGGTTAAAAATGATTGAATCAGTCAATGACCCTCGAGAACATGAATTTTGTAACACAAGAAAACTCTTATCCGCGTTCTGTTGATACCATTTCGAAAATGTATTCTTTCAAAGGAAGGTCTACCCATCAACATGGCTTATATATGGTGGCTTATAAAAACGCACTATGTTATTTTTTAGTTCATCTTAGTCATCTTAGCTTACAATAGGTTAAAATGCTTTAGAATCAGTTGCGCCAACAAACATGGAGCTGACTAAGAGAGTGCGGTGATCAGTTCGCTTCCATTACACCTGGTGAAGGCCCTGTGTAGTTATGATCTATCCACTCTGCTGAATGTTCACTCTCAGTTCATTAAAAGTTAAATCGTCTGATCATCAGTCATGCTTTCGGCCGCCTGGCTTGCACACGGCTCAACAGCCAACTAGTTAAAGCGCCAACTTTGTTGCCAAGCTCATGTTCTTCTCTAATGACTTATTCATTTAACCTGCTGGAGTACACCTGTGTGTTTCATAATATATCCGATGGAAAATTCATGTTTGGTACTAGTCGCTTAGTAAATGAATAAGTTAACTTCATGGAATATGCCATTTTTCCAGTTCTCTTCTGTTGTACTAAATGTAAAGACATTGTCTCAAGATGCCTCTGTCACTGTTTCCGTTTTATTAAGTAAAAAAGATTGATCTTGCGGCATTCTATGCGAAATTTTACCTATGGATATCAAAATTTTAAGTGGATATTCTCAATAAACTTTCTCAAATCAACCAGTTACGTAAAATTTTAATACCTATTTGTTTTCTTCTCCCCCCCCCCCTAAAGGGTGTGTCAACCACAAGAGTCATTGTACCCCGTTTCTTATAGAAACTATAAAGTAAAAATGACTTCATATATATATTCCAAAAACCAAAGTTTTAGGAGCCAACAATAATTATTGTGTACTTAATGTAAATCATATCATATCATGCCATTTTATCATACATATTTACAGCACATTGTGGTTGTGGCACTAAACAGTTGTGAATTAATAAATAAAGTACAAAAAAAAAAGTAATATAAAGTTACACTTTACAAGTATTTAAAAAAATTGCGATGTATCTCTGGATATTGCTTCTTCGCTTGTATGTCGTTTATCCTGTTTATATCTAGATGCAAAAATATTCAGTAGCATTAATCGTTATTAGATATATGTCGTTGATTAAAAATAATGATGTATTTACTAAATAACAAATCTTCCGACTCTCCACAAGAGCTCAATAATATTTCGATTAGCCGTTAATTTTATTAGTAAATCCTTCTTCAATCAAAGTATGAAACGTAAAACTTATAATTATAATTTATACTCCTACTAAGCCATGGTCGAATCTAGGCAAAACCCTGGGCAAAGGAGGCCTTTGTGATGCTTTGCAGGGGGGGGGGGAGGTCAAAATTTAAAATCCGGCCCTGTATTAAGCCCGTGGTCGTAAAGCCACACTAAGTATCGTATAAAACAAAAACATACAGGGGGGGGGGGTAGCTTGTATAAAAGCTGACAATATATTTCAAGTACGCTTCAACCCTGGCTAATAAAAGCCCACATGTTAGGGATCCGCCCTAATACTTTGTCTAACTTTAAACAACGCACGAACAAAACACCTTCTTCAAATTTGAGTCTCTCGGTTTGTGCTTGGCGAAACTTGTAACCTGCCAGTAACTAAGCAGACCTAACTAAAAAAATACTAACTGCAGGATATGAGTTTAGAAGAATTGCTTTGAAAGAGTGAATGCCATCGAGCGAGAGTCAGCGGACAATATCGACACGGTCCATGGATGTCGGCCCTTTCCTGGGAGTTAGCACTCAAGCTTTCTTATGGCTGCCGTGGCAACGCAGGCTCCCCCATCTGCATTCAATGTTCTCCCGCCGATTTATGGAAATTATGTTTAATGGAGAGTGGATTGTAAAGTTGCTTTATCTCCCCCCCCCCTCCATTCTCCTTTCCTCCACAGCTTATTTTCACAATAGCTAGTTATGCAACTTTTTTTTTTACTAGTCCCTTTTTAAAATATTCAGTCCATACAGTAAGTACTGAGAGAAGCCGATATAAATGTAAATATTCTTTGTGTTGATTTTACTGTGCAAAACCAGTTATAACTTTGTCCCACTTCGATAAAACACCGTAGGGTTATGCATTCTAAACGATTTTAACAGTTGTAATAAGTATATGCGAACCTCGTTGGAATGTTGATATATGTTTCTCCGTTTCTAAGCCTTGTTAATAGCTACTTATTTGTCCACCTCCACAATACCATTTGACTCTATTGCGTCAACATAGATGGCAAGCTAAGGAAATCAATTACGAAAATATCTTAAAATTATGTTAATTATCAGTGCTAATGTTTCTAATCAGTACATTTATATTTGAGCCCGAAAGGAAAGCTATACCAATAGAATTAGGTATGGTGATTGATTGTCCCGTACCATTGTATCTGAGTCCTAATCTAATCATTTACCAATACTGATGCCTCATATTGCATCTTTCCAAGCAAAGATCTTGCCCTGTAGCTGACAGATTATTTTGCAAACCAAATGTCTCATTTACTATTCCCTATTTATATTGTATTGGATATGCATAACAACTATAAGTGATTGCTTATTTTGTAAATTGCTTTTTTTAAGGTTGGGTAGCCCGCTTGAGTTTGTGAAATTTAAATAATTCATCGCTTTTGTGTTTCTTAATTAATAATCTAATTCCCTCAGAATTTGAAGTCCTGATTTGTTTCCTGTGGTCTCAAGGACAAATTGATTCCCTTTTCGGCCTATAGACATGATAGTCTACCTAGAGGACTCATACGATGACCCGGTGAAAAATACTGCCAACTCCGCAAATCAAGTTTCATTACTTAAAAATAAATTGTTCCTTATTTTCAAAGGGTTATTTGTTAGTACATCTAATTCTAATAGAAGTTGCCTGTGGATTTTAATCCTATAATAACCTTCTTTGGAGGTTATTTTGTCCGATGGTCTACTGGGACAGGGCGGTCTGAATTTGAAAGTCGAAGTGGTCGGTCAGGTAAAGACACTTGGACCAGTAGTCGTTATGACTCGTAAGTAACTGCTGTAGTCTTTGTTATGAAGACTTTTACGTTAATATGACACTTAGACGATAGGCTGCGATTAGATCTTTTTACACCTCGTAGCTGAGGCGTCCCTACTAGCGTTAGTAATAAATCCAAACTGTTCAATGCACACCCTGTTTCTTTTCTTGATACTTATAGGCCTTTCCTATTTCCAGTTATGTATACAGTCCATATTAGCCTTTACCTCGCTGAATTTCCATTCATATATTTACTTTGTTTCATGTAAGGCGATGCATTCTATGTTGTATGTTTAAGTTGCATCACGAGTCATGAGCGTCATAGTCAATGTATTTATTGTCGTTTTTAACTTATATTTATTTTAATAAGGTTTGGTTTCCATAGATCGATATTTCCTATTATTTTGAGTTGGGTGGTATGTAGAAAAATGAAATGTCTGCTGGGAGTTTATTAGCCTATAATGTAAAAAAATCATTCAATTTAAGCATGAAACCTTTTCGTAACTGTAGCAATAACCTAAATTGTCTGATGATACATCTCACTCGACTTTATTTAACTCAAAATGTATGGATCCTACATTAGTACTGAGGTAGTAGAAATTAATTCCTTCGGGGGGGGGGGGTTAATTTAATTACGGGCTATAGCTTTGAGCAAGAGAGGGGAAACTGTGACTATGATTGAGAGGATGTTATCCAGCTTGGTGCTGAGGAGCTTTGATGTGGGCCGTTGAGATCGGCCGTTTCCGTCAACGCTCGGCTCCGATCGATACCTCCCACCCCCACCACTCTCTCTTGCCGACATCTCTTCAGTTAGGCACTTGACTTTGAGGTTCTCTGATGTCAATCCGTTCACCGAGCCTTGTTCGAACATATCGTAAACTGAACTGAATATTCTTCTTAGAATATTTAATTGTTTTTATAATTAAATTCTTTGGTCATGTCATTACATCGTACAGTACTTCACTACACGCTAGCATGGGACAAATCGTACATAGATCACATTTCTTTACACTTGTCATATATTTGTCGGTTTCAATATATTATATAACGTCTTGGCCTAATTATACCATGAGAAATTAGGTTTTATTCCGGCAAAACCACTTTTAATTGCATTTCTAAACAGGTTTTGTCTCGTCTTTGACTCTAGTTGTTTTCACCAATTCACTAAGTTTATCGTAAGGTAGTACCAAAAAAAAAAAATTCACGTCGTAGTTGATCATAAAATAACTTTATTATAAACACCACGTCGAGGTCTCAGTATGTTAATCAAATGTAATTAATTAATTAGAATAAATACAGTCATCGTTATACAGTTTACAGCCACTATAATTATTATCATGGTAGCGCATTTTCGCATGACCAAGCTCAGTAAATGCCAATGGAGACATTGCTTTTCTCTCACTTGAAAGTTCACATACTTCCAATACCATTATAAATATTGCAATTCCGTTATCATTGATGTTTCTAGCTTAGAAAAGAATTCCAGTGTTACTTTCGAGCTGAATTAGAAGGGTAACTTGTGTTTTTCGTTTTTGTCACTACCTGAAATCGTTATCTCTACCATTCATCTAGCTTATTGTTTAGTTTTCCAGGATATCTCACTGCAGCGTGCTCTTAACAAAAAAACATTTTCTTTATTGTAACGTACAGGATTACAATTATCGATATTTCTAATAATTACATTAAGGTTTATTTTTAGGGGTGTATTCAATGAGCGGTCTTAGTGTTTATTTAGAACTCAAAACCGAGATGTGTATAAACACCAGACAAAATATAGAACTCTCACCTACAAATAGAAACACTTAATCAACAATTGGTACAATTAATGTGTTTAGGGCATGTGAAAAGCATTAGTCGCTACATTTGCATATTAGTGTACTACGCTTCAAATTAACGGATGTCACTTTAACTTGACCGCATTTCATCTTAACCGTTTTAATCGTTAGACCGTCTAAAAATTTTCTTCATGTCTTGTTTTATTTTAAAAATTATTATGTAGGATATTTGTTTTTTTCTATATAACCTCTGTAATAAATACTGTTTAAAAAAGGACGGCTAGACAGGACTGGGACTGGAAAAGAGAGAGGACAAAGGAGGTAGAGCTGTGGTGCTACCTGGTTGACAGGATGCTATTGGGAGGGCTTGATGAAGGCTCCAATTGTCCCAGGCCTCCCTTGTCACTCTCTCTCTCATTCTAGGGCTCACTTACAGCTTCCGCCTATTTGTTTTTCATAATTTATTTTTATCCGTTAATCTCCACATGTATTTCTCGTTCAACCGAAAAACTTCCAACCAGTAAATGTGTTTCAATTATTCGGATGTATGTGAACTCATTTCCCAACTTCATTTGGAATGCTTTCATTCCAGGTTTCAGACCGGGTTTTTCGTATAGTTGCAGGGCAGTTTGAGAGGATACATTTCATGGGATGTCGCCTGAGGTTGATGAATAATATTTATGTACGAATTTCATTCTACTATTATTATTAAACTAGTATTAAATGTACATATTACCCCAAGCTAGCTAGATATGCAGGATAAGAAAACAAATTAACATTTGTAAATAATTTTATATAGTGGTAAAATTAGTGGAAATGTAAATGGGCCAGCTGAGATATTTAATGATTTAACTAAACCAATAGTTTTGTTTAAAGCGGCCCACACAAGATAAACATGGTTGACAACCTTTTTGGCAACATGACGTGTTGGAGGTGTATGTTGACCTTATGTTATGTGTATGTTGAGGTTAGTTTGAAATGTGAGCCACCGACCAGTCTGCATACCTTCAAACAGGACATATTGCATTGTCTATGGGTGCCCCTTCGAGGGAGAAAAAACAAAACTTAGATTAATAAAACCGGTTAATAGAATTACTAAGGTGCGTTGACCAGATCATTAAACTGGACTGTCACGCAGAATGGAATGTTACACCGCTAAAGTGTCTTATTTCCACCCGCTATCATCTCGTACATGACATCCTTTTGATCATTGTACTTCCGCATCTGTATCATAATGCATACATGAATTTTATGAAAACCTCTTTTTAATCGACTAATACTCAAATACAAAAAGTATACGGCAAATACCAAACCAACTCAAGTTTTATAGAGTTATTGTATTTTTCTTAACTTCATAGAATGGTCGTTTTCAATTTATAAAAGAAAATTTTGTTATTCACCTGGCAATGGGAGAACTTCTCTCTCCGTCAGGGTAAGAACTCTGACTGCAGTGCATTAAGAATAAAATACCAAAGATACGAAAAAGAAGAAGGTGTCATATTTGTTACCTCGCATTTTTTTAATTTTGGTGTATCGGTTCATCGAAGTCAAATATGGAGAATCCGTAGAAGAAAAGGTAAATTTTGTCAGGTTTTGAGTAATTGGAAAACATCTAAGCATTGAAAAGTAGAATCTTATGGACCTTAATTTGAACTGCATATGACCACTATCCTGTGCGCAAACGTAGAGCATATTAAACCATGCAAAATTAGTATGTTTAAACCAGGCATGGTTTACTTAATTAGACTTGTCGTGGTTGTTATTACATCGTCCTAGAAGGGACCTTGCTTTATAATTGGCTGCAGTGTTTCAATATTAAAATCTTGTACAAGTCCGCTCGTGAAAATAATTCTACAGGTTTTTTTAGAATTTACTCTAAAACTGCGTTATTCGACGAGAACGTTCTATTAATAACTCGTATAAACGTCTCCGCGTGTCGCGAATACTAACATGTAAACTTCACTTTGACATTCTTTTATTCATTTAATTATCAATTAAAGAGGCTAGAGCTATGCACTCCACTGTATAGACGAGTCCTTTTGAGTTCACATATGAACTAGTTAAATCTTTTCATAAGACGTAATTAAAAATATAATTAACACTGTTCAAACTCGTGAGGTATTCATCCTCCCTCTCAGCCGGCTTAGAGGTAATTTAGTTCGACCTGGTAATACAACACTGGCTTAGAGAACTTCTCAACTTGGGAACTCCATTTCCCAAACTTGAATTCAATCACTTAGTGTACAACTTATTTTTGAATGTTTTTTGTAAAACCTTGTTAGTGAGATATTTGACTGTTTATACATATTACACAGCTTTGTTAGCGGTTTCTTTTTATTGTAACTATATTTTGCTTTCCTAATTGCATAATATGAATATTCAATTAATGAACGTTTTGATTTCATATTGTCAAACAGTGCGTTAATATATTTCGCATACCGATTATATTCCACTGATCGAGGAAATATAAATGTTGTGTGATAATAGATAATAGATAAATAGATATGTTACCATAAATAAAACTGGTAAAACAAAATACAAAAGAAGCAAGGATCAAGATGATGCTCAGAAACTTTTCAGGCAATGCTTGAATGTGGTTCTAATCATTATTAAATGTAATTTTCTTCATAATCTTCACAATGTAATGAGATTTTATAGTCTCGTTTATCCAGTTTTTTGTTACTCAATCCTTATCTATTATGACTCTTCCAATCATGCACAATCTTTTGCCTCATCTTTCAACTCCAAGGTGGTTCGGAATCGAGAGTTATTTTTAGCCATCTTACATCACTGCATCTCTTGACCGTTTCGATGAGAATATTGATATATATAGTCCGCCTTTTTTTGTTTCTTGTATAGTGATTTCTTGGACACGGGATTGACCTCCGATTGTTCATTTCTTGTGAAAGCAATTCCATAATGACATAAAACCACCATTCTGAGTGACCAAAACGTAATTTGTCGAACTGTCTACATCCCTACTGCATACATTCTACTTGTAGACCATTTTTTCCCCTTTTTATGGATTCTGTTATGATCCTACATAAAGCTAAGCGTGCGTCCTCAAGCAATGTAATGATGTATCATACATACCTTGCGTTGCGAGTTCCTGGTCTTTGAGAATCATATATTTATTATCATAGGACTGTGCATTTATTTAACATAAAGTGGGTTCTTTAAAAATATATGCCCCAAAAAGCATTAAATAAATGTAAAAAAAAAAACAATATGTAGAAAATAAAACAAGAACATACTAAAAAAACAAAAACAATCTACATGAATGCACTCAAACAAATTAAATTGGTATTCACATAGTTTACCATGGTGATAAGTGCCTAGATTTACACATAAAAAAGAATAATATAAAAAAAAATATTACAATTACAAATAATAATATTACTCAAAGTACCCTATATCTCATAATAAGATAAAAAATCAACTATCTTTATTGTGATAAAATTACAATCTGCCTTTTATTGGGCAATAAGTAGCTGTGATCAATGTTCTCATGCATACCGAAATATAATAAGAATGTAATAGAAGTCTTTAAAACTATAAAACTCATTAACATTAGTTAGCACAACTGATCATTTGTTTGTAACAGCAAATAACATAAATGCATAAAAACAATCTTGTTTTGTTCACATTGAAATAAGGAGCGTGGCGAATGGAGGGGGGAGGGATGGATTTTTGCGATGACGGTGAAGGAATTATATAGAATTGTAGTTTCATTGGGGTAAGGTGGGGGTTGTGGGTTTGGACTAGGAACATAAACTGGTTAATCTTCACTATTTTAAAGATTTATTTCCACTCGATGTTGGAGATATTTCTCTACTGCATCGGAAGTAATAACAGCTTGGTTAAAACCGCAGAGGTTTCTGTTCGCATGTGAGATATGCGCGTCCGGCTTGCAGTGTGTAGTTGACAAAGGACACGCAGCGGCTAAGGCAAGGAATGCGGCCTACTTTCTAAAATTAGAACAATTATCGCCAACGGATAAACCCCGTGTAATAAATAGAATTTGCTTCTTGTCAGAAATTTAGAGACGGAAAACTAGCTTAAACAACAGGCGACATTTAAACGGGAGCTTTGGATAATCAGACATTTCACACGCTCCTGCTACGAAATTCGTCCCCTGCCTTGTTGATAGTGAGAGCTAACTAACGGTAATTAGTAGGAAAGTGTGGTTGGCGGGGTATGTTTACAGTGGGGGAGGAGGGGAGGGTGGCCGGGAGAGGAGGGAGCAGTGAGAAGGAGCGGCAACAGTGCGGAGCCAATGACCGCAGAGCGCGGCAACGCCGCGAGCTCTTATGTCACTCACTGGCTCTGGAGCGATGTCATAGTGAAAAGGTGTTGCGGAGGGCATCAGGATTGTTCACTATTGTTTACAGTGACATGTTTGTAATAGTTTGTCTGTCGTACTCCCAACAGTGGGTATGATTACAGTATCTTCTCTACTCATCTTGCTTGCTTGATGAGATTTGGAACTGGACAAAATAAATGAAATAAAAATGTTGTGGTTTAGTTGCTGGTTCTGAGTTTAGCTTATGTAAAACACGTCATATTTTAGTCTTCCCACTAGTTCCCCACATACATTCCTTATTCACAAGCAGTCTACACTACCATTCTCACGTACTTCAGTGTTAATGTTAGCGGTGTCTGACTTGCTACTCCTGTCTGACTTACTGAGTGTCATGTCAGACAACGCTAAATTAAACAACACTCAAAGCACTTGAGAATGGCAGTATAGACCATTGGCGAGTAAGGAATAAATAACTTGCGGGAAGACAAAAATAGGATTTTATTTACTTAACGAAAAATTCCGGGTGCCGGATGAAATCTGTTTTCTTTTTGCGTTGGCGTCTGCGAATGCCATAGACCCTAACGAAATTGTATTGTAGTTTTATTTTTTGTTTTTTTTGTCCTGATTGTTTTTGTCTAATAGAATCTAGTGTATCGGAAAACATATTTTGCTTGAGGAACATGGATGGCTTTAATGATTTTGGAAATGTAAGAATAATATAACCTAAGGAGGAGTAACTTAATAAAGGATAAATATTCTTAACAAAAGGAATATGTTTTGAGAAAGAATTAAGTTAAGTAGAAATAACAATTTTTTTAAATCAAATAATATTGAAAGTGTTATTAAATTATAAAATACTGCCTCGGATCATAAAAGAGGGCTTGGATGGAAGTGTTGATAGAGGACAAAAAAGTTAATTGCGGGATTGCTTTCAACCTGACTGGATAAAAGGAAAACTTTATTGTTTTGTTTTTATATTTAGCTCTGATGGTGATCCTCCTGCTTTACTGCAGAAGCATTACAAATTCTCTTTTCAGTACAAAATTATGCATCCGTACTTTTGTATTTCTTTGTTTCCCTTCAGCGTGGATTGTTAAATTATGTAAATATGTACGCTCTATCTTGAATTGCAAGTGTACTGGTGATTTGTTTCAGGATGCTGATCAAGTATACGTCCAAGTAGAAGGTATTTTATTTCATGAGATTCAAGCAGTTATTGTGACTTTTTCTTTACACGATTTCACTTAGGTAATTTATATAGAAACTGAGCCTCACTACACTAGAAGTAGTGTTGATTCAGTCGTCATTTGGTAGACTACACTCTTTTCTCAGACCTTTTGCTTTATCTGCTGCCAACATTAAGTCTCTGATGCTTGTGTTCCAAAATCGACCTCACCAATCAGTTTGTTTTGTCTGCGGTTGCCTTCCGGACTTGCCGTTTTGTACTTTTTTCTGTTTCTGCTACAATTATAACCATTTTGTTAAACTAGCAACGTATGCTTGTATTAAAAGTAAAGCCTGCACAAATATATTCCTATTTAGTACAAGTAATTTGAATATTTTGTCATTAGTAAAATTGCTCAAAATTATTACCTCAGCACCTATAAGAAGTTGTCCCCTGACTCAATCAAATGATATCTTTAAATTAATCGTCTTGTCATATTTACAATAAAAGCTTTCTTATGTACTTGATGCTAACGTGAACCC
Source organism: Acanthosoma haemorrhoidale (assembly GCA_930367205.1). Taxonomy (NCBI): domain Eukaryota; kingdom Metazoa; phylum Arthropoda; class Insecta; order Hemiptera; family Acanthosomatidae; genus Acanthosoma; species Acanthosoma haemorrhoidale. The sequence continues at coordinate 49,410,057 of OV884015.1, read as the reverse complement.
TATTTTGCTTATAAAAACACACGAGGGAAAACCCGGTTTTTAACCTGTTAGCACCAATGCATACTTGTGGTAGTAAATTCTTATGTTAATCTACTGCGAAAGACCCTCGTTCTACAAAACATTTCTCCCTCCCCTTTTCATTGAAAATATGGTAGCTGAATTGAATAGGGGGGGGAGCCAATGATCAGAGAAATAAATTGTCTGGAGGGGGCCCCTAGTGGAAAAAAAGGCCGTCGCCGGAATAACAACTGACTGGGGTTTAAAAAAAAAAGCTACACCCCTAGAAGCCAATGCTGGGGTAAAGTATGAGCCTGCAACACCTGCTCCGCAGCACGTGCTGGCTTCTGACAGATTGTAGTTCGGTGAGGAAACGTAGTCGCTTATTCCTGTCAGAATTAACTAGGAAACAGCTAATTATTCTTATTTCGGCTTAACTTTTACGGATTCCGGGACAAAAATCACATCTAACTGTGAACTTACTTTTCTCAAATCAAGCCCCACTTTTCTTAACCAAGAACAAAATAATGAGTCAAGTGTGATCCTTGCACCCACCCAGTAGCGAAAAATGTTTTATAAACAATTTTAGTGACTTTTTGTAAAAATAGGCCAGTTAATAACAGAAAAAAACCTAAATGTAAAATGTTTAGATAGCATTCAATGAAATTACACGTAAACGTTAATAATTGACCCTTCATTTTTTTTCATACTGTTCATTTTAATTTCAGCATCCTTGGGGGATAAAGAAAAACTTTCATGCTTAATATTCTCCCTCTGAATGTAAATGGGCTTGAAACAAAAAAATTGTTAATTCACTTTTGATGACAGTTTTAATGAGTTTACAAAATTATAATCCACTTAAGCCCCAACGCATTATACATACTGTTATCAGGCTGTTCAGATCTTCGATCGATACCTCTATATGAGTCTGAGTCTGGGTTTGAAAAAGAACAATTGCTAATAAACTTTCAGTTTTAATGACTTTACGAAATTATCGTTCACTTAATCCTTAGCAAATATTACAAATTATTATTCAGGTGATACATTTGATTGGATACCCTGGTCAATATGATCAAAAAATATTTATTTATTGACTTTATTATTTTTCAATGTACTGGTTTTAATTTTAAGCTTCATCGTAATATCAAATGTATAAGGTATTAAAAAACCTGGTAAAAGGTCTTAAAAACTGGTTGGGTTAAAGTCGTGAACGTGATTTTAATTATAATTTTAATGACTGACTATGACTAGTTTGAAAAAAACAAAACAAAAATTACATGCTGGTAATCTAAACTAATTATGATTTTTTTTATTGTTCACTAAGTAAGACCAGTTCAGGCAGACTGAGTGACATGCGGGAAAAAACATAAGGATATATACGCTGCTAAAGATATCATGCTAAGTCTGCAATTATTTAAAGAGATAAACATTATATAAACTCCTCAGTCCCGCTGGCCGCGGATTAGACTGCAGGGTAATGACGGTAATAAATTTCAGATAAACTAAACAGTTGCGGGGGGGGGGGAAGAACTGGTCTCAGTAATTAGAAGACAAACCGAAGCATCTTAGCTGCATTAAACGGGAAGGCGAAGTTGACTGGAAATCGTGCGCCAAACTAATTTGTCCAAGTCGCACAACTGCTTCATCTACGAGTGCCCGATGCACGACTCCCTCCGCCATGTTTAATTGCATTGTTTAAACATTATAATTACACTCTAGTGCGGCTTTTCTATCAGATTCAAATCAATTTATTTCCAATATTTACATAATAAAAACAGTTTTGTCCTAGTATGCAATGCAATTAGTGTCAAACAAAACATTTTTATTGGTTATAAATAAAATCTTCATAGAATCCCACATAAATCTAAATAAATTCTTAAGAGTAACACTTAAAAAGATCGTCCTTGTGGAGTTCTTGTATTTTGTCACGAAATCGGAGAACTCCTAGAAAAATGGGGTTTTCTGACTATTTTCCAGATGACTAGCACCTCCTGACTAGCATTTATTGGGTGCACCCTAGTGGCAGCTCAAAGCGAAGTTTGAAATGCGACCTCTACGCGATGGGAATATATGGTTCTATACCAAAATGAAAGAAGAGATTTGATCTTGTAGAAGATAAAGTATCATGAACATCAATCGGTGATTTGTCTAGACTTAAAAAGGGTAAACTTTCTCCTTGGGTAGCAAAATGGCCACACCAAATAGCATTGCTTCTTTTGCCTCTAGGATAGCATAGACAAAATACCACACTGGGTTAGAAAAGAGTTTCTTAAGAGACAAAACATGGAAGTTGGGAAAAGAATGTCATGGTGTTACATTACTGGGAAGAGAGAAAGTCATCTTTTCTCCACTGTATATAAAGCTGGGCCTTAGTTGAGTACAGACCAAATTAAAGCGGGAATATTTGACAGCCCAAAAATAAGACAACACATTAAGGATCCTGCCTTTGTAAATTCGATGAATGAGGCTGAGCGAAAAGCCTGACTTCATCTGTTGCAGTTGTTGGAAATTTTCTGGGCAAACCCAATGCTGAAAACTGTGCTGAACTGGTAAACGGGATGCTTAACAGTTTCAAATCCCTCGGGTTTAACATGAGTATTATTTTCACTGCCACTTAGACCGTTTTCATGAAAATTTAGGAGGCACCATTGAAGAACAATGTGAAATATTTCACCAGGATATTAAAACTGTGGAGGCCCGCTACCAACGAAAAATAGATGGCAAATTACTGCTGTAGTTTAAATAGGGACTGCTTCAAAATGCATTCAAGAATGTCGCGGAAAAGAAGCTTCCGAAGAGTTCAGTGACTAGTTAGTTTCATCGATAACTTTTTCCTCTATCTTTGTATATAATAATATTTGTGTAATATAATAATGCAAATTCCCATGCTTAGTTTTTTTTATTTGATCCACGGATTTAACTTGAAATAGCGTAACGTACATTTCACTAGAATGTTGTATGTTAAAAATTTGACCTTCTAGGCAAAAACTAATGAATTCAACTTCAAATACTCCGGTAACAAAACACTTGTTGGCCTGTTTAATTCATGCTGAAATATCCTACTGTCTGCATTAACATGTACAACGGTTATGTTGTTGTATTTTACCAGCAAACCGACTAAGCAATACTAACAAGAAATAATGCTTGCCTCGGCGACAGCGTGCTGAACACTATGTAATCATTGAAGATAACTGGCGATAGGCATAGTCGGGGAGTGCTCCTCACCCTCAGCTATGATCTGGGTTTATTGAGAAGGCAGGGGCAAATATTTGTTCCCCTCTCTCGCGACCTGGGGCTTGTCACCTCTAGTGCCTCTCAGAGGCGCCTTTAAACAGCTCGACACCTACACCTCTTTTTCTACATCACCCGCATCATGTTAAACTATCTATTCCATTAGTTTTATACTATACGGATATTATAGCTATGTTTTTATTGTAACAGCAAATATTGATAATAATGAACCCACATTAACAGATATACTATTATAATAAAATGAAATGGGACCAAACAAGCCCTTCACATTTCTTGGTTATTATTCGTAAAACTTTCTTTTTTTTTTATCATGAGTGGTTTGCTTTTTAAAAGAAATTGTTTTTGTGATATTGATCCCACCATTGTTTATAATTATTAGTAATTAACAGCCAAAAAAAAATATTTATTAGCAAGATCACGGCTCAAAGCTTTACATTATCTGATAGTCTGAGGCTCTACCAACTAGTCAAAAGCCAAATCAGAAGTCAATAAAGACAAGTTATAGGAATGTCACTTAACACCCGGTTTAATGATGAAGATTTTGTTTTCTATTTAAAAAATATATTCAAAAATACAAAATAGATATTGTTTTTTCAGAGACTGGCCTATAATTCATACAAATTGTAATATAAAAATACCATGAAATGGTAAAAATCAAGAAATAAAACAATGGCTTTATAACAAAATTAAAACTTTAAATATAAGGATGTCGACGGCATTTAATCGTAACATCATCGCTTTTCGTTATGAATAATGAATTGATTGAAGTACAAAATTTATGGGAAAAAATCTAAATAAAAAAGAAACCAAATGACAAAGTTGAATTCCGATAACAAAACGAAAAAAAAAACACCTGGAAAACATAAATTAGCGACAGGAACAAATTAATTTTTGTGCTAGACAAATAATTTATTTAGTTGTAGGTCTTTTTTGTTTTGGTTTTCCTATATTTCTTCATGTAGAATAAAGTGGGTATTTTAGTTTTACGTATTAATTGTGTTTTAATTTTAGTTTAGAGTCACTCAAGCGTCTGACACCAAATGAGTCCATAAAATGAAATTAATAAATTGTCTCTAAAAATAAAGTAAATAAATCATACTTCAATACTGGATTAAATTAAACAAATGTTTGTACTTAAAATAAGAGAGCATTTGGCAGCACATAGTCAGTCATTTTCAAAAACTGATATCTCATACCTGGCCACTGTCAGATGTGTAACCGGTGACTGCTATGACTACAGCTAGATGTAAATCATCTATCATAATGGCAAATATAGCAATGCTCTTGACAGATAACAATGCTGACAATTTAATTGTAAACAATTTTGTACCCTGCTTTAATGGTCTCTCATATGATTCGATCTTTACGAAATTATTCTCAAACCTAGTCTAGGACCTTATTGATTTTTTGGCGAAAGAACAGGTACCATCATTTTGATAATGAACTTAGCCAAATCCTTCGACTAATCTTTCTATAGGCCGATGAAACCTGTGCGAACGAATACCGATGCAACGGCGTGACGTATTCGAGTACTTATGTGCGTGTATGTGTGAGCGAATAACATTAGCATAGCAAAGGGAAAGGTCTCTTGTTGATAGGGGTGAGTCACGCCAGCTGGAACAGTTGCCTCATTGCCCTGTTATGAACTAACTCAGCAACATACCGCTCGCCGATAACTCAAAGCTAGAGGTCATGCATCAGCCTACTGACAAATGGGAATAGTTTTATGAGCTCTCGTCGTGCGATCTTCGAGTGCGATGTCTTAGAACCAGAGGGAAGACACGCAGAACGATTCTAGTGTGCCATCATTAAGTTTAGGATTTCGTTACGGTTGCGAGTAATATTATGTTTTATCATTCAGAAGATCGTAGTGCTAGGTTTAACGCAAAATAACATAGCCAGGTGCTTTTCACGCTTTTTTTTTCTTAACTCATATTTATCTACGTATTATAAATATAATGTATATACAGAAATATTTATATTGAGCTAAAGAGGACTCCTTGTACTACAATGCTAACATGCGTTTTGAGTTCTTACAAACTAAAAAAAATTGGATTACGATTTTACACAATGTAGTGGACCAGGATCACTGAGAGAGGGACCTAATAACTTAAACCTATAGTGTTCCGCTGTAACCTCCTGCTGCCATCGATGAGGGAACGGTGATGGGGATATAGTGTTGAACACAGGGTTTGTTAGGTATTGCAACGAGTCGAAAAATTTGTTGAATGTCTGCGCCGTATGAACTCATCACTTTAAAGAGTATTCCGTTTTGAAATTGCTGGAGTCGATTTCCGTCAGTAGACTAAAAAGTGGTACACCGTACAGAAGAATTTATTCTGGCCTGAATACACTGTTGTATATCATCAGCTTGAGACGCAGTGGTAGATAGGAGGATGTCAGCAAGTGCGAAAGCCAGTAAGACTTCAAGCGTACTTCAGTTTCTTCGTAAAATGGCCTCTGACTAGCCCGTCAGCAAAGGTCGAAGAACACAGGTTTACCTTAGTTCGACAAGACCGCCCCGCTGGCCGTATAATGACTATTGTCCATTAATGCCCCAACGTATGACAGATACTACTAATCAGATCGTAAAGAATTTAAATTGATACCCGACTCAAAGTGACATGAAAATATTAATTTTTGAATTACTAAGAAATTTATATATCGTATTTTTAATAGAGGGTCTATTATTAAATGGAACTGCGATAAAAAATATACTTCTAAAAACACTGGTTGAGTTGGAGATGCAAACATGGCATTAAAGGCAGTTATAATGTCAGTTTGTAATTACAGATTCAAAAAGAAAACAGATCTTACAAGTTGTTCTCTAATCTGATTTACAATTATTTGGCCTCATAATTGACCAAGATAAAGACCAAGTAATTAATTAATCAATGCCACTCATGTTTTTTGGAGCTATATTTTCAAGTTTTCCCCAAGTCTGCGTCTCTTATTTGAATAGGGTAACGTAGGAAAAATTTTGAAAAAAAAAATATATAAGCATGAAAATCTGAAAGGGGCAAAATTACGCTTCGAAGTTAAATAAGGTTAAGATAATCCAATGAAAGCAAACAGGTGATGTAACGTACGCATGATGCAGAATGAAACGAGTTATTATGGTGCTACATATCTCTTGCGTTACATATCTCGGGTTTCCGCTTGAGGGAGAATTGTGATTTAGAAGAGGACTTATCAGTTACTTAGTTAAACCTCATATTTTCCTCTAGGTATTACTCATGTTCAGATTATGCATTTTTAGTAAGTTTATACCAAAGTCAGACAATACAATTCGTATAAATACAATTGGTTATCCGAGAAATATTTGTTTTCCGGGGCATTGCTGCTTTAAAAAAAAGACATTTACATGCGTATATTGCACTATGATTTGTACAACTCATAAATCGTTTCAGACATCTTTTACAGGCACAGTTTCATTAAACAGTCAACTTTTCGCAGGCAACATCAGGTCTTACATTAAATCTCACAACTTCTTTATTTAATGTAATGATATGTTTCAAAATTGTAACCCTTGATGATTCCTGAACAGGTGAAACTTGACTTTTTAATGATATCGTTTGAATAAACGAATTCTGAAGAGACTGAAGCTTAATTGAACGACCCATAGAGCTAATATTCATTTGCTTTTAACAAGGGTGATTTTATACAATGAAAAGCGAGTCAACTCTTTTACAGATAGTGAGAATTCTTATTTAACCCCGTGAGGCTGCAACAGTAAATACTATCGTGGAAAGTGACTATTCTCACGACTGGGGGATTACTGGAATAACCACACATATGAGAAAATGCAACCGCACGTGTTGCACACATGTGATTGAACAATTTTCAAACAATGCGGAAGAATCGTTCTGAAATTTACAGGTAAAATTGCTACACCTTGAATTGAACCTTGAACCACAAATTGAATGATTTTGAAAGTTTCTTCTTTTAATTAATATTTTGGATGTTTACAATTTTTTCACTTATTCATGAAGTGATTTTAAGTGTCCGGGGCTTTATAAAAAATAAAATTAAATATTTTTGGTCGAAACTATAAAAAATAACTTAAAAAAAAAAAGGTGAGGTTGAAAAAAATGTTCGTTCCTTCAAATGTTTCAAAAAAAAGTAATTCAGTTTATAGTTGATAAAAAAACAACATATTTTTTATGATGATTCCTTGAGCCTTGAGAGATAATACCTCGAATAAATAATTAATTTTTGAATAAATTAGCAGTGAAGATATTTATTTTTTATATCTACCGAGCCTTTTGTTCGTTTCCGAGATTTATTTGTGGTTGTACATTCATAATATTAAAATTATGCAATCTGACTTTTTTTGTCAATTCATCATACCATTCATGAATCTAACATGTCGTATTGTGCTTCAATTTTTAAATGGAATAAAAATATATTAATTTCTTGGCCGGGTAAAATGGTAGTGTAAATCTATTAAAAATCATGTATACAGGTGGTCTGAAAAGTTTCCGACCTCAACATGAAGATGATAATAAAATAAATAAAAGCTTTGTTAGGTCGGAAACTTTTCAGACCACCCTCGTATAGTTATAAAATAGGCAACTGAACCTGAGATCAACTTGTAAATGCATTTCATGGTTCTAAAATTTAAATTGAAACATAACGGGGTATTTCCCGGACAAATGGCGGCAGGCAGAGCTATCTCGATAGAATTTTCCGATTGCAGGCAGACCCTTTCGTATGATAATAGAGGGCTCCCCCCCCCCCGTTCACCCCGAGGGCAGAGATCACAAAGAGACAGCCCTACCCCTGAAATCCTCCCCTCAGTGGCCAGGTAGTAGGAGCCCTGTCTACGTCCCTTTGGAAAACAGCCTGCCTCTTCAAGGGCCTATCCCAACCTACCTCGTCTTTTCCTAGTACTGTTTCAGCCCTACTCCTTTTACAATAAAGTAGCAACTCTTCTAAATAGATAGCAGCTTTTAGTTATTTTATTGTGTCGACTCGAGGTCTGGAGTGTCAGATGTTTTCTGTTCACTTACTCTCCCTTCATTCGTCACCCTTAATCGTAATGGCTGTCCTGAAGTGAAATGGTGAATTTATTTAAACAAGGTCTTCAATTGGTAAGCATGAAGTCGTGGCTGAATAGAGGGGAAGGAAAACTATTAATTTTCTTCTAAAGAAAAAAAAAACGAAGAGAGCTTCTCAACTTTGATACAAAAGATCTCTGCTATTAGCACATTGATTAAAAAAAAAAAAAAAAAAATTGTAAAATGACTTGAGATATTATCTGAGAATTAGCTATACCTCTAATAATTAACCTTATTTTTTTGTTTTTTTATGTGTGTTATTCAATAATTTAACTCAACAATTTATATATGTATTGTTAATTGGTCTTTATTTGTACAGGTGCGAATATAAACAATGTATAAAGTCAATGCAGTTTAATAATAAGAGCCCGCTAACCTAGACTTTTTTCCGTAGCCGTCAATTAAATAAAAAATGAAAATGTAACCGGTCCGCCGGCAGATCCCGGAGTTAATGTGATGTGAAAATAATGAGGTAATTACAAAGCATTCACCTGTTACAAACAGTTATTTACTAATTGAATAATCATGCAAAGGTACCCAATTCGTCAGGATCATCGATGAGCTCTGTCGCATTAATTATTACTGTCCATCAATAGATCTTCTTTTTTCATTGCTTCGGTATTAATGATACATTGTTAATTATCACTAATTAATTGGTATGCCTGAGGAAAAAACAACAACTTTTATTTAGAAACTTAAGAACATTTTTCTTGTGTATTTGTCCGTGTGTTCTACGAGGCTTCGTAAACATAATCTATCTGGAAGGTATTCTCAACTCCCCCTCCCGTTTCCGTTCAGTTTTTCCATTCAGAAAATAAAATATTTAATTTGATTTTTACTCATGGATAAAATTGACAAAAAAAAAAGTAAATCAAATTGCGCCGTTTTCCAATAAATGTAGGGAAAGTGTTTGCAAGTTTAGTAAAGATGACCGTCAAATTATTTAAGGAATCTTCTCCTTAATTATGTAAGTATAGCGTGCGCGAGTCAGAAAATGTCTACTACTTCTGGAAGCAGATAGCACGAAGAGTGAATTTTTCCGATGTGATGTGGAAAATACCCGCTTCATGTTTACGCAATTAAGGGGTGAAAACTCAATCTCGTCTTGGGATCCTAACCTAACACTTTCATGTAATAAACCACTAGCTCAACTTCTACACCGTAGATCTGTTAGCATTCAGGTCCATTAGAACCGTTCCCCTTGAACTCTATTATAAGTTTTTTTCCGTGCTTGTTTCTGTCAAGTGTTCGTGAGTGAACTAACGCACTGAAGAACAGCTGCTGTTACTTCAACAAGGCCCTCTCGAGAGAGAAATAATTTGGTCTGCGTCATACGCCTAACTCTAACTATTCCCCACCTATCTATTAAAGGGTCAGGTGTCCACTTACAGGAACTGGCGGAATGGGAATCGAGGTTGATAAAGCTTGTAACCGTAACCATACCGTGGCGTTTTGCTGTGTCAACTTCGTACAATTTTAAAATGGGTTATAGAAATATCTTAATTAAATTAAAAGTTTATGCCAATTTTATATCAGCTGTGAACTAAATTGTATTTTGTTTTAATATGTATATCACAATAAAGGACGCAGAAAGTTATGTAAGTATTCAGATATACTTTAGGGACTGTGCTTAAGTCTCTTCAACGCTAATTAAAAAATATTTAACTATAATAAATAAATGAAAGCTATTTTATTTTTTAAATCGTCTCATGATCCTTGAATATCACCTTTACAAAAAATGTAATTAAAATATTGACATGTGGGTTCGAATATTTTCAAATACAATTCTTTTTTTACACACTTATAAAAACATATAGAGTGTAGCCCGAGGTATTTTTGAATATACCTCTTCACTTACGCAATCTATCGTAGATTACACAGATCCGGCCGAATGTAGAGCCCCGTCGTACTCAGCAAAAAGTGCTTGTGTGGTTTCCTGACGAAGCTTCTTCACCGTCCCTATTGTTCATGGGGACTTCAAAGATTTTGAAATAAGTACGTAGTCACTTTCTTCAGTCAAGTCACAATGAGGGCATATGGGCGTAATGGAGATGAGAGGGGTCCAATACATGGCAGATGGTGGCGACACATGGTACTCTGTGATGTTCTCTTCCCAGTCCTCAAGGAACCGTTAGCTAGGATGGATTCTATCGGAAGGATTTGAGGCTAAAAAAAATAAGAGGCAAGTAGATACTAATTCTTGAACAGAGTCGAACTTGTTATGGACAGGTTGTGTTCTATCCTATCTTGGACTCCCGATGTTTATCTGAAATGGAATGGTTAAAACTTTCTCTCCTTTAAAGACTCGAATGGGGAGGGACGATCTTGGATGTTCTTGAAACTTTTAGATTTAGATCGATTGAATCTTATCTATTATCAGAAACGGCCATGTTTTCACCCATGTACTTGACTGACTGTAGGGCAACAAATTAATGGTCTCGACGTCCTGATTAATGATATAGGGTGTCCCAGAATTAACGCAAGATTTGAATTTGCCGCCATTTGTTCAGTAAAGTGATGGCAACCCTAAAAAAAAAAAAACAATTTGACAGCTGACAGTTTAGGGTTATTAAAAATGGAGCGATAAAAATAATGAACGTTTGGCGGCCACAGCTCGAAGATTTCATACATAATATGGTCGGATTAGTGTTTTGACTTCATCAACTGTGAAGAGATTAATTGAAAAATGTAGGGAGATTGGATCAGTTGGAGACACTAAACACACTGGTCGTCCAAATAATATTATTTGAAGTCAAAGGTATATGTCAACAAGCCCAAATCCACCCGTGCATTAAAAGAGAAAATTCAACGCCGCATCAACGAAATTCGACCACATTTATGCCAAATTGTCATGGAAAATTTCGACAAAAGAGTGTGTATGTGCCAGCAAAGTCGTGGAGGCCATTTGCCCGATGTGTTATTCCATAAATAACCCTATCCTATTTACTTTATAATTCAATAAAAAAATACTAAAAACTGTGTTTTTTATTTAAATCAAATCTTGCGTTAATTCTGGGACACTCTTTATATAATATGTGGCCTTCAAGCATGATATTTTTTCTTGTAGTTCCATATAAATAAACCCCATTTAAAATATTTAATGCTTTCTTATGATACTGAGTTGGTTATCACCAATTTAAGACCTCGACGTCATAAATAGTAGTATATGTCAAATATTAATGTGACTACAATTGCTTAAAGCTAAGGTCCGCGATCATTTGGAATGACACTACTTTTCATCAGTAGGTTGAAAAGTAATGAAGGAATAAAGACTTATGAAGGTAATAATATTAACACTGGCCGTGTAAGGCCTACTTAAGTTGTTTTCGCTATTTTTTGCGAGCTCACTTTCATAGGAGGATGATATAAAAGCAAGCCTTATGAAAAATAATAAAGGGTCGATTATTAATCAATTGCTTGTAATAGCAATAGTATTTTCCTATCTAATTAAATAGGTATTGATTCTTAATGTAATAACATTGTATTCTTAACGTTACAATATGTATCATGACTTTAGGTTTTAGCGGACTATTATCGTAAAAATTCGGGGATAAGAAGTTTTATTACTGTTAGTGGGTTTAGATTAAGTAAATAACGTCCGTTTTTGTTTTCTCACAAGTTATTTTTTTTCTTATTCAAAAGAACTAAGCCTAAACTGCCTTTATGAAGTACACAGAATTTTGTTAATGACACTGTCTAACTGGCTACTCCTTACTGACTTTAACTGAGTGACAGGTCAGAAAACGCTAACATAAACATTTTGAGCACTTGCTCAGCTAGTTGGAAGACAAAAATAATTAATTAGCTATTTACTAATATAAGAGCGTTAAAATCGTTTTCGCAACCATAGTTTGGTAATGTATCACACTTCGCTGCAGTAGAACATCTTCCCGGTATGAATTCGCTCAGCAAAACCTATTCCTTCGGGCTCGGCAGTTAATGATTTAAGTCAGTACAACGTTGTCTATACAGAACAGGATAAACAAAGACCCTTTTAGCAGCACAGTTGCCCGTTGATCAATGGGAGGTCGTGCAGCGCCCGAGGGAAGGCGATCACCTCTGAGGAGCGCACGCAGCCGAGGGAGAAGTCCGAACGATAAGCACGCTCATGCATAGGATAAATAAGCAAATGAAAATCTGATTTGGGTTAGGGTCTTTAATTCCGGACGGATTTAAATATGAAAAGACCCCGCCGGCGGACAGATGGGGCGGACACGCATCTGCTACCCGTTTCGACCCTTCGCAATTAAACTTGCTCCCAGGGACTGTGTCGTGGTTAATCTCATTGATGCTGGTGATAGCTTGATGGAGGGAAGTGGAGCTGTTTCTCAGTGGCCTATCTCTGTGATTATAGTAATTAGAGACAATAAACTCCCTTTTAAGATGTTTGCCCATTAGCGTAAAATCTACTATTTCAAGCGAAAATGTGCTAAAGAGATAATCAGTGATAATGAAGCGTGTGTTCGTTTATATTAACTTGGCTCGTTTCTATAACAGGGTGCCTTTATATGATATTTTTAATTAACCCGTAACCAGTTAATACTTCAACTTAAATACTTCAACCTCTTGAGTCTCTTCAGGCTGCCTAGTTGCAATCTTGCTGAAAAACTGGCTTTCGCATCGCTCCATTTATCTATTAAAAAAAAAACCGTTCGTGAAGTTTTCGCTTAAAATTCTTGTAAAGAAGAAAATTAAGGAAGTCCGTCTATGGAAATAATTTATAGGACACCTCAAAGGTAATTAAATATAGCATTTTTCTGACGGGTTATTGTACTTGTCCGCAGCAAAGGTCTGAGTATTTCTTTTCTCGTTTATACACGCTCATTTACATTTTACGAAATTGGTATCAAAATTCTACATTAATTGTTTTTTTATTAAGAACTAATTATTTCTGTGTATTGCGTCAACGTAGCACCGAATATCTCACAGAAAAACCTGTATTACCGGAGTACACTGCTGAATGAGGCAAGATCACGCTTCGTTTCGCTAATTTAAAGAGAACAGAAAGAGAGATAGCATTGGCATTTATGATATAGAATCGAGCGACGTTAATATACGCGAAACCACGCCTATTATACGCTGATAATCACAAATCAACTGTCAAATAACCATTCGTTATTTGTATGTCGTGACGAAACCGGGAACAGCAGTTCACGCATCTTCTGTAGACCCAGTCTTAATTGCCGGCTGAAATTTTAAGTTGGCATAGCTCGTGAAATATAGTAGGCGATTTTAAAAATATTTCAGTGTTTTAATTAATATGAATATCATTCAGTTAGGGAGTTTTGTAACTTGGCCTTGAAGGTCTAACATCAAGAATGTAAAATAGAATTATACATCTCACAGATTTTATGTGTTCTTTGTGTTGATGAAATTCTTGGTATGCCCCGGACAGCTGTTTATGGGCGAGTAATATGATCGGTATCACACTTTTATTTTTTTCTGTACCCATAGAAGTCTGAGCTACAGGTCTGGCGACCGCAGAGTTCCCGGAGAAAGAGAAAAAAATATTTATAGCTCACAGCTTGCCTGCTTGAACCCAGACAGGCATACAAATATCCCAAAACAAGAACTGGGCCATAGGTGATAATGTATTTGTTTCACTTATATGTATATATATATATATATATATTGAAACCTACCTAATTTTTTACCATTTCTCTTTTTACTTTATTTGATCAATTTAACTTAACTAATTTGGCAGGTCCGTCATGAGATCTTTAATTCAAATTGTTTTTATGTCTTTGACATAGGAATTTTTCCCGATTGAATCGCCCGATCTCAAGGCTAATGTTGTGGTTATTAATAAATTGAGAAACTAGGAATTGTGAAATATATTCAAATAAATTGGTTATAACAAATAATTATAATTAACATAGAGTGCTGACAAAAAGTATAAAAAAAATTTTTAATTCCCTTTTAAATTAGGATAGTTACTACTAATTACAAAAAACATGAAATTTGAGCTCAATTTCTTTTAATGGATCCATAATAAGAAACAATATTAATATCACCCAATCGATGATCTTCCTGTAATCCAATCAACGTTACTTTCGCTGTTGGTTCTTCTCCTCTCTTCCTGTATGGTGACAGCCAAATCGGGAGCTTGCTAACTGCGTTCCTTTCGACGGTTGTGCTAAGACTCTGGTTTATCTCATCCCCACTCCTAGGAGCATAAGGGAAAATGCTTACCAGATGTGAGGGTTCCTGGTCATGATATTCTCAAATATCATGAATGTTACAATATATGTATTCATAGCCTCATCTTCTGATTGGTTAAATTATGTTATAACATAACCATTTAATACTTATAGTCAAAGTAATCAATCGTGTGCCCCAGGGTGTATGGCCAAGGATAGCTAATTTGGATGTGTTGCTGTCAATATTTTTTTATATACAATGGTAGACTAAGCGACACGGTTTGTTTTAAGTAATTTGAATTTTTTACAAACAGTGAAAATATAAAATAATTAAAACTTAAAAAAATTTAAAATAAGAAAATTAAAAAAAGTAGTAGTATAGCAAGTACGTCTTAGATAACTAAATCCACTTTTTGAATGGTCTACGTCAAAATTGTACTGCTTGGAATAGGCAAATGCATTTTCGGAATACTGTATTCGGATGGGCCTCAAAATCGCTAATGAAATGCTAATTTAGTAAGGAAACAGTCAAAGGTTTTTATAACTGTAAGGTTTTAGTGGTTTTTTTTATCATGAAAGTTGAAAAAAATTCATCAACTTATCTCCATGTTTTTAAGTATAACATTAAAAGAGTGATAAAACCCGTGTACATAATTCTACAAAACCCTTACTTCTAAACATGATTATATTTACTTTTTGTTTTGAAGTTAAAGCACAAAGCTAACTTTGTAACGCCGCTGCTCCCATTATGGAAAATAAAAGGAAACTAAAGAGCTTAGTGCTCAAGTCTAACGTTGGAAAAGCTACCCCCCTCTCTCTCTCTCTCTCTCTCTCTCCATACTTCTCTCTCCCCCTCTCCCTCCCTCTCTCTCAGTCAGTACGGAGACCTCAACATGAAATGGCTCATACCATATAAAAATGAACTATTAATTAATCACTGGCTTGTTATTGCTAATTACAACTTTCAGCCTATCGATACTATGCAATATTTCTTCTGACTGAAGATTTATAGTTACGAAATGTCGGTATACATGTCAATAATGTCGAGTTCGTAGTTTCTGTGCAGCCCTTTTCCATGAAAGTTTCAGTTGATACTCAATCTACGCTAAAAATAACAAAAATACAATGTCAATCAAAATGATTGAGATAATATACTCAGAAATTAACTACCTGGAAATTTAAAACTTAATATTAATTTTTTTCAATTTTTTATTTCCTCAATATTTTAGTTATTTATTGAAAAGGTGACAAATTTAAAAAATGTTCCTGTCTATTTGGGGGATGTCATTTCTTTATTTAATTTTATGCTACATGTGCTCATTACATATAGTTGCCAGAGCTTCTCTTAACTAAAAATAAAAATCACCTATTAATTAAAAATAACACAGCCACTTACTTATAAGTAGGAAAACTGAAACAAAAAAAATACAAGTGACTGATTTCTAGTGATCCTTAAGGTTAAAATGAACATCTTTATGTACTTTCTTCCGAGTTGTGACACTCACACATTATGCACAACACTTTATACTAAATTTTCGTTGTGTAGATTGCTGTCTAGGCTGCTGGCTGGTAACAACAGAGCTCTAATTCGGCGCTCATGCGTCATAAGTGAAGAAAAGGCAGTGTAGAGGGTATTCTCGAAATTAATTAATTATATTCCATTTAAATTTTTCTTAACTACAGCAAAACATTTGAAACACGAACTGTTAGTATTTAACCCCACTACCCCCCAGCCGTTAGTTTCAAACCGACGTTTTCGTTCCGCCACTATTAATTATAATGCTGCCCTTGCTCCCATAAAACATGTATCATTCACGCAACATTAAAAACAAAGTTTACCGGAAACCTAGAGTTGATCCCGGGCGAATGCAGTGAAATATGAAAGAGCTGGCGACGTCCCAAGGAGGAAGATCCCACAGGAAGATATAACCGCGGGACGTACAGAAATACCACCCAGCGTCCTACAGCTAATAAGTTTCTGTTTTATCTCGTTTGTTCGCATATATCTAGAGCAGAATGGTGTGCCGTATTAAAATAGCCTTGCAGCATAACGCGCGTACTATCAAATATAAAAATACGCTTCCGTTACGCAGTAAACATTGTAGCACACGACAAAAACAATATAATAAAATTAACTCCTTAAGTCTTAGACCTGAATCGATTGTTTAAAAACATAAATAAATTTTTCTATGGTGCAACACAAACAGTCTAACAAGGTTGTCTCCGCAGTTGCCTGATGCGTACTTTCATGGTGCAAGTTGTTTTTGTCAATTATTTGACAACGCTAAAATGACTATTATTTTACACACACATGAACCAATTGGATGAAAGTGCGATCTCTTACTTCATTTATGAAAGATATTATCGTTTCAATAAGTATAGTCCATTGTTGTATATACCGAATTGGTAACCTTACTGTAAAAATAAATGAAAGTTTTAAGATAGTAAATCAATATTATAACATACTAGATTTATTTATGCTTATTGAGGATCGATTGATCTGATTATACGCTCTGATACAAAGTTCATAACCAGTGAAACGTCGGTGTAATAAATATTTGGTAATCATTCGTGTTCCATGAGGCTTAACAAAATGTATGTCAGGAGCATTACGTTATTTGATATAACATGATCTGTTATTACAATACATACATGGAATAGTGTACGTTATCGTGACAGGACAGGAAAGAGCAGACATAACTGATGGACACTGATAGCTCAGCTGAAATGGGACACGCCTGTTTGCGGTCTGTAACTATACCTGCCAATGTAGGTGTCCGCTCTCTTGACAACAGCACTTTGTCCGCTATCCGTTCAGCAATTTGTTCTCAACCGTTCACTATTTATTGATTTATCAACAAATAAATTGTTTTTGATTTAGCCCTTCAGCGTCTTATCATAAGAACTACTGTTATACTAACCTTAAGTTTGGTTTATCAACAATAGCAAACTTAAGCTAGAATTATTTTAATGAAATGTATTTACATAAGGGAGATATAAAAGAAACATATTATGTCTAAAGGCCATTAATTTACTAAAGGAAAATCTATCGTTTGATGTCATCAAACTACTTTTAATTAAATTATTTATTAGGAATACAATAAGTAAAGAAGTGTTAGCAGAAATAAAAAAAAACACTGCTAAAATATGCGTCTATTCGTGGAATAGTTTTTTAACTAAGTCAAGTGACCTATTGAACAGTGAGGTCTTGATGAAGACCTGATTATGTTCTGTCTGTATATTGCCAATATTAGCAAGCACCTTGCAGTAATTAGTCTTTTGACCAACTCTGTTGGTTAAACTGGTTACCATGAGCCAACAGTCAGCTGCTTAAAGGCAAATGTAGTGGAGTTGTTCCACTATCAGATTGAACTCCATAAGGGGCTAATTAACTTGCAACAATTTTCATTTGATGACTGACTGGCAAGTGACGAGAGAGAGGGGAAAACAGGGTTGCCAACTCCGCACAGCCACAACATTCATGATTCTGATGCCACTAAACTAATATACCCTTTGTTTACGTTTGGTATTATATTTTAGGTTGCTTGTTTCCGGGATATCCAGCCCAATCCTTTCTACAATTTACGTTTGAGGATTGAACCAGAAACTAGACGAAATGTGGCGAGGCACACGGTTCCATATTTGTCAGGATGAGTCTCCTTGAGTCTTGATGTAAAGGTGGAGTGTTTGAATCGTTCATAATAACTAAGTCTCCAACTGAGAGATCCTTTCCTTGTACGTCCATTTGTTTCGCTGTTGAATATGATGCAAATATTCCTTGCGCCGCAAAAATACTCTTGACGCCACCTTTGCGAGTAATGTTACATCCTTTTTTGCAGTTCCCATCTATTAGGCTGGTTTCCCTTCAACTCCAATAGTGAAAATTAAGGTCTGACTATTAGCGGCGCACCTACTAGGAAATGCCATGGAGCCTGGTAGTCAGTTTTCTGTGTCGGATTATAACGGACAGAGTGCTCTAGAATATAGAATAGCCTCAATTGCCGATTAAACATTGTTGAAAGCTCTTCAAATGTTCATCACAAAACTGCGGGGGTGAGTGGAGAGGATTAAGCAATCACTCAATTTCTTTCATTGCGCAATGGTCAACGATGTGCTCTTTAGTTTCTGTGGATTTATGCTTAAGATAAATACCCTTCAAGTTATTAGCAGCTCCGATAAAATTAGTTCCTCAGTAAGAGTACATATGAAGTGGTGAGGCAATGGACCAGTCGAATGCAGCAAAAAACGCTTTAGTTGAGCAATCAGAAACCAACTCGAAATGGACAAACTTTGTGGGCTTGCATACAAATAACGAAAGATAACCCTTTGACTGAAACGCTTTACTATCTACACGGAGGTGAAACTTCCAACAAAGGTTCTTTTGGGCGCTGTGACTCCTTATAGCATTTAAGACATAGCTGGACTCTCTGTCGTATTAAATTCCTCGCTGCTATGACCCAGTAAGATTGTAGCAGCATTCTCTCGAGAGCCGGTGATTCTTGATGAAGATAGGCACGATGGTAGCAGTGAAACATTTAATAAAGCAACGTGGTAAATGGTCAAGGAGGGAGAAGAGAATTCAGAAGGATATTGCGATTATGACGAAGGAATTGTCTTATGTTGTAGTTCAATGGTGATGAGGACATGGATTGTGGGCAGCGCTTTGGCATAAATGAACGTCTTTGGTGTTAAATATGAGGTATGAGGAGAGGAGGTATGAAGGTTGTTGGGTGAGAAGGAGTTTGTAGAGGAAGGTACCATGGAAGTATTTGTGAAGATGACATGAAACAAACTATTTCAATTGTGAATTAAAGGGAGTCATTCGAGAATCTCCTATGCATTCACTAACCACTAGTTTAAGTTTTGTTTCTAATTGCATATGTGTTGTAGAAACATGGTTTTTAAAGTAATTCAATTGACCTGTAGAAATAATTATTTTTAAAACTCCTCAGAACATACTGCTTAAATTGTATTAATCAACATTGGCTGCCCACAAATCAGGCATTAATTATTCGCACTAGAGCTTTCAACAGCTCAACAATAGTAGCTACTCTGAATCCTACTCCCTGATACTGAGCATATCAGACACCAACCTGATTGGCAGGTTCATTACCACTTGATAATGGCAGCGTGAGCGGTTGAAAGCGCTAGTGCGTATAATGAATTACTGATTAGTGGGCAGGATCTACTTTTGATGAATAATAACTCGACTCACAACCAGCACAGACATCCTAATAAGTTTTAGGTCAAAATGCAGGAAGTATTAAATGTGAAATCAATCAAAACCTACAAAAAGGGCTTTTTTGTTTTGATAACATTTTTTTTAAGTTGCAGGAGAAAAGCTATTTAAGATCCAATGTTCTGATTTCCCCCGTGGTTGTAACATCCCAGAAAGTGATCTATACAATATAAACCACGTTTGTAATTTCGCTCCATCCGGTTTCAATAGTTTTTTTTTAAAGGCGATTTTAAATTACCCGGATGGTGTTAAGAGATGAAATATTTTTGATCTGAAATGGCATCTAATTATACTGTTTTTTTAATTTCGATACAATTCAAAAAATAATTCCATGAATCGATTAGTTCGCCGTAGTTGGAGCGTTGTTTAGGAGCTGGTGTTGTTTGGGCAGACCTCTCACAACACATTTCGTTTATAAAGAATTATATTATAAAGAAATAATTCTGTTTACTGGTTGATGTAGATACATTTTGAATCGGTGAAAATAAATTGTTGGCATAATGGTGAAAAATGGAGGGGGGATCAACAAGTTAGTGCAGAAAGCACCTACGTTAAGAAACTTTTTTTTACTACATGCGCCTGCTAAAAGTTACTTTGTTTTATGCAAACTAGACATTGAAAATTATTTATAAGAATGTTCGAAGTATCCAAGGCGAGGTTTAAAATATTTCTAAGAGGCTGAAGACAAGAAAACATTGCCCCCGGCTACAAGAAATAAACTACTGTAATTTTATTTGCATGTTATTTATTGCTGCATGAAGGGCATAAACGTATTTCAGACTTTCTAGGACGACCTTTCACTTAGGTCGTTTATCAGTTAGACATGACTACACTAGTTCGCTGTCGATAAAAACTGCTAGGGATCCGTAACCAAAAAGCCTTTTTTCGATTAGCATCCTTACTGATTTTATTTTTGTCTTTTATTAAAGACCAAAATCTATAAATAATTGTAACTATGTAATTATTCATCAGTAAATAAAAACTGCTAAAATTACTACTGTACTCATTTGTGCACTGAATTAAATTCCGTTGATAGCTGAAATGAGCAATTATCTCTGGCATGGATTAATAGTGTATGGTTTAATATTAAGCTCTCTCAAGTAAGAATCGATCTGACGCGCGACCTTTGTGAGATGCTCACTCCGTCGATTATTCCTACATCAAAAGCTGTTCACCAATGTTGTTTCGCTCAAAAGATCCATTAAACTAAGCTCGTTCCGAGTTGAAAGAAGATCCGGCCGAGTCCGAACTTAATCCTTTAAGTTAACGACAAAGTTCCCCGGATCGATTAAATGGCAACTCTGCCCTATATTCGACCTGTTAATGAATTAAAGAGTTTCTCTTGCTAACGACTGTACTCAACGGGTAGTTTCCTCCCTAACGTGCTTAGCTGTTACCGCAAGGTACTACATTAAGTACTTCACTGTATATGCTGTAAATATAATCTAATCAAAACTTAGCTGTGCAAACATTTCTGATTAATATACACTCTAATTTTCTAGAGTTACGAACGGTATAGTATAACGCTGTCAAAATCAAGAACCCAATTGTTCTGGAAAATCTACTGCCAAGTTCGTTAACTCATCAAGCGATCCGAAGTTACACAGTTGCCTCGCAGTTCGGTTAACTCGGTGAACAACAGTTGTCAGAAGTGGAAACTGGTTGTATACTCTGATTAGCTAAACTTTTAGTTTAATCCTTAGCTTTCGAGTCAGCCTACATTATGTAATTTGAGCTACGATAGAGAACGCATAAGGAATTTTTTCTATTTTGGTATTGCCGAATCAATTTTATACTCCACCCCCCCCCCCGACCCTAATTAATTGTAGGGATTAATATCCCTAACATAATCTTATCAGGATTTTTTTAGTTCCTAGGTTACACTAATCTCTTGATTCCATGTCATATGTGTAATCATAGATAATTAGGAACTCTTCCTTGAAAAATTGTGTATGTAAAACCTGCAAAAATTGTGTTTTTTATGGTTTCGTTGTTTAATTTATCATGTTTACTCCCCTGTGTCAGCATGTCCTTACAGGCGATTACAATTCCCTTGTTTTACCTAGAGGCACGAAATTTGACATGGAGATTTTATGAGCTAAAACATATGAAAAACTCTGCCAATATCATTAAAACATTTTCCGCCACTCCTGTTTCATCTAGAGATGTGATATTCTCCATACAAGTTTTACCTGAAGCCCCGATGGCGAACAACATAATAATAACCTCATGGAAAATAAACATGTGCCATCTATCAATAAACAACTTATTAATAAAAAAATAAATAATCTTCGATCATATTGAGTAGGCTATAAAATTATAGATCTCAGCGTCTATAAAATTGCTTTCGAAGCCTTTTCACACCTTAAGCAGACGATAAAGCTGCAAAATAATGAGTAAGTGTGAAAACTTTTACGTAGGTATTTTTTTTTATTTAAGGTAATAAGTTTCTCCAGTTAATCTTTTTAATGACAAAAGATCTTCAGTGAACGTTTCGACTCCTATTTAGGCATCTTCATGGTATTTAAAACAAGATATATAAAATTATATGTTTAGAAACAATTTATTATATTATTGTTTTTAATCATATAATTAAAAATTCTAGCTCTATTAAATTTTTTAACCTTGCCTTATTATTTATTTTTTTTTTTCATAGCCCCTTTATTTAAATTATATACAGATAAGTATATACAATTATAGATTCTCTATTATCTATTTACAAATTATTTTTTTTTTTCCTGTAGCGTCACCTCATTATGTTCAGGTTTTGATATTTTATAAACATTATATAATGCAATAAACAATTTTAATGATACACATTATACGTGACTGGACTGAACTGACTAATAAAGGTGGGTTCACCTTTTTGATCAAACTTAAAACTAACTTACATACTAATTCTTAACACAATTTTACTTTATTATTATTATTTTTTTTTTTTCATAGCCCTTTTAAATTTACAGATAATTATATATAATTATAGATCTTCAGGCGAATCTATTTACAAATTATTTTTGTATTACCTTATATAACTGCAATATTGGTACTTATTGTCACTTTACATTTACCAGAAATGGGATGCTGTGATATTCTGAAATTTGGAATAAATTTCTTCGTACAAATATATCGAGAAGATTACCTATACCCACTCTTCCAAGTGTTGCCACACCCTTACTTAAGCAGATACATATGCAAACAAGTTAACAAAGTCAAAGCAAACCTCAAAGTTGATTATTAATCGCCTCGTTTCCCATCGACATGTTAGGGACTGAATTACAACGTTGTAGATAGCTAATATTATCTAATTTTCCGTCCATTAGACACAGCCTTAGCGCTGTTGTGTGCCGCAATATGTCAGCGCCAAAGATCAAGGCCCGCCATCCTGCCCCTTGTTAATATTGAAAAATAGCGCTCAAGCTACTACTCCCCGCCCGTTGCCAACTGGGAACAGCTCCTAATCTCTCAATAGATTCCGGCTGGTCTTATTTACTCATTTGAATAGATTTTTCGGTCTGAATAAGATTTTACAAAATGCTTTGTGGAGAATTATAATCGGCCTGTACGTTGTGAATCACGTTACTAAAACGGGAATATTCCCCGCGGTGATAATAAATTCGGCATATGCGTTGTGACGCGAGGGCTGAAATGATCTCTGGGGCGTTTAAATGGTGGCGTTCTACGAGCTTAGATCCAGTGTAACTTCTGAACGCGTTGGGTGAGAACAGCCAAAGAGTAATTCGAAAGGAACAATGCTGCAAGAAATGTGGAGAGTAATTCGTCCTCATTGAACAGAAACTTTACCCAAAATCTTCACAGCGACCAATTTTTTCATCCGACAGGTTATTGACTCCTTATTCACAAGCGCTTTCAGCGTTTAAACTCCCGCTATTCTCCAGAGCGTAGAAGTCAGATTTATCAACTACTTCATATGTGAAAAGGCTTCCAAAGCCATTTTGACGACATTTTTATTGACTATTGTGATCTAGCAAAGAGATAATTTTATAGCCTACTCAATATGACAAAAAATTATTCATTTTTTTATTACATAGCTAAACTAAACAAGTTATTCATTCCTCTTTCACAAGCACTTTCAACGGCCTGTACTGCCGCCTCTCTTCAAAGAGAGAATCAATCTTTAAGTTCATCATGAAGCGTCCTTAACCTTAATACTGTTTTAAAGCTTTTGAGTCTTCTGTGCAAGCCATTTTTCGCTGTTTCTCTTTCCTTTTATCCAATGGAGTTTACTTGATAAAATCTTGAATCGGATCATCTTCTTCCTTTACAGTGGAGATTTGTTAGGTTTAGTTGCTGGTCGAGGGCTTAGATTATGTAAATAACGTCCAATTTCGTCTTCCTGCAAGTTTTTTATTTCTATTTCACAAGTTTTTTCACCAGCCCATTCTTAAGTGCTCAGAATATTGTTAATGACGCTGATACTAGAATTACAAGCCAGTCAGACACCTCTTTCATTAACACCTAAGCACTGGAGAATAGCGGCAGTACAGGCCGTTGAAAGCGATTGTGGATAAGGAATAAATTGTTTAGTTTAGCTTTGTAATAAAAAAATAAATATTTTTCTGTCATATTGAGTAGGCTATAAAATTATCTCTTTGCTAGATCACAATAATCAACAAAAATGTCGTCAAAATCGCTTTGGAAGCCTTTTCACATATGAAGTAGTTGATAAATCTGACTTCTTCGCACTGGCGAATAGCGGTAGCTAAAGCGCTTGTGAATAAGGAGTCAATAACCTGTCGGATGAAAAAATTGGTCGTTGTGAAAATTTGGGGTAAAGTTTCTATTATTCAATGAGGACGATGTATTCTGTCTTTTTCAGACGCAATTAATTATCCATTTGTTTTATTTTTAATGAATGTTTAATGTCGTATTGAGAAATGATTAAAGTAGATTTCTTGCAGCATTGTTCCTTTCGAATTACGCTTTGGCTGTTCTCACCGAACGCGTTCAGAAGTTACACTGGATCTAACCTCGTAGAACGCCACCATTAAAACGCCTCAGAGATCATTCTAGCCCTCGCGTCACGACGCATATGCCGAAAATTTATCGTATTCTGTATATTATTTGTTATGAAAATTTATGTTAATCAGCGCTATTGATTGAAATACTCCTCAGTTTATTACTTATAAATAGAAATAAAAGCTATTCAACTAAACTTGAGCGAGCCGGCAAGTATAAATCTAAATAAAACCTATATCGCGATTATTCAGAAAGGAATCGTGTTTGGTACAAACTGCTGATAGATATCTCCCGTGTGATCCCTACTGCTCCTTCCACTTTGCTGATTTGCTTTTTATAGCTTGGATGGGAGGGGGGATTGAGAAAATATGATACTCTTTCCAGCAAGCAACTTTATACGCCCCTATTCGCTTTCACAAGACATTGTCGTCATCGTAAACTCGTTGGCATGATGATCTGTCACAAGCCATAATAGGATCAATAAGTTATTCTTTCAACCCTTCAGCAAACTGACTTATGAAGTTTTTCATATTAAATTTTCTTTTTTTTTTTTTCAGATATCTCTGAAGATGGGCAAAGGAGCCAACATCGGACTCATCACTGTCAAAGAAGAAGAGCCAGTGATCAAACAGGAGCCGGTAGTGCTTCCACCGTCGAAACCAGTCGCCGAAGAGAAACAGGTGAGCACAAGTCTACTTTATTCAATTAAGAGATAAAAATTCTCCGTTTTTTTTTTGTTTTGTTTATTTTGCAACATAGGCTATATCAAGTATTTTTATCTTTTTGAACTAAGCCATCAAGATGCGGGTTCTTTGACCTTTCAAGTCCGACCTACCTGCCTTCAATGCTGCTCGCGTTGATAATTTTCGAAATGATCTAATCTTTTCTCATTAAGGCTAATTCTATGGAATACTAAGTAATGTAGAAACAAGAGTACGCATTATGACAGGTTTTTTTTTTATACCTTTTATTATTGAGGAAATGATTAGGTTTAATTACTCCCGATTGCAATCTTGGTCCAGGAACCTTCTTTTTTCGTTTGGGTTTTAATAATTTGGCTTCTCTGTTCCATAACGCTGATTTCATAACACTTTCATCAATGCCAACCCCGAAGAAAACGATATTAACTTTATGTGGCAGTCGTTGATAGTCAAAATATAAAATCGTGAAAGACTGAAAATTTTACCTTAGCATATTGCTATATGATTATTTTTATTACCTTAATATAGGAAGTAAATTGAATTTGATAGGTTTATTATTGTTGTCAGACTGCATATTGAAACAATATTACTAACTTTGAGAAACATCTTTGAAGTGAAAATGGGCTTTCAACTAAACGACGCTGGCAAGTTTCTCTAACGAACAGAAGCCAGTTAAAAGTTAAGTCAGCAATGGAAATATGCTCTAATAACAAGCTGAGCCCAAGGCTACTTAAGGCGAAAACTTCTCAAAAGCAAGAATAAACCAGTTGAGGAATTTGAACAAGAGAAAACATAACACTTTAACAGTTTGAAGAGGATGTGTTATACCAAGAAGGTTATAAAAAACGATAGGAAAATGATAACAGCGGTTCCGAGGTTCCGATTGTAATAAATATTCATTTTTCCTTATTCATTCGTAAATTGACTTGGCGTAAGATCGATTTCTTTAATGTAGGACTTGTTTCCAAACATGAGTATTATATGTTTGGTATATTGTAATGTATTTGTATAGTATAACTCAAATGGGAAATTTGGTCATTAATTACTAATTACCATTACTAGAGGAGTATTTGTATTAGTAGAGGATCTTTGTATTTCTGACCCTTGAATATTACTCTAGAAATGTCAAAATCATTGAAGTAGCAAAATACTATTGATCGCCCAGTATCTACATATTTATCCATTCCTTTGTTACTAAATATCACCATTCCCTTTAATATTGAGTTATTCCCTATAGCTTATGCTTGCATCCTATTTATCTTTTAGCTTTTTGATTGGGCTAATGCGACATAAAAAATCGGATTAATTAATTTCTTATGTTCATTTGTTGGTTATAACCAACTCAAAAGATTATCTTAAGCTATTGTCATAATAGTATGGTCGAAACTGGCCCTAGATAACCTGAATTTAGTCTATTAAAATAATTTAAGTCTTCTACGGTTATATTGTTTATGATTTAATACCACCGTTCTCTCAACTCCTCTTTAAAACCAAACCATGTCACTACCCTTGATCATTTATTGACTCCCCCTTTAAAGGCTTTGTTTTATATTTATTCTAAATATGATATTTATTTTAATATTGAAAGACAATAATAAGCAAGAAGGGTTGTATCTTTAGGACAGTTCCCAGCCTCCATGGAATGTTATTTCAAGTGGCTCCTTTAAATAACCACAGCTTTTCAATTTTAGCTGGTGTCGGAAACATGTGGTAGAAAGGTAACAATCTATAGACTACAACAGCTTGACATCAAATCATCTAGATATCGATATTTTTTCAAGTGTAAACTTGACTTCTTATCCCGTGTGTGTTATTTAACATTGAATGTAGTTTTGCTGTAGTTCATTCATACCATTTCTACAATACGTTTACTCACAGACCATCATATATACATAGTTTTGGGAACTCTTACAGGATGGACAGCTTTAGAAGAAGGAACAGATATGGGATGGTTCTTTTCGCAACTCATGTCACATCAGTCGAGGCTCAGGACAAGTGTGGAGGATTTCCCAATGGCTAGTGTAATAATCTAAAAGATCCCAAGGGTAATTCTGCTTCATTCTCTAAGAAGGATTGTAGGAATGGGTGTTGTTGGATAGGGGTCTAAAAGCATCTAATGGCTGGTACGTACCCGACATGCACATCATCGGTTCATGGGAACCGCATTTGTTCCCGAACCGATTTGTTTGTTAACATAATCATGGCAGCATTTCGTCTTTTCTTCTGAGGCACATTTTAATTTTGAGTTATGATGCAATGGTATGGATAAGTGATGACTTACAAATATAAACATCGGAATAACCAAATTTAGGTCGGAAATGTGTCGGTAATTTTGGGCATAAAACCGACAGTGGGAGGGATTCGGTTTGTGATTCGTTGAGGGGGGAATTTTCCCTGGTTTATGGTACGTACTGACGCTCCCATGATCAATATTCGGGGGATTTATATAAGTGGGATCGGTTTGTGGAGATTTTGAAGAAAAGTGCTTTCATTGGGTATATCGTGGCCAGAATGAAGGGGTCTATCAACAAAATGCATTAATCAAAATGTATTAACAACAACTTAATATATAAAAAGAGAAATTTATAATATTTGAACAGTGTTAGTTCCTGCTCACGTCCCATTAACCCGCTGGTAACGTGATGTGAAACTATTAATTAATGTGCCGCTAATTGCGCTCATTGGCTTTTGCTAGCAGCCACTTTAATTAATGTCCATAATTTACTGTTATATTTAGCTAATTATTGCCCTAAACGTCAATTATCGGTGTTTAAGAGGATTCGACTCTCCCACTCCCCCTAGTCGTTAACTGATGGTACCGATAACCAACATGCTTCGAAGAAACAACCAATGCTTAAGTTTAGTGCTTCAGGGCTTATGCATTCTTTATCCTAAAAGATGTATAGATATAGTTTGTTATACTTTGAAGTAGGTAGCTATGCGATTAGCTACTATGGGGAATTAATATCGTTTGATGAATCAGTAATAAACAGTAATTGTAGACATTGATTTATTATATTTCGTAATGGGAGACGTCTTGCATGTTTTTGGCTTGTTTGTTTAGACGAGGGTTGATTATGGATAAATTCATGATAATCTGCTAGTAATATGATTGCCTTTTGAGTAAATGACTGCTCAATTTGCTTTTTACAGCAGCGTTTTTCAAAATTTAGCATAATGTTACTTTATTATTTGTTTTTTTTTTAAATCGATCGGCTCTACATTGGATGTTTTTGTATCGTACTTTTCAAGAAACAATTCTTAAATTATTTTGTTCTTATGAAAGCTCTCTCTTTCAGTTAGCTTTGCCAGAAGTTTATATTAAAACTCGTGTATTAACACACTCTAAATTCAAATGTAAAGGGAGTGCTAGGAAAAAATACACAATAATTGTTTCATACTTCAATAGCAATATTACCAAGGTGTCAAATATACCATTTGAATATATTTTTTTAAATATTTACTTTTGATTATCTTAAAATCATATCACAAAAGAATAAAAAGAATAATAAAGTGTGACGAGCCAACTACACAAATCATGTCATTCGACATTTAATTAATCAATAGTGTAGCTATTAACATTTTTTTTCCTACATTTTAACGAGGTGATTTTCAGTGAGCGAGCTATTTTAACGAATAAAATTCAACAATTTGACCAAAGCAACTCTTTACAGCCTTTATTACATTTAATATACCATTTCAAAATATAAATATACATTTTTGCAAGGTGGGATACCCACAGTTATAGCATATGTTCAACATATTTATAAAACAGTTTTATTGTCTTTCCACAACTTATAACTTCTTCTTTAATGTAATAGGGCTTTTGACAGCACTAAGCTCTCATCTTCAGTTATCTCAAATTGGTTATGTGGGACATATACCTCGTCTAAAACACTAGTCATTTTTTTAAAAATCTAATTAACTAAGCTGCTACCTCCACGCACCCCACTTTACGACTATGTTTTATAATCATACCATTCTACATTATGACACTAATTTAAGTTCAACAGCTCTCGATGACATCTTCAAGTATTAAATAATAACAAGAAAACATTCTGAACAGTTTAATTTCAAAATTCCCATCAATAAAATAAAAATAAATATTAATAATAATAACGTATAAATATAAAAAAAATGTTTGCATATCTACGATAAAAAATAAGACTTCTGTAAAACTTGGAATATAATACACAAATAACCTACAAAAATTATACATACAACAAATTTCATGTAAAACAAATCAAAACAGTGAATAAAACAAACGTAAAAAAGAGGGGCGATATTTTTTAGAATGTTCTTTATTTGTAAAATTTATTCATCCAACATTAATAACTGGGATTAAAGAGCTCATTCATACTTTATACATAATTCCACTCGCTCAATATGTCCAATGCACGCTCAAATTAATGTTCATACAATATGTACATTAATTTTATAATTAGCTTACAGGACGGAGTCTAACTGCCTTTGATGGCCAGAGGTGGGGGAATCCAGAGGGGTCCACTTAAAAGTCTTTCTGCTTCTGCAGTTTCTGTTGCTTTGGTTGTGGTTAATGGTTTCTTGTAATTTTTAGCACTTGCATTCGCGTGATCGCCTAAAAGCGCTTCTGTGTAACTTTATTGTGCAATAATTACAATCTGCCTTTTATAAGGCAATAATAATACAGATAAATGATCTCATTCATACCATATTTACAGTTCATCATTCACTCGCTCATTCATACAATAGGACATGATTGGAGAAACTGGCCATTGCCAGGACTCCCACTGTCACGCGATTATAGCAGGTCACGAGGCCACTGCCGTTTCAGTCTCCGAGGAGGATTATAGGGATGAGTATATATTAAGGTCGTTATGAAGGGTTTTGTTGCTGACATAATAAGGGGCATTTACTATTGTTCTCAGGACTTTGGATTGAAAGGATTGGATACGCTTGATGTTCGACTTTTTTGCTGTCCCCCATAGCTCTATTCCGTATGTCCAGATTGGTTTAAGTATAACTTTGTAGATTAGTAGTTTATTTTCTATTGAGAGATGGGATGTCCTTTGAAGTAGTCTGTACAGTTGTCCAAAGCGTCTTTTTAGTTCTTGTCTTTTTAGTCTCGTATGTGGGTTCCAGGTCAGTCGTTTGTCGAGATGGAAGCCTAAGTACCGTATTGTCTCGGTTACAGGGAGAGGAATAGAATTAAAATAAACTAGTGGACAAGTCTTGTGACAAAGGGTGAAGGTAATGTGGGAGCATTTTGCTTCATTAACTTTGATCCGCCATTGATTGCACCAATACTCGATCTCATCAAGGTGTTTTTGAAGGTTATGGGATGCTATGTTGGGGTCTGGATGGGATGACAAGACTGCAGTGTCTCTGTGTAACTAAACTTATATTATAACTGTGGATATGACACCAAGAAAAATTTTTTTCTTATACATACTCTAAAGTACTAATCTATAACCAGCCATGGCTGATGTCGGTAAAAATAAAAAATAAAAATTCGTTGCTACGATGAGAAATAAAATGGTAAAGTAATTATTCGACTAGTAAATAGGATCATTGGATATGTTTCTAAAAATTGGCCCTTCCGCCCCTCGAGTGAGCAACCTGCGAAGAAAGACGTTTCCAAATATTAATCCGGTATATAATATATCTTATATAATTCTTCTCCATCTTTGGATACATTGTAAACACTGAACGGCGGGCTTTATATGAATAATTAATTACTGCCATTTGTGCAAAAGTAACGGCAGACTCTCTGTTGATACTACTGCTCTGAACCCTACCTATTCTTGTTAACTCTTTTCATATATTGCAGCACTCTGTGCCTTGCGTTCCCTCGGCTAAAGGAAAGGAGAATAAATATCAAGGAAATTAATCACTCGTCATTAAAATCCAAAGAAAAAATATACTGGCCTGCTCTCTCAACTGAGCTAGCCTGCACGGCTGAAAGATATTCCCAATATGAAACCTCTTTTGCAATACTCCTGCAGTGGCTGCAAGTCCTATTAATGAAAGTTTTAGTAATTTTCTAAATAAAAAATTGTAATAAAAAAAAGTAATTACGTCAACTTAACAGACAAAATGTTTAAACGGGTGAATCCTAAATAACATGTGTTTTTTTTTTTGTGTTTCCGTCTTTTTGGTGTAGGCCTAAAAGTTTTAGGGCCTAATGTTGCCGTAAAAAAAAAGAAGCCAGATACGGCCGTGAAAAAGAGCAGTTACAGCTCGCCTCCGAAATAAAATGAAGAAAAACGATCCATAAAAAGCCTGGCAACTGTGTTGGTAATAAAAGCTTATACCTTTGCCTTCTTTAACAATTCAACCCGAAGGTAATCAGCAAAATAGAAATAAACGAAAAACAATATGACTCTTCAAGCTGCTTTTTCTGCGTCAGATGATAAATAATTCCTGGAAATGATTTTTTTTCATTAATTTAATTTTTTTTTAAGTGGGTTTCGCGCCTTTACGTACTTTTTTTTTTAAGGCAGGAAACGTGTTATTGCTTGACGAGCACAAAGGCAGAAGCTCTACTTTCAAACAAGGTTTAAGCAATCTAAGTTCTTCGGTAGCGGGAATATAATAACATAACACGAAGTAGGAAAAAAAAGTTAGACGTGAAAAAATTCGGTCCAGTTTCGTTATTTACGGACTTTTGATAGAGGATGTTTGAGGGCACATTAAATAATAATTATAATTTTAAAACTATTCAAAACAACAAAGTTCTGAGAGTAACATTAGAAACTTATCGATCCTTCCGCTCGTCAAAGAAAATTTCATTAGTTTTATTTTTTTATCAGATTTTACCCATTTCGAAATTTATTTGTTGAATTATGTACTGGAAGATGGTTTTTTAATAGATGTTACAAATAAAAACAAAACTTACCACTTTTTCCTCCTAAATTGCTAGTAATAATGTTTTAAAATAACATTTCATAATTTATATTAATAAACGAAAAACTACTAAATGAAACCATCAAAAATTGTGAACCCCTATAACCAATTTATAATACCTTTAGCAGGTATCGTTTACTATTTGTGTGTACGATTTTACATCTTTTTACCAAACCTGTAAAATATATCTGGAATTTTCTGAAATATTTGTTAGACTTTTTACGAGATCAGGCGAAAATTAGAAATTTTTACTATGGCTTAAGGCTGATTCGCACTACCGGTCAAGACTGGCCAGATCAGTTTGTCATGACAAGATCAAAATAGCTGGAATACATGGGATCCAATGAGAGCATTTCACTGTCTGGTTCGGTCAAGTCAGGGCAAGGCAGGTTGACTCGCAGAGCAAACCTGACCTTCAACAGTCTGATACAACTCCCAAAACTAGACTGTGTATAGAGCAAAACATCTCCATTTTCATGCCTAGTTTTCAACTCATTATGCACCCAGCACTGTCGTCTTTTTGATCTGGACTTATAATAATTCTCTTTCCATATCAGCTCGATTTTAAGTAAAGTTACCGTATAGAGCGGGATTGTACATTAACGAGTGAGCAACTGAATCGAAATGGCGTCACTTATGGCTTGTCCTGACTTGACAGCGAGTATGATTGCTAATGGCGAAAACCTGGTTCGTGAGCTGAGCTGAACGGACTGTACCTTGACCTCTAGAATTAATCGGCCTTTATTATTGGATTTAAATAGATGGATTTTCAGGTTCCGGGAACGATTTTCGATCGGGTCAATATATTTTTTAAAGGTTGTCTAGAATTGTAGCCTACCCACAGTAGCCTCACGACTCTCAACCGCGGAAATCACCTGAAAACCTTGAATGCCCTTGTGTGTAAATGTCTTCAAATGTGTCAGCAATGCAGATCAGTGCAAGTCCTGCCCGGATCACCGTCAAGTAAGCTTAACGCGACATGGCTATTATAATGCACTCGTAACCTATTAACGATTGGGATTTGCAACGGCAATCAATCGCGTAAGTGGCTGTTACACTCCCCCCCCCCTCCACTCCTCCTCACGTGCCTTACAAACCGACGGCTCTAATTGCCAAAGGAACTGGCACTAATGAACTTATCGGATCCGCCGTAATAATTTAATTAGGACTTTAATGAGGGACAGAGGGTGCTTAGATAAGAAGGTATTGATTGGAATAGAGGTCGGAGCTCTCTCGGCTTAGTGGCTACTCAGGCTTCCCATTCTTATCTCGCCAGCACAATGGGCTCCAGGTCGTCGCCTCTTCTTAGCTGGAAACTGTTAGATAACCCACTCGAGCTGCTTGCCATGGTAAAATATGTCCCTGGTGAGCCGTAAACCCTTAGCCTGCGAATCGACTCATGAATACCGAGTTTTCGCATAGTATTAGGTTCCGGACCCATCAACGGCTTTTCAAAAGTATCGCAGCATAATCAACACAGAGGTATTTAATTTACTTGCAATTGAGTTATACTCTTCTTATAGAATTATACTATAACTTTTCTTATAGAGTTATATTATAACTCTGTATTTTACTCTATATTGTTCCAGATAGAATTAGTCTTTAAAAAAAAGTCCTAAAGTACTTTTTTTTTATTCATATGACATCATCAGTCAACGTTTATCCAGGCATGCTTAGTACTACAATTCAGAACAAGTAATATAAATTTATAAACTAATGAGAAGAAATAAAAAGAATAAAACAATTTGAATGGCATTAAGTTTAAATTATATTTAACCTATTGTTTACTGAACTGGTTCCTGCTAAAATAAATTAAAATGATAAAATGATATTGCATTGAAAAGTAACTAAGCTGAGATAAAAGCACTTTTACAAACCTAAGCTACTGAATGAAAAACCTATTCGCATAATTTTGAATTGGAAAACATTATTTGCCTACTTAATAAGAAAAACAAACCTTACCGCATTGGGGGAGGTTACATACCGTTTGTAGTTCTGGACATTAGTCAACTAAAATTAGCCGACCAACAATACTTGAAATTTCAAAAATCAGAAATTATTTCTATTAATACCCTTTTTATGAAAAAAAAACAACGAAATCCTTAAATATTTTTTTAAAAGCACAAAACATTCAGAATTTAGGAAAAAATCTTTCAGTCAGGTCAAACCTGAACTTATTATACTAGACTTTCCAACTGATTGTTAGGGAGATGTTTTTCCAACACTTCGTAACACCAGTTTCATTTTCGTCTGTAGAAGGTTAAAAACTATAACTATAAAATATATGCGCATAGTAAAAGTGCAACTTATCGGAAACAATATGGAAGAAGATAATAATTACCCTTAAGTAATTTTTTTATAACTTTATCAAAATTACTGAGATGATCACAAATAATGGTTATACCCTGTGTATCCAGTTAATATAGAGAGAAGTGGTTCCATTTCTTGGAAAGTGTTAGCGACTAGTCTGTAGAGTGAATCGGGCTTAACATGTATCAGGATTCGGCTGAATACTAGACCCAAACGTATGATTCTGGGGAAATATTCCCTTTTTGGAGCTTGGGGCTCGTGATGGCTACTCAGCGGTTTATGGATAGTTAGTCCGCCGCTTTCTTGAATAGTATGAACGCTGAATTAGGAATTGTGATATGAAGCTGACCGAGGCGTCGTCACAGTATTCACGTTTAACGTTGATAGATGCTTTATTATCATTCATCATCTCCTCTCAAGTGTATTTGCAAGAGTATTCACGCTAGTGTAAACGCCGCATTCAGAATTATTCACCTATGCTGCAGAAGAAAAAATTAATATTTATGAAGAAGAATTATTATTTGTCACAGGGATGCCAGCCACCTATCAACTCTTAATACGACAGCTCAGCACCGACCCCGAAACACGGCAGACCAAACAAAAAACTTTCGGGTGCTTACAAAGGCTTTTTAATTATTTCCAAGTCTTTTGTACCTGAAAAGGTTTATCGTCCCGGTGACCGAGCTTGGAGGCAAAGACCCCAATCTGAAAGTGAAACCTTGTGCCCAACTGACGACGCTATAGCCAATGAAGGCATTTCATCCGATACAATGGGCCCCCAACCACTTCCTTAGAAATAAAGCCTTTGTTGAAATTTAACAGGATTTGACACAGTGCCATATTATTATTATACATGCCCCGCATATATGTAATTGGCTTGGAGGAAGTTATTTCAGCTTGTTCAGATATCTATTGTGAAACCCACTTTTGTTTAATTCACGAACCTTAAGGAAAAATTTTATCTAGAGATATTTGGAAAAAAAAATCATACTACCATCATCATCAAGAAGCTTAAACGTTTACCTGCGAGTATCATTTACACCATAGCTTGAGTTGATTTGTAGAGTCAAATGCTTAATTAAAATCGACGAAATATTTTTCTTTAACTCTCACGGCAGAAATTATTTTAGAAAGTCCTACCTCGGCAACCATTATCTTTCCAAAGACCCGTACCTTCTCAATACTTAAAGGAAGTTCGTTATTGCTACCTTTACCATTGACAATTGCATTACTTATTTGTAGCAATGGCTCTATAATTGTGAATAGTGTTTATCTTTGATACTGTCTTTATTCGAGCAATTTGGATTCAAGAACAAGATAAAATTCAGGTTGTATCTCTGTTCGGTGAATTGGATTCTTTATTTCTTTTTTTTTTTTAATTTATTTTATTAGTCCTGGGGAGGGACGTGTTAATCAACATGTACCATGTGAAATGGTCCTTATTCGGACAAATGCCATGATGAAAACGTTAGTTAAAATTAAGTAAATGGCTAGAACATGGCCAGGTTTTTTCTTGTCGATATACCCAAACCACAGACTAGGACTCCTCGGACGGTTATTCCACATAATTTTTGAATTTTTCGACCCTGAGCGAACTCACTTTTTATTTTTTTGTATGTATTTTTTACGATTCTTGTCACGGTATGCCAGTTTTCTTTTTTGATTTTATGCTTGAAATCCCATTTTGTAAAACAACTAAGCATTTCTGAACTTTTTTTTTTTAGTTATCTGGAAAACAATCATAGCTACTTTCCTTTTTAAAGCCAATGACTTATGATTCTATGACAGGTTTTATGACATCAAATGTTTATTGATTCCTTGCTTAATTTAAATTATTTCGTTTGTTGCTGGGAATGCCCTGTAAAAATCGTTTATTATAAATGCATACACGATATAGCTTTGATAACTGCTAGAAAATATTCCGTTTACGTCAGTTTTCTATATTAAGGAGTCCATTTGTTTGAACGACGTTCATTCAGCTTCCTGAGGAAAAATGAGTAGTTTCTTGTATAAAAAATACCTAATTACATCTTAGATTTAGAGTGTGACGACCTTCCTTTGGTCAGCTATTGTCTAAGAACGTTATCAAATAGTTTGTTTTTCTTTTATAATTATTAATACTAATTGCTAAATACATGCGTTGTTTCATTTTAGCGATATGGTTTCCATTCGTGGCTTCTTTGTGGGGCAATTAGCATACTGAGGAGGGTCAACGAACGTTCGCACATCCGTTATAAAGATTTCCTGTTTGACTTTAACCACCCCAATTAAACATAACTTACTTTCCTTATCTCTCTCCATCTTTATGTACGGGTGAGACATGCCTTGTGGATGCAATGGACTTTCTGTCACTTTGATGCAACTCGCCTACTCCTACACTTCATTCTCATGTTCTAACGATATATAGTGATTAGTTTTAATTGTATATCATTAATTTATAGGAAGTTTTACAATTAATGGCTTTATTTTTATTTTAAAAAGCATTGCTCGGTTGAAAGCACACTCACAATTAGAGCAATAATTTGAAAAACCTTACTGACGTCCCGTCATGCGATCCTTACTTGAGTTTTTTTTGGGGGGGGGGGGCATGTAAACCACAAAGGTCATTGACGCCCAATTCCTTAATAGAGTCATGAATAACATTTTTCGAATTTGGATGTGATCATTACATTATTTAGGCAGGTATATCGTTATTGTAAGCATTCAGACCATAACGATAATTTTTTTTTTTCCATTTTCTTGCCTGAACGAGAGTAGAAGTTTTTAATAAATGAGTTGAAATGAAAAAATAAAGGAATTTTACATGTGCAAAAGTTGATGGTATACATTAGCCCAAAAACTTAACGAATAAATATGAACAGTTCTATAAAATTTAATATCATATAAAAAAATCAGTGCGCATTCGGTATTAACTGTTGGGTTATCTTTAAGTAAATAAATCATTTAAACAAAGTGCAACTAATGAATAGAATAAGATAAACAGAAGCGATATTTATCGCGTTGTGAACAAATTTAATCTCCTGTTAAAGCCATCAAATAGGGAATTTATTAATTCCTCGTTGACAGGAGTTACATACTAATAAAGTTTCTCACAACTGTTAGTTCAAGATTTCGACGTTGGTGGCGCTAGCTACCGACAACCGCTGTTAGTACCAAGAAACGCCAACAGATGGCAGACGCTTTTCCCTTTCCAGTCAGAGAATTGCCTCAGACTTTTAATTATTCTAAAGCTTTTTCCCCTTAATTGCTCGAGTAGTAATTTCACACCGGTACTAATGAATGAATAATATGGCTTATGAATAAATTACGGCGTCATTTATTAATTATTAATCACCACGCCACGGTAACGACCGTATTTAAATAAACCGCTGTTAGTTGGCATTACTTATTTTGTTTAATCAGTCATTTGATAGTGTTATAATTACTTGCAGTCAATTGGAACTATTTTTTAATTTGTTTCTGAAATAAAATTTTATTTTTCATTTTTGATATTTGATGTGGGGAGGGATTGTAGCATTACACACCTCATGTACCCACCCCTATAGTTTTTTTTTTTAAATACCCCCCTCCCTCCAACTCAATTAAATAAATAATATTTTAGGTACAACCAACACGTGTAAAATTTAAACCAATAAACAAAATATTTATGATCGAAATTGTAATATGCACTCCCATCTCCAAATTGTGACCCTCCCAAAAATGATCTTACATTTTTAAGCTATTAAAAGATCATTAAATTATGAGGTTTACAATGAAACGGGTGTGTAAAAATCTGTCAGTCGTGCAGTCTCCATAAATGTATGTAAGCTAATCTGGGTCTACTTCGACTGAAGTCGAAAAAATTATATGTTTCTGCAATTATGTTTATATTCCACAATCCTCTGAAGAAGTGTTTGTTAAAATACATAACAGAACAGAATTACATGCTAAATAAAACTAATGTTTGATAAACTGAGTAAATGCAAACTTAGCAACAATGCTTTCCTTACATCACACTCACTACGCTAACATAAATCCTATTCATTACTGTCATCTCGTTTTCTTTATCTAGTCCCACGCTACTAAAATGCAGTAATACCAGCATTTTTGTTTAAGATTTTCTTGGTATCAAATAAATAAATTTCTATTTGTTCTACCAACATCAGATTCGAGACTCATTTTCCTACCTAAGGGTAAATGTTGAATGCAATAAATCTTATGTTGGTAGAACAAATAGAAAATTATCGATAAGATATAAAGAACATCTTAAACAAAAAACAAGCCAGTTCTACCATCAGGAAACGCATCATGACATAGAGTTGCCTTGCTACACCATAAAAATGATAAAAAAAAATACCATGGAAAGTATTGAAATTAAATTGCTTTCGTAATATCGCATAATATAAATAAAAAAGAAGAAATAATAAACACACTTATGCTTAGGCACATACCCCTTCATACCTCCTTAATAAAGCCAGTCGTAGAGTGAAGCCTGAAGGGAATGCAAACCCATTTAAAATTCTTAATGAGTTGTATTATTTGCGATCTGTCAAATATTCCTGCTTTAATTTTTTCCGTTCTCAACTGAGGCATTTTCACAGTTCACAGTTCATTTTCAGCGCATAAATAGGCGCTATTATCTGGAAAATAGTCTAGAAGACCCATTTTTTCCAGGAGTCCTTTAATTTGGAAATACAATCCTAGGCACCAAAAAACGTTCTTTTCTTGTAGGCCTGTGTTATCCATCAAATAATTTATATGCGGTGAAAAGAATGGCTTATGATAAATATGCCTCTACTGATTGACCATAAATAGTGCAAACCGTACTTAATATTAACAATTGAGCTCTATTAAAAAAAATTATCTTACAGCTTGTCGATATTAACTGTGTCTCTTAGTCGAGATCTTTGCGAGAAATCTAGGTGGATCAGTTGGGTTCCCTAAGTCAGGAAGCTGGTACATCACTCAGTGACATTAGCCCGTTGGCAGAGACAGGATAAAGCAGGACGAGAGAGGAAAGGGAATAGACTAGAATAGTGATAAGACAGGCTATGTCAGCGATTCTTATCACCAAACTTTCCATTTAGCGAATTATGTTACCTGGTGCCTTCAGGGATGCCCACCGCTTCCCCCCTTCTCCAGTCTAGAACGAAAATTGGCTGGAAGAAGGAAATTATTGCCAGAGGGTGAACTTTTCGAATTGACTCCTTTTGTAATATTTTTAGGGGGTAGTTCTTTCCAAGCGGGGATACATTAAATTACAATAATCCTTACTTTGAGTTTTAATTGCCTTATTTCCACTAAGTTAGAAATTGGATTCACTTTTATACTGTTAAGGCACGTAACCCCACTTATTCATATTGTCTCTGTCGCTCACCTGGGAATACGCATGGTCCGTATTTAAAATATTTATTCTATTTATTTAAAGTTTACCTCTTATATCTTTTTATTTAAAACTTGCTACTAAAACTAAGGCATTTACATCTTCTAAAGTATCAAGTCAATTGTTTTATCTTCTGTTATCATCATTATTCATATTGCGATGGCCGGTTTTTCCTTTTGATTCATCTGGAAACACGGTGAGACTGCTCTCAAAATAAAAAATAATACTGCGTCTCTTAAATTAAATGTCTTCATATTCGTTCCAAACAAACAAAGCTTGATCGATTATGATTAATAGCCCATTTAGGAATACAAATTTAAGCACTTGCTTCAAACCTGTATTGAATACATTGATACAGTTGCTCTGAATTAGAATCATGCTCCCTCGAGTTTGGTCACTTCAAAGGCGATGTATTTACGTGGTAAAGGTTCGCGTGACTTGAACTTTAGCACTGATGAAAGCAGTCTTTCTCAGAGACATGTAGCGAACTCTAGCGGACATTTCAACTACCCGAACACTGGTTTGTCTGGTAATGGAAATGATACATTTATTAAAACTGAACTCTGCTGCTGTTCCTCTAGTTTTTTTTAGTTTTTTAGCTATGAACAATTATTATCTTACATATATGCGTTCACATAATTGTGAATGCTTAAACATAAAAAAGCTAGAGAAAGCGGACTGGATATTGGCTGGGTTTTTTTTTTTTATGTCGGAGAGGGATAGCTCAGTGGAAGATTGCCTGGCCGGAGGTCAGCAAAATGTTTGATCAATACAAATCATAATGATTTTTAACTCAAAGTCGTTACATGCTCAATGTTCAGTATAAGATACATATAATAACTTAAGTAGACATACGCTTGCTATAGTCAAACCAAAGATTAAATGGTTGCCCCCCCTCTGCCGGACCCCTGTAACGAGGTTTGTTTAAAAAGATCTACGAGAGCTCAACTTGCCCTGATATTGGCTGGGATAGCTCAGTGCAAGAGCACCCGACCGAATATCGGTGGAGTGTACGGGTCTGTTGTTAATATTTTTTCTTTGGCTAATAATTAAATAATGATTACATCGTTCGATGGAAATCAACCAACAATTGTTCATTTTCCGTCAATTATCAATGTCAAATCAAAGGTGTTTTGACCGAACCTTTAAAAGCTTTTGTCTAAAATCCGCATGGTCCATGAAACATTATTAAATGTCATTGATTAATTAATATTATATAAATTTTTGGGATAGCTTGAGATAGCGTTACAGTCTTTAACCACGGGGGGAAATCAAAATTTTAAAACCCTTCTGAGCTGAGTTAAAGTTTCAGCTCGATTGAATGTTCTCGACCAATATAAAGATACAATATACGATGTACATATGGAGTGTCCCCTGGGAATGGAATTAAAGAGAAAATTACGTCCTAATGGTGGGACTTCGCATAAACTATGTTCAATGGTTGATAATTAATGTAGTTAATGGTCACAATAAATATAGATTGGTCATAATACATAAGTTTATATTATTTATTGATTTAATATTCGTTTTTTGTTATTTAGCTCACTGAAAATATGTGAAAAAACAAATAATTAAACGTTACAATGTTCATAGCTTCTCTGTCTGGCCTAATGTAATGTATTGCCTTGTACCTGTTTGAAAGTAAGGCCTCCATCTTCGGACTTGGCAATTATTTAGAATGTATGGTGATCCATGGATGACATATAGTTATATGTCATATATACTGTTTGTAAATATATTTTTGTATAAGAAGTATTGATGTTTCCAAAATAAAAGGGAGCTATAAAGAGCGAAGGCTCAGTTGTCGCCTCATTAACTATTGATTTATGTTTAACAATGGCGGCTGAAGGGACTATCCTTTAGTCAGCTTCTTCTCGCCACATTAACAACTTTCCCCTGCCGCTGTTTGCTCAAACGAGGTGCTTATGCTCTTTATTTCCTGTCTTCAGGTTTCTCAAGAGCAATGAAATGTAACTTATATCCGTTGTCGAAATGTTCTTTATCTTGATTAGTTTTTTTCACTGTTCTATAGGAATCAGCGGTTCAAATAGGCTCTAATGATTTTCGAGCCCGGAGGAGAGAGGCTCTACTTTATCTATCCTGTTTACATGTTTTACAATAGCGGTCCAAGACACTATCAGATTCAATCCGTCTGAAACTTGTTTAAGTCAATTTCAAATTTAAAGTTCCGATGTCTTACCCATGGCTAAGAAAAACAGACGTTTCAATTCATTCGTTTCAACGCTTATAAAGAAAAGAAAAGAAATTGCTTATGTAATACGTTACAAGCTGATTTTTTTCAGTTAATGTTTTAGCTGTATACAATCTTATTCCTATTTTAAAAATGTGTTTTTCACTGACGTAACTGGCTTGATAAATAACATTAAGTATTTTTGTCACAAGCATGTTCTTTCAATCTAATTCTGACTGTGCTCAGGTCGCAATATTTCACCCATTA
Source organism: Acanthosoma haemorrhoidale (assembly GCA_930367205.1). NCBI lineage: Eukaryota > Metazoa > Arthropoda > Insecta > Hemiptera > Acanthosomatidae > Acanthosoma > Acanthosoma haemorrhoidale. The sequence goes on along the minus strand of OV884015.1, from coordinate 49,367,676 downwards.
CTCCTACCGAATTTGTAGATTTTGACAATGTTTGACTGTTATAATAATTTAGGGCTTGAAATTTGGAAAAAAAAATTTCCGCTCTTTTATCGAACCTAGTCAGTGTTTTAGACAGTTCAGTGTTAGTTAGGCGCAGCTTAAAAATTACCTTCCCTTACTGCCATCATTTTGCTATTCTTAAAACCCTTGACGGACTGTAAGTTATAGAATAGAAATAGTTTCATGATTTCATAACTAGCCGTCAATTTAGATTTGAGTGGACATATTCGTTCGAGTTTGGATTTAGTCCGATGAAAAAAAAAAATGTATGTAATTGATAATTTTAGGGTGTGTGATACGTTACTTGTCGAAATGTCGCCCATAAATAAATTCGATGAAAACATAACATCTTTCTTTCATTAGGATAAGAAATCTCAAAAGCAACGTTCACTCAGAGTTAAATGGAATTGACTCGCGCAAAATGCCACACTATTTGAACAAGTTCAAAGTTGAACAAAAGTTTAAATAATAATATAAACAGTGTATCCGTTCAATGATGTATTAGGCGTGGCCGGTTAGAAACTCAATGTTCACTTCAATTTACAACAAAAATTCATGTTCTCCAAAACCGCTGTTCAAGGATAGCAGGGAAGGGAGGGAGGGGGGGGGATACTAACGCCGGAAATTTATTGATAAAATATGGAAAGGTAGGCGGATGTTTTATGTTCCGTGAAGCGGGTAACTTCTATTTGTTTGTGGTGAAGAAGTTAGCTGAACAATATATATTGAACATTTATCATTTTTTCAAAACCGAACAAACCGTCTGTATAAACGAAATATAATACTACAAAAAAAAATACATGAAAACGGAATGTTCACAAAACGCAAAACATAAATATTTATTACAGGCTGTAGGTGGAGTATAGATTGTGCTATTAAAGAAGATAAAGCCTATAAAAAATATTCCTTTACTGAATATTATCATAGTATTATTTTCTATTGTATCTATTGTAAAAGCTAATAAGAAGAAAATAAATGATGTATTCAATCCGTTCTTGTAATTGTACATGAATGTACAATATAATATAAATTTGCAAAAAATGTCATTCTTTGTCTCTCTTTGGAGTTTGTATTTGTTTCCGGTTGCGGAAACAACCACACAGGTTCAAGTCAATACAGATTCTATTGGAACTGGTTGATATTCAAGCCACAGACTGGGTGTAAATGCAGCCCAGACTAACACGGACGATTGCAGTTAATTCTAACGACTCGCGGGCCCTCGGTCTGGGAGAAGGCACGGGCGCCTTCCACCGGGAATACTGAGTGCCGCCTTTTTCGGAGAAACTCCTCCAGCCGGCCTACTGCTGAATACCGATGTGAATTAAAGTTCCACCTCCGGGTTTTCCTTAATTGCACCGGGGACGGGACACTCTCGGAGAAAAAATATATTTAGTCGGCATTCCCCAAGGGCGAATTTTTGTCTAATAGCCACTTAACCTAACCGCATGTCCTCCTCGCCAGGGCGACCTTCCGAATGGGTAGCATTCGCCCCATAGTTGACCTCTTTGTTTCTCCGGGATTTGGAAACCGCCTTTGGCTTTTCGCCTCTACCTTGGTAATTGCCAACTTCAAAGGGGAGGCTTTCCCAGTCTTTAATTGCAGTAATTAACGATCTCAAAACAGTAATGACTTAAAAACAACTCTCAATAATGGGATAATTGACAGTAAAGACTGGAGGGCAAAAGATGGTCAGAGAATACGGAATGGCAGAGGTGTGAGCTCACCTGTCAATAGTTGTGTGTAAACCGTTTGCGATTATATTTTTCTGATAGATAACTCTGTAAAAATTAAAAAAAGGGAAAATAAAACAAGTTAAGAGTTTTATGTTAGGTTCAGATAAAGAGAACAAATAAATTAAACTAATAAGGCTTGCATTGATGCTGGTGAAAGGGTTCAAAAGCAGCTTTTGGAAGGAGAAATATGGAAGATTTGTGTAGGCTAACATACAAACATCTATTATAAAATGATGGTGGTACCCCAGATACGAGGGTGGTCTGAAAAGTCCGACCTAACAAAGATACAAGACGTTTTTTTCAGAAATTTAATTTTTTTTTTTCAACATAGTCTCCTTGTCTCTCTACACACTTCTCCCAGCGATGCTCCCATCTCTGTAACCCGTCCAAATAGTACTCGGCGTTTTTCTCTGCAAAATAATCGTTCACGAAGGTGATTGCCTCTTCATTTGACGAAAATCTCTGTCCTCGGAGCGCAATTTTTAGATGAGGGAACAAAAAGAAGTCGCTTGGGGCTGGATCTGGTGAGTAAGGCGGATGGTCAAGCAGTTCAAACATTAATTCATGGATTTTCGCCATGGCAACCGCTGAGGTGTTGTCTTGGTGAAACAGGATTTTCTTTTTCTGCAAATGTGGCCGTTTTTCCGCAAGTTCTGTCTTCAGCTTGTCAAGTAATGATGCGTAGTATGCTCCTGTAATGGTTTTTTCTTTTTGAAGATAATCGATTAAAATAACTCCGTGACTATCCCAAAAAACAGTCGCCATCACTTTCCCAGCCGAAAAAACAGTTTTTGCTTTTTTTGGAGCCGGTTCCCCCTTTGCAGTCCACTGTTTGGACTGTATTTTTGTTTCGGGCGTATAATGGTGTATCCAAGTTTCATCCACAGTAATTAATCGGCGCCAAAACTTGGATTTATTGCGCCTAAACTGCGCCAACAGAGCGTTGGAAATGTTCATTCGAACACGTTTTTGGTCTAACGTGAGAAAACGCGGCACCCAACGCGTGGACAGCTTTCTCATCTCTAAATGTTGATTTAATATGTGACAAACACGTTCTTTTGACATGTTCATAACCTCTGCTATCTCTCTCACTTTAATTCGGCGGTCGTCTAGCACCATTTGGTGAACTTTGGCGATGTTTTTGGCGTCCCGAACGTTCATCGTTTCCCAAGCTCTTACGACCACGTTTAAATTCAGCTGCCCAAAATTTCACTTTGGTAAATGATGGTGCAGAGTCCCCATACACAGAATCCAACTCCTTGATTTGCTCAGGCGTATTGCCTTTCAAAAACAAATATTTAATGACAGCTCGATACTCGATTTTGTCCATTTTCATAAAAACACTCACATCGACTCACTCAAACGACTGTAACACAACAACTGCGCGTCCAAAATGGCTGAAACTTTGGTGAGTAACTGTCAACAGATGAACAACGAAATTCACTAGCTTTTATTTATGACTGCTGCTATTTTCATGTTGAGGTCGGAAACTTTTAAATGCTGGCATAACTCATAAACAAAGATGTTTCCAATCAGCCCGGACTAATGTCTAAAATAAACAAACCTTTCCTCGGCCGGTCCAGACAAGGGAGTGGGATAAATAGCGTGAAGCAGGGACCCTGTCAGTACTAATTGCATTTAAGCCATATATTATTATTATTATTATTATTCAGGCTCCTTTCCTGCTGACGTCAAACATTCAGATTCCTAAATTTACAAAAAATATTGTTATTTTTAGTTATTTAAAATACCAAGCTATGTTATTTGACACTAACAATAGAATCTATTATTAAATCTGTATCAACTAAATGCGTACTTTTAAACATTATACTTACTGTAGCTTTAGTATACTTTTGTATTTTTTGACTATATGCAAGATAAATATTATTACACTTAATGCATTTTTTTTAACTTGACGGTGATGGGGCTTTCCCTTTGTCAGTTGACTGGCATGCAAAGTTTGTATAGGGACTTCTTCTTTTACCTGAAGTGTCAAAGTGGTTTGTTTGTTCCTCAGTAGTTATTCCGCAACTTCGGCTGTAGGACCTAGGTCAAGGCGTGCCAGGTCCCGCTAGGTCTTTAGTTGTTTGCCCATGTCGGCCTTTCTTTCATCTCTTCGAACACTCAAGATATGTCACTTATCTTACGAAGTCACATAAATTGCCATGTCATATCAATCGGGTACGCGTCATTGCTGGTGGAGCGCCAAATGTCCAATTTCCAATGTTTATTTCTCGTTTAGTACGCTTATGCCAAGCCGTCATTGTTAGGAAACAGAGCCTTTGTGACATAAGTCTACGATAGGAGTCGTATAACCAATGTATCTGAAATAGTCCTAAATCTGGGTTGTACACAATAACGGGCAATATGAAAACAAACCAAAAGTCAGTAAAGTCAGTCATGTTTCTGTAACGTAACTAAGGAACAAAAAAGGTATTCCAAACAACAAAGTTTTGAGAGCCAACAATAGGAAAAGGCAATTTTGAGTTGCTAGTATTTTTTAACAATAATATAATATTTTTTATCATCCTGGGTCTATGTCCCTTAAGAAGTGGGATATTCCCAGCTAAATTAGTTTAACTGGAAAAAAGGAAGCTGAATTTAAAATAGAGGCTTTTTGCAACTGCCCATTTATATTTCCTAGCAAATAATTAAACAAGCTTGAAGCAGCGATGCGAATGGGCGTGATGAGTTTCAGATATTGCGATTATGATGAAGGCATTGTGTGAAATTGCACTGTGGGGGTAAGGACATAAATGGATCGTCAGCAGCGGATATGGCGTAAATGAGCGTCAGCTTTGGTGTTAAATATGGAGAAGTATTAAAGTGTTGTGGCAACGAAGAGTTTACAGAGGAAGGTACCAAGGAAGCATTTACGACGATGGTATGGAGTAAGTCATTTCAACTGAGAATTGAAGGGTGTCATTCTAGAAACTGTTGGGCAACCCAGTGCCAATCTAATGTATTGCGATAAACAGTCGTTTTAGCTTATTTTTTTATTCTAAATAATTTATTAAATTTTTACAAGAATGATTTAATGGTTTTATTTATATTATATTTTTTTTTTTTTTTTTTTAGGAACCGGCAACGTCTGACGAAGGTTTCAAGGAAAAAGAAAAAACAAAAGAGAGGGTCGTTGACAGAGTCATCAAACGGGAAGTGGACGAAGATAGACTGTCCGATGTGAGTCAAAACTTTATTTTTTTAAAATTTATTTCAGTTATATTATTTTGAAGTTTGTTTTTCAATGAACTCTAGAAATTTAGTTCTGTTTTGGTACATTGGCTCCTTGAGCTTATCAAAATTTGTATGTTTAAATTAGCTGTATAATCTTCAAAGTTGAAGGGCTTACTACTAATAATTAAATTAAACCCACTAGTGTAAATTTTACACTATTTATTAACTACGTGTTTTTCACCTATTCATAAGTAACTGCGAGATATAAACCTGGAAGACTAAAACCCCCTGAAGAAGGGGCCGATCTTGCAATAACCCTTTGCAGAAAAAACAAAACAATATAATTACATTGTATTATAACATAAATACTTCTAAGAACCTATTTTCTGTTCTTGTCGCTGGCTTCTGCCCAACCAACTATTCAATTAAAACAGTATATGAAGTCGTAGTGGATAAAACACTGTTACAAAATGTCAATGTAATATAGTAATTTTTAATTTGAGCATTTCAATTTGTCCAAGTAAGAACTCAGTTCTTTCCTGACATTTCAGACGAAGAATTTGAAGTTTATTGCATTTTTTTTTAAGTTACTTGTAAAATTAGGTTAACTTGGATATGCCACAATGTCAAAATAAATTCACCATATTTGAGCCTAAGATCGCTTAGTGTTGCCGAGGTTGTGTAGCGCTTGCCTACAAAGAACGCTCGGCAAGAGACCACTACTCAGATTGATCATTTATGAAACGGTAACAGCTATTTTATTCTCGGCTTAATCTATAACCATTCCTTTTTCAAGCTAAAGATAAGTACACAGCCAACTAAATAATGGGATCATTAGCTGACACCGTCTTGTCTGCAGTTGTCGATAAAGGCAAAACCGTTTGCCCTTAGTCAATGGTTACTCTCCCGATTAGACCGCCTTCTGTTAGCCCGCTATGTTTTGTCATGACTCCCATGCCATTAGCTCTTATTAGTTTCGAAGTCAATCTAAGTGATAACTTGTTTCACCATCATTAGTTTAACAGTACCAAATATTTTGTTTTTTGTAATACCTCCTTGTAACACAGCACAAAACCTTGTTCTATTCTTCAAAGCCATATACTCCATTACGTTCTCACCCATGTATTATGTGATTCCCCTGTATGCCATATAAATATGGGGTTGTGTATGGTGGTTTCATTTGATGAACATTAGGCATAATGAAGGGTTATTACAACGTACTAATAATGCTGAAACTAGCCCATTAATTAATACGCCTTTCAGCCAATAATGGTACCTGTAGCCTTCAGGGACACAATCCGTTATGTTGGCGTAGATAAATTAAAATTAGCCAGATTAATTAAAAGGCTTCCCTCTTGCTTTTATGTCCTGGTGCTTCAAATTTTCCCTAGAATTGGAAAAAATCCTTTATTCTTGGAACACGTCCCTAATGAATAATAACAACGCACAAGTAAATAAATACAGCTATAGCAAAAAAGAAACACGCCACAAACGATTATATAATAGAATAATAATAAAGAACAAAAAGTTATACCTTAAATTAAAATATATGATTGAGGAGTTTGTTTAAATACATAAATATTAGAAGTTAATATTTTAAAAGGTTGAAGGGTTTATCAAATGGGCAGTTAAATCGTAGTAATTGTATGTACTTAAACAAATAAGAATAATGACAGGAGGAAAAGGTAGACCCTAGCTTCTTTTCGTTTCGTAGTTTTTTCTAGGCGGTGTTATATTAAAGTCCGTTAATTGTTTGTGTTAAGTTTTAAGTGCTTTTATAGTTTTAGCTACATTTGAAATTGATGTTAAGGCACGTAGTTTCAATTATCTATCTTGTCTTCGTTGCATAACTACTAGTTTTTCCAATGGAAAGGGACCCATTCTACAATAGATTTTCCAATGTAGTTCGTTCATTTGTGTATTATAGAGTTTTGGTAAGGTTCAGCATAATTTACGTTTCCGGTCGTTAGCCTGCAATTCTCCTAGTTAATTTTGGAACTCCATGGCCTTTTCAATTTTATTCATTTGTGGACCGGGCATTGAATCGATGTCTACATGTCTTTGCTTGGTTGTTTCCGACACTTGTAAATATCGATAAGCAATATAATTAACTGACCTCCCTGCACATGTCCCTTATGGCTGATTTTTTTTATTATTTTAACGTCTGGTTCGTTTAATATATATGAGATGCGTTGTTCCAAATATATTTATTCAAGTTTCAGCATTAAAATGCTTTATTGTGCTACGATAAAAAATATAGAAATTCTTTATGGTTGGTTCTAAGCGCAGTGAAACTCATTTCCAAACAGGTGTAAAAGCTCGTTTTAATTGTGCATCTTATTTATTTTAATTTTCGTGAATACACCTTATATATTTTAATATTTAATTTATTCGAATATTAGCATATGATTCTTATCCTGCTTTGTATCCGAGGTCTTCTGTATTTTTTTAATGAACCGTAATACCATTTTTATGATATAGAATTATTTATTTTCTCGAACATTTACAATTTTCATGGTGAGAAAATGTATGTAGTAAGTCATATATCAATCTATAATGAACTCGTTTCTTTTGTTTTCAGGCAAGCAGCAGATGCAGTTCTGGAAAAGGATATCTCGTAAGTATAATTATTATTTTTTATAATTGGTACAATATTATTATTCAATAATTTATTGGAAGTGATTTAAACAGAAATATCAGATTCAATTTACTATTGATGTCAAAATGTAAAATCATTGATGTCCTTATTCCGCCCGCCACTCCGGCAGTTAAACAATGGAAATATTTTTTTTATTTTTAAATAGAATATGAAAAAAATGCTTCAACAATTACACTAATGGTTTGTAATTCATCGTAAAGTAATAATACTTACAATTTCACTAATTAAAGTATTCAATCTCATGACATGACGGACAGTCTCAATCCTGTGGAAACATTCCTTTTATTGGTAAAAAATCATGGAGAATTGTTGAAAAGCCCTAATTTAGTTTTCTTCACAAAAATTTAGTTTTGACTAAGTGCGACTCTTTTAGGACATTAAAAAAACAAAAACGAATAACTGACTCAGAACCACCACGTCAGTGAGTATCACTTCAGTTTTAATACACTTTAATTTTATGTGTCAAGTGGCTAAAAATCTAAATAAATATTTCGTAATTTCTACGGTTGAAAAAATCTAGGCTAATAAATAAAAAATAAAGTGTCCCTCACATAGTTTTTGCTCTTCCCGTAAATTGAGGATTCATATAGTAAGCATTATTATATATTATTAATAATTATGAGCCAAAGACAATCATCCATGTTTATTCCTTACAAGCATAAGCCGGTCTGTTAAGGTTGAATACACTTTATAAATGAACTCTCATTCCTCACCTTGCTGAACAAGTTTAGAACTGCTAATAATACTCTTCCTCATTCTATACCTGTTTGGAACTGAGCTCAGCTAATTATTGCTAAATAAATTCAATAAGTCGTTTATATTGCTATATTATATCGTTAATATCTTACTTTGCTTTTGGTTAATTTGTGAAAACGTCTAACCGTTAAAATAGATGTTTTTGCATGAAATAGTTTTATTATAATTTTTTGGTGAGAGACATACAACTTGAACGAAAAAGCTTTACTAGAATAACCGAATCTATCTTTAACCATCTGAAACTTGTGTGATTGTTTCCTTCCCCTCCCTCCTCTGGCTCTAAAAAGGACCTTAGACAAGCCATGGTTCCCCTCCCGTATCGATCCTCCTCCATAGAAGTTGCTCTTGAGTTTCATTTTTTAGTTAAGATGTTTATTAGAAAATTGCAATTCGCTTACACATCATAACATTATTATATTAATTGCGATGTAAGGATTCGTTCATGCCTATGTACAATTACATTCATACCGACATTCATTCAGCAAGCTAGCAGAAGGGCCGAGCTCCCCCCGCCTACCTCTCCAACCGTTTCCCATTCTGGCAAAGACCAGAAAGATGGGAAGAGACCCACAGACGCTCAGGGTGATGTTTATTAGGGATGATGCTCAGTGCCAGGACCTAGTAATTTACATATCTATTCACAATATATTGCGAGGGCACTATTGCTTTAGACGACGAGGATGAGTGTTACCGGATTAGGAGTTGGAAAAAAGGATTTGGATGATCGGATATGTTTTTGTGGAATTTAGAAAATCTTTGGGGTAAGGACAGTTGGGACATGGAGATCTCTCTGAAGGGACATATTTGTACGTAAAACGGTGACTGTAGTTCTGAGGACTTTGGATTGTAATATTTGGATTCTTTTGATCTTTAACGGTTTGGCTATCCCCTACAGTTCAACTACGTAAGTCCAAATTGTTTTTAATAACAGTTTGTTTTCTAGTTTGAGGTTAGAGTTTTTGTTAAGTAGTCTGCACAACTGTCCAAACCATCAGATCAATTATTGTCTTTTAAGTCCTGTGTGAGGGAAATCATCCTTTTGTCTAGTTGAAAACCTAAGCATCTAACAGTTGTGGACATGGGAAGCGGTATCGAATAGAAGGTTGCTAATGGATAGGATGTTCGGCGAAGAGTAAAAGTGGTGTGCACGTATTTGCCTTAATTTACCTTTACCCGCCATTGGTTGCACCAGTTCTCTATCCCTGTGTGGTGATTTTGGAAGTTGCTGGATGCCTTTGACGGATAGGGATGAGACGAAAGCATTGTTGTGTCGTCAGCAAAAGTTGCAATGAAGTTGCTTGGACACGAATGTCAGCAGTGTAAAGGGTATATAAGGTAGGACTGATGTCGCTGTGTGTTATAATAATTGGAATATTCTAACCCACAGAAGACCCTAAAGAACCGGTATGACATATAGGATTGAAGGATTAAACAAAGGGTCTGTGGCAACAGGTTTTAAGTTAGCTTGTAAAGCAAACCTAAGCGCCATACCCGGTCAAAAGCTTCAGCTACGTCCAAAAAGGCAGCCATATAGTATTGCTTTCAAGTGCAGAGGATGTATGATCAACAACGTGGAGTGCTTGTTGAGCAGTGGAGTATCTGATGTGGAAGCCAAATTGATGACTGGAAAGAAGGTTTTTGGATCCAAATATGGGCAAGAGGCATTTGAGTAGGATTTTTTTCTAAATCTTTTGGGAGGTTTGGAGAGTACGAATTTTATCAAGCTTGATTGTTGATGCCTTTACAACATGCTTACCTTTAAGCTAACATCGTACTGAGTGAAGTGAAGGAAGAAATCAGAAATAAATGGGGTTGAAGATGCAATCTGCCACTAGCTATCCAACGGATAAGAGTTGTTTGCCGATTCAGGCGAAATGACCAATAGGAAGACAGGAAGAGGTAGAGTCAATAATGCTGTGAAGGGAGAAGACGAAGAATAAGGGTTATGATTAAGTGAAGACGGCGGAGGTGGCAACAACTACTGGCCGGCAAACAAGTCCATCTGTTAAATGGCTCTAAAATATCTCCCCTCCACCTCTCCTAATGGAACAGTAATCAGTTTAATTCCTCCCCGAACTCGATTCTCTGGGCTATTAGCCCCCCCCCCTCCCTCTCTCTTTTACTCTTTATAGTCTAATCCTTAAATGTTAATTAAAATTTAAATCTATGTTAATCCTATTCATGGGACACGTCTCCTCCCCGGTATTTAACGACATAAATTAATTACATCTGTTTTAATTTTATTCAATCTATCAATAACGATTACGCTCCCTTCTGCTGTATAAGCAGTGCACACTTTTTAATTTATTCGTTTTTATGTCAAATGATTTAAAAAAAAAAATTAAATTGACCAACTAAAGAATAAATAATAGTGATATTTGTCTAAATAACCGAAACGAAGGTTATGCGAATAACCTACTTTTCTGGCCCCAATAGTCCTCCTCCACCATTTTCACCATTCGAAGAAAGCCATGTTACTATATCAAATCGTAAAAATATTTTTCCATGTGATTTCTTATAAAGTGTTTATTTCTTATTTATTTTATTTTTTACTATAAAATTATTAATTTTTGTTTTTATTTTGTTTCAGTGTGATAGCGAAGACGATAAAGTAAGTGGATATTTATTTACTTTTAACTAAATGTTGTCATCATTTATTGGGTTAGAAAAAAAAAACCTGCCTGGGATCCCGTTCTTGTTGATTTATCATTTGCTGAGCTTAAAATTTAAACCTTTGATATTGAGTTAAATCGTTGATCAAATACCAGGACTGATATTACGTTTTAAGATATGAATCTGCTAGTGATTACGGAGAGAATGCTTAAAATATATCAATTTTTACATCATCTAAAAATTGAAGGTATAGAATCAATAATGTACTTATCAAAATTTATGACAATACTACATTTGTTGAAATGTTCACAAAACACCACAAGGTTATAGACGATGATAGGGCTATTATTAACTGGCAATCATTTTAACTTTGCTAGCAAACCTGCGTGTCATACCTGGTCGAAAGCCTGAGCTACGTCCAAAAAGGCTACTTAGGTACCAGTGTACCATTGCTTACAAGATTGTGCCTGGAAGTTGTTCAGAAGTTGTAGTCGGTTTTATGGTAGTCTCGAACCAAAGTTATGGTTATGTTAAATGCTTCATGGTACATGGGGGGTAAAAAAAAAGAAGGTTATCATGACATGGCTTCTTACACACTTTAAAAAAAATTGTTTTTCTCTCATTCAGCGGTAGTTACAAATAATTGAGATTGTAAATAAAATTCCATAATTGGTTCTCAATTAACAAAGTAAAAGCCGATTGCAGTTTAACGAATTTTACTGCGCAAATATTCTCGCCTTCGTTTTGTAATGTTGTGTATAATGCTGCTTTATTGTTATTATTCCCGGCAAATTGTTACTAATTGCCCCTCCGGGAGGAGTATAAAAGAAGTGATTTCCTCCGGATTTCTTAATAACATAACCTGCATCGCTCCTGCAAAATCACCTTTATTGAGGCTGTTAAGAACAGACTACTATTATGCTGATAATAACCCGTGATTAAGCTTCGCTTTTCGTCTTATTGTGAGGCGTTTTACTGTCCCCAGGGTCGCTCCCTTAGTGTTCAATTTGCATTTTACTCGGGGTTTAATTTATCAATGGCATCTTTATCTTTCATGTAATTATAAACACTTTTATATAAGAAAAAATAAAATCTCTGCCTACATAGAATAATGAAATTAACCATATTAAAAAAATTTATAATTTATGCTAAGTGACTTTTGGAAAATATCGTGAGTAAACCGAAGGATCAGTGGCCTCTTCCTTTATTTTAATTGCACCAACAATCATTTTTTTACGCTACTTTTTTTTTTAGAATTTTCTTTTTTTGTAAAATTATAATTCGCTTAATAATTGTGATTCGCTTAATAATTGTGATTTAAGAGCTCGTTCTCAACTTTTACACAATTCCATTGACACGATATGTGCAGTTCACACTCAATGCACTCTGAAAAATCTGGCCAGGAACACACGTGCGACGAGGATCCCCCAGTGAAGCTTGTGGGAAATCGTGGTCACCGAAGCTCCCCCCGCTACACTTTCCTACCCTGAAGAGGGCAAGAGAGTCACAGACGCTCATGACATATGTGACGATGCTAGCCACTGCCCCACGACATACCTATCTATTCACATCAGATCCACTCCATGTAGTTTTACTGCACAAGTAGACGTTGATAATGGGATTAGGTTGTGCGGATAAGTTTTCATGGAATTTAATGGATCTTTGAGGTCGACATCATTAAGATCGCAGTGAAAAGATGAGTTTGTGATCTATAAGGGAATGCTAACTATAGTTCTGAAGATCTTGGGATTAGAATGTTCGAATTCGTTTGATGTTTTTGATGTTCGAAGTTTTGGCTGTAGCCAACAGTTTCTTCAGTAGGGCTGTACCCCCCCCCCCTTACTACATCTTTATTGCGTATAAATTTTTTTATGGAATAAATACGTTAATAATTTTAAGCAAATGTTTGTGGTAAAACTACTCATTACATTCCAGTACAACTTCATACTTCATTGGTATCAGCGTTAATATTGGTCTTACTATTATAAACTGCCTAAACTTAATTTGTGTAAATATCTTAGCTGGTGTGTCTAAAAGTCGCACATTTAAACCCTCCAGGGTAGTATTGTTTCTCATTTCGGTGACTTAGCAGAAATTCCTGAAGTAAAAGAGTTGGTGGACAAAAGAAAAGGTTGCCAGAGAAACAAAATATCGCAAGAATTCCTTTCGAAACTCCCTCCCACGGGTATTCAATAGCATGCAATTATAATTGGTACAGAGGCAAGGTCAGGACTAAGATAATCATTACAAAATCACTTATTTTTCCGTAATGCCGTTTGATATTTATATCGGTAATCGTTTTTACCTGAAGAGTCTGTTATGATCAGGAATGCAAAATCACCTCGGAAAAAATGTTGATGTCCCCATGAAACTTTTATTTGAAAGATTTTCAATTAGAATTTTGAAAAACGTTTCAGTTAAACGTTCTGTTCTACTAGAAGTACTGGCATAACCAAGAATCTGATACATCAAAAAAAAAGTTTGTAACAAAACTAAACCACCTGTGTCTTAGTGATATTAAGTTCATTCCCTTGACAATGCGCCGCAATGATAATTGAAGGAAATGCGTTTTTTTGTGCCTGTATGGTTTAAATATGCTCAAGTAAATATTTATTTTAAAAAGCCTTGAGGTCAAAACTTTATTGAAGCTTTTTACTACACAATTTCGAAGCAATAATTAAAATAAACTTTTTTGGTAAAAGTTTTGACTTGGTTTAAATTTCATTAGAAATAAAACTTTTATTTGTCAAAAATAAAAACGTTTGAATGATTTTTTTTTTTTCAAATTAAAGTTCACAGTTATTTGTTGTCCCTGGTTATGATAGATATTATTTGTAATATACCTTCAATGTAGGGAAAGCAAGCAAAATTGTTAAACAGACTTCAGTATTCAGCCGGGGAGGGCAGAGAAAAAGGTCTACCTACAATAAAGAAATGGATTTGAAAAAAAAATTAAAAAAAAGAACAAAAACGAAAAAACCAACGGTAGAAAAGCCGGTCTGTAATTAAAGCGGCCTCTTTTCATAATTGAAATATTAAATCTAGGTGCCTTTGTTTTCCAAGTCGTTAGCGACTTCGTTAGCCGGATTTTTTTTTCATTTTCAATTTTTTTTTTCTTATTCGCTCCCCCCCCCACTTTATTTTATCTTTCATACTAACACCTCCAAGCTGGGGAAAGAGCCCTCGCAAGTGGTACCGCCTCAAAAAAAAAAATGTTCCTTTAGAACAAAAACAACAACTGCTATGAAATAGTAATTAAAAGCCCTTCGATCGCTTTTTCATCACTAGGGTTGAGTCATAGCAGTTTCGAACTAATTTTCAAGCGCTTGTTAGATTTTCTATTTCTCATAATAGTTGAAATTGCATATAATATAATTGTTATAACTAATATAAATCGCTATATTTTCCTAGCTGGAATCTAACACCCCTTTGTCGAAAACAAAATTCGCATTTTAATTATCCAGTTCCTAACCATCATAAACATTGCATGAATTGACTATTCCATATCTCATTAACCACGGCCCATTGCGAAAGGTTCAAACTGAGGATGTCTACGATCTGCGATAACTACAAGCATCCTAAACGAAATTTGGTAAAATTCTGAGCAATGTTAATCACAAAAATTTATGCTTAAACTAGAAAAGAATACAGAATAAATACACAAATAAAATAATAGATATTAATAATTGTTATTCTAGAAGGCGGGTAAGCCACTTTTAATAGGCCACAGATTAAATTTATTTTATTGGTTAAAAATTAAATGAAATATGTACAAGAATATAATAATAAGCCGTGAATGGGCTGCGTTATTTTATGCATTATAAGTAGTTATTGTTAACCTAACATATGTCTTTTTATTGTTAAAATTGTATATAATGCAAAATAAAACTACTGTTACGTTCGGAGAATGGGGGGTTTCTTTTATTATATATTTTTATTTATGGATACCTCTACACGTACATGGATACACTGTATCTATATGATACATATATGTATCCGAATACATAAATCTCTAAAGGCTATGTCCCCTTGTTACAAAATCATTACATAATTCAATATATATTCTACAAATGAATCTATTTATAATTTATTCATTACATTTTCTGTAGCTTGGCTACATTTTATACAATTTCTGATCTGTACACATTGTGATCTGCGCTATGTACAAATGACTATAATGATGTACATTATACATTAATTTATTTATATCTAATAATTAAAACTTAAACTAAATTTTAACCAAATTTCCCCCGAGAGTCTGTTGCCATGGTTACGCCCAAGGTTAGTGGGGTCATAGAGTTAAACACTGGGTTTGTTAGTTGCTGCAACGAGACAAAAAACTTTATGTGGCTCCGGTGGATGAACTCACCAACCGACATCACAAAAACAACGGGTGCAGGTCAGCGTTCTTTAACTTCTCGAGAGAGATATGCCTCACCACTTTTCTCATATTTCCATTCTGAAATTGCTGGAGTCTTTTAGCAACTAAACCACTTAAGAATACGAGAAGGTATGCACAAGCCTTCAATTAAAATTTTTAAGAGCGCAGTAAATACTTGTATCTTACTTATCATTACAAATTATCGTTAAATTTTCACTTGATAAATGATTGCTTTGTTTATTTTTTTTCTATTGGCTTTTAAAAAGGAACTTTTTTGCTTCAACAAACCTTTACGGATTTGCAACATATTTTTACAAAAACCTTTAAACTATTTTATCTGAAAAAAATGATTGTATCTTTATTTATCTTTCCGTGGACGGTCCAAATGAGCAACAGTTTACATAAATTTTCTCCATGCATCGCCTGTTGTGTCATCTGTTATGTAATGTATTAAAATATGATTTCCATAATTTAATTTATGTAAACGACAATTCCTATTACGATTTCCACACGAGTTACGTCAGGGTTAATTATGTGAGAAGTGTACTAAATAATTACCTATTCTAATCCAAATGTTTAATGTTGTGATTCCATTACGTATACTACTTGCAACTTGAACTATAGGCTGGGAAGGGTATCAGATTACCGCTCTTTTTAACTAGATTGTGATTGAGGTTATTCTGGTAGTCGCCAAAGAAATAAAAATTTGATCTCTAAGGTTGGGGATCGTACCCAGTACGTGAATAAAAATGACAACGCCCTAAAAGAGCAATAGACAAGTGTGATAAAATATCTCATCTATGCCATATTTACAAATTCTTATTTACTATATACATTGATACAACATACTTATATAAGCATAGCCAAGGGATTCTCTAATTTACCAGCTATGAATATGTACATCAAAGTACCATATTGAAATGTTGTACAGTCATTTGTCAATATGTATTATTTTTTTTTACATTTTCTTGTTTAATTTTGTTTATATCCGTGTCATGTTTTACGCAATACTTAATAATGAGGACCCACCAATATAGAGACCAGAAATAAATAACTTTAGCTGTTCGTAATTGTAATGCCTATTGACTGAAGCGATTTGTCTGGTTTGTAGTATAGCCTTTCTCAATAGAAGCATATTTTACCCATTTCATAGTGAGGCTCAGTTTCTTTAGAAAGCTCCCATAGCATGGCTTTGTTTTTCGTCCATCATACAGTTTTCCGTTTTTCGTCGGATCATCTCTTTAACAACCAGTTTTTTCATTTACGAAAATGTAAGGATTGGTTGATTGACAGATCCATCTAAGTTAAGAGGTTTATCTACATCCTCCGATTAGAACTCGTTCCTTTCAAAACTATATATAACCCCGCCTAACACGTGGGCCTGGGGTGCCCCTGCGCCCGGCCGGTTCCGGGGGCCCTACTCCCGGTACTCTCTCAAGCTCGCATCGGTGGGCTTCTCAAATAAATACACAAACAAGGGTTTGATTATCTGTTGAGTTTTACGCCGAAATTGATCCCAAAAAACATACAAACGACCAGCTAAATCGCGTCACTAACTATAAACTAGCGGACTATTTGAAGTGAAAAACTCATAATAGGTTTTACCGTCAAAGATCGCTGATTTGAACCTTACTTTGAAGTGCGAGTCGGCTCTTCTTTCTTTGATCCTTTATTATAAATGAGCGCCGTTTGTTCTCGAGATCTGAGAGCGGCGATCCTCGCAGCTGGTCCTGCCTCCACGGCGGTCGTCAACAGCGGTGGGCCTTGAACAGAACAACTGCTGTAATTCCACCGCTCAAAGAAACCCGCAACAACCGCGGGATTATTCACATCACGGAATAATTTGCAGAACAGCTCTGACGGCTAAAATAGAATAAGAATAAAAAAAAAGTAGTGTCATTTTTTGTTCTGAGAAAAAAAAAATGAGATGTACCTGCAGATTCGCATGAGACTGTTTGCAGTGAAGTCACATCATACCGCACACATAGATGTGTGTACCGCAACTTAATGCCTAGCCTTCTATGTATGTGCATGATTGCGTATGCAGGCCTGCGGGCTGGGGCAGACATCTCCATTATTCACCTTATCGGCAGCTCATTCCTGTCCCTGTGCAAGGCTATTGCGCTTCTTGGCCTGGGTTCGAACCAACGCTGATGAGGGAAAAACATTGATGGAGATCTATAAGCGTTGACTGGTCCTAGTTTGGAACTAGTAGCTTCCAGTAGTCATTGCTCTGGTTACAATATATCCCCCCCCCCTTCATATCCCCTAGTTATTATAAATTATGGAAATCAGTATGGATTCTACATAAAATAATCTATTTACAGTAGGTCATTATATGTCCTGTTGCTTGGCTATATTTTATGGAATTTTTAACATTTTTACATTACGATTTGTTATTGTACATTACTCATTCATTGTCTTAAAGTGATAGGGCTCACCTTATGAATAATAAGTACAATATGTTACATAGACCACACTTCATTGGGAAACATTTATGACAAATAGGGTTCTCTAGACCTCAGAGCGGTTGTTACTTTAATACTATATATTGATATTTTATTTTTTTATGATTTTTTTAAAAAAAAAACCTTGAAGGCTCTCTGAAAATCTTTTATTTTTTATATCACCTGTCAACGTTTAAGGTCCAAGACGAGAACATATATACCTCTGCTGTACACTGCTTTTTAGTCATTTGACTCCAAACAACGGACCCTGACTCCAACTGTTTCAGAACGGGATGAACTCATGAAAGTGGTCCGACGTACTTATTCCAGCAGTGGAGAAATAGTGATCTATCTATACGAAGATTTTGAGCTACCTACGGTAGATGTGTTCATTTGCCGTAGACATATCAATTTTTTTGATTCCCTGCAATATATGACCAACCCTGTGTTTAACACGCTCCGTTCCCCCATCGATGGCAGAAGGCAGTCGAGGCAGGAAAGCTCTAGTTTTAGGTTCGTATGTAAGATTATTTTGTTAGATTAGATAAAAAAATATAATAATATAAAATATATATACGTCGGGAAAAGAAGTGAGGGGACTAGCTGCGTAGCTGCTGGCTAGGGTCTTTGGCCGACTACCCGGAGTGGGTCTGGACTCGCTAACTTCCTGAATTAGGTGGCGAGCTTGTATATTGCCTTACAGTGTTATATATTCGGATACAGGTATGTATCAGATAGATAAGTGTATCGATACGAGCGGAGGTAACTCTATATAAATATATAATTATAATATAAAAGAAACCCCTTCATTCGCCGAAATTATCTTTTGTAGATAATTGCATAAGTCCGTTATTCCTTTAAATTATATTTATGTACTCTCTTTGTTACTGCCCACTAATGAACCTGGGCCTGTCCCAAACTAGGCCGATTGTGTCAAGCGCAAGATGTTGAGATGTTTGGCAGCTGTTGTAACTCCGTCCTGCCACACTGTTGAATTATTCATAGGAATATGATATTTATCACCTTAGATAGACTTCTAACCCGACATAATCGCATATTTTTTTTTCTACTCAATTCACATCGTTCAAAAAAGGAGTCTATTTCATTCTTACCCGTCTACAACTGAATATGTTACTTACGATACTTGTAAAAATTATTTTTGGTCTACAAAATACTTGCTGATTCAAAAAATAGTGAGTGGGTTTATTAATTTACCATATCAAAGATTATTTGTTTTGGCTAAATTTCTTTTTAGATCAATTATGGACTAAATTGTATTTTTTTGAAAATATATTCGAACGAAATAAAAGACTTAATAAGCCAAATAATTATTTAATGATATTGGAAGAACTACTAGGCATTCTTAACCAATGTACTTAATTTAAACCGTCCGTGGTCTCTGAAATCGCTAAAAAATTTTAAATATATTGTTAAACTATCGACCGAAAAAAATTTTAAATCTATTTTTTATATCTTGTCTACGTTGTACACTCATAAAAGGACAGAGTAGCTGAGAGGTATTTTTCACGTTGAATTGTATTTTCTGCACGTTTCCTTATAATATCTTAATCAAAATGTATTCAACGGAAACTGTTATGTTAATATCGTTTAAATTTCAGATGCATTCGATGATTTGCATAACAGCTCTCGTAGAGCGGACATTCGGCCAAAACACGTTTGTTATGCTGGAAGCTGGTTGTGGAAAATTCATATTTATAAATATACATCTTTTTCTTACAATATACAATATTTACCCACAATTTATTTGAATTATGATAAGAGCGCTTTCAGTGGCTACCACCTGTTTCAAGTACCTAAAAAGGCAATTATTCTAGACTTATTGTTGACAACTGTGTTAGTATAACAAAAAAATGTTATGTGAATTTGATCAAACAACACGTTTGTCCCCTATCTGTTTGATAGTAAAGCCTCCAATCGGGTGGCCCTAAGAAATTATTGAAGGCCCTTGATCTTGTTTGAACGTGCAACCTCTTCAAATCCATCGCTCCGAAAACGTTGTTCTGTACTCCTCCGCCTGTCAAAACCTTCTGCCAGTGATTCCCGCATCGCTGCGGTCGGGAAGTTGAGGCTGGAATTGACTACCAACTTTAGGGAGCAACGGCCGGGGTGGGGCGGGAACTGTGAAATTGGAGCAAATAACAGGATCTGAAACTGTGATTTTATGTATTCCCAGTAACAGTGACTAATATTTACCCGTCTCTAACCTCAGCTTGCACCTCTCTTCAAGCGTTAACTCTCCCTGCAAACTTGTTGGTGATTGTTTTGGCCTGATATCCGCGTGTTCCCTTAACTTAAGTTAATTTTACTAAATTATTTAATTCATTGGTTGACGAAGCTATACAGCCTGTAAAATGCAATGTGTAAAAATCTTGATCATTGTTAACCGTAATATTTAAATTTAACTAGATATTTGCTTAGGTTGATGAAAGAATGGTGTCAGGTTTTGATCAAATTTATTACCGGACGAATGGAAATCCTTAAAGAAAGTTTTTGTTGATTAAAAATCTATTGTTGGAATAACAACTGATATTATGTTATGAGCGTTACACGTATATTAATAAATGAACACAAAATGACTGATAAGCATCTTAAATCGGACTTGCTTGTAAATGATCTTGTTGAGTATTTCATAATGGATCGGGACCAAAATAGACCAAATAAATTTTCTGTTTGATCAAATTTAGGTAATTATAGATTTATTATTATTCTCTGATTGAAATGTTGAACAATTCAAAAATTTATTGCAGCAGTCGTTTGAGAAAGACCTGTAAGTAGGTTTGATATGTAAATATGTTGATTTTATTTATTAGTACATTTTATCATTTTCTCTTACATATGTTTTTACGTCCTTTTTTATATTTAAACTTTTTTGGATTTTTTTATTGGAACTAGATGTTTATATATATTTTTTAGTTTTATTTGTTTTTGTTTATAGCATATTTATTATGGATTATTATATTTAAAAAAAAATAATTTAACTCTGAAAACAGCCTTTCCAGAGAAATATTATTTTCCTGGAGGTTATTCCCTTATTCAGTCGCTAAAAAGCACACAGTTTTTTTCTATTATTCCTGGAACTGTTGAATGGTTTCTGGAAGTTTTTTTTTTATTGCTGTTACGTTTCGCGGGGCTATCAGTTTGTTTTTGTTTGTTTGTTTTCTTCCAATTTGAGCGTTTAAGTGCCTCTTTTTCATTCCCTTCTTCTTAAGGTTTTTTTTATACGGGATTCTCATTTCGGTTTTTGTTCAGTCATTTACTGGGAACTACTCTAATTGAACAGTTGGAATAAATTTCATTCTAAGTATATAATTAACAATTATTTAAATAAAGATATGTATTGTGAGTGTTTTAGAGTTGTCTTGGGGTTATGTGATCAGGCTTATGGAAGTTTTTGTACACAAATTAATTTATGTTGTTCTTGCATGTTATCTTATTTTGACGTCTGTCAAACTTTTGCTAGTTTTTTTTATCCAATATAGCAAAGGATAGCTGAGAATATAGCAATCAAATATTTTTTATGATGAAATTAATCCTCGAACAACTTCTTAACCTTTTACATTTTTTATAGTCAACATTCACCCGAAAACATATTATGATGTAATGTTGTACAGGTATTTGTAATTCTGTTTGTTATTTCGTAGGCATAGTTGATTTGCCTGTTAATGTAGGTCCTTGTTATTATAATGTGAAGAGGTCGATATGCCACTTACTGAAAGTACATTTATCGATCCTGAATATTTTATAAGTATGAATATTCAATAAGATTGTCATAAAACGTGTTATTAAGGGAATATGCTGTATAGTCCAAGGTACAAACTTTCTGTGTCGATCTCTTTACTTCAAACCCTTTAATCCTAATTATTACTTGAATACATGAATAATTAAAAGTAATGTTATTCATTTAAAACAGTCGAATTATTTATTTTAGATTTTGTAGTAATACTCCTCGTGATTTAATTTATATCTCCTTATTATTTATTTATATTAAATTCAGATTTGCTATGGGGGACAGCAAAAAAGTCGGAACATTAACCGGAAACGGAACATTTCAATCAAAAGTCCTGAGAATAATAGTAAATGCCCCTTATTACGTCAGCAACAAAACCCTTCATAACAATCTCAATATAACATATGCCATTATCGAACTCATCCCTTCCAAGTTCATGAAATTCCATAGTAACCTATCCAACCGCCCTAATCCCGTAGCACAGTCATTACACTGCACCACTCATCCCTGTAATCCTCCTCGGAGACTGAAACGGCAGTGGCCTCGTGACCGGCTATAAATGCGTGGCAGTGGGAGTGCCCAGTTTCCCCAATCATGTCCTGAGCGTATGTGGCTCTCGCGCTTTTCGCCACTGGCTCGTATCCTGTGATGCGGCTGACGGAGAAGCGTGGGGGACACCCCAAGACTCCGCCGCTTCCTCTTTCGCAAGCGAGGGAGGTGACAACCATGTGGATTTGGGAGGCCTCTGGGCTGTTTGTAAATACTGTATGAATGAGAACATTTATCTCGATTACTTATTGCCTTATTGTAATTCTTTTGTTATGGATTACTGTAATAATTGTCTTTATCTACATAACGGTAATCATCTTTCTTCCCTTTACCCCCCTCCTATCTCCTCCGAATAGTTTTCCATATATTCCCTGCCTGGTTATCTTAAAACAATGGGAAATCATCTATTCATTGGCAATTTTCCTTCTTCCGTTCCATGACACGTCATTCCTTCATATATTGGTTCCAAGTTAACCTCCCTTTTTCCTTTTTCTTCACTATCAAAACTACTTTTGATAATTATTTTCATGAAGAACCTTAATGATTTGTTTCTTTCATTAATACATTGATTTTTATTTTCGTACACATTTCCTCCCGATATTTGTTACTGAAATGTTTTATTTGAAACTAACAATTTTTTTATGCGTACTATACAGGTGTTGACATCGCTTTGTTAAAATAGTCCTGCAAATTATCAATAGTTAGATGTACTCCAACCTTACTTCTCGCACTATATGACTACAAATAGTACTCAAAGAGTGCACGGTGCTTTCGCCGGCGGTTTACAGCAGCAGCATGAGTGCACAAAGAGCTCTTACACAGGCCGAGTCAGTTTGTAACGTTATCAGTGACAGACTGGGCATGTTAAACATCAGCGTAAACGCCGGGAAGACCGACTGCGTAATCTTCTCCATCCAAAAGGGGAAAAAATCCTTGCCAAAATCGTATAGCGTGGGAGGGCAAGAGAGCTCACCAGCTTTCTCAATGCACTATTTGGGTATAAAAATGGATAGGCATCTCCATTTCTCTACTCATTTTAGTAATAAAATAGAAAAAGTACGACAAAGGTCTTACCGGCTATCGCACTTGCTAACTTCACCTAACCTGTCGCTTCGTATTAAATTGATGATATATAAATGTGTCCTCCGGCCAGCTCTGCTGTACGGTGCCCCGCTATTTACCCACTTGACTGACAATACAGCCAAATGTCTCCAACACTTCCAGAATGGAATCATGCGCAAAGTGCTCCGACATACCTCTTTCGAGAGGTTGAAGAACGCTGACCTGCACCCGTGGCTTGGTGTGCCGTCGGTGGGTGAGTTCATCCGCCGGAGACACATTAAGTTTTTTGACTCGTTGCAGCACCTGACAAATCCAGTGTTTAACACTATGACCCCACCACCCCTCCCGCATCGATGCCAACAGACTGTCGGGGAAAAATTAGGATAAGAATCAGTATGTAAGTTAGTTTTAAGGTTGATCAAAAAGGTGAGCCCCATCACCTTATTAGTCAGTTTAGTCTAGTCACGTATAATGTATATCATTATGCTTGTTTATTCGATTATATAATTTCTATAAAATAACAAAACCTGTATATAATGTAGTGATGCTACAGGAAATACAAAATAATTTGTAAATAGATTCATAGAGGATCTATAATTGTATGTAATTGTCTGTAAGTTTAAAGGCTACGAAGGAAAAAAAAAAAAAAAAAAACACGGTAAGAAATGACATAGATGTACGAGCTAGCTGTTTTGTTTAGATTTGTTGTTCTTACTAAGAATAATAGAAGAAATCAAGAAACGAATAAAAGATGCGAACGGAATGACAAAAGAGCAAGAAGGCTCAAGAATAGCGACGGTAAAAAGTTTTCTTGGCGGGAAAGCTTTACTTAGAATTTATTTCCTCGACCCCTCGGCGGTTCCCCGAGGTCCCTTTCAGCTTCCCTCCGTCCGAAACTTTTTCCCCTCTTATTTTTATTTATTTTTTTTTTTTTTCCTCGGGCTTTTCTTTTTTCGGAAAACCTTTTTATGTTCTTTTGACTTTTAAAAGGAGCTCTCTTTCTCTGCTCTCTGCTCTTTGTCCCGAAGGAGCCTAATCGAGTTAAAAATGAGCCTGCTTTACAACTTGTTAAAACTTCTCATTGGAGCTTGATTCCATTAGAACCATTAGATTCCGGTCTTCTAACAAACCTCTCTACTTCTTAATTCGGCTGGTTGCAGTTTTTTTTTTTTTACTTTTTGCAGTCTACCAAAAGTTCCACCTGCACTTGAATGATTCTTTCTCCCAGCTAAGTGCATTGTACCATTATTTCTCGCCAATAAATCTACTCGGGTGAATCGCAGATACAAGTTTTAGTAGATCAGAAGATGAGTAGATAGGTACGTTTTACATTAATTGGTGTGCTATGTTGTCTATAATTTAATATTGTTTAAAAAGTATAGTAATTCAAATTAACAATTGATATTTAACTACATGATATTTTAGTTAATTAAATACAGAGTTACGGAAATAAAGATGGAATCTTTTACACTAGTTGCAACAGTTTTTTAACTAGGCGCAATAAATCTGAATCAGATAAGCTAACGTAATAATGAAGCTTGGTCTCGTGTCTATTAGCCTCGCACCATTCCTCATTTTCAATGTCTGCTGTCTCGTCTATCGTGTTTACATTACCGTATTTACGGCTCTGTAATATTAACAGTTATTTTGTTAGTTGCCTACAAGCTATCATTTTCTAGCCTAAAACCATAACTACTGTAAATATAATGTCAGGTCGGCTAACGAAGGGTGGGAGGCAAGTTGAATATTTAATGTGTGCATATTCGATTCTCTGTCACGAACTTGCCAGCTTGATCTGAGACGTTATTATCGAAAACACACTTGCCGTTTTTCAAAAGAGTCGTGGCGATTGCAGCATGAATTATATATTAGTATTGACTATAAAGAGTGCTCTTTGAATTGGTGATGGGGAAGGTGATGAAATATATTACTATATTTCTCCCTATAAAACTACGCCCCTACTTATATTTTTTCACATCTCCTGACGTCACAACCAGGTTTTAGTCTATGACATGTTTGATTGTTGTATGGACCCTATATATGCTGTAATTTTATTTATAAAGGAAATAAATAAAGTCTTAATTTGTATATTGATTTTTTAAATCATAAATTATTTTTGAGGGAACCGTGCCTCTAAGCGATTTGGTTTCGAACATCACAAAGAATACATCGTGCTAATATGTCAAGCAGGGGGAAAATCAAAATCAAAAATGCTTTGTCCCAGTTATAAACCAGGGTATGGTTTAGAAGATACTAAAAGATATTGCAAGTTTTAGCTTCAAATGTTTTAGAACTACAAAGACCCGGCGTAATTTCTTAGGCTAAGATACTGCAGATAACGTGACCGAAATAAATCCAGCAGCTTGACTACCTATTGGGGTAATGTTTGTACAGGAATACAAATGCCCTTTGGTGAAACCAGTAGGAAAGAAAAGTACCAGCCTAACGAGATAAATCTAGAGATTTATCTGTTTGTGACAAAAGATTTCAAGACTATCGAAAAAGTGTAATGAAGCCGCGGCATTTTCCCCGCGACTGGGAGAGAAAGCGAGAGATTGTAGCGGCGCTAGCTCCTCTAGGAGTAGCTTGATAGACGTCAAGAGTGGTCGAGCAACCAGCGATGCAAGAGTAGTTCTTGACCGCAAACCTGAAACCGGAAGTTCGCTAAAAGTGGAATGTTCAGGACGAACTCGTAAGCTTGTATTTCAGTCCGCTCAAAGACGTAGCTTATGAACAATATCTTCAAGACCACCCCAAAATCATAAAGAGTGGTTCGATTTTTAAATGCCAACGGAATAATTTCCAAGTGTTAACGTTACGCTTGCTCATACTTAGTGAGCTTTGGATAAACTGTGAACGAAAGCTCTGCTAACCGCTATTAATTACCGCAGCTCTTACCAAAATGTTGATGAATGCTTATATGTATTTCAGAAATCCAATTTCTCTTATGACCACTGGTTATAGGAGGGAGTTGGAGTGTTTCATTTCACGTAACAACTATCATGTTACTCCCACTCTCCCCAGTAGGGGGTCTTGTACTATATTTAATAGAGGGATCTTCAAAATCATGGGTTGACAGTTGGCAAATAAATTTGTTCTGTATTGCATTTTAAGTTTCAACCAGTAGTGATTGCACCTCAGTTGAACATCTACGGTTACAACATGCCCCAGCGCAAGGAACTTACAAATAGGAACAAAAAAGAGATGCAAGCACTGGAAATTTCTTCGGAAAACAGAAGGCGGAACTTGCAGAATGAGAAATTTTGCTGAACAGAGAAAGGAGATAAGCTACGATGGACCGAGTAGATAGTCCAAAAACACATCTTAGGAGGTTTGGTCATAATATTAACTTGCTCGAGTCAAAGGAAGGATAACCAAAGAAAGTCCAGAGATTTTTGGCAAGTGCATGATTATTTCTAGAGAACGAATCTCTTTATTCAGATTAATAATAAGACACCGTTTTCTTGATCTGTTATATATTCATGTTATCATTGACGTGATCCGCCTCGTCGAAGGCATATAGAGACAAGCAGTGACGGAGCGGCACTGAGCTTGCAATCGGGGCCGAACGGCCTGTTCGGGTCAACTCGGCTACGTTCGGGCGTTGTTGGTGCGGAGGTGGTGGGGCGACGGAGCTGGCTCCCGAGTCAGTCGGCTTCCAAAGCTGAGTGCCGCTGCAGCTGTTTGGTAGTGTGTGCCGGGAAGTGATAGTGCGCCAGCGCAACCTCTGAGATCAATACACGATATATCCAGAGCGGAGAGTACAACAGGTCCGCCCGCGGAGCCGCTCTGGAGAGCAGTGGCAGTGAAGCCGTGGAGGGCGGCATCGTGGTCACCCTCACCACTCCCCTCGCCGTCACTACCTTCACCCTCGCCAGGGTCAACATCAACAACAACCTACTAGCTCTGAAGGTCAACCACTAACATACAACCATAAACATACCTGTGTAAACAATGACAGCAATCATAAAAAAAAAAAAAAAAAATGACTTGTGTGGTTAGCACACTATTTCAATAACTTTTTTTTTTTAAATGCCAAATTACATATTATTAATCCGTGATTTAATTGATAAATAGAATGCCCTTTTATAACATAATCATAATTTTTTTATTAATAAATAAATACGGATATGGTAGTCATTTTATGTCTTAAGGTCAAACAGGAGTCTGGGAATTACCTGAACTGACTGTTACAAGTGTAAAAAACACGTCATTGAATCGAAAAGACGAAAGTAAAGATTGTCAAACAACTGTCACCTACCACCCAATCGCTCCCTTATGAACGTCCATTTGCCGAACTTTTCACTTTAATTGATTGATAAACTGCCCTTAATTATTTGTTATATGATTGTTCTTACTTGTTCCGTCTTCTAAAGGTCAAGGAGAACATTCTTGCAAAATGGACTGGCAGGGGCTGAACAAAAACTGTGAAACAGTTCAAAAATGTTTTGACAGTTTCAACGTTTTAAAAATTTAAATGAGCTTAATCCGCTATGATAAACATTAAATTCCATTACTTATAATGTTAAATTTGGCTGCTCATCCTAATTGGAACATTTTCATGCAACCTTCTTGTAATAACTAAACTTACATCTATTTCTATTTATCATTTTCTGTTGAAGAAATAATCCGAAACAAAAAAATTATATTCCATTTCATTTATGCCAATAAAGTAATTATAGACATCTAAACATCCGTGTCGACTTTCGCCGATAGAAGTAGTAATAATTATTATAATGTACATAAATAATTACAGTAATGAAAGAACCGTTCTGACGTCTTCGTACCCTTTGTATAAATACTTGTTTTTCTTTGTTTGTTTTATGGTTATAATTAAATAAAGATTAATCAACGGGAAACGGCTTTTAATGTTTTTTGTAGCTTTTATATTACTGTTGTTTATTTTTCTTAAATAAATTATCACTCCAAATCCTGCAGTAGGGCAGATGTCGCTTCTCGGACACATTTGAAATGTCTGCGTATTTCCGCCCTCCTCGCTTAACTTAATTGTAATATTAACTGTCCTATAATAGCTGTTATTATTATTGCTATCAGTGCTGACCCACATTGATATAATTTCTTTAAAGAGCTTTCGTTTGCTTATGGTTGGTTTAGAACAAAATGCATAAATAATTAAAGTAATAAACAATTTTTTAAGCTACTTGATTATTCTTTATAACTTTTTATATGATGATAAATTTTTAAAGAGGGATTCCTAAATTACTCTATCATTTTTGAGAAAATCTTTTACGGACTAGTAGTTTCTCTAAACATTTTTTCATATAATTTATTGATCATAATACATATGAACCATGTACAGTAGTAAAAATATTTTTATGAACTTATTAAACAATTCCATAGTAATATTTTCCCAAAGGTTAATATATTATAAATCCTGTTATTAATCGATGATAATTATAACGTAATCCTTTCATTATTGCTCTGATAAAAAAAGCGATTACAAAAAAAATCAACCCCCAAAATTGATGACGCGTCGGTTCACTGATATTTTCAAGGGGGTTCAAACCCTGTAAACAAAGGTATTAACTGGAACTTTATACTACATATTATGAAATATTTTAAAGTTTAAGCGTTGTCAGTATAGAAATAAATCAAGCCTTTCATAGCTAACCTTTATGTCCTTTGGTTATAAATATATATTTTTTATGGCCCCCTCCTGTCGTAAAAGAATAATAAAGCTAAAGACAATAGGGGCGCTTAATAATTTTTTTCCACGGATTATTGCTTTCGAAATGCTGTTAAAAAATTGTTTTTGAAATTACTTTTATGAACAGTTAATTGCCAGCAGTAATGGTTTTAGTACTGAATTGCTTAACTCGTTCAATTATCTTTCTATTCCCTCCAAATGCATCAGATAGCCTTCACCGCTCATGTTTTTTTTCTTCTTTTTATAGTTGCATTTATGTACCATAAAATTTCCGGTACTTCCCGTTGAGGTCATTTATTGTAATGACGTTTTTATAGCACTAAGATTCCTTCATTAAAACTACAAAAAAAATATGCTGGCACAGCACTTACTATGAAATCTCACTTCCTCATCTGTGGCTATATAAATACTTATTCGTTTTTAAATTGGAATCAATTTAAGAAGGTAATTCGGGATCATTCCTTCATTTCTTATATCTGTTTTCCTGTTTCGGTTATTGCATATTGCATGTATATTATTTATTTCGTCCATTGCGCTCCCGTTGTTGGTAAAAAGTACGTACATTTTGATGGTCATGTCCCGAAAGGAATAATGAGTTTAAAAAGTCAGTCGTCTCCTCCACATCACCTCCTGCACTGGGAAACAGCGATTTTTGGATCGGAATGTTTATCAAGCAGTTTGTAAGGATGTCCACATCGCTTTTTTAACTGAGATGAATAATGAAGATTTATTTTTAATTACAACACTCTAAAACGATAATGTAACCCACGTCTTAATTGAAGTTATTTCTTACTTCTAGCGAATAAATTTTTCTCCCATCCATTTTCCGTCTCATTTTTGTACTGTTTCATCATAAATTTCCGGCACTGTCTTCTGCATAGCATTGATGCAAATCCATCCGATAATATTATTTGTACCCTATACATTTTTTCGTTCCTAATTGAAATTTAAAAAAATGAATAAATAATAAGCCATCACAGACCCAAGTGGCTGAGATATTACCACACTAACAAAGGCACAGGCATATGCCAGCAATCCTTAAGCCGATCCGATTTGATAACGCTGCTACAAACGGAAAAGCGGGGCTTTAGAGAGAGATTAGGGGGTGTCGGGAACTCAATTAGGCCGAATCAAACATTCAAACAGCCGCCGGGGCATAAAGGGGATCCTAGAGCCGCGGTGAATGGAGGCAATTAGTCACATGATGGGATGGGAGGGGGTATATAGCTGGTGTTGGTGGGGGTAGAGTCGTGGTAAATGTGTAGCGCAATAAATGCATTAACGGCTCATTTAATTGTGGTCTAAGGATCATTGGCTACAATATTGTTGTTTTCTTCGTAACAGAGATTGATTGTATTTATTCATGAATTAACATTTTGTTATATCAGTTAGATGTACTCAATTTAAATTTTTTAAACTCAAACATGTAAACTTTTAAATCACTTAATTCCCGTTTTAAGTGACTTGTCTTATCGCACAAATTCTTTAGCAAGAGCACTTTAAAACATCACCCATCCCTACAACCTTCTTGGAGATTTAGAATTAGCCCCAGTGCGTACTTAGAGCTTTTGCCGCCTGGGTCAATAAAAATCGGTCCCCAATTTGCTGCCTTTTCTCAGTCAAAAAACATCACGAGGGGTTATCAACAATTACTGACTGAACATAAATAAATAAGTAACTTTATTTCTTTCGTTTAACCAGATTGTAGCCATAATGATAAAATATAAGCTTCTTTATATATATTTCTTTGACATTGTCAAAATTTATATCATCTGTTGCTTTTAAATTGAAAGTAATACTCGATCTCATCTTTAATCACCAAGCGACGTATTTCGCCATCCCCAACTCCAAATTCACGGCGCACGTGTTTTATTTTTTGACTGATTAAGCATATGTCGAGCCGCCGGAGTCAGCACGTTATTTTGTTAAATTGCATCCTTATTATCATTATAGATTAGGTTTATTACAGCATGATTATATTGTTGATTTTCGTTTTTATATAAGTTACACAATAAAAAATGGTGTCTCCAAAACATGTGCTACCCGGGGTGAAAAACTCTTTATGTATTCGCGTGTTCCCCTTAGTACAAGGAACATACTGCGAACCCAATTAAAATATAATCAAGAATGGCTAAGTAAATAGTTTCGATAAATCTTTCATATCATACTGATTAAGGCATTAAATTGAATCGTAGTTCGGATTGATAAAAATAAAATTTTATT
Organism: Acanthosoma haemorrhoidale; assembly: GCA_930367205.1. Taxonomy (NCBI): domain Eukaryota; kingdom Metazoa; phylum Arthropoda; class Insecta; order Hemiptera; family Acanthosomatidae; genus Acanthosoma; species Acanthosoma haemorrhoidale. The sequence continues at coordinate 49,336,621 of OV884015.1, read as the reverse complement.
TATTGATATTTATTTTATTTATATTATTTTCCAGACGAGAAAATTAAACTGTGTCAGAAAGATTATGGTCCCAACACGGGTGTGAATCATTGAGGAGCGACTCCCCCTCCCTCCCCCCCATCAGTCACTCAAAGACCTGCCATTATTGAAACTTGCCACCTAATAACAGCTTTTAAAAAAATAATCTTGATTCGTGAGATAGATATCTGGATTATTTAAATTACTACTATTATTCATGAAACGAAGGAATAATTTGTGAGGTTGATTGGCTTAATTACCGTCAGTTTAGAGATGGATGAATTAATGGACGAAAATTGTGGTATTTTTCTTTTGGTGTAACTTCGGGTCCATTAAAATTGACTTAAATAAAATTCACTTACTAAAATAAATGAATTTACATTTATAAAAATCTAAATATCATTCTTTTCAAAGCTCTGTTTTATATAATTACTCATGTATATATATAATATAATATATATATATATAATATTCTTATATAATATACGAAAAACTTTAGTAATATAAGAATAAAAGAAATATTGTTTTCTTACGCCTTGATTGACGCCATCTACAGCAGGATTATATATATATATATATATATGTAAAGAAAGTAAGCTTTCTTCAATTAAATTAGCAGCGCTTTGTTATCACGCGCGTGCTTCAGTTGGCTGCCACTAGGTGGAGCTGGAGACATATGACCAGGAGGTTCTTATAAGGTGTTCAGTGTAAAGAATTAAGTAAAGTGAAACAGTGGTAACAATAAACTGTAATTGTTGTTTCTTTTGTTTTACAGGTATGAATTTAGATTTTATTTGTAATAGTTGTAACCTAATTATCAATTAAATAAACCTTTTGTTTTACAGAGAAACAGATTACTTATTGTTATAATAAGAAGACCTAGCAACCCTTATAAAACAACAATTTGTTTATGATGTCAAAACTGCAGTTTGAATTTACGGTAGTGACTTCACCAAAAGACAGTAAAGCAAATGCAATTGCCATCACCTCAATTGGTACAGAAGATGGAAGAAGATATACATTGCCAGAAGAATTCAAATATATGGAAGATCATGTGGAGTTGAAAAAGACAAGTAAGTACACAAAGTTAGTTAATTCATTAAACAGAAGAAATCAGATAAGAAGAGTGTGGATTACAATGACAAAAGAATTAGAGGGCACATACATAGATGAAGATGGAAATCTGCAATTTAAAGATCAATATTTAGAGGAAATAAATGAAGAAAGTACAAACAAAACACAAGATCATAGTCTAAAGGAAATACTAGAGAAACTGATAGAAACAACACAGAAGAAAGATAACGAGAAAGACTTAAAAAAAATATCAGAAAAACTTCTCATAGAAACATTTTCAAGCAAAAATACTAATGCTAAACAGTGGATAGAAAGCTTTGAAAAAGAGTGTTCTAGATTTCAAATAGATAAAAGTGAGGAAAAAATTGAACTAATGAAACTATTTTTTGATAAACCAAGTTTAGACTGGCACTCTTCCACACTCATAAGACTAACAATAAATGCTGGTTGGTCTGAATGGAAAACAAGATTCTTAAAATGTTTCACAGATAATGGATGGAATAATATAACCTATGCACTATCATTTAAATATCGAGAAGGTTCGTTAACGGATTATGCTTTGAGGAAAGAGAAACTTTTGATAGATTTTAACAAAGATATGGATATAAAGTCACTTATAGCATTAATAGCAGTAGGGTTACCAGAATTTATATTGAATAGAATAAACAAGGAAAAATTAAAAGAAACTACAGACTTATTTAATGAATTGAGACAACTTGAATGTTTAGTAAATAAAAGAAATTTTCAAAAAAAAACCTACATTAGATTCTCAAAAGAAATATGAAGTAAAGATACCTTGTAAAACGTGTGGAGATTTAGGTAAAGGTGTGAGATACCACCCAAAAGATAAATGCTGGTTCCAAAAACATGAAGAAAGTAGAGAAAAGAACACTACACCAAAAAAAGTAAATAACAATTCTATCCTAGATGTAGAAATATATAATGAATCAAAAAACGAGTAAACACACCACTAATTAAATTAAACATTGTATTGGAAGATAAGATAAAAATAGAAGGGATCTATGACTCAGGATCTCAAGTTTCATTAATTAATAAAAGATTAATAAAAACTATAAAAAATAATAATATAGATAAGAACAAAATACAATTAAAAACAATTAGTGGTGTGGCACTCACAAAGGGATTAGCAAGAATAAAATTAAAAATTTTCAATATTGAAAAAGAAGTAGATGTATTTATTGTAGAAAATGAGACTTTTCATGATTTTTTGATAGGCCTAGACATAATAAAGGAATTTAAATTAAGGCAAGACGAAAATCTAAATATAAGCCAAAAACAATCGCAAAGAAAAGATATAATAGAAATAAATTTTAATGAACATATTAAAGAGAAAGATTTTAAAATAAATTTAGATCATTTAGATAATGAAAAAAAATTCAAAATAGAACAATTGATAGAAGAATATAAAACAATATTTGCCAAAGACAAGTATGATATAGGGACTGTAAAAGATTATGAAGCAAGAATAGATCTCTTGATGGAAAAATTTTGTAGTAAAAGACCATATAGATGCACAATCGAAGACAGAAAAGAAATAGAACAGCAAGTGGCAAAACTATTAGAAAAAAATTTAATTGAAGAATCTTATAGTCCATTTGCTGCACCGGTAACTCTAGCATTAAAAAAAGGTGAAGGAAAAACCAGATTATGTGTCGATTTTAGAGATCTGAACAAGATTGTCACAACCCAGGCCCAACCTTTTCCGCTAATTGATGATTTAATAATTAAAGCTAGAAATTGTAAATATTTTACATCACTGGACATCAATTCAGCATTTTGGTCAATACCACTAAGGATAGAAGATAGAAAAAAAACAGGCTTTATAACCCAAGAAGGACACTATCAATGGACTTGCCTACCATTCGGTTTAAAAACAGCACCAGCAATCTTCCAAAGAATTTTATCAAGTATACTAAGAAAAAATAATCTAAAGAACTTTACAGAAAATTATATAGATGACATATTAATATTTTCAGAGACTTTTGAAGATCATATCATGCATATCAAACAAGTTTTAGAAGCCATAATAAAAGAAGGATTCAGATTAAAATTAAAAAAATGCACGTTCGCATCTAAATCAATTAAATATCTCGGACATATAATAGAAAATAATACAGTAAGACCAATTAAAGACAATTTAGTATCAATACTCAATTTTCCGACTCCAAAAACGCAGAAGAACGTTAGACAATTTCTAGGTAAAATAAATTTCTATCACAAATATATACCAAAAATCTCAACAATACTAGATCCACTACATAGATTGTTAAGAAAAGATGTAAAATATAGTTGGTCTGAAGATTGTGAAAAATCATTCACAGAGATAAAAAAATTATTGTGCTCTCAACCAGTCCTAGAAATATTTGATAAAGATTTACCTATTAAGATATTTACAGATGCTTCAATAGAAGGAATAGGTGCAATACTGAAACAAACCCAACAAGATGGAAAAGAAAAGCCAGTAGCCTATTTCTCAAAAAAATTAAATGAGTCGCAGAAAAGAAAAAAAGCTATATACTTGGAATGCTTAGCAATAAAGGAAGCGATAAATTATTGGGAATACTGGTTAATTGGAAGAAGATTTGAAGTTTATTCAGACCATAAACCGTTAGAAAACCTTAATATAAAATCAAGAACAGACGAGGAACTAGGTGACTTAACATATTATTTGTCTCAATTTGACTTCAAAATTACATATATACCAGGGAAATTCAATATTGAAGCAGACTGTCTTAGTAGAAATCCGGTATTAGAGTCAAAAGATAATACCCAAGAAATATTAAAAATAGTAAACATGATCCAACTACAAGAAATAATTAAAGATCAAAATGAAAATACAGCATTAGGAGAACTTAAGAAAAAAGTACAGATAAAAATGGTATAATCTATAAACATATTAAAAACAAAAAGAAGATAGTTTTATCAGAAAAATTAAGCATTAAATTAATACGAGATACACATATAGACTGGTGTCACATCGGAATAAGGCAAATGATGAACAGAATATGTCCTTATTACACTTCAAAAAAATTAATAAAAAACATTCAGAATATATGCAGAACTTGCGAAATTTGTAAAAAGAATAAATCTAGAGGTCAAGCAAAATATGGATTAATGTCTCAATTAGGACCAGCAACAAAGCCGTATGAGATAGTGTCGATTGATACGATCGGTGGATTTGGTGGTCAAAGATCAACGAAAAGATACCTCCATCTTCTAGTTGATCACTATACAAGATACGCACATATATTAACTTCAAAAACTCAAGCTGCAAGTGATTTTATAAAAATAGTCCAAAATACATTAGAAATGAACAAGATAGGTACAATATTAACAGACCAATATCCAGGACTAAATTCTAAAGAATTCAAAAATTACCTAAAAGAACAAGATATCAGACTCATTTATACAGCCTTAAATGCACCATTTTCAAATGGCATAAATGAAAGATTAAATCAAACAATAATTAATAAAATAAGATGTAGAATCAATGAATCTAAAGAAAAGAAAGCTTGGACAACAATAGCAAGAGAATGTGTTGACAAATATAACATAACAGAACACTCAGTTACAGGTTTTACACCTAAATATTTACTAGATGGTACTAACACAAGTATGCTACCTGAAGAACTAAGGAAACTAACACATGCAGAGGTTTGGAAAGAAGATAGAAAATTAGCTCTAGATAACACTATAAAATCACATGAATACAATAAGAAATTATTTGACAAAAACAGAAAGGAAAGGGAATTCAATACAGGTGATTTAGTATATATCGAAAACGGACATAGATTAAATAGAAAAAAATTAGATGAACTTAGGGTTGGACCATTCAAAATTGCAGAGAAAATATCAAATACTATATTTAAAATCAAAACTGAAAAAAGAAACGAAGACACAGGATTATTCCACATAACAAAACTGATACCAGCAGAATAAACATTATATAATAAAAATTCTCACGAGAATTTTCACAGTGGGAGGGGGAGATGTAAAGAAAGTAAGCTTTCTTCAATTAAATTAGCAGCGCTTTGTTATCACGCGCGTGCTTCAGTTGGCTGCCACTAGGTGGAGCTGGAGACATATGACCAGGAGGTTCTTATAAGGTGTTCAGTGTAAAGAATTAAGTAAAGTGAAACAGTGGTAACAATAAACTGTAATTGTTGTTTCTTTTGTTTTACAGGTATGAATTTAGATTTTATTTGTAATAGTTGTAACCTAATTATCAATTAAATAAACCTTTTGTTTTACAGAGAAACAGATTACTTATTGTTATAATAAGAAGACCTAGCAACCCTTATATATATATATATATACATATATATATATAGTTCTGCCGTTCTATATATATATATATATATATATATATTCTTATTTACGCTCCGGTGGTTAAACAACAAATTAACTATCATAAAATAATAATAATATGAAAGTTTTTAATGCCATGTAATTAAAAAATATATTCTATTAATACATAAGTGTACTATTCGTTTCTTCATAAATAAGTAAAATAACACTTTCATTTAATTCAATTATCATCTAATCAATGTAAGTGAAGCGTTCGAACGTAAAAATGTCGTTGTTCTTGTTTATTAGTGCCTTGTTTCCATAGTGATAAGAAAGAACCACTTAAACGAACGTCTGGTCTTATAACCTAATTTCCAGACATCAGCTGATTTGTCTAACGGAAAATATTTTTAGCCTGGTTTTCTATCAAAAACCAAAACCTTTATTATCACTCTGAAGTCTGTCATTTCATTTGTGACCCGACAAGTTAAGAAATATTTGAAACTCTAAAACCTAGCGTAGTGTCTTATGTATTATACATACTATAATACATACACAGAATGGTTGGACAGCTCCAAATGTGGGTCACTTAGCTAACAAACATAAGACAATTCAGGGCAATAAATGATCTTATCAGTGTTCTCGTTAAGAAATTTATTGCATATAACATTGGCAATGTTACATTCAGGTAGCATACTTTAATTATTCCGCAGATTGTTTGAAGATTAGATAAGGTAAACATGCCTATTGACCGTACAGATGCATTATTAAATGTTGTGAATGCATATTTTACTGTACTTATAAATAAAATTATTTAGATTTTAGACAATAGATAAAATTCAATCCTTTTCATGATTATTAGAAGATTTGAATAAATAAATATCAGGTCAACACGTGCTAATGAGATTTTCGTTGTTTGTACGTGATAAACTGGAGCAGTTGCTCAGGACTAGCCAAGGGTTTCAGTTTTAGAGAAATCAAAAAAGTTAAGGTAACTTTGTCACATTACCTTTGAAAGTCGATTAACATTATACTAGTAAATTTAGGTTCAATTGATGTTGACCCGGAATAATGGATTCTCCAAAAGCCGCCACAAAATAATAATGTGGTGAGAATCGAACCCGCATCATTTCGGTCCTTGCTAACTATGCTCGACCTTTGACGAGTTGTATTCTTGTTATGGTTTGTGGTCGAAACGCAATCCAAACACGCCATTCTATTGATTTGTATTTATCTTTTTAATTCCATCTCATATCCATCCGCCCTCGACTGTATAATGAAGCGGACTGGAAAGTAATGGTAGCATTAATTCACCTGGAACCAATAGTAAAAAAATAATTACACAATGGAAGTAAAATTAATGGCCGTGTGATCTGGAAACAGAATGAGCCCTAGATAAAATGGATTGTAATCTATTGTAAATACTCATTCTTCTGCTCTCAATGGCTGCATGGACACGAAGGGCAGCGTAGCCAAACAAACAGCACAGATATGCATCAATGCAACTTCGTAAGGGTTATCTCCCTTCGCGATCTAGAGGGAAGGGAATTGAACCATTGACAGAAAACAATCGGAGCGTACGAGCCTGGTACCTGACTTGAAGCGATTTAAAACTCGATCGTACATGATCGCCTTTGTAAAAATCTCTTGAAAGGTAATCCATTGTGCAGATAAACATCTACCTCTCAGGAGCGCTGGCTGGCTGGCAAGGGTGCCAACAAATGTGTACCCTCCCATGCAGTGTAAACAACCTTCCTTCCTTTGACGTTCTCACGGAACCGTCAGCTTCCGTGCTGGCCTCTATGGAAATTTTATAATACTTTTACCTGTACGCCTGGCTGAGTACGTTTTAGTCACTCCGTTGGGTCTGAAAGGGGGAAAACACTTGTTTTGTAAAGCGGGGAGTGGTAAAATAAACTTTTTTTTTTGTCTGTTATTCTTTGGGATTGTACAGTTTATCTTAATTTTGTATGTTGACAAATAATTTTTTTTACAAAATTCTTCTCCTGACATTCTTGATAGAAGACTAGATAGATAAGTATGATGATGAGTAGTCTAGCTATTTGTTTCCATTTGATCAAAAAGAGCTCTTCAGACGGTTCGGAGGGCTCTTTAGACTGCCTTCCGGAAAACCCACTTCACACTAGAAAACAAATATACAAATACTCATCTGTATATGGAGTCATACTAAAACTAGCCTGGACTTACGAACTTAAACTATGGGAATCAGCAAAGAACTCAAACATCAATTGCATACAATCCTGCTAATCAACAGTCCTAAGAACATTAGTATTGGATTTTTTTATCTCATAAATAGAACCCTCCATAATGACCTTAATACTCCCACTATCCTCACGATTTCCTTCACATTTCCTCAAAATTATTAAATTTCTATCAAAAATTATCTGACCTTCCAAATCCTCTATAAAGTTTACTTTGAAGTATCACCCTCCGCAGAGATTGAAGTGGAAGCGGCCTCGTGATCGTTTGTAAATATTTAATCACCGGTGCTGGACAATTTTCCCCCTCATGTTCTAAGCGTCTACGGCTCTCACTCTCCTTCAGCTTCTACATTGCTAAGTAGCGGTGAAGCGTCTGCAGAAGTAGCGATGTCAGGGAAACCGAAAACCAGGTCGGGATACAAACGGTTCTGCTGAAACCTCGCACTGAAACTCGTACAATTCTTGTAACAGGTTGCGGTACTGACAAGTGGAAACGAGCCATCTTGTCCCCACTACTCGGAGTTCACCGCATCACCTTATTGCCCCAAATGGGGAAGATTCTGGAGAAAATTATTGCGAATTATCTCAAAACCTTCTGTGCGGGCAATGACATCATTCCAGAGCAGACTTGATTTGAGTCCACTCTTAGCCAAGAACATCCCTTTGTGAAGCTACAGTCATAAGCTATCCAAAACCTGAACAAAAACATGGCCACGGGTGTGATTTTGCTAGGCTGCGGGACTGCGCGATTTTTCTTTTTCCAACTGTCTTCAGTTTAATCTTGAATCTTATAATTGTTGAGCTGTTACTTGAGATATCAGAGAGCAGCAGGTAAGTTAATAGGTACTGGATTGAATTGTTTTCTAATTTTTTTCATATACTTAACGTTTTTGTACATTAGCCAAAATATACCTAGAGTAATCTAGGGGGGGCCAGGGATGCCAATAATAATTTAAAAATTAAAATATCGATTATACCACTTTTACGTTCTCTATTGTACAGAGAGCGTTTCAAATCATGCAATTTTGGGGATATTCGAAACTGGGGCTAAACCCCCTTACACAGCACTCGGGGAATTAAGTGGTTTTACGTTAAAAAAAAAAAAATCAATTCCCTAAATATTCTTAATCGTGAATTATCAAGCTAAATAAATATATAAAATAAAAATATTGCTGTTAAGTTATATAATAATGAAAACTATAATGAAAAATGGGCTGTATAGAACTAACTAGTAAAACACTTAACTAAAAAGCAGCTGATAATAGGCTGGGAGTGTTATACAACAAAAAAAATGTTTTTTTTCTCACATAGTCTCTTTTTTTTTAGGTCAGTCTATTTTTTTAAAAATAGGCATATATCTTATATATAAATGTATTGTAGAGTTTAATTCAAGTTATTTATAATATTTTTTGTATTCATTGTCAAATGGTAGTGTGCTATAATTATTCTGATTATATCCCTATAATCCCTTCCGCGAATATGGCTTTTATATTTTAGAAAATTTATTATTATGCTGGTATGGTCATTTTTAGGTTTTCGTTGTTTTGTAAATCAAAAACCCTTATGTTTTACCCCTGGTTTGAAAAAAAACAGTTAATGTTAGAGCAATGACATTTTTCATAGCGGTCACATTCTATATTGGAAAGTCAAAGATAGCCACATTTACTAAACATAGTTAAGTGTCATTAGTTAATAAGTTAATAATAAAAGAAATACATTTGTCTGATGTTGATTAGGGCATCAAATTAAAGATATCTACGTCCCGGTGTAGTAATTATAGTTTTTTTATTATAATTACAATAAGTCATTAACATCGTGTACATAACTTTAAAACCTCGTAACTGAACCAATGATATTTTTTTTAGCAGAATAATATGCATTCATAGTGGTTCGAATTGATTCCCCGGTGGTCATAAACATAAAAATTATAGGACTCAACATCCTAATAGCTATGTAATATGTATCATGTGTTGTGTCTTTAATGAGCTATTATTACAATAAGTCATTTTGTTAAATGGTTTTTGCAACCGTAACAAAACCATTGTTTGTGTGCTGTATCTCACTTAACTCAATTTTTTTAAAGGTGCTTTCATCAACCGTTCATTGAGCGATAGAAACTTCTTTAATGTGATAAAATTACAATCTGCCTTATTGGACAATATATAATTGTGATAAGTGTTCTCATTCATACCATATTTACAATTGTTCGTGAAAGGAATTTTAAAAACATATGTTATGATAGGAGTAAAACATACATACATAATTATTCATCTATTCGACCTCACAGATACTTTATTATGTTAGTTTTGTGAAACGTTATAATAATGACAAAAACAAAATTTATTTTGTTCTTTTGGAGACAGCATTTAGCCAGCAGCAAGCGTCGTGACCTACTTCATTCCAACCTTGTTCAGAATTCTTTCTGCACTTGTATATCCCCCTTACTTTTGTGACTGGTTGTACATGTACTCAATTTTAGTGGTGGGGAATACATGCAAGCTTTGTACTTTTTTTAGTTGGAGAGAAGTGTTGACTAGTCAAGCTGGTGTTTGCTAATCGTTCGGTTTTTCCATGTACAATACTGTTCAGTATTTACCGTCCATAAATCATGATAGACATGTGCACAAACAAACCCTATTTGCTGTTGATACGATCTCAAGGATGTATTATGCTAATAATAAAATCACGGCGCACAATATCGAGGATATGTACAAATACCATCGTGCCGGTTCTGAAAATTAGTGATTAGTTCACATTGGGTGATTTATTGGGAATTCGTTTCCTTTGTGTACGTGTATCACGTAAATATTTCTTAATTAATAAATGTATTTTTTTTTCTAGTTTCGTATTCACTGATAAAATGTTTTATTACGTACAAGCGCTTTCAATAGCTGACTCTGTCACTATCAAATGGTAACAGCCATGGCATACAAATTATAATTAACTGTTGGGCATTACATTTTTTTAAAAGAAATTGATTAAAAAATACATACAAATACAATCAAAAGAACAGTGTTAAAAATTGTTGTTGTTTTTTAAAAATGCATGTATCGGTATGAAAAAGATGCCAAATGAGTGCGAACTATTTCATTCACATCTTCTATGGATGGAATAAGCTCTACGCTCTGTCTTATTAACAGTCCATATCGATGGTTTGTAAGTCTTCACAAATTTTACACAGGAAACAAAAATCTATATCTCTAAAGAAGAAAAATAAAACTTGTGATTATTTTCTTCCCATTGTACTTTTAAATATCCCAGACATTTGTAGGAAAGATAGCCCCACACATTATGAGCTTTTAAGTAAATAATTGAGCATTATGCACTTAAAAGATTTCATAAAGGAAGCAGAATTGGACTTATAAGGTTTTAGAAGTAAGCTATCGGTATGATCAACAGAACAAGGCAACAGCCTTGAACGAATGTCTTCGTTCGTTTCCGAATCGACCTCATCTCCCATTTCCATATGAAATTTATTCTCTGGGATCTTCTGTCCGAGTCGTTGGTTCTAAAGAAGAAATATAGGCAAATTGAAGCAAGCGCTGTCGTCTCACTCACACAGCTCTTTTAACCATCATACAATCAGGTTGGTCCTGGAAGCTACAAGAAGAGGACCCTGGGTCAACATTTTTCGATGGATTTCATTGGGTTTATTCAAAAGGAAAAGGAGTCATGTCTATGATCACGCTGCCTAAGAATAAAGAACAAAGTCAATTTGCAAGGTGTCATGCAATAAGCTATGCACATGCGCTTGCAAGTGGTCACATGCCGCTCTAGAAATCACATGCCAGTTTTAATTCCCAGCTGAAGGTCAATTTTTTTAGGTTTCATGCCCACAATTGTGTTTTAGGATGTAAAATGGCAGCGTGATCATAGCCATGACTCCTTTTCCTTTTGAATGAATCCAATCAAATCCATCGAAAAATTTTGACCCAGGGTACTCTTCTTGTAGCTTCCAGAACCAACCTGATTGTATGATGGCTAAAAGAGCTGTGTGAGTGAGGCAGCACTTGCTTCAATTTGCCTCGACACAAAGCCGTGGGTTAGAACCTAACCATGACTAAGCTATCAAATATCGTATAAGATGTTGTTAAGAATAATAGAAACCCTTGAATTGTTGCCAGAGCAGAATGGAGGACTTGCCTTCGAATCGCTTGAGAGTCATAAAAATATTTTATGATTGAATTATCCATTATTAGCATGGCCCGGCGTGAACTGGACATGCCTCATAAAAAATGTAACAGGCAATCAGCCGTTTATGTCTAATAATCATTTTATCGCTTGGGTCATCAGAATTTTTTTTTTAGGGGTTAGTTTCTTGTTGCAAAACATACCTGTATATTTCATTCAGGTTCAAGGGTGGAGGGGGGGGGGTCACATTTACGGGCATGTATTATTTATCACTACTGCATACGTGGCAGTAAAAAATAGTTTTTTACGGGAGATATAGGCGGTAAAAAGCCTGCGGGACGAGCTCATAAAACAGCCATAACGACTAATGTATTCATAGAGGAGAATAAATAAAATGTTCGCAAAAGGGAGACGTTAAATTTATCTGCGGCAGCCCGTATCCCAGCTGTATAACCTCCTTATCGGCCCGAGTCCATATAATGTGTAACAGTTGGGTTTTTATGTCCTATATCGACTGTTTACAGTTCGGCGGAGGTCCCGTCTCGCCCGGTTCTGACGTTTTCGATAGATTCATTAAGGGGATTTCCGGCTTACGGCAGGAATCTCCTCTTGGTACACAGCAGCGATTGTTATTGAAGTAATTTGAACTAAAGCCCATGAGTCTGAAGATAAGTAATCCTTTTTGCTCCATTCTTGTAATTAGAAGGCCGTAAGCACAATGCCCATTTTCTCGCACTACGTTCGATTTGCTGTCGCGTTCTTTCTAACAAGCTACCAAAATTTCACCGAACTATTGGTCACAAAAGAAATTCTTACAATAATTAGAAAATTACCTACAGACCCAACAAGCTAGAACTTTAAACATCATTTCTCAAAAGAGCTTGCAACCCTTTATCCCCAACACGAATTGCTCTAAATCTTCGGGAGTATACAAAATATTTGAGCTGACACTGGATAGAGGACTAGCATATATTATGCATTCAAACAATATTAAATTAGTGTTATTAAAAAATTATCATCCTAGTTTGACGAAAAATTTAATTCAGTAATATATAATATTTCGAAGGATGTAAATGTTGATAATGATTAAAAGTCTTAATAAAAAATAAATAAAAGTTCAATTACTGACAATAAACACTTAACACATAAACAGTGTATTCGACCGCATGACTATTAAGGAATGTAATTAACAGTAATTTTTTTTTTTTAATGACCTCTCTTGGCAAACTATCGACTCGACAAAATCGTTCATTTAATCTATACGTTAACGAAAGAAGCAAACACATATTTCTGTAACAAAATTTGAATAAATGTTTATCACCTCTAAATATTGTATATATATATATGCCTTATTATAAACAATTAGTTTCTATTGCATATAAGCAGTATAAATTTTATTAAAAAATAATTATGTTTTTATAAGCAAAAAAAAGTAGAGTGAATGTACAATATTTTTAAATATTGTGTCAGATTTAATGTTTAATATTAGTGTCAGATTTTCATCACATTTATTCATGGATGACGTTTCGAAAATGCTGTGCTATGTATGTCTTCATCATATCCTTTATTGAAATGGTCTAAAGATAGATGTAACGTGAACCATGTCATTCTATTGGGTGTCCCAGAATTGACGCAAGATTTGAATTTGCCGCCATTTGTGCAGTAAAGTGCTGGCAACCCTAAAAAAAAAACAATTTGACAGCTGACAGTTTAGGGTTAGTAAAAATGGAGCGTTCCACGATAGAATAACGTGTCTTTATTGTTATTAACATTATCTCAAATATAATGAAAGTTTGGCGGCCGCAGTTCGAAAATTTCATACAAAATATAGTCGGAATAGTGTTTTGCCTTAAACTGTGAAGAGTATATTGAAAAATTTAGGAGATCAGTTGGAGACACTAAACGCACTGTTTGTCCAAAAACAAGCCGTTCAAATGTCAATATCGAAGCAGTGCGCGAGAGTGTTGTTGAAAATCCAGGAACATCAATTCGGCGTCGTAAACACAATTCTTTGTGCCGAAATTGGATGATATTGATGTGGCCAATATGTGGTTTCAACAAGATGGTTCAACATGCCATACAACCCATTAAACAATTAAAGTACTGCATGAGACATTTCCAGGTCGTGTACTCTCTCGTTTTGGTGATCAGAATTGGCCCCCTAGATCGTCTGATTTAACACCTTTAGATTTCTTTTTATAGGGATATTTGAAGTCAAAGGTGTATGTCAACGAGCCCACATCCACCCTTGCATTAAAAGAGGAAATTCAACGCTGCATCAACGAAATTCAACCACATTTATGCCAAATGGTCATGAAAAATTTCGACAAAAGAGTGCGTATGTGCCAGCAAAGTCGTGGAGGCCATTTGCCCGATGTGTTATTCCATAAATAACCCTATCCTATTTGCTTTATAATTCAATAAAAAAATAACAAAAATACTAAAAACTGTCTTTTCTATTTAAATCAAATCTTGCGTTAATACTGGGACACCCTTTATTAGAAGTTTTAACCAAAAAAAAAAAAACCACTATTATTTATAATTGACAGTCTAGAAAACAATATCAGTCTTCCTAATATCTTGTTATGTTCATATTGCGAAGATCTTCGTCAGCTACTCGTGCAGGCTAGCTCAGTTGGTAGACCTCACGACATTGAGGAATGTCCTGGGTTCGAGTGCCAATATTGCCAGTAGTTTTTTCATCACCACCGGTCTGATGATTTGACGCCCAGAAGATATTTTACACCTTCTACATACAGTTTCATTTTGTCTACCCACGTTAATTCTGGGACACCCTTTACCAACGTATGGTGGGAAGTTGGTTTCCTCCAATTTATGTTAAACCGTTCACATTTTAAATAAGAAATTTAACAAATTCATATTTTTTCTTCTGTTAATTATTAGTCGTTCACATGTTTTCCCATCTTCAGACACGAGGCCTGATGAAATTTCGAAACTTTTACAATTGAACTTGATTCAAATTCAACTTGTTTCATTCATCATCGTAAGCGGATTCCCATGGAATACAAACATATTATGGACTCCCAGTTTCATGATGGGCACGTATGAATGAACTTAACATAATTGCCAAATAGAAGTGTCATTTTCTCCAAAGAGGAGGTGAATTAAATTTTATTTGGAACTTGATATTGCTGATTCCAGCTATATGATATCTCGCCTTTCTGCCTTAGAAAAAGCTTCTTAATAAATAAATATGATGTTGAAATGTTCTTGCGAATGTGAGCCCGATGGTAAAAATAACTCGTTTATATTATTACGTGCTTATCCAGTTTCTTCGAAGTATTACCTTAATAGGTAATGTTCTGAATCCTTGCTACCTATACCTAATGATGGGATACCTATCATGTTGTACAGGATATTGCAGAAGTGATTCCGCGGTTTCAAATTCCTACCTGGTGAATAAGAGTTCCGCTTAAGTTTTCCTGCACTATCCTAGCTTAACTAACTAGTCCTTATTAATTATTTTTTCTGACTATATTTATTTGTACAGCTCTCGTTCTCTGACTGTTGTGTTTGTAATGTATTTTTTTAACGAGTCATTGCACCTGAGAATCATTATTATCAATGCTCTAGATAAAAGATTATCCAGTCATTCATTAGTAAATCATTTAGGCACTGTAGATAATAATTTAGCTATGTGTCACTCCATGTGAGATCGCGCGTACTGCTTATTGGCTGTACAAATTCTTTATTTCAACCTATTTTTTAACTAAAAAAAATTAAAATTACTTTAAACTTGCCTACTAAAAACCTAGTTGATACGTTGTAAAAAAAAAAATTCAAAAGTATGGTATGAATCGATCGTTTTTCTTCTGAATGTACCTCATGAACTTGTGTTCTGCAATAGAGGTCGTAAAAATGATCAAATCCATAAATAATTTTATATATAAAGATGTTTATTTAAAAAATATTACATTAATTATTGTATTCTTATTAATTGCACTATATACCCCATCATCGTCATTCCGCCATATAGCTAGTCATCATCCCCTGCAAGCTACTAGAAGGAACGGAAGTTCCAGGAGCTCCTCCCGCCTCCCTCATCGAGCGTTTTGCCATATGGCGAAGTCCAGAGAGAGGGCAAGAGAGCCACAGACGCTCATTATTTGAGTGGGGATATTGGCCAGTGCCAGAAACCTACAAAAGAATTATAAATTAAATTCCAAACCTACCTTGAAACAAGCTGGATTCGCAAACTTTTAAGATTTCTAAAGACGAAGCTCAAGAGTATTTTTTTTCAGTTTGGATTCCTACATAAGGAATAAACTACATGTTGGAACCCAAAACGATTTTCAAAGATGATACAAAAAATAAAGTTTTGAGAGCCAACAACCAAGCCGGTAATGATAGGTTCCATGAGTATGGTTAGTCGTAGTTTTTTTTTGTTTATGTTTTTCTAATTATTACTAAGTGGATATTACAGTTTTACTTTTTAATTGTGTTGTACTTTGGGGCCTGACACCTAATGAGCTCGTGAGCTTAAAATTCTCAACAATGTTTCTTTATTTTCTATTCCATTTATCTTGTTAGTTCTCAAAATTTGTTCATTTTTGCTACGACAGATTATCTATTTATAAAAAAAAATTCAATTGATTATGATCACCTGTTTATGTTTGGTTTAATTTATTACATATTTGTATAAATGTACATTTTATGCAACCTCTATGCCGTTTATTGTTATTGTTTAAGGACCGAATACGATTTCGTCATCGATCGATTACAAAGAATGTTAAGATAAGACAAAGACTAAGATAAGGAAAATAGATACGATGGAGACTATTGTGAGAAGTGGCAAGACATTGTCGTGGCCACAACGGGTGATGATGGAGGACAGAGGTTCGGACTGGACCACTCAGCTCGAGGAGGTGCAAACACCGTGAACGGGCAGTATTTGCTTTTCATTTAGCCACGGCCCCTAAGTACTCTGTCCGGGTATTTATCTACCTCCGATAACCATTCAAGTCCCCTAATCATCAAGTTTAGCACTTTGTCGAGGTCTTAAGTGCCCCTAGGACCTTTATAATTTCAGATTTATTGGTTTATTTTTACGACAGTAATATATTATGACCACCTTTGGTTTGACGAGCATACGAAGGATAACGGGAATTGAACGCCGTTACTTCTAGTTCACGTCCTGCCACAATTTTTTTTTTTTTACATGCATTTATTTAAAAAAAATTATAATCTGCCCCAAAAGGATAATCGATGATGTCATATTTACATAGCCCAATTCCCCACGGAATATTGTCAACTTCCCCGGCTATGGAGAAGGGGTGAGGATTGTCGAGATCCCTGCGTTACTCGAGCAGCCGCATCAAAGAACTAGGTAGCAGTTCTGACTGACCAATGCCAGAACTCTGAGTATATTGACAAATCATGTGACCACTTCCGCTTCAATCTCCTCGGAGCTTATAGGGATGAGTGGTACTTGAAATCTTGCTTTAGGATTTGAAAGAATTTTAATAACTTGAGGAAATCTGCTCTTGGATCGCGGCCATTTTTATGACTGTCATTAAATACCAGCTAAAAAAAATAACGTTTTTCGATAGTCTGATTTAAGAGTAGAGATAGCTTACAAATTGCAAACTTTTTGACTTTTTTGATTTCGTATTCTTTTTTAAAGAGATTGTCCAGCATATGAAAATTTAATCAGTGCTGTGCAATTTATAATGGCCTATTTTGAATCTATATTATTCTTGACCCTTTATCACACGCACTACAGATAGGCGATAGAAAAAAATCTGTCGATATTGACTGTGGATTCATTAACTTCAGTAACCTATGTGACTTCTAATAAATATTTTAATAATATTAACAGCCCCTTTAAACTAAGGCACAGTTCGAGAGACTAATAGACTTACATAAATTGGACTGTTACAGAAAATTGAACGCGGCTCGGGACTAATGAGTTTAGAATATTTAGCGGTAATGTTATCTTGATTGCTAATATATTAATTGGTTGTCGATTGAAGTACCTCGCCAATTTGTTTGTTTCTCATTAGCTGAGATCTTAAGTTGATTCAAACATTATCTGATTATGACGATTGTTTTTCCTACTTCGTCCGATTATCGTCTTGTTCGTCCCGTGATTCATAGCGATTACTTTTTCAGTGCAGATAAATGAGTCTTATCTTCTAATGTGTACAGTATTAAATTATTTGGCGTAGCAAAAGTATTACCTATTTGGAAATAATGGATTCATAGGGAAAGTAGTGGTTGAAAAAATAACACTTCACACTTTTAACCTTTATTAGTAAGAAAATAAAGTATATTTTTGATATTTAACCCTGTAAAAAAATGGTCTGAATAACTAACACCTACTAGAAAAATAATTCTAAAGACAATAGTTATACACAGATCTAGTTAGGCGTCTACCTGTATTAACTAGGTACAAAAACTACAGAAGTTTCCCTCTTTGTAATCCGATGGTGAGCCCTATCACCTAGTCCAGTATATTTAAGAATAATTTAATTTAATATGCACGCTTAGTAAATAATAAACTAAAGGAGAAATCATGATAGACCTATCACTTACAAGTTGATAAGAAATATCTATGCGCGGAAAATTAAATAAGGTAATGCTTGCACGTGCAACTATAAATAAAAAATATTTAGTATATATAAACATAGGTGTATGGTACACTACATTTTATTTTAAATTAAACTCAGGACTTCAATTAAGATTTGAAAAAGCAATTTAAAGTAAATTTAGTTGCGACCGTCTGTGATATAGATGCGATACGCTTATGCCTACCGCCCGTGTCCATGTACTTGAAAGCAAAATGTCGACTAAAACACTGTACCTCTCGTTAATAAAAGGCATATTTTCATTTATATGATCACTTAATCAAGTCCTTCACTTAATTGATATCATTTTTCACCTCTCCGCGCCAGGTATTCGAAAATGTTAACTTCCGTTAATTCCAAAGAGTCCTAGGTCAACGGAGGCAATCGGTGGCAGCTGCCGTTTGTTTTATCATTGGTGTTGACATCTCCCTGAAGGTTTTTGACCAATTTATAAAGATTAGGAAGGGTCCGGACATTGCAGCGAATGTGCAGAATTTCCTTTAAATTTCCACGCTCAACAAAAATTAAAAAGTGGTAACCGATGAACAGAAAAATTATTTTATCTTTCAATCGATTTTGATTTGTATCCTCTAATAATGTAAAATCAGAAGAGGAAATTACAATTTGGTGGAAACTGAAATTGTTGGTTGGCTACATACACGTTTTTCAATACTACTATTTTACCCACGAACTTACAATTTTTTTTAGCCCCCTAAAATCTGGTTCTGAATTTCTTAGCACCATAACCAGTATTGATAGTCCAGATATTTCATTCTAGAGAAGAAATTAGAAAACAGAATTATGTCCAGTTTTTCGCCATTTGGGCCCATTGTGCGCCGTGCTGCTACAAATGCTTGCTAGATGTTTCCGTTAATTGAAAACGATCCGAATACATCAGAAAATCGTCGCAATCTTCAACGCGATTGAGATGCAAATGACAGCCCCCCCCCCTCAAGTTTGTGTAAAATGTATAATGTTGGCAAGTGGGGCGTGACGGAGGCCGAACGCGCGGTGATGCAACCGAAACATCGCGTGACCAACAATTCCAATAAAATATGATCAACAAAGAACAATTCAGAATAAACGTCCGCCCGGCTGACGAAACGTGTGGTGAATATTTCCCGGTGGAAATATCATGGGGAAAATATGTCCTTTTTCATCATATTATATAACATTCATCGTATCCCCTAATATTTTAAGAGATTAATGGTTAATGCCGTGAACGGAAGAGAGAGACTTTTTTTAGAGAGTTTTCCTTCTTACATTTCAGTCGATTTTCCTCATCACATTGATTTTCAGTAAATTATTTATGTGAATGTTTAACATGAGAAATTCATTCTCATGGTTCTACACAGTCGAGGTCTTCCTTAATAACTAACTGTTGCCTGCTGACGAGTCATAAAGAGTTTTTACATTTCTTCGTAATTGATCAATAAATAGTCTTATGTGTTAATTGCTGGTTGTGGTTTAGCTTAAATAAATATTTATCAATTTCTGTCTTCCCATAAGTTATTTATTTCTTATTCACAAGCTCTTTCAGAAGCATAAAATGTCATTCTATATCCTTCTAATACATCCTTCAAATGGTGGACTCCCCTTAGTGAAAGGCACTCATCAGCCCTAAATAATTTTCCTTTATTTTTCCCACATCCTATTTTTTATAAGTTTGAGAGCTAAGGGGAAAAAAAAAAAAAGAAAAAAAAAAGTCATTCTTGTTTGCTACAAACACAGAACTAACACTTCTTTAGATAATTAATCATCACATATATAAACACATTTAACTAAACATATATATAACTAAATATATATATATTTGGATGAAAGTTTAAATGAATGTTTTAGTTTAATTTACTAACACAAACATGCATTATTTTGAGAAAGTATTTGTTTTGTGAGTTTGTAGCACTTGAGTATGGCTGCATAGTCTGCTGAACCATTAAATAAATAAATTGTGGTATGATAAACATGTGAAGTTATTTACTCAATAAATGGTCCTTAAATTTTTTTATCAGGTTGTGATTCGGTTTTGGCTAATAGTGGATCTCAGATTTCTTGGTCAAATTATAAATAAAAAATGGCAAATCTTCTATACAGTAACATTGTCTCTGTCCATTTTTTTAATACTTTAGGAGTCCCGTCAATCCCAAAAAAATTTATCAACTTTTTCAGAGCGAACGTTCCAAACATTAAGGACTAATCCAAGTCGAGTCCGTATTGAACAAATCTGGTAACGCGGTCATGGGCATGTAGCCTTAGAACCCATGTTTTGTCACTTTTAGACTATTTGCAATGTATTTTTGGTTTAATCCGACAGACTTGTCAAACTCAAGAAACAGATGAAATATGCCACGAGGTCATGGAAGTTTTAACTGGATGTTAAAGAACTGCAACAGTTCGAAATAGCTGTACTAAATTTTCCCATTGAAATTTCTGGTCTTCCAAAGGTGCTGTCAGTCAAAATGTACGAAACACATTTTTTGTCCCTAAAAATAACTCAGTTGCCACTTTTAGACTCAGTGAAATACATTTTGCTCTTGAGTGCTCAAAAGAAAACCGGTAGAGATATTTTTTCCTTTTTATGAATTTGTCTTTTATTGCTTACTATTTCCACGAAAACTTACTATTGTTACTATCTCAGTTATTTAATAGTAATCATCGATATATGCAGCTTAGTTATTTAGTTTATATGTATATACTTAACTATTTCGTTAATAAAGACATCTAACCAAATAACCATACCCAAAAGGTGGTCTCGAATTCACCTCATATAACATACTAATATTATTAAAGACATAAACATATCAAGTGTCCGTAACACGTATGCAAGTCCTTTAACACGGTACCTTATGTTTTTCAAAAACTAATTCAATTATTGCGAAAAAAAATGCTCGGTATTTTCACAAATTTTTTTTTATTTTTTAACATGTCTTCACCCTATTCTCCTAGTAGAGTCATTACACTGTTCCACCTACCCCTTACTATTCTCCTTGGAGACTAACGTGGAAGTGGCCTTGTGACTGATATGACAGTGGAAGTCCTGGCCAGTTTCTCTATCATGTTCTGAGCGTCTGTGGCTCTCGCGCTCTTGGTCGTCCACCACTGGTTCGTATCCAGTGACGCAGCTGATGGAAGAGCGTAGAGCTCTTCCCAAGACTCTGCTTCCTCTTTCGCATGCGATGGAGGTGATAAACCATGTGGATTCTTTTGCTAATCGACAGAGATTGAACAACAAACACTACCTGACCGAGGAAAAAATCCTGTTTAATAACATGAGTTTTATTAAATACACGCGTGTATTTTTTTATTTATTTTTTTCTAAGCTCTCTAGTTAGAATTTTCGGATGAGGGATAAATATAAAATATAAAATACACGCGTGCATTAATAGTCAATTTAAATTTATATAATCACCAACAACAAATTTATACGAGTATACTATTATCGCGTGAATATCACTATACCCCTTTCATCATCTATAAGTCAACAACAACGGACCATTTGATAAAAACGGATGTTTTACAAAGATGGACGAGCTGGATATAATAACTGGAAACAGAAAGAGGGATAAACGATTGTAAGAAAAATCCACTCCCTACTCTAAAAAATAATGTCCATTAAGAGAGAAAAACTGCTTGGATCCCGTTAATTACATTTAACGAGGTTACTGTTCGGTACAACCAAAAAAAAAAAAACTTTATTCCCGGAATTACATGTAATTAAATTCTTCGAGAGGATGATCAGCCATTGTCGCCTACAGTCAACATTTACATTTTATACCGGATTACATTTTTTTTTTTTTTAATTTTCTTTTTTTTATAGTGGAGGGGAATAACATAAAAACGTTTTGGAAATAAGTTAATAGCTATAACGGTTTCGCTGCTATTTCTTTTTTTTTCCTGGCGTGGTAATCTTAAGATGAGATTAACCGTTTTTTTTTTATGATGAATATTGAACAGGAGATGATCACATAAGCAGAGCAAACATACCACTTATTATGCAATTTATTACATGAAAATCGTCGCAATAAATAATAAAAAGAAAAAAAAATTATACAAACCTGGAGAACTTTGAGTGTTGAATTTACATGAGCGAATAACAGGAGGGTTCGTCATACTACATGAGTTTACAGGGAAGTCCACAAAGGTACCATTTTTGCGTGTTTTGTTAAAACCTACGCTAAACGAGGGTTTTATAATCACCAGAAAGCTTACGCGGATGGAAACCTGATGTTTTCTATATATATAGTTGTTAGTTGTGCTATGCAATGTCGCTCGTTATCAGACGAAGAGAAAAAAACTAGTGATTCACAGTTGGGATTAGAACTTACGTCTTGATTGTTCATTGTGGATAGGAGCGTTCTCACCACTTGACTATCTCGCAACAATATAACACTTACGTACGAGCGACCAGTCTAAAAGTACTTCATAAATATAAAACTCACTCTGGTCTATACAACCTCCCTCAACACGGCATTACTTGGTTTCTTGGTGGATAAAATTATTTTCTTATTCCAATTTTCGAAAAAAGAAAAAAAAAAGGTGAAATTAACTGTAGATAATAAGTGGAATTTTTTAAAAATTAACTTTTGAAAAAAGCAAATTTGTTTTAAAATTCTATGAAAATGTATCATAAACTCAAAGAGAATATTACAGGGAGTTTCAGACAGATACACCTACGCTAAACCTATTATTATACTAAACCTACGTGACTCGACAATTAATCGTATAAAAGCTAAGTTTGAAACGAATGAAACTGTTCAGGATGTTCATAGAGAACGTTCCAGAAGACCATGATCATCGACGAGTGAGCCAGCCAAGAAAGAGTACTGGAAAGTTATCGCGAAACATCCAAAAAATCTGTAAAACGGACAAGTCACTAGATTGGCTTCAGCAAATCAAGTGTCCATAACAAGTAAATGGAAAAGTTACATTCTATCAATAGTGCTTGGACAAATGTTTTTGTTAGGAGCAATGAAGCTACATGTACATTTAATGGCGCAATTAATCGACATAATAGCAGTTACTGGGCAACTGTAAATTCACATGTTACGCAGGAACACCATGTACATTAATCAGGAGTTTCAGAGCGGTGTGGCATTTCGTGCACTTATACATACTTCCAATAGGATTTTCCAACATAAATTTTCTTCTTTCCTAAGTTTATTTTGGTCAACTCATTATTTCCAATTAAGTGCACCTGTAAAGAAAGAATAATCAGAAGATAACGACCCGTTAAACAGTGCATACATTGTTTGGGACACCCTGTATATTGGGAGTTAAATTAAATTGTAATGTGAGAAACATGAACAATGATTATGAAGCATTCCTAGTCCTGAAGATGACCGGATATGCGAATTGTCGACTAGTATAAAAATAAACAATTGGAGAAACTGTACAGCCTTTTTTGAAAAATTGATTTTTTCTCATTGTCCTAATTTCCAGAAAATTAACGAGTCCCAATAAGAGAGGTGCCATTGGTGGTTTTCGACATTGGCTAGCCTAGTGGCTAGAACGTTCACTAATGTTTCTTTTTAACTAAAAATCATTAAGATTTCTGGTTTTGAAAAACGTTAGAGAAGCAGCTTGAATAGTTTATACACATTCACCTTCTTGTATTATTTAATTATTATTAGTCCAAGATCCTTCCTGTTATTTTTAAGGCCCAGAAGCCCAAATATACTGACGGACAAGGTAAATATTTCAAACGTTTTTTAACTTTTAGTGGGCCATTATGTTCACGGCATTAGGGAGCCCTGAGCTCGTTTGATCTGCGTCCAGAAGATTTAGTGGGAAATTAATCTCGTTCCTTTTTTCTAATTTTAACTTCGTTTACATTTTACTTTTGTGTTTATATCCTTCTAGTAATTTAATTTATTTACTTTTTTAATAACCATAGAAAACGTATCAGCCCACTTCATTCTCTTTCTCTCTCTCTTTGTGTCTTTCATTGTATGTTAACACGCTAATATTTGCATAACGTATTAAACCCCTCTTCCGACTTTATTTCGAAGCTTGGATTATTATTATTACACTGCAGATAAGATGAAAGAATTATATCTATGTTTACACTGTAAAAACAATTGACTGTAATCTAATGAAATGCAAAATTGTTCAATCGTTAACAACACATCGGAAATGTGGGAGGGATAGGGAAAGTACATGCAAAACTTAAACTCCTTTTTTGCTTTATGATCAAATTAAATTGAGTTTGGCAGATCAAATTAACTTAAAGCCACTCTCTGCTGGTTCCAAAGTTAATTAATTCCGCTGCCATTCCATCGCTGGGCTCAGAACTAAATTATTCATTGTATACATCGGTGTATAACGGTCACATTTAAACGAAATATTGAAACAAATACTGGCAACTGCGTACACATCTCTGGAATATCTAACAAAATGCCTAAAGTCCAGCAAAATTTATTTAAAGATGAAAACTTATTGATAACTGGGTTAGTAATTATTAATCAATTAAACCATCAAAACTATACTGATTATTCTGTCAAAAGTTCATATACCTATCGCAGGTGCAACATTCATACCCTCCTCCTACACACCTTGTTGCGCTGCAAAAGATCTTGAGTCTTATCCAGTTATTCTCCCTACGGCTCTCAGCATGTGGGCTGAATAGCATGTGGAAGGAATGTTTTGACATAAGCCCTTCTTATGCATGTTTCTCAGTAGTGATTTCAATACGGATTCCAGGCAAAGATACATTTCCTCGCTTAAAAACATACATAATTCATTCGCGAGCAAAATTTACTCAGTTTTGTGTCATTTGTTTTTGAAATGGGCCATGCTTTTATCCTCCAATTTTTCTTTTGTGTTTTAATAAGAATTTGTAAATCTTAAATTGGAAAATTTAAAAAATAACCAAAATCTGCTAAATTGTTGGCCATACCAACCGGCTTTAGGCCAACCCATTAATTACTTGATTGATTAGTATGTTGATTAATTTATACATTTTATTTTAACAAGAAAAAATTATGAGAGGACTAGAATTCATCTTGGATATATCTGATTACTGTTCAGGCGCCATTATTTCTAGGTAGTCAGAATGTTCCGGGTCTAAATCCCTTACGTTTTTTTCTCTTTTTAACTATTAAAATTAAGGGACATTACATGCTACAACTAATAATTTAATGGTTATTGTTTTGTTGAATCGGCGTTCCCGTAGCATGCTGAATTTCTACTGCGGAGACCAGGGTTCAATCCCAGGATTTCCTATGATATTTGTTATTGATATGCCATTAGTTGTTTAATGGATTGTGTTTACAAAGCTATATCTCGACTCCCTATTCTTTTGCAGCCAGTTATTTCGTTGGGATAAGAAAATGTTTGGTCGTGGTAGCTCCTCGACCTCGATTTAAGACCTCGGAACTTACAATTATTTTTGAAGGTTTGGAATGAGTGACGAACCGCCAGAACAGTAGTGGACACAAATAGCCGATGCAGTGAGCACGTGTGTGTAATGAGACGACTCCCGAGTTGGCTCAGATAGTTGGCACAGCTCCTGGTGACTCACATGACATCTCCGACCTCTTTCGGCCTGTAAAATTTATTGCTCACTCACGCCCTCGTGGGCAACTTGATTGGACAGGTCCCGGGTTGAGAAAGGCATGATAAAATCCGGCGAGACTTGGAGAACTGATCGTGGAATTTGCTCCTTAGAAAAGAGGCCAAGACATGTGTGATGTATCACACAATTAAAGGTCATGGTTGTGAAAACAATTTATGTGACTTTGAAATCGTACTCCACTTATGTCCCAACACATATTATATAATTTTTTTTTTTACTTGAATGCCTTACTACATGATAGGAGTTTTTTTTTTAATATTCAAGAGATCTATATTTATATGGAATAGTCCTTCAATATTTTTAAATGGATTTAAATTTATTTTAAGCATCATTAGGCAACTACCGTTCAAAAAGCTCAGGTTGAGTTAAAGTTGTGAGGATGAATTTAATTACACCTTTTATGACCTCGAAATTATAATCCACTAATGCCCCAACACACATGTCATATATGAACGTAGAGATATTTAAGTTGATACCCGACTCAATATGATAGAATAGCATTCTTTTTTTATAAACAACTAATTAATTAATGACAATCAATGTTTATGGTGATAAGAGTAGTGGATGAAACATCAAATGAAGTCCATGGCTAATTTCTTGACTCTTTGTCGAGCAGGGTAGTCACAGGGGAAGAGGAAACCGACAAATAAACAGGCGTAAAAATATGAAGGTTCCTGGTTCCAAAGAAAAACAACAAAATTCCAGAAACAAATAATAGTGATAAAGTTTTTGAAAAATTCCCCGGATTAGAAACCGACGTCTTAAACTGCTAATCCTCAAAAGATTGCCTTTGGCATCCAGCCCTGGAGAATATTTATCCTGATGAGAGATACCTTAAGGCTTGGGAGTGATCGGGATTGAGGGAATCTGTGGATTAGCCCTCTCACCGAGCTCTACAGGGAGCTTAACTGTGGACACAGGGAGGCGCTTTAACAGGATGAGATTAAATGGGATGGTCTACTAAATCTCCGTTTAACAATTAGTATTAGTAATTTAGTAATTGCTTCTACTACTTAACAATACAATAGTAAACATTTAAACAGCTAGAGAGGGTCTGATTTTATGTACGAACCCCATTCATGGATTCGATCGTGGTTGTAGAAACAGTTTTAATTTTTAAAGTTATAACTCTCCTTCATCACTTTGGATAGTTAATAGGTTTATAGGATAGTTATAATGGGTTGATTATAGACTCTATAAGGCATTGCATATGAATATTATCAAAGAGCAACAGTCATCTTCAGGCTACTGAATTAATATTAAGCAAAAAGTACATTTTATTGTTAGCAGAGGGATGTCACTAACCCACATTCTCACAGTCCGGGATCGTTAACTCGAAATCTCTTTGTTTTGAGTCAGCTTCTCTAATTTATGACATGTTTCTAGTCTCAGAATCAATTTAAGGTTAAGTGTAACATGAATGTAGAATTATATTCTTGATGTTATTGATTTGACGCCATCGAATACTCATAAGTGGAGTAGCAGCCATTGATAGTGACTATCGAGTTACAAGAGATTCTGTAAACGTCGAGTCACTTGTCCCTTATCTATTCCAATTATCATTTATGACGAAAATATTATCTTTGTCGTATGACATCCCGCCAGTCAAGGAAATGAGTTATTTGTTATAATAATTAGTGATAATTAAAGTATTAGTACGTGAGTGTAATTATATCAACTTTAACTAATCTTTAATCATTCTATTATTCGCTAATAACCATATACTATGTTGAACTGGTAAACAGCTTAACAGTTTCAAATCCCTTAGGTGTATCATGAGTATTAACGTGCATTATTTACGTAGCCACTTAGACCGTTTTCTTGAAAATTTAGGAGACGCTAGTACGGAACAAGGCGAAAGATTTTACCAGGATATTATAACTATGGAGGCGCGCTTCCAAGGAAGATGGGATACGTACGTGATGGCAGAGAATGTCACGCAAATAAGCTTCCGAAGTGTTGAGTGATTAGTTGATTTGATCGGTGACTTTTTCCTCTATCTTTGTATATAATAATATTTGTATAATATAATTCCGTGTGTAGTTTTTTTATTTGATCCAAGGATTTAACTTAAAATGGTGTAACGGATATTTCACTAAAATGCTAGTGACATATCTTATATAAGATCTTAGAAATTTGAGCTCATAGGCAAAAACTAATACCCTATTTAAATTCAGGGCATCAATTCCATATGAAATCAGTTTTCACTAAATATTCAACAAAACACCTGTTGGCCTCTGTTATTGATTCCAAAAATTATTTTCATATATCAGTACTGACGTTAGAGTTGAACGAAAACGTGCAGCGCCATACGCCTTCGCTCGAACAGATGGCAGGAAGATAGCTGTGGATAAATAAGAGGATTGTAGGGTGGTAGCAGCCCTCCAAACAGTCCACATCCGCCGGAAGCTCTTTGCCAACCCCTTCCACGGTGGCCCTAGTTCTTATCGTGGAGCGGCAATTTAGGCACACAACTCTTCCTACCCATAAACACTACTCCTCCCCCCCCCCCTATAGTATTTCTTGATTAAACGTGCCCGTCTTAAAACTGAATAACAACAGCTATCATCAGGATTTAGTGGTTAAATAATGTTCCTCTGTCATTCTGAAGTGGAATATGCTTGTTTTATTGCAGTCATAAATTATTTTCAACAATAAATAAAAACAGTTTATATATTTTATCCTGAAGTTTTAGGAGTTGAATTACTGTTCAAGGGTACATACAGTATGGGGCTTTGTGCACACAAATGTTATTGCATTCTCTGTTATCTAAAGAATTTATCTAAAGTCATCAGAACATTGTTTTGCTGCAAGCTTTTTTTTTTTTAATCATAAGTTTATTTTCACTATAGATAATTTTTAACTTGTTGTCTTTTGTAACCTTAGCATTTTACTAGTTGGGTAAGTATTTGGATCTCGATCTCACAAATCTTGCCTTGTAAATTTGATAATCTAATTAAGGCATACAAAGGAATGCTGTTGAGTGATTATTCGTCATATTCTTAAATATTGACCTAAATAAAAAATTAAAATCGGGCGGAGCGGCATTAAGGTTTTATTTTGTTGTTTTTAAGTTATTTTTCCGCTACAGTTTACGGGGGGAAAGTCAGAACTTTAAATCTTAAATAGCATCTGACCTGACATATCTTTAAAGTTAATGGAACGAGCCAGACTTTTTTCAAGTTAAAAATTGTCTTACCTACTAACTTTTTTTTTTTTTCCTTCATAGCCCCTTTAAATTTACAGACAATCATATATAATTACAGATCCTCAGGCGAATCCATTTAAAAATTATTTTGTATTTCCTGTAGCATCACAACATTATATACAGGTTTTGCTATTCTATAGAAATTATATAATGAACAAACAAGTATAATGATATACATTATACGTGACTTGACTAACCGTTGTTCCATTTCAATCTAAAACTAATCAACATATTTCAATGCGTCGAGAAGAATGCCATTGAAATTATTTGTAAAACAGAGACAGTAAAAATTAATCGTCGCGTACCTGTTCAAAATAAAGCTTTCTTATAGATTTTCATTTGAATTAAAGAATGAGTTGTTAATTTACCTTAAAGTTTTGCATCTTAACAGTTGTTTTTTTTTTCCTTTTTGCAAAAAAGTCAAGTTTTTTTACATTTTGGGACATGTGGAAGTTTGAAAACCATCCATCTTACTCCGGTAGTTTGTTTACCCATAAATAGTTTAGAAATATCCTTCATTTATGTGATAACTAAAATGCTTACATAAATAAAATAAATATTTATATTGTGTAAAACCTCTCGATGGCATCTTATCAGACGTGAAAAGAAATCACAGAACCCTCTCGTGTAGCAATGTTACACCATGCAATGCTGTTTTTTTCTTGGTTTTTTTTTTTTTGTATTGCAATACAGTGCAAAATTAACTCTTCGGTTCTTTACATGAATGTCCATACTCATGCCGTACTTTTGGTGTTGTGATTTCATTCCTGTAGCCGTCGGTCAGCAAATATTCATTAGGCCTCTCCTTGGGGATGACGGTAATGTACATTAATAGGTGTGCAATCATCATTGGAGTGGGTTCGATGGGTATTTTTTTCATTGCTAGTTATTAACAAGTGTAATAACATTTTATTATGTTAGGATTCGTTTTGTTCGTTCCCCTGCTAAAAATATAGTCAGTAACTTTTGTTAAGAAATGTATGGAATGACATTGTCAAAACTTGTATCATCTGTTCGTTGTATCACTAGATTTCATAATCTAATAAAGAATATAAAAAAATGCCGCACCAAAATACACGTGTGCCGCACGAGGTGGACCGTCCCTATCCCCCCCCCCCCTTCAGGTTCGCTACTGGTTGTACTGTTGCTCTGAATTAGATTTCGCATTAAAAAATGTTCATATCGTTTAGTGTAAATCATTTAGGCGAATATATTCCCACTTATGTGTTACTAACGAGTGCCAGATCAGACCTGGGGAGGATCAGCCCCGATAGCTCGTTGGTGTGGAAATCTTCTCTTTTCCGGATCCTCAATTCAGAGGTATTCATTTGCAGTCAGTGCCATGTATTGAAGGGTGGTTTGTGTCTCATTCTGTCATGCTCATTCATACCTCATATCCAATTCATCTCGCTCAATAAGTGCAATTTACGCTCATACAATATGAACTTATAAATTACAGGCGCCTTATTCCTCCGCTATATGGCGAAGAAATGTCAAGATGTATTTTATGTTTGAAATTCTCAACAATCCAGCCTGTATGTGATTTCGAATTATTTTTTGTGTTGTTTTTTTTTTATCGGCTTCTACCTTATTTCCTGTATTTATTCAGTAAATGCGGAAAAGAAAAACTGAAGGCAAGCTATACATTCCGGCAGCAGGAGAATGATCCTTGCTGCCAAAAATGCCAGTAAAAATAGACCGGTTCTAAACACCTACTTACACAGTGCTGGGGGCTGTATATTTATTCTGGCCGCTAACGTCTTGCTTTGACCGGGCGATGACTGACCTCAATGCTTTCGGTGTCTCTGTTAATGGAATGCCAATTCATTTTTCGCTTCTGGTAAATCCCTGGAAATCGGAAACCCGGAACCTTCCTATCTCCGGTCTGGTCAGTCCACTGAGCTATGAGAACGAAGCTTGTAAATATCAAATCTCTTTAGCTACACTGTCGCAAATCACGGAAAAGCCTTCATTTTTGCTTTTCATTTAATTTTTCATTGGGTTTGTTGGCTTTCTATCGCATTAAATGTATGGAATATTTAATTTATGAACACATCGTCGGTTTATTGGTAAAACTCACTAAGTGCATTTTGAGTTTATTGGCCAACCCTACCCAAAAGTCCCATTTTTTTTCATAAAAAAACTCACCAAGTGCCATTTCTGTTTTTGGAGTATCACTAACTACGCCATTCTAAATATTGTGTTCTGATCTCGCTGTCACTTTTGAAATCTCTGTTAGTCAGTTTTACCTCCAAAACGACGATACACAGACTTTAATCATTAGACTTTGCAGGGTTCTCTCTATGATCTTAACTGAGTTCCCCCCCCCCCCCTCGCTGTTTTCATTAAAAATAAATTCAATTTTACTAAACAGCCAATAGCGGGTATTATTAAATTTCAAAGTGGTGGTAAAGTAAAATCGGTGAGGGTTAGAAGAGAATGAACAATTACGGAGATGAACAGATTAAAAAGTTGAGTGTCGGCTAAGTGCGGGGCGTTCAATCTGCCCTCCCCCGGGACCGCAATAAACCCTCTTCCCGTTAACCTAATCTTCCCCGCTCTCCCTTATATTGCCATCGTCAAATTTTTAATCTCTTCTCTCGTTTTGATTGGATAACTTCTGTCCTCTGGGGCCGGTGGTTGTGGGGGGGGGGGGACTTGACCGCGGCGAGGTCATTGTGTTAGTGACTAATAGCAGATTTGAAACGAGCGAGCTCGCCTTTTTTACTGTGGCTCATTTTAATGTATTTCATGGATACTAAAAGTTACACAAAAAAAAAAATAGTTTTTATGATACATGATAACTGTTAAAAGTTTTGGTTCTGCTTTAGTTCGTGGAGACGTATTAAAATAGGTGACAAACTATTACAGACACAAATCGGAAATTGTATTGAATTTTGTGTCTTAAAAAACAAAAGTCCTAGTGATAATGTTAAAACAATTGATTTGAACAAGAACACATTTTTTATCACCTTGTTATAACAAAACACGTAAAGCTCCAGGATTTCAAGGTCTCGTTACACAGCATAGTTATTGTTTAAAATCATGTATTTAAGTAATTAAAAAAAAAAAAGAAAAAGAAAAATGAATTTATGTTTCTAATGTGTATTATTTTTTTTTCAGGCTTCTGACTCAGGGTCTGTGCTTTTCTCTGAATCTCCGCCTCCTGTACGAAAACGTAAGTAGCACTTATTCATACTTCTTTATATTTCAATGTGTGCTTTAAGAATTTATGGAACAAAAACATTAATATTAACTTTATGAAAATTAATTTTCATAAAGGCCAAAACCATCTCATTATTAATGGCATTTCATAAATTTTGACGTTTCGTCTATTGTGGCATCATCTGGATTGGCAACATTTATAATTTTCACCTATAAAAATTTTCAAAAACTTGAAACAAAAAAGCCCTAATATACAATGTAATATTTTTATAAAACATAGATACTAATAGCGTTTGATTAATAGTATTATGAGGAAAAAAACTTTACTTTTTCAAACCTTCACTTCCATTTTGATAATTTTGACTGGTAAATCTACCGAAATAAGTTTGTCTTCTTTGTAAACGGCGGTTCGTGAGGTAGGTGCAAATATAGCTTAGAACGTCCTTCGGAAACATCTAGTTTGCACCAAAAATAGGACCGGTTCAATTTTTTTTTTGTTTGTCTGCACCTCTGTTTATGGTTCTGTTATCTCACTCTAAGCGTCCCAGCTGTCAAGTCTTTTCTAAATTGTCATAAATACATTTCGAATCCGGTAGTCGAATGGAAGTCATAAACATGATTCCGTTCGTCTGAAAGTTCAAAGGTACAGTCCAAAACCCCTCAAAATGCTGATATCGTTTTGATTAAAATACAATTCCGGGAAGTCTGGACACAAAAATAAAAGCGGGCTCGCTTTGCTAACTTCTTACATTTCATAAAGCTTAATGTTTTTGAAGTCTCAGTCCAGAAGATGTACGGTTAAATACATTCCAGGAAGATTCCCAAGAAATTTATTTAAGTTTTAAGGGCCAATATTAGAACTCGCGCATTTAATGCGTTCCATGCCAGTTTTAATTGCTTTATTACGTTAATATTTTAGCTATTGATATTATTACTTGTTAAAAGACGATTTTAAGATGGTTTAAAAAATTAAGTATTTTTTATCGAACATTTAGTAGTAGTTTAATAATAATTAGAATAATAATCAATAGTAATAAAAACCTAGTTTAAGAAGTTTATTAGATACTGCATGTGTAGTCCCCCCCCCCCGCCCCCATGTGAATATCTCTTGATAATCACTTTCTACGTTATTATTCCGTTTGTATGTTTTTTTTTTATTCATAATTCTTGAGAACAAATTAAACAAAAACATTTTTTGAAGAATGAAAAAACTTTTTTTTTATCGATATAATAATGAACGAAGCCTCATGGCCTCCTGCTTGAGCTTTCGTAACACCTTTAGTCTTGCCTGCATGGTGTTGCATAATATTATCGGATATCATTTGTAATGCATAAAATAAGTCATTACTTTGATTTCTCTTTTAATGATAACTTTGGACTTATAGAGCCAATTTTGCAATTGGCAAAAGTGCCAATATCATTGCTGTTCCCATTACTTTGCAAAACAAAACATCTGTACTGTACTAAAGTATAAAGTAGTAGTTTATAAAATGAATGACCTATGACTATATGTTTATAACGTAGTAAAAGAAAGCCCACAAAGGTCTTTTGAAAATTGTAAGAGTAACAAAAAATATTTGTATTTACTTACTTATATGTATGTAATTGTTAAGAGTACAAAAAAAAAGAGTTGCGAAAATTGTTTCAATTAGGAAGGAGATACAAAAAGACATTCATTTTGTAAGGAAGGTATTGTGTACCCAAGTAAAATATTTACTCGTGCAAGTCATTTTTCACTAGGAAAGTTGTTATTTGAACTAAATAATTATTAAACTGTTTGTTGGCATATTGTTATAACTAATGTATGATTGTATTGTTACAGAGGATGGAGGAGGAGACAGAGACAACAGTGGGAGCGGAGCGGTGCCCGCAGCGGCCGTGGTCAACGGACACGGAGGTGGCAGCCCGCCGCGAGAGGAGAAGCCTGCCCCGCCTTCGCCGCCTCCGCAACCGCAGCCGCCCCAGCCCCCGCCTCCTCAGGTCTTCTCACAGCCAGCACCTCCACAAGTCATGGTCAGTTTTCTGCCCTTCTTCCTTAGTATCTACCGTACCTGTTTCACATGCCCTAAACCATAGCCTATTCCCGGAAAAATGTCTATTGGGCACATAGTGTGGACACGTCACGAGTGTCGAGTGTCCAACAGTAGACACTGCTACATATGCGCCCCCAAATGCTTGGAAATTTCCCAGTCTAAAATTGCATCTAGTTGCTTGCCTGTGTTTATTGTATATTAAGTACTTAAGCTTAGGTAGTACTTAGTTCATCGAATATTTATCGCAAATAGCAGCCAGCACTGTATTTGCCGTTACAAAATTATAATCTTGAGACCCGCAATATATGGTGTATGTTGCTGCCCTGTGCGCTATTTCTCTTCTATCCACGTCACCTCTTTACTTTGATGATGTCAAGCAAATTACTGATTAGTCCCCCGCCCACCTGCATGTGGCAACACCACGACAAGTAGCCCCTTCATCCCAAGCGTCTAATTTCATGACGGCGACTGTCATTGAATTGTTACATAGTGTTAGGGTTACATGCTTGACAAGTTCGACCAGGTATCGGTCTAGAAGTTCGATGCAAATGCCTGGCAAATAGTGAGCCACAGTACGAGTATATTCCCTCCTAAATCAAAAATTCTTCACGCTGAGCTCAACATCCCATCTATTCAAGATCTAGCCCGCTACCAGAACTTTCATTCCCTCCTGCCTAGCCATCCTAATCCTTATACTAATGCTCTATACTATCATCTCATCCCCGGCAATCCAGAGAGACTCCTAAAGCGGAGGTGAAGTGACCTCTAAAAAACTAACATTTTGTTTTAAATGAGCTATGACTTCTGAAGTGGTTTTAGCCAATGAGCCATTTCCCAAAAAAAAATTACAAGGCCTTATAAGCCCAAGTTCTAAGCACTCCTTAAATACTACTGTAATTATTGCATGTAATCAATATATTCATAATATATCAATGTTATCAATATTTTATAAAGGAATATATATTATATTATTAGTAATGAAATCCTGTATCTAACTACTATATATTTCCTGATATGTTTATGTTTAGTACAATGCGAATGGGTGTCGGCAGGTGGCCCCGAAGACGGAGAGGATGAGCCCTGTGGCGGTGGTGAATTCTTACCCGCCACCTCCGATCGTGGCAACGACGGCGGTCCCGGCTGCAGTGTACCCGGGTCCGGGGTACCCGCCTCAGCAGCACAGCTCGCACCAGCCGCCGCCTCCCATGTACCACCCGCCGCTTTACGCGCCCTACAGCTCCACGCCGTATCTGCCTCCTACATCCCAGGTTTGTACAAACTCCAGTTCTATATTAAATGTATGAGTTGATGGCTCTGTTGGGAAATCCACTTAGGCTTATGAAAAAGAGAGGTTTTCATCGAACTGATTAATCGATAGTGTCTTGCTGACTTACTATGTATTAATAAAATTGATGAAAACCTACTATCTTCCCTCTTATAAATTCTCGGCTAACGATGAATTTAATACTAATTGAAAAGAAAAACTTCAAGTCGTGTGCGATGAATCAGGCAATCGTGGGTTTCGAGGACACCAAAATCTTTAATTTGATACCCTGTACAATCTTCGTCTTTCTTTTCCTCAACCTTTCGCAACTGATGCATAAAGTCACCCTTGGGCTGCTCACCTTCGTCGATCTCTCACTGGTTTGTGTGTGATTGAGATCATCAGGTGTTCTACACTACATTGTTACAACATCTCTACAGCTACCCTACTGTCTTCTTCGAGGACGCGTATCTTCTGGAGTGGAGGTCTAGTAGGCCTTCCTCATTTTT
This sequence comes from Acanthosoma haemorrhoidale, assembly GCA_930367205.1. Classification (NCBI taxonomy): domain Eukaryota; kingdom Metazoa; phylum Arthropoda; class Insecta; order Hemiptera; family Acanthosomatidae; genus Acanthosoma; species Acanthosoma haemorrhoidale. The sequence goes on along the minus strand of OV884015.1, from coordinate 49,300,529 downwards.
CTTCTAAGCTCCATCCTGAGAGTGCGATCTAGCCATTTCAGTCTTTCAATCTTTATTCAAGAGAAATTTTATAAATCAAAATTGCTAATAAATCTGCACCTTTCCTTCACAGCCATTGTCCAGAATCACACATTGGACTAGGATAAGTCTTAAATGGTTCAATAAAATCTATCGCTTTTCTCACTTCTGACAACTTCAAATATGTTAATGATTCAAATGTAATAATGATTATTTTTGTGAACAAATTGTTTTTTCCTAAGGACCACAATTTTAACAAAAACCGTTTTTCCGCTCTATAGACTCAGTACTCAACTCAGCTTGATAGGAAAATATTGATTTTTTAATCATCAAGTAATTGATTGATGAGCTTAATTGTTTTTCTTGGGGTTACTTTTTATTTTTAGCATCATTGGAATATCAAGTGGAAATAATATGAAAAATATCATCCCTGTATATCAACATGTGTTCAATAAGATTATTCCCACAATTTTAATGATTGTTTGTGATTACAAATTAAATAACATATTTAACTAGATATAATTAACAACTTGAATCCAACTTTAAAAGGGTACAAGCTTACAATTCTATGAAACCTTCATCAAGGACTTCATTCTTCTTAACCAATTATCATCTGTTATTCCTTCAAAATAAATCAAAACTGAATTAGCAGAAAAGACTATGATGTTGTAACTGATTTTGCCGATGCCATATTTGGGTAATCACCCTGCCTGACTTGCAATGAATAATCAGGACAACAATTTACATCGGATATTGTATGCATAGGGTCAAGTAATTAATTATCAAGTGATTATTTTTCTACTTGCTGTCCTACTTCAATTTTACTCAAATTTCACTTTCATCCAAGTACTTATAATGGATTTTTATAAAATGGCAATATTTAAATACGCTGCCATGATAAAAGTGAAGTAAGGCTAGAAGGAGAGCTGAGACTAACCCAAACTAATTAAGTTAGGATGCTGTTAGTGGAATGTGATTAATATTAATGGAAAGTTCAGCCAAGTGGAAAACAGGACCACCTCACATAATTAGACTGATATTGCATTTCCTCAGTCCCATCATCCTAATATCATCCCCCCTCTTCTTCAGCCATTATTAATGAAGCTATTGTCTCCCCCTTCCAATCAACACCTTCACTCTTACTTTTAATTATTTATTTTACTAACCTGGTCCAGTCCCTCGATTATAACAGATTCACTGTTTAGTAATGATGTTAAATGTTAAAGTGAAATTAATGTTTATATAGATGGTGTAAAATGTTAGGTAATAAGAATCACTAATGTTTCTTATCGGTTATAAGTTAGCGCAAGAGTGATTATATTTATGGAGGTGTTGGCATTATAGTTTTTGTTTGCACACTTAAAATTTTGATCTAATATTTCATTTGTATGTCTTGTTCTAATAATATAATAATAGCTATTAAACGGTTAATATTGTTATTTACTAAAGTTAATATTTGGAGTACTAAAGAAGGACTTTAAATGAATAGAAAAGCTAAAAATAACTCATTTCTTATTTGCCATGTCAAGAAATGTTAGCAGATTTGTGAAATTTTCATTTTAAACATTTTCTTACAAGTCTAATATAAATTTAAGCAAAACTGTATGCAGTAACTAGTGATAGTAATATTTTTTTTATGATCTTCATGAATTAATTTTATTACAACATTTCACTTATTTATTATATATTTTTAAGAACTTACCTTATAACTTTTATTGTGATTTATAGTATTGCTTAGCTTCTAATTTAAATTAATTTGAAAACTTTTTTTCAGAGGGTAAATCGTTCACCAATGGGAATGAAGATAGTAACAACAACCAGTTCCATAATGACGACAACCACAACGACCAGTCACAGAGAGACTGTGAACAGTGCTATGGTTGGTCGAAGCCATAGCCCCAGGGGTCACAGTCCAACTAGAGAAAGGGACAGTTACAGGTAATTGTTATGAAACAATAATAAAATAATCTCTTACAAATATTTTTGATTTCTTAAGTTCAAATTATGTGACTATAATATTTCCCACTTATTCCAAAACCAGAGCATTATTATATTTTGTTAATTATAAATATGAACAATAATGATGGTTAAGCCTAGAGAGAGGCAATTAGGAAAAAAGAAAACTCAGGCCTACAAGAAAAAAATGTGTTTTTGGTGGCTAGGATTTTAGTAATGAATTTAGGTATATTTGAGCCCTGAGTCTAAATATGAAATCAGTTTTCTCTATCTGCTCTACTTTTATAGTTCAGAGTGCTTTTTTTTAATGTGCAGCTCTCCATGAAATGTGTAGTTCAATCTCCATTTTGTGCAGTTCTAAATCACATATAAGGATTGGTTCCTGTATATTTGCCCTATTCCCAGTCTGCTGTCAGGCGTGGTGACTGCACTGCTCACCGCATCAGGTCTGTAAAATTTGTACAGAACATTTGTGACAGTGAACTACCAGGAAAAGAAAAAGTCTGGAATTCGGCGTATTGATGTTTGGGAGAGGACCCAAAAACTACTTTTATGATTGCTATTTCTGCATAGTAAATATTCCTGGAATGAATCAAAACAATCGTAGCAAGTGAACTTATCCTGATTTAGTCTCTGCAAGATGCCCGGTCCCTCACTTAAAGGAAGTGTCAATCCCAACATTTCATCAGCTACCAGAGTTCTGTGAGGACGAGTGTTGTCCCTCTTATAACCCTCATGATACTAATGAAGGTGACAATGATTATGAGGGGATGTCATCAATCCCTCAACATTTCAACCAGGATGAGTTAAATGACCTCACCAGAGATATCAACCTGTCCAAAGAAGCTTCTGAATTGCTGGCTTCCAGGTCGAAGGACAAAAATTTGCTGGAACAAGTAATCAAAATTACCTTTTACCGTACAAGAGAAAACGGTCTGCTACCCTTTTTTTCTCAAGAAAGACAGTCTTGTATTTGTTATGAAATCAGAGGACTCCTGGAAAAAATGGGTCTTCCAAACTATTTGCCAGATGATTGGTACCATCAATCAATATTGTTCCTATCAATAAATATTGATAGCTTAAAGCGAAGTTTGAAATGTGTTCTTGGAAATGGGAATAGATATGGTTCAATACCAATTGGTCACTCGGCAAAAATTAAAGAACATAAAACCATAGCTTTGATTTTTAAGAAGGTCTTTTTAAGTAATTTCTCTCTTTGTCTTCTAGCACATTCTTTCTCTCGTACCTTTAACAGCTGTTGCTTGAACACCTGAGCCATGAGTGCATAAGGGGTACATGTCATATAACTGGCAATGACAAGAATTTAATGCTGAAATACTTAATGAAATCACCCAATATATAAAATTGATAAGATAAAATGGGAAATTGTAAAACCTTGGCAGCAAGCTGACAGTAAATAATAGGTGTAAATTATTTTGTGTCCCAGGGCAATTATAATTCCCAGTTTCATTACTTATTTGTGAAAGAACTAATAACAACTATATTAGAATATGACATGTATTTGTACTTTTTACTACATTTAAAAGTATAAGCAAATTAATATGAGCTCTATACATGTGAAAACACTTTCTAAATTGTATTGTGTCTTGCAGCAGTAATGTTAGCAGTCTCAGCAGAGGAAGTGTTGGTACGCCAGTAAGCCTTCCACCTTATCATCAACCACCACAACAATCTTCTTTATCATATACAAAGCCTTCAGTATGGGTCAGGTAATAATATTGTTAAAATAATTATTTCATTTTCTCTTAATTTTAATGGCTTAGTGGTTTTACTGCACAACATTGAAAAACTTCTTAGTAATAATTTCCTTTCCTTTAATAATACATTTTTTTTCAGCTCCAGCAGTGGTTCACAAGTTCCACAACCTGCGCGGATAAGTCACCCTCAATTCCCCGCCCCCATGTTTCCGCCTGCGCCACCGCCTGTCTCAACTGCTCCCCCTCCTGCTCCAAACCCATTTTCGGCCGAGTCTTTATTTCAGTCTAGTAAGTATGAAATGTACTGTACTAAATTTTTAATTTAATATTGAAAAGTTGGCTTAATAATAATTCTCATTTAGGATTATATTCTTTTGGCTGAAGATGCGCCCGACTGAGTAGTATTACAGTTAAATCTGTTACTACTGGAAGATTCTGTTTTCAGCCAGCTCTGTTCACCAGTTGCAGAATATTTCCCATTCTACAGGAAGTTTGCCCCTGTTGCCATATTGTTTTTACAGCAGGGAAACTTTTCGATTCCTACTAATTCAGTATAACTTTCTGTGGGTACATCTTAATTAAAAGATTGAGCAAAGCTCTGCACTTAATGGGTGTTTAGACAAAACTGAGAAAGTAGCCTTGCTTGAACATGCAATACGCCCCTCCCGCAAGTCTAACACATTCAAAGAGGTCTGCCCTAAGTTTGTAAATGCAGTTGTAATTTTTTCTGTTGCTTCAATTAAAATGAAATATCTCTTGATTTTTTTTTTTTTTTTTCTGAATTGGGTTTTGATACAGTTTATGTTTGTTCCTCAGATCAAGGTGACCTTCTTCGACGAGAACTGGACTCTAGGTTCTTAGCAACACAAGATAGAGGTCCATATATTCGGACCGAAATGCACCATCATCAACACCAGCATACACATGTTCATCAACACACGACTCCTATTATTCCTCCTCCAGCACCCACACTATTTACTCCACCTATGGTTAGTATTTTTAATATTAAATTTATATTGTTTTTTTATTTAGTTGTTTTAGCTGAAGATGATAGTTTAGAGCTGTCAAAAATGATATTGGTGAATAAATACCATATTGTGGAAAGACGGAAGATTTATTACTTAAAATTGAAACAGTTTTAATTAAAAAAAATTGTTTTTACAAATTATAACTAACTAAATGCTTTATTATTATAAATTAAATTAATGATTGATAGGAAGTTTTAAGTTTATATTCTGTGTATTTTAAAAATATCATCAAATTATAAAACTAATTATTGAGATATATTAATGATTTGAATCCACAGTTAAAGTTAAAAATAGAAATAGAAACCAATCATTATTCTTGGTCTTAGTTCCCTATGAATAGTAAAGCACAAATAAATAAATCCTACTCTAGCTAAAAAAAAAAGTAACAATAATTAATAAGGGTAAATTAATAACTGGTATTTCTTCCCATTACAAAATATCAAAGAATGTGTTTAAATAAAATAAAGAAACGTAAACTACTCAATTAAATTTAAATAAAAAAGGGCAAAAAAATTAGCAGTTACTCCTTTACAAGGTAGTTGCTATGATTTTATATTTTATGAGAAAGCAGTGAAGTTAAAATGAACAGTATGATTAAATGATAAATAATCCAAAATATCCAGAATTAACAAATAAAATAATATATGTTTAAGCAATAAACATTAATAGTAATAATGAATAAATAGTTCCCAGGTTAACAAGTGTCTGTCTGGGTGGCTTAGAGGGTTTTTTAGGAGGATGAAGCATGGCAGAAATGAAGAGGGAGAGAATTTCAGAGAGTGGTGGAGGACCGAGCAAGAATGGAGGAGTCGAATGCTATAGCTCTGTAGGGAGCGGAAGGGGTGTAAAGATCAAAACGAGGGGATCTTAAGGATTTAAACTGTAGGATATTGTAAATATAAGAGGGGGTTATGGGAGTAATTATTAATAGCAGGGCCACCTTAACTCATTAATTGGATACACAGGACACCTGCGGAGTCCCTCAGACAAATCTATTAAAACAGTTAATGACTAGCTTCAACATGTTACTGATCCTATCCCTAACCCCCATGTACCCCACAGCCATAGTAAAAATAAGGGAGGGTACCAGGAGTCATTTCTCCAGCCTACATGGGGAAAACGATTAGCAGTTTGATATTATTATTTATATTATAGTCAATTAATTTTGGGAAATCACTATCTTCTTTTGAATTGACTACTTATAAATTTTCACATTTGAATCAGCTGATCATGTCATTGAATATATTTTACTAACATAAATTACTTTTCATCAGGATTACTTATTTTTTTCTTCCTTTTCCAATGTGACCTTCTTTTCCTTTTATTACATTAAATTACCTAAAATAAAAATAAACAAAGACCAATAGACCAAACTGTAACTGTACATACTAAACTAAAACTGGTTCACTAATTCATACATTGATTTGATCAATAAATTAATTTGAAAAGAAACAGCTTCTCTCTACTTAAGGTTCAATCAAAGATGTCCTGTAAACAAGACAGGTAAACCCTAAGATTTAGGGTTAGCACTGTGATCTTAATAAACAAGTGTCTGGTTTAATTCAGTTATTACAACTTGTTAAAAACATAAGTAGATCTAATATTAATTGAAGCTAATAATGAAAAATAATCTATTTTGTAACTTATTCTTCTATTTCAGTTCAAAGAGATGCCCAAAGCTGCTGGAATGGATTCTTCATTTTATCGGCAAGGTATTGGATTCTCTGGTTATCCTGGGTATTCTCCGGGATTACTACACCCTAGTTTTGGGCCTTCTACTCCATTTGCTCCACCAACACACTTACCGACTTTTACTCCTAAGGTTAGATGTAATTTAGTTATTATGATCTGTCTATTTTAAATGTAATACATTTGATGTGAACTCATACATATGTCTGTGTTGCTAAGGATAAAAGGGGATGACTACCATTTTTACTACTTTCAGAAAATACAAAAAAAGAAACTTCAAAATAAATTCCATAATACACATTATGTATCATCATAAAATAAAAAAATCTGATTTGTGAAAATATTTTTATATTTATTAATTTATATTTTATATTAGTTTCTTTTTTTCTGAATGTAGTAAAAAAGTTACTTATCCCCTTACAGATTAAAGTATTGTCTGTTAATGTTACAAATGTGTGGACTTGAAAGAGTGTTTGCTTATGAAAAAGTTTTTCTTCTTTGTGATAAAGCTGCCTTAATATTGTGTGTGATTAATTTAAGTTTTGTGAACTTTTGTCAGTTTTTAAATTAATGAAAGTTAATTAATTAAAATTAATCTCCCCTGGTTTTGTTATTGATGGTGTGAAGTGTTTATTAAATAAAATGGCAAGGTTCTACTACATAAACTTTTGTAATTTTTCTTTAATATTTAATTTTTATTCCTGCCAAAAGTCCACTTTACACTAAAGTTCTATGTTGCCCTTTCTTTTAAAACTTTTTAATTTTGAGACTTGTTTTACACTCTTTCATCAAAATCAGTCAACTTCCCAACAGTAATCAAGTCTTAAAGATTTTTTTTTTCTTTGGAAATATTAGCAGAGCTGATACAATAATAGAATTCCAACTATGCAGAAGTCTGAAAAGAAGAGCACTCCTTTCGTTTAAATGTTTTTTCTTCTCTTATTAAAAGTTTCCATTAAATTTAATTAAAGCATGTTAATACAGAAAAGAAGGCGAATGAAATCCATTTACTCCATTCATATTTTCTGCGGTATTAATTACAGTTTTCTTTATGAGTTTTTGAGTATTTTTCACTAATTTTATTTTATTGTTTATTTCACAGCAACTGACTGAGCCAACTAAACCTAAGACTGTGGTATGTTTTTTTTGTTCTGTTTTTTTCTTCATTTTGTTTTGCTTTCATATGTTTTATTTTTTAGTCAAAGCTTTGGTCTTCCATTTGCTTGGAAAGGCTTCAATTGGTCATTTTTTATGAACTGAGAAAAAATTGATTAGAAATAAATGAATTTGGTTTGCTTTATTACTATATTGATAAATTAAAAATGAAATTATTTGTACATCTTATGCAAATCTTAATAACTTTAATTTTGGACTAGTGTACCTTTTTAGAGTATTAAAATGAATTAGCATCTCCCAGCATAACTATTTACATCTACATGCAGCAATAGAGCAAAATATCTTGCGGTTTTTTTGGGCCTTAGATCTTAGGATCTAAGGCTTTGTTGGTGTGTCTTAGGTCCACAAGGGAAGTCTTAAAGTTCCTGGTGAAGAAAAAAGAGTTAGATGGTCTATGACCTTGAAATGGGCATCACACTCGGAAACTTAGGCAGGTTAGGCAAACGCTCTCCCCAAGGGTGAATGTGAACCAAAAGGAGACGGACTTAACTCCTGGGGGGGGGAAGGTTGCCACTAGGAAGGTGTGGAGTCTGACAGCACTGGACTAAATCATAGCAATGTAAGTAAGGAGAGGTCCAGAGGTTAAATAAGAAAACACTATTGTAAAAGATAAGTACAACTGTGAGTGCCATTCCTGAGGCTCGACTGGAACCAGTCGACCGGTCCTTTAGCCTTTTTTTTTTTTCAAATATTGTTTTTGAAAAAACCCTCTCCTGGAAACCACATGTTTCCAAATATTCTAGATGTTCAATTTCTACTCTAAAACAAAATGCATCACTCCCAGTAGAATCTTCCCAAGCAAACTCAGGCCAATTACTAATTTCATCCCTCATTTTCCTCTTCTTTGAACACGGTTGTGAGGTGTACAAGAGTCTCTCAGCAGAAGTTGATGGCAGAGTGGAGCAACTCATGAACTGTTACATTATATTTGTCTTTAGGCCTCGCAGGGATTCCCGCGTCACCAGTCTTTACTCCCGAGTCAATTGGCTTTTTATCCAGCTGCCCGTAGGCATTATTTTCTTTGCTCATTTCTGTTTCAAATTGTAAATTTCCAAAATCCATCCTACTTATTCAACTTCCTACAACTTAAATCCTCTATCCACACTGATCCTCTGACCTCCCCTTCATTTCCAAAGCCACAAACCTCTGGAATTCCCTCCCTATTTTTATTTGTGTTGTGTCCATTACAACTATTCTAAGGGGACTTTGTCTCAGAATGAATTTTTTTTTACATTCATCTATTTATTTTTATTTATTATTATCTAAATAACTAAACTGATAAGTTAATTTATGCTTCATTTTTCAGAAAACCGGTAAGTGGAATGCAATGCATGTCCGTGTCGCTTGGGAGATATATCACCACCAACAGAAGGGTGGATTAACTGCAGAATCAAAAGTTGGATCACTTTTGAAAGATCCTATGCGACCACCAACCCATATGTTTGGTCCACCATTTTCACCAGCACATCGCCCTCCTCCTACATTTGAACCACCCCCACCTCCAGCTGCTTTCCCGCCTATGGGACAGTCAGGGTCTATAGGCTTTCAAGGTATTTTTCTAAACCACCAAAGACATATAATTTTGTATTTATTGAATTCTGTTGAACAGTTTGTATAAGGTAAAACGTTGCTGCACACATTTTGAAATTTTCAATAGCAGAAAGCAGCTTCCCTTATTTGTAGTAGCTGATAGTACAATTCAGCATTGACTTTTGGGATATCAGTTTCATAGTTGATTAATGACAAAAAATTGCCAAGGTTGGCCAAGTCTATAATAGTTGTCTCACTTGGCATTATCTAAGACCAATGAAACCAAGGGTCATTAAATATCCTAGAAGAAACTAATCTGATTTCTTATTGATATTCTCAATGATAAAGGAGTCAAAGGTTTATTACCTTGTTGGAATGAAGAATATGAAAAAATTATAATAAAAAAAGTTTTTTTTGCTGTATTGTCAGTAAAATATCACAATTAGACTCTAAAGCCCAAATTTTTACCTAGTAATTATTGCAATGGGTTTAGTAGTTCCGGAGTATAAAAGTTATTATTATATTAATGTTTTTAGGTGGGAGTATGTTTGGTCGCTATGCTGCAGCTGCTCCTCCACCACCAACTGGATATCCATCTATGCCAACATTTCCTCATGGAGGCCCTCCCATGCACGACCCTTGGGCAAGGTAATATAACTTTCTTGTTTAATTATAATTGTTTCTGTACATTATTCCTCACTTATGTGTTGAGCTCATATTATTTTCTCATGTTTTTATTATGTTTTAAAAAATAATTTTTTTTAATGTATGATATAGATTGAACTCTAGTCGATTAGGACCTCCTGGTTTTCCAACTGGATGGGGCATGAAACCAGAGCCATCGATGGAAGAAAAAAGTCGAGAAAGGGCAAGAAGAGAAGAAAAAGCTCGTCGGCTAGTCCAAGTTGGAAGCAAATCTCGTGAGCGCTCACCGCTACGAGGAGAAGGTAGCAGCAAAGATGAACCTGCCTACCTTCGTCAGCCTTTAAGACCACCCCATTTCCCAGCCCCCACAGGATGGGAGCATCCTTACAGGTAACAGATTCAAGGCTATGTGGATTTTAATAGAAGTATCTCTATAATATTAAAACAATCTTGTCTAAGTTAAATATCTTTGAGCTGTCCCTTTTTGTGCCAGGAGACTTAGTGTTACCTCTCACCTTTTTTAAACAATTAATTAGGGTGGGTGAAGAGAGGGCTGAGGATACCCCTCCATGCTTAGCAGCAAACAGGAGATAAGTTTCTGTAAAATATGTTTCCATTGATCAGGCAGAATTGCTAGTGATAGTAACAAAGCCTGAAATATAAAAATGTCAGTATCAAATCACCTGTTATCAATAACTTCTTGGATTTACCTTCAATAATAATAATAATACCTTAAGGAATTGAACTTGGAATTATGATGCATATGATTGTTATTGAAAAATACATTGTTATAATATTTAATTATTATACATGTTAACCCTTTCACTGCACAGTGACACTGCAGTAGCTAGTAGCTTTACACAGCTGAAGGGTCAAATAATAAATGATTACATAAGAAATTTATACTGTTTTTAAAAAAAGGTTTGGTTATAGTTTTATTAATTACACCAGCCAAAAAATAGATTTAGTTGGCAACAGAAAAGATGGGTGGATCTTATAGCATATTTCTCACACTTAATTCAGATCTGAAACTTTTTTTTTTTTTGTATATTTTTAGTTATATTCAAAATTTATTGCTATTTGTACTTAGGTCTTATTACTAACTGGACCAAATATCATGTGCATTGCAGTCTTTTCAAAGCTAAATTAAGATCTGAAACAATTTTTTTCCATCATGTGTAGGTTTTCTTATGCTCTTGTAGTTCTCATTCTAACTTTTTTTTCGTTAATTTGGGTGGAGTCAGTAATGAACAAGGAGAGTTCCATCAATAAATAATGATTATGGAAAAACAATATCAGGGATGGTGGGACCCTAACATGTAAGGGGGCTATTGCTCGCTCCTTGTAGAGAAACAAGTGACAATTACAAATGGAAGATTCTCATTCTCCATGAGAAAAACCTTTTGTGTATTGCATATCAAGCTGTGTAAATGTAAACAAGTGCTAATAAACTTCATTTTCAATTGATCTGTTGTATCCTTTTTCTCCAATTTCCTTAAGTATATCCTACTACTTAAAATGTTTAATGTTTGGTTAGAAAAATGCAATTTATGTAAAAATCTGCTTAGTGAAAGAAAGACATAGGTTCAGATCCTAATACAGTATGAAAAATTCTGTTGTCCTGTAAAGTATGCTAACATTTTTATAAACTCCAATATATTTTTAATACAACCAAAAATACTTTCATAACAGGAAAAAAAACTGATATAATAAGATCTACCTATTAATGTCCCTATTATGAAAATCCTGTTTGATACTGTTACTGACCACAAGTAATACATAAATACCACAATATTTTGTCTTAGCTATAATTTTTACTTTCTTATTATGGGATTTATAAAAACATAAAGAATATGAGTTTATTTTATAATGTATCATTTGATATGATCACAGATTATTATATGGTTCAAGCGCAAAATTGTTTCATATTAACATAATTGGCTAAAGGAATCTATATATGATTTAAATAATAGTGACCTCTTACAAACATGATTTGTAATAAATTAGTAAGTTCTTCATTGTTGGAAACTGATTGGTTTGTTCCCTCCTGGTGGTTTCTACTCTCTAAAAAATGGCTGGTAGGGTAGGTGCTCCTGGGTCTGTCCTCATGACTTCAGCTGAATAGATCAACTGAACTGAATTTTTTCAGAAGGTTTTCTCTGAGTCTAACAATTTTTTAATATTTAAATTGATATTTTCCAGCCAATCAATTCTAAAAATGACTTTTCAACCTTTCATTCACGTGGTGGCAGATAGAAATAGGAGAATTCTAATGATCTTTTACTAAGACTACTCATTTTCTAGAGTTGATAGGCACTTAAATCGTCATCTATAAAAAAACTAATCATTACTTTCCAAATCATACAAAGGTCAAATCCTCTTTAAAAACAGAAGCCCTAAAAAAACATTTTGAGCTATTTATTTATTTTAATGAAGATTTAATTTTTTTTTAGGTATGACCCCCTAAGGTTTAACCCACTTGTGGCAGCGTTGCGAGAAGAGGAAGCAGCAGCCAAACTTTATTACTCAGGACTAAGAGCCAAAGCACCTAGTCCACACCAGCCAAAGGAGGAATCTTCTCAGTCTCGATAGCAATGAGGTAAAATATTTTGTGAATTCAGTCTCATGTTTATGACATTTAGAGAAATCAAGTTGATCCAAGAATTTTTATTATTTATTTTCTTAAATATTTCAGACTATTTTTTTTTTTTTAACAAAAATTATGCCTCATCAATGACTCAATTGTATTGTCGAAGGGTTGAAAGGAATAGTCACTTATAGCTCCCACCCACAAATTCTGTTTATTTAATGCCCAATTGCTTTCATCAGCTCAAACTGCTATTATTAAATGCCAAAGAATGATAAAAATCACATCATGTAGGTCACACTTAAAATAATAGATCATATTCAAGGGCAAAAAACTCCTTGAGTCATAAAGTAAGGAAGTAAGGAGCTTGGAGGTAGCAACCTTCGTTAAATAGATTAAAAAAAATATACTAGTGTTTTAGATGAGTTATTAACACATAACCAATTGGAGATAACTGAAGATGGCAGCTTAGAGCTGTCAAAAGTATTATTACATTAAATAATAACTTACAAGTACGTTATAAATAAAGAACAAGTTATAAGTTGTGGAAAGACAATAAAACTGTTTTATAATTATAACATTACACAACCCAGCAGCCATTTTTAAATGAAAGAAAAAATTGCATTCTATTCTGTGAAATTAAAAAGCTAAATAGTCGTAATTGATTTTCAGATTATTAACACTTTACTGTATTAATATTTATTAGTATAGAATTTATTTTAGTAAATTATTACTTATCTACTAAGGTTGTCATCATAACCTCTATATCATGATAGGTCATGATATTAAGGGTTCAAGTCCTTAAGGGACAGTGAATCCGTTTCATGTCCATTTAACAGAAGTGAATGTGGATTGCACAAGGAGGCAAATAAAAAAATATTAAAAACAAGTTTCCTACAACATTTACATATTTTTTTATTACTTTTTTTCAGTGATACGATCCTAAACCAACAGATTTCCTCAGTGTAAGGAGTGGTTATTAGGAGTAGCTCGGCATCTTTAAAGAAAATTACTTTCATTACTAAGTCATTGTTAGACTGACCTCGAAAGAATCCTCTGATTAGTCAAATGTACTCAGACTGGAAAATGCATTTGGCATTGTGATATGATTGAATGTGTTTTAGCATTCATGTAAGTTATTGAATATATTTGGAAGTGTGCTTGTTACGCCTTCTCTAATTACATATTAGATTGAACAAAATTCATGATGATATGTTATTATAGCTTTACTAAAATTGAATGTTAATTACATTGATTGACTGATTTTTGAACTACTCAATTTTTTTTTTCAATCGCGGTTAGCATATAAAATATATTTTAATTTATATTTGTTGTGACTTTAAGTCCAATTGCATTATTATTTCTGTATAGTCTTTTAAATTTGCATAGTCTTCATGTAAAACAGCTCTTCCTTTTCATTTAAAATTTTAATGTTAACACTTTTTTTTATTTCTAATATTGTATTTTTTTTTTTTTGTACTGTTTAAGTGCAGTCAAACCTCGATATAAGGAGTCTTCATCACATAAACATCTTCCTTTCACAAATAAAACTATCCTGGGATCTATTTACCTCAGATTAATTTTTTACCAATGATAATATGCAGTATATAGAGTTTTGAATTTAAACTTCAAACTTTATCACTTCCTCCATTATCATATTAAAGTTGCTAACTCAGTTCGTAATCTTGATATTTCAAATAACTTGTGTGTTTTGTGAGTAAATTAATTTTTATTTTTATATGAAATTTCTCAAATTATGACTTTAAAGTTGAAAATTATAATTCTTTATGTTGAGGTTCTTCTGTATGTGATATATCTATGTTATCTGTCTATCCTTAAGATAAGAGGGCATGTATCTTTAACAAGTACATTGCAGCTTATTTTTAACTAAAAAATTGTTTCACATGTTTGTGCCAAATATTTAATTCAGTATATTCATTAACTGTTAAAGAAAATATAGAAATGGTATTAGGGACCCATCTGATTGATAGATCTGAGATATGTAAATTGCGTTATGGGGACCAGGTAAAATGCATTATTTTGGATTTAAAGGCTGCATTGTAAATTTATTTTTAAAGTATAAATAATCTAAATAAATATAATTTATAAAAAATGTTTTAATTGATTTAATTTATTATTTAATAATTTATGCTGAATATGAAACTCAACTATTGTTTTAATTAATTAGGGTTACTATTGAGAAAAATAACCGTTGTTATTTTCCATTATAAGTGAAAATTTTCAATTATTCATACTTTTATTTCTTGAATTGGTGAACAGGAATTAATTAAAATGTTTTGTTAGAACTGTGTAGTTATCCCAGTTATATGGGATCAATAAATTGATTGGTCGCAAAATACAATTTTATAAATATTATAAATTGATTGCAGCCTGGAATTGTGAGATTTGTATATTCTAAATAGAGTGAATTTTATGAGATAGTTAATGTCTTTTTAGACTGTTGTGTATGTTTCATTATTCATAATTATACAAATTCATGATGTTACCATTTCCAATACCAATACCCAAATTGTTTTATTTTGATTTTCTTATCCATTGTGTTTTAATTCATAAAGTAACGATTTCAATTAGATATCCTGGTTTTGTTAAATATATTTTGTTTGTATGATAAATTTATTTATTGTTGTTGTTTTTATTATTGAAGAAATTCTTATAAATTCTTTGTATTTAGTTTAACTGTGGTGCTTTTATTTGTTTTATGAAAGTAAGCTTTGTTCTTATTAATGCCTAAAACACTAGACAACACACAATGTTATAATCATATATCTGCACCACAGATGTATTCATTAAACTATACATACAAATATGTAAATAAGTACTCACATATAAGTGCGTGTATATGTGTAAATATATATATTTATATGAAAACATTTACACAAACTTAATTTTTAAATTAATTTAAAAAATGGTATGCATTTAGATCCTGCTATGTAAGCAATGTGCCTAGCCTTTGAACTGTAAATATATACATCACAGTTTGTAAATAGTTGTCTATTTTGTAAATAGAGTGATGTGTGGTTTAGTTATATGTACATATACATTTTTAAATGCTGGTATATGTATATATAAAAAAGCTTGTATTAAGGCTGTATGTATTTAAAAATTGTAAGTTTGTATGAAATATTGAAAAAAATCATTTGTACAGTTGCGGTCAAAAAGATTTGGCAAACTATTTTTAATCTAGACTTTTAGTAACCTAGCTTTGTGGATGTACATTTTTTGTCTAAGAAATATACTAATATACAATTGATTGTCTATTAAAAATTAGAATTAGTGATCCTTATACTTATTGAAACAATATTTTTATTTTAAATTTATTGTTTTTGAATCATATTCTCAATGTCCATATTTTTGTATAAATCATCTGTTTTTTATTTTCTAAATATTTTCTCAAATTGATATTTAGGATTCTATTGCCTTTTCTTCAGGCTATAATTTTACGATTTAATGTCAGCGAGTTGTCACCTCTAGGTGACCACTCAGGGAAATAAATGTCACCAGGGAAATAAATCTGGTAACATCAAGATTATTTATCTCCCTGACACATTCTTTTAGCTCCCTAGCACCTGCTAGCTTGGTAATCTGTCCTTGTTTGGTGCCCTGAACATGACACCAAGGCTCATTTTACTTAATCATGAATTAGTGCCGATTAACTACCTAGTCAGCCTGGTAGAATGTAGGTACCCTAGGAAGGGCTCTAGAATGAGAAGAAGGTAAGGACCTTCTGCTCTTTCGACACTGTCTGTATGTCTCCTAGTCTTAAGACATGACCTTGGCCCTACCCACTTTTTTGAAACCCTATCCCCTGCATTAAACCTTGACCCACACATATGTTGCCTCAAGCACCCTGAGCTGGATTGTTAGGTCAGCCAGCACTTTTGCCTCTATGAATGCATTGCACAGGCTCTTGCTTGGCGACTTGTTTCTTTAATTAAAACATTTCGGTGGCTCCTCTCCTCCCGAGCAATTCTTCACATTGTGATCACTATTCAGACATGTGGCTAGGAATTTCAGGCATCTTAGAGCACCCAGGAGGGCAGTTAACAAGATACAGGCCCATCATCAGATCTTTAATTCTATTTGAGAAGTAAGTAAGCTTTGAAAGAGATTTCCTGGTGACCTACCCTGTAAAAGAATGAGAACATCAGTTTTCTGTTACTGGAGCTCAATATTATCTTTGAATTTTTACTGTTTTAAAGGTGTTAAGTTTTCTTCATCCAACTTATCTAACCATATTTTGGGTACATCATATATTATCCTTGGCTGCTTTTCAGGGCAACTCGAGGCTGAATATTAGATACTCTGCGAAGTTTTTAATTACATTGTAATAGTATACCGCTAGCACTTGTACCCCTCACCTCAGAGAGATTGTGGTGGGTGGCGTTTCATTTCCTTTCCTGTTTGTCCCTTGATCCCCTTCAACCATGATTTACTCCTCTCCATTATTATTGGCTAATGCATTGGGTAGCCATTTTTCCAGCACGTTTGTCATCTGCTTCTTTTGGCTTCTATCAGGTTGCTTAACTGGTCCCACTTTCCCTTTTTCTGTTTTCTTTTGTCAAGGCAACTACTATGAAATCATTTCAAAGTATTGCCTTTACTTTCACTGGCAGTGGAAAAGTAAGAGATAAATAAGCTCAGGGACAGGACCTATCACGGGTACGGGTTTCTTTACTTACCTCAGGGGATTTTTCCTTTGCTTTTGGGTGCTCTATGATATGCATAGGTAGTATTATGATGTTTATAATGTTAAATTTTAGAGCATGAGAGTGAGTTTTCCCCTGATTTTCATCAGCTTTCATTTACACAGCTAAACACACACTATCCTTTCTTCCTTCTCAGCACTTTCACTCCCTGAGTGAATTAATTTTGTGACCAGATACATTTTTAATTTACATCTTTACACTATGTGTTTCCTTACCAATATTATTTACTTTTATTTAGTATAAATATTGCTTAAAACTAATTTTATATGTATTTAAAGTTAACTTATTAGCTATACTGGACTCTATCATGTCTCTACAACTCTGTTGATAACACAGGGAAGTGACACGACCTTAGGGATATTGTATCACAAATCCCAGGATTATGAATCCTTTGATACTCCTTGTTGGTAGTGACATAGTGACAATAAGGCCTGTATAGTAGGTAATAAAAAGCCTAGAAATAGGGTAACAAAGGAGGACTTTGCTGTCTTACCGCCACTTTTACTAATGTGAGATTGGGAAGATCTTTCATCATAGAAGAAATAAAATGCCTAAGGTAAGGAAACCAATCATACTGTTTTTACCAGTATATAACTAGCTTTGAACCATTGCATGTCATGCATTGAGCATTTCATCTGGCTTCTTCTGTGTTTAGATTGGTTTTCAGTGGGTACTGAAGGAGATAAGGGGCTGGTTAAGCCTAGATTTAAAGATTGAGAGTGTTAATGTATAGATAAAAGGATAGTGGCAGGAAGAAGAAAAGAACGGTCAAAGGGAGCACATTTAAGAGAAGAAAAATGCAATAGTATTGAAAATTGTATACATCTAGTATTGCAAGGTTTGATCGCCATTTTGAATTGGGGAAGGACACAAAAGGTAGGGAGGCATTTTAGTAAAGATAGTACTGAATAGGAAGGATCCAAGGAAGTATTGGCGATGGGCTACATACAGCCAACAAACTTGGAGTAATGCTGTGAAAAGCGCAATTGCTACCAGTTCAGGATGGTTTTCTGTTTAATTTTTCATGTGAAAGGGCTTGTGAGCTCTGAAAAAGTAACGAGGTATGCAGAGTATGGATGAGCTATTGGTCTAAGAGGCTGATAATATGAAGAAATTGGCAAAGTGTTCCGTGCATCTGATGAACCAAAAGGTGGCGGAGCTCTTTAATATTACCCCCTTGAATAAGAACTAGTGAATAAGAAAATCCATTCAATAATCCAGTTTGCTAAAAGTGTAATTGAATTAACGGACATATTAAACTAGACTGCAAACAGGTACATCAGACGGTCGTGGGCGTGAATAAGGCTGTGATAGAGGATAAATATTTTATCCTCTCGGCCAGAATAGCGTCCCCAGTGGTAATAGTGACCATGACGACACGACCCCACTGGCATAACAGGCCCCACAAACGGTCTATCTAGTCCGAACTCGACCCTACTGGCAAAGAAAGCATTGATAATGCCATAGCCGTTGACTCTGATATCAGCGTGAAATTTTATCCAGGGAAGGCGTCGAGTCCATAGTTGAACCTTCCAAGGATGCTCCCTGAGGTGCTAACGCCTCCTGAACCCGGCGGGCTATCAGGACGAAAGGAAACTGACAAAGGTGGGGGGAAAATCTTTAATAAATTGGGAAGGGGTCCTGGAGACCACAACGAAGCTCATGTCGAGGAAATACGAGTTGTTAACACCTATCAAACTTTTCGTCACTATAATTGATGAACAGGGGGTTCATGTGAAACCACTCATGTGGTTTTCACTGGCGTTGAAGGGCTCATTTTGGTCCAGACTAGGAAGAGGAACAGAAAGAAGAAGAAGATGAAATCTGAGAAGTGGTGAAGCATCCATGAGCTAGTGGCTAAGCTCCCTAAGGGAAGGATGACGGGAAGGGTATGTTATATTCAGTATGTAATTAAAAAACTCCCGGTGAAGGACCCCACCAACTCCTCGACGATACTCTGATGAACGATAGTGGAGAAGGGGACGTTTCGCGGAGACTTCCATTTGGACAAGGCTAAACAAATATTGGAGACTGTGGCCGACGCTGGCCTTGGGTCCAAAATCTTCGCTAGGATAGGAAATGTGACAGGAGGAATCTGGTTTTTAGTATCTAGAAACCCTATACCAGATGGTGTTGAGAATCGTATGCCCCCAGTCGTAGTCGGTGCATTTCAATATGTACCAGACACGTAGGATAATTCAGATGTAGAGAAAGGTATGTCACGAGGACCTACTGAACCGCCTCCTTTGAAGCAGCCCATATACTCGAAATATGGTGCTTATAGAGCAGCGTCTCCGAGTTAAAAAGAGGATATCTGGAAGAGCTTCAACCTCCCCTTCGTAGGAAGATTGAAGAAGAGCCCAGAAGGTGAAAGGGCCGCTTTAGTGACTGAAACAACGAGGTGTGGAATGCCAGGTGAGCCAATTCAGTGAACAGAAAGAAGTACCTTGAGGAAGTACTTCCGCTATGATGAAGGTGAAGTGGGTCTCCTCTGACTACTTGAGCAAGAATTTTCCACTTCATCAGCCAGTATAACATGGAAGAGTCCAATCTGCCAACTGGTAAACAAGGAGGATAACTTCAGCTTTTCTCTTCTTTGTTCAGAAGAAGCTACAAGGACTGAGCCACTTCGCTAATACTAGGAGGACTACCCAAGAAGAGGATTCGTGAACAGAGTAGTGACAACGAAAAAAAGAAGTCGTATCAATATGGCGATGGGGCACTGGCTGAAGTTAGATTAAAAAATTAGTTTAAATGTGCAAATAGACAAAAGTTAATTAATTATATTGGAGAGCAGTAAGAGTAGGGAAAATGTAGCTTGTTTATCTAAAATTTTAGTAATAGCTATAAGTTAAAAAAAAAATGAGAATAGTAAAACTGGTTTAGTAGAATTACCAAAAGTACACACTGACTATAGTTGCCGTCACGAAATCAGAAGCTTAAGGCTTGTAATACATGGCTAGCCCTGTTGTCGCTCTGTGCACAACTCTTCTTCAATCTACGTAATTCCTTTACTTCGATACTGTAAATCATTAAACAATAAGAAAATTAGTGATTAGTCCCCAGCCCACCTGCATGTGGCAACACCAAGCTAACTAGCCCCTTCATCCCAAACATCTAATTTCATGACGGCGACTATAGTGCAGTAAACCCAACAGCACCGCAATATCCGTACTACAGGCAGCAAGACTACAGAGTGACTGTAGGTGAAAGACAAGTTCAAAGGTTGAAAATAAGCCAAATTCCACTGTTCGGCCTAGATTATTTAGAATTATTGAATCAATCTGGACCAAGGAAAAGGGTCGTGAAGGGTTCAAGCTGGCTTATTTTGCCCCTTAGAAGGCACTCGAAAGACTGGAGGCCCCTAAGGAGGAGGACCTTCTAGGTTTTCTTTCGTGCCTTGAATACCTAAAATATGCCACCTTTCCACTAACTCTAGGAACAGCATTGTCGGTGGGGCACCTCTATTCCATTGTTTATTTGTCTGGGCTGTTTACTTTTAGTGACTGAAACAACGAGGTGTGGAATGCCAGGTGAGCCAATTTAGTGAACAGAAGTACCTTGAGGAAGTACTTCCGCTATGATGAAGGTGAAGTGCGAATTAAATGGACGAAGTGCGATGAACGTTGCCCGAACAGAACACCCATATTGATAAAACAATTTTACCATTTGCACGTGTTGTTGAACGCTATATCCACCCATGGTGATTTGGCAAAAAATACTGAATAAATGACAGCCAATTCGACAAATGCAGCTTTAACAATATGGCCGCTATCAACTGTCAAAGTTTGTAAGTCCCTATTGGAAGACGCTATAAAAAAAGGATTCGTCAAAACAAATGTGTAAATGAGTAGTACAGGTCTCTGGTGTTTCAGTGTCTGCAAACAATGGGTAAGATGAATAGTGGAACTATCTCCAATATACTATAACTAGCAGTATTAATTAGATTTATTTAGTCTAAAACTTATTTTTTAAATAGTAAGAATATTCTAGTTCAATGCATCTAAATGTTGAACAGAGTTTACTTGTAGAATAGTCATAAATTTATTCTGCCGATCTATCTGTTCTACAGATGACACCACCATAAAACTAATTGATAACTGAGCTATTAAAAAATTAATACAGGTACATAATCAGTAACCTTATCAATTCTTATCAGCACTGTTTAAACTTACTTTGTGTGTCACCTCTAATACTCAACGGCTTCAGTTTAATGTGAATTATTTCATTTAGACTTCATTCATGATACGACAATGTGGCCTTTTGATCAAGAAGGGACTCTACCTCCAGAATATAACAGAAGGTAGTTCAATTAATGAAACTAGACATTTGTTCAATTGGCTGCCTAATCGCTTTTGATCGTTTTTCCTGTTGGTATTATTGTTATTTGAGCATCGATTAAATGATAACCGCAGCGTTGTTGTAATCTACGATTTACAATAAAACTGTTTAATGTGTAACACACCAACAACACATGTGTATGGAGTTTGTAAAGATAAGAAGTGCTTTACTGTTTAAATGGCCGACTAATGGATAGATAATATGTTAGGGTTATTGGCAGTTGTCAATAATGAAGACCTTAGTTGTTTTCGATATATGTAATGGTATCGGTAGTCATGTTGTTTCTTTTACGTTGTTGTGCACGCCAACTTTAGAAGACGGCATCTATTCTCTCTATGACTGCAAGTAAATCAAACTAATGATCTTCTTGGGTGACAACTTGAATTGCTAAACGATCTGAAATCACGTCATATTTAAGCGAGGTGTATTTATTACTACTGCATACTCAACAAATAAAAGGAATACGTTGCTCATTTCATGTTTTCCTACTTTCTTTCACCGTATAAATGACAGGCTATTCTGAAAATCGTATTAATATTTTTATTTTTCAATTTATGGATTTATAAAATAATGATACAATTTATTAACGCTAAACACCAGTAAATAAATAAAAAATTAAAATTAAATAAATGTATAACAAAACAACATGGGCATTAAGTGCAATTCGTTATCGCCAAAATTTTCATAAATCTGTTATAAATATTACAGTATTGCGAATGGATATGTTTTTTAAATATTAATTACTGTGTATTATAACGGTTATTTTTAGTTGTAAAATAAGTAATATTTTTGAAAATTAGGAAATTTAGATTATGTTTTCCACATTAGAGATACGACAATGATGTGTTTCCTAACCTGATCCTGATTACATTACACCTGAGATTCCACCTGACTGTTCTATATAGTCTCTTATGAATTCGTATTGTTATTCTTTGTATTTCATTAAGTGGGCAGTCCATATTGTAACTTCACGTTAATTTGTGTCGTTATTTCCTTTTTTTTTTTTTTAACAGTATAACTTTGAAATACATGCATCACATACTGTTCGAGGGTTTGTTAAGGTGGAACCCACTTGTGATATGTACTATTATGTTTAACAATTAAATTATTTGAAGATAAATTTTTACTTTTAGAGGTAATATCTTGCGATTTATAGTCATTATATCAAATTAAGTGATTATATTGTCATAAATAAGTAAAATTTTCTATATTTTAGAGAAATAGTGTTTGACATTTTTGAAGTGCCCTTTGCATGTTTCTTACTTTACGTACCTTTTAATGAGGATTTGGTTATAATTTTTACTAAAAACGTTTATGATACATTGATTTGAGAGTTGTGTTCCTTATTTGTCAATTTGTTTTTACTGTCAATTTACTCTTCCTTTCCATGTGATGTGTTGTTTCAGCTAACAAAGTTGTACTCTATTGTTCATCATAAGAAGAGGAATCATGAATCCCTCTGATCATGGGTACGACACATAGACTTATTAATTGTTTATTATATATGGTGTTACGGCATAAAGTCTATCTCCACAAATCAACCGTTTCATTTAATTCTGTTTGCAGTGTCCATTATATAATATTCGTGATAATCCATACTCATACATTTAAAAGATAAATATTTAAAATGAGATAATAAAGCTCATTATTATATTTATGTTATGAGATCCAAAATTCTATTGTCATCTATGTTGTCAGATGCTTGGTTAAGAACGTTAAACTTCTAGGTTTCATTGTTCTTGTGGTAAAACAGCTTGTAGGCTGAAACAGTTTGATTATAATCTATTTAAACTTTCTAGTATGGTAGTGATAAGAAGCCATTGCAATTTAGAATCAAACCAATCCATTTTTTCATTTCAAACTATTTAACTAGCTTCTCATTTAGTTTCAAGATTAAGAATTTTCTCATAAACACTTTAAGCAACTACATTTTGTCAGAATCAAACTGTCTTCTCTTTTATAAAATTGTCAAACAAGTGATTGATGTAGTTTTACCTGTGAAAGAAATTATGTCAATTAGTGTCACAACTTTTTTTGCCAAAACACCATAAGTATGTTAGGAATTATTTACTAATATTTTTAATTTTTTCAGCCTAGAAAATAATGTATATTTATGTTCTTAAGCATTTGATGTAATAATAATTTATTATTTGAAATTAGAGTTCATTAATATTTAAGATAATATTTTTGGAGCTAATTATTGTTTCTCATAAATGTACAGAATTATGGTTTAGAATTTTTATTATTATTTGTAAATATTTCATTTTCTGATTTTTAATAATTTCAATAATTTCTCTTTGATGTTTCCCTTTAGGTTTAACCCTGCATTTAACATGGCAGCTATAAAACAAGTTATCAATGATGCAGTTGAAAGAGGTAAGTATGCTAACGCATTCTGTTAGTCTTATGTTACAATGAAATTCTAATCATTAGGTGCATACATTTTTTCAACCACTTTGCAGTCAGGGCACCTTCGCCGATGAGATTAAGAGACTTAATCAGACAAATACGTGCGGCAAGAACCGCTGCTGAAGAAAGAGCTGTTATCAACAAAGAATGTGCTTACATAAGATCAACATTTAGGGAAGAGGACAGTCTTTGGAGATGCAGGAATATCGCCAAATTGTTATATATTCATATGTTGGGGTAAGAGAACTTTATCATTATAGTGATTCAATTATGACTTGTTTACCTTATTCTTAAGCTGTTCTTAATTTTTTTCTTTGGCATTATGTCGTGCATTGAGACTTTTCAAAAATATTTTTGATTGTAAATAAAGTGTATGCATCAATATGAAGTATGATTATTTAAATAACCGCTCAATAGCAAAGCTAATTACTGACGTGTAACAATTACAGCTTATCTACTATTGAACTCAGATAGTACACAGCGAATCAGAGAAAATTTCTCCATTAACAAATGATCAGCTTTATGATCCCCCCCACCCACTGTCAATTTTCTGCTGAACCTCTATGACTACTATTTAGTATGGGTGGGCGGTAATGCAGTCAACATATTCCCATTTTAAGACATTTAGCTGTGAATTTCAGTTGGTTTTATGAGTATCATATGCAGTAGGTAGAAATACCCCAGGATTGGGCAAACCATGATCTTATAAATCAGTACTGGGCTCAATATTTATACAAAAATTGACTAATTATACAGTTTGCTGATCACTGAAGATACAATAAACTGTTCAGAAAAAAAATATTACAATCCTGCTGCGCTCATAACTATTTTTTCTCATTTTCTATAGTCACTTTTTTGACAATTTGGTTCCAAACTTAAAAATGAACCTAACGGACTTACCGTGGCCGTGGCTTAACCCAAATGAGAAAAAATCAATAAGCACCATAGATTGAAAATTAAAAAAAACTTATAAATTACATTATTTAGAGAATCTCTGTTATAGGTCATTTTGTTATGTGATATGGACTCGCCCAGTTGTTTTTCCTCAAGAACATGACAATGAGCACTATTATTCATAGCTGCACTAAATTTATAGAAGTGGGAAATTGTAAAAAAACAATCTTAAAAAACTAGAGGTGGAACAAAATAAACTTCTCTTTAATGAAGTCCAACCCTACGCTGTTATCATGGATGGTTATTATAATTGCAATAAGTCAGAGGCTCCTCAAAAAACATCACCTATCCTATAAACAGGATGCTGCTTTTTGTTGTTTCTTGCTCTCAGAAATATTGAAATAAATATGTTAACCACAATGGAGCATTTATAATGCAACGTTACTAATTAGAGATGAATTGTATCTCTAATTTTGCAAGGCTGTAAGAAATATGCCTAGGCAAATCTGGCTTAGACCCCTGTTCTTTAGTACCTACTCAACAGATATAAAAAAAAAAATTAGCCAAACTTTTATGATTGTTCTCTAATATATTGTGTCTTATCTTTACTAGTTTATGTTCATGATGATTTAAGAATTTAGATTATTTTTTTTTATAGGTATCCTGCTCACTTTGGCCAGCTCGAATGTTTGAAATTGATTGCCTCATCCCGATTTACTGATAAAAGAATAGGTTATTTAGGAGCAATGCTGTTATTAGATGAAAGACAAGATGTTCACTTATTAATCACCAATTGCCTGAAAAAGTTAGTTTTAATTTTACTATTATTTTTTAACCATTGTGGGTATTACTTATGACTAGTTGATCCATCAGTAGCCTTACCATTTATTTTTTAAATAATTTTCACTGACTAAGTTCTTTTTATATCAATCATGAATTATTATATTTTTTGAATTATATATAAACAAAATAATGGAAATAGAAAATGAAGAAACAATATTGAGTGATACTCAGAGAAACTCCTCATAAGTTTCTTAAATATTTTTTAATGATTGTTAAAAAAATCCTTCAGTTTATTTGTTAATTCATATCTCAGTCACTGAAAATCGGCTTTTCAGCCTTTTGTAAATAGCTTTAATATTAACATAACAAAGTTATTTAAAAAGTGCAATTATCTTTAATGTGCCACAGTAGGAGGAAAACATCTGAACATTTAATCTAAAATTTATTCTAAGGAGCGACTTTAAAATATTTTCTGGAGTCAGAGAATCCAATATATTGTAAAATGTTTACTATTGCCGAGTATTGTAAAAATTTGTTTAGAGAACACAAAATTTTTATAGAAAACCTTTTTCTTTCAGAAGATAATTTATTTAAAACTCGCTCTCTCTCTCTTCAGATTTGGAAACTAAATAATTTGTTTCTGTTTGTTACTAAACACTATTTCAAAGTAAAGCTAGAAAGAGTTGTAATTAATTTTTCTGTGTAATTTTAATTAAAAGACTCAATTTTTTTTAGTGATTTAAATAGTTCAACTCAGTTTGTGGTTGGCCTGGCACTATGTACACTTGGTGCAATAGCATCTCCAGAGATGTCTCGAGATCTTGCTGGAGAAGTGGAACGTCTCATGAAATCTCCCAACGCTTACGTCCGTAAGAAAGCAGCTTTGTGCGCATACCGAATAATACTTAAAGTTCCAGAACTTATGGAAATTTTCTTACCTGCGACAAGATCACTTCTATCAGAAAAAAATCATGGTAAATGATGATGCATTTTATATATTTAATGGTGTTGCCCTTTCAACAAACACTGTGTACTCTTGTTCCATACCGGCTAACATGGTAGTTTTCCTCCCATAACTCTTCTATAAAATGTATTATACGTTAATATGTATTGGCTGGAACAACTAACAGAATAGCTAAAAGAACCCTTAGTAGATACATAGATTAGAAATATTCACAAACAAAAATACATTTTTTCTATTCTAATTTGACCTTTTTCAGCCCTAAACAAACTGAGTTATTATCAAGGAATCTAAAACTACTAAGACATAAATTAGCTTGGTCTTATTATTTATTGTAAAATAACACAGATCTTATGTTGTGCCTGAAATCATTAAAAAAAAAATTTTTTGTTTTGTTCAAATACCTTTCATTAAAATTATAACCTTTATCTAACATAACTCAACATTTAATATTTACTGGCTGGAACAACTAATAGAATAGCTTTAAATAAAAGCTTTCTTTCAGTAGTTCTTGTTTTTCATTGAGTTTTCGTTAATCTGTCCAAATGAAACTTTTTCATTGAATTACATGTGTTTGTATCTCCGGTTTTCATGTTCTTGCATGATATAAGTGGTGCTTATTACTCTATTGAATCATGATGCTTTACAATAAAAAATGCAAGAGCGTTTTCTTGTCAGCCCAGCAAATGGCCTCACGAATGCAATAGTTTGATGTGGCTTATTGATGTTAAGGTGAGCTGAGAACTAGCTAATGTGTATGCAATATTACTTATGACAACCAATGTATGACTATTGTATGAAATTTTCTTTTAAAAAATTAATATTTTAGTTGATTTCATATTGTTTTAGGAGTGTTGATCACCGGAGTTTCCTTGATCACAGAAATGTGTGAAAATAGTGTGGATACCTTGCAGCATTTTAAAAAGGTGAGTTGTCACTTTAAAAAACTGACTGTTAATTTAATTAATTCTTTTTATTTCTCTTTTGATAAATATTATAATGGAGCAATTAAGACGAAGGATGTTTAGTTTACAGAAAAACACTTTTTTTTTTCATTAGTAACATTGTTACCTCAAAATATATTCTTAGTGACTGTTTGTCTAATCATCTACTTCTGTCTTCAATTTAATTTGATATTAATTACGAGAACTGGATTATATTAGATTTGGTAATGTGTTCGTCTTTAAATGTGCCAAAACTCTTTCATTGTTTTTAAAAATATTTTGCAATATTTTATTGACAACAAAATAATTATTATAAAAAATAAATTGTAACTAGTTTATTTAATTTCTTTGAATAATTTTTAAACATAAAATTAAAAGATCTAAAGAACTACATCCAATAGAATATTTGGTATGAATTTATTTATTTAGTTTGTCTAGGTTTTATCCAGAAGAGCTCTAAAAAGTTGCACATAACTATTGCTAAAAATCCTTGAGTTTAGAGGCCCTATCACAAGGATACAAAGATATTCTTTCTTTCCTTAAAGTCTTGAAATTTCTAACAAAAATACTTTGTCAGTTTTGCATTACACCTTTTCCTGAATTATTTTATATAATCACAATATTTTTTTTTTCAAACTCATTAAAAGATTAAATTTTACCACTCCCCTCCTCTTAACGACTATATTCCCATTGATTGTTACCTTCACCAACTCTGTTTACTACCTCAAAAAATACAATGGGGGTTGCTATCACATAATAATATTTTACAGAAAAGCGCTAATGCCTGAACACCCTGGGGAAGCACATGCTAGGAGGTCTCATGAAATGTTGGGTAGATTTCTCCTCAGGAGTACAAATTGCAAAAATAAATTATATTGTTCCCTCCTATTTTTTTAATAAATAGCACTTAAGTTGTAACTATGGTCATATCTTGTGAATATGAAACCAAGAACCGACTTTGAGAAACTGAAAATGTTTGTGAGAAAAGGGGTAATAAAAAATAATTATTTTTACTTGAATATTCATTAACCTGGCCAGTAACAAAAACAAAGTCTATTACCTAAGTAGATAGGATTGTTTGATATGGCTTCTAATGACAGATAATGACGGTTGTCTTTAATGAATGGTGTTGATGTTTGCATGAACCTTATCCCGAATTTCAATAGAAATTAAAGTGATTTAACTTCAATTAAAATTACCTGTAATATGGCTTCTCCAAATACTGAATTTTCTTACGGGAGCATTATATTAATAGTTGCTTTCTTAAGTGTTCATCAGGGGAAAATATTAAATAAATTAATTGAACTACATTCATTGCCATTCAAATGTGTGTTACCAGCTTCAAGTTCAAGATATTACTTATGAATTGTGACATATATTATTATTGTTAAAATATCAGTGAACACAGCTAATTTTTGGTTTACTAAGAGTTTCATTTTTGTTTTGTTTTTTACAACACATATAAACTGTATAGTTTCTATTTTGTTTGCTTCTTAAAATATGTATTCATAATTTAAGTATTATTTTTGTATGTGTGTGCAAACATTTTAGGATCCTGGCCACAATGAGGTAACACCTCCTTATATGCGCTGAATCACTTGCATGCTCATGTGAAAACACTCCATTTTGTATCTCATCCACTAAAAGCTAATGTTAATGTATTAAATACATTCATAAGTATTAAAGTTGCTGCATCCATTTCATTCTTCATACTTGATAACAGTTCCGGTTATCTTTCTCTTGTGTATGTTCTGCGAAATTAAAATGTAAAATGGCATCTGAATGTTGTAAATATTAATGTAACCTTAAAGTAGGTTTGAAAGCATGCTTATTACTTTGTATTCATTACTCTAAAAAATCTTAGTAAACCGCTGTACTCTTTATGAAATTAGAGGAGCTACATTTGGAATTCATTTTAAACTTTCAGTTGTGATGTCCTATGAAATTTTCTTTTAGCTATAAGTCTATCAATCATTGCATATTTTATTAATTCAGAAAGGATTCTCACTATTCCAATATCCTCTTCATAAAATAATTAAATAGAATAGGCAAAAATAAATCTTATGTGGCCGATTTCTGGACTTGAAACTAAACTGTGAACTGCGTTTTGAGATATTGTTCATATAATTCTCTCCTGATTGGTCAGTATTCGTTGTTTATTCAACATGATGGTGTAATAAGAGATCTTAGTGGTTTTATAACATTGATGGGAACAAGGATGTTCTCCAGTTGAAGTCACCTAAAAAATTTGTAATTGGTAATAGAATAGATATAAAAATTATAGAAATAGAAAATAAAAATTAGCTCTTTGAACCAATAATTCTAAGGAAGTCACATCTAGCAATCAGTAATTCAACAGCTTGATACATTATAGTATAAGGCACTTTCTTTTTTTTAATCATCTTGAACATAGGGGTGCATCTTGTCCGCCAAATGTGTTTTATACATCAATAATTTCTTTTTTTTTTCTTGTTAGTTTTAATATGTTTAATTTAAAAATACAATGGAATAAAATGTACACACATAGAGTGATAAAGGATATTAACTTATTATTAGTAGTTTGTATCCACAAAAAATTATCTGAATGTTGGTAAGTTTGAGAAAACTAAATTTTTAGAATTCAATACAATTACTATTTTCCAGAAAGCCTATATAGAGTTGTACTTTAAATAAATTCAAATACTAACCTCTGAAGGCTGTTGAGGTAACGGATGTAAAATGAGTCCTGGGTTCAAATCCTGGCCCTGTCAGTATATTTTTTCTTTGGCTGATAATTATTGGAACACTGGGATTACTGTACACCATGACTAATAATTATCAAAATAATAAGAATGCAGTGTCTTGTCAGAAAATAAGGAAAGAGCTTAAGATAAACACGATATAAAAGTTTGTGATAAATCAAGCTGGAACTTCATTGCTTGTTTATCAATTGGACCTGGCAGCTTATTGCACCAAGTCAGAAAGGAAACAGCAGCCAGAAGAGTCACCTCGGCTACTGAAAGACCTTGCAGTTATAAACTGGCGCACAAGATAAAGATATTTTCCCATTAGCTATTATTTGTTATTATACACCTTGAAACGTTTGGTCTCATAAATTAAGTACTTTGCTATATTTTCGCCTAATTTTCTTTATGAATAGGGGGTATAAAAAACATTTTTTTTAATCATCCTATATTTTTTCTTTAGCCTGATGAACCTAATAAAATAAATATCCTGCTATTGTTTGGAAAACTAGCGTAATCCATCCTTCATCACGTTTATGATCATGTGATGTTTCACTTTTCTTTTAAACTTAAATATCTTCGCCACTTGCCTAAATATGTAAAACTATTTGTATTTTGTAAAAAATTAAGTACTATTGATGCTAACTCCTTTTCATGGTGTTTTTCACGGTTAGGATTGAGCCACTTCAAGTCGAGCTCAGTAAAAAAATTGTTGCTTTGAGCTATCTCAAAAGCTAGTAAGAGGAGTATAACTAGAATCGGCAATAATGAACACTGCATTAAGCTTCAGTTTCACTAAAAAAACGAAAATGATCTGATTCAAAACTCTTAGAAACCATAATCAACATAGCTGTCCCATAAAATATGGCTTCCAGTTCATAATAGTAGTTCTTATAGCTGATTATGCTTGATATTAATAAAAATTATGAATTTCATTACTAACATAGTTATTTATCATTTTGAACTGTGTTTTTACTAAAACATAATTTTAAATTAATATGAAATAGCCTAGAGGTAGCCGATGTTGTAATAAAACATTGTGTTCTGATTTGTCATTCAGACTATTAATTCTGGTAACTATTGTTTATTGTAGATTGTAGTATGTTTTATTTTTACCATTAAAATAATGATAGCGATTATTTTGTTGTCAATGAAATGAGTAATAAAGTTCTGTATTCACTTGGTATTGGGAGGATTGTTTTCTTTTTTCTTAATATTGGCTTTACCTTTTCTCTTTTTGGTGGACAGTTTGAAACTCCCTTCTTAATAGACTTCATAAAAAAAATTGTTACCACTATTTTTTGGTCAAAATTGTAAAACTAAACAGACGGTCATACAAGCAATTTTATGTAGATAACATTTATGAATTGATGCCACTGCTGTTTTCATTGTTGATTCTATGTACACATTTTAAAATAATGTTTTTTGCTAAATTGTACCGAGGATACAACCTCAAAAGTGTACTTTCTTTGTACTTGGCACTAATTGTGTTTTTTTTCTATTTGTGTTTTGCGAGCTTGTTGATATTTGTTTAACATTTTTATTTATATGTTGTTATATTTATTTCCTAAACTAATTATTATTGTCATTTAACATTTTATTTTGTGTTAATGGTAAAGAAATGTACTGTGTTGTTTTAGCCTAAAGAATGTGTTGATAAGGTATTTCATGTTTCAAAAACTCTGTCATTCTATGCTCAGGTAAAGGTTTATATTCGACACATCTAAATCCACATTAATATTTTTTAAAAACAGCAACAAGGATGCAAGTTTACAATCCCAATGAACCTATCAACTTTTCCAAACAAACCCCAAAATGCATCTTAACTCACTATATATAATATACACTCGTGATGTAGGTAACCACTTTTAGATAGTCATTGTTAGATTCAAATCATTAAACAATATTAAAACTAAGTTCTAATTAGATTGCATATAAGCATTTACTGCCAGGCTGCATGTTACAGCATCGTGAAACGTTCTTTAGAACTATTAGAGTTATGATAGTTAAAATCAGCAAATTTGATTTGGGAAAAAAAAAAAAAATAATAAGTGCATGCTACATTATGTATCAACTGTATACTTCTTAATAATATATCTAGTTATTTCTTTTTGAATTTATATAATAGGGCTCCATCAAAAGCAATCAAAGATTAGTTTCTCAAAAGAACATATTTTGGTTAATTATCTGATTTTTTTTTATGTGCTTTAACTTGACTGCTTTTTGCATGTTTTGTCAGTAGCACTGATTGAAAATATGGAGCCGAACAGTTTATGTCATACACATTAGTAGTAGGCGTAGAGTAAATAAAATACATTTGTGACTAATCATAATTGAACTTTTTAAGCAGTAGATTAAAGTTAAATAAAGTGGTATTTTTCCCAGTATTATAAGAGAACTACATGACAGTGTCCAAAAGAATAGGACAACTGTTCTAGGAACACTAGCAAAACAGTGGTTCAGTCGTTAAGTACCTTAATATAAACCAAATGGTTGCTAAACCATCAACCTAAATCACCAAATAGTGACATTATTTTCTGTTACGCATAATAATTGAATATGGATGGTACAATTTCCAAGGAGTTGTAGTAGTTTATTTGTTATCAGAACTTCACACAGATACTGTATGTCTAAACTTTATCCTTATTAACGATTATTTATAATTTTCTACAGGAATATTCAGATATCCTGTTTTATTTTCTATATAAATGTTGCTTTATGATTTCTTCTGACTTATGTGTATATATATTGTAGTGTTTTGTCAAATTACTAATATAAAAAAAAATTAAATAAACCTTTAAACTTATAATTTATTATTTCTAAACTTGACAACACATTCAACATAAAATGTAAGGCATATACTTATTGAGTTCTTCGCTATTTTTTTGTCTCGATTTGTTTTGCTTCAGCCCAAGTAGTTTGTTTAGTTGATGGTGATGTTCTTAACTAGAATCCTGTCTCAATGGTTTCCTGTAGATTCTTTGACGTATACATATTAGGAAATAGGATATGAAATTTGAAGAAAAGAAAAATACTTATATAAGGAAATATGATGCATCAGAAAATATAAATAAATGAAATATAAGGCCCCTTTCACCAAATGTTTCTTAATTACTGTAAAAACCTTCCACCATCCATCATCAACACCTCTCTTCTCAAGCAATACTAAAAAACAACTCGTGTCATTTTACTCTTTGCCAGTCCGCTTCTGCACACACTTCCTTAAGCGGTTGGCTGGGCACGCCCATATTTTCCTGCACTTGTTTCAATTTATACTCCTTAATAAAGAACATTACAATATATTATTACGTTCTTTGAAAGATATCGTAATTTTATTTTTATTCTTTAAATTTATTTTATTTACTTATTATCTGATGTTTTTTAGGTTCTACTAACAAAAATAATTCTGGCAAAAGGTTATATTTAATTACCAAAAAAAAACTTATATTAATTACGTGTCTATTTTTTCTTTTCTTTTTCTTCTTGTTTCTTCTTCCTGGTGCTTTTTCTCTTCCGTTCCGCTTCAAGGCCAACAACAAATAACTTATATAAAAAATTTTTACTATGGTCACTAGTCGGATACTTATATCCCGGGCTGATCCCAAAACTAGAGTGTGTAATGCTGTGTTCTCAACATAACAACAAGAACTACTAATAGCCATTTTGTTTTTCCATCCTTCCTCTTTTGTTTTTGTTTGCCTTCTTGATTCAAAGTTGGATTAAATATTTATATTTCAATTTCTTACACAAACTCCACAATATCTAATATCACAACAATATATAATATAATACTCCAGAAATGAAAAAAAGTCAGTATTAAGGTAGTAGAACAAATATTTTTCTTAAGAAGGAAAGACTAAAAGCCTTTCCTCACTTATTTATTTACTATTTTTAAACCAGTTTCACTTATTCAGGCTAGTTATAGACTAAAATTTAGTATAACTGATTTTAAAATAGAACAGGAGATACTACAAATCTTATTTGTCAACAATTTTTTTAAATACGAGGGTGGTCTGAAAAGTTTCCGACCTAACAAAGATACTAGACATTTTTTCAGAAATTTTTTTTTATTTTTCAACATAGTCTCCTTGTAACTCTACACACTACTCCCAGCGATGCTCCCATCTCTGTAACCCGTCTAAATAGTACTCGGAGTTTTTCTCTGCAAAATAATCGTTCACGAAGGTGATTGCCTCTTCATTTGACGAAAATCTCTGTCCTCCGAGCGCAATTTTTAGATGAGGGGACAAAAAGAAGTCGCTTGGGGCTAGATGTGGTGAGTAAGGCAGATGGTCAAGCAGTTCAAACCGTAATTCATGGATTTTTGCCATGGCAACCGCTGAGGTGTGAGACGGTGCGTTGTCTTGGTGAAACAGGATTTTCTTTTATCTAATGTGGCCGTTTTTCCGCAAGTTCTGCCTTCAGCTTGTCAAGTAATGATGCGTAGTATGCTCCGGTAATGGTTTTTCCTTTTTGAAGATAATTGATTAAAATAACTCCATGACTATCCCAAAAAACAGTCGCCATCACTTTCCCAGCTGAAAAAACAGTTTTTGCTTTTTTTGGAGTCGGTTCCCCCTTTGCAGTCCACTGTTTGGACTGTATTTTTGTATCCAAGTTTCATCCACAGTAATTAATCGGCGCCAAAACTCAGATTTATTGCACCAACAGAGCATTGGAAATGTTCATTCGAACACATTTTTGGTCTAACGTGAGCAAACGCGGCACCCAACGCGCGGACAGCTTTCTCATCTCTAAATGTTGATTTAATATGTGACAAACACGTTCTTTTGACATGTTCATAACCTCTGCTATCTCTCTCACTTTAATTCGGCGGTTGTCTAGCACCATTTGGTGAACTTTGGCGATGTTTTCGTCGGTAGTTGCAGTTTTTGGTCGTCCCGAAGGTTCATCGTCTCCCAAGCTCTTACGACCACGTTTAAATTCAGCTGCCCAAAATTTCACTGTGGTAAATGATGGTGCAGAGTCCCCATACACAGAATCCAACTCATCTTTGATTTGCGTAGGCGTATTGCCTTTCAAAAACAAATATTTAATGACAGCTCGATACTTGATTTTGTCCATTTTCATAAAAACACTCACATCGACTCACTCAAACGACTTTTACACAACAACTGCGCGTCCAAAATGGCTGAAACTTTGGTGAGTAACTGTCAACAGATGAACAACGAAATTCACTAGCTTTTATTTACGACTGCTGCTATCTTCATGTTGAGGTTGGAAACTTTTCAGACCACACTTGTAGCTTAGGTAACATTTATTTATTAGCTAATTTTTTTTCAAACAGAAAATAAGTTAAATAGTTTTTTATTTACTTCAATATATTTTGTTTCTAATAAATTGCTATTGTTCAAATTGCTTATTTATGGGTATGTTTGAAAGGAATTTAAAAAAATAATCAAGATTGATTTAATTTAATTACTACAGATGTTTATTAGGATTCTTAAGGGATGACGTTGCCTATTTATTATTATGTATGTCCATGTCTTATCTATTTTTTTTCTTCTTAGAACTATATGTTTCTAAATAACTGTATTTTGTTACAAATATTTAGTTTATATTCACAGATTGTACCAAATTTAGTACGAATTCTAAAGAATCTCATCCTGGCTGGATATTCCCCCGAGCATGATGTATCTGGAGTTAGTGATCCCTTTTTGCAGGTGAGTAGTGACACATTTGTTTTATAGAAAAATTATGCTACATTAACTGTTCGACAATCAGATATTGGCTTGGTTTTCTTTGTTTAAAAAACGTTTGTGCTAAAATGAGATTTTTACTTTAAAAAATTCGTGGGTGATATAATATATCAATAAAATAAATCAGTCGTGGGATCACCGATTCATATGCAAGGAAAATAAGTGAAATGTTACTGGATACATTGCCATTTTTGTGTTTTTTAACAATAAATGATGGGAATGGGATGTGAAAATATTGATAGGAATATGAACTTGTTTATTTCCAAAAATTTTTAATTTACTTACTTTCTTGAAGCGTCTCCTGGTTTTTGTAATTTTTCAAGAAGCTTTGCTCAATTAGTACAATCCGGCATATTTTATTCATACTTATATTCATATTTTATTATATTCAGTAAAAAAACAAATTGGATGTTGTATGATATGATAACCTTATTTTACATATGATCAAAAACCTATTAGATGATGAAAAAAAAAAGTTATCTTTTTAAACTTAGTCTAGGCTCCTAGGGAATGTATTGGCAAGAATGCTAGGTAAAATATTTTTTGACCTAGTATCACCAAATGAAATTTCATTTAAATCGGACCCCCCAGTAGTAGTAAGTAGCCTTCCCTAGTTAGATTCTTTTTCTTGTTAAAATGCTGCTTCAGTCACAGCGGTTTGTCTGAACAGTTTTTCATTATTATATCTATTTTCCAGGTGAAAATCTTGCGATTGTTGAGAATCTTAGGGAAAAATGATTTAGAAGCTTCTGAAGCTATGAATGACATTTTGGCTCAAGTGGCTACAAACACAGAGACCAGTAAGAATGTAGGAAACACCATTCTTTACGAAACTGTTTTGTCCATCATGGATATCAGATCAGAGAGTGGATTAAGGGTAATTATTATTATATTTATTAAACTGTTCATAAAATGTATCATATTTATATTGAAATATATTTTTACATCTTTTTTATAGATCTTTGGAAGCAAATTGTTTGTTTCTTAAATTTATATCTGTACCTCGGAGGGATACAACACTATGTCCATTTTCATAACTTTACAGGAGAGGAGTTTTAAACTTTTTTTCAACATTGGCACAGCTATTTATTGAGATGTTGAAACAATATTTTACCAGAACATTCTATTTATTGTTATTTACATCTCAATAAATAGCTGTGCCAATAACACTTTTTGTTGAAAAAAAGTTTAAAACTCCTCTCCTGTAAAGTTATGAAAATGGACATAGTGTTGTATCCCTCCGAGGTACAGATATAAGTTTCATCATCTTTTAAAATCATTACTGGTTATTATATCTTTATATATAAAAATATATTCCTAACTATTATTTGTTTATTTACAGGTTTTGGCAATCAATATCCTAGGTAGATTTTTAGTTAATAATGACAAAAATATCAGATACGTTGCTCTAAATACTCTGTTGAAGACTGTTCATGTAGATACAAGTGCAGTCCAGAGGCATAGGACAACTATTCTGGAGTGTTTGAAGGTATCATATCTGAATTATAACAATTTGCAGGCTTAACATAGTTTAAAATAGGTGTAAATGTATCAAGTTTCACATATGATTTTTCAGAATACACATACCAGTTTTGATTCAAGTTGATCAACTTTGAGCTTGAGTTATTGATTAAAATGCATAATTTTTGAGATAATAACAAAGAGAAATATTTAGAATTTTACTTAAATTTTCAATTTTTATTTAACTTATAAAATAACTAGTGGTTTTATTACTAATTCTAGGCAGATCTAATTTAAGTTGCTTCTCTGCATGTTAACTATCATGCTTCTCATTTTATCTTCTGTTTTTTCAATAAGAATATTTTTATAGGATCCAGATGTATCCATTCGAAGGCGGGCATTAGAATTGAGTTTTGCACTCATTAATACAGGCAATATAAGATCCATGATGAAAGAACTTCTTAATTTTCTTGAAAGGGCAGATCCCGAATTTAAAGAAATGGCATCATCTCGCATTGTATTGGCTGCAGAGAAACATGCTCCTAATACTAAGTGGCATTTGGACACTCTTCTTAATGTCCTAGTAGGAGTGAGTAATGTTTTTTATTTATTGACACTAAAGTTTGAATTTTGAAAGTGCACATTTTGAAAGTTACCTTTACGAAAGTTTAAAACTATTTTAGTACAGAGCTTTGTTATTAATAGCTGATGAATAAATCTCAAATACTATATATTTGAGATTGCCATAGCTTTGAACAAAATTTATCCTAAATATGATAAGCTAGCTAGTGCAGGATAGAAATCAGAAGTGTCCTTTTATACCATTATGTTTCTCTTTTACCAATAACTATGTTATGAAATTAATTAAGAACAATAATTATGGATGTTGCTTTAGACAAAAGAGATTTGATAGGTTTTGTAAGAGGCTCATTACAAATAGATGCAAAGTAAATCTAGGAAGAGAGCTGAAATTGAATCAATGTTTTTTGAGTGGTGCAATGAGGTTGGAGAAAACCAAAAATGAAACCGTTTATCACAGTTAAACACAAAGACATTTCGCATATTAATTACTATATTTATTACTTAGTACTGTCGGCAAAAAAATCTTTTTCCACATATACAAGAAGATGGCCATGACATAACTGGTCTTTAAATAAATCCATCTATACATATTTTTTAGGGATCACCCAACAATTCTATACAGTGCACTAAGGTTAATTTCAAATTTAATTACTTGGTTAATTGGAAATTTAATAGTTAGCGAAAGTTAAGATGGGTATGTTTGCGCCATTCACAAAAATTTTAATTCCCCTTCCTCCAATTTTTCTTAGATATAATCATAATAAAGAAACTACTGTGTATATTTTGAAAGAAAATTTTTCAATTTATTAGTAAAATCAACTCAAGTCAGTGAAAATTACTTTAAACCAATTTTAAAAGGTTTAAATATTGGCCAAAAAAACCTCTTAAAATAACCAAATGGTGATTTCTGTTTTTAACTCCAAGAACTTCATTTAAAAAAAAAGTAACCTATTACTTTTTAAATTTGTCGAACAAAAAACATTTAATGAACAATTTGAAAAATATAACATGAATCTTGAATAGCTCATTTATATTTGAGGCTGACTTATTTTAATTAATTTAATTTAGCTTATTTAATTTTGGCATACTTTCTTTAAGCTTCTCCGTTTGGGCTTGGTAATTTTAGTTATTATTTATTAATGCTTGAAAAAATTAATAACAAGCTTGCTTTAATTATGTAAATTCAAAATTCTTATTAATCTGAACCTTGCTATCTATCCTCTATGTTGTTTATTTTGTCTAGGCAGGGAACTATGTTCGGGATGATGTAGTAGCTTGCACTATCCAGTTACTCGTTGCGAACCCTAATCAGCAGGAATATATGGTGCCTCAGTTGTGGTCAGCTCTTGAAAGTGATGCATCGGATCGCCAGCCACTTACTCAAGTTGCTACTTGGTGTATTGGGGAATTTGGTGATTTATTACTATCGGCTCCAGGAATAAAGGTGATTAATACTATATTTATATTATTATTTTTTCACTGGCTTTGTATTTATGCAGGTGACATTGTCCTAGTAACAGACTCACCGCAAAAAATACAAGATTCCGTAACCAAATAGCAGGCTGAACTGAATAGAAAGGGGATGGCAATTAGAATGTTAATATGAGCAAAGTCCTTCAGCTCAGTAGTGAGCCAGGCGGAGTAGAAATAGAGGCCACAGAAGATTACTCCAGCCTTGGTACAGAAATAAGCAAAATTGTTATACTTTACCTGAAACTGAGCTGTAGGTAAATATGTGAAACGTCATCAATTCTCCTAAATCAAACGGTCATTTGACATTGGCAAGCTAGCAGATTGACAGCAATTGAAATGAAGTTCCTTTGATATGAGTCACAGATAATATTAATTAACTCTTTTGCTCTACTACGGGTGACTAAACCTGCCACAAACATAAACGCGATGGATGACTATAGTCACCGGCCACAAGATGCCAACAGATGACCCAAGTCACTATAGCAGTCAATCACAATTAGAAGATAGAATTACTTCGTACAAAAGAATTTGAAGGAATATATTGAGCACCTCAGAATCTGGGGAACAAAATTTTATAAACCTGGAAATAGATACGTTGGATATTGCATGGACTGGATGAAGAGCCCCAACCTGACCCAAAGTTTATCAATTTTCGAATAAGAGTACCAATTAGTTACCCCACATCAATTCTTCTCTATTTCCAGTTATTCTTCTCTGAGAACTTAGTGGAAATCATTGTCAAAAAAGCAAATGATAATAAGAAATGTGTAAATACTAATAATGCCCCTAGACATTCACAAGCGATTTCTCTTTCTGAAATGTATCGTTTCCTTTGTATAAAGTTGTTGATGTTGTGGAAAAAAAAAACTATTTTATTGGTCAAATGATAAGCTTTTGATAATCTATCGATTATATAAAATTCAGGAAATCTGTGACATGCTTAGAGAAAGCTTTAGGAGTGAATTATATCCCTTCGAAGAATTATGCCTCGATGAAAGTTTGGTGTTGCATAAAGACAGATAGTGCTTCAAACAATATCCATCAAAAAAGATAGATTTGGGATTAAATCCTTTGTGTTATGAGCAATCTTGATCTGTTCAGGACTTTATTATTTAAGATGGATCCCTCTCCAAATGGCATAGTGAGAAAAAGACCTAAAGGTATGCCAAGAATGGATAAACAATGTAGGTATGACAAAAGAGAGGTCCGTATACTGCTGTTGTCTTTCCACAATGAATCATTCGTAAACACAAAAATTGATTATCACGCCAAGGAAATGATCACAAAACCAAAGTGTGTCGTGGATTGTAATCATTCTGTGGGAGCTGTGGATAAAACTGATATGATAATAGGCACCATTCATTCCCTATTCTTATGGTATTAGAAGTATTTTTTATATTTATTGGAAGCATATGGAACACCTACTGTTAATATAACTTAAAAAATGAGAAACATACATCGATGGAAAAATTCCACCTCAAACTAATTCAACAAATTCCAAAACGCTATCATCTATCAGAAATCATGAAAAATTGGAATAAATCTGGACATATTAATCTAATGCGTCTTACTGCAAGGCATTTTCCATCAATTTATGTAAATTACAAAACAAGAAAATGTCCTCTACGAAAATGAGTGGTATGCGCAAAGAATGACAAAAGGAGTGAAACACGATATCATTATGAGAACTGCAATGTTGGGTTATTTGTATCCGTGTTTAGAGAATTTTCATACAGAATATTATTATTTAAAAGTTATTCCTCAATATTATATTAAGGTTATAGTTACTATTTTGTTGTGCAATGTAATATTATTAATTGCATCGTTAAATTAAAAAAAAAAATACGTTTATGGAAAAATTATTAACACATTGTTATGAACACAAATCATTTTGCTTCGAAAAGCAGTGTCAAATGATATTTTGAAAGACTTGGCCCCAAAGGGTGGAAACTTCGCACGCTTAATGTTCCCATGTTTGACACAGCGCTCTGTTCTACACGAGGGACTCCGTGGTGAGGCTCTCCTTAGTGAATGTGTCAACAATGTACTTAATAAATATCTAAACATTAAGTATAGTATACCCAGCACCTAAAACAATTTTTTTATCTCAAGTAAATTTTCTCATCTTTTTTGTTAACATTGTTTTTTTTTACTCAACAACAGTTGTCATCATTTATTTGTTTTTTCTTTTGACTATTGCTATATAATTTGTTTTCATCTAATCTAATAGCTTATCTTTATTGTATTAAAGGTAACGGAAGCAGATGTTCTAGCAGTTTATCAAAGATTAGTATTTTCACCACAAAACACTCCAATTACAAAACAGTATGCTTTAACTTCATTGACTAAACTAAGCACGAGATTCCCAACAGAAACAAGGTATTTCATTCTCAAGTCATATTGATGTAGTTTTTTTTACATGAGAGGTTTTGCTTAGGTAGTGCCCCTTGGGGACATATTGGAGATCCTATGACAGAGACATCTCTATAGCATTTCTTGCTTTGAAATTGGATGTTGTTATGCAATAGTAAACTAAACGACATAAATTACATTTTTTAGTTCTCAACGCTTTTTGTTGAAAAGCGAAGTATGGCAAGGGAATATTTTTTGTCAAATAAAAAGGTTTGTAAGAATATGTTTATGCAAACCTTGCATCAAACTTTTAAAATATTTATATATTGGTGGTTTACCCAAGTTGTTTTTAAAAAGTTAAATTAGTTAAAACAAAAATTGGTCTATCTACCATTGCATAACTACATTCAATTTATTTTGACCCACTATTGTAAACCTCCAATGGGAAGCACTAAGGGCAAAATATGTACTGCCTAAGCTTTTGAGGCTGAGGCAAGATGGTGGGTGGAGCATTTGACTCGCACACTGACTGTGTGGGTTCAAATCCCACCCAAGGAAATAATTTTCTTTTGCAATGAAATTACCTCCCAGTGCAGTGCCGTGGCTATTAGAAAAGGAAGGCACGGAACCCCTGTTACTGGTTCAAAAATAAAAATAAAAATAGACCAAAATTCCAGCCCTTAAAAACCACAAAAGACGAAATGTTCTTAACATGTGTTAGGTTAAATATAAAACAACTAATGCCAATTTCAAGGTGAGAAATGCTATAGAGATGTCTCTGTCACAATTGCATGCTTTGTCCAATATGACCTTCTGGACAAAAATACAATTGCCATTACCTAACCTAACCTGATGTTAAAGCCATAAGAATTATTTTAGATTTATATATCATTTTCCAATAAATTAAATTAACCTTGTCATCGTCAATGACAGCTTGTTCTTTACATAAACGTAGCCTAATATATTTATTTCTCAAGATCAATACTGATTTCAATTGTTATTATTTTTCTTGCTTTCAGTAAAATTCGAGAACTTATTGAAAGTTTTGGTTCACACGTTCAGATGGAATTACAACAACGTGGAGTGGAATATGGTCAACTATTTGGCAAGTTTTCCCATCTTCGGAACGCTCTGCTGGAAAGAATGCCTCCATTAGAAATACAAAAATTCCACAAAAATAATGGAAATACCAGCCAAAATGGTAGCAATGAATTAGTTGATAGTGAGGAAGATCTGATTGACAACAGCAGCTCTGTCAAGAATTCTTTCTCTCAGATTCAGGATAAGATGCCAGAGGTCAGCTTTTTTTTTTTTTTAAATAGCACTTAAGTATTCTGATGTAGTGTCTGTTTTTATTGTGATTGGGATAAAATTATTTTAATATTAGTAATTTCTCATGAAGTTATAAGGGAGTTTTGAATGAAATTATTATCATAATAGTCGGTTCAAAATAAGGTAATACAAAAACAATAACACTGTGCAATTTCAATGTAAGGCAAGACATAAATGTTAACAAATTTTTAATTTATTAAGAAGAGAAATAGAAAAGTTAACAAGAGAATTAGTATTCTACTGT
Organism: Acanthosoma haemorrhoidale; assembly: GCA_930367205.1. NCBI lineage: Eukaryota > Metazoa > Arthropoda > Insecta > Hemiptera > Acanthosomatidae > Acanthosoma > Acanthosoma haemorrhoidale. The sequence continues at coordinate 49,257,236 of OV884015.1, read as the reverse complement.
TGTCTTTTTCAACTGTTATCACCTCAAAAAGTATCCATCAATTGTCATCATCCCAGAGTGCATTCTTCCAGTTTTCCAACCTCATCACCTTTGGCCTGTCAACTCTGGTTACTGCGAAGATCACCTTTTTGAGGATCTCACCATCCTACAGCCTCACAACCTGGCCTGCCCAATCGAGCCTTCCATCTAACTTATAAATAAATTTGAGGGTATACCTTTTTACTTTTTAGCTGTCACTTTTCCCTCATATCTCACAAGGAGTCTATTCTCATCAATTTTGACATTTGTCCTTGAGTCAGCACAGAGCTAGTGTTTTATGCATCCTTAACTTTGTCTTAAACAGAAAAACTTGCTTCTGAAGTGTTTGACCAGACCAAAATAACCTTTGTTGTCTGCAGTCCTCCTCAGAGAGATATTTCACTGTGCATTGTCCCCTTCAGCATTATGATAACCTATATTTTATCTTATTTGCTTATTTCTTTTTATTTATTTGAGGGTTTAAGGTTCTGCTAATAGCAACAAGGAAAAACTGGCAAAAGGAGAATTTTTTATATTATTAACTTTATTCAATTTTTTTCTTTTACGTGCACATTCATAACAAATTAACCATGGTTATTTATAATTTATTATCTTACCCACTACCATTCGCGACTGGCCAGTTCACTAACGTTTTCGTCCTTCTCCAATTGCTTCCTTTATTTGGTATGCCACGCTGTCAGTTCCATCCACTGCTATTTCTTCAATCCTTTTGTTCTGATAAAATCCTCTTCCATCAATTGTTCCTACGTTTGGTTCTATCGCCATCAAACAACATTTCTTCAAGTTTCACAATGTTCTTCTCTTCTCTCACTAGTACGTCCACCGCGATCCTAACGAACAACCGCTCCTACCATCTTCCTTTTCTGCCCCCTTCCTGATCCACGGGACATTTAACGCCCTTTAATTCCCGCTAATTTCCAAATTCAAATCACATAATCTAAATATCACAGCATTATGAAGAATATTTAACTATTCCAGGGCCCGATAGTTCCGATTGGTCCCCGCTGCCATATGTAGCTTTAAATATAAAAAGATGGGGTGTGTGGGTAACTGTTTTACTCTCTAATTCTCTAGCTCTGCTTAGTTTATCCAAAGGAATTGAAAACTTCCATCTGTATTTCATCTAGTCCTGGGCAATTATTGTTGTTAAACTTCTTCTACTTCCTCAAGTGCTGTTGCCGAGATATATTCTTATGATGATTTTATTCATTCTTTCTTTTAAAAAAGAAAAAATAATAAATAAAAAGAGCTGCCACTAACATTGTGCCCAATGTAATTTACGTACTGTTTTTTTTATATAGACAAATAAGGCTTGTTTAGATTAATCACATTTATAAACAATATGAACCACATTAACGACTGCATTTTGTGTTTTAGAATGCTCTACTCGTTCTTCTGGGAGGTGAGGGAGAAAATGAAATACTTCAACCTCCATCTAAGCCTACAACTGATACAAATCAAGACCTTCTGGATTTATTAGGTACATTTATTAGCTGTAGATAAATATAACCAGTTAAGGGAATGATCACTAAAAGGAATAATTTATTCAATAAGTCCACAATACTTCACCTTCTCCCTACTCATTTTCAGGAAATTTTAGTATGCTTTATCTTCTTTATTTACCAAATCCTTTCAAAAGTGTTGGTTTACCATATTATTTGCTCTTTGTTAACAGCAAATTTGAAGAGAGAACTTGTGCTTGCTTAAATTAATTAAAATTTTACAAATACATGACCCAAACCCTCATTAAGAGATAAGATCAGCCGAGGTTGACACTAGTTGGTAGATGGTGCTCAGGAGTTTAACTTGGTTGGCACAACTTATGCTAATTAAGTGTTAAAATCAAAACTATGATGTTTTTCTTTGACCTGGATCGTGCTTAACTTAACCACTTTTTTCCTTAATAATATTTTTTAGTTGTCTATATTTCTCTCCTCTCATTGCGTGCCTAAAATGTTATATTTTCATTTTTTTTCTTGTGGTAAAATCTAAGGATCTTTATTAAGGTGGTCTTTATTAATATTTCTGTAAGGCTGACCTTTTCTATGTAAGCAACTCTCGTTTGTCACTCTCCTATAATATCACAATTCAAAAGCTTTACGTTTTCTAAAATCATTTTTGTTTACAGTCCAGGCCTCCCCCTCCTAAAATAAACCAGAGAACACATAGCACCCTAGAAGTTGTGTGTTCTTAAGGGCAGATAAAGATCGCTGCAGTGTAAGAGCTCACAAAGACTATAGATCAGTTCATTTAATATTAATTGCTGATGATAAACCATTTGATTTTAATACAGATTAACAACCTTACTGCCAACCTTCCCATCTAGTCCATTGCCTCTAGTGTCTGTCAATAATCTTTATGGACTCCTTGTGTTTGGCCTGATCAAATATGTTTTGGGAATCAATAAAACAACCCCAATATACAACAAAAATATATTTCAATGATATGGTTACTGTTCGTTATTAGCTATTTCTGTTCATTCAGCTGTGAGTTGTCTCTGAGGTTTCCCTTAATATCAGCTTGGAAGAACAGCATACTGGTCCTCTCTATGGACTGCATAGGCCAGTGTTGCATTTTTTCTACTGAGTCTTTAATATAATGATATTGCTCGATATGGTCTTCATCAAAGTTGTGACTAATGAGTGCAAAACTCATGACAAAAAGTTAGTAAATGTATTTAAACTTGACTAACTATTATTCAATAATCTCAATGTTTTTCTGTATGAACTTCAGGATGTGAATAAGTAGGATATTGTCCTGCTTTCCAACAAAGTTTTTTTATTTAATATGTAACTGGTTTCATTTAATGTATGTTTGCCTTTTATGAATATATTTTTAACATTTATTTCAGGTGGTTTGGACAGTGGGTATGATATTATATCTGACCAGAAGCAAATAGATATTAAAGTTAGTAATGACACTACATTTTCTCTTCAGAATAACAACAATAACATTCTAAATGCCATTAACTCAGTTAATGACTACTTGGTCGAACCCCCAATACCACTGGCTCAACCTCAAGGTATTATAAAATAAGCATTATTTTGTAAATTAGTTTATTGAATATATATATTAACAAGCAATTTTTATTTAAGTTATTTGTATCGCTTATTATTTTATTTTAATCTCGCAAAGGTTATTCAATTTAATAACAATTTTTTTTTTTTTAATGAAGCTCTCAATTTTGTGCATTGTGTAATCCATTCAGGTTCATTTACCAGGATACTTAGCTTATCTATCTTTATTATGCCAAGCAATTAATCCTTCAACCTAAAGCCTTTTTTTTATCTCATGAACCAAAATTATTCTCCTCTCTTTATGGCACATTACAATTTTATTGGCTATGTCAATCATTTTTTTAATTCAATTTAAGTGTGATGTTTCACACAATTAGGAAACTATTACTTAGAAAATTTAAATGACTACCCAAGGATCTCGTTTTTCTGGATTAACTGGGGCCAAAGGCAATCCGGACAATCGAAAATCCAGGTAATAACGAAAACAAAATCCTTAAATAACCAGACTTCCCGTTTATTATAATAAAAAAATTATATTTCATTACAAAATTACATAGTAAATATGTATTGTTTACAAGACATTAAAAAATATGAAAATAACTCTTCATATCATTTCTTTGTAAAGATTTGGTCCACTGTTTCTGTTTCCAACACATGTGGCGTTTGAATGAGCCATGGTCACGCAAACGCTTTCATCATTAATAGTTCACCTGGAGTGATGTCGGGCTGACACTATAAGTAAGCCATGATGTTTGTCAGCTGGTGTGCAGCATCTGCGTGTGTCGTCTGTTGTTGTGGTGTGATCGCTCCCTCCACATCCAAATATATCATCTTCTTTCTCACTGTCTGCTGTAGATGTGCTTGCCACTACAATTCCTTATTTCGTCTAGTGTCATCTGTGTAGCTACTGTCATCAGCCACTCGCTGTCGTCTTCCATATCAACATCTGAGCACCCACTTATTGTTCCTAACATTTGCAAAAGGTCGTCTACAGCCACTTCGACCAAATCATCACTTGCCATTTTGTTTGTAGCACAAATAGCTAACCTAAGTTTTTTCCATGACTTATTCAAAGTGATGCAATACCAAGTGTCAGCAACCATGTAAATAATGTCTTTGATATTGATTGAATTTAACAAATCAATCACACTTTTTCCTCCTTCCTCTTCAATTGTACCAAGTAGTTCTTATCGGTAAACTCAACGCATTGTTACAAGTCATAGCAGTTAGCCTATTTTTGCTTTTCTTGTAGCTCTTAGCTGAATCTTCAAGCTTTGATGCTAACATTCTGCTCGGAGGCATCTGGTAAAAAAGCCCAGTTCTGTCTGTCAGGATTATAAATTTAATCGAGTGTCAATTCCTCTGATAATACACATTGTTCAAAGTTCTTTTTAAATTTCTCAACACCAGTGAGACATTTTCGTCTAGGGAGACAATCTCTCTTCATTCATAGGAAGTTGGTGAATACCGCGTCGGTTTTTCCAACACTCAAGCCACCCCTGGGGTGGCTATGTGTTTACGTCAGGATTCAGTAACTTTTTGTTTAAGCTCAAACCTTTTTGGCCCAAGATCAGTCCAGATATAGGCAAACCACTTTCTCTCTGTGGACTGTACCTGATGAGTAGTGTGTTGTCCAATGTTTCATTTTTACCATTCCTCTGCCTTCCAAACTGTCTTTACATATCATTTTACAGCAAAAATCTTCAATGTCTTTTCTTTCCTTCTTCCAGTCAGACACCATTGAAGTTCTAATTCTAATTTCAACAGCAATTTTCTTCAATGCTTCTTGTTAATCAATTTGATTAATAGCATCTAACTTATTATCCATTGAAACCACAACTTTTATTCGCTTCGATGCCATTTTAAACTTATACACTCCCAAACACTTTGATACAAAACAAAACTCCCAAACACTTTGATACAAAACAAAACTTCCAAACACTTTGAAACAAAACAAAAACAATATGTGTACATAAAATTTAATACGTAACCAGTAATCAAAATTAAAATTATAAATTGTAGCAATAAAGATAAGCAAAAACCATGAACAAAAAAATAAGAGCCGTGTTAGACTGAGAGGGAAGCCAAGGGACTGCTGATACGTAGGGAAGATATATTTTTTTTGCTTAAGTGTGATATCCGTGGGGGGGTTCACAAGACCTTCTGTTTGCACTTGCAAGTAACGAGTAGGTATCCTTCACTCCCAGAGTTATTTATAGCTGGTTAGTCAAAACTAAAAATCTGATCCGGATAAGCGAGGCCTTGTGCATTTGTGATTATAGTTCACTAAAGGCCAACACATAATACATATTATTAATCAAGAAGTCAATATCTTTAATTTAATATACTCCAATCTATATGATAGAAAAATGAATATTTTTCTGTAACTAACTACATAATTTACAAATGATCCTTCATTACTTGTCATGGGGCTGATTTTATTATTATTACGAGGGCATTGAATGGAACTATCCTGTCTCTAAAACACTGGTTGAGTTTAATGACATTTTTTTACTTATAGTTTGAAAAAACAAAACACAAATATCGTATTGTTAATCAGGACATTGAGATCTTTCATTTGGTACCTACCCAACTCAACATAATGGAAAGATGTTTTTTTGTTAATAAAAACTAGTTAATGTTCATTTACTCTTTATGTATTTATCTTATTATTATATGGGGGGGGGGGTTATATTTTTCAAGTTTTCTCAGTAATAATGAAAAATTTAATGTATCTAGCTTAAACTGGGGTACTCACAAAGACAGATAGAAGTATGATTGAAAAAAAAAATGCCAAAACCCTACAATAATTTGTTTAAAAGGTTCCTTCACTGTTTGATTTCAAAAGTTTTCACAGTTACCTGTATTGTTTATTTTCTCTCAAGTTAGGAGTATTAATTGATAGTAGACATCCAGCCCCAAGATGTACAGATGTAACATGTAATATACTTGTTAATAAGTCATCAGTAAATGTGCTGCTGTCTTTCTATAATGTTATTGTAGGTCCCTCTACAATACTTCTTCATAATGAACCTTGCTACTAAACCAATTGACTAATAATTACTTTCACAGAGTCTACGGTGTATGAGAAAGATGGTTTGAGGATAGATTTCTCACTGCAGAAGGTGCCTGATTCACCCACAACTACTGTTGTAAACGTTGCAGCTTATAATACAACATCTACACCATTTACAGAATTTATTTTTCAAGCTGCAGTACCAAAAGTAAGGCTATGTATTACATTTTTTTTAAAGATTTCATTAAAAATCACTGGTTATAGCTAATTTTTAGAATTCTTTAAGGCAAAAGTCTCATTGAAACATAGATTATTATCATATTAAATATCTATTTATATTTTACTATCTTATTCCCTTTGTATTCGTTCACACGGAAGTCTTAACATAATAAGACTATTTTCATTGTGCCCATTTTCTAGTTTAAGTTTCCTCAACCCCTTCTTATTTCAAACTGTGTTCAGCTGTTCCTGAGTTTATCTCCTACAAACAATCAAAATTTTAAAATAGAAAACCTTGGTGATTTAGTAAGGTTGATCAGAGCAAAGTCTTTAGTGACACTAAAACAGTAAATATAGTACACTCACGGAACCAAATGGCATCTGGACAAACCATCACCTACACAGAAGAAACCATCTACCATCTGATGGAAGTCGGATAAACCACGGATGCCCTAGTCGGAACTCCACAAATTATTGTAGAAAACTTGGAAGAGGTAAAGAGAGTGTAACACAATAGGAGACATAGGACTTACAAACCACTAAGGACGGCATCGCCCTTAGCTAAGGGACCCTTTTGGCAAACCAAAGATAATCTCCAAGCCAGCATCACACTAGTTTATCTGCCAAAATCATGGCTTCATCTCTAAACAAAGGAATGATTCAGTAGCAAAGGCATTTAGACCAGTCTTACCTTCTTTCTGCTAAAGGTCCTAAAGAAAGTAGAGAGCGGCTTAATCAAAGCAAGTTTGACAATCCTGGCACCACTACAGTCACACCATGCAAAACCAAAAAGAAAAATTGACCGAAACAGTGCTCCATGCTGTGGTTATAAGAGTAGAAAATGTACTTTAACATTGATACTAAAGCTCTAGGGCAATTATGGAAATACCAACGTCAGCCGGTGGCCTGGCCCGGATAACACTTAACCGGCTGAAACATCACCCATTTATCACTGACCCTGGCCTTGTTTTGCAAACAATAAATTGCCTTCTGCTGACGAATGGCCCAGATAACGCCCCACCGGATGAAGCAACATCCACTGATATTTCCTAGATGGCACTGATCCATTTCTCCCTATATAAGTCCTTCCAGATTTTTACCCACTCTCACTCACCCGGTCACTCTCTTTCTTCCCGTCTAGACGTAAGACAGTACTTTAACTAAACTTCTTTAACTGGGCTGTACTTAAAAGTCGACAAGTAAAGGCCATCCACCATAGCAAGCACTGTAGCAATATCCCTGATACCTTCATTAGGTAGAGTATGATTGCTGTCCCACTTGGCAACGTCACCAGGGGAGCAAAGGTAGACAGACACCAGCTGCCGGCAAGGAAGCTTCCTCTCACCACACTATTGAATCAGTTTGAAATCAATCTCGGCCTTCTTTAGGAGGTCAAGAAGATAACATGAGGAATAGTAGCATGGAAATATGTACAACATGAAGGGGCCCGACAAAAAATGGCTTATAGGCTAGGCTAGCTTTTAGACCAATAAAATCTGTGTAGGGGTCCGGTCCTTCTTTATCTATCTACCCAGATGTTTATTTATGCCATTCTTCTATTAGACAGGAAAACAGATGGGTATGTAATAAAAATTATAAACAAAAATATTTCTAAAATCGATATAATAGTAATTTATTTCAACTTTGATTATACAAAATATTTTTAGTTTTACCCCCAGGAGTAAGAATAAATAAAATAAATTCTTGGGTGTACCACCCTTGACCAAGCAACATCAAGTTGTGGACTGTTGGTGAAACACGGTGATCTCAAATCCAATCCCTGTCTTCTATTCGATTAAACTTAGGCTTAAATGTCATCAGATTTGTCACTAATGTCAATCATTTTGTACATTTTACTTGTCGCCCTTCTTCCCCCTCATCCTGGGTGTGCCATTACCAATATTCAGTACTGAGCGGCAATCAGCAAGATGTCCGGATCTTTGCCACACTGTTTTGGAGCGGCGTTTGGATTGGATTAGGTCTTTGAGATCCTGAGGTAAACGATTTTGATTGTGAATTTTTGGATGACGGTGGGGCAACGATACCTCCTAAGCCGAAATCTGGATCAAAGTAGTGAAAGAATGCACTACATCGTCTAGGTCCTGGGATGTTTTCAGGGACACTTTGAGGTCTACGGAATCTGTAAGAAGCTGGCGGAAGTGGTCCCAATCAACTGGGTCCCTAATAAATGAAGGAGAAGGCAGTTTGTGAATTGGTCTTAGGGAAATGGTTAATAATAACCATGGTTAATAATAACCATGGTTAATAATAATAATAATAACCATGGCATCGAGCTTCACAATTTATTTTAGTGACCACGAAATCTATGGATTGGTATTAATATCACTTTTTTCAATTATTTTCACCCTTTCATAGGGGTGTCGTACATCCCTCAGTAATTTTTCCAGACTGTAAGTCATATGTGTGCCAAGTTGGTGAAAATTACTCAAACATATATTATAATATAAATTAATCCACATGTTTAGATTATTTTTTCAAAATTAGGCTCATTAATTAATTGTATTTATTTAATAACATTTTGTTTATTGTTTCCAGACTTTCCAGCTTCAGCTACTTCCTCCATCTGGTACAGTCGTCCCTGACAATGGAGTAGTCACTCAAGTTTTGCGAATTACAACTCCGACCAAGGTAAGTTTAAAGTTGTTTTTTTAATAAAATATCAAATGTCATTAATATTTATCACTGTCCTAACATTTTTTTCTTACTTCCCCCATTATTGTATTTTAACCAAATAAGTACAGGGAGCTTCAGTGACCTATTTAGAGTTTGAAAAAGGCCCAGTGTTGTTAGGGAGGGTCGTAGAAGGGTGGGGATTGGTCTCTTGCATGCGTTTGCAGTGGAGGCATTTCTGAAGAGCGGTGGCTCAAAGTTGGTTCGGTATGCACTTCAGTATCCGGGCGTCACGGCCGTGGTTCCTTCAAGGCCTGCCATAGTAAAACGGGTCGATATATTCAGTGCAAGCAGACCTCAAGTGAAAAGAGCAGTAGGGGCTCAACGAACTGTCCGTACACCACAATCTGTGGAACGTGTGCGCCAGGCAGTGGAGGCAAGCCCAGGGCGTTCATTACAGAGACATGCAACTGCACTGAGGATCTCCCATTCATCCATTCGAGCTTCCACCCTTATAAACTCACAATTACACAACAGTTGTTGCCCCGTGATTACGTCATCATAATGGAATCCGCTGGAACAATGCTTGAAATGTTTACAGAAGACATCGCTACCATGATGACGAGGTCCACATCCACCTTGTGAATAAACAAAGCTGTTACAAACTGGGCACTATAAAACCCAAGCAATATCCATGAACGACCCTTGCATTGTGAATGGGTATCTCTATGGTGTGCCGTTGGAAGTGTTGTCGTGATTGGGCCTTATTTTTTTGAGGACGAGAGAGGTGCAGCAGTCACTGTTAACTCTGACCATTACCTGGAAATGATTAAAATCCGTTCCTGAGATATGGAGAAGACGCATAACGAGGCACAAGATTAGATGACTGCCCACACATCAAGAGCTTCAATAGCCGAAATGCGCCGCTTTTTTCCCGTACATGTCATTTCTTTGCGAGATGTTGCCTGGCCCCCTCGTTCCCCAGACCTGGCACCATGCGATTATTTTCTTTGGGGACAAATCAAAGCAAAGGTTTACATCAAGAACTACATCAGAACTGAAGGAAGCGATTCAACGAGAGATGGCAGCTATCCCTCGACAAATGGTTTAGCAAGTGATGTTGAACTTTCGGGAGAGGCTCGAAGAGTACGTGCACCGAGAAATGGGCATTATTTTTCAAACCTGAGTTTTGATTCTTTGATTACTTAATGGCAAGTCCTAATAAATATGTTCTATGGATAAAAATTTGAAAAATATTCTTCTGTGCATTTTTTATAAAGCGATGAAACTGAAATAGATCACTGAAACACCCTATAACAGGTTATTTTGAGATGTTCTGAAGTATACCTTTAAAATTTCAGACCAATTGAATAATTTTGACAACCACTATCAATAAACACATTGAATGAAAGACAACCCCCCTCCCCCCACCGAGCATGCATTGAAAGTAGATTGTGGAGTGGAATCCAAAATCATTTCAGCTATCTTAAACATAAATCTTCATAACTTTATTTTTACATTCATACCTGTTACATTATTGTACAATCAACGAATGTGCTGTAAATATAATTACTAATAATTGTGAGTTGAAGATCACCCAGTAGTGTACCTCCCTCTTGTCATGAAAATGTTAATAATTTACTAAAGATCTCTCATCAAGCTTCTTTTCAACCTTGTTTCTAGAACATGTGCATGTCAGAGATATGTGGGTTATTGTGATCATATTTGTTTTAAACTTTTGTGTATGTTGTCCGTATATATATCCAAAATTTCTTTTGTATGGATTTCATTTCATTCTATGAAATATTAGTCCTAAATAATAAAGTAGGTCATTTTCAGCGGTAAAATGGTTCTGAAGGTACAGTTAGGTATGTTTTAACATCGGAATCAAAAGTCTTGTTTTAATTTGTCTTGGTTAGTTTTTATTTTCCATATTTTACACCAGAAGCTAAAGATGATAGTTCATCAACAACTTATGAGGGAGTTCAACCCAAAGTAAAAACTAAAATTTTCCAAACATTAAGATTTGATTGAATATTATGACATTCATTTATCCATGTAAATAATAAAAGGAACTATTCATAAAATCGTGTTTGTTAAAAGAGGTTTATATTTTTACATATTCCTAGCCACGAACAATAAATAAAATTTATGTGATTATTAGTCAAAGTTTTTATGTCCTATCTGTATACTTTGGAAATTTCTTTAATTTAAAACTAACCTTCACATGAATAATTTACTTGACTCCATTAAAAGCAGTTTAACTTACTACATAATTTGCAACTTTGTTATTATCTCGAGGTGTATGTATAGAAGCAACACAAAAATGCTTTTGACCCTGAATTTAAATAAAATCACACTTATTTGTTTTTGAACGTTTCAGCGCTTTATATCTATTGTTGAAATTGTTTCCAGTGCCCTCTCCGGATGAGGATCAGGGTATCATACAATTGCGGAGGTGCTACAGTCACTGATCAGGCAGAAATAAACAATTTATCTTCAGAAACTTGGCAATGACATGAGTCTACTCGAGGAAAATGAAACACTTCATGGAGAACGAATCTTGTAAGTGGAGTGACCTCAAATCACAATAATGTGATATACATTCCAAAACTACTTTTTGTAAGCCCACGTTTCTTTAAGTCAATTAATCTAAAAATCTACATAATTTGAATTGTTGTCTTATTGAGGTGATTTATTATTTATTGGTCCACTTTTATTTTTTGTCTTTATTCATTGTGTGAAATTAAAGATGTTCAGTGCATGATTCTGATTACATTTAAAAATAATTTTTTTGATTTATAAATGAGGAAGTATGCGAAAAAGTTATTGCTGATTGTAATAATTGTACAGTTATATATTAACAAATGGCCCCATGGGGGATATTTTAGAACTATTTTTTAAAAAAGTCAATGAATAGATCTTGCATCAGATACATGCATAAATGAAAACCTTACAAAATTTGCAAGTCATTGCACTAATCTTTTGTTTTATTAACCAAAAGTTTATTTTTCCACAAACATTTTAGGCACTTTTTTCTTATTTTAATGCTTTTGTGAAGATTTTATTTTTGGTATGAAGGCATTCGATTAATTATTTATATTGATTGTATATTATTATTTATACACAAGTTTTAGAATGTTACCTTATGGAGTAAATACCTTTAGTTAGAAATAGAATAATTAAAGTAAAAGTTATTTTGGAATATCATTGTGTCTGTATAATTTTAGATTTAAAAGTTATTTAATAACTCACTGTTTAAATATATGACCAATAAAGCATTTCACACCTGCAAGAAAAGCAACACTATAAAAAAATATAAAATTTCCCAATGTCGTTTAGTTATTTCGAAACAAGTTTTTGTTCACCTTAGTAAAACCAGCAACCTTACATTTAACCTAGTCTTTTGTAACTTTTCTTGTGGGTGTAGCAATATAACATCCATGGGAAATTGCCATATTGATTATGAAAATTTAAAATATTTTAATAAGTTGACATCTTGGGCACACTTAATTTGTCAAACTGGAACTTTGAAAGTTTGGAACCCAAAAAGTTCAGTGTCCTGTCCATTAGCCTAAATACTGTTCATTAATTAAATTTTGTTATAGTGTGGGCTGAAAGTAGTAAATAGCTTTTCCTTCTTACTATTTCATATTTATTTAATTGTTGAATGAAAACATCTTATTTATATTTTTTAAATTATTACGTTTAGATGCAACAAATATTATTTATATTTTTATGTTCATGAATTGGATTTTATAATCTCTCTCTGTGATATATATATGAATTTAGAAAATTTCATTCAACGTATTTTGTAATAGAGTTTTCTTGTTATCATTTTTTGAAAGTGTCGTTGAAATAAAATAATTGTATTAATTTTTTTCAAATGTTTTAAATCTAAAACTGTCATATATATTTTGTTAATGTATTAAATGATGTTATAGAAAGGAAGAAATGTAAAGTCAAATTTAATGTACATATCTTTCTTGTATATCTGTATATAGAAGACTATTTGAGGAAATGTGCCTGCATTGTTTATGTTTTATGTATGTGTATGCGAATATGTTAATACATAATGTTTGTATTATTTTAAGTTAGGTGTACATATGTGTTTATTTTAAAAATGTACACTTTATTAAATAACTAGTTAATTATGTCAATGAAAAGTACTTAAGGTAATATAACTGAATAAATAAAATATATATATTAATTTCTTTTTTGTAAATAAAAACTTATATAAAAATAAATAGTTTAGGAAGGGCAGGGCATCATGATTAGATGAAAATTAATAAATAATAGTTATCTTGGTTAAAAAAAATTGATGGAAACTAGAATTAGAATAACCCTAATTGAAATGATTGGTTTTCTTGAATATCTGTACATATCCTGAAATATTGGTTCCATCCATTAAATTTCTTGGGCAGTATATGTGTCCATCATTAAGTTGCAAACCAGTATAGGGATGCTGAATATTATGGGAAGGTCACCATGATTGCCATTATAAACAAACAATTAGTACCAAGTTGTGTAACCTTCCAAACCATGCACTGTTGCTAAATTAATAAAAGAGCATATTTTTTTGGTAAGAGGGTTCAGTTTTAAAATCAGCATTCTTGATTGTTTTGCTAACCTGAGTTATACCTATTATTTGCTGCTTATAAATGAGATTTTACCTCTCCTGAAAAAAATCATAAAAATAGATAGCTGTCCCTGCTAAACATAAACTTTGTTTACTTTTATTATTAGTTGTGTATAATCTTACTACTGGTTATATATGGGGCCTTCTGCCTATAAGCTGTTGTCCATGTAACCCCATAACCTAGTAAATTTATTAGGTTTTCTGAGATTGAGATTTTACAAGATAATAAAATGAGTAGACTTTTTTTTTTTACTAATAAATAGGTTTGATTCATTTTGGAAGTAGTTGGTTCAACACTGGCCATTGCGCATTGAACTTTCTTTCTTTTTTTAATTTTAATGACAATGCTGTTGACCTTAGCTTTTTGAGCACTGTGGATTTAAAACCATTTATATTGATATTTTTCCATTATCACCCTGTAGATCTGAATGTGGCACCACAAAATTTAACTTTCTAAGTTGTTTTTGTTGAGTTACATTTAAAATACTGAAGAATTATCTGTGAAGACTGAAATAATCAGATTAGATAACCTTGAAAAATGTACGTTTCCTTTTAAATATGGTACATGTTGAGTCTACATTTTATTGTTAATTTAAGACAAAGCTATAAAAGACTATTTTTCATCTATACATCAAATTTTGTACATATACACACAGTCTATTCAGCCTATAGTTTAAATAATAAAATATGAAACCTCAAAATACTCTCAGCTTACAATAACAGTGAGAGGTCTCTATTATTTTCTAGAAAATAAAATTGTCAAGTTATGAAAATTAAACTATGTATCAAACCGAAGTTTCCTGCAAAACCTATGAACTTTAAGCATGCGAGTTTGCCAGGATTACATAATATTAAGGTGTTTGAATTTAAAATTAGTACAATGACAGGGTAATAACTAAATGAATTTATATATTTGAGCCCTTCAGAGTAAGAGTGGTTAAAAAAAAACATAATTAACTTAATAGTTTCTTGATTTTTGTCAAGTTGCTCTATTCAGTGTAACTGGCTCTTTGGGGGCATAAGCTATAATAATATACATTAGCATTCCAAAGAATCTGTCTTACCCCATTGTCATTCTTGAATGGCTCGTTTATTGGTTTTACTATGGATGGATCCCTTAATTCAAAGTTCTTGTATTTATTTAGGATAAAATATATTTTGTTAAAAACCGTTTAAGAAAAAATTAGAGATCATCTTTTTATCAATAATCAGTTATATATAAGAAAAAATTTCACAGATACAAAGCCTAGGGTTAGGAGGATGAGAAACAGAGAAACGATGTTGCTTACAACTTCAGGTACAAACTCTCAAAAAGACAAATGAATGAAAAACATAAACAAGTAATAAAAATATATTTCATAAATAGGATAAAAAATAAATATTTAACTGGAAAAGTTTATAAAACCTACATAAGAGGCCATAATAAGATAATTTACAATCTCTGATAACATTTGAATAATTACATTTCGTCTTGATTTCTAGGCGGTCTTATATGGCTATTTCTTTTAATGCTGTCAACTAACCATAAGATTCCTTCATTGATACCATCTCTGTAATAAACAACAAATTTAAATAAAGATATTAATTACATAAATTAATGTCAAACTTTCAACTTATTACAATGTAATATTGTGGTAATGAACTAAAGTTCATTTTTAGAAGTAGTACAAATCATCCAGAAACTAACTACTTGTTTTTTTTGCAAATTTGTTGTATAGATTTGGTTTATGTATTTTACTATAAAATATTTGACAATAATAGGACATAAAAAATAATACATGGCAAATGAACCCGAGTAATTATACCATTATAGTTTCTATTTAAAATAAATTTATTTGTAAACGATTAACAAACAATTATATCTTTAAATCATAACAATGCATTGTCAGGGATTAAAGGAATGAAAAAAGCTTTATTAACAAGAAAATCTTGCAAATTTAGGCCATGAATGAATTGGGACTGAAAGTACACAAAACGTTAACCTAATCTTTCTTTTTTAAATCAATTTTAAAAATTTGTTTCTGTTTTGATACAACTTTAGGGCAAAATTAAAAATATATATATATATATATATATGATACATGATATTTATAATTTCTACCTGTCATATTTTTTTTAATTTTCTCCCATTGAGACATTTCAAGGTTTTGATTTTCGGGAGTAGTCCATTAACCCAAATGAATAAGTCATTCAGTTCCAAATGGTTTTGTATGCCTCTGGGGGGGGGGGGTCTTCTATTATAATAGAATACATTATATGCTTACAAACTAAATATATATATATATTTTTTAATGTGGTAACTAATATGAATAAGATACGATATATTTGTTATTGATACTAACCCATTGAGAGCTGATACAGGCATAACCATACAATCCCTTCTACCTATCATATGGGCATTTTTCTTAAAGATTGGCTTTACTTCTCTAACGCCCATACATTCAGCAATGTCTTGCTTGTTTGCCAGAACTAACAGAGGCACACCAATTAAATTTTCACTAGCTATCATTTTATCTGAAAGAACATTTTAGTATTTGTATTCCAGCCATTGGACAACATTATGTAGTGTTTTGCCAATTTATTAATAAAAAAAAAAAATGAATGAAACTTTTAAACCTATAATTTATTATATCGCAGAAGGGT
This sequence comes from Acanthosoma haemorrhoidale, assembly GCA_930367205.1. Lineage (NCBI taxonomy): Eukaryota > Metazoa > Arthropoda > Insecta > Hemiptera > Acanthosomatidae > Acanthosoma > Acanthosoma haemorrhoidale. The sequence goes on along the minus strand of OV884015.1, from coordinate 49,241,032 downwards.
CTCCAACCTAACATTTAACATAAAATAAATAAAAATAAGACATATACTGTTTTTGAGTTCTTCACAATTGTTCAGTCTCGACTTGTCTTGTTCCAGCACAAGTAGTGTGTTTTGTTGATTCCTACTCTCCAATTATAATGCTGCCTCAATGAGTAGATTTCGCAAATCTGACGAGTAATGCTTTTACATATAAGTATGGATAAATACAAGAGGGCCCTCATGACAAATATTTTTGAATTCTGCAAACATAAAAACCCTCCACCAGTCATCAATACCTCTCTTCTCAAGCAATGGTAAACAACTGATAATTTCTCCTTTCAAGCCACTCCAAATAATCGAACTCTTGGCTTTCTCCCAGCTGATCCATACTGGTCACATCCCCTGCTGTTTGAATTTAAACTTTTTATAATTTACTTTAATTGGGGCGACGCAAAAATTTCTGCAGAGTTGAAACCATCCCTATGTCATGTCAGATATGAACCTTAGAACATATCCTTCAGACATGTGCTGATAGAAGAGAAGTTTCAAGTTCAACTGGCCTCAGCCTACCAATGTTTCGGCACATCTTGTACTGTAGTGATCTAGAGAACCTCAAAAGTACCATTCAAATCCTGTGCTTAACACACAAAACCATATTGGGGATGCTCAATGAAGAAAAATAGTCCATTAATATACTTTGTGGCTTTTAAATATTTACAATATTTGTTATAATGTGTATGTCATACTATTATCCATGTAGATATTCAATGCTTTTATAACTATAATTCATACATAGGGTATTGGTATACATGAATAGTTAGAGAAAATTTATGATTACTTACCAAATGTTTCTTTGGACTCATCAATTCTTTCCCTATCATTAGAATCAACTATATATATTATTGCATGTGATTCTGCATAATACTAAAAAGAATTCAAACTCATATTAATAAATTAAATTATTGTTATAATTGTAGTGTAATACTAAGATTTAACAAATAAAACAATACACATATATTAAAAACGTAAGGCAATTAGATCTTAAAGCTATTTTTCCCATTCTAAAGCTCATTTAAGTTTAGGTTCTTTGCAAAAAAAAATAGTAAGATCAGTTGTTACCAATATAAATAAGACCTGAATGCTCCTATATACCGCACAGCTATATAGATAGGAAAGCCAAAGAGTGATAGTTGAGACAGTCAATGAAGGTTGTAGATGATAAATTATGGCCATCCTAAGATCATTGAATGAGAAAGGGTGAAATACATTGGGCACGTTGAAAGAATGCGGCATGAAAGGTCAGCATGTCAAACAATGAAAGGTAAGCTGGATGGCTGGGGGCTACTAGTACTAAGACAACCTAGACTGCTCTGGTGGGATGGTCCAGGTCAGATAGGGGGTCAGGAGATGGCAGGTAATTACAGAAGACAGAAACGTGTTTGAAATTGAACTATTTGAAAATATTTATATAAGTTCTATCTGCCATCTCATAAAATACATCATCAAGTATGTCAGAACAGCTGGTTTAAAGTTAACTATGATTTCTGATTTTCCAGTTGGTTCAGTTCGAGAAAAGCAGTTTCGGGCAGGAAGACTAGGAAAATTTCTTTATTAGCTCCGCCTACAAGATGGTAGCAGTTTTTAGACATAAGAAGGTAACAGCCAAATCCTTAAGTGTAACTAACCACTGAGGAGGTCTGCAATGTCCCTATGACCACATTTTTGTCATAACAGTGTTAAGAGTAAATTCAGTTGTAGATCCACCTGAGCAATGATTTTTCCTTTAGCCTGACCCCACGTGTATCACAACTAAAACCTGTATTTACAGAATTTCTGAGACTAAGCCAATTAACTGTCTAACTTATCAAAGATTTGACAGATGGTCTGAGGTTTAAGCTCTATGATGAGAGCTAATAAAAAAAATTAAGTCCTATACACTAATGAAATATGATAAATCACAAATATATTTAAATAACACAAATTAAAAACTATAATCTTACCTTATCCCACAAAGACTGAAGTTCTTCTTGGCCACCAAGATCCCAAAAATTAAGTCGAATTCCATATACGTCGATTTTACCTATATTTAATCCCACAGTGGTTGTAATCTTATTAGGGTTCATGCCCTTGTAATTTTTAGTGAATTTTGTTTTAGCTGCTTCTAAGTAAGTCTAAAATATATAACTAGTAATTAATAAAAATATACCTGAATTAGATTACTTACATTTATATGACATGACAATAAAATATTTACATACAGTTTTACCAGCATTATCCAAACCCAGGATGAGTACACAATATTCATTCTTTTGAACCATGTATTTATAGAATCCGGAAAGAAGTGTGTACATTTTAACTTATAAATTAATTTCTACAGCCTATGATGTGAACCTTTAAACATATTATAATCATTTTATAGTTGAAATAAAACTTAAGACTAGTGAATTATTTTGAAAACGAATCATTATAATAATCTCATGCAAACCTACTTATAAATCTATCTCATAATTCATTGCTTTAAATTTATTTTTATCCCTATAACCGGGAATAATGATTATAACACATAGATACTCTATATGTTACAAAGTGCACAAGTAACTTAAATAGAGATTGACAGGATATTTTGTATGGAGGCAGGAACCTCCTGAAAGCTTACCATACCAAGGAAGTAACTTGATTTCATTAATTCTAGCAATACAGGTTAAAGGTATAAATGTATATCCTCTATGGTGTGGTTAAATCTCGTATTGAAAATAACTGTTAACTTTTAAAATACTCTTATGAAAAGATCTATTTTTATTTCTCTCAAAATAAAAGTTTTAATGAAACTCTACTATAGAAAGTTCTTACAGAGTTTTATTTATAAAAGTTCCACTGATTTGTTTTCCCCACTAAGGAAATTTGTTTTCGTTAGTGGTATCAGTACCAATTTCAAGGTAAGACTTTTTTTCTTTTTTTTAAAACTAAGTAAATCCCGTCTATTCAGTTTATGCATTCATCTCGTAGCTGGAAAGTATACTAGAAATTTTGACAAGAATCATTGATACATGGCATAAGACTATACTTATGTAAAGGATCGTTTTCGTTGGAGATATTTGCAACATATATAATAGCATTGTGTACTATTATACTCGGTACACATGGTGGACTTAGCTCGGAGGGAGCTAAGCCTCTTTGCATTTATATGTTATATTTGAGTCTTGCTTTTCCCAAAATCGACTTATCCTTGACGATCCTTTTGGGCTCTGGTACACTGAAATTAAAGTATTAATAAAAAGTTTGGGGACTGTTTTGTTCTACGAATCTTTTCATAATTTCTCTATAGTTACCAAATCAAAGAAAATCCTCAGATCTAGAAAAACAAGATATATAGCCAGTGTCGGTCTGGGCGGGGTGGCCAGTAATGATCGTCTTGGGGCCCAGAAGGATACGGAAAAAAAAGAAAGAAGAAAGTCACTCATTAATAAGATAATCTCTAAGTTTCACAGCATGTTTGTATTGTATTATACAACGTTTGGAATTATAAATAAACAGTCTGTTGATATCGATACTAACGGTTGTCCAATCGAAACCTCCCGGCTGTCGAGTGTCACTCTCGTCAAACCGAATTATCAGGTTATAACCCTGTGATTAATACAATTCTTGTCACATTTATTGAAGAAAAAAGAAAATCATTTCAATCACCTAGTCCAGAGAAATATTATTAATCTTACAGATCAATTCTAATGCCTTAAGCCTTTCAGGGTTGATGCCACTATACCCTAACTCAGTGCCATTTCGTCTTGTTTAAGATCTCACTCATATCTTCTGTAGTAATTGCTTGCCTGTTTGGGAGCCAGTTAGTATACCCTCTTTTTTTTTCTTCGTTGTTTTGTGTAACTGGTAAAATTACTCCTTCCATTTCTTCATAATTTGTCTTTTATTAGTAAGGAGATTTTCTTATTTTGCTTTCATAAGCATTAATGGACACTCTCCTTTTTTTCACATGTTTTTCAATATTTTATACTAGATTTTTTTAATTTTGTTAGCATTTTCTTCTATAAAAATCCTAAATCCCTTCCTGAACCTTTTTTTTTTTAAACTTTTATTTTAAGAAAGTTTCTTTGGGTTGTGTATTCCTCGTAGTCTTTTAAATTCATTTTTTGCAGTAATTTTGTTATTTACTTTGAACACTGAAATAAGCAAACAAAAGTTGTGAAGTAAAACGAATGGTTCTGCAAAACCACATAATATTTTGCAATACTTCGCTTTGCTAAAATAAATAAAATACTTTTTTCACAACACGAGAGTCATTACAACCAGAGGCGTAACTACAGGGTGGCAGGGCTGGTAAAATGCCACGGGCCCCCGACCCAAGTGGCCGCGAGCTCAGAAATATTGTTTTAATATTGTACCTATTTATAAAAATATATATAACATAATACAAATTATTGGTTGTGGGTAACTAAACTACTCGTAAGTATAATAAAGCTTAATGATAGGGCCCCCATTAAAGGAATTTGCCACGGGCCCCAGATGATATAGTTACGCCACTGATTACAACCCTATTCCGAGAAACAGAAGAGTTCCCCAATGATAGAGTGACAATTCTTCCTCAACTGGTTAACACTGACAGGAATACATTAATAACTGGACTTGAACAATTTACAAGTGAATATGACATTGTCACACCAACGTCCCCACACAAGGGTTATCGCAACCAAGTGAAAATAGCATTCGCCTTAGCTCTGACAAATAATCTGGATCGAATGATTCGTTCAATCGGTCATATGGGTGAACGGATCTTCAGGTAAAGATTCGTTCGTCCATGATAGATGGAAATTAAGTGTCGGTTTGGTATTTGCTAAATAAAAAATTCAATTAATTTCGATTTTGGACATCTTTTATCATTTTGTAATTACAGAAAGTCATGGCTACCTATCTAATGGCTATTGTACCAGTTGTAAAGAGCGGTTTTGATACCAATAAACCATAAACATCTATTTTGCCTTGCTTTCTGGATCTGGAGACGTTTTATATTACAACTGGGCGATTGTTTACTTTTTGTATTATATAACATAATATACAGGTTTTTATGAAACCTTCAGTCGGCAAAAAATATTCTATTACTTTTGTTTTGAGAGAATGCTTAGAAGACTCATAGAGGACGCTAATAGTTATATGATTACCTTCCCTTGAAGGGCCAATTGATAATTAGGGAATCGGTTTGTTTACATTCTGTACTCAATCCTATTTTTTGTATTATTTTGAAATAATTTTATAATTTGAAAAACTGCTATTTTTAAATGTAATTTTTGAGTAGGTTGGCGTTCTGGTTGTCTGGTAGTACTTACGTTCATTGTTATGAAAATTTGAGGTTATTTTTTTTAAATAGATATCCACTATTTATGTCTTTACAGGGCGAAATAATTGCCCTGCATTAATTTAAATAATGCCGAGTGAAATATATTATGCCCTATTCAGTTTTTGTTTATAGCATTTATTGAAACTTAGCTCTTGTATTGGTTATAATCTGTAGATCCAAGAAAGACATTTTTATATTGTAAGATGTTAATTTAATGTGGAACTTTTATGGGATAAGTACTGAAGCTTTTATAGTTGCATCTTAATATTTCACATTCTAAAGTTAGTCAATCTTTAGGTAGTCATTATTACATCATTCATGTTATGTATTAAAGCTTATTATGTGTGTTGAATATAACCCTAATTAACATTTTGAGGAGTAAGAGGGAGTCAATGATTACCTTAATTTCCTAACTATTTAATAAATTAATACTAGATTGGAGTTAATTTATTGATAGGTTTTTTTAATGGATGTGTTAGTAATTTTCTTTCTTCTTTTTAAGTTATGGCAGAAGTTTTTTCCGTGTTCACAATTTGTTTCCTTTTTCAGATTTCAACAATTGTGCTTTCTAATAAAAATTCCTTTCTACTCAACTCTTTAAGCAGTCTCTTAAATTTTGGTTTGGAGGGAGGATGCTAGAAGGAGGTATAAATCTTTCATTAATCAAAGATGAAATTAAAAGGAGACTAAGACTTAAAGAATTTAGTATAAAATTATTAAAAGTGTCTGAGTCTATAACAGACATGCAAAATGAAAATAGTGCCATTTCATGTTCTAGTAAAATACATAAAATTAACTTTGATAATGTTTCAGAATTGATAGAAGGCCCATCAAATGACTATAGTAAGTTTCCAATTAAGGCGAAAAAGAGGAGAATAATTTCTCGAGTGTTGAAAGTGAATAGTTTGTCAAGAAGAAAAATGCGGCGCTTCGGAAACTCAAGGAAGCAAAGGAAACTCAATCAATTAATTGAAGAATCTGCCATTGATGAAAATACCACCAATTCAGAAAATAGTGAGAGTAACAATTTATACAGTGAAATTAACTGGGAAGAATACCTGGATTGTGAGTCTAGTGCTTTAGTTGATGAATTTGCTCCTAGAGTTCAAGTTCCGGTCCCATCTTCATCCAAATTAGTTGAAGCTGAATCTGCTATAGATAGTGGACCATCTCAGTCAAGTTCTATAGTTGCTGAGAGATCAGTCATGGAAGAAAACGAATATGCTCCTGGTGTGACGATATATGTTAAAGATTTTCATACTTCTGAATGGTAATTACCTCCACTTACTGTTATTTAAGATATTGGTTATGCTATAAATTAGGGTCTGTGGTTAATTTTCAATTGAATCATGACCTATTAACTTCATGTAAGCTGTCAAATATCAATGACTAGTTCTTTCTATAAATTCTTACTGAACCAAATAGAAAATGCTCCACTTTTTTACAGGTTTGAAGCAACCGTGTTTCATCTTTCTGTGTGTTTAAATTATACAATCAATGAAAAGGTATAAGCAGCTACCCCTCCCCACTTCGAATTTTAATGGATATGGCAGTTAAGAATCTATCAAAAATTAGATTCAAAGTTCTGATAAGTTAATTTCTCACTTTATTGATCACACATTTAAAATGTTAACATAAAAATGAAATCATAGATAATTAAAATAATGAAGTTTTGAAACAAAACACAAAATCTTGTATTTAAAACCATCCGAGCTGATTTTAAAGGTTTTTTTTCGTGTAATTTTTTAAGGTTTTTACAAATATTTTTAGTGGCCGAGATGGTTAATAGTATCATTCAATCAAGTATTTCTGGTTAATAGCACCGAGTATTTTTTTCATAATTATGTCTCCATGACCACACTCAGACATTATCAATATTGTTCATTCGTTTTCCATGTCTTTTATTTTGTCCACATTGATTTAATAACATAATATTGACTTAATAATCATTATAAATACTATTTAATGTTTGATATATAAAAAAAAAGTTTGACCACTGACATTTAAGGCAGGTTTATTGAAGTATGTGTTGCATTGAAGTCTGATAAAATGACTAGTCTTAAATCCTCAAACTTTATTTTGATGTGTGACTCCTAATCATTGTGCAACATTTTTTATTATGTCTTTGATTTTGTGTTAAAGGAAATCGGTGAGTATCATTGAAGTAGATTGGGATGATAATGAATTGTTGGTTCATTATGAAGATAAGAGCAAATGTGATGAATGGTTTTCCATGAACAGCCAGAGGATTTCGAAGAATAAGCCATCTGTTCCAAGGTAATATTTATCTTTTAATTTTATGCATTTTCTTCTACCATGTTATTAAAATATTACAGATATCATTTCATATATAGGGATAATTATTTAGAAAGAAATAGGTTATATAAGTATTCTTTATTCCTCAATAAGATAACATATTAGTTTTGTTTATTTCATCCTTCGGACTGGACTGTTATTATTAGTTTATTTTTTTAGATATGAAGTTTTTGGTATGATGGGAGCATTGATTTTTATTTTTTAGCTATTTATTTCTTTCAGTCAAAACACTATATAACATCAACCTGTGCAGCCAAATAGACTTTTTGCTTAAATTAAATGTAATTTTATTTTTAGGTTTGATAGTTTTGTCTTTACATAGAAAGTTGAAGTTACAAGCTCAATTTTAATCAATTGCATCCTTAACAATATCAATTATGCCCCATTAAGTGGTGTGCCAGCAGACAGACCTCAGCTGATATTGGACCCCTTCTGTGTCACATAAATCTAACAAAGATAGACAGTGTAATGCATAATAAAGTATTCCTCCTCTTTTTAGGGCCTCCTTAATTTGATACTTTGCTCAATATGGTTCAAAAATATTAATTTTTTATATCCAAGTTAATTAATAACCATTAATCATGTTTTAGTGTTGAAAATATATTTCATATCATCAAATAAAATCTTCACATAAAATTATTGACAGGGCTCCAGTTCTAGCTCCGTCTAAAGATGTTGATCGCACAAATTAAATTCATTTCCTTTCATGCTATCAGAGAGTTTTAGTTTAGTAACAGTTTAGTTGGGTTGGGGTTTATAAAGGCATGGAATCCAAAAAAAAACAATCAACAATTGGCTGATTGGCTGAACAATGGGCTGATTGTTACTTGGCTTTTCAAAACGTCTGAGGTGATAATCAACAATTTATATTAGCTTTTAATTTTTATAATAAAATGGGATTTCATCCCTAAGTTAATTAGATTAAGTGTAGGTAATTTTGGTAAAAGAAACAAAGTGTTTTCAGTGTGGAAAAAGAGATCATCAAAGACGATTATGCTAGTCACAAAGCACTGCCTTCTGAATCTTCAGAAGATGAAATGGAAACAGAATCAGTTATTGCAGAGGAAGTTCCTCCAACTAAGGATGTTAGAAAATTCAGGCAAAGGAATTGGAAAAAAACTCGATCAAACCTATCCTACGCAAGTATGAAATCCTATGGTGTTTCTAAGTTTGTCATTGGTGAAAAAGTACTTGCTAAATGGTCTGACCACCGCATGCAAAAATTTCCAGCAGTCATTAAGACTATTGTAGGAGATGGTAATTAATTTTATCTAGTTTAAATAAAATAACTAAAAAAAATTATGCAAAAGTTATACTTAAGAAAAAAAAATTTATAGGCAGGTATGATGTTTTATTTTATGATGGCTTTGAAAAAACAATAAGTGAAGATCACCTTTATAAAACAACTGAAGAGGAGGTTGCAAAAGTAAGTGACATGCTTCTAACCTTTCATTATATATTGTTAATAGTTTGGAAATTAATTTGATTAAACGTAAATTTTGAATTTTTTCAATCCTGTTTGATTTTGTAAGTAACGATATTTTTGCCATATTATTATATAACGTGTGTTAACATTATCTTGTCTTATAATGTTAATAAACTGTTTAAAATAACTATTGTTGATAAGATAACCTTAAAAAAATTGAGTGAATTGAAATAATTTTAACAGTTATATTACTGTTGAAATAAAAATTGAGAAAGAAATAGATAAATGGACTTAGAGTTTTGTTTACTAACAATTGTTATTTTGAAGCCAATAAACATTTAATAATGTATTTCTTCTTACATTTAACAGCTTTAAGTTTTTTTATTAGTAAATATATTTTGAAAATCACTCATGTCTATTGGCTTTTAAGTACCAAATTCCTACATTCTTTATTTAATTCTGTTTCATTGACATGTAATGAATAATATTGATTGAAAAATAATTAATTATAATGCTACAAATAACTTTTTTTTATAAAAATTATGGAATAAATTGTTCATTATTAGGGTTTCATTGATTTTTTTCAAAATCAGAAACACCTAAGGGTTTCACCTGTATGTCTTATCTGTTTGTCCTGGCAGTTCCTAGTCCCCTGTTTGATCTATAACCATGAAAGTGAGAAATTGATTACTGAACAACATGAAAAATATTTTCAACTCCATAAAACATAATTAAAGGTTAAATAATTAACTACTTAAAGTGAAGGAAAAATATCAAGAGTTGTCTGCCTCGGTTTCTTAAAATTTATCTAATGATAGCCAAAAAATCACTCAGTATTTTATCTATTTCTTATGAGCCGAACAAAAAATACTTAATTTTAATTCCTAAATCATTTTGTTCACTAATAAGTACATATTTACAAGAAAAAAATCTGTTAAATCCAGCTAGGATAAGATTAAATACTCTTCCATAAGTTGGCTCTAAATTTTCTTGGATATCCCTGAATTTTTTTTGTGTTATTAATTTATCATCGCAGGAAAAAATCAGAATATAAAATCTTAAATAGCTCATGAGTAGCCACTTGAGATAGCTTAAACTTGGAGTTTAGCTGGCCAGTTAAATTTAGGGGTTGATTTTTTTCATATAATTCTCATCATTATGCCTTATCCAAAACATATACAAGGTACTTTTAAAATTTTAACCTGTTATAATTTGTACTTTTTTGAAAGTCTCTCCTTTCGTACTTGGGATTATTTATATTTATACAAAATTATGATATCCATGGATGAATTTGGTCACATGCAGATAACCTAAAACATTTTTTTTTACTTATTGTCATCGTGTTATCCCTGCTTGGAAAAAGCATTCTGATAATTTAAGTTAAAATTAACTTTTTTTCCAGTATCAAAAAACAAATCCATCAGAAGCTGATATCTTTGTTGATATGGATGCCAATTCAAAGGAAGCTAGGCGTCAACGTAAAAAGAAGACATTTGACGACTACGTTTTTAATAGAGATGTTAAAATGACTAGGAAAAAAGGTTTTAAGCCTGTCGAAGGAATCGTTATGAAGAACAAGTTGAACTTTTACAATAAAAGTAATGATAAAGAAATTGGTGTTCCTAAGCCAGTATTGAATTCCGGCAAGAAAATCAGAAGGCGTCGAAGAGCACTGTACAGTCCGAGAAGGACTGATCCCTACAAGATGAAGATGTACCATAATACTGAACGCAATACTGAAAGTAAAAGTGAATCATTTATTGTTTCCGAGAAACAAAATCTTCAATCAAGTTCAGATCTTTCCACTGCATACAAGGTAACATACTTATGGAAAAATAATAATTAGATAATTTTAGGCAGTGTTTTATTATTTATTTCTATGTTTTTTATTAATATTATTTTTCTCATAAGAATGATGCTGAAGAATTAGACATCAAAGAAGAACAAATAGACGATCGATGGAGTGTTGATATTCCCCCAGACTGTACAGCGTTTGCAATGACAAGAGATGACGGTAATTATAATAATATTATTAGGAAATAATATTTGGTACTAGTTCAACATAACCCTCCATTAGGATTATTTAAGGCTGCTTTATATCACACAAGTTGCTCGGAGCAGGGTTGTTCTCTCGTCGTGTGACCTACTTTCATTGGCACAAGTCACAGAGTTAAAGAGAAATTACAATAAAAATCATGTCAATCATGGGTTATTTTTTTGGTTGTTAAGTTAAGGGATCTTTGTCACCCCTGTGTCTGTCTGTTCGGTTCTGTTGATTGTGAATCCCCTGTTATCCCTATAAACGTGTGTCGGGAAAGGTTGAGCAATTGTCGGAGGTCAACAATTGTCGGATTGTTGTAGTTAATAACATGGACCATGTTCCATGTAGGCGTTAATATCTGACTCCATTTTTTGATAGGAATGTGTCCCGACAAGACACTGTGTTCAGGATGAGGTTCAGAGGTTCATAAAGAATAAGACCAGTTTTCAGAGTCCGGGCGAGAGATCGGCAGCGTAATAAGTACAAGTCGTCAGAGGTCTGCTAGCGGCTGTGTGGCAAAGTGCCGTCGTAGAGGTGTGGCATAGCAAGAGTAGATTAGCGGAAGGCTGAGTAGGCGTATCGCGACGAGCGATAGCGGCTATCTGTATGTAGAGACTAGAAAAGAGTGAAGAGTGGGCCTACCAGGGCCAAGTGGCCCTGGTGTCACGTTACAAGTAGTGTGGCTCAGGAGACTAGGAAACAGAGTAGGGTTTAGTCCTTAATTCCCTGGACTTTATATACCATATCCCCTACCTCGTGAGAGGTGCAGTTGGCTGACAGGGGTATGTTTTACGATACGCAGGTGGCCAGTACCTCTTAGTTATATGACCGTTGGGATAAAAGGGTGTGTTTTTTATGGCTGCTAGGGTCTCACCCACTTGGGTTATTTGACCGCCTATAGGTGCCCCTATGTCTACCTGGCTAGTCAGATACCGCTTTATGACGGTGCCCCTCTGAGTTACTTGTCTACGACTTCCGACCTCTATGATTTATTACAAGAAGTTTACACAGATTTGCATTTCTATTATAATACATTATGAACCAGAGTGTAGGGTAATTTACATATTCACATATTCGCTATATATCGCTACAACGTGAAATTTCACATGGAGGTAATTTTCAATAACCCAATATGAAATATTTATATTATCATGGGTAGGGTATGAAATTAAAGATCTTTGTGTCCTTATAATAATATTATACACATATTTTAATAAAATATATAAAAATTTGTATATGTTATGACTTTTGTGGACTCTAATCACACACAAAAGTCTTTAGAACAGTCTTTAAAATCATGTTTACAGCTTTAATGTGACCTGTGTTGTACGTAGAGGTAGGGTCTTGCCAAGCTGGATTAGATACTGAGACTGGCTAAAAGTACATTCAGACAACTCATTTAAAGGGCTGCGGGAGCAGGCGAGTATATTTTGCTCGATCTTTCCTATCTGGTTCTTGCATAGTCATTGAATCATGCACCATTAATCAAGAAGTTTTCAAATTAAGGGGCATAAGCCAAGATTAAGTAGGAACTCTTGTGCCACTATGTATCTAAGAAATTCTAACCCCCTTGAACAACTTATGTCCTGGAAGTGAGAGAATATATTCATAATCTGATTAGCCAGAATTATATCGATGTTTAAGAGTCAATTTAATCAAGCTGGGAATACTAAGGTGGGCAGGTTACATTTTCAGAATGGCTGATGGTGAAGTACCCAACGAGCTGGGGAGGGGGGGGGGTTATTGTGGTCTAAAACTATCAGGTCATAAACAACATATGAGCGGCAGCTGTGGGAAGGAATGTAGGGTGCTCCGTAAATCATATAGAAAAGCTCTGTTGCAAAAGGTGTTCAGACCAACTGAAGGCATGAAATCGGAAAGCAGCTGGACATCTTTTTCCATAAATCACTAATAAATACTGTAATAATGGCACAGCTTAGTTAACATATAGATTTATTTTAATTAATAAGTATACTGTGTTCAAAAGCTAAGGTCTTATTACTTGTTAATTTATTTATTTTTTTAAGGTACTGAACTCAGATCTGTGATAGTTCCAGATAGGAATTTACCAATTGGATGGTCTAAACATGCAATATCAAAGGGAGAAAATGTTTGGAATATAATTTTAGTTAGGTAAGATTCATTGATTAATTTATCATATTTAAGTTACCCGATTTCAGCAAACTTGGGCTTTTTTTTCCCAATACATAGCATTTTTATTCCCATCATTAGGCTCTTCAAGGGAAACTACTATTTGGATATATATAGGGATGGACAGAGTCATATTACCTTGATGCTCCCAGTTAGTTAGTGCATCCAGAATGAACTGAATGTTGCTAACTTTCTTCTTTTAATGGCATTATTGATTTCGTGTTTCTTATTCATTCTGTGTAATACTTGAGTATTTGTGATTCAGACTATCCATAATGTTCTAGGAGTTCTGCGGCCGCACAGGTACAGTTACCAGTTAAAGCCTGTATATTTATTAAGAGTAGGGTTGATCCTAGTTTCAGCATCGGATCAAAACAGGGGAAGGAGCTGGTTATTGTTTTATTAATTTACAGTAATTGGAGCACTTTATAGATGAGCTGAATTGTAATTCCCCATGTAATGTAATAGATCATAATGTTCATTTTAGGACACTTACCCAAAACGAATTCAATAACATCTATATTTTTTAGTCCAGTAATTTTAACTGTAGCATTGTGTAGTTTGCCTGAAATTTCTAACATTCTATGTTACGATTTTCATAGCCTGTCTAGAGATTATTCACTTACTGATTACTGGTACGCATGCTAGTCATATACGCATCTGAGTCATAGTTTCTTTCAATTTTTAGCCATGAAACTAGGTAAATATATTTTGTTGAGGTTTCCCACTGCCTTCCTCATCACAATGTCGTTCAGATCACAATCAAGGTGTAGCTGTCATCTGTGGGTCTTTTGGTGCTGAACGCTTAAGAAAGTGGTTCATTGAAATGAGCCCAGTTGTGAAATAGCTACTGCCCTAGATAATGGATAAAACAAAGAAAGAAACAATAAATATGGGACTAACGTTGAATTACTTAATCCTCTGGAAGGATCAAAAATTGTTATCTCCCCGCTACCTCTTACTCATACCCAAGCCTGTGTAAAACTTAGTAATTATTGCTTAGCAGCATAGACAATATTATCCACTGTAATTGGGGTTCCCCAAAGATGCAGGATTATAAGATTTTGAAGTGAAGGGTATAAAAAGTCAACATTTTTAAGACCAATGTATTGTTTATTATCTAATTGTATGCATAATTTTATGATAAGTAAAAATAGTGTAAGAAATTTGTATTTACTGTATTTATTATTTAAAATTATTATAGTTCAAATTTTTTTTATAGTTGTATGAACATATGCATTTTGAAATTTCAGCAAACTAGTAAATCGACTTATATAATTAAATTCCATATGTACGTATGTATTTTTTATTTTTGAGTAACACAGATAGTCGGAATTCCATTGTACTCATAAAAAACAACAGCAGATTTAGTCATGTTTCATTTACACTATAAATTATTTTACTTTAAAACTATTAATTTCTTAACTTGTCATCTTACATTTTTAGCCCTGAAGGCCATAAATTTACCCATCTTGAAAAGCTGAGAAGATACTTCACTGATGTTCTAGGAAAGGAACTACCATCATCTCTAGACTTCACTGCAGATTATAGTATTTTACCTGAACTTTCTGCACGCCAAAAGAATTTACCTGTTGTTGAGAAACCAAAAATATGGTAAAAATTTATGTTTTGTACTAATTGTTCAGATAAATCTTAATTTTTTGGGGAGATAGTTCATCAGTGATATATTATTTCGTAGATAGAACAGATATCTGTTCTGTTGTGATATTTAATATTATAGACTTTGTATATCAAGAAATTGAAATATAATTATGTTATTCAAAGCATATATCAAGAAGGCGAAAATAAAAACAAAGGAGAGTAGAGGAAAAAACAAAAGATAGTATAGTTGTTGTTGTGATAATGAAAACACACAGAGCATTATACTCATCTAGTTTTGGGATCAGCCCGTAATACATGTTATTAGCTTGAGATTGTGAGTAAGAAAAACTTAAAAACTTTGTTGGTTAGTGGTAATTGACTTAAAGCAGAACGGAAGAGAAATAGCACAAAGAGAAGAAGTATTAATTTTGTTTAAAGATTGAAGAGAATTAAAGAAGAAAAGGAATCGAATTTATAGACAAGTATTTATATAATTAATATAAGTTTATTTTTTTTATTTGTAATTAAATTCATCTTTTTGCCAGAATTATTTTTGTTAATAGAACCTAATAATAAATAATAAAAAAAAAATTTTAAGTTAAAGAATAAAAAATAAAATTACGACATATCTAATCAAAGAACATAATATTTGGCGCCCAACATAAGGACTGATAACGAAGTAATCTGGCTAAAGGATTGTTTAGATAGTGTCACAAAAATTGTGTTTAAATTTGATATAAAGGTTAGGGCTAAAAATTGTATTTGTGATTAAGATTCATATTGCTAGATTCAGTCATGGAAAACTATAAGTGTTGCGGGGGGAGGGGCTTTTCGTGATTGAAAGGCAAATCTCTTCCCCTAAGGAATGCCGGTCCCACCAAAGGTGAGTAGTTGCGAACGAGCAAACAGAGGAGGGGATGGTAAGGGAAAACACCAAATGCTTGGAATGGGTTATCCCACAAATGTTTGGGAAAAATAGCGTGTAATAAACCCGATAAGGGCACCTGAAAAATTCCAATAAAAAAAAAACAACAAAAAAAAAACTAAGCACATTAAAGAAAGTAAATGAAAATTTACCTTAAAGTAATTCTATAAAATTTATTGAATTAATAAATTGTTCAAAATTATCGTAAAGATGAATAGAAAGATGACCCATAACCTTTCTAGTATATGATAACATGTATGTTTGCCAAAAGAAAACCAACCAAATTTTCAAACAGGTTCGTCCTAATTTTATTAGCAATCAATCAAATAACAACTAAACATATTAAAACAAATTTAAATGAAATGTTATTTATTAAAAAAAAAGAAAAGAAAAGTCGACTTTCGTAAATTTGGAAGAAACTAGAATAAACTATTCTAATTTAAGCTGTTACAAATAACTGGTTTGTTTGATTTATATCAAATAAAACGTTGGAAATAATGAGTTAAAAAAAATGATGGAGGACTAGTCTATGTTCACGAAGGTTACCTTCCTGGGGAGAGTCATGGTCAATGTGGCTGACGAGAGCGGGGAAAACCTCAGTGCGGCGAACCAATGAGTCCTGTAATTTTGACCTATAGAGTCTCCCGTATGCAGTGGTGGGGGTGCTCCAATCTTCATCTACAAATAACTGCCGATGAGGGAGGTCTAGGTGTATGCCCTTCAGATGAGGAGGTGAGAGTGCCTGAGTAATGAAAAACAGGCGGAGACAATAACGATGTCATTGGCGCAATACTTCGTAACTCACCGTTCCCTCGCTAAACTGGATCCAGACTGCCCCAGTGGTGGGGCTTACCGGTCGAACCAATCTTGTTTTCGTTTCTCTGACCGAAGTTCGCCGGAACTGATAAAATTCGACGGGAATACCTCGAACATCTTCAGGTATAACTTCAGTTCACTATTCCGCTGAATTTTATCTAATTATTTATTCTTATAATTAACACATAAAAAAAACAAAAAAAATTAAACTTATTCCTCATAATTGGAAAGGCATTAAAATAAAAATCGATAATTTCGGTTCAATCAAGAATAATTCGAATTAAAAAATAATAAAATAAATAGACCATTTATTCGGGCTTAAACCAATATTGTTCAGATTATTTCAACTTGCTGTCCCAAATAAAACAAGGAGCAAAAAAAAAACAGAAAACAGCTCTATTGAAAATAATAAAGTTTCATTTCGTAATCAATTCGTTCTTAATAAAAAAAGGTAATTAAAAGTCTTGATTAATGATATATTTGTGCTATCTTTAATGGTATATACCAACAAAGAGTCATTAAAACTTCCAATCAAATTTTGTTTTCAGCCATAATAAATACATATATTAATCAATAAGCAATCAGTAATAAACGTAATATTTTTCTATACACTAACATTTCACTAAAATTATACGGTTAAGCTTATTTTGGAATATGTTTAAATATTTTAATATTTACACACATTAGACAGGTTATATTACAGTCTAATTAAGTCTCGCCCCCATACACTATCCGAAACCCCACATTTAGTTGATGAATGTTTTACTCGATACGATCAAAGAAATTACAGGACGGTTGGTTAAGTTGCTATAGGACGTACCTAAGTCGATGCTCGTGTTTTCATATATTATAAACAGTGAGGTGATGTTTACCCTTCCGCCCGATTCTCCGTGTGGCTTAAACAATAAGCATAGTGTCAATACTGATCTAAATGAGCAAAGTATAATTGATAGATACGTAGATAAGGAGGAGAGTAAGATGGAAAATATGTTAAAATTAATGATGGGAAATATTAACGAAAAATTTAAAGATTTAAAACAAGAAAGTGAACAAAATAATTTAAAACTTGAAAAAAATTTATTATTACAATTAAAACAAGAAAATAAACAAAATAATTTAAAACTTGTAACAAATTTATTAGAATTATATAATAAAATCGATAAATTGGCAGATGAAAATAATGAAAAATTTGTAAAAATTGATAATAGATTCGAGAGCATTGAGCAAGGGTTACATAACTCTTTCATAGATTTTAATATAAAATTTGATAAAAAATTGCATCTTTTGGAAACGGATATAAAAACGGAAATAGGAAACCAAAAAAACCGATTTAAAAGAGTATAAATTAGAAACGGAGAATAAATTTGATGAACAAGTAGCATGGATGAGCAACAAATTCGTAATTCATGAACAAAAAGCTATTACAGAATTAGGAGCATATAAAAAAGAAAGTATCGATAAAAGTAATAAAATAGAGAGAGGAGTGGAAGATTTAAGAAATAAAATGGAGGAAAATACAAGTGAATTGTCAAGTAACTCGGGTGAACCTAAATTATTAATTGATAATGAGATAATACAAGTAATAAGTAGTAATAATAAATTAGAATTTCAAAATTGAATTTTTAAATAAATTAAAAAATACAATCAGTAAAAGTTTGGATTGGAATAAATTAGAATTTAAAATTTCAGCTCATTTAAGTGAAATCTCCTTTTGCTTGTTCAATATGAACAAAACGAAGTTTAATAAATGGGAGGATTTTGAAAGTAATTTCAGGGATGTTTTTTGTGGTAAGGATTATAAAAAATACTTGATTTCGATATTAAAAGGTAGTTATTTAAATCCACAAGAATATTTATCAGAATTCTCTACACGTATTATAACAATGGATATTTTAAATGAAGAATCCACTTGTCAAATGTTCATAAGACATTTTGGTCAATCGGTCTATAACCTTTGCATAAACCGAAAAGTTGAAAAAGTGGTTGAATTATTCAACATTTTAGGAATGTTCAAAAAACACCAAATCATTAAAGAATTAAAAAAATGGTAATCTCCAAAGTAACGGATTTAATTATAACTTTGTAAATTATCCACAAATAAATCAACAGATCAATAATAAATCAAACAATTATAACAACGGGCAAGATAATAATTTTGAGCAAGATAAAAAAGATGAGTATTATCAAAATAGACAAACAAATGACAGACAAAATGGTCGATTCAACAGACCATATCAGAATTATAATGTGGAAAATATATTTAAGCATTATCAAAGTAGTAATTTTAAAAATGGTAATAGTCAAAACCTTTTTTTTTTTTTTTTTTTTTTTTTTTTTTTTTTACCCCTACCTGGGCTTTAGGCCCACACGGGGAACTAATAGTCAAAACCAATTTGAAAATAGCCAACAATCGGGATTTAAAAGCGGGTTTACAAATAGAGAAACAAAATTTGACAGAAGACCCACCCTATCACCAAAAGAATTATGGTCAGGGTAGAGAGGAAATGAGACAAGATGACGAAATAATTGAACGACAAATTCAATGTAATAGAATTGAAATGCAGAATAATAATAATCAATCTAATTTCGACATTATTGAAGTAATTGGAAATGAAAATGATATGTTGACACAAAAAAATAAATTGACAACACATGCGATGGTGCAGCAGAACCCCATACAAAATGAAATAAACTGCCTATATGAATTTGGTAATGAAGATTATGTAGTAAATAACCTTTTTGAAGATAATTTGTTAATTGATGAACCAATTGAGAAAGTTGTCAAAAATAATAAATGTCCAACAATAAATATTAATTTTGGCCAGATTAATAATCAAGTACTAATTAAAACAGGAGCCAAAATTTCAGTAATGAATAAAAAAAATTTTTTTTTAAATAAATCAAAATTTAGAAATTTGAAACTGTTACCATTAACTAAAACCAACATTATATCAGTATCAGGAAAAAAGACAGCCTGTATAAATAAAAAACTTTTTATGAAAATAAAAATTGACAAATGTGAATTTGATATTAATTTTTTAATAGTACCCGAAATAACATATGACGTTATAATAGGAGTAGATTTTTTAAATAAATATAAAATGATAATAAATTTTGATACTAAGATAATAATAATAATCATTGAAAAATAAAAATAATAATGCAAATGTCAGTTTTGAAAAGTAAATTTAATATAGGAGAGAAATTTAAAATTTCGGAAGAAACAAATAATAATACTAATTTAAAAATATCAAGTTTTAAAAATAAATTTACAAAGATAGATTTAGAAAATGATATCGATTTTATCTATTCAGAAACAAAAAATATTTTAAATAATAAACAGCAAATCGAGTTTAGAAATGTACTAGAGAGGTATGATGGAATATTTATAGAACGTCCTGGGTGCATTGAATGTTATGAACATAAATTAGAAGTAAGTGATTAATACTCCATACAAACAATTTCAATATAAACTAAATCCTAAATTGATAAATAAAACAAGAGCAGAAATAAATAAAATGATAAATGACGGAATAATCGAAACGTCGAATTCTTGTTATGTAAATCCCATTATATTGGTAGAGAAAAGAATGGTACAGTTAGGATATGTTTGGATGGACGATTTTTAAATAAGAGACCTAAACCTTTATATGATGCACCACCAAATATAGATTCGATATTATATCAATGTTCAAATTCTAAATTCATAGCAACAGTCGATTTAAAAAGTAGTTTTTGGCAAGTAAAATTAGATGAAAATAGTAGAGAGTTTACAGGTTTTCAATTTTTGAATGAAACCTTCCATTTTAAAAGAATTCCTTTTGGCTTATCAGTCAGTTTAGCCGCATTAATAAAAGCATTAAAGAAAATAATACCAACAACCTTAATGAATAATATTAAAGTATATGTTGATGATGTTCTCATATATGCAGAAACATATGAAAAGTTTTTAAGTGATCTATTCAAATTTTTTCAAATAAACAGTGTTACAATAAATTTAAAGAAATCTAAATTTTTTCAAAATAATATTCCATTCCTAGGGTACATGTTGACATCAGATGGTATTAAAAAAGACCCTGAAAAGGTAGAAGTCATAAAGCATTTTAGAGAACCAAATAATATGAAAGAATTACAAAGCTTTCTAGGATATATAAATTTCTATAATAAATTCTGTAGCAACTATGCGGATATCAGTAGGTCACCATATAAATTAACTTCTAGTAGTTCAAAATTCATATGGAAAAGTGAACAACAAATTGCATTTAACGAAATTAAACAAAAAATTATTGATGATATCCTGTTAAATTACCCAGACTTTAAAAAAGTTTTTTACATAGAATCAGATAGTTCAGATTTTGCTTCAGGTGGAATTTTATATCAACTAGATAAAAATAATAAAAAGAAAATTATATCTTTTTGTAGTAGAACTTTTAAAAATTCCGAACTGAATTATTATCCAACGGAAAAAGAACTTTTAGGCATAATACACGCGATACAAAAATTTTATAATTTAATAGCAGGGTACAAAATTATAGTAAAAACAGATAATAGCGCAATTACATTTCTACATAGTTGTAAAAATCCACCCAGTCGTTTGATTAGATGGATTAATTATTTGGGACCTTTAGATATTGAGTATATCCACATGCAAGGAAAGCAAAACAAAATTGCTGATTTCATAAGTAGAAATCCAATAGAAAGCCCAGAGCGATTGGGAAACGATTTTAAATTAAATGAGTTACAAGAAGAAATTTTTTTCAAAAACATAATCAAAAATCAACAAAGTGACTTAAAAATAAAAGAAAAATTTGAGAAAGATAAAGAAAATTATAAAATAACCAATGGAATGATACATAAAAAATAAATTCTTATTGAACTAATAAAAAATGACATGACAAATTTAATAAACATGGTGCATTTAAAATTTTGTCATGCAGGTGTGAATAAATGTTTAAAAATAATTAGAGAAAGATTTTATTATGTCAATTTAAGAGAGTTAATAAGTCAAACATTAAAAACCTGTCATAACTGTTGTTAAGGCCAGATAAAGTTTTTGTTTTGTTGGAAAAGTGAAGTAAAAAATTAATTTGTTTGTTAGATTTAATTATTTATTATTTTCGTTACTGACGTAAAAAACTGTTAATAAAAATCGTTTTTTTTTATTGTTCATGTAAAATATGATTGTGTAATTTCTATTCATTATATTTCGTAAGATTAAATTGTAATCTAAGTTAAATACCTAAAGGAAAATTCCATACCTAGGACAGTGGCACTTTGGACTTTTGGTAGGGGAACTTGTGGGCCCAAGCCCATTTACGTCAGTGTTGAGGTAACGTCTGAAGGGTTAAGGTGTGCCGATCTCAGACTTAATTGGCCATTTGGCCAAAATCATACCTATATGATCTTCAACGTTCCCCTTGGAGCTTGGAATAGCCGCCCTGCGGTTGGATTTTTTTTTGAGCCACAACCTGATGACGACAGCTCTACGTTTTGTTTGCAGCCCGCACCCGCGAGAGCACTTGAACTGCAACTTTCCGCTGCGTGAATATACACTTATTTCATATATACACTAAAAGTGACGAGAATTTGGTTAATTCCTTTGGTTGTTGAGGATAAAAGACGTTTTTTTGTTTGAAACCAGTCTGTCTTACATTGGCAAATTTTATTGTTATTAACCAGGCCTGGGTATTTTATTTTGCTCCTCATTTTTATTTATGAATTTTTTTTTTTTTATAATATTCTGTTTAATTTTAGAATAAATGTATTGTGAATTGGCATCAACTCTTATTTACATTAATTTACAGTCCACTAGTTCATGCTAATGAACCAACCTGTGTTTGAATTATCACTTGGAAGTATATAATACTCCACGGGTAGTTCAGCGTAAACATAATTGATCCTCCGGGCCCACATCACAATACATTCTAGCATTTATTTATTTAATCTTTGGATTAATTATTTAATTTATGTTTAATTTCATGTAATTTATACATTTCAGCAATTGTTAGGTGCCAGTTGGGAAACCTATCGTTATTTGCATTTTAATTAATTTTTTTTAATTTTTAATTTTTTTTGTTTAATCTAAAAATGGGTCCAAAAGTTGACAAACCAGACTATGAAGGAACGTGGAGTACCCTACATGACGAATTTGAGGACTTAAGGGACGATATAAAAGAAACAAAGGAATTAGGTCATGCTGTAACTGAAAATTCAGAACAACTTCCTGTTTTTAAAGCTAGACTATCACGATTAGACGCTACTTTCCAAAAGTTTAACAAAACTGTCACAGATGTGAAACGATATGCTAAATTACTAGACAAAGATTGCACTGAGTATGACAGGATAAGAAAGGAGGTTCGCAATCATTTTTATGAAGCGCTATCACTTGACCGAGAACAATCAACACTAGATCAAACGTTGAATTCATCTTCAACGGAAACCCAAAATCCCTTATTCAAACTGCCCTCTATAAATCTTCCTTCCTTTCACGGTGAGCTGACAAAGTGGACTTCATTCAAAGACACTTATGTTTCATTAATTCATGAAAATCGATCCTTATCGCCTATTCAAAAGTTTCATTACCTCAAATCGTCCTTAAAAGGCCCTGCCCTGCAATGTGTGGCATCCATTCCAATTACTGCCCCTGATTATCCACAGGCGTGGCTCAGTTTGACGAAACGGTATGACAACAAACGAATTCAAGCTACCAATTTGTTTGCAAGAATTTTTACTTTCAAGCCATTACAACAATGTAATTTAACTTCTTTGGAACGATTTTCAGAGATTGTGCTAGAGAGTGTAACAGCATTCAAACATTTAGAAATTGAGGATGAATCTGGGTTTGTTTTGCTTACCTTTGCACTAAGACTGCTAGACCCCAAAACCCGTGAGCGGTTTGAGACTTTACAATCAGTGAAGGAGGAACTTCCTTCTTTCCAAGATCTAGTTGACCTAATTTCTCAGCAATGTGTTGCATTTCAATCTCAAGCTTTATCTACCCCAAGTGAGTCCAGTTATTGGAATAGCAATAAAACTTACCCTAAAGGGGTGAAACAAATTTTTTACTCGTCAGGACAACGAATTTCTCACTCCTGTCCCTTATGTAGGGAAAAGCATGTGTTGTATCGTTGCCCTAAATTTTTGGAGCTTAGTCCATATAAACGTTTTAATAAATTAAAGCCATTGAATGTATGTTCCAATTGCCTTTCTGAAAATCATAAAAATGTTGATTGCCAGTCAAATAAATTATGTCGCTACTGTAATAAAAAACACCATTCCTTATTGCACTGGGGTAACTCGGTTATACCTGCATTTCCTGTTGAGGAAGAATTTAAAAATAATTCTTTGAATCCAGTTTCGGAACATTGTCAGGTTGCAACTGATACATCTAGAAGTGCTGTTTTTTCCACTTCTCTAGATGGAAAGGTAAACGTTTTACTTGGTACTGCTTTGGCTCGAATAAAAGACAATGTAGGTAACTATCATCAAATAAGAATTGTAATTGACAGTGGAGCACAACGTTCATTTATTACGGCTTCATGTGCTAAAAAATTGAAATTGATGCCCTCTCACAACCCCCACAGACTCTGTGGATTTGCAAGCAGCCCTATTGCTGGAGGGTCTCAGCAAGTAGACTGTATCTTGGTTCCATTAAACTCTGATAATCCAAAGTTGAGAACAAATGCTGTAATTATTCAGCAAATAAGCAATAATATGCCTTCTCAGCCAATTTCTGAGCAAATTAGGAGACAATTAAGTTGTGAGGATCTATCGGACCCTTCCTTTTGGAAACCAGGTCCTATAGATTTCCTTTTAGGAGCAGATTTATTTCTGGATATTCTCAGCAATTTCAACAAAGCCTCTAGTTGTCCCAATATTTTAAATACAGTATTTGGAGGAGTAATCTTAGGATCCTTACCTGATAATAACTCACACTCACCACAAAGGGTACTATTGACCACAGACGAGTCCCTAAATTCTATTATAGAGAAATTTTGGAAAATCGAAGAACTCGAACACACCAGTCTGGAGAATCCTGACGACGTTAAATGTGAATCCCACTTTTCGAAGACACACTCTCGCGAAGAAAGTGGGCGCTATATTGTACAGTTGCCCTTCAGGGACGAACGTTCTATATATTTTAACAATTCTCGTAACGTGGCTCAAAAAAGATTTCAACGTTTGGAATTTGATTTTAATAATCATCCGCTTAAACGAAAAGAATATTCAGCAGTTTTGCAAGATTATTTGGATAATGATATGATCAAAAGGGATTCATTTGCTTTACCTCAAGGTTCGAATTCTTGTTTATTAAACAAGAATTCAGTCCGTTCTGAACTTAGTACAGTTAATCTTGTTGATAGTATAGACTCGGATCTTCCCCTGAACGGTCAAATGTCCCAAGAATCAGATATTATTAGAGCACCATATAGTTTCAGCAGAAGTGGGGAAGAACTATCAAATAGTTATTTCGAGGACGCGCCACAAGATGGTTTTGTTAAACAAACTAAATCACCTTCTGTCGGAGGTTTCAAATTAAAACAACCTTCAAAACTGCTCATGAGCACGAGTCCTTCTGTTTCAAGCGGTGCAAATTCTGCCTCTAGAAAACCATTGCCATCTGAAAATTCCAATCCGATGCGGCCCAGTGCTCAAAATATTGAAAATTTGAATAGTTTCAGTTCAAATTTCTCCGATAAAGAAAATAGAGCTTTACCAGTCAAAGTACCTGCAAGACCTGTTGATCAGGCGATTGTTAATAATAGAAATGAACTTAAGGCAAACTTGGCTCCACATTTATCCACAACACCACAGTCATCGAGTATCTCATTTCCAAATTCAACGCCACAAGCATCGAATATGTCATTCCTAAATTCAACGCCTCAAGCATCGAATATGTCATTTCCTAGAGATGAAGAACTAATGACTCAATACACCCCTGTGTTTTCTAAACCTACAAAAACTGCTAACATTTCTCATACATCATTTAGTTATAGTGAAAGTCCGAAAGACTTTGAGCCTACACAATGTAGCATGGAAAATGTTATTGAAAGTAGTACCAAGGAATTCAATTTAACAAATTATCCACATTCAGTTGAGATGATGAAGGTATTCCGCACAAAATTTGGACTTCATAAATTTCGTCCAAACCAAATGGAAGCCATCAATGCTGCTATGTTGAATTACGACTGTTTTATACTTATGCCGACTGGTGGAGGTAAATCTTTGTGATATCAGCTGCCAGCAGTGCTGAGCAGAGGAACAACTATTGTCATTTCACCTCTCAAGTCTCTGATTTTTGATCAAACTGAAAAACTGAGTACTCTTGTGGCTAAAATTGAGGCCGTCCTCAACTCTCGACCATTGTACCCCATTTCCTCCTCTCCTAGTGAATACGATGTGCTGTCACCTGGTCATTTTTTAATTGGGGCCCCCTTGTTGTCATTGCCTACACCTAACTTGACAGACGTACCAGAAAACAGATTAACGAGGTGGCAAATTGTACAGCGTTGCATTCAAGACATCTGGACAAGATGGCGTTACGACTACCTAAACAGTCTACAACAACGGACGAAGTGGACTTCCTCAAAGCCAGATTTGACTGTTGGAACATTAGTTTTACTAAAAGAACCCAACGTATCAGTGCAAAATTGGCCCACCGGTCGAATAATTGAAATCTATCCTGGGAAAGATGGGATAGTTAGAGTGGTAAAAGTTAAAACTCCAAAAGGAGAGTACACGCGGGCTGTTTCCAGATTGGCACCATTGCTACCACAAACAGGGGCCAACTAATATGGCCACAATAAATTCATGTTAACCTTTGAAATTTTCAATGAAAATTTGGTGGGCGGTATGTTAAGGCCAGATAAAGTTTTTGTTTTGTTGGAAAAGTGAAGTAAAAAATTAATTTGTTTGTTAGATTTAATTATTTATTATTTTCGTTACTGACGTAAAAAACTGTTAATAAAAATCGTTTTTTTTTATTGTTCATGTAAAATATGATTGTGTAATTTCTATTCATTATATTTCGTAAGATTAAATTGTAATCTAAGTTAAATACCTAAAGGAAAATTCCATACCTAGGACAGTGGCACTTTGGACTTTTGGTAGGGGAACTTGTGGGCCCAAGCCCATTTACGTCAGTGTTGAGGTAACGTCTGAAGGGTTAAGGTGTGCCGATCTCAGACTTAATTGGCCATTTGGCCAAAATCATACCTATATGATCTTCAACGTTCCCCTTGGAGCTTGGAATAGCCGCCCTGCGGTTGGATTTTTTTTTGAGCCACAACCTGATGACGACAGCTCTACGTTTTGTTTGCAGCCCGCACCCGCGAGAGCACTTGAACTGCAACTTTCCGCTGCGTGAATATACACTTATTTCATATATACACTAAAAGTGACGAGAATTTGGTTAATTCCTTTGGTTGTTGAGGATAAAAGACGTTTTTTTGTTTGAAACCAGTCTGTCTTACATTGGCAAATTTTATTGTTATTAACCAGGCCTGGGTATTTTATTTTGCTCCTCATTTTTATTTATGAATTTTTTTTTTTTATAATATTCTGTTTAATTTTAGAATAAATGTATTGTGAATTGGCATCAACTCTTATTTACATTAATTTACAGTCCACTAGTTCATGCTAATGAACCAACCTGTGTTTGAATTATCACTTGGAAGTATATAATACTCCACGGGTAGTTCAGCGTAAACAACTGTCAAATAAATAAATCATCAATTAAATCAATAGTACCGTATCAGCTAATAATCCCTAAAATGAAGCTAGAAATAATATCTATAGATTATTTGGGTCCTTTTATTAATAATAAAAATTATAAATATTTACTAGTAGCAATTTAGTAGATTAAAAGTAGATAATTTTACTAAGTATGTTAAAATCTATCCAACAAAAAGAGCAAATATAACAGGTGCAATAACATTGTTAAATAAATATTTGCAGGAAATAGGAATACCACAGAAATGTTTGAATGATAACGCCACTTGTTTTACATTGGATAAATGGGAAAAATTTTTAAGAAAAAATAAAATAATTAGAATACTTACTTCAATAAGACATCCACAAGGAAATATTTCAGAACGGGTTAACCAAGATATTTTAAAATATCTTAGACTTCTCATAAATGAAAACCATAAAGAATGGTTAATTCAAGTTAAAAAGATAGAATCCACAATAAATAGTCTATATCATACTACCACCAATATTACACCAATTCAAGCTTTTTTCGAAATAGAGCCATTACGTTTTTGGTCAGTATACATTGGAGACAACCCAAATAAATCAAAATTCAATAATCCTGAAGAAATAAATAAATTCATATATGAAAGATTAAATAAAATGGGAAATATAAATAAAAACAAATATAATAAAAATAAGAAATTTACTAAATTTAAACTAAAAGATAAAGTCCTTGTTAAAGCTTTACGCATTCTTAAGGTAGGTATAAAAAATGCAAAACTTTTACCTATTTTCGAAGGGCCATAGAAAATTGTTAATCAAGTTGGTGAATTCACTTTCATAATAGCAGATGATAGAGAAAATATTCGTGGAATGTTCCATGCCACACTATTAAAGCATTATTATGAAAATAATGTCAAACAAGCACATGTAAAAACTTAAAAATTGAAGTTTATTCTAATGTTTAAATGTTAGTATGTTTATTTGTACAATCAAATTTGTAAATATGATCAAATATCTAAAAACTTCAAAATTAAAATTAATTGAAAGGCCTGTTGTAAAATAATGGCAGTCAGGCAAATGTAAATATTGAAATTTGAAATT
This sequence comes from Acanthosoma haemorrhoidale, assembly GCA_930367205.1. Classification (NCBI taxonomy): domain Eukaryota; kingdom Metazoa; phylum Arthropoda; class Insecta; order Hemiptera; family Acanthosomatidae; genus Acanthosoma; species Acanthosoma haemorrhoidale. Next base: position 49,212,636 of record OV884015.1, on the reverse strand, counting down.
ATTATAGTGTTTAAATGTTAGTATGTTTATTTTGTACAATCAAGTTGGTAAATGTTAAAAGCTATATAAAAATTTAAAATTAAGTAATACTTTATAATGAAAATATTGTCAACCCAGCAATGTAAAAACTTGGAAATTATAAATTTATGGTATTATAGTTAAAAGTTAAGATGTCTGTAAGGTACAATTACTACATTTGTGTAATGTAAATGGTTGAAATGCAAAATTTTGGTGACACATAATCTGATATTGTCATTCAGTAATAAGAACATGCAAATTGTTAAAGTGCTAAAAAGTGAATAGTAAATTCAAAAAGTGAAGTGGAATAAAAAGTTTTTTATCGACAAGCTCAAAATTTTTTTTAAATTGGAGCGGACCCGAATGTTGTGATATTTAATATTATAGACTTTGTATATCAAGAAATTGAAATATATGCTTTGAATAACATATTTATATCAAGAAGGCGAAAATAAAAACAAAGGAGAGTAGAGGAAAAAACAAAAGATAGTATAGTTGTTGTTGCTATGAGGAACACAACAGAATACACACTCTAATTTTTGGATCAGCCCGTGATATATGTGTAAGACAATTATTGAAGGTGGGGTGAATAAACTGAAATCAGTTTCTCTGTAAACGAAGTTAGCAATTTTATTCACTATATATTATATTATAACAATTATTAATATTGATTTACACAATCTTACCTGTAAACAAAGAAACGACAATTACAGTTAATAACTATCCATTCTCTATTTACATGTTCTGTTACCTCACATAACCTTCTCTATCTCATAACTGCTGCTCCAACTGGTGTCAGCCAGTGGAAGCAGCACGGCAAATTCAAATTAAAGAGAGGACACTTTCATTACATCTCCCCTCTCTGAGGTGAAAACTTTCAGTCTGGTAATATCGGAAGTAATTTTGTTATGTGAAAGATCCAGTTTCTTGCTTTCCTCTTCCGGTTTTTATTTTATATATTGAATTTGATATCTTTTCTGTTATTTCAAAGGGACCAATTTTTAATTCATCTAGTTTATTCCTGTTCAATTTGTTGCCATTTTCTATATATACTGTATCTCCTGTGTTAAATTACCAATGTTTTCTTGATTTATCAAATATTTTCTTGTTATATTCATGAGACTTTTTTGTTCTTTCTAAGGCTAATTTACTGTCATTCATCCAGTTTTCTTTATTGTTTCTTTTTTTTAATTCTTCAGGTAAAATGCTAGTATCTGTGCCATCCAATAAATACTTGGGTGGAAAACCAGTTACTGTATGTTCTGTTTCATTATATTTATCCACACATTCTTTAGCGACTGTTGTCCAGACTCTTTTCTTCCCTTTTTCGTTCATTTTACATCTGATTTTATTGACTAGAGTTTGATTTAGTCTCTCATTTAAACCATTGGAAAAGGGTGCATTAACTGCTGTAAATATCAATCGAACCTCCTTTTCCCTTAGGAAATCTTTGAATTCTCTTGAGTTGATTCCTGGGTATTGATCTGTAAGTATTATACCTATTTTCTCTGTGTCCAGCACATTATTTACTAACTTGATGAAGTCAGTGGCACTCTGAGTTTTTGATGTTGAAATGAATGCATATCTTGTGAAGTGGTCAATAAGCAGGTGGAGGTATCTTTTTGTTGATCGTTGTCCTCCAAAACCTCCAATAGTGTCGATTGACATTATTTCGAATGGTTTTGTTGCTGGCCCTAGTTGTGACATTAGCCCATATTTTTCTTGCCCTCTGGATTTGTTTTTAATACATATTTCACAGGTTTTACATATTTTTTTAATATTTGCAGTTATATTTTTTGCTGTATAATAAGGGCATACCCTATTCATCATTTGTTTAATTCCTATATGGCACCATTCAGAATGTATTTCTTTAATGAATTCTAAACTTAAGTTTTCAGATAAAATTATCTTTTCTTTATTTCTTACTTTTTTATAGAACACTCCATCTTTTTCTATTAATTTTGTTTTGGTGTTTTGTAATATTCTATTTTCCTCTTGATCTTTTTTAATTTCTTGTATTTTTATCAAATTAACTATTTTTAGGATTTCTTCTTTATTTTCAATTGGTTCTAATACCGGGTTTCTGCTCAAACTACCTGCTTCGGTATTATCCTTTCCCGGAATGTATTTAATTTCAAAATTGTATTGTGACAAATAGTAAGTTAATTCACCAAGTTCTTCATCCGTTCTTGCTCTTATGTTTAAATTTTCTAATGGTTTGTGATCTGAAAATACAGTGAATTTTCTTCCAATTAACCAGTATTGCCAATATTTTAATGCCTCTTTGATTGCCAAACACTCTAAATAAATTGCTTTTTTCCTTTTTTGCGGTTCGCTTAATTTTTTTGAAAAGTATGCTACTGGCTTTTCTTTTTCATTGTTTTGTACTTGTTTCAAAACTGCACCAATACCTTCTAGAGATGCATCTGTATAAATTCTTATTGGTAAATCATTATCAAATATTTCTAACACTGGTTGGGAACATAGCAATTTCTTTACTTCTGCAAAGGATTTTTCACACTCTTCCGTCCATAAGAATTTTTCATTTTTTCTTAATAATTTATGCAGTGGATCCAGCAATATCGAGCTTTTTGGTATATACTCGTGATAAAAATTAATTTTTCCTAAAAATTGTCTGATGTTCTTTTGGGTTTTTGTAGTTGGAAAGTTTTTTATTGAAATTAAGTTGTCCTTTATTGGTCTTACTGTATTGTGTTGTATTATGTGTCCAAGGTATTTTGCTGATTCTGCTGCAAATGTACATTTTTTAAATTTTAATCGGAAACCTTCATTGACTATTGCTTTTATTACTTTTTCTATATGTTCTTTGAATGATTTCGAAAAAATTAAGATGTCATCTATATAATTTTCTGAAAAGTCTTTTAAATTGTGCTTTCTTAAGATGTTGGATAAAATTCTTTGGAAAATAGCTGGTGATGTCTTTAAACCATAGGGTAGGCATGTCCATTGGAAGTGCCCTTCTTGTGTGACAAATCCTGTTTTCTGTCTATCTTCAATGCGTAATGGAATTGACCAAAAAGCGGAATTTATATCTAGTGTGGTGAAGTATTTGCAGTTTCTTGTTTGTATTATTAAATCATCTATTAATGGGAATGGTTGAGCTTGTGGTATAACTAGTTTGTTCAATTCACGAAAATCTATACATAATCTTGATCGCTTGTTTTCATCTCTTTTGAATGCTAGGGTCACGGGGGCTGCGAATGGACTATAAGACTCTTCAATTAAATCATTTTGTAATAATTTTGCCACCTGATCTTCTATTTCCTTCTTATCTGCTATAGTGCATCTATACGGCCTTTTGCTGCAGAATCTGTCCACCAGTAAGTCAATTCTAGCTTCGTAATCCTTAACCGTGCCCACATCATATTTGTTCCTGGCAAATACTGTACTGTACTTTTCTATCAGTCTTTCTATCGTAATCTTTCTCATATTATCTAAGTGATCTAATTTTATTTTGAACCCGTCTTCTTCGATATGTTCATTAAAATTCACTTTAACTTCTTCATTTTTTTCTTTCTTTTTCTCAGTATTTCCTGTTTCATCTTCTTTCTTCTGTAATATTTGTAGATTCTCATTTTGAATTAATCTAAATTTTTTGATAATATCTAATCCTATAAGAAAATCTTCAAAATCATCTCTCTCTACAATGAACACATCAACATATTTTTCTATGTCAAAAATTTTCACTTTTATGGTTACTAAACCTTTTGTTTGTGTCACACCATTGACTGTTTTTAAATATATCTTATTAACATCTTCTGTTTTTTTCTTTATCTTAATTAATTTTGTATTTATTAGAGAGACTTGGGATCCTGGATCATATGTCCCATTTACCTGTAACTTCTCTTCTAATAATATTTTTACTTTAATCAATGGTGTGATTATTCGTTTTTTTGTTCTGTATTTAGATCTACTTCTAATACTGAGATGCTTCCCAGTATTCTAGTTTCATATTTGTCTCTCTTTTTAAACCAGCATGAAGCTTCTGGATGATATCTGATGCCTTTGTTTAATTGTTCACAATTATTGCATGGCTTTTTTTCTTGAAATTTGTTTTTACTAAAAAGTTTTTCATCTTTCTTTTTCATAAAATTATTTTTGTTCGCTAGACCCTCACATTTTCTAATTTCATGAAATAATTTGGTCGAATTCTCACATTTTTCCTTATCTAACTTATTTCTAATGAACTCAGGTAAGCCTGCAGCTATAAGCATCACTAAAGTCTGTGAACTAATATTCTCATCCATATCTAACAATAATTTCTCTTTTTTCATGGCGTATTCCATCAGTAGACCTTCTTTAAACCTATATGATATAGCATGCATTCCTGTACTCCATCCTTGGTCTTCAAAAGTTTCCAAAAATTTTTCTTTCCACTCAGACCACACAGAGTCCATTGTTAATATTGTTAGGGTTGCTGAGTACGAGTCTAAGCATGACTTTTCCAAAAACAACCTTAATATCTCAATCTTATTACTGTCTGCATTGATTCCACATCTTCTACATTCTTTCTCAAACATCTCTAGCCACTGTTTAGCATTTGAGTGTTTACATGTAAACTTCTCAACCATGAACTTCTCTGCTATATGTTTTAAATTTAGCTCATTCTCTTTATTTTGTGTGGATTCAACCATCTTATCTTTATTCACTACTTGTTCTAAATATAAATTATCAAACATTACATTACCTTCTTCATCAAAATATATTGTTTTCATTTTCTCGGTTAATGTAATCCACACACTCTTCTGTTGACCTCTTTGAGTAATACTGTTCCTCAATCTTTTATAAATAAGTGTCTTAGTCAATTCTTCATGATCACTCATAAAGCTTTTCTCTAGGGGCAACACATATTCTTCGTTTTCCTCTGTCTTAATTGTGGTAATTGAGAGAACATTTGTCTTCTTATCCTTCGGTGATCCCACAAAGTTAATGGTGAATTGCAGTCTTTTCGCCATTGTAACTCCTATTGTCGTTTTGTAAGACAATTATTGAAGGTGGGGTGAATAAACTGAAATCAGTTTCTCTGTAAACAAAGTTAGCAATCTTATTCACTATATATTATATTATAACAATTATTAATATTGATTTACACAATCTTACCTGTAAACAAAGAAACAACAATTACAGTTAATAACTATCCATTCTCTATTTACACTATTTACATGTTCTGTTACCTCACATAACCTTCTCTATCTCATAACTGCTGCTCCATCTGGTGTCAGCCAGTGGAAGCAGCACGGCAAATTCAAATTAAAGAGAGGACACTTTCATTACATATGTATCTGAGTCAAGTGATGAGATAAAAAGTTCTGTAAGTGATTTGTTGTTGGCCTGGAAGCGGAACGGAAGAAAAGTTGCACCAGGAAGACGTGTTAATTTGATTTAAAAAAGAAGACCCTTGAAGAAGAAAAGGAATCGAATTTATAGACAAGTATTTATATAATTAATATAAGTTTATTTTTTTATGTTTGTAAAATTAAATTCATCTTTTTGCCAGAATTATTTTTGTTAATAGAACCTAATAATAAATAAAAAAAAAATTTTAAGTTAAAGAATAAAAAATAAAAGAACGATCTATAAATTCGATTCCTTTTCTTCTTTAATTTTCTTCATTTTTTAAACAAAATTAATACTTCTTCTCTTCGTGCTATTTCTCTTCCGTTCTGCTTTAAGTCAATAACCACTAACCAACTAAGTTTTTAAGTTGTTGTTAAGGTGTAATGATCACTAGACCCAGACACCTATACACCAGGCCGATCCCATAACTAGGTAGAATTATAATTCTGTGTTCTCATCATAAAACAACAACTAGTATACTACCTTTTGTTTTTTCATCCACTCTCAATTGTTTTTGTTTGCCTTCTTGATTCAAGGTTGGATTAAATATTTATATACAAACTCCACAATATCTAATATCACAACAATATATTTCACCCTTCAAAACATAGATCTTAAGGTTTTGTATTTATTCTGCCTGAGGATTTCAATCCATAACTTTAATATCTTGACGCAGATATGCTTGCCTCGAGAGAGCCCCACTCTCACTCTCATTTCTGCAAAATTTTGTTTTTTAATTGATCATTCTTCTGATGTTTTAGGTTGCTTAGGCAGTCAGTTTTGGTGATAAATTACAATTATGAACACTCTTACATTTTTTAAATAATAATTAACACATCGTCTTGGTTTTCTTTTGTTAAAAATATTTTTTTTATGTTTAACTTAAATGAGAACTGAACTTAATAATAATGAAAACATCTTTAATTGAAAAAACTTTATTTTCTATTTACATATTCAAAAACCGGGCTGATTCTTTCTTTCAATCAAAATTTTGAAATTATTATAAATAAAATAGATTATTCACTGGCTTCATCTTTTCAGTAAATAATGTGAATCATGTATATCATTCAGTATTATTGTAATATACTGTATAAAATAAAATTACACAGTATATAATGGAAATTGATGTGTAAAGCTCTTTCGAAAACTATTTCTTTAATATGATAGTAGTTTTAAACGACTGTTTTATTGTTGATTTATCCGAATGTTTCTTGTAGTTTTCACTATTTATCAGACTTAAAATTTTCTTTTCTTAGTATGTTGATAACGATTTCCTTATTTGTTAATTATTGATGATGAAACTATTTGTTACAAATTTTATTCAATCTTGTGAATATTATTATTTTAATTTTTTACCTCAATATTTTGCCTGAAGGATTCTTTAGCTGCAAGTTGATTGGCAAAGTAGAATTGCGCTTTATTTCTTTAATCAAACTCTTAACTTCTTGTTTTAGGTTTAGAACTAGTAGGTGGGCTACCGGTCGTAAGAGAAGAGGAAAAGGGAAAAGTATTACTGGAGTTATGAAATCATCAGCTGGTAAAGTGCGTACTCTGCTACCAAAGTACAGGATGGAGGCCTCTGCAGCTATGGCACCAGGTTCGTAGTGTAGGAGAAAGAATACGAATACAGTTAATGCTAAAATAAGTAGTACAAATAGTAAGTAGTGTACAACTGACAATTTTGTTTGAATCGGGGAACATTGTTTGTAATCTTATTTCTAACTGCAATGTTTATGTACTATGTGGGCTTCATAATCTAGTAGAGCTATTCGGCACCAAATTTGGCACTCGCAATATCCTTGCAAAATGCATAGTGTTTGTGACCTCTAGTAGAGGTATTAAAATATTAAAGTATTAAAATATTTTCATCATAAACTAAGCTTAATTTTTTTTTTTTATGTAACAAAATCTTGAGATCAGTACTAAAATTTAAGTTTGGACTACTTTAGTAATTTAAACTATTGTGAAAAAATTCTTTTGATCTATAAGTTAATATTTTCAATTTAGGACCTGACAGTGAAGTCTGGAAGTGTGTCAAAGAAGGCTGTGATAAGAAGTTTCGTAAAGAAAATATGCTTCAGGTAAATTTTCCTTAGTATTATTTTGATTTTATGATCATTTGTGGGATTTTTTATTGTACCATTTTGTCAATACTTAAACCCTTTTAGATGGAAAAGGTGTGATCTTGACGAAATGCCTGGCAACCACCTATGGCCTGGGCCGGTTTTCTAACATTTTCTTTTCATTGCCGATTTAGAATTATTATTTTGTCCTATCACATTTTTTTATTCTAAGTTTTGCACCCATTTTATTTTGAAATTATGTATATGTTAATGAACATATTTCTTATTTTGTTTCAAATCTATAATTTTTTGTAAAAATAAATAAATTAGATCTTCAGGTAGTCAAAGATGTCAGTTAGACAGTCGAAAATGTTAATGGCAAAATAAGAAATACAGTGGGCATGTGAAAAGATTTTGGTTTCATGCGAACCCATATTCATTTTTTAGCTTTATGTAGTGCATTTTGTATACATGTGTTATTCTACTTAATTTAATTGCTTGTAAGGTCTGGGCTATCTGAACTGAATAGGAGACACTCTGTTTAAAGAAGTTCAGAATCTATCAGGGATAGGATTACAATGAATCCTGAAAACATTTATAAATGATATCACTAGTAATTTACCTGTCAACAATTAATGAATGACTTTAACTCTGGCTACATGGTTGACTGGTTCTAGCAGATGTAAACCCCCGACTTTCTCTCTCTTCCTCCTCCCCCTAAATGTTTACAGGACTTTGGGGAAAATATTAATGCCAGGAGAGGGCATTACCCAAGGACAGGGGAACCTGAAATATTACAGGGAATTGACATATCTAGGGGAAGACAGATTTAGATTACCGACATTTATTAGATGATAATAAACAAATAGCATTTGATTAAAAACCCCCAAAAAATACTTAAGCTATTTGATAAAAACTCCTTAAACTATTTGATAAAAAAAATACTTAAACTATCTGATAGAGAAAAACTCCTTAAACTATTTGATAAAAAAAAATACTTAAACTATCTGATACAGAAAATACTTAAATTGTCTGATAAAAAAAAATTACTTAAATTGCTAATAGTAAATAAAGTACAGTACTTTTGACGGCTTCATTGGGTACCCAATCTGTCATCGTTGCTAATTATCGATGGCATCGATTAATGGAGAGTTGAGCGAGGTCCTCACTGCTACGAATTCCCAGTCGAACTCTCCCCCAGAGGTGCTCCACATAAACGATCGGCCGATAAGGCGGTGATAAGTAAACCATAGGCCGATAAGGCGGTGAGATGATGGAGGGCACTCGCGTGTGTGTTAGCCCACTCAGATCTGGATCCACTCTGACTCTGCGAGCGACTTATCAACCGGTGCTCCGTCCTTTTAATCCTCTATAAAGAATATAGTGTTCTTAATCCGATTACGGGGCCTCGGATCGGTATTCGTTTCGTTTACCTTCCAACATATTTCACTTAAACAAAATCAATACACTCACATTCGAAACACAAAGATATTCTTAGAACATTTATAATATTATCAATAATTATTAATTCGTTATATAAACTAAACAAAAAAAAAATATTTATCTCTAATTTACACTTTAAAATTTATAATAAATTTTACGAGGGTAGGGTACTTGGTTAGATAATTACTTGTCAGCGCAAGACCCCTTATTCGGGCTTAAACAATGAATGATAATTTTTTCCCTTCAATAAATAAAATAAACGAATTACAGGCGTAAACAATCGCTAATTTACATTGGCTATAAAAGTCTATCGGTCACACAGACATTATAGGAATTTTATTGTTTCTCATTTTCTGGAATGTCAAGTTATACTGGGCTGAAAGAGATCGTAAAAGAAAAGCCTTCATGATACTAGAATATGAAAACAATAAAATTGATTGATTATATAGATAAAAATTGTTCATCATTTTCTTTCAGATGCACATAAAACATTACCATAGCGAGTTGTCATCTAGAAGTGCTCCTAGCATGGTGGATATTGCATGTAAAAGATCTGAGAGTGCCAATTCAGATCCGTCCAAACTTCCTCTTCAGACTATAAAGAGGATATTGCCTAGGTATGTTATGTGTTGTTATAACTTTAAAACTAAGTACTATAGTATTACTATAATGAGCTCTGCAATGTAAAAATACTTGATCATTTCTAAATTTTCTGAAAAATTTTTATAAAAATGATTTTCTTGTCAAATTAGTTTCATATGATTCTGTGTTAAATAATTTAGTAGTAATTATTAGTTGTTACATTTAAGTTCAATGATGTGACTTCCAATAATCATTGGTTACAGTGAAAAAATAGTGATTTGTTTAAATACAATTTTTTTTAAATTCCCCAATGAAGGTTTCTTAATTTATTTTAAAATTGTTGTCACGTTTTAATTTACAACTGCCATATTTTCGGATAGCAGTTCGCATATCCATGTAATTTATGTAATTTTTTAAAGCTATTAAACATATATTATATATTTTTTCTCCTTAGAGATTATATTTACTTCATTAACTTTTTTTTTTGTTTTACTTAGTCTTTTCTCTTTTGTTTCTCATTATTTTCCACTTATGAAGTTTCTTTTGTTTTGCTAATCACTAGTTCACTGTACAAAATAATATTGTTTCTCAAATGTTATGGAATCAACAGTCTATTTATAAGCAATTGTTTGGATATTTTACAGAACATTTTCTGGTAGCCCCAGTAACATCAATATTGACAAAGACATGATTGATTCACCTGAGCAGGCTTCTCCATCATTTCAGGTACTTTTTGTCTGGAGAAAATTATATTTGTCTCATATAATTAACTAGGTGTACCCAATCAAAATTATTTTTTGCTTATTTCTATTTATTTGTTTAGAGCTTACGAAACAGAGAAAGATCCGAGATGACTCTATTGAAGCGTCAAAGCACAATAGAAGAAAGAAGGACAACAATTAAAACAATTTTGCCCATCCGACAAGCGGACACTCCTCTCAAGTAATTTATTTCTTTTTTTTCCTTTCAATGTGACAAGTAAGGATACAAAATTCGAATTTGAAAAGTCTTTTATATTATCTTAAAGTATTTAGCAAATAGTGGTGGCTTATAGGTAATCAGTGCCTAGCCTGGGTAAGTAGCATCGCCCAATTGCCTTCCAAATCTCTGGTCCTTCCAATTAAATGTCTAAAATGGAAGTTACTAGTAAATATGTATATAAATCTTGGGGTGCTCATTCCCATAAGTGAATACTCTACCTAGCTTTAAATATATGAACTGTTTCATTAGTGATAATTTCATTGTTATCCTTTGCAGAGGAAGTGTTCATACAGATGATAATGAAAGTGAGGATGATTATATTGAACAAAAAAAAAATGGTTCTAGAATTTTCAAACCCGGACGTTTTAGGAGAGGAAAGGTGTCTTCGGGTATGAATAGCATTTATTACTTATTTATAATTAAAACAATACATTCATCAGTGAACTATAACTTTGTTTTTCTTCTCTGAAAACATAATTTTTTTAAATCTTATTTCAGTGTATCAGTTTTAGTTCCATTCATTTGAATGCTTACTTCAGACTTTGCATGACCTCCCTCATACTATTGTTATATTCTATAAGTGTTGAAGATTTTTGAATTCTTCCTTTATGGCACTTAGTATGGAGCATTAGCGCTGTACCATCTTAGCCATTTCTCCCTGTCTCGTTTTTTAGTAAAAATGTATTTAGATATTTGATAGAAATGGAATTCGAAAATCCTTATTGTATTTTTCCAATTCCAAATTCTTTTCCTCAGTTTCAGTTCAATTATACACGAATGGTTTAAGGTAATATAACATTTTTAAGTGGTAATGCCTTTATAAAAAGAATCGTTGCTTCAAATTAAGTTAAAAGATATGTGTATAATCGAGATTATAATTTATACCAAAACTATCATTAAATATATTATAATTTTCTTATTTAAGTTTTTATTTAGTAATTCTTTCATTTATTTTTTTAATAGATGTTACTTTAAACAAATGCAGGATTCTTCTGAAACTTAACCTTGCAAATATGGAATGATTACCATCAAACTTTATTTATTGAAAACATATTAATGGATATTATTATTAAAAAATTAATGTATTTTTTTTCCAGTTACAAGAGGCGATGAGAGCATGGAAATGGTGCATACTCAATCTCCAACTTTCAAATTTACTAAGAAAAAATCCCTTGACAAGTTACAGATAGCTACGGATAGCAATGGTGAAATTAATTTTTTTAATCTTGACTATTTTATACTTAGCTTTTGAGTAAGATATGTGTGGCTCATATTATAAGACTTGTCAAGTGTCATATATGCATGTGTTGGCAACCTGGACTATGCTCTGGAATAAAAACAAAGTCGTCGGATGTGTCTGGGGACAAACATTTTTATTTAATTCATTCAAATACCACTTATGCTTTCCTATCATTTCCTTTGAAAACTATAACAAATACTGTTATTGCATAAAAAATATTAGATCAGTAAAATAATCAAGGAAGCTAGGTTATTTTAATTTATTAAAAGTTACAAAAAAATGAATGGAGTTCTGCTAATAGTTACTTATTGTCATTTTGTGATTTTGCAGATTCCTATACCGAAGAAGAAAAAATTTCGCCAAATACTGAAGTCACTGATGATGGTATTGTGATTGAAAGGTTGAGATCTGAAGAATTTATTAACTGCACTTGTGGTTTTAGAGAGGAAGATGGTCTTATGATTCAGGTAAGTTTTGGTTAATTTCCTTATATGTTAAATTCTTTCTTATAAGTTAAAATGTGTGAAATTAATTTTCATTTTGTTAAGTGTGATATATGCATGTGCTGGCAACATGGTCTATGCAGTGGAATTGAAACGGAAACTGATGTACCTGAAAGATACACATGTAGTATTTGTAAAAATCCATACAGAGTCAGAAGTTCTAAAAAATATTCTTATGCTCAGCACTATCTCACCCAAGGAAAATTACCATCGTAAGTTTTCTAAATCCATGGTGTTAATTTTATTTAGAACTATAGTGATGTTTCATGTTTTGTTTATTTCTCAAACTTTGACTGGTTTTTATAGGTATAATTTCCGTGCTCGTAATGAAGAAACCATCAAGGAAAGAGAAATGATGCTGAAACGGTGCTTTGAAATATCTTCAAGCATCCATGAAATCAAAAATGTTGAAAGAAGTTTGTCTGCCAAACTTAATATTGCTGAGTAAGTTAAATAATTTTTTATCTAAGTCATCCATTTTCATTAATTATATTATTAGCAATATATCCATATTATTATATGGATGCCCTTGATTATGCGATCAATGACAATTATACAATTATGTATCCACTGTACTGAACCCTTTGTAAACAAATAAATGAAAGGAATTGAAACAGGAAAAACAGTGGGTTTTAAAAATTAAGTTTTTAAATAAGCATAATAATCTAAATATTATTCTATCGGATGATTGCTTGGTTGCAGGTCATTTCTTCTATGATATAGAAAGAAAATAAAGTTAGCTGCAGCATAGTTGATCTAATTTTCATTGAATTACTTTAACTAGCATTCACATTCAAAAGCAGTCTCTAACTAGCCCCATCATTCATTCATACTTAACGTGAATTTGTCACCATGGCCACAACTATTTTTTTACATTTTGTTTTTTTGATCTGACTCCATAAGATCTTAAAAGTTGTGCCCCGACAGTGCACTATGTTTAGGAGAAGAGGTTCAGGGTAGGTATTATAGGTAGTTTACATGGTCTTGGAATGACCACGGAGTTCACACTCGGTATCTGAGGTTAGGCGGAAACCGTGTGGATCCCGAAGGCGAGGGAAGAGGGAGACTGGGCCGCTGGGGGAGACGCTAATAGGTACATTTTGTAGGACCAAGAGATCGTTGTTTGTATGGAAGGGATCCCTTCATGTGCAAGTTTTAGGGAGACAAAGCGAATCCCGCTTGGAAGGTGTTGGGTCTGACAATGACGAACTAAAGCTATCAAGGATAGGAAAGAGAGGTAATTATGTGTGTGAGAGAGAGAGAGAGAAAAGTGTTCACTTCAAGTGAGTGATTCCGACTTTCAGCGACTGGAGAGATCTGTTTATTTCGGCTAATCATATGATCATTGATTTTGGCCAATCAGGGGCTACTACGCTTGTGCCCCTAGTGAGCTCTTGCAGTGCCAGGATCATGAACCTAGTCCCTTCTCTCTAAACTGACACTGAAGATTTATTGATAATATACAGAAAGGTAGGCATGTGTTCTCTTGTCCGAGAAGAATTCTATTATCTTCTATTTGTTCACGGTGAAGAAGTTGGCAGAACACAGAGTTTGGTCACTATTGTTCTCAGTAGATAAAATATCATTAGACTATGTAGCGAAACCCCTCAATTTTCCTAGAACCATTGTTCATCTTCCTCAGAAAAAAATTTTTTGTTTTGGTTGAGAAGTCTAATCTACTCTTCTAGTTTCAGAAATGCTTATTTTAAGTGTCCATCCCAATAAAAAGACAGTAAGTGTACACAATTAGTGGGGTACTTATTTATCAAATCGCTTATCAGTTATCTACTCCTGATCTTCCAATGATGCTCTGCAGAACTATCTTGACAACTAAGAGGGACAAGAGCCCTGATTCCACTTTGAATAAATATTGCTTGAGGTTTTTAAAACTTGGTTCTCTATTCATTAAACCATATTACTGATTACTCATTGTCCAGACATTTTTTTTAACAATTGTATCTATTTTTGTAGTAACTTTATTTTTATTTTCCAGACAATCAGACCATCCTAAACTTTATTTATGGTCTAAGAACTGGGACCAACCTCATGTTAAAAGTGAGTTCAAGAGAGATAATTTCACTGATAACAGAGATAATTATGAAACAGGTAAATACTTATTTAAGGAAATATTAAAGTACAATAATAAATTATCGTATTGCTGTTGAACATATGTCTTAGTGTAAATAAAATTGTTGTCTTTCCACAAAATTTTCTTTGATATTATAGTATAAGCAATTTTGACTCAAAATTGAACATTTAAACATTGTGAAGGTTAGGTACCTTATTAGAATAATTCTCATTGGTTTTATAGCTTCACCATCTTCTGCATAGCACCTGATGACTGTACTAAAAATACTTATTATCTAATATACAATAAAATGCTGTGCGGAGTAAACAATACAACAAAAATGCCAATTATGGCAACAAGTATATTAGTGTTTTATTTATGTTATCTCAACATCTTACTTTGATATGAACATCATGTCCATTTACTAAATATTTAACAAGGATTACTTGTGTCTTCCAAAAAGTGACAGTTTTAAAAATAATTATTAGTTGTGAATTGTAATAATTTTTTTTTTCTGTTAGGGTGACATTTACCAAGCTTATTGATAATGAAAGTGATGGTTGGCACTTGCTTTTGAAATTTCATTTTCATGTTTTTCAGAGGCAAGACTGCCTTCTGGGCCTCAACCAGAAGCACCAATTGACCTTGAAGAGTGTCGTATTCGCCTTCTTGATAGTGTTGAGAATACATTTTCACAACTGGAAAACAGGTTGACATCGGTCCAGGCTCAAATAGCAGGTATTTATTATTTTAAGGCTCTGGATAATTTTTATTTGGTGTAGATTTTAATAAAATGATTTAATTTTCCTTTATATCAAACTAAAGCAGCATTTAGGTATTCAAAGGTGTATATATATTTATGTTTTTAGCATTGGAGTCTCAAGACCCAGTTTGCAACTCAGTTCCGGATAAAGTTATGAAGCAGACTATTCAAATGTTAATCAGAGATGTTGAAACCATACAGAAATTTGCTGCTATATCTTGAATCAGTGATCAATGCTGAAAATATCTGTGATTTTAATCATAAGAAATAATTTTATTTGTGTTAAAGTAGTTGTTGTATATCTAGAGTATTATAGGTAAATTAATGACTCATAATAAAGTGACTTTTGTTTTGTAGATATCATCTGCACTGTAGGTTACCTATAACTGTTGATTCATATATATTATTTATTTATTGAATTGCCTTTTTTAGGCCAAGATTGTAAATACAAATATTTGTATATAAGTTATAAACTAATGTAATATTTGATCTGTAAAAAATAGTATTCCTTATCACAACCCGTTTCTTTTGTTTCCTTAGTTACTTTAGTTGTAACAAAATGTTACTATATGTTTTTCTCTTTTATAAGAAATATTAACAAAACTTACTGATTTCTAATAAGTTTAAATCTCCAATTTATTAATATAATAATGTTCATTAATTTTTAAACTGAGTTCATAATTAGCCCTGAAATGAGATAAAAGCAGGTGTTTTTGGTGAATCTGCTTCAGTTGATGAAAATCTAACAATGTTCTTATCATCAACCTAAACCGATTCCTGGCAAAACACCCAGTTTTTAATTAAATTAGTTTTAATTATTTAAATTTCATCTGTTAATGCTGTGAGCATTAATATATGGATGAATAAATACTGAGGCACCTCCTGTTCTCTTCTACAGCTATCAGTCACCATGAGAGAGTTGAGAAGAATGGAAATGCTGTAGGTTAGGTATGATTTTGAAGGATGACTGGCACATTCTAAGAATCCCACATGAATACATCTTTAATCATAGGCCTTTTGAGTTGACACTCATTGATAAAGTGTATGATTCGCTATGGGCATTCAGTTGTGATTATCCATGGAACCTTTAATTCCATATATTTGACCAACACCATTGTTCCTCTTTACTGCTCAATTCTCTCACTTATGTGTACTCTGTTCTCAATATATGTTCATTTCCGGTTACCTTGTGTTTTTTTACTTATTCCTTAGAATTCAACCCCCTTTACAGATATAATGTCCACTCACCTTTGACTCCTTCATCATCATTTTACCAGCAAGGTTGGAGATCCAATAGTTATACTAGTATTAAAATTCAAACAAGTGGTTATACTGATTTAAGTGATCAAATAAGAAATTACTATTTAAAGTACTGAGTAGTCTGGAAAATCCACTTTGTCTATATTTTCTCATTTAATATTATATCTGTACCTCGGAGGGATACAACACTATGTCCATTTTCATAACTTTACAGGAGAGGAGTTTTAAACTACTTTTTTTCAACAAAAAGTGTTATTGGCACAGCTATTTATTGAGATGTTGAAACAATATTTTACCAGAACATTCTATTTATTGTTATTTACATCATGCAGTTGTTATAAAATGAAAAAAAACCTTTAACTCTGTAATAAAGTCAATATGGAAAAAAATGGACATAGTGTTGTATCCTTCCGAGGTACAGATATAGACATTTTAGCAGTTTTCCCACAGTATAACTAATAGGTGGTAGAAAAAAGATGGGGATGAAGTTTCCTTAAATGACCACTGTTAATCACCTATCATGGCGCACTGACAAAGGAATGTGTTAGACAAATTTGAAGTATTTTCAGCCTCATCTCATGATGTGGCCTAGAGAGAAATTGTTATCTTCCATTCAACCAGTTACTAGAAACTAGAAACCAAAAACTAGTTACTTTTTCTTTTAAATTACTTCACAGTCCTGGGTATCTTACCCTGACATAATCATTTGTTTTGTCAAATTGTGGATACCAACAATGTTCCTTTGCATCAGTACTACTATGCATAATTAGTGGGCCAATAAAATAAATAAATTTATATATTATCAATATCAAAAAGTCAGAATGATTTTTTCATTTCTATTCAGTTGTGTAGTTTAAAGACAATTAATTTTTGAATTATTTACTCTTTTAGCAGAGCATCCTCCCTCCCCTTAAAAATGCACCAAAAACCTCTGGTGCTGAACTCCTTTAAGTGGGAAAAAAGAAACTGTAACCTTTAAAAACACCTGAGCAAGGATCTTCAAATTTTATCAATACCATCCTCATTTCTTATCATCTCGTGGTATATCCAGTTTGGAATTAGGCCTGAAGTGCAGGAAAAGTACTATTCCTTAATTAAAAGCACAGACTTATGACAATTATCTATCATCTCTTCTCACAAACGATAGTTTATTGTGAGGACCCACATACTCCTACAGGAAAAAACAAACTCCCTCAATGTCACTGAGTATAACTCCAAATACAACTATGGCATTTCAGATGAACAAAATACTTTGAAGACCACTGTCCTTCATTGGGCAAGAGGACTTATGTATCCCCAAAATGTTAATTTGGTCTAAGGAAAGGGCATTTCCGCTCGTCATGTAGCTGTTTGCGAAGTAGTATGGCTCTAAAACTAAAAGTGAAGTCCTTGCAGCTGGGGTTATTCTTCCGCCCTCGTTCCTATGAACAAAAACAAGAGCACTATGTGATCCCGGCTGGTTTTGTAGGAATAATTTTCTTTTTCAACAGACGTTTTGTAGTAGGCTAAAATACTTTCTATGCATACAAAAATCCTAAGAAGCCAACTTTCCTTCCACTTTGACTAACAGATTTTCCATTAGTGCATTTTAGGTGGGGTATGAATTCTTTTGCCTACTCCAAAAACATTATGAGGTTTGTAATGTTCAGTTTATTAGAAGCTTGCTTGAATCCTTTTATTCCGATGCTCCTTTAATTGAATGTCATATAATTCGGTTAAATATTTTCAGAAATGTTATAGTTCCATCACAATTTTCGAAAACTGTTATATTTGTTTCTTTGCAATATAGTATCACATCAGTTACTAAACAGCCGGGAGCAGGGGCTTAACAGCTGAGAAGCCAATTTAGCTTTCGTTTTATTGTTTTTATAGTATATGTGAGAAACAGCTAATCTGTTGTCTCATTTTAATCCCCTTCCATGTTCTGATAATGGTGAGCTTTTTCTATGTGGCCCCACTTGATTTCTGATCCACTCCCATTAACCAGACATTATGGCTAATCGTGCTTTCTGAACCTCAGACTTCTATTGCAGTGAATATATCACGCCCGACAAACCCCATTAGGGAAGATCATGTTTTTGCTTCTACATATTCATCTATTGAACGTGTTTGCTCATGTAAGCCATCTCATCAGTTAAATGACTTTACTGTCTCCCGAAATAAGACCCTTAGTGGAAGTAAATTATTTCTGAAGGGAAAATTAATCTGTTTTAAACGCCTCAGGCTAGGTCAGGGCTTGACTAGCAGTCTTACTGCTAGTCATAGAAACTGTCATGGTAAACGTCATACTCTTCTGCACAAAAGCAACTCCAATCGTTCTTCTAATCATCCAGGACCAGGCAGTAATGAACTAAAAGCTCAAGTTCCAGCATCGATTAGACCAAGTCCAAAGGAGACTAGTTCTCTCATTGTGTTACGGGACCATCTTCTCTTCGAGCGACCAATCGATCCAGTGAAGCGATGAAGGCTTCCGTAGTCAGGGAAGAGATTACCTCTGGCTGCACAGCTCTAGTAGCTATGAAAATAAATATGCCATGAAGAAAATGATATGAAACTGAAAATTCCAAAAAGAAATTCAACACATGGTAAAAAATGACAGGAAACTGAGAAAGACCCGTTAAGGGATTTAATGCAAGATATGAAATGAAAAGTAACTAAAAAATATCCCACGAGGGATTCAATGCAAGAAATAAATACCTACCTCTACGGACTTATAAAGAAGGTTTGGAGACCATCATTTTAGATAATGAAGGCCTCACCCTCCCACCGAAAGGGGCCATGACCAAAGATGCGAATAACCAATGTTAGGCTATTTGCAGCTTAGGTCTTGTGTGAAGTATGTTTTTTAACAGCCTCTGGATGTTCAAGCTGAAGCATTAGACACGATTCTAATTTTAGAATTACTATCCCTAGAGCGAAAAACACCATGATGCGGAATCACATAAGAAGAAAGTGACGTAGTGGGAGACATGTGTCCTAGTTGATTGTTTTCAGTCAAAAATTCTTTATATTTTGATTTAAACACCGGATTCTTGTTCATCTTGATCTTGAGAGTCTTGAACTGCTGAACTACTAAGAATCTCGATTTCCCCAAACCGTCGGGGGAGGCCTTGAATGGTAATGATACCACATAACGTCCCGAATCATCTCGGTAATGGGTCTTCTGAAAGTGTTCCTCTGAGGAGCAGTGTGCCACCAAAACTTTAAATGTCGATTTCATCTGAAATAGAATGCTCAGTCATACCGCGACAATTTAGTGTACTTGGGATCGAAGGCCGAGGCAAACTTTCCCCATCAAAATCAAACCAAATTTAGTGGAATTGTCTTCATAATTTTCGTCTACCTTAACGGGACATTTAGTCAAGATCTTAACGAAAAGTTCAACTCTAAACAAGAAGTCGATTGGTTAAGGTTCCTAAATTCTGGGATCTGCTAGGTGACTAATGTGAATATTATTATGTTGTATGGGTACACAAGGAATGAAGTAGATAAGTGATTAGTGATAGTCATGACCACCAAAGGTGATCTGTGTAAACTCTGGACTGTATATTACTTTATCCTTTGACATTCGCCTGCCCCAAGGGGCTTATGGTGGCTTGGACCCCAGTTAAGTCCCAGACGTCGAGCACAGTCTGCAGTGACTAAAGAAAATTGAGATCTACAATCCACTAAGATGCGAATCAGTTGGGGGGTCATCGCCCTTGTCCAGCATAGACACAACCGTTGTGCACAGAAGCACTTGCGTCCTCTTAGCATAAGTAGCTTCTATTCTATTCAATATTCTGTGGCAGCACCACTATTTGTAAGCAACCCACACCCCAAAGAAACCTACAAGTTTCATACCTACAGTCTGACATGAAGAAATTATACAGACGCTTTCATGATAAAATATTCTCTATACTCCACGGTGACAATTGTAGGGAGGTATCACTGGATGTCCTTTGGGCTCTTTCCATCATGTCATTTCTATTTTAGATGGCTGCTTATTCCCTGGTGTTGGACTAATTTTACAGTTGTGAATTAATAATTTAAAAAAATAGTGAACTTGCCATTGGGTGCTAACGGGTCTCCTGGTTGCTTCGAATTCCGTATTATCCTGTATGGGTAAATTATTATTAGTTTCCCAGAACATATAAACAAATTGGAATGGCAAGGAAACGACGATTCGGTTTTCTTGCGAAATTACTATCGGTGGCTGCTCTTCATATTTCCAGCTCAACCCCCAACCTGAATGATATATTTCGGAGCTCTCTATTACTAGGGATTGCCGTCGCTATGGATGAAGAGGTCTTTTTATTATATTATTTCATCTTAGATCGGCTTAAGGCAACGTCCACGATATTGAATCATTGGCCAACATCCCTGATGTGTACCCTGTGGGGAATCGGTTGGATCGTAGATTCCTGCAATATTCGGTACTATCTAACTTTATTTCGTTATTTCCGTGGAGGTAATGTCTTGGTAGTCCGCAACTTTACTAACTTCTTTGAATTTGTGATCAATGATTTTGTGGATGCTCACAGCCATCCAATTAATGATTTATTTGAAGCCCTACCTCAACAGCGAAGATTATATTCTCAAGACCAGTGTGACGTAGCTAATATATTGAATCTAAGGTGCAATATAATTAATGGAAAATTACATTAGAGAAAAATAGAATATTGTTATGGGGTATGTACCCCGTATTTGACCGAAAAGTATTTTGACATACATGGCTATCTAAAATGAGATTATTGAAACCTATCGATATTCAAAACGCTATTGAAAATTTTCCACCGCTGTTATCCATTTTAAATTGGTTAATAGTAATTCCATGTTACCAGAGTCCAGTGAGGTAGGGATAAATATTATATTTGACGTGCTCGTTCGCTAACAATCCATTTAATTGTTATTGGTGACCGGTTGTTTGTTGTGTTATTTACTTTTTTACTAGCAGTATGTTATTCTATTAATTGTGACTATTTAATTAATATTTCAGTATGGGTGTTACAATTTTACATCAGTTTCCTATGCTTGAAAACCGATCTGGGCCTCAAACTATTGAGTTTCTTACAAAAAGAATAGTAGCTTTAGGAGCAGTTCAAATTGGACAGTTTTTAGTTGACTGCGATTCTTACATATCAATGCCATCCCTGGGACCACAGAGAACTGTTCACGTCTTACATAATTCAGAGCAGCCTGCTTCAGTTTTTTCTATTCTAGAAACTAACACGAAAACAATACCTTTAGTAGCTGATGGACTTTTCGATCTGTTAATGCTGAAAATGACTCCAATATACACCAAAAAGGTAGCAAAAATTGAATCCAAAGGTCCACGGTTTGAATTGGCAGATTTTTGTATAAAATTAGGAAGTGTAACAATTAGCCAGAACTTTAAAGGTGTTTTAGTCGAAGTTGAATATAGACCTTGTGTTGTGCCATCGAACTGTGTTGGTCTAATGAGAGAATTTTTACAAGGTTTCTTAGGCTCGTGTGTGCAATCTTTACCAGCTTGCCTTCAGAACAAGATGGATGAAGTTTATCAGCCGATGGACACAATACAGCAGTATCTAGATCACTTTTTAAACTTCAGGAAAATGGCTGGATATTAATTGTGAAAATTCAAGACATTTAACATGCTAAGTTAGTGTTTTTAAAACTCCTGTGATATAAACTTCATGAGTTATGTGTAGATAATGTGATTCCAAGAGCCATCAAGAAGAGGACTTTTAGTTCAAGTTAAGAACTTATTTATTTTAAGATGATATTATATCATAATTATTTCAAACTAATTTTATCATTAAAATGGAAAAATTAATTTTTATTTTCTTAACTGTTATTTGAAAAATAAATTTTTAATGAAGAGGTGTCTATATTGGTTTTAATTAAAAATAAGGTTCCTAAGTCTTTAACATAGTTAATAAATATTTTTATTAGATGTCAGTGAGCCTAACTGTAAGTTGTATTTCAAATTTTTGTTTTCTTCAAAGTATTTGCTGGTTGTGGGTTAAATCTAAATGTATTTTATAACTATTCATGTATAATTATATATCAAATAAATATTGTACTGGTTTTTTACTTCTGAACATTTATAAATTTAATTGAAATGATGCTTCGAAATAAATTAAATAAGGAATATATGTTAATTTGAAGTTTTGAATATCAGTTGGGTTTTTAATTGAACAATTGTGTATAAAATAAATTATTCAAGTATATTAATAATTAAGGCATTATTAATAGTTGCAGGATTGTTTTTATTTGATGTATTCTTTCTCCGGCAACACGTTGATGAAATAATTCATTTGACTTCATAGGACTTCTTTGTTCTTGATATATGTTCTTAAATATTAGCACTTCTATATTGTAACTCCCATTGCTTCCTTTTATCTAACAATAACCTGGACTGACTCTCTCAACTTCCAATTAATGGGCTGTGCTCATCAACTTTTTTCATCTCTAATAAATTAATTAGTGATCAATATCTTTGAACATAACTCACAACTGACATGTATCTTTACTCTCTACTAACAATTTACTTCTCTGTCTCAAAGGTGACTCTTGCCCCAATCCTACACTGGAACATTCATATGTGTGTGAAAATTTGCATGTCTATTTCCTTGGCCTAAATTCTTTACATCATTATATTTTTCTAATATTATACAGCTCAATAAATTATTACTATTTTTTATGAACTGAAAATATCCCTACAATATATAAAACTATTTTTCGTCCTCAGTATTGTTTCATTCAATTAATTTCGATTTTAGGGTCAGGTCAGGTTGGCTGAGTTAACTACAAGATCACCATAATAACCAAGTAGACATGAATACCACGGTTTTTATGTCACCAATGAACCAGAGACTGTCCTACTTAGTTGAGACGGTTATACACTTCTGCTAGTAAATAATATTTCCTTTGATCCAATTCAAATCAGCTATCAAATTTTGTAACACCAGGTTCTGGTCATCTTATTTTGAATAGAGCTAATGTATTTCTTCGAGACAGTTTTCTTTTTGGTAAGTCTGCCAGTTGGATCTCTTACCTTTCATTACAATTATTACATTACAATTCTCCCCGCTAAAAGAGTTTCCATTAATTTTTACCCAGACATTGTATATACTTTCATTGAAGTCAATTTTTCTAGGGAGTCAAGTGTATTTCTTGTTTAATTCCTCCGAGCTTCAAACATTCTCTTTCACTCATTTAGAGTCGAGGCCTGATTTGAATCTGTGTGTGAGCCACTGATGTTATCCACACAAAAATGTTAGGTATCTATTCAATTGTTTTTACGCTCACATTCCTACTTTCTGAGGAACCTGCGAGTATGCTGCCTAGTGGTTCCAGCCAGTCTTTGAGTTAAAGAATGTAATAATGATTATTTATCTATGGGTACTTTGACTTCTCTTTCCAGATCCGAAAAGAAATATATTCTTTAAACAGAACGTCAACATCCACTTGTATAACGTCAATAAAATTTTATGATGGCCACATTTCTAATTGAAAGGTTTATGTCCACACTAATTAACCTAAATAATATGGGATCCATATTCTTTACTTTGGCAAATATATTGTCTACATAAATTAGAAAATGTTTAAATTATCTTTCACTGAAGTTTCATATAATCACTACAGCCCTAATAAAGTGTTTATTAATTGTTAAACTAATTATTCTGAATATGAAAAAGTAGATTTTACCTTTTTTTAAACGAGAAAAACATCATTGAAATTCTTCAATTGGTAAAGTTATGGCTTTAATTTGTGTATGTAATAAAAAGGGATAAAATTTGTGAGTATTTCTAGCAGTTACTTTTCAAGATATAGTAATAAAAAGATTACTTCTGACTTCAGATTAAAATATCTTATAAACATAACTCCTGGTATGTTACTGTAAGCAAAAGCAATATCGAGGATTTTATCTCGAGAAATTTCAGAGGAAATAAATCAAGAAAAGAAGTGAAATCGTAAATTTAACATAAAAATTGAAAATAATTTATTAATTATAAGCTTCTATTTATGGTAATCAATCACTATTCCAAATTCAGTCCCAATCTATCAAATGAGTAGGGTGTACATAGCAAACACTCTCACAAATAACCTCATTTATACATGTATATATATAAAAAAACATTTATTAAAAATAATAAAATTTTCTAAATAATATATTAGGTCTATAAATAAACAAAAAATAATTTTAATTAGTTTTTATTTAATATAAGTTAAAATTACATTAATTTAATAAAATAATGAGTCACAATAATAAATACTTTAAAACAAAAAAATATTAAATTTCAAAAAGTAAAAAAAGAAATACGATATATTCAGTCCTTCATTTGGATGGAATCAATTTCAACCTTACCGTTTCTTACACTTCATAAACTAATCTAATGATATGCTTTACACTCATAAGATCATTCTCAAACAGTTAACAATATTATACCTATAAATAAATTTATTTATCATTGATCGATTTTAAATTAAATGAGAGTTTGAATGAAAATAATACCATTTAAAAAACAAAGGTAAAAATCATGATATGCAGTTGAATATTGCATTATTACTTTAAATTCTGAACAAACAACGTTTTCGCAACAGACAAGATGATACAACTTACCTTATGGTTTCTTCTCCAGGGAGTGCCCATTTTCCTCTTGGATTTTGTCTTACGTTACAGGGGACTTCTTCAGACTTGAGAAGCCTGCAACGCAGGACGAAATATGAGAAGAAATTGAACACACCTGGAGAAGAAAACATGCAGTAATTACAACCCAGAGAAGTTTAAAAACATATAAAATTCAAATTTTATTCTTATAGTAACAAGCACAGAATATTATATATATATTAAAAATAGTTGTAAACAAAAAATTCATCAGGATCATATTTATATAATGGAATGGATTGCACGAAGCCTCAATACTTGTTAATCCTGTCTCTTTCAGGCTTTCTAATGTACCAAATACAACTTGAAGCTTCTTCATTACGATTATGTCATATAAAAATGAGATTCAATAGTAACAGTCTTTAGATTACAATAAACGAGTTATAATTAAATACAACCAGTTTGATGATTTGGTAGTGTAGTGTAAACAAGATCAGCATGAGAATAAACTAAAATGACCAGACTCGAGAAGGCAAACTGGGGTGTGAAATTTTAATACTCTATAATTACAATAATAATATTCTTGGAATTTGCTTCTCAGAGATTTTGATGTAATAATTGGATCATTGTATAATGAGAAATCCTTTCTTAGGATTGATTCAAAACAAATTTAATGTTCTAATCAAGCTAGGACTTAAAACTTTAATTGTAAAAGTACCTGATTAATAAGAATGGTAAATTTAATTATTATGGTGGATTGATCTATTTTTCAGGTATGGACAATCCAAATAGTACGTTATTCAATAAACTGTTTTAAAACAATTAACTAAAAAAATAATAAAATTAAGCATACAGTGCAAACTCTAAAATTATTCCGTCTTTTCAAACAGTGATAAAAAAATCAATAGAACAAAAAATATTAGTAGTAATAATATTAACAATAATAATAACAATTCTTATCTGTGAAGAGTAATATGTTTCATATATAATT
Source organism: Acanthosoma haemorrhoidale (assembly GCA_930367205.1). NCBI lineage: Eukaryota > Metazoa > Arthropoda > Insecta > Hemiptera > Acanthosomatidae > Acanthosoma > Acanthosoma haemorrhoidale. The sequence goes on along the minus strand of OV884015.1, from coordinate 49,186,791 downwards.
GTATTGTATGTACAAAACGTGATTTTTGAAACCTAGTAACAATGCATGCAGTGCTCTCTCTAAAATTGAGTCCCAGTTTGGGAACCTAAGGTGGTATAATTACATAACTTAGATTTTAAGGTCACAGGTAGAAGAGCAAATATTTCATAGTTTAGTATTTTGTGAAATAATTTATAATAACAACATCAATTATTAAAAGTGAATATCTGTTTAGAAATGTTTGGAGAATTAGAACTTGAGTATTCCCCTCTCCTCCTATGAATCTAATTGTATGCAATAAATGTTCAAGATTTTTTTTTTAGATGTGCTATTTTCATTGTTGATCTAGATTACCTTACATTCTAAAAACCTCCATTATGGCTTGGGGGATACATTTCCATCATTAAATGCCTTTTTTCTTCACGGGTGTCCCACGATCTCCGGGCATCCTGCCAAATAAACAAAATATTGTCATTGTTTCATTGAACGTAAGGAGAACTGTATTGATAAAAATAAAAAGATTTAATATTGAACATTATAAAACTTATGTTTAAATAAATAGTAAACTAATATAAGTGATAAAAACATATTTTTCTTTCAGTAAACCAATCAATTTCCTAATGAAAAACTATTATTATTAATTTTAATCACTACTTCACACATAAGTCGATGAATCTCATTGGTAAAGAAGATAGTGATGAGAAATTTGTATATTTTAATAGAAATCAATTGATATTTTTATCATATTCAAATAATAATTTTTTTTTTAGGAAATGTCAACTACAAATGTTATTGATTTCAAATTATTTATAACTGTCAATTTCAGTGACGAAAGCTTTTGATATGATGAAACATTTAACCTCTGAAATGTATTCTAGTATTCAAAAAACCCTGAGATTTAATTTTCTTTGATAAAACATTTTAGAGATCATATTTAGAGAGCCCAGAGATCATATTAAATGAAACATTATAAAATAAATTTTATAAATAAAAACCATTATTCATTATGAAGTTTTTATGAATATGCTTAAATTCCTAATGAATAAGAAAGTGAAATTATAACAATACCAGATATCGTAATATTTGTCACCCAACATACCGACTTGTACATAATTCAATTATGTTAATATGAACCATTTAAAATATACAAAATGATGCTCTAGAATCATGAAGATGTTACTAGAAACAATATGAGGCAACATAAAATAAAGCGTTGTAAAATGACATTAACTATTATTCATTGTAAAATTAATATAAATAAACGTACGTTCCTTATGAATAAGTAAGTAAATTAAAGCAAAGATAGAGGATTGTTATAATATATATCCATATATTAAATAACTTACTTTATATAGGATTAAAGCTGCCAGTAAATGCATAATGAATGAAACAACACAGAAGTAATATGACCATGATACATGATTGTAGTTCGGATACATAAGCCAATCTCTTCGAGATGACTGAGTCCAGAAAATTATAATGGAAAGAAACAAGTATAAAGCTAAAAAAATAAAAATGTTATAATACAATTAAATTAAAGTATGTACACAAACTGAAATGGTATTAAATGAAAATTTACAAATCAAAAAGCATATTAATTAATATTATAACTTTGACGTGCAAATACTCCTTTACAGTACAACCTTGATTATGCAAGGGTAATGACAACAATGTTCAACTCATTAATATAGTTTTATTATAAAGTAAGTGTGTACATACATTTAGAAACAAATAAATACAAATGCAACTTAATTTAAATATGTTTTGGAAGTCTGTAATGAGCTTTCATATTTTACACTGAGATTTTTCTAACTTTTGATCTTTGCTTCTTAAAGCTATAATTTTCCCATATTCAGAATTTTGATCTTCAAAATACGTGATATGAAATACTGATCAGCTGTCTCTGGTGCTTGATCTGTATGTGTATTGCTGAACTTTTTCTTTAGTCGAATCAAATGAATCCAATCCACCTCAGTGTCTGGTTATTAAGGCTGTATTGTAAATAATTTTCTTGGTAACTCTACCTTCAATTTCTTCATGGACAGAAAAAACCCCAACACAGATGTTTTAATCAATATAATTGTGTTCTCCATTACAGAAATTTTTATTATTAAAATTAATATTTCTAAAAAATTCAAATTAATAATTCTAAAAAAATTAAATAAATAATTTTAATAGAGTTCATCATTTAAAAGTCGATGTCATCAATAAGTATTGCAAATGTTTTAATTTTAAATACAAAATCAAGTATTTTATCACTCTTAATGAGCAGAGCAAATCTTTGTGCCGTAATCGTATGCATAAGTTAAACGGCAAAATTCAATTTATCATCTCATCTAGGAATAAAATCATAGAAAAGCCCTCTGCAAAGAAGTGTGCGGTCTGGCATTGTCGTGATGGAAGACAATCCTCTTACGATTGGCTAGTTCTGGTGGATCGCTGCATTTAATTTGTCCAGCTGGTCACAGTACACATCCGATTTGATGGTCCTGTTCGTGGGAAGAAGTTCGTAAAAGACAACACCCCTCCAATCCCACCAAATCGAGAGCATAACCTTCTTTGGGTGAAGTCCTGCTTTGGGGGTTGTTTGTGATAATTCGCCGCGCTTCCCCCATGAGCATTTGCGCTCCACATTGTTATAGACGATCCACTGTTCGTCCCCTGTCATCATTCTCTTCAAAAAAGGATCGTTTTCTTCACGTTTCCGCAACGAATCGCAGATGGAAATCCTTTAGGCAAGGTTAGCCTCACTATATTGATGGGGAACCCAAACATCGAGCCTGCTCACGTTGCCAAGTTGATGCAGATGGTTTTCAATACTTGATTTGGATATTTTGAGGATAACTGCGATCTCCCTAGTCGTATAACAGGGTTTGGTGTCGACTAATTCCTTCACTTAGTCGCTGCTAATCTCAGTTGGCAGGCCAGAGCGAGGTGCGTCTTGAACCGAAAAATTTCCTGATCGAAATCTTGAAAACCACTTCTGGCACACATGTTCTGTAACAGCATCCTCTCCGTATACAGCGCATATCTTCCTGCAAGTTTCCACTGCTTTCTTGCCTTTTTTAAAATAAAAAAGCATGAGGTGTCAATAATGTTTGTTTTGGTTTTCCATTTTCAGGATGAACCTAAACACATAAAATACAATCAGTCTCGTCGGAATTTTGCGTCAAACTACGTTGAAGTGTCTAGTATCTGACGAGAGCGCACTCACAAGGGATGGACTGAAGTTATCTACGTATTAGACTGCTTGAAGTTTTTTGAATACAAAAACCGAACAGACTTTTTGGCCAACCTGATATATAGGCAAACTCACGACCAGATCTCCGTTAGAATAGAAGAAGAGAAAGTGTAAGACCTAGGTCTCTTTAAGATAAGAATCCCTTCTCTTATGACAACCATACTAAATTTACATACCAGAACGAAAAAGAAATTAACAACTGTTAAAGTTGGCTCTCTTATGGTTATACAGAATGGTCAAACAGGAAGACAGCATGAGCCCTATCCCTTTTTCAATATTGCTATGAATGAAATATGGAAAGTATAGATTTCCTGGGCCTTAGAGAGATTCTGGAATCTCCTTCCTGTTCTAGTTCAGAGCTTTATTTATGCAGATAACATTACACTAGTCTGTATTACAAGATTGCGAACCACCCTAGAAGAATGGTTTGCAAAACTAAGAAGGAAAGGTCTAGTGATCAATCCTACAAAGAGCAAGATTAATCAAATTGAAAGATAGGTTTAATAGCTCAATTTCTTCTGCTATAGAGAGCGATTGGAGATAGTGGATAATTATGAGTACTTGGTGACGACTATTGGAGGAGATCTCTCAGGATCTCAATGAAAAGCTAAAACTTCTCATGAACACTTCTCTTTAATTTGATTTCATAATCCCGAGAGACAATTTTTTTCATCACTATGCTAATTAGCGATGTCATATAACTTTTTCCCTCTACTAGATAGCAGAACTTCCTCGATACAAAACCTTAGCATCCATCAAACAAATATAACTTTCTTACACTAACATAATTTATTCTAGATAATTTCGGCTCTTGCAATAAACAAGATGTCATTTATTAGGCATTCCCTCCACTGTTCCCAGATCCACTTCCTTGTCCGTGCCAATAAATAATAACAAGTAACCAGTAATAAAACCTTTAGATTTATTTACCAAGTTATTTATTATAATATAGGAATCTCCACTTTATCAACTATCTCGGCCAGACTGGGGCCTGATGTTAAATAAAGTTTATTTTTCATTTTTGCTGTCGGTAATGCTGGGCAAATCGAAGAGGAGGTCCTAAATTGTGTAAGGAAAACCAATGATTTGTTGTACCACCACCGTGTATCTGGTTCTCTAATTGGGCAACATCAAAGAGGAACAGCAGAGACCCTTTAAAGTTTGCATTCCTTCCAATATTACATTATAGGTCAGAAATTAGGTTCACACTCGGCTTTGGGATCCGGACGGTTTCCGCCTACCCTTAGACACCGAGTGTGAATTCGTAATCATTCCAAGACTACATAAACCTACCATGTTCCTCTTCTCCTGAAAATAGTGCTTTGTCGGGGCACACCTTTTAAGATCTTATGGAGTCAGATCAAAAGAATTAGGCTGCCCGCCGACTAGGCCGGCAGCCAGGGTGAAAGACCACAGGTTTTTATCTCTTTCTAGGCGCTCGTCGGATGGCGGCTAGAATTTGTAGCGACTTTAGCCCGCGGTGGGCGTCTCCTCCCAACTTTAGGGATATTCGACAATCTATGACCCGACAATATATAATTATCTGTAAATTAAAAGGGGCTATGGGGAAAAACACACACACACATTAATCATTATATCACTTTTCATATAAAATTAAAAAAAAAAAACTTACCACATAAAGCATTACATAGAAAAACTATTCCAGACAATAACCATTCATATTTTAAAATAGTTCTCAAAGGGTATCTAGTAACAATCAAAGCCACCAACACCTGAGAACTAAATGATGACATAAAGGCCAGTGTTATAAATGTTTGAACAGTTATCAGCCACCCTGCAATAAAGAAATAAATTATAATTTATTTTTTAAGAATTAAAATCTGATTGGCTTTTGTGAAACTGAAAAAACTTTATTTTATTGGGGTAAATCTATATATTCAAAAGGGGTGTTAGTTGGATGCACATATTATAAAATTGAAATAAATAGTAATAATAAAACAATCTTATGATAAATGTAATGCTGTTAAAAGTAAATGACCTCTCGAAAAAATTATGAAATTACTACATTATAGCAAAAGGTCCCTGAAAAAATATCAAACAATTAAGCTATATTCAGAATCAACAAGGCGTGCTACAAGAACCATGCCAACACCTCGAGGTGGTGGGGATAGGAAACCAAATGGTCCCAAAATTAAATCATATTGAAAAAGAGTATCAGTATCAAGATTCTCGACATTATGATTAATGATTTATTTATATTGATAAATAAATGTTTATGATTTGTTTTATATGTTTGGGCTTAAGTGGACCACTATTATAAAACATTATTAAAATTATAAATAAAATCATTTTCTCAACCTTAACAAAATCATTTGAAGCATCATACTTAACTTGAGTTGTTTTTGTTGGCTACCCATCTTACTAGTTACAATTCCAAACTATTTCTAAAATATCTATATACCTGTTTATATAAGTTATTTAAAAGTAAAGCTAAATGTAAAAAAGCATAAAAATAAGTTTTATGTAATCACCTGGAAGTAGCCATTCTCTAATGGTGTAGTATTCAAAACTGTAAACATAATGGCACCCATTAAATAATATATCTAATTGATTGTTGGGATATCTAAATTGATCAAAACAGTATTCCCATAAGCCCATGTGCTTGAAGCTAGTGAATGTTCCAGAATATGACTCAACCCAGTAAGGACTAAAACAATAAACAAAATATAATTAAACAATTTAATTTGCCACCAACAAGGAGGCAATTTTTTAACAATAATCTGAGTGACAATATTGTTGTTTTAATAATCTAAATTCAAAAAATTATTGGCATTAGTACAGTAAATGCATCAAAATGTTAACGCATATACAGAGTTTCCACTTGTTACTATGTCTCCACCCCTGTGTTTACTAGTGCTATATTTGCTATTCTAAAGCTGAGTAATGACTTGAAATGTACACGATTTGCCAGAAGCGTGAATGCTTCCCCTACTGTATATGAAAACATGCGATTCATGCTAAACCTTTACTGGTACCATGTAGATCAGGGAGGTTTCATCAAAATCCTTAAGCAGGAGGCTCAGACCTGAACCTTGGGGTAATACATCATCATGAAAAAATTTGACTTGATAATTAGCATTCCATACCCGAACTGCTTGTACAAAAACTCTATAATATAAAGGTAAAAAATGCAATGAACTTTAGAAAACCTTGTCATGAGTGAAGTCTATGAAGGGAAACTTATAGTGAATAAATTAATGTTTTTAGTTTGTAGTTTATTGCCCTAATTTATGATTCCCTGAAAACTGATATAAAATAAGAGATCAAAAACTGAGAAAAATGGGAAACACTCAAGGTAAAATTGTTAAGAACTTGGTTAGTCTTGGAAATGGAAGTGGATAGGACACACGTTGAGAAAGAGGGAGGATGCATTTTACAATTGAGAAAATTGTGTTCAATTGGAACCCACAAGGCCACAAGCTTTTCTTTCTGTTCTGTCATTTTTATCCTCTAATGATGAATAATTAATAAACCAAAACTTTCAAAACAAATCACAGGGTATTTGCTAGATTAGAAAACCTAAATCTAAAACATAGCAGAAGAGAAGGGGCACAGTTACAAATATACACCTCTGGAACAAAATATGAAAGTGCCATAGATTCTTCAATAATAACTTATGGATCCACATAAAAGTTATAATGTAGCTGATTAAAAAAAAGTCATCAGGATAATAAAAATTCCTAATACTAGAGTATATAAGTTTGAATCTCCATGTTAAAACACTTAAAAAATAGCCATTGCCTTCCACCATTAAAAGCAGTTCATCGTAGTATGGTCACACCAATACCACCATTTCTCAGCTACATACAAAGTAAAAGAGGCTCTAAGCTACTTAGCCCGATTTTATGAGCATCTTTCTTCTTAAACCAAGTTAAACAATCTCGTCATCGCCCAGACATTTATGCGCTTCTTCAATTTTCATCATATGTAACATCCCATTCTACTCACTCACACTTTAGGATCTCATATTTTGTCTAGCACTATAGCATTCACTAGATTAGTCCACATGAAATCATGATACCTCTGAAACTGCATTCCTTTCAATAAAAAGAATGAAGATAATATTTTTATATACAGAGCAAAATATTTAAAAGTCATATAATGTAGCATACCCAGTAGTAGATCACTTTTCATGTATCTATTTTGTTGATTAATATTTAAATGAATGACTAATTCATATCTCTTGTAATTATTCTTAAAAGTCAATAGTCCCATAATATATACAAATTAATTATTACTGTCAGTATTTATTTGATAAAACGAGCTATTATTGAATTAATCATTAAATATCAACAGCCCTGCATGTTCCCATAGTGTAAGTGGAAATACCAAGTATCTAAAGAATATTAATATTAAGAATCGAGAGAATAGAATCAACAGCCCTGTATATGTCTGCCAAAATTTGCAATTGCAATTCTACATACCTGGCAAAAGAAATTAGGAGACACATTCCAGCAATGTATACAAGTATACCACCAAATACCATTGACTCTAGAAAATAAAGAGGATTATAAATCATTTTAAAGTAGTTAAATTTTGGCAATCAATTAGCATACTATTAAATTTGTGTTTACCTGATGGCCCAGGTATTTCTTTCTGTTCTGTCATTTTTATTTTCTATTGATGAATAATTAATAAACCAAAACTATCGAAAATAAATCACAGAGTATTTGCTAGATTAAAATTCTAGACATTGTTTACTTCATGACACACCCTCTTTATTAGCCAAAACAAAATTTTGTTTGAATGATACCCTACCATAGAGTAAATAACAAAGAGCATATATTAGGTGAAGTGATGGTTAGACGATTGTAAATGCATGACTGCACACTTAAAAAGTTTTTTTTTTTCCATTTATTCAAAACAATTTCAAATAACTTTATATCTGATTTTTTTAGTGGTGTATACATCATTTTTGTGGCTATTGTAGATATGTTGCAATGTCGACTGTAAAAAACTTTCTGATTTTTCTGACCAAATATGGTGCCCGAACAGATCTAACTAACACTTGACATTCCATTATTACATTCACCCCAACAAAAAGCATTTTCAAGTCAAGAAGTCCTACATGAAATTAAAGATCTTCCAAAACATAAGTCTCCTGGTTGCACTGTCGTAACTGGTCAAATTCTATTGTCATGCTAAGCTGTTATACTAATCACCACTCTTTTCAATTCAGTTATTGAAAGACGTACTTTCCAATACAATTAAAATACCTTATAATCGTGATGTGTACATTAAGTGTTTAGGAATTACAATACTTATTGCTCAGGGTAGTACGAATTAAAAGGGTTTTACTTGCTTTCTTATATTTGTGCCTTCTCTGTTACAATGGATGTGTGGAAGTCATGGTTTTAATCCATAAAACCCTTCGGTCATCAATGCCTGTTAAAAATTAAATAAATAAGAACAAAATAATTATTAGCCTTCAATGTGAACCCGAAAGAACAAAAAAGTGAGGACTAATCGCAAAGCACCCAGCAGGCCGGCCAGACCTCGTGAGGGCCTCCAGTCCCAAGGTACCGGCCCTATTTGTAAAGTAGGCTGGTTAACACGAGGAAAGATGATGTTGTGATGACGGTCCAATGATGTTTACAAAGTTCAGTAACATGGAAAAGTGTTAATAACTCCTTGGAACATGATCTGTGGAGCTAGAGGTGTCCCCCAAATACTGGCCAAACGGTTGTACAAAAGGAGGCTAGTACCCCTCTATTTTAATCTGGAGGTGAGCCCCATCATCGAGTCCCTTAACAATGTATTTATTTTTAACAACAATCAGATATAATGTTAGTTTTAAGACGTGAACTCCTTTAAATGCATGGTATCCAGTACAAGAAGAAACCCTCAGTTAATATTATATCCTGTTATAATTTTAATTCATTTCAAAAATATTAATCACAGGAGTTGAGGGGGGAAAAAAAAGTCTCTTTTAGGTCTGTTTCAAAACCGTAGTGAAGACTATGACCACTTAGGAAACCTACCTACCTTATTAACTATTCAATAAAAAGGCTTAATATACCATATTCAGTCATAAATGACTTGTAATGATGAAATGATACATATCCTTCATATGATATTCTGTATTAGTTGAGATCACATAAGAGTCTAACACCACAATAAAAACAACTTATGTTTATTGATAAACAAGATGTTCCGGTTTGGATCTGGCCCCAAAATATATCGTTTATCTTTGGAAAAAATTTCATCACTAATATCTAAGTGTTTATTAACATTAGCAAAAAAACTATTTATTTAATACTTGATGTGACGAAATTTTAGTAAATTAAATACGTCAATGAATTAATCTCTAATAAATAAATAAGTTTCTGCTGTTTATTCAGATTCATAGACCAGTATCAGTAAACCAATACTTCTTTTGGATTATAGAGTACAAAGTAACACAATGGTCTTGCTCTTTGGTCATTACCTCTTGGTTACATAGACTGGAAGGTTATAAAAGCGGTTTTCATCAAACAACTCTCCATTGAAGAATTTTGTCCTTGTATTCTGGAATGGAAGAATTTCTTAGCCATAACTAATTTTCACACAGCAGCAATAACCGTAATTTTTACACCGAAATGGCTTCTGGTTCTAGTGAGAATCAAGCTACATTAGCACAAGCGAATTGGGAAGTAACTAATACTATTGAAACTATTAGTAGCGTTGATGAAATTTACAGATATGATAGAAAACAGCAACAAGATATCCTGAACGCGAAACCGTGGGAGAAAGAGTAATTCCATTTTTTTTATTATGGATAATTAGAAGAAAAGAGATAATTTCTTCACATATTGTAATTTTTGTTGCAGCCCTCACTTTTTCACTGATATTAAAATATCAGCATTAGCATTACTGAAAATGGTAATGCATGCGAGGTCTGGTGGAACTCTGGAAGTGATGGGCCTCCTTTTAGGTAAAGTTGATGCTAACACTATGATTGTCATGGATTGTTTTGCTCTACCAGTCGAAGGCACTGAGACTAGAGTGAATGCGCAAGCGCAAGCCTATGAGTACATGACTGCCTATATAGAGTCTGCTAAACAAGTAGGAAACAATACAACTTAATTTTAAATTGTGTTAGTTGGTTAAAGACTGCCCTACATGCTCAGGTATTTGCACAGACAATAAAAGTTGATGATTTCCCGTCGTTTCCAAGTGAACCAAATCTAAGTGAATACTTGAGCTTGTATGGGGTTAAGGCCTTTTTCATAGTTGTTCTGGTTATACTTATCTAGTAATCCTATGAATCTCAGTTATTATTACCCTTATCCACTCTGTCATTGTGCAGGAATGGTGTGTTATAGAATATTTTCTTGCTAGAAATCTACGAGAGATCTAGTTTCTTGTCTTGAAGAGCGGCAACGATCTGACAAGAGTGCTCGTGTAGAATTTTGATACAATTTTTGTCTAGATGTAGTTATCCTAAAGAATCCACATTCCTCAAATGAATTTTTGGAGAATAATTAAGTATGTGTTGCTTTATTTTGAAAGACAAATATTAACTAATAATAATAATAACTGTTTCATCTTTGATTTTTGAGATGTAGATCATTAAAAATAGTATGGTTTATGCATTATCATAAAAAATAGTTTTGACAAAGATGATTTCACAAATACAAATTTTTTATTTTTAAAAGTTATATGAAATAACAGGTAGTGGTTAGTTGATTATCAAGGATATTAGTTGTCTAACAATATTAACCTCATAATTAACTTAGATTCACTTTTATTTTATATATTCGTCTAACCTTTTTCCTAAAGGTTAAACTTTTTTACAATTGTGATCTATTTCAATTGAACCATGTTAAAGATAGTTTATGATTGCTATCATAATCGTTCAGGATGAAATTAGTTTTCTTTTATTCTATTGATCCTAATAATCTCAAAATAGAGATTCAGAGTGAATGCTGTCACATCCTTTGCTTTTCAACCTACCCATTCCTGTTAAATACCATACCACTTATCTAGGGCTTATACTTGACAAGCGACTCACTTAAGCCCCTCCAAATATAATCATAACAGTAGATTTCAACTACTTCTTCGCCTAGTGGAAGATCGCTCAAAAACAATTATACCCTTCATGCTGATCTGGACACATTCTATTCATTCAAGTCCTAGTCAACTCCTGCTACCAGAACATCCATTCCCGCCTCCTCCCTGGCCATTCTAATTTGTATGTTAATGCTGTATATCTCATTCCTAGGAACTCAGAGCTCCTAAGATAGAGGAGGCCACATGCCCTCCTCGAAACCAACTAACATTTTGTTTATAGTGAGCTCTGTGTGATAAAAGTGACAAGTTAAGTGGTTTTGGCTATTAGTCTTTTTTGTTCAAAGTTTCAAGACATTAAAAAAACTGAAGTCATAAGCTCTGCATAAATAAAATACTTGGTGTATTGATTGCATATAATCATTTCAATAAAGATATTTCTTTCTTTAAAAAAAAAAAGTTTAAATTAATATAAAATAATTATGATATAAAACTTTTACATCATCTAGAAATTAATAAGTTCTTAACTTATGAAATATTTTTATTACTCTTGGAATAACAGTATGTACATGAAGTTCTTTCTGAAGTCGTGAAGAATTGATGCAAACACATGAAGTTTATATCACAGGAGTTTTTGAACATATTGATTCAAACAATAACTTAACACACATTGAATGCCTTCACATTTATTATCCAGCCATTTTACTAATGAAGTCCTAAGCACTGCTGATAATACATGGCATTGATTGCATGCAAATGTTTCAATAAAGGTTTATTTCAAAATATGATTCTTATTTAATTTATTTTTATGGTGAATATAAAGAGTTTAGTTTCTTTTTCACAAGACAATTTTATCGATTGAAGAAAAATACTATATCATACTAAACACATGTGATGTGGTTTTGAAATAGAAATAAAAATAAGTCATTCATATATAAAATTGAACTGACAAAGATTGAGGGAATGATAAGTATTTTTCTTGTATTAGCGGTCATAAAGTAGCCTATAGCTTTCTTGAGATACCAACAAATATTTGGTAGATGGTTTTATTTATATTGGTACTGTAGTTTTTAAGTGATTGGCATTTTGTATCACTCATATAGCACCCTCAATTGTACTATTTCAATTCTTATTCACATTCACATTTTCATTTTATATATTGGAGTAATTCAACTGAGTTTTTTTTTAAATTGAACTGTATTAATCTTTATCTTGAAGTGGAATAATTTTTTTTTTGTAGCTCAGGCTTTTGACCGAGTATGTCATGTAGGCCTGCTATCTAAGCTAAACATTTCTTTACAGCAGACCCTTTATCTAATCCTTCAATTCTATTCAAACCGGTTCTTTCAGGTCCGTTGTGGTTCGGAGTATTCCAACTATTATTCCATACAAGCAGGAGTTCCTCAAGCCAGGGTACTTGGACCCATCTATTATCTATTACACTGGCGACATTCCTGTGAGTCTTAGCACTTCCTTAAAATTTTTGCTGACAACACAGCAATTCTTTCTTCTGATCCCGGTCTGTCAATGGCATCCAGCTACCTCCAAAATCACCTCACAGAGATAGAGAACTGGTGCAATCAATGACACATCAAGTTCAATGAAGGCTAATACGTTCAGACCACTTTCACTCTCTGTGGAGGATCCTGTCCATCAGTAACCTTCAATTCAATACAGCCTCCCACGTCTAACACTGTTAAATACCTAGACTTTCATCTAGAGAAAACCCTCACACATGACTTAAAAGACAAGAATCAAACACGGCTTGGACAGTTATACAGGCCACTTAACTGAAACTCTAACCTCAGACTAGAAAACAAATTTCACATATACAAACAGTTGTTAAAATCAATTTGGACTTATGGAATAGAACTATGGTAGACAGCCAAATGAATCCAAACATTCCAATCCAAAGTCCTAAGAACTGCAGTCAACACACCCTTTTACATTACAAACTCATCCCTTCTAACTGTCTGGCCTTATACACGCAATATTTTCCAAATTCTACAAAAACCTATCCTCTCATCCAAATCCTTATCCAGTTACACTCATCCATACAATGCTCCTTATTGCCTAAACGATGGTGGCCTTGTGATCTATTGTGAATAGATTTTTAAGTCATGGGGTCCTGACACTGGTCATCATCCTCGCTCATGTTCTGTGCCTCTCTTGCCCTCTCTCTGGTCTTCACCAGACGGTGAGCTGGTTGAAGAGGGAGACAGGGGAGCTCAGCTGCTTCTGGTTCTTCCGTCAGCTTGCTGGGGAAATTGCCCTGCGAATGGGGGGGGGGGGGGCTCCTGGGCAGAATTTGTATGTATATTGTAATATTTTGTTATGACCTTAAACAAATATAAAAAAAACAACACTTTGGGTAGCTATTTTATATTGTTTTGTCTCAATTATCAATAAAAATAAACTCAATTTTTGAACTTATAATTAATTTTATCTCATCAGGAGGGTCATATATTATTCTAATATTTTCTTATTACTCTTAATAATAATCATTATTTTACTTATATATAAAAAACTTTATCTTTTATAACTTTTACTTTATCTCAGGGTTCTGTTAATTATTTTAGGAAACTTTTGGCAAAAGGAACATTTATTTTATTATTACTAACATTTACAGCTAAAAATTTACATACAAATATAATCACGTACTTATAATTTCGTATTATGCTGGCCAGCGCTTACTCGCGTTGGTATCCTCGTTGTTCATATCACTCTTTGCTCGATCTGACTTCATGGTGAGTGAAAGTAAAGTTGTCGCATCTGTTGATAAATGAAAAAGGACTATATGGTGCCAGCTTGGGTACGCCACACCGTCTCACTCTGTCTGCCCAACGACTAACTACGAACAACCCCTCAGGAGGTTCACCACTGCTTGCTCGACGACTTTCAGGAGGTTCACTTCCTGTCCGATGCCTTCTTGTCCTTCAATCTCAATTTTTTCTGAGATTTTTTACATAAGCACCATTTAAAAATATCATAACAATATATAATAGGGTCATAATATTAATCAAAATTAAGACATTTACTGTTTTTAAGTTCTTCCCAATTTTTTGTCTCGCTTTTTTTTGCTCCAGCTGTGGGTGTTTTGTTGATCACAACACTCCAATTATAATGCTGCTTTAATGGCCTCCTGTCGATTCTGGCAATTTGACGAGTAATGCTTTTAGGTATATGCATGGGTAAATACGAGGATATTAAGAAATACAAAGAACTGACATAAGAAAAAATATGATGTATGAGGTGATATGAGGAGCCCTCACGTCAAATATCTTTGGCTATCTGTCAAACTCAACACCTCTCTTGGCGTTCTTACCAGCTGATGAACTCTAGCCATGCCCTCTGCTGCTCCATTCACTTGTTTGAATTTGACTTTGAATAATTTATTTTCCTTCTTACAAATTACTCCTTAAAAAATAACATTACAATATATTGTATGAATGGAATTGTACATAGGTATGAATCAATTCTTACATTAAAATTAATGATCCTGTATAAGCAAATTGTAATTTTCTAATAAAGATCTTCATAACATATTTATTTTTTAATTTTGATTCTTTACTCAAAGGTTATTACTTTTTTCAGGTAGGTAGACTTGAAAATGCCATTGGTTGGTACCACAGCCATCCAGGATATGGATGTTGGCTGTCAGGAATAGATGTTTCTACTCAAATGTTGAATCAGAATTTTCAAGAACCATTTGTCGCAATAGTTATTGATCCTGTTCGCACTATTTCAGCTGGAAAAGTTTGCTTAGGCGCATTTAGAACGTATCCAAAGGTATTACTTTCTTTGTTGCTTCCTTCCTGTTCATAAATTTTCATTGGTCCAGTTAATTTGTATATTAAGTAATTATTATTTTCATGAATTTTTCAGTCGTGTCAATAAAATAACGTTTTTATTTATAATATTTTGGCCAAATACAAAATGTTTATGAGCAATATTTTTCATACTAAATTTATAATTTATCAAAATTTCATAAAGATAAATGAAAGTAATTGTTATAAATGTTTATAATTATTGGGGAAAGAGACAAATTATTGAAAATGTTTGAAAGTATTTATGATAGTTTTTTTTTATTTAGTGAATCACTTTTAAACAGATATTACAATACAATCATATTTTGTCTTTTGTGCTCTATGATAGTGGCCCTGCCACATAAATGATCGAATCGATCTGAAATTTTAAAGGTTTATTCAACAACTCTGTGAGCAATGATGTGTCTGTTTTGGTCAAGATATGACAGGAACTATGCGAGGAAAGAAAAGTTGGTATTGTTTTTCTTACTTTTGATATTGCTCAAGCAATAGTTAGATCTCATTTCGGTTTAAAGCTCTGATTTTTTCCCAAGGTTAAAGCACATTTAAGACAGTAAGGCAAAAATAAATTAAAAGACATTTCTAAAAAGTAAAGTAAATAATGCTCTTCAACTTTATCTCCGTCACTAGGACCAGGACAACTAGACCCCTCATGATGACCCGACAGCACTTATTGTGTACTATGCTATTTTATACTTGTATGCGTTTATAACAAAATTACTCTTTTCCTGTAAGTTGAAAATGCTTCCAATTGTTGGTGTGGTTTGTAAATGTTCACATTTAAATTCTACTACACACAATTTTTACATAAAATCCCAATGGGGGAGGGGCTAGAATTGATGAGTATCATAAAATTATTGCATATTATATGCTTGCATACAAACAATGACAGGGTTTTATTATTTCTGATAAAATATATTTTTGTGATAATATTGTTATTTAATTACCAGGGTTACAAACCTCCCAACGAAGAACCATCTGAATACCAAACGATACCTTTGAATAAAATAGAAGATTTTGGTGTTCATTGTAAGCAATATTACTCGCTTGAAGTATCATATTTTAAAAGTTCTCTTGATCGTCGTCTTTTGGATTCATTGTGGAACAAGTATTGGGTTAATACTCTCAGTTCAGCAAGCTTACTAGCAAACGCAGACTACACTACTGGACAAATTCATGATTTATCTGACAAATTAGAACAATCAGAATCTGCCTTAGGTAAGTGGTCACAAAAATTAATTACTTGCCAGATATAATTCTTATGAATTACTTTTGTTGATTAATAATAAATAATATATTAGTGCTTGAGAAAAGTGTAGAATAGCCTATTTTATGAATGTATTATAATTTGAGAATTTTGAATTTTATCTTCTAAAATTCTGATCCCTTTTTCCAATCTTGTCAAAAATAAATTATTTATGTCTTAAGTGAATTAATGATTAGTTTATATTGCTGTTTATAATTGTATTTTATGTAAAACCATTAAAATTAAAACTAAATCTATGGTACAACACCATCCTTCTTCCTTTACCTTTGTCGCTTAATCTTATACTACTACTGTGAATATGAAGCCCAGAATCAAGAAAGTCACCAGTGCATTTTCAGAATTATGGCCTTCCTCAAGTATCCTAATAGACAAAGCTAATCAACTCAGCCCAATTTGTAATAATAGGGGTAACTTAGTTATTTTATACTATTGCTAGAAGATCAGTGGGCTGTTCTAAATAGAATCCACCAATTTCAATGAAACGTTTTGTGATGAAGCTAAGTTGAAAAATATGCCAGATGGTATCTAATGGGCATAGCTTATCGAAAATTTACAAAAAAGGGGAGATGCTTAAGATAAAGTACCGTTGTAAAACTTAAACTCTTCTCTTTCTGTACTAGTTAACAACATTTGGTATGGTGTATTTATAAATAAGAAAAATTATAATGAAATAGACAGAAAAATGTAGAACATTTTATTTTATGTCTCTGTTTCTGGAAATTTCCTCCTGAACACCTGGTTGGTGTCATTATGTGTAGTTAATTGGCCTCTAGATCCTTTTAATGTTTGGTGTGGATAGGTGACCAGATTAAAGACAGTGTGAGCAAACAATTTTAATTTTTGAATTTTCTTCAAAATAAGTATTCAGTGTTTTTTTTAGGATGCTAGAAACATTTCATTGAATTTAGCCACCCCACAACTGTAGCATCCCCTTGCAATTAAACACACATTTAGTTAGTATTTAATTAAACACACACACACACGGATTTTATTTTACACAGATTAGTCCTGTAACTTTTATTCGAGCGTAGGCGTAAGTTCCTTGAATCCATGTCTATACTGAGACAGAATTTGTGGCTCTGGCCAATTTATTGTTTTCTCTGTTGAAATAAGATAAGCCAAGAATTAAGAAAAAGAATGTGACTAAACCTTCCAGAAGCCTGGAAACATAGAAGTCACCTATCTTGTGGAATTTATATGAAAAATGAACCTAGGGAACCCAGAGTTTTACTATTTAGTCATATGAATTCAGGCTGATTTACCAAGAAGAAACTTGTTTGTTTTAATCAGAAAATAAATGGAAGAGTACTGGGAAAGATAGCTAAAGGAGAAACTGGTAATATAAACAACCATTTGGAAAAAGCCATAGGCACCAATAGTAGTAAAAATTATATTACCAAATGGGTATCTAACTAGGTTTTATACAAATAATTTCAACTGATGTATTAACATTCTTTTCATATTTTTTACTGTCATTTATTTATCACATTTCACAATTGTGATTGTTTGTCATAGGTCGAGGTCTCTTATTCGGAGGAGCTGATCAACACGAAAAACGTACAGAGGACAAGTTACTTAAAGCCACTAAGGATAGTTGTAAAACAACAATAGAAATTATACATGGATTAATGGCACAAATGATTAAGGATAGGTTGTTTAACCAAATCAAACCCAGGAAAAGTGATTCATAAGAGTGTTTTGATTTAACTGTTGTTTTGTGTAACTGTAATTTATTTACAAAATATCAACATGCTGATAATGCTGCAAAATATAATTTTCAAACTTTTTTTACTCATTACCTTATTGTATAACTTTACCTGATCAGTCAATTATAAATTACCTTGATTGATATGAATGTACTCCTGGGTGTGATTAGATATAAATTTGGGTATACAATAAGAAAGATGTATTGATTATTCTTTGAAGTTATTCGTATTTCAAACATTTATTTTTGATGCTACAACATACAATTTTAATATTAATAAAACTCAAGCACTTCAATTTGACATTATTGTGGCTAAATTTTAATATCTAAGGTATGTTAGATAATGCAGGAAAGGTAATTATAAAATGGATAAATTTAACTAGAAAGGGAAAGAATAACCCTAATTTATTTTGGAGCAAGATTGTAGGATAGGATATTGTCTTGAAGGGAGTAATTGGAGAAAGGAAGTAATCGGCTGAAGAAAACCTCATTTTTGAGACATTTCTAAATAACTAACAAATAAAATTTCTGTATATAGTTGAGCCCCTATTATCCCCAGTAATTGGGGCTGAAAGGACAGGGAAGGATTATCAACAAAGTGCATAATTTTAAGTACTATAGGATGTTGGTTCCGAGTTAATTTATCAATAAGTAAGGATAAGGAAAGCAATATTGTGCAAAGCACACAACAAACCTGTGGAACTCCATTCATTGTTCTTGGCATCTAGACCTACCATTCCTTGCCTCTTATCTGTCAAGTATGGTAGTTCTTAAGTAAATCCCCAATGAAGCTCATGATTTATAACAAACTTGCCTTTATCATAGAAATTGGAAATGTATATAATTTGTAGTAGTATTTGGGTAGAATTATTTCCTGGTTATTTCTTATCACCAGAGCCTAAGATTTTTATGAAGTAAACAAAAAACAGCAACATTTCTATAAATATACAATCAAACAAATAAAATATTCATATGTATTAATTTAGGGTAAAATAAACTGCCATGACGCATTTAATTTTTTTAATGCTAAAAGTCCCTTTAAACTCAACTTAAATTATTCAGATTTTTCTCAGATAATCCTTGGGGTCAAATACAGGTTCAATTCGTATTTCAGCCAGGGACATAAAATTTTAACCTGTTATCCTAACAACCCATTTTTTAGGCTATGTGCAGTATTTTATTTGTTTTAACTCAACCTTAAGAGGTCCAGCAATGATCAAAATCAAGAAATAGACCAGATCAGGTGGCATCCGTGATTGTAAAAACCCCATTTTTTTGTGAGTCACTTTTAGACACGTAAATGTGCAAGGCATGTTTGGTTTAAATCTTCTTTAAGAGATTCTCGTCTGTCTGTACTTCATTATTTAATTAACAAAACAATTTCTACTTAAAAAAAAAGTATTACTTTTTGTCTAATAGTACTTGATATGATACTAAATTCTTGACTTGGGAACTATTTTAGACTAGTGACCATACCCAAAGCAGGGTCATCTGCTTTTTAAAATGAAAACATACAAATGACCAAAAACTTGAAAGTATATCATATCAAATAACTTTATTTAAATCAGCATAATTAATTGCCGATATTAAACAATATATATATATGGTAATGTTATTTTTTAATTAAGGAGTAATGTGGAAGAAGGGAAGTAAATTATAAAAAGTTTAAATTCAAAGAAGTGTGGAAAAAAAGGGGACTTTGTTCAGTAAATGGAACAGTAGTGGAATGTGGCCAGTAAGTAGAACAGCAGAGAGGGCACCAAGAATTTGGTTTAAAATTGCTGGAGAAGAGAGGTTTTGGGTTTGCAGATAGTAAAAGATATTTGTCATGTGGGCCCTTCTATTTCATTTCTTCCTATTTACTTAAAACGTAAAACATTACTCTTCAAATTGTTAATAAATAAAGAATTGGCGCAAAGCCATTTATGCAGCATTATAATTTGGAGCATCAGGATTAACAAAACACACTACTAGGGCTAGAACAAGATGAATATAGACAAATAATTGTGAAGAACTCAAAAAATTAAATGTCTTATACATTCATTTAATGTTAAATGTTTGGTTGTCAAGGACCTCCCTGAGTTTAAAAATAATTAATTATAAGTTTACAAGTTAAATAATTTTTTTTAAATATATATTAGTAATATAACAAAATATTATAATATATATTGAGGTTAGAAAGAAACTAATTTCGGTTTTTGAGTGTGAAATAAAACTTAATTTTTTCTATATAAAAGAATGAACTTTAATCAGTCAAATATCTTCCATTCTGTTCGATGACCGTTTGCCATCTTCCTGGTAACCTAATGACCCCATACTCATAGAACTTTTGGTCCTTATTAGCAATAAACTCGACCAAGTGCGATTTCAGGTCATCATTATTACTGAAATTTTTACCATTTAAGAAGTTTTGGAAACTTCGAAGTAGATGATAATCCGATGGTGCAAGGGCGGGGTTGTATGGGGGATGCAACAACACATAAAAAACAACCAAGCTCCAATAGTTTCGTACGTGTTGCTAAATATGTGCGAGGCCTCCCATTGTGCTGAACCCAAATATCGAGCTTCTTAACAAGTCCAAGACGTCTTATATAATTTTCAATTATTGTGTGTGATATATTTAACTGTTTGGCAATCTCTCTCAGTTATATGACGACTCGATTCAATTATGACTTTCATTTTGTCATCAACTTCAGAAGGTTGACTAGAACGTTGTCATCTTTCAGTGAAAAATCTCCAGAACAAAATTTTTTAAAACAATTCTGACACGTGCGTTCTGTTAAACAATCAACACCACAAACTTGACATATCTTTGTGAGCCTCAGCCGCTTTCTTGCCTTAATGAAAATAAAAAAGTCAAATGTGTTGAAAATGCTTATTTAAACTGACAGTTGTAAACAGAATTTCTTTCCATATCAACCTGAAGGTATCGACTACCAAATCTCGAAAGAAAAAAATTCTAACATTGACAAAAGAATAACGGAAACAAACAGAACGCTATTTACTGGTGCAAAGCGAAGTAATACACATGTTAACAGACAGTTTACCAGATGCATTCCCAAATTAGTTACTTTGAAACCTAATCCTCTATCATTTAAAATATTTTAATTCTTCAAGAAAAACCCTGATCCAACTTTTTTTTTTTTTTTTTTTTTTCTTCATAGCCCCTTTAAATTTACAGATAATTATAGATCCTCAGGCGAATCTATTTACAAATTATTTCGTATTTCCTGTAGCATCACTACATTATATACAGGTTTTGTTATTTTATAGAAATTATATAATGTATAAACAAGTATAATGACATAAATTATACGTGACTTGACGAAACTGACTAATAAGGTGATGGGGCTCACCTTTTTGATCAACCTTAAAACTAACTTACATACTAATTCTTATCATAATTTTTCCCCGACAGTCTGTTGCCATCGATGCGGGAGGGGTGGCGGGGTCATAGTGTTAAACACTGGATTTGTCAGGTGCTGCAACGAGTCAAAAAACTTAATGTGTCTCCGGCGGATGAACTCACCCACCGACGGCACACCAAGCAACGGGTGCAGGTCAGCGTTCTTCAACCTCTCGAAAGAGGTGTGTCGGACCACTTTTCGCATGATTCCATTCTGGAAGTGTTGGAGACATTTGGCTGTATTGTCAGTCAAGTGGGTAAATAGTGGGGCACCGTACAGCAGAGCTGGCCGGAGGACACATTTATATATCATCAATTTAAGACGAAGCGACAGGTTAGGTGAAGTTAGCAAGTGCGATAGCCGGTAAGACCTTTGTCGTACTTTTTCTATTTTATTACTAAAATGAGTAGAGAAATGGAGATGCCTATCCATTTTTATACCCAAATAGTGCATTGAGAAAGCTGGTGAGCTCTCTTGCCCTCCCACGCTATACGATTTTGGCAAGGATTTTTTCCCCTTTTGGAGGGAGAAGATTACGCAGTCAGTCTTCCCGGCGTTTACGCTGATGTTTAACATGCCCAGTCTGTCACTGATAACGTTACAAACTGACTCGGCGTGTGTAAGAGCTCTTTGTGCACTCATGCTGCTGCTGTAAACCGCAATGTCGTCGGCGAAAGCGATTACATTTGCTTTCTGATAGTTTGTCCCAACAATTTCAGATGTGTACATACTGAAAAGAACCGGAGATAGAACCGCTCCTTGAGGAACTCCACAAGTCAGAGGGAATGGGTTAGAGAGGCAATCACCCACCCGTACCCTCACCGATCTGTTCTTCAAGAACGAAACCAACATGGTATATAGCTGCTCTGGGCATTCCCAGTCACAAAGCTGTCGGCATCCCGTGGGACACTGAGTCGAAAGCCTGTGTGCAGTCCAACGAGATCATAGCAGTTGCTGTATTCTTGTTGATACCAAGGGTGGCTTCCGTTTGTACCTTCACGAGCGGATGTTCTGTACTCAGATGAGCCTGAAAACCTGTCTGCTCATACGGAATGATAGCATTTTCCGAACAGAACCCCTTCAGGTAGTTTAGTATTATCTTTTCGAGAATCTTCCCCATGTGAGGGAGAAGACTGATCGGGCGATAGTGGGCTGGGTGGTCGCCTCTCTTTGTGGGCTTGCGCAGCGGGAACAAGATAGCTTGTTTCCACGCTGTCGGGAAGTATCGCAACCTGATACATGAATTGTACAGGTTAACAAGTTGGGCAATCCCTCTCCTCGGCAGCTGTTTCAGCAATACCGTTTGTATCCCGTCGCCCCCTGGTGCTCGGTTTCCCTGACACCGGCGAAGAATCGCCTTAAGCTGCTTCGGGGAGACAAACATATAGTTCTGACCTGTCCTCAGCTGCTGAGGTTCGTGGTAGTTACCTGTCCTAGCGGTGTTGTCTGCGGTATAGTGGTCGGCCAATATTTTAGCCTGTTCTTCCGATGTGTACAGGGTGTCTCCGTCATGAAGACGGACACCTGAGTCCTTCTTGGTAGTAGTCTTTAGGAGCTTCCAAAACTTACGGAAATCGCCATGTAGCCGTTCGTGCCACGTTGCCGTCTTCCAATTCCTCATCAAGCCACGAATTTGTGTTGTAAGAGAGTTTACAACTTTCTTGGCCTGACGATTCCTTGTTCTATACCAGTTATTTTTCCAATTATTGCGTAATGCAATAAGTCGAAGAATATGGTCTGGTGGTTTTTGTAGCATGGGTGGCTTCGGGCTAAACTTTGGGACAGCTGTGTTAGCTGCATCGACGATAACCTCGGTCAGGAAAACTACCTGTCGATCCACTTCCTCTGTACTGCGGAGAACAGGAACCGTATGCAATTGGTGGTAAAGTTGTGATCGATATAGGTCCCAGTCAGCCCGACGATAGTCGTACTTCGTGGGACGCGGGATCAAAACTCTACCGTCAATGGAATACAATACTGGTAGGTGGTCGGTCGTTACTAGGTCCAGGGTCTCACAATTGTTTATCCTGTGTGGCTGTTTTGTGAGTAAAAGATCTAGGGTGGAGGTTTGTGCGCTGTTACCTCTATGGCGAAAGGTGTGGTTTTGAGGGTGAACGACAGTAAAGGGCGCCTTTACCAAGGCTCTCCCCGCTGGGTTGGCGGTGGCATTATTCCACAAGGTATGCCGCGCATTTAAGTCTCCGACAACCCAGTGGTTATTTCTCTTGGCACACTCTTTAATAAGAGCTGAGAACTCTTGGAGAGACGCCCTCGGTCTCTTATACATGGCGGTGAGATAAATGGGTGTCCCTAAATTTATTTTCACCGTCAAGTGGTGGAGCCTGACATCAAATGTATTCAGTGGCGGATCCACTTTCATCCATGTGATGCCGTGCCGTATAGCCACCAGAACTCCACCGTAGCCATCGGTCCGTTCGATGACAACAGAGTAGCCCTGTAGCCTTACGTTCTGGTTCACAATTCTCGTATCCGTTAGCACGACGATATCCGGTGTGGAGATCGCTATTAGCGCCTCCACTTCTTCAAGTATAGTCATCAGACCGTCAACGTTGAAGTTAAGTATCTTGTACTTACCCATGGCGTGCCAATCGAGCAAATACGGTCTGTAGTCCGGACATAAATTCCCTGATCATGGTCTCAAGAATCGAGAACCAGGGCGGAAGGCCAGGGGTGTCACGTCTTGATGACGTTGCAGAGGCGACTTCTGCGTACGTCGCTCCTGCTGTGAAGTTCGGTGTGGTGGTGGGCGGCTGTTGGTTACTGCTCCTAGGCTGCTGGCGTTGGTGGACTGGCGGCGCTTTCCCCGTCTGCTTCTGCTTCTTCTTCTGGTCCGCGGCGTCTTGTAGCTTTACACGGTAGGGGCACGCTCTGTACGAGGCTACGTGAGGTCCCCCACAGTTGGAGCACTTTGATTCTTGTGCCTTGTCACATTGAGCTGATGCGTGTTCTTGCGAGCAACGTACACAGACGACTTTTTGGCCACAGTGGTTTTTAGTGTGACCCAATTCCTGGCACCTGTGGCATTGTGGCATGCCCTTTTGTTGTATATAGGGTACTACCCTAAAAAGGACATAATTTATACTTCGAATTTTCCGAAGGTCCTCTATTTTTGTAGTCGGCGCCACCGTTACTAAGATCGGTGAGATCTCGGTTTTCATGCCATGGGAGTCCGTCTTTCGGAGGCGCCAGACATCCAATACCCCCGGGGCAGTTTTTAAAGTTTCTGTTATTATTGTGATATCCTCACTTACATCGATACCCATAATTAAGAACTTTTTTAACCTTTGGCCACCTCTTGGGGCATAGGTGTGGTGTGGAGTGTTCTCTTTTTTCAGGGCAGATATTGTTTTTTGTCGATCAGTCTCGCTATCGAAAAACAGCCTGACCCCCTTATGAAAGGGCCGAAAAGAGTACGCAGAAACACCAATATGCGCCAACCTCGCTCTGGTGGTAGAGGGTGGCTCTGGCACAGTTATGACGACCGGTGGTGGTTTTTTCACAGGGTGGTTGTCTTGCGTGCTAGGACCCGATGTAGGTTTAGGTTTGGGAAGTAGGTCGTACCTATTGCTTACGACCACTCCCTGGGTAGGTTTCGGCCGCACCACCCTAGTGGCTTTTTTCTTGGGGACAGGCACAAATCCGGTGGATTCTGATTCCACTGGTGTAGGGGAAGCCTGGCGGGTGCGTTTGCGAACCGCTGTATGCACTTCCATGTTCAGCGGTGTAGCGTGCCTATGCCCGTGCATACGACTGTACCCCTCGGTAAGCCCTGCTGGTCTGTTTATTCCAGTGCAGTTATCGGAATGGTTGTCAGACCCCACACCTTCCTAGTGGGATTATCTGCCTTCGTCTCGCTACAACTAGCACCTCCTTGGAAGAAACCAATTCCTCGCGGACGACGGTCACCGCGGCCCCACAAACTTTACCTAGTAGCGTCTCCCACAGCGATCCAGTCTGCCTCTCTCCGGTTCACACTTGCCTTTGGGATCCGGACGGTTTTCGCATACCCTTAGATACAGAGTGTGATTCATGGTCATTCCAAGACCACATAAACTACCTATAAAACCTACCCAGTTCCTCTTCTCCTGAACATAGTGCTTTGTCGGGGCACACGTTCTAAGATCTTATGGAGTCAGATCAATACGAATAAAGCAGTACGCCGACTAGGCCACTAGCAAAGGTCAAATACCACAGGTAGAATTTCCACCAATCCTTTTATAATGAACCAGGTCGATTTTTTCCTCATGCAGCAGAGCCTAGGCGTATAATACATCTTTATCATTACAATTTTTTTATTTATGGATATTATCCCTAATTACGTACAATGATATGGTACTAAGTATTGAAACCCTAACAGCCCTAAATTTAAGCATATCATTTTTCCTTTGACTGTTAATTTTTAATAATTACAGTTATTTCAATTTATAATCCTTTATAAACATAAAAAAAAAATTTATTAATCTTTGAGGTTATTTGGTAGTTGAGAGATTTAATTATACCATTTTAAAGTCTTAAGGGTAACTGAAGAAATGCAGATATAAAACGAGTAAGAAAAGATTATTTTCGTAAAAATTTGGGTTAATTTTGTTGACGATTTATGAACTACTAAGTTCCAGAGCAGAGCTAATTTAGGAACCAGATCTCAAGCAGAAATGGAATCCACACATACCGAGGTTTTGCCAGTATTGTCCACTCCCCTACTACCTACGATTGTAATCTGCAATTTAATTTTTTAATTAAAGCTACTATAATATGCTAATACAGACATTTAATAACAAATATGCAAGCAAATCCTACTACATTCAAATATTATAAAATAAAAGAGTGAAATTATTACACATATCGGTTATTAGCATCAACACTTAAAAATTAATTCCAAAACTAAAATAAGTATGGTATTTAGCTCTTGAAATACCTCGTAGCATATTTAGGCGGGAAGTTTTCTTATTTATCAAAAATAACCCCCAGATCTGAAAATGGTTTCTGTTATTTTATTCTTATTTGTTCAAAATCCTTATAATATGTTTTCACCATTATTATATTATAAAGGATTAGTTTCAGGAAATGTATTTCTCCGTGTTCAAATATATTTTTAAGTTTTAATTTTACTATTATAAATTTTAAAAAGTTTAGGTATATAATTCTATCATGATATAAAAATGTATTTCTTTTAAGTTTGGGTACTTTAGCAACTCAGGATTATTAGAATTATGGTTAAACTAAGTCCTGATTTTATTGATCCAGAAGCAATTAAACTTCTCTCTGCTTCTAAAATTTTTACTGTTAATGATTTTCTTGAAGCAGATATTGAAAAATTAGCGTTGTGGTCGAAGCTTACTGTTGAGGTTTGTAGAAGCTTACAGCTTTGCCTGTTTGTCAGATCTCAACTTGTGATTAATTTTTCTTAAACAATTTTTCTACAGAGAATATTGAATCTCAAAAATAAATTGGTAAATCAATTCTCCAGTTCTCTTATAAACGCATCAGAGCTCTACGGCTTTACAAATAAAGAAATCTTCATAAGAACTCGTATCCAAGGGTGATGATGCACTTATACCAGTTCTATTAAATAAATAAATAATTTATAATGATGTATAAATAAAAAATCTTGCTTTTAGGCTTGACACTCTTTTATGCGGTGGTGTGCCTAAAGGGACAATCTTAGAGCTGTGTGGTCTATCAGGCTGTGGGAAAACACAACTTTGCCATTCTATTGCGGTGAACTGTGCTGTTGATTCAGTTTCAGTTGATTTCATTGATACTAAACAGGACTTTTCCGCTTCTCATTGCAACAAATTACTTCCAACTGGTCTAAAAGATGAGGTACATGCACTTGTATCTTTTGAAATATTTTATGATGTTAAGGAACCACTTTGTAAACTATTCTGTTAATATTCTTGCACTCTTTGGATGTCTGTACAAATCTTCAAACATTACTGTACAAAATTATTTGAGTTCTCAGTTTGATGGGTTTGTCTATAACCTTACAATTAAAATAATAATTTGTAGTTATCTCCTCAGCTATTTTACGCCACTTCATATTAAATATGAACCACAAATGTTGTGGTAAGCTGGATGCTTCTGGAGCATATAGCAGGGCATCGCTGCATTTTTTTTTATAACTAGACTTACTAACACATTGGCATTTAATATTTAGTCTCATATGATTCTAAATTATGTTAGTATATTAAAGGCTATTTATCCTTCTCTCCCCTCCGATTTATTTGCTGCGTTTGCCAAGATTCAGGGAGACCTAGATTGTATCAGTGCCTGTGCAAACCTGAATAAATTAAGGTTAAACTCGGGCACTTGTTATAGGTTCCAGTTTCCTCTTCAGATCCTTTTGTCATTATTCCTGTTTTAACCTTTAATAACCATCCCATCAGTTGCTGCTCCATTGTCGAAAACTATTGACCAAACCCTCTCTTGGAACCAACGTATCTCCCAAATTTCTTTTCAATCAATTGGAACCCTCCATCGCTCTTGCCCTCTTTTCCCTCAGCCTACACATTATCTCCCCTAGTATCCTCTCTCATTTTGATTATGGCTGGTATACACAGGTGGTCTGAAAAGTTTCCGACCTCAACATGAAGATGATAATAAAATAAATAAAAGCTTTGTTAGGTCGGAAACTTTTCAGACCACCCTCGTATGGGGGTCTCTCAGTAGAACTCGGAAATAAGTTGAAGGATATCTTAAATTGCTTCGTTAGATTTGTCTTTGGGACTTTGCGGCACTCCCAGTTACTCTGCTGCTGAGTTACAGTGGCTCTTCCCTTCTTTCCGGGCGCAATATTTCCTTGGTTCATTCCTTTTCCAAACCTTCAGTTCTCATTACCCTCCTCATATGTATAATATTCTACAGTTAAAATCCTCAGTCTACATCTGGAAAACGATTCTGTCTCTCTGATTTTTATATTATTGCCCACAGATGTCAACATACCATCGTTCCTTCCTCACCCAGTCCACTTCTCTCTGGAATTCTCTTCCTCCTAATATCCACCATGCTTCATTCTTACAAACCTTCAAAACCCTCCTATTCCTACACCTCCTCGCCCTCTAAACAGACAGTTACTAGTCCGGGTAGGCTTTATTCATTATATTATATTTTCATACTTTTATTTTTTATCTTGTTGTCTGCTATGTTTATTGATGTAAGAAGCTCGTATGTTATAAACATATTTTTGTTTTGCGTTAATTTAATGTCATATTCTATTGAACAGACTTCTCCATTCCATGTTGTTGTTTTTTGTTTAAATTTGGATGTCTTTATTTACTAAATGCAGTTAAATATGCTTGTTATTTTTTCTTAGTGCCTCTACAAGAATAATAATATTAATTATGTCAAATAATAATAATTGTTTTACTGTTTTTTGTACATAAAAGTCCTTAGGATCCACCTATTCTTATTCTTACCTATAATAAACCAAAACAAAAATAATATTAAAGCTGGCTGCCAACATTTATCTATATATTGTAAACAACTAAATAAAATTATTAAATACATAAATAAAAGCCAGGAAATATAATGAATGAATAAATAAATCATTTCCAAACTAACAAGCATCTGTTTGGATGTTGAGGTGTTGGAGAGTACGATAGCTTTGAAGGTTTGTAAGATTGAAGCATGGCGGATATTAGGAGGTAGAATTCCAGAAGGTAGTAAGGTAGTAGTGAGCAAGGATGCAGGTTCCCCCCCCTAAACCCGTTTAATTTATACAATATGTGAAAAATGAACAAGAATTGACAGTTTTCTCCTCTTTCTGCTATGCGCAGATGCATTTGAAGGAGGTTGGGTTACATAATAATCAGATTGAAGTTAAAAGTCTATATCATGAATACATTGCAAGGTGATAGGGCTCACCTTCAGTTTACAAATGTGGGAGAAAAACTTACAAACTAAAACCTAAACCTAGAACCGAAAACTAAAGTATTCCTACCGCGACAGTGTCCTGCCATCGATGGGGGAATGGAGTGGGGGTTATAGTATTAAACACTAGGTTTGTCAGGTATTGCAGGGAGTCGAAAAATTGGATATGTATACGTTGAATGAATTCATCCACCGTAGGCAGCTCAAAGATTTCGTGAAGCTCACTCTTGATCCACTGCTCGAATGAAGTATTTCTGACCACTTTCATCAGTATACCGTTTTGGATTTGTTGGAGTCGCTAAGCTGTCGTATGGATGCAGTTTTGTGGGCAGGAGTATAAAGAACAGAGAGGTGGATCTTGTGTTATGGGAGTTGACTGAGGATTTGAACTGAAGTTTAAATTTAAACAAGTGAATGTAACATCGGGAAGTATGTCAGTAATTGAAACAGCTGAGAGAAATGCCGGGACTTTAGTTGTTTATAGTTTCTAGTCCTCTAGAGAGGAGCAGTTGGTTATAGATGCTTTAAAGGAGATGTTGTAAGTTGTTTATGATTGCTGTAGAAGAGAGGTGTTGATGACGATTTTGTGCAGTTTGCAGAAACATACTTGACGAGAGGACCCTCATGCCTCTTATTTCTACATATAACCTCATTATTTCTTCATATTACCTTGTATCATCCCATGCCATCATATCACCTCATAGATCATATATGCATATTTATGGAGTCTACAGGAGGCCTTATTAGGCAGCATTATATTTGGAGCATCGGGATCACAAAACAAAATACTTGGCTAAAGAAAGGCAACCATTCAATGGAAAATTTGTGAAGAACTCAGAAACTATATGTTGGGTTGTCAAGTATCCTCCAAAGATAAAGTTAACTATAAGTTTAATTTCCTTGTTTTTTAAGGCTATAAGTAAATATTACAATGCATATAATTGTAGGTATGAACCAGTAAAAACCGAGGAAATATTGTGCTCGTAAGGAGGGGTAGAGCTTAACTCGGCATAGAGGTGAGAGACTTGGGAACACCGCGGAGTCCCAAAGACAAATCTAACAAAGCAATTTATGATACCCTTCAACTTATCTCTGAGTCCCAGTGAGAGAACCCTATACAACACCATATTGCCATAGTCCAAATGAGGGAGGGTACAAGGAGTTGACACACGTGTAGGCTGGGGGAGCAAGCAGATGGCAAGAGAGCGATGGAATAGTTTCATGGTACCTATTGAGCAACGGAAAATTTGGGAGATATATTGGTTCCAAGAGAAGGTTTGGTCGTTTTTCCTAGGTTTTTGACAGTAGAGCAGAAAGTGATGGGATGGTTAAAGCGGAAATATAGGCAACGGTTCTGAGGAGGAAACTAGAGCCTTTGACAATTGCCTGGGGTTTCCCTTTATTTAACCTCAGTTTATTCAGCTTTGCCCAGGCACTGGGTTTCAGTCTCCTTGAATCTTTACAGTTGTAAAAAAAAATTGTATCCTCTTTTTATGATGTAATAAATTATTATTTGCCAGATATGAATTTATCATTTGAACATTATCCATATTCATAGAGGACTTTGTCCAGGAATAAACTTTTTTTTATTCCATTCTAACGTAGCCTTGGAATCTCCTGACAAATTTTCCTTGTTAATGACTAACCACTTAACTCCAATTGTATTTTCCCACTAGCTTTGTAATCGTTCACTAGTTAAAAAAATCTATCGTGGCTAAGTTTGCAGTCTTTGATTTTATCAGCAAACAAAATATTAAAATATCCTTTTCTCACTGTTGAATGTACCAAAGAAACACGACCTCATAGATTTGTTAACAAGCATACTTTTTAAAAACTAGATCATTTGTCAAGCTACTTGATTATGATGCAGGAGTTCATCTGTGTTTTTCCTTTCTCAACTCACTGAATGGCTTCAATCTTTTTTTATATTGTCTTGATATTTATTTTTCCTAACTATAAATATCTATTTTAACAGTAACAATGAATGAAAATATTAGTGAATAATCGAAATGAACATTAAAAATTTGGTTACAGGAAATGGATGCTATCTTGGAACATATCAATGTATATCATACGACAAACATTTATGAACTTATTTCAGTTTTGACAAAGATTCAGTCTAATTTGCAAAGAAGCATTAATGGACAAGATAAGATTCTTATCATTGATTCAATAACAGTACCTTATCTTCCATTTGTTGGCATATCTGCAAGCAAAGGTATGTAGATCTCTGCTAAAAGATACTTTAGAGAAGAATTCTAAATAAATAAATCCCATTTAGTGAAGCATTCCTTTATTGGGAGTCCATTGTTATCCATGAATTTATAAAGGAATCAGGACCTGATGAAGACATGCATAGTATGTGGAAATATTGTCCATTAATAAATTTGATGAAAATCTTTCATCAATGTTAGCAAATTTCCCCGCTAACTCTTCCTCTCTACAAATCTGTAACTTTTTTTTTAAACATTTACAAAAATGTAATAGCTTTTCGTTTTCATTTCAATATTGCTATATTATACCACTATTCGATGTTTTGTAAATATTTTTGAAGCCTTTACTGTTTCTAAGTTGTATAGTTTGGATTCTTAGAACGATTGTTTAGAATTTTAATTTCCTTTGAAGTTTCAGATAAATTAAATGTGGATAACTCCTAACCATTACTCCTTTGAAAACCTGAAATAAATGAGTGCTTTGCCCCTCTCCACCCATCCAAAAAAATTCAGATGGTGGAATTTCAACCTTCTAAATTGATCTTATTTCAGTTATATTAGGCATAAGCTTAGCAACAAATCTTTCAAAAAAGTAATTGTGTATTTAAGAGCTAATAATTTGGTTTAAATACTTATATTTGTTGTTAAGATTTTTTAATGTTGATCGAAAAATTAAATTTAAGGATCAATAATTATTAATAATAGTGATACCATATAACAATAAAAATTTCTCATTCATGAAAGGGCCACTTTCATAAGGATTGAGAATATGGTACAAGATCCCTTCATACCTACTTCCTGACAGTAAGGTCCTTCAAGGACAAGGATACATACTTCTATCCAACACCACATTTTCATGTGTATCAGTCTAAAGTCATCCTCATCAGGTGATATAACCCTCTTCTTCTTAAACTTTTTTAGAAGTAATGTTTTGATTTTTCTCCTACGGTTACGTACAGATTAAAAACGGTTTAGTTTGGAATATAAGTCAGTTCAATACTATATTTTAATGATTTCTTTCTTAACTTCTCATTCTGCATAATTACTCTTATTATTGTCTTATTTAAGGTTTCAGCATTCTAAATTTCATTGCTTCAACTTTAAAACAACTGGCTACTGAATTTAACATTGCTGTCATACTTACTAATCTTGGAATCATATATAATGATAATGATGTAGGACACATCAGCCAAAATAGTCAAGAAGTAAAGCCGTTAATGGGAAAATATTGGCAACATATCCCAAATACTAGGATAATAATCATGCCTGATACAAAATCTACAAAAAGAGGAAGGTTATTTGTACATAAAAGTGATTATCTTTCGGTAAATATAACAGGAATTATAAATTTATCAGAAGCTGGTGTATCATAAAATAAAATACTTCTAGTAAACAGTTATTATATTTGGCACCTTTTCAATTTTTATACATATAGTTGTAACAATGCAATCGATAGTAACGTTGATTACAAAAATAAAAAAAAATATATATATTAAGTAGACAGAAAATAATCATATAAAACAAAACTAATATGCAAGAAATATTACTATGTATAATCTAAATATCCACAATTGGGCATAAATCACAAAAAAAAACACAACAACAACATACAATAATCTTCTGAACAAGTCTTATCATTTTAAAATCTTGTATAACATTACAGGTTTATACAAAAATATTTTATTATGTATGTTATTAAATTAAGAGTTACTTATTTAGCATGCTTAAAAATATTAACATAGTTATTATAGTTGGTACATATCTATGTTATTTCCTAATTGTATCACAGATTAATAAACTTAATATTATACCAGTCACAGGATATTACCTTTCAGTAAAAAATAAAACCCGGAAAGAATAGGAACTTCAATTTGTACTACCTCTAGTTATGCTTTTGTAAGGTATTTTTTTTACATACTTATGTCTTCAGAACTTGAACTATCAATATACTCCTCTAGCCTCATCTTAATTCTATCATCCTGGAATTGTAACAAATATATAAACAAAAAAATCAAATTGAGTGGGTGGTTTTGTAAAGACTGTACAAACAATATTAATTACATTTTCGGTTTTTATTGTGGGTTGGAATAATTGATGGGTCAATCATGTTTTCTTCCCACATATGATTATATTTGCTTATAAACTAGTGTTTTTCACAACTCACACTGCCATTATCAAGTGCTTATATGACCGTAATACTACTAGAGAAGTAATAAATCACGACACTGCTTATTTAAACAGTATTCTAAACAATTGTGAGCTGTGAAAAGCACACGAGTATTACAAATATATTTAATTTGTGGAAAGACAAACTTGATTGACCTATCATTTATTTTGTAATTACGGCCTTCTAAATTCCTCCTACACAACATTATTAATAAGGATGTCTAGATCATCAATACCCTACTCAATAAAATAGGAAAATATTTATTATTTTGTCACCAATTAATTGATTCTTTAGTATTTTAATTGAGGTTGCTTTCTTTGAAAAAAATATATTGCTCACACTCCGATAAATATAGTGAGATTTAAATTTAATTTGATTGATCAAAAGGGAGCAAAAAAACTCTTAATTTTGAGTAGCACATTTTAGAAAGAATTTTTTCTAAATTCATTAAACAAATCACTATGAATTGATATATGCCTGAGCTTGATAAAATACTCATGGAGCAATAAAAGACAGGAGCATTGTATCATTACATCTTATGTTAAAAATAAAAATAGCCTGATAATATATTCATGAAATTATTAATCACATTTTTCTATTTAAGTAATGGGTGGTTGGCTTTTAGATCAAAAGGTGAAAACCCTTTGGTCAACAGACCAAATATTGCTAAATTGAATAAAACAGAGAGGCCCCGAGTCCTAAATTTAATAATTACCTTTAACCATCGATGCTTGAAAATGTCGGTAATGGAGAGCCGTTTCATTGGATCAATCAGTAAAATCTTTTTAACAAGATCCCTTGCCAATTTTGATATTAAATGCCAGCCACTAAGGGTCATTTCATACTTCCCTGTTATTATTTGATTTGCAAGTACAGGTTTAGCGGCATCAAAGGGATATTCTCCGCTCAAACTGTAAAAACAAGATGTATTTCAGATTGACTAAACTGCATTTTGAAAATAAGTTATGACAAACAAGCAATAAAACTGTAAATTGTTCAAGTAAAGGCAACATAATTTTACGCATTGTGTTAAGTAAGATAACAATATTTATAAAAATTCCACAACTTTTTGAGTGCAGGCCTGGTGATTAAACTTTGGTGTACAATTCGGAAATATAAGTACAAGGATTAATTAAATAATTATTAACCATTTTTTTTACATTGCTAAATAGGTTTTCAAGTTAAAGGTCCTAATAAGAGACTGTCACATTTTGCAGCATTAGTCCGAGTTGGGACGGTTTGGTTGCACCTTTCCAACCGTCGCCCATGTTTCCTTGGTTCCCTCCTCTTCAATACTATCATGACTAAAAAACCCTCTTACCTTCACAAACCTCCTTCAATTCAAATCCCACCCTTCTGACTTGTATCTCATCTCCCTTCTCACTAATCTAATAAACAGTCTTTTCTAAACTCTATTCCCATCGATATTAGTCATTCATCAAATCTTCAAATTTAGACTTCACCAGTTCCTTATATGCCTCCAATCTAACAATTCATAATTTATGAATATTATTCTGTTATTTATTTTTCGTTCATCCCTGCACCAAATGTTTGCACTAGGGCTCTTAAAAACCAAGAAGTCACAAAACGCCAGAAAATTGTGCCAGTTACGTTATGAGAAGCTGGATGTTGGCTTGAGTCGATTAGCTTACAAACTTGCCAACAGTAAGGCATAAACAAAGTAATTAAACTAAGTCCAAAATAATAAAGAAATAACAATTCATTTTATTAAAAAACAAAAAAAATTATTGATCAGCAACTTAACCAGGCCTGAATATTAGTATAAATAATTGTTTGTATAATTAACGCATAAAATTTTCAAAAACGTTTATAGTCACGATACAATGGATGTTCGGATAGTCAACCGCAGGGCGATGATGTGCACGGAGAGCTATGTAGACAGATATGCCGAGAAATTGAAAGGCGACTTCTTGTTCGCAGGGGAACAGGCCCGTATTGTGCTATCTTCATCACTGACCTTGATCTCTTTCCCCCATGAAATGTTCATAATTTTTTTTGTTCCCCATGTTGACTTAGAGATATGAAATTTTCACTTGGTGGCACAGATAATGTTAAAAATAAAAATTTTCCAATAATACTGAATAGTAGCAAATCAATTATACATTCATACATTGAGTTTCAAGTGTAATAAAATTATTGAAATGGTTAAAACTCATTAATATCTTGTCCGCAGCCTTTTTTAGCAGCCCCTGTATTTGACGTGTAAGCATCCAATTTCATAAGGGAGTTCCATATCAAGCCCCAATAATGCTAAAAATAAAGCATAATTGAGTCTTTAAATGATTTATCACTTGGTCATTAAAAAAAAATGTGACATAAATGAACACCATATAAAATAGTTATTTAGGCTATTTTTATCCAGTATATAGTATTTGTATTTGATATAATTTGACTATTTTAGCTACTGAAGATGTCAGTATAATATACTGAGAGGATTAGTGCTGTGAATAAGAAATACATCTGGCAGACAAGTCTTATTCTTTCATAATAAAACTAATTGTTAACTGGCAGGCAAACAACATAAAATCCTATTATGTTTCAAATTAAAGGCTTAGATGTAATTTTCAATTACAACCAAAATTATAAAAATGACAATATAGTATCCACAACTTTTTCAGAACCTCCTTTTTTTTAATTGATACAGGATATTTAACTAGGAAGTTCTACTTGGTGGCTCGACGATGCAAAAATAATAAGCCCAACATAAAAAAAACATAACCTGCCCTTATAAATTTTTTTTTTCATTGAGTAATAAAAATATAATATATTTACTAATGAAACTTACCAAACAAACAACATTACACCTAAACTCCATAAATCCGCTTTACTGGTATATGTAGGTGCGTAACGTGCTAAAATTTCAGGAGCCATGTACCTCATTGTTCCACACATACTTCTAAGTTCTGTTTTTGAATCTATTACTTTTGATAAACCAAAATCGGTTATTTTTACAATAACATAATTGAAATCTATGTCATTCACTAGAACATTTTCAGGCTTTAAACAGATGGATAATGAAGATATTAATACAAAATATAATGCAACATAATAATACAATTTAAAGTATAAATATTCTGAAAATACCTTTAAATCGCGATGAATAATACCTTCCTTATGTAAATATTCAACTCCTAAAAAAAGCTGGTAAAATATACTTTTGCATTCATATTCTTGAATTTTTCGAAATTTTTGTATTCTTGACAATAAATTACCACCTGGCATATATTCTAATGTTATAAATACTGCTTCCGGTGTATCGAATACACATTTAACATTCACTATAAAAGGCTGAAATAAATATATTATCAATGAAATATCATAAATATATTGTC
Organism: Acanthosoma haemorrhoidale; assembly: GCA_930367205.1. Lineage (NCBI taxonomy): Eukaryota > Metazoa > Arthropoda > Insecta > Hemiptera > Acanthosomatidae > Acanthosoma > Acanthosoma haemorrhoidale. The sequence goes on along the minus strand of OV884015.1, from coordinate 49,149,732 downwards.
TTGATTTTACATTTATAGTGATGTAGCTCATACTACTTCCTACCGCTCAAAACTCATAAATATTATCACTCCACTAACCACTGTTTTTTCAACTCACACAGCCATGTCAGCTGGGATAAAGCTCTTAATCAGCCCAGTGCTAACAAAATAGTTATTAGGCCGGCAGCAGTTGCGAAAACCCATTAGTGTGAGCCAAAATGATGATCAAAAACGGAAAATTATTACTGACCTACCTAAGGTCTTCCCAGCCATCATGATCTCAGGTTCAGGCAATAAAGCAGGTCTGTTATAGATTTGGCAAGCGAGTACACACACCAGGGGGTATTCATGTTATTTATATCAATAGTGGGAACAAAGATCATTTCAAAATTTATATCTATACCAAATTTAACAACCATTTTATTTTATGTTCAATAAAATATATATTTAAAATGATGACTTGACAAATATATGTAGCTAATAGAAACCATGTCTTTGGGAATATCAAAATATTTAATTCAAGCTTAACCAGAAGAGGTAAAATATAACATATTTTAATAGATTACTTATAGTCAATTTTTGTTGTGGTAGGTTCCACTATTATTAATAATTACTACCAGAATGATGCTGTTTTACATAAAAGAACAATGTCTTAAAATTCAGGGTAACTAAGTCTAGTATATAAAAATCACTAAATTAAAAAAAAAAAAAAATACTTTGTAGGTACTCAAGACCTGACTTACATGGTTCAGCCTTCTCAAAATCTGTACTTCATTGAAAATTTTACTTTCAGGAACATTATCCTTAGATATTTTCTTCATAGCATACCTTCTATAGGTCTGCTAAAATAAAAATATTAAAAAAAGTTATAGAATAATATTTATGAATTCCTTAGGGGGGATAACATAACAGTGGTTCAGATTCATAAATATTTCCCTTTAATCCCAGTTTACTTGTAAGGGGAAAGTACCTTTATTTATATGCACACATTTATCAGTGTATAAAACACACTTCTTGACATTAAAAAATTAGTTTGCTAATTGAGTTGTGTCTCAAATACTGAACACACCTTAACACTAAATTTTAATCAATTTTCCATCCCCCCCCAAAAAAAACTTAAAAAAAAAAGTGAGAAAGTCCAAAAAAATATAAAACAACATAGCTCTAACTTTTTCAGACAGTTATGTTAATTATTGATGCTGTTAATGACGTTAATTGGCAACAATAAATTCTTCCTTTATAGCCCTGATAACTTTATTGGACATTGGAGGTGTTTTATTGTATTTATTGCTTGTTTAAATAACATTCTTAAATTCTCATTTGATAAGTCCCTCCATAATAATAGTCTGCATGCTATTCTCTGCGTGGCTTACATTAATTGATTTGAAATAGTATAAGTCTAAACAGTTGTCAAAATAAGTAAATAATACAATTAGCAATGAAAACATAAGATGAGTTATCCAAATAAATTAATAGGGATAGTAATTTAATAGTTTTTTAAAACTCCCTAATGTATGTTTCTAAAATCAATAAAAGTAATGCAAAAAAAGGTGATAATTCATTCAGAGTAATTGTAATAAACTACCTGATCAAGAACGAGCCGAACATCTCCAAATGTTCCACTACCAAGATGCTTCAAAGTGCAGAAATGTGGTATCATGCTGGCATGCAACCAATCACTTCCATTAGAATTGCTATTATTTTCAATATAAATATACACTGAAAGCAGAAATAAACTCATAAAAGATTAATTTCAAAATCATACATGACTAAAAAAATAAAACTTGTCATTTAAATAATAAAAAGCTCTACATGTTATGGCAAATTTCAAATACATTAGTACATCGAGGCCTAAGTGATTAAATATTTATACTTAAGATAACATTTGTTAATAATTATGTTTTTATTAATTGTGCAATGTTGAGTTTTTATTTTAATTAGGGCTTTCTTGGGGTTTTCATGACCAGAAACCCGTATTTAATTTAATGGGATTAGAAACATAAATATCATTTATATTTTCTGCAGAATCACATTGACAACTGCTTGGATTATATATTAATAAGATTCATTAATAATTACGTGTACTACATCCAAATTAGTAAGATGCATTAAGAAGTAAATATAACATTCATACAGCAATTCTTGATCTCACAACCAAAATTATTTTGTCAACTTTCCTTGTTCCATAAATCCCTTGATTAAAAAAATAGAAAATTACACAAAATTTATATCCAAGTAATATAGCCATAAGAGAATAAAGCTCATCTTTTTACAATTGTTTAATAATTCAAACTGACATTTCAACTTGAACTTTTAATTGAATGTGGCATTCTCATATTTTTATATTAATCATGCTAATTGTATTTGTTACTCATTACTTAGTTTGGTTTTTGTTCATTTTCCCCCAACCCTCCAATTTTTTTTTAGATCTTTTAAGAATGTAATAACAGTGTATTGGTGGTAAGCCATCACACCATTTTATTCAAACTATGTTTAAGTTATATATTGGTCAAATTATTGTGAATAAGTTATCTTACATGTCAAATCTGGGGCTGCTAGAGCAATTTCAGCTGTATTGTTCAGTAAAATTTTCTCGTTTTTCCCAACTTTTTTTTTATTAACATATGTTCCATTTAAACTAAGGTCTTCCAAAAATACAAGAGGCTGATCGTCGAATACATCTCTATAGAGCCTGCAATGTATTTTACTAATTTTTGCAAATACTTCTGACCCAACATCATTTTCCGTCACAGGCAGATCACATGAAGGAGCACGACCAATTCGATAGCATTCTGATGTTAAAACTGCAACATAATTCAACTATTAATGTAGAGTTAACTCTGTCTAAATTAGAAGTTAAATTAGTGATACCTGCTAATAAAATAAAAGTACTAGTGTACAGTTATGAAATGATGTACATTAAAAACTCCTTATAAATCAGAATCAATGTAATAACAATTCTGTAAATCCAGTTAAAAATACAAATAAAAACTGTTAATTCTAGTCAGCTGGGGTTTTTTTTTTTTTTTCAAAGTCAAAATGACTGTTTCTATGAAATTATTTGCCTTCAATCTGACTTTGTGAAGTGACTCTTGGATAAGTAGAGGTATATTGGATTTGAAAGCAGCATTAGAGTAACTATTGTTACTAATCAATAGCTGAATGAAGGCCTTACTTGATTTTGAAGAGAGCATCGGGTATAGCAAAAACACTGTAAGCATCCATAACATAAATCAATGTAATGAAGAGCTACAAACAAAAAGGATGATGACGCTAAAAGCTTGGTGAAACATCAGGAGAGAGGGCAGGGTGGTTGCATGTTACTAGGTTGATAATTATTAACTCCTAGGAAAAATATTAGTGGTCTCCACAATAGCCCTGTGAAATAGCTGTAAACAGCTCTATAAGAGAAATTATAAACAAAGAAGCAAGAATTGGACAGGTGCTGAATTCAGTGAGAAAAGCTGTTAGTATTTGTATTAGATAGTCTGATCACTTTTATAGCTAGCAAGAAGTTAATGAGGTTCAGCTTCGGCCTCTTTTGTTTTTCTCCTGTTATTGCTATAAGGCTCCAAAACATTGGATAGTCATGCAAGCCAAGTAACTGTGTGAATGTAATTTCTAAGGAGAATTATTGAAAAGACAACATATAAAACACTAAAGGAAGCACTAGTTTGCCAGGTAAATAGGACGAGTGAGGACAAAGGCTAGGTGGTCAGAGCAGAAGCACACTGACTTGGGTACCAATACTTAGAAGCTTGTAAGAGAATGAGGAATCTATGTCGTTGACAGTCATGGTTCGAGGTGGTGCCTCCACTCCTAGCAGTAAAAAGTGAGAAAAATGAGTAAGGTGAAAACTCTTTCTTGATGGAATAGATAAACAATAAAGCACTAATATGTAGATAATACATTAAAAAAAAAACCAAACGGATTCCATTTTTACAGAATCAAATAGGCACTATAAAACTAAGTAATGAGAGTAACATCAATAAACAGAATTTTACATTCAGTCTGGATGGAAGACAGAATAATCTGAAAAACAGATATTTTAGTTCTTGTTTCCAAATCATAAAATTATCACAAGAATCGTAAAAAAAAAAAATGTAAAAAGTTGTTATGATCTGATAATCCTTTGATGATAATGGAGTACCAGTTGTGAATTAAATGACAGATAAGAAGTTCGCACAGCTATGATTCCTGTATTAAAAGATAAAACACACAAATCATAACCATGCACAATCCAAGGATCAGCCAGTTATGATGAGTTCACTTTATGGACAAAACGTTTACCTATGATCAGGTAAGTGAATTGAATTTTATTTATAATAATGTCAAGAGTATCTTGTGAATACACACACATTAAAGTACACATAAGTAGCAATATCAATAAATATTGATGCTTCTACTCATACCAAAATATTATTATGAGACATAGGCATGGAATTGATTGTCAGTAAATTTATTCATTTTGAATAGGGTTGGTTTGATAAAAAAATAAAAATAGAGGTTCAATTTTTAGATAATATTTTAAAAGTATAGACCAATCTAAAATTTTAAAGTAATATTTCCTTACAATCCAAAATGAGCTAATTATGCTATAGTTGAAATGTAGTAATGGGAGCTCAGATAAAAAATTTAACATTAAAAATATGTTCCCTTTACATTAAATTGAAGGATAATCAAGCCAGTGCTAAAAAAAAAAAAACTAGTTATGGGAGCCAATACCAAAAATTGGGTATTTCCTGTTATATTTCAATTGGTTTTTCTTGGTTGTTATTAATTATTAAAATTAAACTAATGTAAAAATTTTGAGTGGCCAAGATGGTTTTTCAAATAATTTAAGACAAACTCATGCAAACTTCCATAGATATCTCTTGATATTTTTTCTTCAAAATCAAAGTCCTTCATTCCTTATTATATTTATTTCAAATATAAAACTTTGTTCATAATTGATCCTAACTAATTTTAGTCAGTAAAAATCACAGTGAGCCTTGGATCAACAAGTGTATGGCACACCAACAGGTGTTGGGCATGAACTAGGTAGTTGTCAAGGCAACAGCATAAGTGTGATTGTTTAGGATTAGATTACTAAGACAGGCAGTGAATATACATCATTAGGTGAAATTCAAATATACATGGTTAATATCAATATGACAGCTCAGAAAAAATTATGTCAATGGAAGTAAAAAAAAATAGGATATTATAAAGGGTATCATGAAAAAAAATTACTAGCATATGAACCTCTCCTGTGTGTTACATTGATAAACAAATTTTACCTCTCATATTGCGTCCATGATTTGTGAACTGAATCAACTTTCCCCAATTTTCCCAAAAAGGTTCATCTTGATGAAGGGCAGGGAGTTCGTCATCAGTTGGAGCAGTGTCAGGGAGATCAGGAGTACTCACATCCTTATTATAGTATGCCATTGGAAAAAAAACGTTTTAAAAATATATTCAACTAATCAAGAAACAAAAACATTATAACTGTCCGATAATAGTGAAAAAAAAAACGTTCAAGGCACACAGGTGTAGCTGGTTTAATAACAACGGTTTTGAGTAACCTTTCAAAAGGTTACATGAGATCTACATATTTTTTACTTATTAAATACCTTTTTACTTTTTTAAATATTTTACCCATTTAAATCAAGTAGTTTGACGTTGTAATGAAGCCTTCGACAAAATTAACAACTATGATAAGTATTCAATACATTTTATGAACTTATAAATATGAAGGCTAACGCATCCATAATATCATATTATAAAATAAAAGTTTCTGGAGATTGACGTTCCAAAAAGATACGTCTCTTTTATTGTAAAATGTAGAAAAATAAATCTCTAATTACGCTAATAGTCTCTCAATATATGCTTATTTATGAAAATCATCCATACCAGCGTTTTAAAAATGTTTGTGGCATCTTTGAATGATAAAATCATAACATTACTCTATTTGTAAATTGTCATCCCTAAATTGACAATTAAATTAATAAAAAACCAAAAGTATAACATTCTGATCATAGGGATAACTATAATAGCTATTGTGCTTCATTTTACAAACATCTCAAATGTACTAAGTCCATAATAATTGTTCATCTTTGCAGGACAAAGAATAGCTGCATAGTTCACGATCTAATTTCAAATTATACATTCCAACAGCAGCATTGATCTAAAAAAAACTCAGTGTATGAGGGCGTACCAAAAAGTAACCGAACTATTTTTGTACAAAGTGATTTATTTAATTTTTTTTTTACAAAAAACCCTTAATCTCTTTCAAAGTACTCTCCATTAGAGTCGATACACTAGTACAATATTTAATTTCACTGTTGTGCCAGAAGTTTTGGTCTTTATTTCTCCAACGTCTGCAAAACGCTTTCCTTTCATGTCCCTTTTCATTCGGGGGGAAAAAATGAAGTCGCAGTGGCCTAGGTCGGGTGAATAGGGATGATGAGGCACAGTGGTCATACCATTTTTGGTCAAAATTCGGCTCACATAGAGGGTTGTCTGAATTAGGGCTTTCCCTCCGGAATCTTTCCAAAACTTCCAGGTAAACTGCGTGGTTAACTATCTGACTGTTTCCCATTGAAAAAAAAATAAATGAGCATCGTCTTAATGTTTGGTCTCACCTGACAAGCATTTTTGGGACAAGGATAATTTGAAATCTCCCATTGGCTTTTGATTGTTGCTTAGTTTCAGGATCGTATTCAGAGCACCATGATTCCGTTACCTGTGATGAATTTGTAAAAAAAGTTTGAGTCATTTCGGAATTCTTCCTTCAAAGTAGAGTATGCTCCCAAGCGACCTTTGTTTTTGCTGTGCAGTCAGGGAAAAAAGTTTATAGTCACCCTTCTCATCCCCAAATCTTCACTTAAAATTCACTGTACTGAACTCCAAGTCACTCCAGATTTCTCCTCAACTTCTTCCATGATCTATTGTCGATCTTCCAGGACGATTTTAGAAATGCTTTCGACATTCTCATTGGTTCGGGCCGTCAAAGGACGCCCAGAACAAGGTTGATTATTAATTGACATTTCCCCACTTTTAAAACGGGAAGTCCACTCAAAAACACAAGTTTTTCCCAATAGCGTCATCCTTGTAGATCACGTTTAACATTTCCAGAATTTCTGTGCCAGTTTTCCCTAGCAGGAAGCATAACTTCACGGCCGCGCGCTGCTCACGAAAATCAGCCATCACAAAACGACGAGCGCGCATAGCAATTATTACATGATAGCAATAATAAATTAACACTACTAGAACGGAAAATTCTCCAGTGGTGGTACTGGCATACTGACCGGTTAAAAGTTGATTACACGGTCCTACCGGTGAAACCCGGTATTACAAAAACTGTGCCACATCCAACACCAGTTCGGTTTCTTATGGGTACGCCTGCTCCTGCTTAACAGTTAGCTACCCAAGCAGATACATTTGATTAGACGTGGAAGGAATAACAAGCCAATTTTTTTGGGAGAATATTTTTAGATAAAATATTCTTAAAGCTAATGCTCTGATGCGTTTCTCCCTACCTTCTATCTTCAGCACTTTTGAAGTTCTATTCCATCCAACCAATATTACGAATGACGATCCTAAAGGTTTCGCGATCGTTGAAGTTTTGGTAAGGATTTTTATGGTTCTCAACATGAATGGTGCTTTAAGACTTTGTCTAGGGATTCAATAGTAGTTCCAAAATGGGGATAATTTTATAGAAATATTTGACGTAGACACAGCAGCTCTCTGCGAATAGACCTAGTTTACACGCCAGAGAATACCACATATAATAGGAATGACTTTACGGTGAAGAAGAGCCAGTAATACCTCTCCATAATTGTATTTAGGACTGACCGTTTTCGTTCACAGATCCGTGTTACAGCTTCTCTTAAGTCGTCGTAGATTATTACGAGGTAACTCGTGTGTACCGTTCCTGTATCAGTGAGTTCGAATGGCCAGGTAGGTTGCCAAGCGTCAGTGGTGCTGCTTCAGTTATTAGCCTTAATAGTTTAAATCGAAATCACTGTATTGTCAAGATTTTTTGGCATGTCCATACGTCTGTGCTCTGAATGGGGCTAATGTTCCAAATGTGTTTCAGTAAATAAGTGTAAGTCTTCAAACTTTTCTGTTATTAGCAGTTATGAGTGCCTGTTAAATAAATAATACTGTAGCTTGGGGTGGTGCTTAAATTTGTTTTTTACCTGTGTAAGGGTTCCATGTCAATTGTTGTACAAGTCCATGAAAATAGACTGTGTCCGTCTGTATTGTAAGTTGATTATTGATAGAGAGGGACAAAGTGGAATTAGAATATTATTGTAGCGTTCTCGTTATTTTGGTTTCTGTTTTCCATGTGCAATAGATATATATCATTTTGAAAAATTAGGGAAGCGTTTAGTGGTAGAAAACTGCCAATGGAACTTGTGACATCATGCAGTTATCAGGTGCAGTTGTCATAAAAGGGGATTGAGAAAACGAGGAGATTATTGAAGGTTCTATTTACTTATTATTACTGATATATAATATTCTTTATTGTGCTAAAATTACAATCTGCCTTATTAGGCAATAAGTAATTGAGATAAATGTTCTCATACATACCATATTTAAAATTCATCATTCACTCGCTCATTCATACAATATTTAATACCAGCCCGGAGGCCTCCCAAATCTACATGTTTGTCACCTTCCTCGCATGCGAAAGAGGAAGCGGAGTCTTGGGAAGTCACCCACGCTACTCCGTCAGCAGCGTCACCGGATACGAGCCAGTGGAGGCTGACGAAGAGCGCGATAGCCACAGACGCTCAGGACATGGTTGGAGAAACTGGCCATTGCCACTGCATTTATAGCAGGTCATGGGGCCACTGCCGTTTTAGTCTCCGAGGAGGATTAGAGGGATGAGTGGGGATGTGTAATGACTGTGTTGCGGGATTAGGGCAGTTGGATAGATTGCGATGGAAATAATGAACTTGGAAGGGATGAGTTTAAGAATGTAAGGTACTTTAAGATCGTTATGAAGGGTTTTGTTTCTGATGTACTAAGGGGCATTTACTATTATTCTCAGGAATTTTGATTGAAAGGATTGGATACGCTTGATGTTCAACTTGCTTGAAGCGTATCCATATTAAATTATTTTCTGGCTAAATTTTAAGAAACTGTTTTTTTTTTTTGCTTTTATTCTTTCATAACCCCTTAAATTTACAGATAATTATATATAACTATAGATCCTCCGGCGAATCTATTTACAAATTATTTTTGTATTTCCTGTAGCATCGCTACATTATATACAGGTTTTGTTATTTTATAAAAATTATATAGTGAATAAACAAGTATAATGATATGCATTATACGTGACTGGACTAAACTGACTAATAAAGGTGATAGGAATCACCTTTTTGATCATCTTTAAAACTAACTTACATACTAATTCTTAACCTAATTTTTCCCCGACAGTCTGTTGCTATCTATGTGGGAGGGGTGATGGGGTCATCTTGTTAAACACTGGGTTGGTTAGGTGCTGCAACGAGTCAAAAAACTTAATGTGTCTCAGACAGATGAACTCACCCACCGACGGCACATTAAGCAACGGGTGCAGGTCAGCGTTCTTCAACTTCTCGAGAGAGGTGTTGGACCAATTTTCGCATGAATCCATACTGGAAATGTTGGAGACATTTGGCTGTATTGTCAGTCAAGTGGGTAAATAGCGGGGCACCGTACAGCAGAGCTGGCCGGAGGACACATTTATATATCATCAATTTGAGACGAAGTGACAGGTTGGATGAAGTTAGCAAGTGCGATAGCCGGTAAGACCTGTGTCGTACTTTTTCTATTTTATTACTCAAATGAGTAGAGAAATGGAGATGCCTATCCATTTTTATACCCAGATAGTGCATTGAGAAAGCTGGTGAGCTCTCTTGCCCTCCTATGCTATACGATTTTGGCAAGGATTTTTTCCCCTTTTGGAGGGAGAAGATTACGCAGTCTGTCTTCCCGGCCTTTACACTAATGTTTAACATGCCCAGTCTGTCACTGATAACGTTACAAACTGACGCGGCCTGTGTCAGAGCTCTTTGCTGCTGGTGTAAACCGCATTGTCGTCGGCGAAAGCGATTACAGTAGCTTTCTTATAGTTTGTCCCAACAATTTCAGATGTGTACATGCTAAAAAAAACCGAGACAGAACCGCACCTTGAGGAACTCCACAAGTCAGAGGGAATGGGTTAGATAGGCAATAACCCACCCCTACCCTCACCGATCTGTTCTTCAAGAACGAAACCAACATGGTGTATAGCTGCTCTGGGCATTCCCAGTCGCAAAGCTGTCGGCACAGCATCCCGTGAGAGATGAGTCGAAAGCCTGCGTGTCCAACGAGATCATAGCAGTTGCTGAATTCTTGTTGATACCGAGGGTGGCTTCCGTCTGTACCTTCACAAGCGGGTGATCTGTACTCAGATGAGCCTGAAGACCTGTCTGCTCGTACGGAATGATAGCATCTTCCAAACAGAACTCCTTCAGGTAGTTCAGTATTATCTTTTCGAGAATATTCCCCTTGTGAGGGAGGAGACTGATCGGGCGATAGTGCGCTGGGTGGTCGCCTCTCTTTGCGGGCTTGCGCAGCGGGAACAAGATAGCTTGTTTCCACGCTGTCGGGAAATATCGCAACCTGATACATGAATTGTACAGGTTATCGAGTTGGGCAATCCCTCTCCTCGGCAGCTGTTTAAGCAATACCGTTTGCACCCCGTTGCCCCCTGGTGCTCGGTTTCCCTGACACCGGTGAAGAATCACCTTAAGCTGCTTCGGGGAGACAAACATGACCTGTCCTCAGCTGCTGAGGATCGTTGTAGTTACCTGTCCTAGTGGCGTTGTCTGTGGTATAGTGGTTGGCCAGTATTTTCGTATATTCTATGATAAGTATTGTAGCAACCACTAACTACATAAGATAAATCCCCCTATACATATAATCTATTGTATATATGTTGTAAATTGGTTATAATATGCTGTCAATTAATTTAAACAAATATAAATAACATTACCAAAACATAAGTCATTGTAAATGTTGTAAGTAATAAAAGACGCAGCTGCAAAGAACTAGTTAGAGGCTAGAAAGGGTAGATCAGGTAGCAGACGACCCAGACCTAGGCCTGGGTCACTGCCGAGAACAAAGCGCCACCCCAACTGCGATATCATTGGCCACAATAACGCCTTACATCATTGGCTACTAACGAGGCACCGCTGAGTATAAGTAAGCCCGGGTTTGGCCTGTAAATCATTCTAACAACGGCTCTCTAACTGGTGGACTTGCAGCTGCACGGTTGTTTCAAGACTCGGCCTTCTCATTTATGAAAACCTCTGGACCTCTCTTCCTAACCTCGCTATGTTTTAGCCCGGCCTTGTCGGCTCTCCTAGTGGGATTCTCTGCCTTCATTTCGCTAAAACTACCAGCTCCTTGGGAGAGACCTCTCCCTCACGGACAACGGTTGCCGTGGCCCAGCAAACTTTACCTAGTAGTGTCTTCCGCGGCAATTCAGTCTGCCTCTCTCCGGTTCACACTTGTCTTTGGGATCCGGACGGTTTTCGCCTACCCTCAGGTACCGAGTGTGAATTCGTGGTCATTCCAAGACCACATAAACTACCTACACTACCTACCCTATACCTCTTCTCCTGCACATAGTGCATTGTCGGGGCACATACCTATCAAATATGGAGTCAGATAGTAAGACCCGCCATGAACCAATTGTCCAGGTCATAGCTTAATCAACTCTCACTTCGTCACCAGGGCTAGGGTAACTAGGCACCCCCCTCGTGACGACCCGACAAGTATGATGACTGTTCATCAAAGATGAGTTGAAATAACGTAGTCTCATAGCAGAGACAATGTCATTACCAATTGCAACACATTTCCTGTTCTGTTTTTCATTGTCGATTCCGACAAACAAGTGAGTAAAATAGGACGAAAACAATTTTTGGCGTCCTTAAGGAAATCATCAATAGGGGAATACGAATTTTTCAACTGATTCCTGCCGCAGGTGTCACATTATCGGAGCAATTCCCCTTCTTCATTATTCTTTCTGTTTTCATATGCATCATTCAGAATGTTCATCCCCACATCGTTCAAGCATACTGTCTGCACCTTATTCCTGTCTGTTGTAGCGACTATCCTGTAACCATAAATCTCTTTGTTTCTTTTTAACTGTTAAAAAAGTGGGGACAGGTCCAGTAACTTTTGGTAGTAATCAAGAAAGCGAAAATTGTTTGCCATCGTTGTTATCAAGGAAAGAACAAATTTCTTTCATAGCATTTTCTACATAATCAGCTGTAGGAAACCCTCGTTTCCTTCCTCCCGCTGTTGATGAAGTCCATGTAGCAATCATAATGATAAATCCCGTCAGCAGCAACAGAATCGTTGATATTACTGAGGTGGGTTTTGACTTCTGTGATCATTTCTTTTGTCGGCAGCGTATCTGACTGTATTTATAACTAGATGCTATGCCACTCAAAAAAATTGCAAGGTTCCTACACATTTTCTATAGAATTGAATGCTCCACGAAATTGATTCTGAGGGATATATAAACCCGTTTCTATAGATTAAAAGTTTGATGTAACAAATTCTCAAAAATAGCCATTTTTCAAGCGAGATTGTATCGAAAACTATTCGATGTACAAAACAGGTAAAGAGGACTTTTTTTAATAAAGTTTTTAGTGCTCTTTTGAATATAACAAGTTTTTTTGCTAGGATTGGCTGTTTTCAAGATATGTTTTGAAAACAAAAACATGACTCTAGCTCACTTCCTATTCATCAGGACTTTTTAGGTAATATACCTGCACTAGACACCACTAAACAAGTACAAACATAATAAAAAACAGATTTAATTTGAGCCTATTTTGACTGGACTATTAATAATATGTATGGTATGTTTTAACTTAAATGGACTGTAGTTACAATAACTCATTAAAACTTTCTTTCAGTTATGTTTCAGATTTTGTAGTTGCTTCTCTAATATTGCCAGAGGGAAATTTAAATACTGAATGTGGCAGAAAATTGAACTAGTTCCTGTGTTGGTAACATTAAGTTTATCTGATCTATGTCGGGGTCGGTTGACAGTAATCTCATGTGAATGTTTTTTCAAACTGTCTTAATTTTCGTTTGACGTAAATAATCATTTCTTCTTCTTGTTACTGGGTTATGGGGTATTAAAGCTATTTTTCATTTTTTTTTTTTTAATCAAAAATTAGTTGAAATATTGTCTAATAATACAACATATTAGAACCCCAACAAAAACAAAGAAAAGAATCTTTTTGAAGTAATTCCATGTCCTCATCTTCAGAAAGCAGTGGAGTATATACACTAGAGAACCTAGAAGGACATTTTAAATTGCATTTGCTCACAAATTTTTCCTCTTATTATTGTGACAAGGTTAGTTTTATGGCTATATATTATACTTCTGTCATTAGGGAGATACAGTTCATTCATTTATTTATTTATTTGATGGTAGAAGATGTCAACTCTAGATCTGTCAGGAGATGGCCAAAATTCATCTAACTATCTTTCTTGGCGAAAGTTACAACTAAGTCGTGCTAAGCTAAAGGCATCCAGTAAAACATCAGCATTACTCTCTGGATTTGCCATGGTTTGTTAAAATTTTATGATATTAAATTATCGTTATTAGGCAACATATTAATCTTTTTGGCAATTAAAGTCTGTTGGATGTACTAACATTTGTTTAGTTAGCATGTGTAAATAATCTTATCAAAATTGAAGTTCAAATATTATTTTTAAGTGGTTTTATCTTGTTACACTAATATTTGTTTTGACTTTCTCTTATTTATTTTTTCATTGATAAATAGTATTTATTTATGCAGTTCATTAAAATGGCTAAATTATTATGGTTTTGTCATTAATAAACTACATTTATTACTTTTAATAAAATATTTTGAAGTGTACAAATCCTGAATTTCAATGTTATTATTTAAGATTAGTATTTAAAATTTTTTTTTAGCTGTAATTATTTCATCAATGTCAAGCAATAATAATTATTTCATAATTTAATTTTTTATTCAAATTTTATGCCCATATACTCCCATTAATAAACTAGAATTGCCCACCACTCTATTGAGCGGGACTCGGATTTACAGAACTAAAATAAAATTCATATTACGCCTAGTATGTGGACCAAGAACCTTCATATCATGAAGATGTGGATGTACATATGAACTCTTAAACCTCTAATTTTATTTTCAAGCAAACTGTTTTATCTGTTTCCAGTTGGAATTAGTTCAGTTTAGTATTATATTTATAAATATTTTATTAAGGGATGAAAAATCAGACTAAGATTTACTTTTTTTATTCTTGACACCTCTACTATGCTGAGTCTGATACAAAGGTGCATTTATGATCTTAGATTTTGAAAAGAAGAATAAACAGTGATTTGATTTAATGAAAAGAAACAACAGAAAGTATATTTGCAGAAATTAACTTGTGGTTTTAACACGAATTTCATTTGCATCTTCATCTTATTCCTACCCACATTTTTTGAGATTGTGAGATTTAAATGAGAAAAAAAATTGTTCCAAATTTTACTTCACAAAGCTATGCAAATATTTTTAGTTCACTGGCTTACCTAATTTTTATTATATTATATTTTATACTTGTAGCATTATGTTATGATTAATTATCACAAAAGAAAAATAAATAATGAATACAATAGATAATTGAATTAATAATGAAGGACAAATAAATAAATAATAGAAAAAATGTCACTTTTACTATTCTTCCATAACAATCTTAAGATCAGAACCATTTATTTTACATTATTATAGCAGTTTTAATCATAGAACAATTAGGTTTGCCATCACCATGTCGTCGTTTATTCACCTCATTTCAAAATGTGTCAATTAGAAACAAAATATTTTATAATAACAAACTGACTCTTGTAAAGAGAGTGGTTGTTAGAATACATTTTTATCATCTGCTGAATTTTTATAATAAACCGTTTAATTATTAAGTAACTTCATTATATCCATGTTGGTGTAACATCACACCTAGAGATAATGCTAAGTAAGGTTGCTGCTACAGCTGGTAGATAGAAATAAGGTAATTTGTTCGGTCAACGCTTTACTATCATCTAAAAACCTTTATTATTATAATAATCCTTTATTAAAGTAGCTACTCAAATTTCTTCACAGGAATAGGCAAACCCCTGGGATCAGACCAGACCCTTCCCTCTCTATAAGAAATACTTATTCTAGGAGAGCTGTGGATCGATTGTGTTCTCCATAATTATTAGTAACATGAACTGACTTATTTGATATCAAGATGACATTTGAGTGTAAATTAATTCAATTTTGGTTTTAAAGTCTTTTACTTAAATAATTTTACAATTAAAAGTTTTCATTATTTGTATGAATTTGAACATTTTGGAGTTATAACTTTTCTTGGAGGGGTCTGTAATCTACCCGATATGACATTTATTCTTCTTTCACTGCCTTCATATTACTTTTAAATGCGAAGGATCAGCCTCAGCTCTTGTCCAAGAAGGTCTTATTTTCTATGAATAAGTGTTACTCCAGATGGCTGACTAGTGGAGCCCATGTTACCTTAGGCCAATCTTGAGGATGTAGGTATGCAACAAATCGAGGGTATAGGATAGTTAAAAGTATTTCTCTTGGTCTCAGAGAGGGAACATGTAGGGAACTTATGACCTTGAGTAGGATGAGGAAATAAAATCAGGGTTGATTAAGGTAAGATTATGATTCCCACCTTATAAATTAGTGCTATGGTTCTATAAGAGCCTGGGCTTCTCTAATTAAAGGCAGTGCATATGTATATATAGGCTGCCCTTGTACACTACCTTAGTACTATCATACTGCCGACCATATCCATCATATTGTACTGCCTATCAATATCATACTAACATTCTCCAACTAGCGGAGAACATATTAACCTCTGTCACCATCTAGTCCACCCTTCATTATCTGCTTTGGAGTTCTTTCCTGATCTCCTGTCCTAGCCTGATGACTGGCCCCTATGATTAGCCTGCCATACTTGAGCATTATATTTGGGTCACCATAGAGTGTCTGAAGCATTTCCATCTCAAGAGATCTAGGTGCCTGGATCTAGCCTAAGATATGAGAAAAATCTTGAACTTATAAGCAGGGTTGCGAGTCCCCAATATAGATGTGGTCCTCACGCCATGGGCCAAAATATATTGATTTGTTACATACATCCCCCGCCTGATCAATATCTCATTACTGAATAAGGCCTCCAATAACTTCAAGATTTTTAGTCAATCTTCCTCCAGTTCTGAAGCCAGGTTCTTCCATTGTGGGGCACTTCATCCAGCCAACAAAGTCTGATTTTGCCAATTCTCCTTGTGAAATAATGTGTTTAGAAAACAAGAAATTCGGCCTGAAAGAAGTCAGTCCTGTTTCTAACATTTTAGTTTATTAATTTATTTAATAGCTGTTGAAGATTCAAAGTTCTGATTTTTCATATAGTTAAGGTCACATTACAAAAAGCAACACAAAGAAATCAACAACAATGATATCCTAAAAACTAAGTTTTAAGAGATTGTTCTCCCTTTAAAATCCATCTGCTTGTTCAAGCCAAATTGTAACAGAATTTTTCTTTTATTATTATATTAGTAATATTCTCTAGGCCTTGGCCTGCACCAAAATCATCCCCAAATATTTTGACTTCATATTCGGTATCTTTTAATTTGCTTAAATGTTTATGATAAGTTAATAATTGCTAAAAAGACATCATTTTACTCAGTGCAGAAGTAGGTTAATAAATAAAATTAATCTTTGATGGAATAAAAAAAAAAAATGGTGAGGGCACTTGATCCTTGGATTTATTGGTTTAGTTAGACCTGTCTTTTGCGAATCGTATTAATTTACAAATTATTTTAGGTTGCAATGGTGGAAGTACAGTTAAGTAGTAGTTCACAAGTGCCTCAAGAAATGTATGTTGTATTTGCTGTTGTTACAACATTATTAGTTGCAGTTCATATGTTGGCACTTATGATCAGTACATGTATTCTTCCTAATATGGAAGCAGTGTGTAATCTTCACTCAATAAGTCTTGTTCAAGAATCACCTCATGAACGTCTCCATTGGTGACTATTTTTATATTATATAATTATATTTTATTTTTTAATTATGTTCATTTTCTCGATATAAAGCTACATTTTTATTTCTTAATTTACGCCCTATGTATTCCTATGGAGAGCAGGAAAGGCAGGTGGACTATGCTATCAGGAGCACTAAATACTTCAATTTGTGTGGGAAAAATGATTCACAGTCCTTCTAGAAATTTTAACCCAAAAATTTCATAACATATGAGATTCCAAAATCATGTTTCGTTTGTTTTTACAAACTTATAACCCTATGTTTTCACCCTGTTAGTCTATATCTTTAGTGAGAGCACTTTGCAACTTAAATACATTAAAATTTTTCATAAGGCCCCTTTGATGTTTTGACATTAAAAATACTGCTACCACCTATTAGTGTCTGCTTTACAATGAGGGGGAGGATATGACTCAGAGCACATCTTTCTATTGAAGATGCAAATGTGGATGGGTTTTACCAAGCAAGAACCAATGTGTATAGACCTGTTCTTAACTAAATTACATAGCTACCAAATTTGGATAGGCGGTTACGGTAGGCCTTGCCTCCAATCAGTTTCTTGGGTTCTAGGTTTTCATCCATTCGACATACACGTCCAAATCACTGGAGTTGTTTTTCCCAGACTTTTTTTAGGGCTGTATTGTGTACATTTTCTCTTATTGTTTGATTCCTGAGGCGATCCCACTTAGTCTTTTCAGCTCTTGACTTGCAGGTTAATCTGCTCGCTCATTGATCTTAACTGACCCCCAGCTCTCTGCTCCATATAGGAGAGCTGGGAGGTTAGAGTAAGGTAGGGATGGAGATGGGAGGTGGGAGGACCTTAAAGGTATGGAGTTTGATGTCTTTACTTATCTCTCTTTTACCTTTGGCTGAGTTGCATACCTGATAATATATTTGATTTGGCTTTTAAATCCTGTTACTCAGTTTCAGGTATACCAGTTTGGTTATTACTGTACCAAGGTTTCTGTGATCTTCATTTTTATTCCACTAAATGAAATAAACACATCTTCCAGCTTTGTTTAGTTCCGACTAAGATATGGCCAGTTCTTGTAAATCTGGTCTGAGTCAGTTATTAAGACAATGTCATCTGCACATATGAAAGGTTGACCATATTTCATGTTCCATCTTTCAATTGTCATTCGGATTGTGCTTGTTTTACATATTTTATGTATTTTTATAAAGAGCCTAGTGTTCCGGCTTCTCCTAGTTTAACAATAAATACCCTGTTGTGTTGGTAAAAGATTGGATAACATAATGTTAATTCTAACGAGACCTTTTGATTTATTGTTTGTCTAACTACATTGACAAACAATAACCTTGAATAAATCCTGGGGGACTGAGCTGTATAGATAGCTAGGATTAGAACAGTATGTTGGTCTGTAATTATCATAGGCACATTATCTTTCTCCCTTGTGGGCAGGCATAGTACTGCCATTCCTCAAAGATTATTTTCTCATCCCAAATTTTTTTGATTAGGTATTTGGGGTATGAGTCATTTTTCCTTCTTTTCCAAATTTCTTTTTTTCCAAAGCATCTATGACTTTATCTCACTCCAAACCGCTTGTAATCCTCATTCAGACTGCATCCATTATTTTATCTTTTCCTCTCGCACCATTACCTTTATTTGATTTCTTTTTGCCACATATATTTCCCAATTTGGTTTACTTTTGTTGGACGTTTATCTCTTCTAGACATATCCACTACAGCTTTTCTTTTTGGAACCGATGAGTAAAAGTGAAAATAACCCAACAAAAACTTAAACTGTGACTATTAATTCACTATGTAATTATATTTTTATAATTTGTTATTTTTGTCAGTGTGAATAATTTTAAAGTAATTCAATACTGTTATCAATATTATAAATACAATTTTTATTTTTGATTAGGTATATTGAGACAGCTTGGGCATTTTCTACACTTCTAGGTCTTCTCCTTTTTCTTTTTGAAATTGGTATTTTGTGTTACATAAAATTTTATGATGTTTCAACAGCTGCTGCATGGTCAGCTGCTATTATTGTGATACCTGTTTTTATAGTTTTTGTCGCATTTGCTGTTCATTTTTATCGCTCTCTTGTGTCACACAAGTATGAAGTGACCTGTTCAGGTATCAGAGAACTCGAACGTTTAAAAGAGCAGATAGAAGCTACCGATCTTGAAGGTAGAATGAACGGTGGAAATCATGACATACACATTGTATAGCATCATGATTTTATGTTAATTCATTATTCAGTATATAACTTATATATCTGTTTTGTACTTCCTATGATGTAATTTAAGTGCCTTACAGTATTTTATATTACTGTTGAAATTATGATCTATTTTCTAATGTTGCTTCAATTTTTTTATAATTTGTGATTGTTCAGAAAACTTTTCTAATTGCACACACTGTACAATTGTACACAGTTTTAAAGAAATTTAAACTGCTTCCACATCCTTGTATATACATTTAGTATAAGACTGATAGTTAAAATTTAACAGAAAAAACAAAACAAAATTTAAATGTAATCCTATAAATTGAATCCAGGGTTATTTATAATACATATTGACTTTTATAGCATTGATATTTGGAATTTTTTCCTTGCCTTAATGTCAAAGGTCAAAAAAATAATAATTAAAATTTTTTTCTTAATGACAGAATCTACCTTTTCATCAGTTCTTGCTAAATTTCAAATCATTTTCTGTTGCACAAGTACTTATATTTAATTTATTAGTAATGCAGAGTGCACAAAAGTATTTGACATAATGGATTGTAGAACGATGATGACAGAATATATTGGTTGTATATTGCATTGCATGTACCTGTTGATGAAATAATGCTAATGGTGAAAGATGAAGCAATGAATAAAATCCTTGAATAATCTATTGTCATTTTTTGAGATTTACGTTTGACTGCTTAAAAGTCAAAATACATTTACTTAAATAAGTTTGTCCCAGTTGACAAGTAGTAAAAAAATATTTAATGGCAAAATGACTTCGCTCATTCAATGGGTATTTTATATTAAGTTATGATGATAATAATCACATTTTGTTAAAATGTTGATTTCTTGTTATTTATTTTATGTGGAAATCTGTCTTAAACACTTAGAATTTTTAATAAGAAATGTGTTTGTATATTAAAAAATATGTTATGTTTTCATGTGATTTATTAAAACTTTAGTTTTTATTTTTATTTGATGAAAACGAAACGATTGACAACAGAACACCTCTTTTAATGGAACTTCCACAGCTAACCATAAATGCTCCTATTATACATTATATTTTATTTATGTTTAAAATATTAAACAACTAGTTATTTTGTTGTGTGTTTATTAATCATTGCTATGGAATGTTTACATATGTATGTTATAATGTATATAAATGCAGCCGTAGAGAATAATTATTTTTGAAAAAAAAAAAAAAAAAAAATCGATATATACTTTATTATACACCTTTGAAAAACTGAACATTTTTTAATAATTGACCTACTTTTCTGCTCAAAAAAACTAAGTCATAATGGGGACTTAATCAGAGGACTAATACCTCATTCATTTTTGACAATATTCTCTAGTGGTGTATTTTTTATTGCATTAATTTGTCGACATGTGATGATAATTTACCATTGAACTATTTAGCTTTAAATTTGATGTAACATTACATTACCTTGTGATAAGATTTTATCTTTAATCTGTGATTTTTTGTACATAGTTCTTTCTTTAGTCATTCAGTGATTGAATGATTGTGAGCAATGAGTGAGTCTCTTTTTATGGATCTGATTTACAAAGATTTAATTTATAGAGTATTTATTGTCTTCCACAATTATTATATTGGTACAAAACACTGTATATATGTGAGTATATTAGATATGAGCAGTTCAGTTGCTAAACTAATTGATTATCTTCAAAAAAACTGAAAGTCCCTGCAATGTATTTAAATCAGTACATTTGTATTTTCTATGATGTTTTTTTTTTTTCTTGTTACTGTTGTGTTACCTAGACAAACAATAAATCAAATATTGTTGTCTTTACGTTTTACGAATGTGGAGTTTATCAATCATTTTGGCATCTAAACTAACCCTTGTATTTATTGTTAAAGTTTGGATATATTTTTTTTTATTGAATTTTCTACTAATTATGTACTTAAATAATAAAGTAATTGTTTTTATTTGATGGAAAGATATATTCGTATTATGTAAGAAAAGTTACTTAATGATTGCTTTAAACAAATTTGTTTTGTTGTGCAGTAGAATAGCAATTTTCATTTATAAAAATTGATTGTTCTGTATTATTTTATGTCTTACTTAATATGTAATTTCATTTATCACAATTTTTATTTATTGTTATATTTTTGTTCAATATGAATTATGTATCATTAATGGTGTTTGTGTTATACTTAATACATTATTGATGCAAAACATGTGGGGGAGGGATCCATTTCTTACCTTCCTATAATTTATTGTGAAATTTTTACCTTTCTCTTTTGTTTTTTTCTATTAGCTGTACCCCAGCTTAAATGTTGAGTAATTGATTTTGTGATGAGACAAAGCTTCAAGGATTTGATGGGAATGTCATCACCCATTTTGTTTTTGATTTCATGATTGAGGAAATAACGTCGAAATGAGATGTGTCAGAGAAGAAGACGTCTAGATTATAGTTTCTGATAGTGTTGATAAGTCTGGAGAGAATGTGATTTGATGAAGACAAAGTGAAGAAACAAGAAGTGAGGTCGTTAAAAGAAGGAGAAATGTTAGGATTTGTAGAGGAGGGAGTAAAGTTCTGATCTGATGATAAGGACTCATGGCAGAATTGGGATCAACCATTATAGATTTTGTACTGGGTGAGGTTTCACAGAGTTTTGAAAAGAAATCCGTCTTCAGGGTGTTGGGTGCGGATGATCCTTCTGCCTGTTTACTGACAACTCATTATTTCCTGAGTCCACCAAAGAGCAAGGGGGTGGTGGGCTCAGGAAGTTTTGAGAGAAGCATTCTTGTTTCTGGGAGGGGGGGGGGGGCATATGACATCAAGATTTATGAAATCAAAATGAGATTGTCAGCCGATAGGGAAGGTAGTACGTGTTAAAAGAAGGTAACTAGATCCCGAGAGAGCTGATAATAAAGAATGATTTAATATTAGTGTGGTGTGGGTGGCCAAGTGTGGAACACCAAAAATATTAAGAGAAGTGGTAAGGTTTTATAGAAATCACTTATCTTAGGAATCACTAAGGTCACCACATAATATGATTGAAGGAGGAGACAAGGATACATTTATTTTATTGTAAAGGGAGCCTAAGGACGATCGATAGATGATTGCTTAGAGGATCCGTTGTGAGCGGAAAGATATTATGAAATTTTCTAAATATCTATATAAGAGATGACTCAGCTCGAAGGGAAGATGGATTCTGGATGTGAGGTTATCATGGATAAAGAAGCAGACTCCGTCGCTGACATACATGAGAAGATTTTTTTAACTGAGAGTTGATTCCTCAAAAGGACTTGTCTCCCTGGCAAATTAGATGCGAATACACTTGTATCCTTATCACCCTCTCTCCTCCCCAGGCATTGCTCTGATAGATCCTGAGTAGAATTTTGAACAATGCTCTTAGACTTCTTTATAGTCCTGATCTTTACTAGTCTACAACATATTTGAATCAACAATGATTCTTTTATGTCATTGAATAACAGTTTAAAGATACAATGTAACTTCTAATTGAAAATGAAATATGAGAATTATGCAAGTTTTCAACAGAACTTGGAATGGAAGACTTTGTTTCGCTGGACAAAAAACTAGAACTTGATCAATCCATCTATTTATAGTCCAAAATCCCGAAATGATAGTAATAATCCATTGTGGTATGCTTGGTGCAAACCACAGAAAATATGACTTGTTTCTCTAATGGCTTTAACTTCCAAGAAAAGGTTGGGTCTGTCACCCCTCAACAGCTCTTCAGGTAGTCTAGTCAAATTATGTATCGATGCCTGCAAAAGGTCTTCTTGTTCTAATTTTTTTTATGTTGTGAGGGCTTGAATCAGATGTAAGAAACCAAATTTTCTGCTTTGAAAGACTTGTATGATCGGCGTGATAGCCTAAGAACAGCAAGATTTTTGCACTTTTCTCAGTTATTACTAAATTACTCCAAAGGTATAAGTCTGATAGAAAAGCTTACCTTATTCTTTTTTAAAGAAAATGCAATTTTCTACAATTTGGAACCAAAACTAGCTCTGTACGACCATTATTTTCCAAGATATATTCTAAAGAAGAGAAGAGCTCTTAAAAAATTGATCATTTCCTCCAAAAAGTGAAAAAAATTCCTTACTTATTTATTCAGGCAGAGGGTGCTGGTGATTGGAACCTTTATTTGTGTAGTGTCACAAAATGCTACCTATTTTCCACTCTGCTGGACACCATTTCTAACCAGTTTCTGTCACGCATATTGTGCTAATGGTGAACAGCATGTGGATATGAGGCCTTCTGGAATCATTCGAGATAACACAAATGTGGAAAAACTAAGAAACTGGTTCGTTCTACATCCTCCATTCCCCTGTAACTGAAATTGATGTCTCTCAGTAGTGGTTGAGTGAGAGGTCCTTATATAAGTAGCCACGTGGCCCAACAACTTGGAACAGTAGGAGTTTGGAACAGAGACTAAACGTTGGGAACACGTTTGACAAAGTAGCTTTCAAACAGAAAAACAATGTATCCACTTTGGCATTGTTCATTAGATTGAATTTCCCAAAAAAAGAGTAATCGTTGATCCACTTATAATTTTTTAGCTTGTTTGCCGTAACCAAGTCAAGCAGCAGTCGGACAAGGATTTACAAGAACATTTCAAGTAGGAATTGGTACCGTTCCCATTGTCCTTGTTTAATGAAGAGGGGAGCGGAAGGGAACAAAACCCCCCCTTATTACTCTGCTTACACTCCTCTCTTCATCCACACGTCAATAAATGCCAACGGTTTGTAGGGATGATGGCTACCTTGTGCACAAAGTGAGACCACTTTGTCAGCCAGTGGAAAAGTTTTTAGGCTATTACGCCGTTTGCACACGTCTTTCGAAGCTGCAAATTTGGTTTCTTGCTACTGATTTAGGTCCTCAAAACTTCACATGCCAACCGTTTTCGATGGTTACCCTGAAGATGCCGACAACCGGAACACGAAAACAATGGAACGACTCCGGCGGTGTGATGCTCACTCAACGTACGAAATAACATTTGAGGAATCAACCGTCGTTCAGGTTCCTCAAAATAATGTGTTGGGTAACGTTGGGAAAACAAGAGATGCCTCATAGCACTTCTGTGTCACACCTTTGAGCAGCAGGGCATAAAAGTGGCTGTTGCACACGAAGAAACATTTCATAGGGTTCTGACCTATTATTTATTCCATGAAGATTTTATTACAATTTAATAATTACCACTTGAACATTTTTTTTAAGTTTTGAGTACAATAATTTCTTTTGGTTTAGTTCATCCGGACTGCATTATATATTTATTCTTTTTATTAGAATTTAACAATTACAACTTGAACAGTTTTTTTCGTGTTTTTCTCAAAATGCAATTTTTAATGTTTTTGGTTATCTATCCATTTTAAGAAAACCATTGAGCCTAAAGATTATCTTAGGGGCTGAAATGAAAGCTAATTAAATTTACATCAAATTCATTTTGTATGAATGGTGCCGTAGCAGGAATATTTTTGACGATATTTTACTAAATAAGAGACGATAACGAAAATGGTCAATTTCTGAAAAGCTATATCTTAGAAAATAATGTTTTTGCAGAGCGCATTTTTGTTTTAAATTGTAGAAAATGTTATATTCTTTAAAAAAGAATAAAGGAAGCTTTTCTTTCAGACGTATTCGTTTGGTATGTGAGCACTGTACAGTGGTCGAAACTGAAAAAAGTGCGAAACTCTTGCCGTTTTTAGACTATTTATTACGCCAGTCGCACAGGTATTTCGAAGCTGGAAATTTGGTTTCTTAATATTGATTTAGGTCTTCACAACATATTAAAAAATTATAACTACGAAACCTTTTGTATCACAACTTCCTTTTCATGTATAATATGACTGGATGGAATATTTGCAACTACAGGATAGAGGAAAAATTGCCGTAATTTACTCTTTATGAAGATAAACTGAAAGCCTAACAGTGAGAGACAGCCTCAAGGAAAATGTTATAATATCTAACAAAGCTTTCCCTTTTTTTGTAAAGAACCATGAAGTATTCACACCCTAGTCAGTGAAACCAGTCAGGCTTATAGAATGCCACTCTTGATAAGTATTGACGAACATAAAAACAGATTGAGAATAGAACTCGCACAGAATTTCTATGTCCCACAAAATCTTTTCTTATAATCAGCTGAATCGATTTTCGTCCCAATGGCAGATATTAACCTCTTTATTTTGTATACTTATTTCATAAGAAACTAGTACACTTCTGTTTACGTTGGATCTTATATTTTTTTGTATCCATGTCTGTTACATATACCTGTTTTATCTCTACTTTTATCAAATGTTACATAATAATATCAATTCATTAACTACCCACTTTGCACCTGTGTTCATCTCCTTTAGTTTTTCATATTTCATCATATTTGACCTAACTATTGTATTACCAATCATGTTTAACACTCGAACTCTTTTCTTGTTAACACGACCTGCTGGTGTCATAGTCATACATAGTTTGTTGGAACGTTGTCCATGAATAAACTTGCTGAAAACATAACTCTTCCTCATCGACTCAAGCCGATCTCCTAACAAAAACCTCAACTCATATAAATATGTTATATTTCATGTGTTAGATGGTTCTGCATTTAAAATGAAATATTTTGTTCCAAAGTACCTATTAGTTTTTTCCCAATTACTTAATAAGTACAGGGGTTATATTTTAATAAAACACGCGTGGGGTGGCTCGGGGACGAACCTTGACTTATAACTTTATATTGTTTTTTAAACTCCAACTTCCTTAATTTCGTTTGTGTTTTTTAAAAAAAGACTATTTAGTTTATAATTGATGTTAGCTATATATAGTTGTATTTAGTTAAGAATAGTTGTCTGCTTCATGTTAGGAAGCTTTTGAGTTCAAATTCCTAATTTTAAAGTGAGTTTATTTCATTTCCTTAAATAGAAGTGAGCGGCTTCCGGTTGGATAACCCACCTTTTCGACTTAACAAAGCATAAATAATTAAACAAACAAACAATATTTTAGTGGGGGAAAAAAGTTGTAATATGAAGGGGAAAAGAGAAGGATTCTAGTACGAATTAATAAAATTGTTAATTATATTACGTGTACCTACTCTCAAAATAGAAAAACGAAAATAGTTTAAATCGTATGCAAGTATAACATGGCATTACAGGAAATACAAAAATAATTTGTAAATAGATTCGCCTGAGGATATATAATTATCTGTGAATTTGAAGGGGCTATGGAAGGAAAAAATGGCATTACTATAAGTAGTAGGTGGGGTAGAGCGATACATATATTTTATCATAACTTTTCATGTGATGTTACCAATAAATCCAATATATGTATATTAATAACTAAAGATTTTATTTTGGCCATTAAAAATATTTAAAAGATATTATACGTTAATGATATTATTGTGGGGCGGGAGATTTTTCAAGGACTAAGCGTGAAAATGAGACGTTGTGTTAGTTGTCATATTTGGGCGTTGGCTAAACTGATTGTGGTCATTAGTAGTTAGAAATGTTAAGGTAGATAATTTGGTGGTTACAGGGGTTGGCTTTAATAGTGACATTTATGGTAGTGCTAGGTCCAACGAACAGATAGTTAGTACAAACATCTATTACCTACAATATCTATTTCGAAGTTTTCGTCAGAACAGGGAATAAATCATTCTTAGGTAAGCTTTTATTGTATATTTTTTTTGTAGCTTTCTTCGGTAGATTACAGAACTGTTACTGTTACTGATAACTTCAAACAGCCGAATACTAAATGTATGGAATTTCACAGTTATCATTAGTCGGGATTCCTCATTTGAGAAAGGTTTGACCTCAACTTCATGTCAAGTAAAAATTAGAAGGTAATTTTTACTGTTTTAGATATCATAGTCTTCATTTCCTGGGTGACTTTTTCTTGTTTGGCTTAACCTGCCTTCTGTTTTTGAAATGTTATTTTATGTGAAATTTACTCCAGTTTCAATATTGAGTCTGAAATACTGTTTAACTTATTCATTATGTATTATTCTGAAGAAATTACTTAAATATCTAAAACTTTTTTTTGTGTACCACTCTATTTCTAGGCATTGAGATTGTTGGCTAGTAGTCATAACATTCGAAAGTAGTAATATTAGCTATTTTTTTTATTCTAAAATCAACTTGGATTGCTGACAGAATATGCTAAATTTTCATCCGATTTTGTTTGTGGGCTATATTTTGATGTTGAGTTTAGTGTAAGCAAGCAATCAACTCTTCGGAACTGATACATACATGTATGTTGAATCATCATCTACCGTTAAATATTAAAGTACACATCTGAGTAATATTTAAATAAAACTCATTCTTTTCACAATGTTCATTGTGATGAAAATCACTGACATCATCAGTTACTCACTAGTTTTCTTAGTATGAAATGTCAGTTTTTACTTGGATGTCTAGCTGTACCTTGGCGGGCTTTAATACTTTTGGATTAGTGCCAGTCGTGGAAATATTTTAATAAGACACCTCTGTCTCTCCACAATATTCTTTACTTTGATAAATGTCCTTTATAATTATGAACCGTCTTAATTATTGTTATTTGTGGTTTCTAATGCTGCTGGTGTAAATTTCAGCAATTATTGACAAAAGCGAAAAATTTGGACATGTTTGGGATTCGAACCTGGAATTTTCTGATTTGTGTTTAAGCTGTTATTTCCTGAATCTAAGTTGACTAAAACAATTCACTCTTATTGAAATTCCATGGTTAACCATAAATTGTCCTTATTAGGGAAGTGTATTATTTTCTTATTTTACCTAATCATAGTTAGCTAGACGATGTAAACCAAGTTAGGTTAAAATTGTAATTTTTTGTTGTGATGGATGATAAAAAAAAAACCACATTCATTTCCCTTATTATTTGTTTGTTGTTGTATACCATTTTGTTACTCCCATGAAGTTTGTAAAAGATAGGCCGCTTTTTCAGTCTGACAAGGAAATCTGCAGCTATTCTATAAAGTCACAGGGTTTATTTTACACTTGTCTGCACATCAGACTCCGAATGTTTTAGTTTGAGCTAAATCCATTAGCTTTCTTATTAAACTATTTAAATCTCCAATTTGTTTTTTCTTTTGCAAATTTGGAAACAAAGTGAATCAATGATATTGTTTCTGCAGAAACATTAACTTCTGCTGAACTTGAATGCTGCTTGTTGGGGGTGTAGTATTACATATTTGGTCAAGCGAAATTCAGTGTATTCATTGGACTATGGGGTTGGATGACCAAGTGTGCTAAAACATTAGTTACAGCTTTTATGGACTCTAATAGTATAAGTCAATAAATTTAATCAATATTTGTTTTGTAATGCGTATCCTTTTTGGCATTTCACCTTTTGTATCTTTGTGGGCGGAAGGGTGATCTCTTTTTAATTAGGGCACCTATAAGTTGGGTGGGTTAAGGTGCCCTGATGGGTTTCCTTCCTGTAAGGAAGGAACATAAGAGCGGCTGGTAGTTCAATTTAACCTGGGAAAGCTTTATCTTATTTCAAACCCACATCTACTGCAGGGTGGCAATCTGTAGATAACTCATTCTTCTTGCTGCATATTATCACTCTTTTCTAACCGCGCAGAACTGCTGAATTCATTTTGCAGAACTAACGCAGAAGAACGTTTACTTCCCTGGGTGAGAATCCAACTTGGACTGTACCATTTCGGTTCCAGTGAAGTGTAACCTACATCCAAACCTACTTAGACTTTGATGGATTATTAAACAAACATACTATGCTTGAAGAAGAACTGAAAAAATTGAAATGTTGCAGGAAAATAATTTTTTATTAAAGAAGGATATTTTGCACAATTTTATTAATCTTTTTTATAGATCATTATTATGAACTCTGCTTGATAGCCATAAATGGATACAATAATTGTTTTATCATTTGCTAAATCATATTGTTTTCTTAAAAAAAAAAATGCACTCATGATTGGCTATGAAATTTTTGTAGTAGAATAAATTAGAGTTTTGAGAAATAAATCACTAAATTTCCTTTTTTCTCTACATGGTACAATGGAAAACATGGTAATTTCCCGTACAAAAGAAATTGTTAACGCATAAGGAATTTAAGAATTAATAATATTTCAAAGCTAAAACATGCCAAAAAAATTATTTATTTGAAAGCTAGTTGATAAAAAATGTATATATCTCAATAACAAGATTTGTATGAGTTAATCTGTTCATTGAATTCATGAGGTCACTGGGTGACTAATTGCTTTATTTTGTGAAAACTTCTTGTTATCAAGTTAAATTATTATTTTTCAAAAGTTGATGGTATCAATCTCCTGATAACTGTCACCTGATTAACTTCGGAAAAAAACTCAGGTGAAAGTTTTAAATATTATTATTTATACTATATTAGACATATATTTTAAGAAATTACTGGTTATTGATATTTTATGTTTTTTGATCAAATTACTCCAGGACAAAATTAGTCTATCTAACCAGCACTGGTATTAGTATTGAAGTCAGAATTAGAGATAATCTTCTAATGTAATTTTAGTTGAGAGAATTGTGTCCCTTCCTGTGTGATTGTTGCAATAAGTGATTGAGTGACTACTTTTTTTTCTTCTATTATTATTTTTTTTAAAGTTCTTTTCGAGTTCTAGTTTTCTGGAGCTTTAATATGGGGATAGACCTAAATAAATCACTTGAGTTAAAGCACTAACACTCTTAGGTGAAGGCTTGACCCAAAGACAAGTGGTCATAGGCTTGGGCATAAACCAATTGTCGGTTAGAAGGGTACTCTGTCGAACCAGGGAGACAGGCAGTAACCATAGGAGACCCAGGAAAGATCTGCCAAGGGCTACTTCAGCCAGATATAACCATTTCATACTGCTCTCGGCCTTAAGACAGAGGTTCCAAACCTGTCTTCAACTTCGAAATGAAATATATTCAGCCAGAAACGTGGTGATTTCAGACTGAAAAATAAGATGAGGCATCGACCAAGTGAAACTGACCTCCAGATGCCCTGCCACGGGTTCACTTTTTACCAGACTGAATCGAATAGCTTGACTTGAATTTTTAAGGCAATATGCAAATTGGACTATTGCTGATTATAGAGTGGTTTGACTGGTGGGAGTCGAGGTTCACCCAACATTCTCCAGATGGTCAGATGAAGGTGCTAGACACCTTGGAGTTTGGTGCCTCAACAATTCTCCAAGAGTAGTGTTTGAAGGTGGTTCTATAATGGTGTGGGCTATGATACGTTTGGAAGCCCTCACAGGGTTATATATAATAAACACATAAGAGTTACGTATAATATAATAAACTGACGGCAGAGAGGTTTGTATGTGACGGCTATCCTGGAGCAATATGTAATGCCATTTGCACCATCTTGGGATATGTTGAAGAGGCGTTCACCAAAAAATCATGTACCAACGACACTTATTGAACTTCAAAACGCATTATTGGAAGAATGGGAGAACATTCCTCAAGAGGACATTGTCCCTGTTATCTAGTCAATGCCGAGATGACTGGAAGCTGGTAAACAAGCAAGAGGAGCAACTAACACTGTCAAAATTTTTTTTTCCAATTGATTCCGTATATATGATTCATCCTCACTTTAAAATCTTACTTACCCATCTAATGTTGATCTTGTTACAAAAATATAGACTATAATAGATGTTTGAATAAAAATATGAGGTTATTTATCTATCTATGCTATGAAATATGAAGTGATGCGCTAATTTTGTCCAGGAGTATATATATATATATATATATATATATATATATATATATATATATATATATATATATCTGTACCTCGGAGGGATACAACACTTAAGGTATTAACGGGTGATCTTCAAAAATGTTTGCCGTCACCCCTTATAACAAATTGCATAAGCTTTTACAAGAGAAAACTTTGGACGTTGAATTACACCCTTTTTGATTCTTCTGATTCGTCAGTCCATTGTATTATGTGGGACGAATCCAAAGGAGCTCGTGTTGTATCCCTCCGAGGTACAGATATATATATATATATATATATTTATATACATTTATTAAACGAAATATGGCACAATTGAGGACAAAAACAACACCAATCCTGGCATTTGAATTTTGCTAAATGTTTTTGGCTCTTTTGAAAAGAACCAGAGTCCAGGATTGTTTTCAGATAAGTTTCCATCATTAACAATATTTATGTACATTGGTGTTGTTTTTTCTCCCACCTTTAACATTTCTGAGAATCGATATAGCGGGGTTTGATTCTTAAGGCCTCAATTCATTTAAAATTTTATTATTTAACTTTGAAATAATTTAATTATTTTATTTTTTTAGAAACATTTAATTATTTACATTTTTTTTGTAGTTAATTTTATAATGTTTATATTATAGATTCAGAATTTGAATGTGCTACCAGTTTTAGATACAATTTATTGAATTATGAATTTTATTACGACAGAACTGCAAGAGGACTCCGTAATATGTTAAAGGCACGTATACAGAATAAATATCAATTTATGTAGAATATTTAAATTATTTTGTCAAATGTTAATTGAGAATTAAATTTTTCTTTGAGCAAGCTAAGCCATATTTAAAAAAATATTTGTTCTACTACCTTATTACTGAAGTTTTGTTCATAACTGAGATTTTCCAAATTCACTGCAGTTTGTTTGTGCGAGTTGTTTATTAGAACTAGCCATAAGCCATTGTAATGAGCAATGAAAGTATTTCAAGTACTACAAATTATCCTTCTATACTTTTATACAAATTACCCTCTTAACTAGTTGTATTAAATACATTGAATTGAAGTAAAGTATTCCTTATTTCATACTAAATATTTATTACTAAATATTTCTTGGATTATTATAGGTGTACTAATGACCTTTTTTGTTTTTATTTCTTAGGAGGAGTATTTTCAAGGAAATGTCTGTGTATTTTTTTTACCAAAGAGATATCGGAAGTTGCTATACGGAAAAAGCACACTTCACTGCTACCGCCTTATTTTTTTTTGGATATTTATTGTGTTAGTTCATAGAGAATTTAAAAGAACTTTAAGTGTTTTCAAGAATGATATGTATTTTAAAGCAATTAATAACTCTGTAACATATCATTTGAAGTATTTTATACAGTCACAGTTAATAGTGCAATATAACCATTTACCAATTAACCTAATAACATTAAAAGGAATGTTTGCTCGTTTAATATTTTATTTTACAATTTTTAGGTAATAATTTTATGTGTTTATAGAACATGTTTTTTTTTGCTTGTATATTTTATTAAATTGCTTCAGCTATAGGAATGGAGACACTAAAATGACTCCTATTTTGTACACTTTCTATAGCTTAGCTATATTTTTGTTGATATTTTGGAGTGGGAAATGGGTTATTCATTTGTTAGCTATTATTTATGCTAAGTACAGATTGCATAGAAAAACACAAATCCAACCAAATGAGAAAGGGTATCCAGGAGTGACTATTTTGAAACCCCTCATGGGAGCTGATCCACATTTAGTAAGTAATTTAGAAACATTTTTTACAATGAATTATCCTCTGTATGAAATCCATTTTTGTATCGAAGATGAAAATGATCCTGCTGTAGAAGTTGCTCGAAAACTTCAAGAAAAATATCCTAAGGTAGTATCACAAATTTTCACTGGTGGTGCAAATGTTGGTGTCAATCCTAAAATCAACAACATGCATAGTGGATATCAAAATGGAAATCATCCCCTTATTCTTATATCAGACAGCGGGATTCGTATGAAAGAAGATACTTTATTAGACATGGTAAATCACATGAAGGATGATGTTGGCTTAGTGCATCAGGTGCCATTCACATGTGACAGGGGAGGCTTTGCTGGCACCTTAGAAAAAGTTTACTTTGGCACAGCTCAAGCTCGAATATATCTTGCTGCTGATCTTCTAGGAATTAATTGTCACACAGGAATGTCAACTTTAGTGAGGAAAAGCTTGATTGATGAAGCTGGTGGAATAGAGGCTTTCAGTTGCTACCTTGCTGAGGATTTCTTCTTAGCTAAGTCATTAACAGATCGTGGGTGGAAGATGACAGTTAGCAGTCAACCTGCATGGCAAAACTCGGGAATCTGTGAGGTGTCGTTTTTTCAGGCAAGATTGCGGCGTTGGGTTAAACTCAGAGTAGCCATGTTGCCATTGACACTTTTGTTCGAACCGTTATCGGAGTGTTTGGTCTTAGGTGCTGCTACATCTTGGGCTGTGAACTTTCTTTTCAATTGGGACCCGATTCTTTTTTATTTAGTTCATATTTTAGTTTGGTTCTTTTGTGACTGGATACTTTTATCAGTCGTGCAAAATGGATCCTTACCATTTAATAAAGTTGATTTTGTTATCAGCTGGATATTTCGGGAAGCATGCAGTCCATATATTTTTATAAAAGCTCTCTTAAATCCCAAAATTAAATGGAGAGCAAGGACGTACAAATTAAAGTGGGGCGGAATAGCTGAAGAGTGTAAAGTGTAATGTAATGAGTGAAAGAAGATATGGTAATGTGTATATTTATTGTGATTCAGCTAATTATATTTGATTAAGGTTTAATAACCTTCTACAACTAGTTATGTTTAGAAATGTTTATTATAATAATTTTTCAGTATGTTTGATGAGAACTGCCTCTTATTAAAAATACTTTTCCATATCTTATGTAGACTTGTGATCTTAGTATAGTCTATTGCACATAAATAAATTACTGAACTGAATTTTAAAATTTAGTTGTTATTTTTTGTTCTTAGATTTAAGAAAGGTTTCTATTCACTTTAAGGTAATTATATTTTGTTGCTTCTATCTTATTTTATTTTCACAATTACTGTCAAGTATTAAAAAAAATAAATAGAACAATTATTAAAGAAGAAATATATATATAACTACATATATATGGGCTTTCAGGAAGAATCATGATCGATTGTGTCATAAGATTGTCTTAGCTGATATTTAACTGAAAATATGTGATAATTATTCTGTTAATTGTACATAGTTAAACATTTGTTATACAGTTAATAATAAAAAAATGAATGTCAATTGTGACCTTAATTACCCTGTCATTCACGAGCAAGTAAGGTATCCTACAGGAAAATAATTTGCAAAATTTACAAATTTTATTTAGAAAAACAAATTAAAATATTTTATGTTCTCTACTGTGGCATTGAATCACTTATAAAGATGCTACATTTATGAGTATGGAGACAAATTGGTCAAGTTTTTGTTGGACATAATCCTTTTCTATGCAAACTAGTTAGTGATACCTGGTTTTAGACAGAAGTTGCAGACTTTTAATGTCATTGATTTCCCCCTTTTTTTTTTAAATGTTTTTATTTGAACAGTTGTCAATAACTGAGTTATTTGGTTAAAATAATTGCCAAAACCTCTGTAGCTAGTAGTCTTCCTGAACTATCACTCACTAATTTTAATATTAATCTAAACCATTTCATGACCTAAATGAAAAAAAAAACTAGTTGCAGTCATGAAATTGGAAGTTTGGGATGAAGGGGGAACCACGTATGGGGTGGGAGACTCATTACTAATTTCCTTATTGCTTACTGATTGACATTATCAAAGGAAATGGATCAGGTGGATAGAAGAGAAAAATTGCCCAGAGCTTACCATGTATTCCGAGTTCTCATGCTTCTAATTTCGTGATGGTGACTATAGAATTTCACCTTGAAAATTTTACAACAAAATTTAATATAAAAAATAAAATTTAAGATAGAATTGTGATTATAATAATATAATCATACAGATTACTTTCAGTTAATTTTTCAAATATTTGGTTTATATGGTTACTATTGTCGCCTAATAGCAAATTACTCAGTTAGTGTTCAACTTTCATTGTTATATATCCCATTAAATTAGAATATAGCATTGGCCATAGAAAGGTGTTTTTTCTCTTCAAGCAGGTGTTGAAGAGTCAGTTTAGTGTTTCCTAGTCCATGTTTGGTTATTATCACACATCCGTTTCTTGTGCCGACCGAGTCCGAATTTTTATGGACTCAGCTATTTTGAAGACCATTTGGATTTCTTAAGCCATCTTGACTGAAGGCGGTGAAATTCTATGGTGTTGGTTCCATTCCATTCAGGAATGCATGGTTAAAAGCTTGACATACTGGCAGAAACTAAGAACGCATTGGCCTGTCAAGAAACAGTCACTTAACTCGGTCATAAAAGACAAAAAGTAAGGTTGCACCGAATGGAATGAAGCCAAAGCGATTGCTCGATAATAGGATTTTTTTTTTTTCCTAAGCTCTCTAGTTAGAAATTCAGGATGAGGGAAAAATAAGGAATATTTGGGTTGAGCAGATCCTTGTACTAGGAGTACCTGCTTGAAGGTGGTGTGAGAGGATTAAGGAGTGTGGGAAGCCTCGGTGGAGGTTGGTTGTTGCGGTACAGTAGTGAGAGTCCACTGGTGTTAATAGGATATACTAAGCTGACCCATATATATATACCTCAATCTCGACCTGCCAACCTGGGGGGGGGAGTTCAGTATTGCACCATTAACCATTTATCACATGACAGGCTAACTGTCGTAAATTCCAAACTGTTTGACAGAGGACTTCCAAAACAACTGGAAGGGTTAAAGCCAGAAAAATTTCATAAAAACCCGCTGAATTTCCTTAGACGAATTCTTCAAACATTTATAAATAGATTATGTCGTCATTAATGGCCATTGTTACAGATGCCATATAATGTATCATTATATTTGTAATTAATATCTGTACAGCTTTTGCTATATTATAACAGTTTGTGACAAGTTATGATTGTGGTATGCGTTCTCAAATTGTCATCTATTATATAGTTATAATGCTATATTTATGTCCAATAGAGCTTACAATTACTAGTTCTTATTTCATTACAGTTTGTTGATGATAAATAACATTAGTGAATATGGACCCATCTATGTTAAAACTAGAAAAATTTGTAGTCGAACCCAATTCAAGTAATTTCGCACATTTGAATAATTCATTCGGAGAACCT
The DNA here is from genome assembly GCA_930367205.1 of Acanthosoma haemorrhoidale. Taxonomy (NCBI): domain Eukaryota; kingdom Metazoa; phylum Arthropoda; class Insecta; order Hemiptera; family Acanthosomatidae; genus Acanthosoma; species Acanthosoma haemorrhoidale. Next base: position 49,113,545 of record OV884015.1, on the reverse strand, counting down.
AAGTCGATAGCTTTTCATCATGTTTTATGGAAATCACTATATTTTTCATGTCTTACCAATGTCAAATGGGTCCTATGGGTGTTACTATCCATGAATCTAGGGTTAGCGGGGTAACATAAACACATGACACAGGCATAAAGTCAATGGTGAATACATAAGGGTTTCTGGTTTTGAAAAAAAAATTAATGAATTGTAATTATTTCTTATGGGGTTCATCATTGCTGGTCATCACGTGGAAACTGCTTATAAAATTAAAAAATGGATGGGTTTTAGCTGATCGAGGCTACAGACACAGTTTAGTCTATATGCCATGGGTTGTTTATGTTTCGGGCAATATAGTGAGTTCAGTGTGTGCCATTAGTTTTGATCTGCTGGCCAGGTATCTTATAAGTAGTTTACATAGTCTAAAATGACTTGTTAGTTAGTCGTGATGTACTTTTGCCAATTGATTTTTCAGTAGTAGTGGCGCAGAGGTATTTCACATAAGCTTTTGTAGGAATTTGGGCATAGTTTAGCGTTCTGGGGAGTGGAATTAACTTAGCTATGGCATTGAATTAGTGATAATAAATGAGAAATTATCAAGTTAGCAAACGTCGGCCTGAACGGTAAGGAGGTGCTGTAATATGAGGGTTTTGAAGGTACCTAAGGGTAAAGCATGGTGGGAAAGAGAGAATTCCAAAGAGTTGTGAAATGAGCAAGAAAGGAATGACCCAGTGATGCAATCCTATGGGAAGGGGTGTACAGTAAGATAGACAGTATCTCCTTCTCGCAGAAGGCGTCTGTGGAATTTAACCACAAAAGATTTGATCTCTAGGGATGGCATAATTATATTTCAATTGAGTAAGTGGTAATTGGGGGAGAAATAAGGGGTTAGTGAGAATTAATGTTTTAGGAAAGATATGAACTATTTTATAAGGAAAGAGAGGATCTAATAATAGACCGACAATTCTTGCACTTGGATCGCTCGGTCCCGCACACTTCCACAAGTCGGGCGATGATTAAAAGTTGGTTACCCCAAATCCCTACGGCCAGATATTGTGTACTTATTGCACGATGAACCTTCTTTGGCCTCCATGAAAAGAAAACTTGCCAAAAGTTCCTAGCGAACCCACTTTTCACACCAGATTACCTTGGGAAAATGGTAGCAATATATATTTAAGGTTCTCTCCTGAGGACGCATAAGGGTGACGAAGACATGTTGAATTTTGTGGACCAATTCACTAGGTAAGCCGAAGCCATCTCCACTAAAGACCAGAGAACAGAAAAAGTATCTCAAGTCTTAGCGAAGATTTCTTACTAGGCCACGGGGCTCTTGAAGTCTTGTTGATTGATAGGGGGTGAATTTCTGCAGCTTCTTAAAAGGAATTGCAAAAAACTCGGGGTCCTTTTAAGGTCTGGATTTTAATCCAGACAATTGCTTTTTTAAAACTTGACACCATGGAAACGGAAGAAGGAATCGACAGTTACTGGCTACCCTTGGATTATGAATAAAATTATGTCCCTCAAACGCCCACTTAAATGAAATTAAGTGTTTAGAAATATTAAGACCTAATACTACTTACGGAATCTATTGAGAACCAAATGTTGAAACTATTAGAAACGAGTTTGAAGAAATTTATGAAAAAATACAAGAACTAATATGTGAGAAGTTTCCAAATGTGAAAATAATGCGCTACAAGAATAAACGTTTAGATATATTTGACACAAATAAACAAAAATAAATTATCAAAAACTGGCATATTGATTAATCATTTTACAGAGGTACTATTGAAACCTATGAAAAATTAAAAAGTGGCCTAATATGAGAGACCACATTTCTTATTTTATCAAGGACTGGCCTGTATGTATCTTATGTGGAATAGTCGAATGAAGCTTTTTAAAAAGTCATCCTCCAGTTGTGATTCTTTATTTACTGATCAGGAAAGTTCGGAAAAGTATCCAACACGTCAGTCCGAAGTCTGACGAACAGACTTAAGATTAGCATGAACAGCTGACAAATACTGGCATTCATTTATACAAAACACAGACCTATGACAGGTATATGTCTTTTCTTGACACAAATCATGGGAATTTGTGAAGAATGATCCGCAGACTAAGGGCGGGAGAAGAACCCCTCGTAGCCGACGTGAGTAACTCCAATTGCTGACTAAGATTTCACAGACAAACGAAAAGCTGAACTATTTGGAAACCACGTTTCCTCTATTTTCACTTCTTACTGACACAATGCCTGAATCTAATTTTATTTCTCGTGAACAATGCACTTTATGTATGTATGTATTTTAAAGCAATTAATAACTTTGTAACATAATTGCGTGGTAAACTCATTTGAAATGTAGTAGATCATTAGAATAACCTATTATAACATTTCAGGATTCAATATTTTTCCAATGGACAACGTGTTGATTGTTCGCACTGTCAATGGACAAATTTTAATGTAACAAGCTCTTTCAAAACATAAACAATATTCCTTCTTATCAGTAGTTGTTCGAACAGTTATCGGAGTGTTAGGTCTTAGGTAGGGTAGGGGGTCACATCTTGGGTTGTGAACTTTCTTTTCAATTGGGACCCGATTCTTTTTTATTTAGTTAGTTTGGTTCTTTTTTGATTGGCTACTTTTATTACTCGTACAAAATGGAACATTGCCATTTAATAAAGTTGATTTTGTTATCAGCTGGATATGTCAGGAAGCATGTAGTCCATAGAATTTTATTAAAACTCTCTGAATCCAAAAATTAGGTGAAGAGCAAGGACGTACAAATTAAAATGGAGTGGAATAGCCGAAGAACGACCACCAAACTAAAAGTTGTTCGTTCACGACCGACTCGTTTGAGTTAAACTTAATTGTTTGAAACCTAAATCTGCTTGTTACCCTTAATTTTGTTGTGGAAAGACTTTACGAAAATAAGTGCATTGTACCGTTCTCGCAGTTTCAGTTAAATTGCAGCAGCATGGAAGAGGATTCCGGGCTATTTAATATATCCATATCTCCCGAAGCTGGAAGTGTTGGTGTTCCTATTTACAATGTGGTAATTTGCTTTTATGTATAGTTTATATTTTAATATTATATTTGTATATTAACCTGGCAAGTCAATAATAGTTTTAACATTCAGCTAAGTTAGGTTATTCATCCTTGAGTCCTTAATAAAACATACATTTATCTATGTGACTTTACTTGATCATTGTTTTATGTGGGAATAGTCATTTCCATTGATTCTTCCGGTTGGCAGTAATGCTATTTAGTTTTATGTTGTAGTGTTGGTTCTTTAAGGTAGCGTTTTACAAATTATAGATTCCTGTACAGTTTGACGTTTATAGGTTAATTTGTTCAAGAGTTATGACCTTGTTTTTTTAGTTTTGAAACAAAAATCAAAGGTGATAAATAACTCCAGAACAACTTCACCTTTACACCAAGTTTCATTTTGATCAGTTATTAGGATGGCTGTTTTATAGACCTGTTTCTTTATGTAAATAGCCACTATTTTCTCCTCAAGAGACTGAGATAACCCTGTAGAGGCATTCCCCCTTACAGATATATATATGATATCCAATATACAATGGTCACCATTATTGACTTAGTTATTAGGGTTTAAAAATGCTGAAGTTCATTTTATGTTTGGCACCATATTACCCGGACAGCCATGTTACCAGGGGGTTGGCTACAAATATTAATTCTACATCAATATACATTATGTAACAAATTTAAATTGTTTCACAATGTATTATTATGCTTTACAGGGAATACAGATATGTGTATTTACCTAATGTTGTTTTTTTGTGTTGGTAGGATTTAGTCTATGATTTAAACTCTAACAGAAATTCAGATGATGAAGATAAGCCAAAGCGTGCTAAAATTTCAAAAAATTCTTGTTGGAATTGTGGAGATGATGATCATAGTCTCCGACAGTGTAAACATCCTTTCGACAGTAAAAAAGTAAATCAGAATAGGACAAAGTTCATGGCCCGAGGGTAAGTTCAAATTATGTATTTAGATAACTTTTATATTTTTAGTATGTGACTTCAACATTAGTCATTGAATTGTTGCATTGAGAATCAGCTCAAATCGGCAAAAAAAAATAAAATATCAATTTTCATCTGATTTATTTGAGGGCGACGTTGCTAATAAGTTTTCAGCTAGTCCTAATAACAACAAAGAAAACTAACAATTGGCTGTAAATAACATGATTTCTTTTGTAGTTACCAGGACCTCCTGATGGTCACTTACTAGGAATGCCATCCACAAGTAAATACGATCAAAATTATGACATCAATTTTATTGTTAGTTTTTTAGATTAGAACATTTTTTAACTTCACCCATGATGTATTTTTTTATTTTGTGGTAAGGAACTGCTTTTTATAATCAATATAAAAAATGTATTATTTCACATAAATATTTTTAAAAATGATTTTTGTTTTTTAAATATTTCATTATGAACAATTAATGAACTCTAGATTTCACTCCACTGATGATAAATATTGTGGGAGCAAGGCATAGCCTGGGCTATAAATGTCCGCCGCATACCTCAGAAATACAGAAATGGCCGACACCCCTAACGTCACACACACCATTCACTAGTGGCTGACTAATCTGCCATTCAGTAATTTTTTAACTCTATATACAAACAAATAGAAATAACTCAGTTTTGGATGCCCATAATCTGACTGACATAATCAGCTTTTAAATAGTGTTTGAAATGAATTAATTAGAAAACCAAACGTAAGGTTCAGAGGTAACTGGCTAGCTCCTCAAGGCCACCTGCCAACTACAGTAACAACCTCAGTCGGCGGCTGTTCACATTCATGAGTTGTTGCTACCATGGATTTAATTTAATAGATAGAATAAAACAAGGACTTGCATTTGAAATTAAATTTTTCATTACGTACCTTCACTTAATATTATTTTGCAGTTTTAACGAATTTAAGAGGTACCATGTTGATGGAAAACAAAAAGCATATCCCCATCTAATCCCTGGAGCTATAAGTAATAAGTTACGAGAATCTCTAGGACTTAGAAACGATCAGCTTCCACCATATATTTACAAAATGAGATCTCTCGGTTATCCTCCTGGCTGGCTCTTGCATGCTAAATCTGAATATTCAGGAATCGAAATGTTTGGGATAGATGGAAATAGTAAGTCTTTATATTTTTGTTATTTTTTATGCTTATATATAATTTGTGGAAAGTTTTCCGAGCTATCTACTGCTTAAAATTACTATTTCATCCGAGGAACAGTAGACTCTTCTAGTTTTTTGTTTTCATTATTTAATATATATATATATATATAAGTTAATCGTCGGTGGTTCCTAAAAAATAGGAAAGAGGGAAATTAACGACACTCTTGAACTTCTGTAAAGAGACTGCTTTATTGCTTCTAGTAATCCGACATACATAAGATCATGGGTTGTTTACATCCCATGATCATATTAGTTTACAACATAAACTTGCCTCTGGCTTTAACTTATATATATATGTATAATCCAACTAAAATTGATTACATTAACCATGAACTCAATTGTATTTTTTGAAAATTTGTGGATCAAGATATAATATTGAGAGGTGTTTACTTAAAGGATTATGCCAAAGTTTTTAAAAATAATTATTGAATGATAGTGAAAAACTGTTAGATTAAATAGTTTTTCATAGACAATGCTTCATTTTTTTTTTTCAACCATCTCTGTCACCAAAATCACTTTTTCAACAAATAAACAAATTTGTAAACATCTAAAATACTAACTAAAAATCAGCTAGAAAGAAATTAAATAGACTGTTTGTTATTTTCAGCTGCCAAAACTTTATGTTTTAGAATATATTTGTAACTATTTTTGTGTTAACATTTTTATTGTGCACATAATCAGACCAGTGACCATAAATGAAATGTTTAGTTTAAAAAAAAATAAGGCATTTTGAATGCATTTACTTAAACAAAAATACTAGTATACTAATAAAATAATTTGGCCACCATCTCCCTCTAACTATTGATATTGTCTTTGTGCCCTTTCCCTTTTGTGGTAAGGCAAATTTAGATTTATGTTTAAGTTATAGTACTATTTAGATAAATAAGATTATGAACATTTTTGAATCTTAGGAATCCCAAATGCTGATGAAGAAGAGGGTGAAATTGGATTTCCTGGCGAGCGTGTTTCATATGATGAAAGTAAAGTTGTAACATACCCTGGATTTAATTCCTGGCCTGAACCGGGTGTAAGAGATGTAAGCTTTTTTACTTAATTTTTCAAGAAGTTAGGTTAAGTATTTTATTAACCTGGTTGTTATTTGTTCTGTAAAACCTGGATATTCTGTTAAACTCTTAAATGTGGTGGATGTGTGTGTCGAATACTAATATAATTTCCTTTTAGCCATAAGCATTTTTCTCTTGCACTCTGGCACAGTTCAACTTGGAGTCTATTTAAGATGTTTCTAGTGAGCTTCCATGTTTCCCATTTGTAGAGTATAACAGACTTCACATTAATCAAAAAAATTCTCAATTTAGTGCATAGATGAATCTGTTCGCACTCTCATATATTTCTCTGCTGTGACGACTCCTTTTGGTTTGCTCATTTTTGAGAGCTTATCCTCCGTACCGCCAATCTCCAAAGCAACTCTCCCAAGTTAGGGGGGGGGGGGAGGATTTATCTCTCTTTTGATTTTTTTGCCAGTGAGATACCATCATGAAAATTTTCTTATCTATGGCTTTTATGGCTGGGATACAGGAAACTATATTAGGATCATCAAAAAATAAAGTCATAAATATTGGTACCAATAATAATCTCTTTATTGGATTGTTTTTCCCTCTTACTCTTTAGAAAATACACCTGGTAACCTCTAGAGCTGAAGAAAGAGTAGTGGAAAGTATAATTTTGTACTTCACTTACTCAAGAACTATGAGAAGAGAGGTGCTGGATGTCAAAGTGATTAAAAGAGCCTAGTTAAACACCAACCATTTCCTTCTGGTAACAAACATATAATTCAAGGTGCTCAGGAAGAGAAGAATCAATATCCTCATATTTATTGAAGACTTTCAAAACCTGACAAGAAAGAAGAATAAAGGTCTCCCCTAGAAGATAAGTTAATAGTAAATGTCTATTTAATTCTTGTTCTTTAGACAATACCTAGAACAAATTCAAAAAAGTCCTTTTAGATTCTTGTTAATTGTTAATTTAGATGTAACAATATATAGATATGAGGTATAAAGAATTTGTTAGCGAAGAAAAGGTGAACACTGGTGGTGAAATGAGGAGGTAAAGGGCACCATAAAAGAGAAGAAGACAGCCTGGAAACAATATCTTAAAACTAAGTTCTCAGGTGATAATGAAATATGTATAAGGAAAAATCCTTCTTAGCTAAAACCAAGGTTAATGAAGCGCAGGTATAAGTACAGGTAGTAGGAGCTCTGAGAAATGAGTTGTGCCATACTTGAAGTATAAACCAGGTTCTGGAAAATTTAATCATGGCCATTAAAATGTGAAGGGTACGGTAAGGATCAATGTAATAAAGAAATATAAGGATCTTTCTCAATGAATTGTGGAGTGAAGTAAGAAAATTTACCACTCTCAACTTTTCTAAAACAAATAATATGGCAGTGTCTTGTAACCCTAGAAACACACAAATAACAGTAAATGGATAAGTTATCAAAAGAGTCAACTTATTCGACTGCCTGGGGGTCAGATGTGGGGAAAATCGGCATGCAGCCGAGATGAAGTTTCTTTGAAGAATAATTGAGAAAAGAGATTAGACAAAATAAGGAACACTAGGAAGGTGTAAGAGGAGGGAAATGAGTAATGTATTACCTTGCGATACTTACCATGTCAAATTCATCTCTGAATTATCATAAATCATATTTGAAAACGATAGAGGTTTAGAATTATTTGATTTTTTATTCCTGTTACCATTAATTATTTTTATTTGTCTAGGAAACAAGCAAATATGGTGCTCCAGAATTGAGTTTTGTTCAAAGTAAAGAAGAATTTATTAAATATTTGAAAAACCTGAGTACACCTATTGACCAGCATAAGATTTTGGCAAAGACAGTAACTAGTGGAAGTGATATGGAGGCTGAAGAAACTGGTGGTAAGTTGCTATTTAAATTTCAGCCAGATCAATTGAATAATTTCTATGACCATTATCATTATCAAAGAACACACATATAGAGACAAAAGATGTTTTCTCCCTACCTGTCCTGTTTGAAAGTAAATCCTCTCTCTTGGCAACTTGGAAACAAACTATCCATAGTTAAATACACAAACGTCCCTAATCCCTGATAAATTGTGCTGTAGCTGCCATAGGTAGAGGAAAGGGGTCAAGTAAAGCAGATGGGTTTATACTAACTGGCCTTCCCAGGGAAAGTGATTGTGAATGGTGTAATTCTTAGTAAATGTGCTTTTGTACTGAACTCAAAATTGTTGGAAACCATTCATCCTCACATACCAATAAAATACCTGTGTTTGTCTGTCACATTAAAACTCTGAACTCTGGATTTATAAAATTTGAAGAGCTTACTGTAATTGACTAATCCAGATAAATGTGGTTATTTTCTTCTTGCTGTTGTCTCCTCTTTCCCTTGCACAGTTGTTGGCGTATTCTCTCTAAATATTCCTCAAAAAACGTATCACACAAACAGTACAGTAGGAGATGCTACCTTGATATTTTACCTCATTCATTAGATGTAATGACCCTGGTTAATTACTTCAGATTGATTGAATTTATCAGATATCAGTAATTGCATGTTACATTGTCAAAGTGATTATAATGCTTCATATTAAATATAACTGAATGTTGAAACTTTTCTGATTTATATTTGTAATTAATTCATTGATTGTTTGAATGTTTTTCAGAAATAAATCTGCTGCCTGACGATGATAGATGTGCTTTTATACCTCCACTGCCTGATGAGTGCCTACCTCCTCCTCCTCCACCACCGTCTGATAATTTGGTAATTCTTAATTTGTTTTAATATATTTAATGAAATTTATAATGTCCATCCACAAATGTTTTTTAATAAAATTATAATTGTGACCCTAGTTTCTTGTAGAAGTATGATAATTGGCATAGAGTAAAATTTCCTCTTAATAATATTTTAAAATGAATAGTTTTGGAATCAAAATATTATACAAAATAAACTAGAGTTTATTTTTACCAACAAATCAGGCTTCAGTTTTTTTATAAATATATTACATACATAAGCTGACCATTAAAATATTTTATCTTATTGATAACTAAGTTGAATCTCTTGTTTCATTCAGATCAAGAGAGATTACTTTCCTTTACAAATATAAAAATATAAAGGAATTTTATTGTTTGTTTTTTCTTTTTAATACAATGTAAATATCATTTGATATAACTTATTTTTTATTTTCAAGATTGAAAAGAAGACTGACGATATTGATAAAGTTGGTAGCTCAACTATTGGCAACGTATCTACAGAGCAAAAGGAAAGCCCTGTTGCCATCTTAAACAGAACGATAGAGACTCCTGAAAGTACTCACGGAAAGACTAAATCAATTGCATTTGGAACTCCTGTGCTGAAAATTCATTCGTCATATTGCAAGCTACCTCCCCCGGAAGCATTCCAAAAAAATATCAGTGATGTCATAAATTTTGAAAATCTGCCAGATAGTACTGGCTCTTATGAAAAATTAAAAGGTGTTCTGAAACATGCTAGATCTAAAATGTCATCTTTAAGAGAGAATAAAATGAACAATACTTTTTAATAGATTATAATTCTTTATTTTGTAAATATGTAAATATATTTATTTTTATTTATATTTTTTTCAACATTCCTATGAAAAGTTGCTATTAAATGACTTCCTTTACTCTATTAAAGAGAGAGCTGTTTATTGGTTATGATCTTCGAGGGACCTAAGCAATTAGATATTTAATCATTTGCTTGCAGATTCTCTACTTACTTTGCAGAAGACAATGTTGTGCCTCTGGGAAATAAAATGAAAATCCAAGTAGAAAAATGTTGGCTATACTTGAAGTATTGGGCTATTTTTTTTTTTTTTAATTCAACTTATACATTTTTAACATAAGCAAACTGGTGTCGGCATGAGATTTTTTGTCATTATCTTTTTTTAAAAAAATGAAAAAGAAGAGGATTTATCAGAAAAATGTTATAGGTGAATGAAAAGATCAGTTATGTTTCAAAATGAGATCACTATTTCTGGATTATCATTGTATCCGAACTACAGCTTATCATTTAGGAAACCAACCATAGGCATCGCTTGGAGTTGTTATAGCTGCAATATCACTATAACCATTATCATAAGCAAATTACACTCTATTTATTTCTCTGTTAAAAAGTAAAGTAATCATTTGTTTTCAAATGAAGCTGACAAAAACAAAAATTGAGTTTAAAAAGGGGAAATGACTGATTCATGAATTTATTTAAATGAAAAATTGGGCTGATTACCATATCAACTATTCAGAACCCAAATTGATCATTAATTGGTGTAACTTTTGTTGTTAACTCGCCTCATTGGTACTGAAACTTGAATGTATTATATTAATTTTGTTGGTAATTATATTGATTCTGTGCTAAATATAAAAATAGTGAGTTAGAAATATATTTATAATATATTATTTTACTTCTCTGCACTTCTGTTTTTGTGTAGTTAGTTATTTTGTGCTGACTCCTGGCCAATTTATCTTGTTTAGGTAAAAAAATAATTTTTTTTTGTCGCTATTACACATATATATTTTTAAAATCCTTAGTTTAGTATAAATTTATAAAAAATAAGATTCTAAATATTTTATTTAGTTCTTTTTAGAACCACTTTTGCTCTTTTAGACTGAAGAAAATAATTGTATTCATTATTCGCATATATATATTTTAGAAGTGATCAGGGAAAAATTATTTCTCTTAATTAGAAAATCTTGTTTTATATGTTGACACTGTTAATTCAGTTATGTAAAATAATTTCATTTATGTATAAGTACATGTTGATGCTGAGTTATGTAAGCAAATATGTAATTGTAGTTGTACATTGAAGTATAAAGAAAAACACAAATATAGGTTTAGAAAGGCAGTGTGTGATAAAACCCTCAGGATAAAATATATGTTAAAAACTTGGAGTTAATGCAATGTTGAAATTGAATTTTCTATTACGCTACGAAATGGAAATATTCAATTATTAATATTTGTATTTTTTAAGACAGAATGATTTTTACATCATACAATACTGTATTCGAAGTAAGTAACTAATTTTTGAAATACATGTTTTTGAAAACTGTTTTTAATATTTCATTATTTATTCATATCCAAATACAACGTTGTATGGTAACATATTTTTTAGTAAAGAACAGTAGGCAGAGGATTTTGCCGAGTTCAAGAATGGCTGAGGCCAGAAATTTTATTTTCTGCCTTAATGATCATTGATCATTTCTCAAATTCTCTGTATTGTGTACATACTGAACATAAGTAATTTATTATTTCATGATCAAATTAAATTTCCTAACTACTTGGAATCTTGACTTGATTCTCCATAATAAAGTACAAATAAGATGTTTTGTTTCTCCAAAAACGGCTCTTGTTTTAGGAGGAGTAATTAAACTCAGAACTAGTTTATCATGAAGAAATTATGCTTAAGAATACCTTATGAGAGTTTCAAGAGAACTATTAGTTCATACCTTTAGGTAGATTAAGAAACCTTTATTGTCCATTTCTTATTCAGGTAATTTAGACTTGCTATATTGTGAGAAAACCTAATATTGAGAACCCAATAATTCATCTGGTTGAGATGTACTTCAGTTCTTTGAATATTTCATATTAACATAATTGGCTATACGAATTTATATATAATTTAAATAATAGTTATCTAATTAGTTTCAAACAATGATCTCAAATTATAATTGGATAGTCTTCATCGTTGGTAAATGTGAATCTTTCATTCTTTCTCTTCCCACTCTTGGTTTCCACCTTCTGGTACAACACATGACTGGTCTCACTCCTCTGAAAATCTGGAAAATCCTCAGGATGATTATAGTAACTAAAACTAATTTAAAATCTAGCTAAAAACAAACAACCTAAGTTTCCCAGTCAATCTGATGTCATTGTTGTGGGAAAAATAGTGGAGTCATGGTGAACATTGGGTTTGTAAGGTGATAGAAGAGTAAAAAAAACTCTGGTGAATGAGAACCAGTGGCTCACCAAGCAAATGGTGTTCTTTCACCTCTCGGAGGAGGTATGCCAGACCACTTTTTTCATTATGGTGTTCTGAAATTGTTGGAGAACTTTAGCTGTGTAGTCAGTCAATTGATTGTATAGTGGGGCACCGAGCTGTCTGGAGGACACATTTATATATGTATTATCTGATGAGTTTGAGATGCAGCGACAAGTTGGGTGAAGTTAGCGAATGCGAAAGCCGCTAAGACCTGTTTCATACTTTTTCTATTTTGTTACTAAAAATGAGAAATGGAGGTACCTATCCATTTTTATACCCAGATAGTATAGCACATTGAGAAAACCTCTCTTGTCCTCCTATAGTCTAGGATTTTAGCAAGGCTTTTTTTCCCTTTTCGAGGATGCAGTCGGCTTTCCCGGCCAATCCCGGCGTACACACTGATGTTTAGCTTATCCAGGCTGGCACTGATTACGTTACACTCGGGCTGTGTAAGAGCTCTTTGTGCACTCATGCTGCTGCTGTAAACCGCAATTTCACCGGAGAAAGCGATTACCGCAGCTTTCGTGTAGTTTGTCCCAACATTGTCAGATGTACATGCTGAAAAGTACCGCAGACAACACCTCCACCAGTGAGGGAATGGGTTTGAGAGGCAATCGCCCACACGTACGCTCGCCGTTCTGTCCTTCAGGAAGGAAACCAACATGGAATCTAACTGCTCAGGGCATCTGGGGAACAAGATAGCTTGTTTCCACGCTGGTGGGAAGTATCACAACATAAATTGTACAGGCTAACGAGTTGGGCGATCCCTCTCCTCGGCAGCTGCTTCAGCAAAACAGTTTGCACCACTTTGCCCCCTTGTGATCGGTTTTCCTGACACCGGCGAACCTTGAGCTACTTCGGGGAGACAAATATATAGTTTTGTCCTATCTCCAGCTGATGAGTTTCGTGGTAGTTCCCTATCCTAGTGGCATTGACTGCGGTGAAGTGGTCGGCTAGTATTTTTGCCTATTCTTCCGCTGTGTAAAAGGTATCAACGTTATAAAGACTGGCGCCTTCAGACGGAGTCCTTCTTAGTAGTGGTCTTAAGGATCTTCCAAAATTTAAATAGAAGAACATATTTACAATACAAAAACTGTTGCTCTCAACTGTTAAAGAAACATTTTACAAAATATTTTTGATTCGTCAGGCAATCAAAGGAAATTTCGATACAACGGTTTACGTTTATAGGACAGATACGAGACTCACAATCACCAGCACACATAGGCTGACCAGGGACCAGGTTAAAACAAGGGTTTCTGATTTTGAAAAAAAAATATAATGAAACCCTTAAAAGCAGTACTTCTAGAAAATATAGCATACACTTGTGTCCTGTCCCGTGTCTTGTTCATTGACGAACGAGCAATTGTCACCACGAACGGAGGTTAACTAAACTAAGAAATCCGTTTACTACGACGAATCCGTTCATTTTGTTCTTATAGATGACAGAATTTTTATGCTTCGTTGGTTCACAGCGGAGACATGTCCACTGCTGATCAGTAATCGTATTACTACTGTAGTGTGCAATAATCACACTTTGGGTTATATTGTTGTTATGTTCGAGTAACTCGTTAAATATAAACGGAAATCTTTAGAATTGATTACAGGACTATTTTAAAGTGTTAAACAGGTATTTTTATTTTATTACGCCACTACAGTTTATTTATTGTTTTCCTGTCTAAGCAATATGAAATTGGAGGATAAGGATGTTTGTTCGTTTCCAAATTGGTACCCATCTTTTAAGAATTATTCATTTAAATCATTGGTTATACCTGTTCCTGAAGATGTGCTTGAGTATTTGAGAAAAGATGTTGTTACCATACCAACTGAAGCAATTGAAAAGAAAATCAAGGGTGATAATATAGATGATATCACATATTCCGATTGGGACTCTGAAGATGAAGATGAGAACGAGATCGTTTGTCCTTCTTTCCCGCTGTTTAGTGCGGAGCTTAAGAATGTCATTACTGGTTTTGGTGGTAGTGTTTTTATAAAAATGAACTGGAGTGCACCTACTGATGCAGCTTGGGTAGCAACGAACAACTGTTTGAAATGCAGCAATTTACAGGATGCATATTTGCTGCTAAAATGTTCAGATAAAATTTCAAGAGATCTAGGATACACCAACAAACATTATGTTGTTTTAAAGAAATGGGAAGATATACATCCTGGTTCAGAATTTAGGTGTTTTGTTAGTAATAATGAACTAATTGCCATAACGCAAAGGAGTAAATCAGAGTTCCACAGTCATATATTATTACACAAAATTAGTATTGTTAATGACATTAGAGAATTTTTTAACAATGTAGTGAAAGGTAAATTATTACTTAGTAACTTTGTGTTTGATGTTGTTTGGAACTTGGGTTCAAGGATCAAACTTGTTGATATTAACATTCTTAAAATTAATGAAACTGATGGTTATCTTTTTACTGTTGAAGAAGTTTTGAATCTAGAGTTTGACGAAGAAATTTCACCTGAATTCAGATTTATAGGAGAAGAAGTTTGTATTCAACCTTCAAACTTATCCAGACATTTTGGTATGCCGATAGATTTATCATTATCATCGACATCTAATAATCTTGTAGAACTTGTTCAAACACAATTAGATTTGAAGTCTGATGAGAAATGGTAATATATTTAATGCATTTTCATTTTTTAAATAAATATTTTTGTCCAAACCACTTGTCTACTTTAAATTATACCACTTCCTTTAAATATGTAATTTTATTGTAAATTAGTTTTAATGTTTATTAAAAAAACATTTGAGGAACATAGAAATCTGCTCTGATCTTCCATTTTAGTTTTAGGTTCCCTTTCTAATGCCTTGTGCACATATAAGTCGGATGCATACAAAGAAGATGCATTTGTTTGAGCATGTTCAATTATGTTTACTTGACAATTGGTGTCTGTCTCCTGTAAATTAAATGCATTGACCTGTATCTTTCATCCCACATGGTCTCTTTCAACACAAGTTACCTAGTTTCGAAAGCATCCCCTCTTTACAGATATGTTTTTTTTATAGAAATTGGGAAAAATTAATTTTTTAAGCCAGTCTATTATCTTATCTATTTGATTAAAACAAATACTTGTTTTTTCAAAAACTATTTATGTGAAACAATAAGAATAATTTGTAAAGCTTTCATTTGATCCTTATGCTGGTTATATGCTTTTCTTAAAAATGCTCGAATGTTTTGTGATGACATATTGTTACACAATTATGCGATTCAAAAGCCACTATAACCTCAATTAAAGAAAAGTGACTATCAATATTAAAGGGAGAGTGTGGCTAGGAGATCAAATATCGTCTAAAATTTATTTGAGCACTCAAACATAAAATTGATGAAATTGACTTTGACAAGAAGGGTCGAAATGTACAGTAGATCTGACTGAATAACTTGGAGTTTGTAGGTGATCTTGTGCTTACAGCCAATGATCATTAGGTAGCTCAATTTATGGTAACCTGAAACATAATTGCAGAGAATTTGAACTGAAGATAAAACAGCTAAGGAATGCTTTATCTATTACCTGTCAAGCTAAGAGGCTACTGTAAAGGATACGGTGCTTTACCAAGATAAAGGCATAACTGACAAGAAGACTTCCTAGCATACTAATATTCTGTTAAGGGGTTTATACTGTTTAAGGGGGCTCCATTATCTGTCCGAGTATGTTCTGAAATGACCACAAGGATGATTTGATTTTAATGATTACATACAATAATACCACTTGCTTTTGATTAACACAAATGAAGATGATTCACAGCCAATCCTAATAAAATTTCCTTCTTCAGGATTGCTGTGTATCTTATCAAGTCTAACTACATATAATATATTTTGGATAAATCTTCACTTGACATATTTGAAATATTTACCCTCCAAGGTAATGTCCATTAAAACATAATTGTGTATGGTTCTGACCAGTTTCCATATTGCATAATAATTAAAAGTACTTTTTGGAAGATTCAGCAAATGTTTGTATAATTTAAGCTAAGCATTATTAAGAATTCTTGGATAGGAAACGACCCATACTTGTGACATGTACAGCAGGATGCTCTCGGACAATGCTTTATATAATTAAATCTTTTCTTCCCAGATTGTTCCAAGCATTCTTGTTATCCTTATGTTCACACTTAGAGGTTAAACAAAATTTAAAATTTTGGGGGTGATTTTAGTGGTAACTAGGTATGTGAATCAGCTTTTGTATGACATCTTATTGCATTGCAGATCTTTTGTATTTCCTATTTGGCCTTGATGAAATAACACTAATAACGATTTGCGTGTGTGAACCTTAAGGAAATTTTACACACATTACTCAGACAAAATGTTTTATGTTAGTATAGTAATGTACTCTTAAATATATTTATAGTCCCATTCCAACAGTGCCAGGATGACTGTATTGCCCACAAATAATAAGCTCTTATAATTACTAATGTTAATACCTTTAATATAAAAAAAAAAAAAGCAATATATTTTATAAATATTAAACATAATAAAGTAGTTAGAATTTCCCCATGTAAAACATGCTTTTTAATAGAACTGAGTGTTGTAGGTTGTTGTCTTAAGAGCTATTGAATTAAATACCCTGTTAAAAGACGATTGGTGTTATATTTTATATGAACTACTTAGTTCCTCTGTTCACCTTAATGTGGCGGTAAAAAATATTTGGGCTGTGGGTATTCATATTTATAATTATTTTATTTGAAGTTTTCATGGCAATGTAAAGGATACGAATATAAGCTTGGACATTTTATTGATTATACAGAATATAAGACTTAAAACTAAGGTTATATATAAACAATGTAGTTTTTATGCAATCGTGTACCTTTTACTATTATTAGATAGTGTGGATGTTTCTGTCAAAATAAAATAAATATCTGCCAATATATCTAAAGATAGAATAAGTAATTAAGTTAGCTTAATGAGATATATTTATTATCATTTTATGCTTATGGTATGGTGTTTTCTTTTTAGGAAAAAATGGCTAAATTAGATTTGAATATTTTGCCAAACATTGCTCTAAGAAATGAAGTAGAGAAAGGTACATTTAACATTTGAAATTACAACTTGCTCATTTATGCTATATATCAGATAAATTTCCATTTTAAATTAATATTTTACAGCTGGTTTATATTCGATTGAAAACATTTTGTTGATGGGAATTGACGAATTTAGGGAAAAAGGTAATTTTTCAATCAATGATGTTAATATTGTCAAAGGCCTAGCAGCTAAAAGCATTCTTCCTCAGGGATTCAGAAGAGGTAAATGCATTTTGTCTTCAAAAAACCTGGAACTTATGGATATTATTGATGCATTTGGCTGGCTGGTTCACTCCCTTTGCCCCTTTCTGATAGTCTCATTTCTGTCAACGCGTACAAGTTAATTTGTCTAGGAGAATAGGCTATGCAATCTTGAAGATTTAAGAGTTTTGGAAAAAGCTAAATGCATCAAGAATTCAAGTAAATAAAATTAACGATCTTTTTCTAGACAAAATGATAATTATGTTTTTTACTTCACATAGTGATTTCTGTAGAAACTCCCCTGAAAATGAAATGGAAACATATTACTCTGGATTGTCCATCAATTGATGAGCTTTTAGGTGAGTTTTACACCAAAAATCAAATACACATAATAGCTTCTTATACATGGAATGTCCATATACTCAATATGATAGGGATTTTTTAATTGTTTAGTGACCCTTAATTATTTGTTATGGGGTTGCTTCTATTTTTAGTATCATCAATCAAGTGGAATTATTATGTAAAATATTAAGCCTTTACCTCAAATGTGGGTTGTGCTTAAGTTGTGGACAAGATCTCGATGAAATTTGATATTCTAGGTTAAAAAACATAACACAAATTACATATTAATTAGGTGGGAAGTCTTTAAGTTGTTATTATATATGCTCTATATGGATATAGATAAATATATTTTTTTATATTACCAAGTAATTAGTTAATCACTTTCAGTTATTGGGTTGGCAGTATTTTTCATAGTTACATATCTTATCATGAGCTCATCATGAAATAAAACATCTACGTAAAATTTCATGTTGCTTTGCTGAGCAGGCTAGACCACAAACCACAAAGGCCAGAAAAGGGTTTCTGATTATTAATAATTAACAGCCGTACAAAAAATAAATCGGCAGGATCGGGATCCATACCTGGGACCTCCACAATATTCAGTCAGGGGCTCTACCAACTGTACTACCTTGCCTCAGAGTTTTTGGTTTAGAAAAAAGTAAAATAAAACCCTTAAAATGATTTTAGTGTCCACTTTTTTGGGTTCAAACATTTTCTACAATCAGTAGTGTGGGTTGTAGAAAAGTTTAGGATGGGTTAAGCAAGTTGGTTGGCTTGTTTATTGGTTTATGCATTCCTACCTGGTACAGAAAAGCTGAGTCTATATGTTACCTTAGTTGTCTAGCCTGATTGGGAATGCTGATAATCTTTGGTGCTGCAACCAAATGAAATCTGCTCCTCATATAAGAATCTAACTTAAACTAGATTGTAAATTTTTTTTTTTTTTTTTTTCCTCCAATTCCCATTTTTTTTAATATTTCTTCTTTAAGCTTTTCAGACCTCTCCTCCGACCATAGCCCCTTATTATTAACCATTTCCCTAAATCCAATTCACAAACTGCCTCCTCCTTCATTTATTAGGGGCCCAGTTGACTGGGACCACTTCCGTCAGATTCCTACAGACTCTGTAGACCTCAAAGTACCTCTGAAAACATCCCAAGACCTAGATGATGCAGTGCATTCCTTCACTACTCTGATCCAGAGGTCGGCCTGGGAGGCATCGTCACCCCACCGTCACCTAAAAATTTACAATCAAAATACTTTACCTCAGTATCTCAAAAACCTAATCAAATCCAAACGCCACTCCAGAACAGTGTGGCAAAGATCCCGACATCCTGCTGATCGTCGCTCATACAATCAGTACTGCAGGCTGGTAAAGCGGCAATTGGCATCCTTCCGTTTCGATTCTTTCAATTCCTATCTCTCCTCCCTGTCTACCAGGGATAACTCCTTGTGGAATGTAACTAAGAAAATCCTAGATATCATCCTGTTTCACACCCACTCCGTCGTGATGACGGGTCCTGGGCGGCTTCGGATAGCAAGAGGGCGGAGGAATTTGCACTGCATCTTTCCCGTACTTTCACTCCTCATCTTACTCCTCAAAACAATAATCACCGTCCAACTATTGAAGATTTTCTCACTTCACCTATCCCTCTCTCACTACCACCAAAAGCCGTTAACCCCTCTGAGGTTAAATATCTTCTGAAAAAATTACCTTACCGAAAATCTCCAGGATATGATCTCCTTACTCCTCGAATCCTCCAACAACTTCCTCTTAAAGCCATAATCTTCCTAACCTATATATATAATTGCATTATCCGAACGACGCACTTTCCTCTCCTCTGGAAACATTCCATTATTGTCCTATTCGCCAAACCCGGTAAACCACCCAATGACGCCTCATCTTACCGTCCAATTAGCCTACTCCCTATCCTCTCAAAAATTTTTGAGAAACTCCTACTAAAACGTCTACTTCCAATTGTTGAATCCAAAAACCTTTTTCCCACACACCAGTTTGGTTTCCGCCAACGACATTCCACTGCTTAACAAGGCCTTCGCGTTGTTGATCACATCTCCTCAGCCCTTGAAACCAATCAGTATTGCACTGCTGCCTTTCTGGACATAGCTCAAGCTTTTGACAGGGTCTGGCACGCAGGTTTGCTTTACAAACTCAAAGGAAATTTACCGCAAACCCTATTCCTAATCCTACAATCCTACCTTTCAAACCGTTTCTTCCAAGTCCGCTGTGGTTTGGAATATTCTAACTACTATCCCATTAAAGCAGGAGTTCCACAGGGCAGCGTCCTGGGTCCCATCCTCTATAATCTATACACTGCTGATGTCCCCTCTACCACCAATACCTTCTTGGCAACATTCACAGACGACACTGCAGTCCTGTCAACCCATCCAGACCCTGATATAGCATCCCAAAACCTTCAAAAACACCTTGACGAGATCGAGTATTGGTGCAACCAATGGCGAATCAAAGTCAATGAAGGAAAATGTTCCCACATAACCTTTACCCTCTGCCGCAAGTCCTGTCCGCCAGTCTTTTTAAATTCAATTCCTCTCCCTGTGTCTGAGACAGTATGGTATTTAGGCTTCCATCTCGACAAAAGACTGACATGGAACCCACACACGAGACTAAAAAGACAAGAACTAAACAGACGCTTTGGACAACTGTACAGACTACTTCGAAGGACATCCCACCTCTCAATAGAAAACAAACTACTTATTTACAAGGTTATACTTAAGCCAATCTGGACATACAGAATAGAGCTATGGGGGACAGCAAAAAAGTCGAACATCAAGCGCATCCAATCCTTTCAATCAAAAGTCCTAAGAACAATAGTAAATGCCCCTTATTACGTCAGCAACAAAACCCTTCACAATGATCTGAATATACCCTATATTCTTGAACTCATCCCTTCCAAGTTCATAAAATTCCATGGTAACCTACCCAACCACCCTAATTCCCTAGCACAGTCATTGCACTGCACCACTCATCCCTATAATCCTCCTCGGAGACTTAAACGGCAGTGGCCTCGTGACCTGCTATAAATAAGTGACAGTGGGAGTCCTGGCAATGGCCAGTTTCTCTAATCATGTCCTGAGAGACTGTGGCTCTCGCGCTCTTGGTCAGCCTCCGCAGGCTCTTATCCAGTGACGCGACTGACGTAGGGGCGTGGGGAACTCCCCAGGACTCCGCTTCCTCGGTACCTTCCTCGGGAGGTGACAACCATGTGGACTTGGGGGGCCTCTGGGCTGTTTATAAATATTGTATGAATGAGCGAGTGAATGATGAATTGTAAATATGGTATGAATGATGACACTTATCTCAATTACTCATTGCCTAATAAAAGGCAGATTGTAATTTTATCTTAATAAATTGTGGTTGACTGAGAATAAGCTTTTCAAAGACATAAATTTTTAACTTTGACCACTAATTACATTGGGGGTGGGATGCAGCCCTGATAGCGTTCTGTAGGTTGATGGGTCCTAGCTAACCTTTAGTTATAACAGAGCTTTGCTGTAATTTTCTCAATTTTTAAATCTTAATAGTTTTTATGTCTTTAATAGGAGGTGGACTACCTTGTAGAGGAATAACTGAATTATCTGGTGAAAGTGGAGCAGGTAATTGACGCCTGGTTAGAAATTATGGTTGTTTTATAAATTGTGTTTAGTTGTCATTTTGTTATTCTTTAGGAAAAACACAATTTTGTCTACAATATGCCATCACTGTTCAGTATCCATTTGAATTCGGAGGATTGGGATGTGGTGCAGTATATATCTGCACTGAGGACAAGTTTCCGTCCACTCGACTTCATCAGCTTTTGGAGAGTTTTCCTCGTGCCGAATCAGTCAAAAGTTCACTGGGTGATTATCATTTCAGTGATAACATCTATGTCGATCATATTGCCAATGCTGTTAGTAAAATATTTTATCATTCATTAACAATAAGCAAGTCAAAACTTTGGTTTGGTTTCTATTAACTTGGTGAATAGAAACCAAACTGGGTAATATTGGATATGTTAATATACTAGAGACAAGTCATTAGGATAGCCTGATCTTTCCCTTGCCTCTCCAAAGGGTGACCAAAACGCTGGGATAGGCTCATGAAAAACAAAATATCAATCAATTCATTACATTACTATGCTGATTAGTTACACATTGTTATAATGATCAGAAGTACTCAATTTTTTTAACATGAATTCAAATGAGACTCGTTTTCTATTTCGTAAACTTTTAACTGTTTTCTCAGGGGATATATAATGTTCATGTGTTGATGACCAAACAATTTTATTCTGATTTTATCATATATAAATATAGTAGATAGAACAATTTTATTTTATTCCTGAAAGCCAACCAAATATCAGAGGCTAATTGAGATAAAGTTAAATTTTTTCCCAAGGTTAAATAAAAATACAAGAGTGAAAAGAATTTGTATCTCAACTACTTTAGAAGCCTTTTGTTGTGTTTTAATTATAGCTATATGGAAAAGTGGATTTTTAAAATGATGATTAAATGAGATTATAGCCAAATCACATAAATTGATTTGACTAAGGGAAGTGGTTAGATAATTACATTTGCATCACATTATGTTTTATTTATTAGTGATTAATATTAGTTTAGGAAACAAGTTTTTTTTTTTCTGTTTAACCTCTCTGAAACTGAATTAAAACAATATGAAAAAACCCAACAAAATCTGTTTACCGTCTGAAAAAATAAAACAATTAAATAGGTTGAGAAATATTGTCTTAGTTAACCTGAATTTGCTACTTATAGATACTTATCACATAACCAAGATATAAATTGTAATAAAATTAATTTTAAGTATTGTTTGTGATTAGGAAGCCCTGAAACAGTGTCTGTATTCTCGATTACCTAAAATGTTGAAGAGAATGCGAATTGGGATAATTATAATTGACTCTATCGCTGCTGTATTTCGAGGAGATTATAATGTTAATGAATCTATTGCTAGGGCCAAAGACCTTAGAGATATCGGCCTGCAATTGCATAAAATTTCAAGATATTTTGGTTCAGCTATTTTATGTGTTAACCAGGTAAAATTTATGTTAATACAATAAGGTATAATTTATCTTTCATGATTTGTGAATTATTTAATATAGTTTGTCATTAAACATTAATATTTCTTTTGGATTTTTAATTCAAATGGTACAATACTTTTAGTCATAAGTATTGAATAATTCTATCCACAACTGCTGATGGTGCTATAAAAAAAAATGAGTTTATTGTGGATCTACATTATCTGTTTATTGATTTATCCCCCCCCCCTCAGCTAACCAGCAGTATTGCTATGGATATAGAAGGGAATTAGACTGAATGTGATATAATGCACTGTCTACTTGTCGCAAGTGGTAGACAAAATATTCCCAAGAATCTTAGGTTGAAAAATAATTGAAGGAGTCCTTGAAAATATTCCTTGGAAATACAAGCGACCTTCAGACCTCAAAGACAGACCCAGGATCATGTTTCCTCCTTATTAAATGAAAAAGCTTGGGACTGGGAGAAAATAGATTAATTCCGTTTTTTTTGTAGCAGATGACAAATTGACATTATGTTTATTTTAACATCTAGCCTTCATTCAATGTTAATTAATTTGTAATAATTTTGAATAAACACTCATATAAATTCATAGTTTATATTTATTTTTAGGTGACAGATGCTGTTGATTTAGATATGACAATACCTTGCCTAGGGTTAGCCTGGGCTAATCTTGTGACAACAAAGCTACAAGTGAAATTATCACCAAACAGGGACCGAACTTTTCATGTCCTCAGTTCTCCTAATTTACCCTCAAGATTCACATCTTATGAAATAAGATCATCTGGAGTACTGACAAGATGCCATTGAATTAACATTTTCATGTGCAATCACATGCTAACATAAATATTCAATGAGCACTTCAAAAGTCTTATAGCATTTACAAGTCTCATTTGTTTGATTGTCAAATTTAATCTTAACAAAAATCAGAGTAAATTATCTAAATTGCTAAAATATTTATTATTCAACAAAAACAGTTCAATGTTTCAGAAAAATTCAGTTTATTTCATCAATTACGTTTATGCTAGATTTGTATATTGGACTCTTACATCACTATTAATAATGCATAACAGGCGATTTTAATCTCCTTTGATCTAATTTTATAATTAGTATTTATTAAAAAACTTATTTGTACATATGAAAGTAAATTGACATTATTATTATATTACCATGCACCATTGCTAGCTTAAATTATTACTTGCCCATTTTCAGTTAACTTGTACATAAATAATACTTTTTTTAGGGTTTTTTTTTTTAAAACCAGTAACCTAATATTTTTGCTCTTATAGGTTACTATTGAAACTGTCAATATTGTATTCACTGTTTGACCTGAAGGCATGAAATGATGCCTAAGAACTACAGGATGCAATGTTGGTTGTGGCCATTCCTCTAAAGGCAGAACAAAAAAGTCGCTTTGTGCCTGCCCATAAATTACATGTGTTTAACGCAGAAGTGCTTATGGCAGCTGACACTGCTATTTTTCAATGGTAAAAATGACAGAAATAATCACTAGGTGGTAAATAACACTGAATTTTATTTATGTTCAGGAAATAAATACTTTTAACCTTTTGACAATTTTTATCTTATTTATAAACAATATATTTCTGTTCATGAACATGATCTACTATTATTTCATTATTAATTAATAGCCAAATAAAAAATATACTAGTAGGATCAACACTAGAACTCAGGACCTCCCCAAAATCTAGTAAGGGATCTACCAACTTAGCGGAAGTGTACACTTCCAAATTTGAATCCTCCTTGGATAAGCTCTTGGAATTTTTCTTTGCCTCTAAATTGTAAATAACATTGGGACCGAAAAGAAAAAAAAAATGCTCATACCATACCATTATTTAATAACATTTTTTGATTATTTATCATGTTTTAGCACTTGAAGATGGCAGTATAGGTGCAGAAAGGGGCTTCTGTGTTAAATACATGTGATTTGTGGGTTTTCATCTAAAAGGGACTTTTAAGGGGTTTCTTTCAGTGCCTTAACAATTTTATTGAACTGTTACTTTTTCTGTTTAAGTGAGCTGAAGGCAATATTTAAATTTACAATTATTAACAGGGCGACGTTGATTCTCACCAATGACATACAGAATAAACTCAGTATTTTCATGTTCTGTCTAGAAAAATATGGAAAACCTGAACTACTTTCAGTCTAAGTCCAAATACATATGTTTTTATCACAATCTACAGCAAAAAAAAGTGTGCAGTTACAGAAATGCCAGTGAAATGGTTTTTTTGTCAAGTTAACAGTAAATCCATAAGATCACAAGACATCCATGTCTTCAGAATGAGATATTATACTTATAGTGTTACCGGTATTATAATCAGCGTGTTATGTGCCTTCTGTAGCTGTATACTGTGTGGAAACATCACTTATAAATTATCCATCTGAATAAATACAATTCTGCTGACCAGACAGTTAATATAAAACAAAATTAACAAGGAAAAAAAACATAATTCAACTGACAAATATATTTAACATAAGCGACAACAATATTACATACATGTTAACGATATGTTTAATATGTACAATATACTAATAACAAATTTTGGTTTCTTCTTGCATGCCATTATATCACAAGAAAGGACAAGGCTTTTTTTTTGTCAGTGCACTTTCATTTATTCAGACTGCATGTTAGTACATTAACATCAAAGCTCAATAAAGCATTTAAAAAGAAATGTTATCAGGATATCTAGTATTATCATCTGTAAGTTGGAGTTCACCAGTATTAATAGCTTTACATAGAGATTAGCTGAAGTTCTAGATCTATTGTTAAGATATAGCTGTAAAGCAACATTAGAGGAATGCCATAAATAATACTGACTTCTGATGCTTTATCTAGTTTTGATCTTATTTATTAAATAACTGCCAGTCCGTATATATAAATACAATGTATACAAATGACAGGAATCGATTATTGTAGCAACCAATGAAATATTTCATTCACTTTTGTACCTTTAAATAAAAAAACTATCTCTCAATAAGTGAATCTATAATTAAATTGATCACAAATTAGCAAACTAACTCTTAAAGTGGATTCATTAATATTATTCATCATGAGCTAATATTATCTTGGCCACCAACATCATAAGAAATAACTTTACGGAATTATATACATACATATTATTTGTTAAATAAGTTCATCAAAATACACCAAAAGTTCTGTATTTTTCTAAAATATTCAAATGGCAGCTACCAAAATATTTCTTTACATATTAAACAATGAAAAAAAATCTATTACAAATAAACATCACAATATTACTTATATTATACAAATATAACAAAAATTATTTCAACTCCTATATAACTTTTTAAATATTTGTAAAATACATTCCTATATCCTTCTATATAAAGAATATATTTTGGATATGTACAAGTGGCAAAAGGAACTAAAATGAAATTATATTGCAAACT
Source organism: Acanthosoma haemorrhoidale (assembly GCA_930367205.1). Classification (NCBI taxonomy): domain Eukaryota; kingdom Metazoa; phylum Arthropoda; class Insecta; order Hemiptera; family Acanthosomatidae; genus Acanthosoma; species Acanthosoma haemorrhoidale. Next base: position 49,087,327 of record OV884015.1, on the reverse strand, counting down.
CTGTGCTTTAAAAGCCAAAAATAAAAGTGCCAGTAGAATATCACATATAATAAAATAATATAAGTTTAATTTGAAATAAAATATCCACTTAAATAGATTCTTCGACATACTCATAGATATAATAATATAATTATCAATCAATTTATCAATTATTTTTCACAAAAAAAATGTAATAAAATATAATAATTTTAATATAGTGTGGTGAATATGTTTCCGACACCCTAATCAGTTAGATGGGCCATCATCAAAAAGTAACTACAATGCATGCGGAGAAGCTGGAGGTCCACCTCCATTTCCCTTTTAAAAAAAAAAACAAGTAAATAAATTATTTTTCTTATCAGAATATGTTCATTGATAATTAATTAAATTGGAACAGTGGATCAAACAACACATTTGTAGCATATAATTAAGATAAAAATTAATTACTATGTGTATCTTTATGTAGGGGGGAAGGCATTGTAAAAAAATGTTAAGAAATTTGTAACATTTACTACTACTGTGTGTATTCGCATTTAAAGCGTAAATCAAATGAATATTACTTTCCCACAATTCATAAGAAATTTTATTCAATTTCAAATTTATTTTTAATTATTTGCTAATAGGAAGCAAACTCATCTATTCCATAACCCAATCTTACTCATACCAATTAAAAAAGATGGGCTATGCTTAGTCTGTTACAGTATGGTGGAACAAAAATCAATAAAACTTCTTGCATTAATAAATCAAATGACTTCTCATTTTTTTTTTTTTGTGTATTTTCAAACGCTTTTAACTGAGCTAAGTTAACCTCAGGTGCAATATTTTCAAAAATAACCTTAGTTAGTTCCAATAAATCACTGAAATAAATGAGCAATGAACTTATGTACCATTCTTATGTAGCCAAAAACTGGAATTTAATCACATGATGAAATAATTTATCACATGTAACGGAGATGAATTAGAGCACCATGAGGATGATGAGTATCATCTTTATATTGGAGGATTTGGAACAAGATGAGGCTAAAGAAACTGGAAAGGATAAAGGGGAAAAAAAAGAAAAATTCTGGCGAGAAAAAAGGAGAAACCTGCATCCATTCAGGTGGGAGTTGATTTTTTGCTAAAAGGTCAGAACAAAAGTAGTTAAAAAAATAATGTTAAAGCTAACATCTCTACTAAAAAAAATTAGACCGGGACAGTCTGAATTCAATCCTCATCTGGGAGAGCAGATTATATTACATGTGGAGTACAACAATGTGAAAACTATATTAATTTGAAGACTTCGAAAATAGCTATGATATTAACTCAGCTCTGCCATTCAAGGCCACATTAACCAGTAAAGAAGAACTATACATGCTGAGGGTTTGACGAAAATGGACCATTACCTAACTAATAAAATGTTCAACTACAAAACTAAAACTTTCCCCAAGCAGGAAAAGGCTATTCAAAAACAATTTCACAGGAAAAAAAATAAACATTAAGGGCATATTAATATTGTCAAATGCTCATATTAAATCCTGTCAGTTCAAATATAGATTATAACAAAAAAATAAAATAAAAATAAATCAAACATTAGGTTGGCTAAAGTTACATTAGTGGGTACTTCATTAATAAAATAATGAAACAATTTCCTCCCATTAAAACAGTCCAATACTGCAATATCTTGCAAAATTGAATAAACACATACAATGTAAAAAAAAAATCATCATTTGCCTATTGTTTTGAAAATACTAAACGGATTATTTTCTATCCATGAAATAATAATAGACATTTGGTATGACCTTCGCCTAACTAATCTCAATTATCATAAAATATCTGCAACCTTGCTCGACAAGAGACAATAATTGAATGGTAAAATGGCCTGTTCAGTAATACATTAATTTTTACACAATGCTAAGAACAGCCATAAATGGGAAGATGACAAAATATAAAAATTTGTAGAAATAATATCACGCAATTTTTAATTTTAAACTTCATTGTTATGAACAATTCAGAAAATTTTTAATGAACCCACACTATAGTTATAAATTAAATACCTTTTTTAAAAATTAATCTGAACCCTTGTACCAACCCTGAAAGTTTAGTGAGTTTAAAAGTTAACCACTTTTGTCATTTCAAAAACCCTGAAACAAGAGTATTTACCTAATGTGCATTAAGATGCACATGCCCCAAAATGTATTAAGATGCACATGTCTCAAAGTGCATCAAAGGTGCATCTTTAATGCACTTTGAGACATGTGCATATAAAACAAGAGTATTTACCTAATGTGCATTAAGATGCACATGCCCCAAAATGTATTAAGATGCACATGTCTCAAAGTGCATTAAAGGTGCATCTTTAATGCACTTTGAGACATGTGCATCTAAAACAAGAGTATTTAACTAATGTGCATTAAGATGCACATGTACCAAAGTGGATCAAACATACACATGCCCAAAAGTGCATTAAGATGCACATGTCTCAAAGTGCATATGGAGGAAAATATATTATTTTACAGCAATTATTTAAATCTTGACAACTGCTAAATTGGGTTGTGCAGTTTTTCTCAATAGAGGGTTAATAAGAATGCAAGTCCAACAAGTATTAATAATAAAAAAGTTATGAAATTAATATGAATTTCAAACTTACATTTCCACCATTTGGCTTTGCGTCCCTTTCACGGTTACGAATTGATGATGGACGCATCATATATAGAAAAAATGCAACTACCATCCAACATAGAGTCATCATCATAAATCCATCATCACCAGTAGTAGTTGGCTGATCTAAATAATATTTCACAATCAAAACACAAGAAATGAAGTAAAAGGTAAAAGTAAAATAAACCAAACAAAACAAATGTAATCTGGGAGCCAAAATAACTTGAGAATAACAATAAATAGTGAAAAACAAAATGGTGGTATTCTGGCCAAGATTTAGTGAAATAAATGAAATAAGCATAATGGACACAGACTATACCTACTTCGTCAAAGTAAACTATGTATATTTAATATGATATAGATGGTTTGCACTTACTTGGCTGAAAGCACTCGATATCATTACACTGGGACTGTGATTGTCTCAACTGCAAAAATTCTTAAGGCATTAAAATTTGATTTTCTACAAACTTTGAATTGTAATTCTAAAGTAAATAACTAACCAACAACAGAAGCCTTCTCATAGCCATTTCATGGCTCCATATGTTTTCACAAAGATCCATACCTTCATCAGACATTTTACTTGATTCCTAAACAAAAAATGAAGCAATATCAACACTTAGTAGGTCAAATATTTTCTAAAAGAATCTGTGCAACCATCAATGTAAGTAATAGTGCACAAATGTCTAAAGTAAAATTGGAGATTCTTCTACAGGAACCAAATGTTGACATTTGAAGTCATAATAAAAATAATGAGGGATATTCATGTATTATAAAATCTATTGTTAAAAATTAGAAGAAGAAAGATGAGTAATAGGATACTTACAGTTATGGTAATAAAAACCCAACGAGAAAGGTCCAATGGCGATGTCAAGCTAGTAAGACTGTCACGAAGAAAATTTGAGAAAGAACTCTTTAACTTAGATATTTACAGTTGACAACACAGCTGACGGACTCGGACTTGTTAGGCTCTCATTGGTGAGCGGGCAGCCAATCGACACTCCTAGTTCAGTGACGTCACTTACTGTCAAAATACCTCTTTGCAATTTTGAACTTAACAAGTTATAATAATTATTGGGAAATGGAAAAAAAAGAAAAAATGCCATGGTGATGAATTCGAACATATCACCTACTAGTTTAGGCCCACACTTCCATCTGAGCTAACTGCCCGTAATTCATCTACCCTGTCGTCTACACGACCAACAATTCTCAAAACGTCCACCAGATAGATTGCATTGCACAATTCATTATGTATACAATAATTGTTATATAATAAATGGATGTGTGTGGGTTCCAGCGTAACTCTGGAATGTCTGGATCAATTTACCTTAAATTGTCTTATAATATGTTACTGAGAGGGTAATACACCACTAACACCCCAGAGGGGTGTCGTTGGGGGGCATGTGTTAATAATAGAATACGACCGATATTAGTGTTGGATCGTTAAATACACGGTTTTTGGGGCGCAGGAATGGATACCGGCGCTCCCGATGCCACTATGTTAAAATTCACCCCTTATCAGCATAGGGGGGGGGATGGGTGGCAAATTAATAATGAATAAAATTACCACCGTTGTGTAAAATATATTTTAGTTTGGGGATCACTAAGCGGATTGATGACAGTCCCGACGACTTTTTAAAAAGTTTAGTCAAATAGAACGAATCCTTATTCATCATAGGACTTCAAATCCTAAAGAATCTTCTGGATTTTTTTAGAAACTAAAAGAACTTTCTAGAAAAGGAAATACACTGTAGAACCATCTGGACTGGAATAGCATCACATTGACTTATAAATAAGTTACCGGGCAGTCTAAGGAACATATCAATTTTCAAAATGCCTTAAACGGTTCCTGAGTCAATCTCATACAAACAGACACACGTTCCATACCAGGTGTTGCCCAGGTATTTATCCCAATATCCCAACCTTCTACTAGTCAGGCCCCACATTGTAAACCGAAGGTGAGCCCCATCACATAGTCTTGTATATATGTATTTTGACCTGTTAACTTCAAATAGAAAAATTGTTATTAAAATAAAATGATTTCCTAATAGTCTTAACAATTAACTGTTATTTTTCATTTGGTACTTACAAATTATACCCACTGCAGAAGGCAATGTTCGGCCAAATGCTTTGTCATTAGCAAATTGAGATTTAGTATTTATTTCTAGAGGCGAAGGTTATTTTATTCCGAGTAATGTTTTTACACAAAAAGATTTATTACAAATGCAAGTTTTGTGTTGATGATTTTACTGAAAGGTGCTCTGACTTTTCTTCGTAGTATCGGCTAAGTGCCGGTCGAGCGTAACCTGCTACTGTCAATATAGCTCATAAGAACCTCTCTTTTTGTTTTGTTGACTCACAACCTGATGCAGACATAAATAGTAACCTCCCCAAACTTAAACTTGGAATCGACATCTACAATTTAACACTTTTTTTATCCTCTATCCAAGGCTATTTCCAAAACATCGATCATATTGAACTTTTATCAACTACGAACGTTAATATATTTTTTTTAACAATATCTGGTGCCCGGCTCATTTCAAGTCAAAACCGGACTTTTGGAGCCTCGTTATTTTTAAGTCGAGCTAATATCAATTACTTCTTCTAGTTAGGTTGCAATTTTACAGTTTTTTTTATTTAATGGATGGGCAGTTTCTTCCTGTTTCTATTTATAATCCAGTTTATCTTCTCCCTGTACATTTTATATACTACAACAAAAAAAATCCCATAATACTGATAAGCGTAAATGATCATAAAGTTTTCGCGTGGGATAATTACACTCAAACCAGAAACTTACAATATGTTAAACTATTGTTTTGCGAGAGATAAGAACCTCGTCATATTCTATTTGAGGATTAAAGACTTAAAGACTTAAAACGCGTTGGTAATCGAGAGGATCCTCAGGTGAATGAAACATGGGGAAGATCATTGGAGGGCATTGGAGTAGCCACGGTGGCACTCTGCTGCATCAAAATCAAAGCCCCCCGATTTTGGCAGTATGAACGCGCCATAGGTTTTATGTCCAATAACCCAGATCAATAGATTAACGTTTCCTTAGACTTCAGGTCACGCACGAGTCAATGGGAATGCGGACAGATTGGGTAGAGTTGGTTTTATGAGTTCTTCCAGCCCCTGAACTCATGCTTATTGGCTACTTCTATCAATTGACGGCTACTTGATACTTTTTATAGAATATTTATTAGAATGTTATAGATTTGGGATTAAGTGGAAAAACGATAGCCTGACATGAAAAAGTACCGACAGAAAAATTATCCCATGGTCAGCTCCTTAATCATTTCAACATGGGTTATCAGTCATGGTAGACAGTGTAAGCGCCACCTCTCAACAAACTGAGCAAGTCACTGAATCTTTACGTGCATCTTTAAGTGTATCATACGATCCTTACTGCCCTAGTGTGTGGAATGTGAGGCCTATGCCATTGCGTTATTGGCTGGCAGGCGAGAATAAGATCTCCGTTAACTGAAAAATGACACTCAACTTCAAAAGAAAATCGAGAAAATTCCATAAAATTGAGGCCGGGGGGGGGGGACACCTTCAGTCCTAGGTTAATATGTTATGTAAACGAAATATACAAAATAAAAATGTTAATTGGTGCTTCATTGTGGAACGCCATATGGACTCTAAGGAGTAATCTACCAGTAGTAGGCTAATGGTGCTCCGAGGTGCTCACTAGACATAACGGATTCAAGCTGTTAGAGCTCAAGAGATTCTAGGTTCCGAACAGGGTAGTACCCATCCTGAACAGCATGCACCTGCCGAGGTGTACAGAGAAGATAATGATAGTGGCTTTCTTCTGTGAACGCAAGTGGAAGGACTTAATTAGAACAAGAGGCACGAGTTCAATGGTGGGATATCAGAGAGGAGTAGCACGAAGAAATTTATATTGTTTGTAATAACATGGTGAGGAAGACGCTGTAAATATTATATTAAGGATTACCTTGCAGGACATACTAAAAATACATGTATATATATATGTTAGTTTTTAGAATTTGTGAATACATATTGTAACAAAATAAAAAAGAGCATCCTTTGATTCCTGAATAAAACTAATAGAAACAAGTAATTACATAAACAACTAGTACAAGTAACAAGCACTGACCTTCGCAGTAAATCCCATATTGCTTTGGAATACGCACACAGCAGACCTCGCTGCAGTCCGGCTGTGTACAGTGCACTATACATAATCGGAAAATATAATGGAGACAAGGCTTGCTTCAACCTAGTGGTATGTAATATATTTGTATTGGATTCAAGTAACTTGAGGTTACTTGGATCTAAAAACAAAAAATAAATGTTTTAATCAGACTTGTTCAAAATATAGTCATGAGTCAATATAAGTAGGTATTAACCTACATTCCTGCTTGTGTCTTTTTCTAGTTTCTTTTTGTCCTAAAAACACAACTCTTATGATCTGATAACATCCTTTGCAGTTATAAGGATGGTAAAGAGAAATGTAGATTTCATATATAGTTCTTAAGAAAACAAAGGTAGTTTTAGCTAGATAGAGAACCACCAGTAAAATTTATAAGATATGAATAGTGTGGTGGTAACCTGAAAATGGCGTTACTTGGCACCAGCCACTTGTTCGAATTATACATTTTCTAATTTCAATGCTGCTTGGAGTATTGGGGATGCCGGAAAAAGTGAGGATGCAATATGTGAGCCATTTCCGATTCGTTCAAAACCTCCAGTCTCAGATCCACACGATCTAAATCCCACATCAGATAATGAAATTGAATGGACCTTAAAACGTCCCTTACAGGAAGATTTCGTTCTTGTGTCATGAAATATAACGATATTCCCAGTAGCAATAATAAGAAACGGTGAAAATGGTGCCATTGCAGATTTCATACATTTAAGCAAAAAGGGTTAGAAATGACCTGGAGAAAAGGACATTTTGTTCTTTAATTGTTGCGATAAAAACAAATCAATCCTCCAACACCACTGAAAAGGAAGCTGTGTCAAGTTCCAATATAATTTAACTCTTTGGCACCCAAGGGCTACTTAGAGGGAACAAAAGGGCGATGAAGTATTGAGGTCATAATGTATTTTAAAATTTAATGACAAATCACATAAAAGTTTTTTGAAATAAATGTATCTGTTTTATTTCCAGATCTACTTAAATAAACATTGTCGGGTCGTCACGTGGTGGAGAATAGTCTATGACCTGGACGATTGATTGGTGATGGGTCTTACTACTGAGCTATCTGACTCCGTATCTGATATGTATGTACCCAAACAGTGTACAGTGTGTGTGTAGGAGAAGAGGTACAGGCTAGGTATTATAGGTAGTTTACGAGGTTTTGGCTTGAACAGGAGTTCATACTTGGTATCTTAGGGTAGGCGAAAACCGTCCGGATCCCAAAAGCGAGTATGAACCGGAAAGAAGGAAGCTGGATCACTAGGAGAGACGCTGCTAGGAACATTTGTAGGGCCCCGGACATCGTCGTCTGCCTGGAAAGGGTCCCTTCCTAGGATGTGTCCTAGGAAAGTGTGGGGTCTGACAAAACCGGGCTAAAGATAACAAGGTTAAGGATATAAGAGCGTAGAGGATTTCTTAAATGATAAGGCAATATTTAGAAATATTAGAGCAGCTGAAAGTACCAGTTGTGAGGCGAGCTGTAGCTTTGTCGACTAAAACCAGAGGATATATATACACTCAAAAGCAGCCAATGAGCAAGCGTTTTATTTCAGCCAATCAACAGGCTTTTTATTTTGCCCAATCGGCTAGCTTGCCTACCACCAACTGCTTGGCCCGGCGACTCTAGGGGTTCCTGTGAACTCGTATGAAACTACGTCATTTATTGTTTTACAATGTTTACACTGTTATTCCTTTGAGTATTATGTGATTTGGCTATCTTATTCACATTTGTATTTAAATAATTAACAATATATACATGGCAAACTCGCTTCAATAGAGTAGAGGGTAATTTATTTGATGTAATTAGTGGTAGTAATACAGTAAAGTTACTACAGTTGTAGTAATACATACATACATATATATAACTTTTATATATATATATAAAAGTTAAAGTCAGAGATAGCTTTGTATTGTAAACTAATGCGATCATGGGACGTAAACATCCCATGATCCCGTATATGTCGGATTACAAAGAGAAATAAAGACAGTCTATTTCGAGAACTGAAGTTAGTCTTACGTTCCCGTTTTCCTTCTCTTTATCACATTCTACCCGGTGGCGAATAACTTATATATATATATATATATATATGTAAGACAATTATTGAAGGTGGGGTGAATAAACTGAAATCAGTTTCTCTGTAAACAAAGAAACGACAATTACAGTTTCTAATTATTAATTCTCTATTCACACTATTTTATTTTACACACTATTTACATGTTCTGTTACCTCACATAACCTTCTCTATCTGATAACTACTGCTCCATCTGGTGGCAGCCAGTGGAAGCAGCACGGCAAATTCAAATAAAAGAGAGAACACTTTCATTACATATATATATATATATATATATATATATATATATATATATATATATATATAGGTATATATGTATGTGTGAGTGTATGTACCCTATTTTAATAAGATATCAGAAGTTTCTAAACCCCCTTGAAACTAACCTCCTTGCTTCCTAAAACATCCTTTGTACCCGATGATTACCTCAGGTCGAGTCGATAATTAATATACAGCCGAGGCTGTAAGAACTGCCCTGGGGTAACTGAAATAATTTCGCAATGTTTAACTGTTATATTGATGCGTCGTTTTGTTTTATACTGCAAAATTAGCTCCTCAACTAGAGCATACTGTAAGTAATGTACAATCATTTTCACTTTTTGGATCCAAGTAACCCTAAGTCGCCAGGTTTAGGAATTAGTGGTGTGTAAATTAGTCGTACTATCAATACGACGGCTGTTCCAGTTGGTGGTCCAATAAATCCAATGGTCCAATTATTGGTGTATTGAATGAATTAAAATACTGTAAATGGTATACAAATAAGACTGCTACTGGCTAGAAAACGTTAAGGACACATACAATAATATTTTTGGGGTCTATAACTGTCAAGAGCGGAGCGTTGAGTTCCCCCTAGGTAGAGAGTTGCTGGCATCCAGTACAAGAGGAGGAAGATCTGCCATGCGCCGGCCGAAGGCAGCAGTCCGCCTCAGTCACCGGCATGCCTCCCCCGAAACAGGTAACTCCAAGTCCCCGTCCTCTTATGACACTATCTCGTATAAACTATTTTGTATTGCCCTTCACACATATACCGGCCATCCCTTAGCTTTTAATTTATTTATAAATGGATTGCATGACATTTTAAAAAGTACTTTGCCTTCTTCGAGTGGTAGCTGTAGAATAAAAAAAAAAAAAATGGTAATAACGTTTGGAAGGCAACGTTCTCACTGAAATTCAACAGTAACAATATGCTTGTGTAACCTGCGTAAAAAATATACGAAATGAAATACAAAGTAAATTTTTAGAGAAAACCTATAAATTGTGTATTTAAAGTCTTGTTACATTTTTTTTTTAGGGAAAAACGCTCATCAGTCAAAACCACTTAAATGGCCACTTTAGCAATCTTAGTCACTTTATAAAGCTTACTTTATACAATATCCTAGTTAGTCCTAGGTAGCCGAGGAGGCTACCTTTATATATCCATTGTAAGTTGCCAGGGATTAGATGGGAGTATAGATCATTAGCATACGGATTAGGATGGCCAAGGAGTCCAGAAAATGTAATAAAACAATCAAGACATTAATATGTACAATTAAGGATTGGTACTAATAAGTAGGACTTCAAAACTAAGTCTCTAGATCGAAAAGAGGCTAGTAAGTTTTAATTTAAGGCATTTTCCAAACAGGACGCAACATTTTTAGAATAGAATAGAAAATTTATCCCCCGACAAAGTCCCCAACGAATAACATTAATGCTCATATGGCAAATTCACATCTGACATTTTACAGATTTTTTTTTTTTCAATATTGCTTCACTCTGTAGTTTAACACGCACTAATTGCAGATGGCTTACTTGCCTTTCACAAGTCCTTTGGTTTTGTTTAAATATTGCAGGGAATTTTCTTTTTTTTTTTCCCTATAATAGTTCATTTCGGTTACTGAAAATTGGCTTACAAACAAAAAGAAAACTTTGGAAATAGCAACAATATTGACTGAACAATTCCAAATAAAATCCACATTGAACAATAATCTACTCGAAATTTCTGACCATTACGTGTATTTATAATTCTAAATTGTAAAATTTAAACATACATCTGCTTATTTAACGCCCTCAGCACATTTTTAGAATGTGTATAAATTCGTTTTTATTATTGTGACTTTTTTTCAAATTGAAAAAAAAAATGATCAAGTTCAATTGTTTATTTGATTCTTTTATCGATGACGACCGATTTGATAAAAACGTGCAATTATTATTACTGCCCTGAACTGCTTATACAGCCGGATTAAAATATCATAAAAAAATGATTGCCTTAATAAAGTATAAGTTTCAATAAAGAGCACATTTGAATATTAACTCTAGTTTATAAGCCTATTTCGATCACACCAGCTTATTTAATAGGTGTTATACTTATTGAATGGACATGCAAGATAATAACCTCGAAAGAATCTCCGAGGTAGTTCACATGAGCTATTAATTTAAATTAAAATTTTTTATTTAAAGCGAGTTTTTAAAAATTAGATTTAATTCATATATTTCCGGTTCCAGCCATTAGTGCGAAATTTCCAGTGACTCCAGTAAAAGTATTGAATCGTTGATGGTAAGGACGGTATTATTTTTATTTATATTAATTTACACATGAAAAAATGGAGCGCTTAAGTATTGTTTTAACTGAGAAGAAAAGCTCAGGATAATAGAGCAGGCGGAACTTAAGAAATATTGAAAAGTTAATTGAACCACGTTACCAGAATTAGAATTATTGAAAAAAATGTATGTGTATAATGAAGGTATTTGTTGATCTCACTATGATAACGTCACCTTGATATTTACTTTTCGCAAATAAAAAACAAAACAAAAGTCATTAATTAAATTCATCTAAAACTGTCCTAGAGAATTTGTCAACTATCTGTTACATTTTGATTTATTAGATTGCAAACCATATCCTAATTTTCATTAAATTCTATATGATAATATATGCACGAAAGGAAAATCAGTAATACACCTCAACTTACAACACTTTAACAAATTAAAATAATTAGTAATAAAATATTGCGAAACCGATTTATATAACCATTTTAATGACTTTACACTATGTACAATTTAAAAATTTTCAAAAATACTTTTAGTCTCTCCCAAAATCATTAACTTATCGTTACATCCTGCCTGGATTGCGTGAATAGACGAAACGTTGACTGGTAATCTAACAATAAATAAAATATTTTTGAAAAATTGTGTACAAAGTGTAAATTTTAAAATACCTGGTGGTGTCTCTTTTTGGAGTGTATGCGCTTTGGAATTGTTATAATTATAGTCCATTAAAGTCCCCAACGGTATTGCATATTATTAATCAGCACAACATGATATTTAATTGCATAACCTATATGAGAGGAAAGAATTTTTTTTTAAATAGTTTTTGACCTGTTAAATAGAATAACATGTCCCAGAACCGTAAGAAATACTACAGTATTTCTTTTGGAAATATGGGGTGATTAGAAAAAAAAGGCCGTTTTTTCATTAAGATTTTGTTGAAAAATGTAATGTGTTTAAGTGTAAAATTCCACTTGAATGTGTTCTGTAGCTATGCTACGTTTTACGCTGAATGTAAAGTTATATGACTGGCTAACTTATTTAATGAATTTATATAATTCATATATATTTACATATAATAAGATATATATTTATATAATTTTGAAATTTGAAGGTGATGGGGCTAACCTTCCCGAAAGATTGTAGACCAAAACTAAATTAGTCGAAGTTTCCCGTTATCTATATGTTGCATCTATATGTGAAGGGTTTATCATTTTTTTTTTTTTTTCCTTTACACCCTAATTTGATATATTTAAAAAAATGAAATCTATATAATAAATATAGATTGAGCTGCAGATGGCTCCTTATACTGCAATACAATGCATTTTAAGAAGTTTTTAACACTAATACTAACTCTGATTATGGTTAAAAAAAATTATATAATGCAAAAGGACTAGGTGATTGGGCTCACCTTCAGATTGTATACGGGGACCTAAAACTATCTTACAAACTAACTTAATCTTAAAAGAGTTCCCGCCTCGATTGCCTGCTGCCATCGATGGGGAAACGGAGTGGGGGAAATCGTGTTTACTTTAAAATGAACTATTCAATGTTTCCTAGTGCACGGCAGGTTCTTTCATCTTTAAACTCTTCAAGTCAGAAATATGTTATACACATCAAGTGTATACATTATTACACATGATCCCCAAAGTAACGAAACGAGGTGGCTAAGGGAGAAAATCAGTACCTTGAATATACTATGAACGTGGACAGGGGAGAGAGGAGGGTAAAAATCATTCAAGGCAAATTAGATCCATGGCCTTAGGAAACACAATTGGCAGATAATTAAGTTGAGAAGTTACTCTCAAAGAGCTTCCCTCCATTACACCCTCAACGAAAAATGAAATTTGTCGGGGAGCACAACTTCCTACTCTGGCAGAGTTTGTGCATTAAAACGGTACTGGATGCCCTACCGAATTCTTTATATATAAAAAATAGTATAACAAAAAGATAAGCACCAGCGAATGTGCAGTTTAAAATTTTGTTGAGTTCCTGTTGTTGAAGTGATTGGGGTAAGAGTAATAAACAGTGCTAATGACTTTGAAAATTTTCAAAGTAGGTAATAGTCATTCATGTCAATGTTTCATTCCTTTTGGTACTCCTGGGTAAACTTAGCGCATCACTTTGTTAGATAAACAGCAACTTATTTAGATATTTATAATAAAGAAGAAATTTTTTGGTAACATAGAAGGCTACGCAAAAAATCAAAGAAAATTTTACAAACAGTTTCAATGTGAGAATGAATCACAAACACGGTATTAATTAGAAAAAAATGTTTACAGTGTTAGTATCAGGTAACACCTCCTCTTGATTGTCTATCAGCTTCCAGCCTCGGCATTGACTGGATGACACGTGCAGTCTCCTTTTGAGAAATGTTCTTCCATTTTTCCAATAATCTTCAAGTTCAGCAAGTGCTGTTAGTGCATGATTTCCAGGTCTGATACGCTTCTTCAGCATATCCCACACGTGCTCTGTCGGATTAAGGTCCGGACTTCTAGCAGGAAGGACCAGAACATTAATATCTAATCAGGTAGTCACAATAGCAATGGTCTCTCTTTGCATTGTCTTAGTGATAAAGGACATTTTAACCAACAGATGCTGCAAATGCAAACCATTACATATTGCTCCAGGATGTCCGTCACATACCTCTCTGCAGTCAGTGAGCCCCTTTTTATTATGTGTAATTCTATGCGAGCTTCCAAACCATTACAGAACCACCTCCAAATGTTAATCTTGTAGAAATGTTCCTACCAATTTTATCCGACCATTTGGAGATTGTAGGACAAACCTTCACTCGTCACTGAACAAAACCCCTAATCAACTATTGACCAATTGTCATACTCCCGTAAATATTCAAGTCTGGTTATGCTTTCTGGGTGAAAAATCCCGTTTGAAGTTTTTACCAGGAAAAAAGAAAGAAAAAGTTATGCTTTCTGGTGAGAAGTAGACAGTGACAGAGTGTATGGAGGCCAAATTCGCTTCGCGGAGGCATCGTCTTATTTTTCGGTCTGAATTCACCACGTTTCTGGCCGAATGAAGTTCATTTAAAAGTTGAAAATATCTTTGGATGGTCTGAGAGCGTTATGAAATGGTCATCTCTGACTGAAGTAGCCCTTGATCGACCTTGCCCAGATCTCCAACTCCCTTAATCGACGGAGTATCCGGCTAACCGACGATTGGTTTATTCTCAAGCGAATGGTCAGTTGCCTTTGGGACAAGCCTTCACCCTAGAATTTAGTGCTCTAACTGCAATTTCTTCAGGTCTATCCATATTAAAGCTCCAGAAAACCCGAACTCAAAAACAATGGAAAATTATAAAAATGTAATCACTTAATAACAATCACTCAATAACATTTCTCTTGTTTTTTTCCTTACTTATCCTTCTAATGTTGATAAAATTAGCAGGATGTTGATCATGTTTCAAAAAAATAGTCTTCATTATAAATATCTATAGAAAAATATGAGAGGTGGTTGTGTATCTGTTGCATGCAATAAAAAAAAAGATGATGCGTTAATTTTGTCCATGAGTCTATATTTATAACTGAAAATTGTCCCAATATACAGATACCTCAACTAATATGTGAATGAGAATATATTCAAATCAAATTATCTAACAATTGGTCACTTTTAAATTTGGCAACTTCCTGTAAACGTTAAAAAAACGTTTAGGGCCGATAAATGCCTTATTAAAAATCAAATAAATTAATATAAAGTAATATACTTTAGATAAGTTACATAAATATAAAGAACACAAATTTTTTTTCTTTCATAGCCCCTTTAAATTTACAGATACTTATATATAATTATAGATCCTAAGGTGAATCTATTTACAAATTATTTTTGTATTTCCTGTAGCATCGCTACATTGTATACAGGTTTTGTTATTTTATAAAAATTATATAATGAATAAACAAGTTTAATGATATACATTATACGTGACTGGACTAAACTGACTAATAAAGGTGACGGGGCTCACCTTTTTGATCAAACTTAAAACTAACTTACATACTAATTCTTAACCTAATTTTTCTCCGACAGTATGTTGCCATCGATGCGGGAGGGGTGGCGGGGTCATAGTGTTAAACACTGGGTTGGTTAGGTACTGCAACGAGTCAAAAAACTTAGGTATGTTGGACCACTTTTCGCATGATCCCATTCTGGAAATGTTGGAGACATTTGGCTGTATTGTCAGTCAAGTGGGTATAGCGGGGCACCGTATAGCAGAGCTGGCCGGAGGACACATTTATAGATCATCAGTTTGAGACGAAGCGGCAGGTTGGGTGAAGTTAGCAAGTGCGATAGCCGGTAAGACCTATGTCGTACTTTCTATTTTATTACTAAAATGAGTAGAGGAAGTAGAGAAAGGAACACAAAATAAAAAAAAAAATCAGTTAAAACACCTCCTCATGGAGAAAAGCATTTTCATTTTGAGGGAATGGGTCAGTCAAGCAGAACTTGTTTCTTTTGGGCGATCAAGCTATGTTTTAATGGTATTCATATTATTTTACAGTTTTCATTGTTATATCTAGTATCTGGGTTGTACAAAGGTAAGTAATAAACTTATAACTCTGCCTCTAGCGCCCACGGCGTTCAACCGCCGGGTTCCGGCCTCGTAGGTCGGTTTTCCTCGCAGTTTGATGACTTTATGATCGATAATTTGAAACTTCATTAGTGTTAATCCATTATTATTCTAAAAAAAAAAACACATCTTTTTTAAAAAAAAAATAACTTGTGAAATGATCTATATTCATCAAAACCTCAAAAGAAGTTATATAAATATTTTTGCAATAGTTTTAAAACTTTCAATTTGTCAACCGTCTCGGAAATGCCATCTTAGCAATGCCACATAATATATGTGTCTATGGATGAATAAAGATACATCTATTTGACTTGTTGATGGTTACATCAAAAGTTAAATGTACCTATAGCTTTCACCTCCTGGCGCAGTCCCCAATTTACCATCCTTTCTAAGTCATTCAAAATCAAGATTTGTTACAAACCATTACTGAATAATTAATAAATAAACGAGATTTCTTTTAACACCGACCAAGCGTAAACATTTCGACTTCGAGTAAGTTAAATTGGATACTTATTATAATAATCATTGATTCCGTTGATTACAACATTATAATGTATAATTTAGACAAAATTGAAAAAATCCCCCCACCCCGGTGTGGACTTCCCCCATCGCCCCCTAGGAATGCTACCGGCTAAAACTATAGGGAATTGTCTTCTGAGTAGTACATCATGTATGGTATCCAGTCATAATTTTACCCGAAATAAAATTCTTATGCAATTTAACAATTAGTAAAGGTGCTGCATTGCGGAGTCCATCATTGAAAATAAAATTTTGGAATATCGCGATGACTGATTTACTACTTTTAATTTAGTTTTGTGTCGAGGGAATCCTGGGAAGTTTTAAGAATTGTGATATTCTGATTATTCATCTTCATCCGTTTGATCGATTCCTCAAGGTTTAGCAATATCCAAACTTATGTACATATTAGGTCCTCCCTTTATTAAATTCTTTATTATATCTTCTTATAAATAATAACCAGTAAACAGGAAGATTATGACTAGAATAAAGTTCAAGGATCATCCACAGGTGGGTAGAGGGACATCACCTTTAACAAGGAATCTGACGTAATATGTAAGGCTTGTGTCGGAAAGCTTCTTGTGTCCGTCGAGGGTCATCAATTGTCGGAAAAGGGTGAACAATTGTCGGAGATCAACAATTGTCGGGGGGCGTCACTAGGGGAGTGCCTGATCACTCTAGCCGTGGTGACAAGTGCGGATTGTTGTAGTTAATAACATGGACCATGTTCCATGTATGCGTTAATATCTGACTCCATTTATTGATAGGGATGTGTCCCGACAAGACACTGTGTTCAGGATGAGGTTCAGAGGTTCATAAAGAATAAGACCAGTTTTCAGAGTTCGGGCGAGAGATCGGCAGCGTAATAGTACAAGTCGTCAGAGGTCTGCTAGAGGCTGTGAGGCAAAGTGCCGTCGTAGAGGTGTGGCATAGAGAGAGTAGACTAGCGGAAGGCTGAGTGGGCTTACTCCCAGGGGCCCGAGGCCCTGTTCATATCGCGAGGTAATGCGGCTGTGGAGACTAAGAAACAGAGTGTCGAGTGAGCCTACCAGGGCCAAGTGGCCCTGGTGTAAAGTGACAAGAAGTGCGGCTGTGGAGACTAAGAGACAGAGTGTCCCTTCAGGGCGAAACTTACCGATATAAATATTGTAACCCCCCTCCCTCGTGGAAGGCGGAGTCTGTCTGTAGGTGGTCTGTTTTATTATCCCGTTGGTCCAAAAGAGTGTGATGTAACACTTACCGAGCGATCGTGACCACTCGGTCCCCAATAGGACTGTTTATTGCATGGCTTTTAGATTTTATGACTGCCGGAAGTGACTGAAGGTCTGCTCGGTCTATTTATGGCAGTCAGGTGGCTAATTCTCTTAGGTTTATTGCCGTACCCTCGATCCTCTGTTACTTGTTTTTATCTCTGCCGATCCCTCTATGATTGATTACAAGAAGTTTACACAGATTTGCATTTCTATTATAATACATTATGAACCAGAGTGTAGGGTAATTTACATATATATATAGTTAGCGCTTCGCTACATATCGCTACAGCAAGTTTAAAAAAAAAAAAAAAAAATTTAGTCATATTTATTCCTTACTAAATAAAACTTCTTTAAAGTGATTTCAATTTTTAAAAGGGTAACTTCAAGAGCATTAAAAAATATGTAAAAGAGAAAGAAATGAAGTTAATGACTACGCTTCGCTGATATGTTTTGTTTATAATTTAAATATACAATACAAATTTGAAATTCTAACCGTATTTTATTAAAGTTGGATAAATTCTAAAAATAATGATACCGAGCACATATATACAGAGTTGAAAAAGTATGTATATGTAATATATATGTATATATATGTATGTAATATGTACAACGTATACGAGATGTAGCAGTGACTTCTCTAATATAAGAGGAATACCATTAACACAGCTTTGTCACGGAAAAAACGCAAGTTGTGCTTGACTGGTCCGCTCTACAGGCAATTTTTGGAAAAGGGTATAGTTATCAGGTTAAAAGCAAAAACCAAAAAATGCAAGGTTTTAACGTTTTTTCTCATATTTACTAAACTTTTTTTGAGATGACAAAGCAAATAGAACATAAAGGAGCTAAAATCAGAACTTCCTCAATACCTTCTAAGTACATAGTCATTATTTTGAGAATTGAATGAATTGACTATTGACTAGAATCGCCCTATTAAGAGAAACACAATCTAACCGTCGTCCGTCTTCAAAACAGGAAGAAAGGAATTCAGAAATTAGACAAGTCGTGTTTAGTGGAGTCCAGTTAACTGCTTCAATGAAGTGGGAACTCTGGCTAGTGTTGTCTGCCTCATGCGAGGAAATACTCATATCTAGTAACAGTGCACACCTATCTAGTTGTAAATTATTGTAATTGTAGGAACTTTTAATTTATTGTGTTAACAGTAAGGATGGACCGCAGATAATATCGGTGAGTTTAACCTATGTACAATATATTATGTCAAGTTGTTGGGAAAAAAACAGCAACAATACTGGGTCACATTTTTATATAGCTATATTTCCATTAATTTTTTAAAAATCTCGTACGTTTATTTTCTGGTGGAGGTCTGATACATTCCTGTGCCTTGAACACATAATGTGTTTACACCATAAGAGAAACTTAAAAACTGTTTCATTTTAAAATTCATTCATTTTCCTCAATTCAAAAATATACTTACTAGACTCAAGGAAAAGTGGTTAAGAATATTGTGTGCCAACTAAAATATTGGAAAGTGTATTTATAGAATATACATATATATGCTACATACAAGTGAAACCCACTGTCAAAAAACATGATTTTGAGAAAACGCTGATCAAAGATTTTTTTAACTTCTTTGCTACTAACATTATTTTATTAAGTTATACGCACTGGGGGGGTTTCGCTTACCAAACAGTCTTAGCTGTCATATGTTTATTTTATATTATTATCCTGGTAGATCCTGTTATATGGTAGATACGATGTTGCAATAACTATCTTAATTTTCAGTGTGATTACAAAACATTGGGAAAAAAAATAACATAATTAAAGATATGACTTAGTGGGGTTCCACTATTCGAAATATCTCCTTTTTTGCGGTCAAGAAAAGCTGGAAATCCAGAAATCTATAATTATGGCTTAGTGGGTTTCATCCCACGATATAAAATAAAAGCAATTTTTTGGATACTTGCCAAATTTTGAAAACAATCCTGTCTCTTAAGTTCACTAGAAAAAAAACGGACCTTAAAATATAAGATAGCTTCAGTGCTGCTACTTGAGAAAGTTTAAAACGTAGCGAAACTGGTTCGACTTTTTTCACGATAGCTAATTTTTTCCAACTTCCTGTTGTTATATTTTAGCCCAAAACTAATCAGCACATTTGAGGCGATTAGTTTCAAAATCAGTTCGATCCATTTTCAGAAATTTTACAGGAGAGACAAAAAACGACCCCAATTTATACATAAAAACTAAAATATTGTAGACGATGAAAACTATCTTGAAACAAACATGAACCTCCTTTCTTTTCAAAGGTACCGACAAAATTTACCCACATTCAAATCCTTGGATTGTGTTTTTTTTTTTTTATACCCTGTAAAATTTCTGAAAATGGATCGAGCTGGTTTTGAAACTAAACACCTCATATCGAAATGTGGAATATACATTAAAAATTATGGTTGAATAGTTTTTATCGAATAATTTCAAATTTATCGCTGTCATTAATATAACATAGATATACACAGACATGTAGAATGACGACGATCGCCCCGTTATTGCATGAAAGTAGAGCCTCTTCCTCCGGGCTCGGAGAAAATATTGACAAAAACCCTTTTAAAAGTGGCCTTAAAGATATTAAATTCGCGATTTATATTCGTGGCCCTCATATCTTAATATTTTGGAACACATGAAAAATTTGAGCTTAACTTCTCTATTTAACCATTACATCTAACTATTGTGGGGTGTTGTTGAATACATGAATAATACTCCAGATGAATCGGACCATTGTTAAGTCCACTATTTAGTACATTTATAAATATAGATGGAGGTACGCGTCTCTCACTAAATAGGTTATTCAGAAGATTTCCGCTAACTAATACTGTAATACCACTGGAGCATTGACTGGTATTTGGTCGGTAGATGTACCTGCCGTTTCTGGAAGTACATGCTATTTAGATAAACCTACGAAAAAGTCCATCGTTGAAGGGCCCTAAGCCAACTTTATTGGAAGGAGACGAGGTAGGGATTTGCGGATAAGATGTCCCTTCATGATCTCTAATCCACACAAATCCAGAATCTTATTTCTCCTGGGAATTTATTTAGGGATCGCTCGCTATATAGATTCGATAAATTCTATATTTCTAGAATCTGCTATATAACTGCTTTATCTCATTATATTATAATTGCATCATGTGGGCTCAAATGGAATCGCCTAACCTCGTGGCTCCTCATTATAATTTTTAAATTGACTTTTAACCTATAATTTTTTAACTAATTACAACTTATTGTTTTGTTTTTTGTAGCAGACGACGAGGAACGAATACAACTCAATTGTGATTTGTAAGGTTAATGACCGAAGTGATTATCTGCACGGATTTAAAGCTTCTTTTTAAATATTCGTACTGATCAAACCATCCACAGCTATTAACCACCTGGTGGTTTTTAGCTCGGTTTATAGTTAGCTACAGGAGATCGAGTCAGTTTTTCATAATAAACATTAAATTTAGTTATACTTAAATGTATAAATTATGATCTAGTTAGTCTGACTTGTTGATGCAAGACTTAGGATACAAGAAGACAACGGACGGTTTGGACAGATTACTACAACACTACTATAACCTCACAATAAAAAACAAACATTTACACTCAACCATTGGGTTATTAATACCAATGGGACAGCCAAACCTTCGAAAATCAATGAAAGCATTGCAATTCAAAGTCCTCAGAACTGTACTGAACGCCACCCTTCGAATATTGTATTCTAACACTATTCTTTTCATAGTGTTGCATTTGCTAACTGACCTTATCCCCGCAACAGTTTCCAAATTATGCGCAATCCTCTTGTTAACTATTTGTTATCCTCTTGCACTCATCCTTACAATCCTCCTCGTCACCTAAAATGGCGGTAACTTCGTTGTCTACTGTATATATAAAAGTGGGGGAAAAGGGGAAATGTACTATGCACATATTGTATGAATGTGAATTGTACATAAGTATGAATGAATTCTTACATCCCAATTAATAATGCTCTACAAGCAAATCTTATTTCCTCAAGTAAAGATCTTTATATATAACAGCTAGTTAAAATCTGTTTACTACATTAGAAAAATTAATTACTGAACCTCTCATACGGTGTAGCGGTTAGCGAACTACCTTCATAGGTACTGTGTTTCAAAGTGGAAAATGAATTGGTAGAGGATAGAGTTCTATGGAAGCTCTTAGCAATCTGCCCTTTAATATCAAATCTACCGTCTCTCCACAATATCGTGTGTTCAACAAAATACATGTCCTCCAGCGCGGTATAGTTTTTACTGCCCTCGTAACCCTTCCACTGGATATTTTTGGGATGTCTTCTGATTGTTTCTGAATCGGTTGAAACGTGCTGTTCCCCGTAGCATCTTCTATTCTTTGACAAGTTGGAGAAACGCCCTCTATTTGTCACCGCTGCCCTCGAACACAGTCGGGTTGGATTCCGAAATGCTCCTGTTTTACGCCCGAGGTTAGCCCTGGTCTGTTCCAAAGCAGAATGCGAGCACAAGCTGTTTTGTTCCTCAGTGTCTTCGTCTCCAAATTGAGGGCAGCATGGGATATCTGCTTTCCTAAACTTATTCAAATTATACCGAATCCTCCATGGCCTGTCACTCCCTGCGTACTCCAGTAATTTGGGGAGATCCATGATGTGTTCGACCTGTCCCTAAGCGTTGGGTATAAAGGCTTTGGAAACCGTTGTGAAATCTACCGGGTGTCATTAGCCTAATGTTTGTTTCATTTATCACCCTTACTTACATTGATTTAAAGCAGGAAAAGTCTATCTATAAGTCACCAATCTTTTCTTAACATATTCAAACAGCTTTGCTATTGTATAATTATACCAGCGTGATTATTATGCGTACAATTATCGTGACTAGTTAAGTATTAAATGCATGTTTAATAAAGATCTTCACTGTGATTTGCAAAATACTAAGTAAAGCCTTGTAGATGTCTCTTGAATCAGCCAAATGTTTTAATGTCGCCACAGCAAGCGTGTCTTACACATTTTCAACTGATATTTAAAATGTTATAATATATTCTAAATAGTTTTTTCTCAGAAGGCAATAAAATGTTTTTAAATCTTTCCCGGGACTGTTAATATATATATTGTAAATATACAGGGTTTTTTTCTTTCATTTGAGTTAATTGGTCTCGATAGACTAAACAAAAAAGTAGTCTTATGGTTTCTCATGCCAATAGATTCTACACGTGATAACTATCCATTCATTATCTATGCAAATAGTTTGGATAAATTCAACATCTGAAACAGAAGGATTTCAGCTTTTATTAGCGCGATCTTCCATCGGCGCAAGTTATTCAACTCTCTAAGCCAACACTGGCTGTGTTCGATGATCTCTGCAAATGTTTGAGAGGGAGGCCGATATTTGAAAAGTTTAAAACCTGCAGAATGTGGTGTTGGACTAGTGGACATATGAAAACTCGTGGTGGCATCTGCATGTTATTTTTTTCTAATTTTAGTAATTTAATAGCCGAGTCCGAGGCTTTATTTTTATTAATAAACATGACCGATTGATCGACTGTCTGTCTGTATGTTTTACGATAATGGTTGTAAAAATGATTTAATCGACCTTAAATATTAAAGGTATATTACAGGGTATATAACACCTGAAAATATATTAAGAAGTTTTTGGTTAAAAAAAAAATAACGAAAAATATGGAGAACGTTAGGCCCATTTCACCAATTTTTAAGATTATTAAGTCTCTCTTCAGAAGGTTTTTAAAAAAACACTAAAAACGGTAACACAAAAATAATTTAAAATATTAAAGTTTTGGTGGCTAACAATTTTTTATTAATGGTTTAGTTACTTTCAATTTTTTATTGTTTTTTTATAAGACGAATTTCAGATACTTAAAAGCTTGGCTAATCGTCTACGTAAGTAATAATTGGCTAATCTTATAAAAAACTTATATATTCTAGAAGGAATCAGTGCTAAAAATTCCCTGTCACATTATTTATTACATGTTGCCTACATTGACAATTTTTTAAAACACATTTTGCGTTCAGTATAGTATCGTTTCTTCTTCATCTGTTTAAACAACCAAACCTAAAATAAAAATTTTATTACAAGATAAATTCTTCTATCTTTTAGCACTCCCGAAAGGGTCACAACAAACAAGTTCACTAGTTTTTGTATTATAAACGCTCCAACTTACACACACCATTTATTTAAAGAATTTTATATCATATATATTTTTACATACATCTATATATAGATAATCTAATGGTAGTTCCCCTTCCTCTCATCTCTCGGTTATTCCGTGATATGTAACAAAAATGTTGTTATGTCTGGACACTTATGGTGTTTGGTACAGAGCAGTCTTTAGACTTAGTTAAAGATTTTATTGAATATGTTCACCTCGAAACTGTTTCTTGATGGACCCTGTAAGAGAAGAAGCTCAGCACTTCTATCAATGGACAGGTGGACACTCAAAAGTGTGACAGGACTCTATACAGGTCACTGTCGGTTAAACAAACACCTCTTTAATTTGGGGATAGTTGGATCACCAATCTGCAGATTCTGCAAGAAAGAGGGAGAAACGGCACGTCATATAATATGTGACTGTGATAACCTAGCTAGAAGGCGATACCTTCACTTTGGTAGTGATCGCATTGTAGACCCCAAACTATGTGAACTGATCGATCCATTCAGTATCCTCAGATTTGCAAAGGCCGTGGGCCTGTCACATATATAGGACAGGGACATGGACGGCGCACAATAGGTCTCACTGAGGCCGCGGTGCACAAATGCCGGAACAAATAATAATAAATAAAGATTTTATTCATCCAGTGATTTTTTAAAATAAGGTTCTGCTTAGGTCATTTTTCATTGCCTGCTAAAGTCAATTTTTCAATACTTTAACACATGTGTCAATAATTTCATACAGGTTAGATTTAAATTTTCAGTACTTCCACAAGCTGGATATTGTAAGCTATCAAAAATAGGTCATCCTTGAACAATTCAATGTATTGCTCGTCTATGTTTATTGGTTTTACCGTTACAATAATGTGAATAATATGATGATTAAGAATACAAGTAATAAGTTTAGCGATATCAAACTTAAGTATTGTAGCCACGTACACAAACCAATGGAGTCCCAGAACAGCACCAATGATCCGCCAAAAGATGATGAAGACACGAAGAAGAAAACACTGGATAAGGAAGAGGTAGAGGAAACTTCCAAAACGAAACGGTTGTCATTGACTGAGGGTATAGCTGCGGGAGCTGGTGCGCAATCTGATATTTCTGTAACATCCTTCGAAGAATCATTGATGTTTCGGTGCCGGGAGTTCGACGACCTAGTGCTCAGCCAGCACGACTGGAAGCTCAAATTTCGCGAGCAGTTGTCGATACTGAAGGAGACAGATGCCATTTTAGCAGCCATTTTGACAATAAAATCACTGAATCCACCTAGAGAAGCTGAACAATGTGTTACTGTACTGGAGAAATACATGAAAAACTTGATCGAATATCCAGATATTGATAAATACAGATGCATCAGGTTAGGTAACCTCATTTTTAATGAAAAAGTTCTTAGTGTCGAAGGTGGTATGGATTTTCTGTCGTCAGTAGGATTTAAAACTGCAGTTGGAGGCCAGGACAATACAGAACCTTATCTAGTTTACAGTCCAGGCAATGCAAATGATCTAGATGCGATTGTGAAATCATTAAGAGCGGTTTGTGGTTTTCAATTAGAATTGGACAGAGATATGAGAATCGTTCACCCGAAGGAAAAATCAAAAGACGAAGATATCAGTGACGAATTCTATGAGTGGACACTGAAGGATATGAAGACAGAGCATAAAACAAGAGAGGAAGAGAGGGAGAAACGACTAATGTTCAGAAGTAGGAGAGCAAAGGAGAATGAAGGAAAGGGCGGGTATTCCTACACAAAGATGCGGGTAAGGTTCCCAGATGGTGTTATGGTTGAAGCTGTTTTTTCCATTAAAGAAAAACTGTACAATTTGAAATCGTTCTTACTGTCAAAGTTTTATTTTTATGATAATTTCAACTTTATGGCTTTACCATCCCGGGTCTTCAACGTACTGGATGAGGAGAAAACCTTCGCCGAGTTGGAATTGTTTCCAAATGCAACGCTTATGCTAAAGTGGGAAAAAAACTCACCTGGAAAGAAGTATGCACTAAAGGAGTCATGTTAGTAGGATAAATAAATTATTTGTTTCTAAGGTAACTTTTTTTTTCAACAATTTAATAAAAAATACCAACTTCTTATACCTTAAAGTAAAGAGGCAAAAAAACCAAAACAATTTCATTGTATGGGACAGTCGTTGAGAAGATCGCCCGTAGTAAGTAGGATGATTATATAATGAGGTTCAAAAACATGGGCTGTCAGTCAGTTTTCCGCTTGTCCGTTACATGAATATCTGTTTTGAATAACTTTTTCATCCATTTTCTATTCAGGCCTCTGTCGGTCAAACATCTGACAGCTATGTTTGAAATTTTCATCCCCTGCCATTTTTTTAGGAAAAATATTTTTACAACAATCAGTTTTTTTTATTTAATACTAAGAACGAATAAATAAATATAATAATCTCAAATGATTATTGGTAATTGGATTTAGTTATACAATGCTAGACCAAGTGACACACAGTTTGAGTAATTTGAGTTTTGGCAAATATACTCGTACTTTCCTGTACAAAAGTACTTTGTCGGGTCGTCACTAGGAGGTGCCTGATCACACTAGCCATACGAGTGCGGATTGTTCGAGTTTATAACCCCGACAATCGTTCCATGACGGCGTTACTATCTGACTCCATTTTATGATAGGTATGTGCCCCGACAATGCACTATGTTCAAGAGAAGAGATACAGAGGTTTCATAAAGAATGAGTCAAGTGCTCAGAGTTTCGAGCGGAGACCAAGCAAGCGTCACGGGTACAGGTCGCCAGAGAGTCTGCAAGGAGACTGGTTTACAGGGCCAGAAGCACTTTTTTTTTTCTTCTTTTTTTTTTTTTCGCCCTTCCTGAGGCTGAGCCTCAAACAGGCTTGGGCCAGAAGCACTGGCTTAAATATCGTCCCTACTTCCTGCCGGGAGGCTGCGAGGGTCTAATCCGGGTTGGGGGGTGTGTACACCTGAGGTGCCGTACCCCGCTTAATTACCCGACCCCTCGCCCCCTAAAGGACTGCCAGCTAGTGACTCTTTCAGGTTTATGACTGCCAGCTGGCGACCCTTTCCGTTTATGACTGTTAGGCTTCTGCCTTTTATTGCTTACCACTTTTACAATGATTTACATTTAATTATAATACATTTAGTTCATGTTATTATACTTTTGCTTACAATATATATGCACTAGAGTATAGGGTGATTTAACTTATGTAGTTAGCGGTCGCTATATACTTACTATACTACCAGTACTTGTATTAAATACTGTTTATAATATTGTATTAAATACAAGTGTACTACAAGAGCTAGTGTACCTGCCTTTGGCAATTATTGGATTGAAGGATATGTTGGGTAGGAAGTGATTATTAAATGAGGAAAGATAGAGGCTTCTGATGTCTGGAAACAATTTTAAACTTAACACTAACGTCTAACTCGTGACTAAGAGAACGTATTATACGTCACCCGATGTTGGTCTGGCTAGTTCTGACTTAAACTAGCAATTGATACCAGCAGCGAAATGTCTTGGGCTCAAAACTCTTCAATCACCTATGCCAAAACAGACTCAAACCTAGGCATTGAAATTTGATAGCATGATCACCGGGAAATCGAACTTTAATTTAATTATTACAAAAAATACAATTAGAATGCTCTCACGTTCAGAATTTGGAAGTTCCCGACTAGCTCTTCTCAATATCTTTAGGACAGATATCATTCAGACTTTAGCGCGTGGCTGCTCTTTCGCTCTAGAAAAACTTCATTTCCCATTATTCCGTATCATCTACGAACTAGACCTTTCAGAACAAGTGCAACTGCTTTTTGCAGCAGGGAGTGGCCCTTATTTCTGAGAAGAGCATGCATTTCTCTTTCCTCCTTAGCTCAAATAAGAAGTACCCCTCATTATGAGAATACCAACCTCCCAATCTCCTAACCCTCTCTCTCACCCCTCAATATCCACCATTTAACTTCCCTAAAATTAACCTCATATACCATGGACTCAAAATAATGGCATCCTTTTTCCATAATTATAATTATTTAGAATTCATTTATTCAATAAATATAAAAATCAGTTACTGGCCTAAAATTAAAAAAAATTCTTATTCTCCTATACACTACTCAAGTTTCAAGCTTCTCAGCAGTTTTAACAACTGTCATAGTTTTTCGTCTACTGAGGTACTTTAAGTACCTTTATAGTATGGGGAATAAAGGATGAAAAAAGGAAGCTCAGAATGGATGTTGTAGGATTTATCAGGAATCTGCACGTGGAAGTCTTTACCTAGTTCCTAGACTAGCAGCTCTCTCACTAATCGTAACAGAAAAACTTCTTAATAATTATTAGATGCCCAAAATTTAATGGAAGGATTGGGACTCAAACCCTTATCTCCACAATACTGCTTCCCTTCCTATTTTAGAAAACCTGGGAGAAGTAGTGCTCCTGATACATTGTATTCAGCATAATCCAACAAGAACTTTAGCTGAAAATTTCCTTTTTATTCATGCATTGATTGGATACAATCCCACCTCCTCGCTTTTTGGAATTGGAAAAAGTAAATTTATCACTATTTTTCATCAGAACCCAGGTTTGTAAGAAGTAACAAGTGTAATAGAATTAGAGAATCGGATGGCAGTGCGTCAATCATCTTGCTGTTCATACTCGTGGCTTTGTCAGGTCTGACTCAAGCATCAAAAATTTTACGCTACCATTTATTCTCAACATCTGCTACTGGCAGTAAATCTAATCTAGCGAAGGTGACACTTATAAAAGATGCTGCCATGCACTGTTTTTTCACCCCAAGGAATCCAGACATGACTTAGTGTGCATAAGAATCCCCTTTAAAAACCACCAGGTATCCGTCTCCTCAAATTTATTTCCTGAATGAAAGAAGGTTTGTGGCTAAAAAAAGGTAGGGCTAAAATAAAATATGTGTAAACGCTGTTGTAGGATTTATCAGGAATGCTCACGTGGAAGTCTTTACCTAGTTCCTTGACCAGCAGCTCTCTTACTAATCGTAACAGAAAAACTTCTTAATAATTATTAGATGCCCAAGAAAAAATTTAATGGAAGGATGCTCCACCAACTTAGCGAATCCAGCACGAATAACGACCTTGGCAATTCAAAACTTCTTTCCTGCATTAATTATTAATAATTGTAGGATTTATACCACCACACAAATTGACAATCATAGAAAAGCAAATTTTTATATAAAGTATGTAGGAGTAGCTTTCCCATTACAATAGGAGAATGCCCTGTTTCATCAAGCAACATTGGGCTTACCATTTTCATTTCGTTTAATGCTATCGATAATTATTTCACTCTGAGAGTTATTCGTAAACAATAATAAAGATCATTTTAAATTTACGTTTAAGAAGATAACAAACATTTTTTAGCAATCTTGTCAATATTGGAGAAATCTGATTTTTATGTTCTTTATTTTTTTGTTTTCTCTCTTTTCCTTACAATTAACTATTATTATTTAATAGAGTACAATCAATGTGCAGAGTATCAATGTCTTAGAGCAGCATGCCTGATTCTGTCCTATCAACGTTGTCTATATTTTGCCACAAATTTTCAACTCATTTCAATTTCAGATTCAAGACCATTTGAGATTGAAAATATAAATTCACAAACGTTTATAGGCATATAAAATATAACTTTAAACAACATATAATTAACAAGGGATTATTTTAATTACTTCAATTAAGTGAATAATTGATAAAAAGGGTATTTAAAAATGAAAAAAAACTGTAAATCCTGAAGTAATGTACTCTTATCTTATCTCTGAGTTAAAGGTTTTGTTGGGAGATCGGCTTAGGTTGATCGAAAAAGAGATGTCTGGTTTTCAACAAGAGTATTAATTAACACCTTTTCGATGAGCTATGATGTTAGCATTAGGTCTTGATAGCAAGAAAATATTATATTGATATTTTTCATGAAGACAAGCCAATCTCTAAGACAAGACAATATCCCTACAAAACCTTCCTTTGCACTTACATCCACCTCCTTATTATTTTGTATTCTTTAACACCTGCACTCTTTTCTAATTATCAGGGACTGATGAAGGCCTGCATAGAACGTCGAAACGTTGTCTATTTATAAACTTGAAAACATAAAATCTCTTTTTCAACTATATCCGATCTCCTAACAAATGTTTCAACTCATTGATGTACTAATGGCTAACAATAAACTCTATGTCTAGATTTATCTCTGTCTTATCAAATATGACTAGGACAGCTGATAGTTGTTTGGGGTATCTGTTCGCAGCAGACTCTTAGCAGCGCTAATAAACAATGTATTGTATTGCTGATAAAGTATATCAGACCAGTATAATGTAGATAATTAAAATAAAAAAAACACAACAATTTTCAATCCATTTTTGTGTTTACATTTTATTCTACATCGATCACGTGATGATGGAGTCATCATTTCCTGATCTGATTTTCAAAAGTTAACAAGGGTTGATTTCCTTATGTTGCATTATTTTTATTTTTGTAAGAAATATTCTTTGACAGCTAAATATACTTTTTATCGCTAGAATATGGAGGAGTTATGGTTTAATATAACTTATTGTGGAGGCAAACTTTATAAAACTTCGGCTAGATTATAATAACTTGTACGAAATGTTATGACCTAATATAAATAGTATATTGAGTTAAGTTTTCGTTATTTATTTTTTCATTAGACGCTTCTACCTCAAAAGGATTATTGTCGTTTCGGTGTTTTTATAGCTTATGAATAGTTAAGAAATAAAACACCCTCTGTTGGTTTCAATAATTTCGTTGCTTTTGCAGGGTTCCAGAAATGCTCATATATTTTTTTGAGTAGTGGCGTAGGCTAGACTCAAGGTTGAGAAAGAGCAGATGCGATATCCAATCCTTAGCCTTAATGTACCACTTCTTCCATGTGAGCTTCATTCGCTGGCAATATTTGTTCATATTATAGGTGCTCTTTTGATCTCGGAGAGGTGCTGCTGTTGATTGA
The DNA here is from genome assembly GCA_930367205.1 of Acanthosoma haemorrhoidale. Lineage (NCBI taxonomy): Eukaryota > Metazoa > Arthropoda > Insecta > Hemiptera > Acanthosomatidae > Acanthosoma > Acanthosoma haemorrhoidale. The sequence goes on along the minus strand of OV884015.1, from coordinate 49,056,520 downwards.
TGTTTTTGAGCCACGTTTCCTCTGAATGTTTATCAAAAGATATTTTGGCGCTCACCACACAATAGATTTGTCATAAGGTCAAAACGGATTCCAAACGAGAAACATTTGCTAATGACTCATTGGTGGTTATCCTGCAAACCGACCATTATCCGAATCGACCAAGCCAAGTTCCTGAAATGTCCGATTAGCTAGTTATTTCGTCTGTTCGGTTTAGGGACATTTTTGGGACAAGGGTGCTAGTCGAGTCACTAAGTATCGTGTACTCTGTGCTATTCGTTGCTTACGGTGGATTCAAGACCGTTCAGAACAGCAGTTATCTCTGCAGATAACACGCTGTTGTGTACATGTTGTCTGAAGATGAGCAAATCTCGCAACAAGAAATTATTAGGACATTATCCTTATTTTTTTATTAGCATCTGAGACTTGAGAAAGTCAGAGAGAAGTGGGTCATATATATATGTAGCTTATTGTTTTAAATTATAATTACTTCAGTATTAACCAAGAGATATTCAACATGACCAGAGGTGTTGTTTTAAATTTGAAAGCAATAGATCAAAATCTGCTTTCGTTAAACCAACTCATATACAGGCAGGCAAGACGCCCAGTACTCGACTGAAAGTAGAGCCTCTCACTTCGGGCTGGGCAATCGTTGCAAGTTTAATAAGAATGAGTTTTGGGAAGAAAGAGGACTGTAGGCGCGAGATCGGCCGTAGCGGAAATTCGACAAGTTTTCTAAGCGATAGCTGCTATCAGGTCACGACCCGAGAGAAACACGAATAAAAAACCATATAATGTATGTTTGATCGCCCATGTAACGTATCACTGTATACTGATATCTACCAGCCACATTCGAACTCTTAATGTTTGTCGAATATCGCTTTTTCAAAATGTTACTCCAGATAAAATAACTCACCCGATTTGGTTAATATTACCAAATGTTTACAAAATAAAAGTAAACTATCATATTAAATACCGAGAAGTTTCCTAGTTGAGCCAAGGATTATAAGCCAATTATTTGTTTATTATTTTTTTTTTTTAACCGAAGTTTATCGGTTTAATGTTAGGTTTTTAGGATTTATTTGTGTATGAAACCCTAAGGTCATCAACGCCGTAGTTTGTGCTGTCACGAAATGATAGCTCCTAGGGTATGAGGCAAATAAAAGAATTAGCAAACATTAACGATATTCTTTTTTTTCAATATAACTTCCGGCTTCCGGCGGTGAATATAGCGGATGTGGTAAAACTTCTATTTTCAGATCACGTAATTGTTTTAAAGTTTAAGTTTATGGCGATCATTCAAATGATGTGGCACCCACTGGTCCATTTTTTTCGTTTTCCCAATAGCATGAGGGTGTCGTTTAACATAAGTATGGTTGACGTTTAGGTGTTTGAAAGTTCTCTACTTGCCCTCTAATTTGTACTATACTCTAGTTATTGCCCTCTACTGAAGCCTTTAATTATCGAGCTTTGTTTCTTCCCATCCACAAGATTAATTCTCGAAACTTGTATTGCCGGAGTCAAACCTACAGAACCCCCTGCACCATTACCAAAAGTCATATTGATGTTTCTAATGGATTTGGAAGAATTATGTCCAAGTTTTAATTCGTATAACTCCAGTTGCTCAGATTCCATTGATGGTAAAAAAATACACAAACACTTGAACAGTTCACAATAAACTGAAAGATATAGCATGAAAATGAAAGAGAAATATCAACAGATTAATTTAATACCGATTGTATTAGTGTTTCTAAGCAAGAGATGGATTCTTACTTTAATAATTTCATAAAAATAAATAAATCTGACATTTCATCCGTTCAGACCCAATATATTAGAACACATTTGGGGAGCCCACAGATGGGGAGCCCGAGAAAGTACAAGGATATGAGCAGATCCATGGTTCCCCGGAACCGGACGGAGACCAGGAGGCACCCCAGTCTCACACGACAGGAAGTGGTTATAGAAAGTGTATTATAAGAGAACAGGTATGATCAGAGGATGTAGATAAAAACCACGTTACTTGGGTATATCAGTACAATCCACCAATGTTTACATTTACATCAGTTAAATAAATTATTGTGAAAAGATAGCAAATATGTTTAACTAGACTCTCTGTCACTGAATATCGCCTTTTTTTGTTAAAATACCATGAAAATATGCACATCAAAAAAAGTCTATTAAAACCTGCAAGGAATCTATTATAACATATATTCCAAAATATACACAGCTTCATAATTTAGTTAAAATTCAGGTCGTATCATTTTTACGCACGATATATGAGACAAGCCAATTGAAAGATATTTAGACGAAAGAAGATTGTCAAATATCTGTTTGAAAGTATGAGCTACGTGCAAAAAGGTAGTCGTTAAGTAGGGCTTACTTTCAAGTGCAGAAAACATTATGAACAAATACGCGGAGGCCTTGTTAAGCAGTGGAGTGTCTGAAGCTGAACCCAAATTGATGACTAATTTTTGGATTTAAATATGGGAAAGAGGCGTTTAAATAGGATTTTTTTCAAAAACTTTAAGAGGATTGGGTGATTGGGATTTTGATCATAATATTCTCTGCGCTTGAAAGCAAACTTTACGAGTGCCTTTTTGGAAGTAGCTCAGGCTTTACAAGCTAAACATCTTTTAACTGCAGCCCCTTTATGTAATCCTTCAATCCTAACTGTCAAACCGGTTCTTTCGGGCCCGTTATGGTTCTGAATAGTCCACTATTATCTCATACTAGTAGGAGTTTCTCAAGGCAGAGCTCTCGATCTTTTATTTATAGCCCTTGCTGACATACCTGTGAGTCCTAACAACGTGTTTACAACTTTTACTGACAACATACTTAAGTTTTCATCTAGGTAAAAGTGTTTGAACTCTCACACAAGACGGAAAACAAAAACCGCATATACAAAGAGTTGTTAAAACCAATTTGGACGGAATGGAACTAGGTGGGGGACAGCCAAACCGTGGAACATCAAACGAATCGAACATAGGTAGGAATAAATACTTACATCACAATTAATAATGCTGCATAAGCAAATTGTAATCTAATAAAGATCTATCTAAGAAAAAACCAAACTGTACCAAAAAAATACCATTCATGATAATTGTTAACATTAGTTATTATAAACAGTTTTACTATAACACGAACAACATTAAAATCTGACTTACTTTCTATGTTAGATGGATACTCAATCCATACCCCACCGATCTTCAAGTTGAATGTATTTATTTTTCACATACTTATTATTTAAGATTCATCAATAATTTTATAATCATATACCGCTAAACGGGGCGAGAATTGTCAAATCTGCTACTTTTTTTGATAAAATAACCAACTTGGATGATCACAACGCCCTTTTAGATGATTATTATAAACGTCTTAGGGCGTAATTTGTGTATATGTCAAATTTTTAGTACACTTTCTGTTTTATGAAAAATAAATTTCCTTGTGACAATGCTCCTCCCACTTACAGGGTGAGAATTACCTAACTTGTTCCTCATAGTAAATCGAACATTTAGTACATGGGTGGGTATTGTCAGAAAAGAGCAGGATTCGAACTAAAAAAACCCAGTGTTCTTATTATTTATTGAAAAAAAAAAATTAAAGGATTCCTCGTTTACATTTAAAATGTTAAAAAGTTTCTAAAAATATGTCAATAAAAAAAAGTTATAGAAACTATAAAGCTGCCAGGAAAACTTATAGCTTGTTATAATATAAAACATTTTTTCAACTACAACGATTTCAGACGAATCTGGAAATATTAATATGACCATTTCTTTCTACACAAACGATATAGGGACGACTTCGTTGAAGTAGTAAGTTGCCCCTTAGTCAGAAAAATATTCTGACAATTCTTATCCAAGTTACAGTAATGATTTTGACAAACATTTAAAACATTTATTTTATTCTGTAGTAGAGTCGCATTGGTATAAATAAATATTGACTTACCTACAACTTCACTATGCCACTCGTATCTATAAGTATGCTCGCAGTTGTTTGAGCACTAGGCATAATGACAACAAAACCTGATCACTTAGATAACCCTGGCAACAGAAATAGTGTCAACATAACAAAAATAGTAAAATAGAGCTTGAATTCGTAATATTTTTAGGTAGGAAACTTACATGGAGAGGAGTAATGGGGCTAAATTAGGGGGGAAGAAGTAAATGCGCAGGTCACTTCCTCCATATACTTTTTGCGCAAGGTGCTGAACTATATATTTGCCAAATATGGTGTAAATATTTCTACTGCATTAAATAATCAAACGCAAACCAGGCCACCACTCAAATACGTTACTCAAATTACTTTATATATCAGAATATTAGAAATAGCTGTTCTGTCATGTTTCTTTTTCAAGCTTGTTTCACCTTATAGATTTTAGATGAAGATTTAGATCGACTCGCGATTTTTGAAAATTAGTGCGATTCTATATTTAAGAGTCAAAACAGAAAAGAGAAATCCGATAGCTATACAGTCGGCTGATTTCTGTCATGGCCCCTAAAAGGCTGCAGAGTACAAAATATCAATTTTCTCTGGAGTCAAAGCGTTGCAAAATGTACTACGGTACAGTGCGAGCGAAACTTTCTCTCCTTCCTAGTTTGGTTCCAGATTGAGCAAAATATTACTGTTCTCGCCAGCATGTAAAAATTTCACTGTTAATCTCATCATTTCGCTAAATGACACCACAATAAGAATGACACCGCAATAAGAAAATCTATTATAATAATATGAATATAACGAAAAGTAATTAATGTAGTACAGCTCATTATGAAATTAATTATCAAATACTAAGGTGTAATAATTTTTATAAAGGACTCGCCGTTTTATTTTTGGACTTTATGATACGAGTGTTCAGGATTCAAATCAACACATGAAAAGTAAATTAATTTGTCTTCCATGAATAGGAATGAATGACTTCTATCTTCCAGCCCTTATATTTTAATTATGCTAATAATGAATGAAGTATCCATTTCAAGGCTTTAGTATGGATAATGGTTTTGGAACAATCACTACGCAGACTCCTGGGCCTACCCTGAAACTATTCCATCATTCTCGCCATCTGCTCCAACAGCCAAAGGAGGCACTCGTTAGACTGTTAACGGTTCACTCATTTATTCTTTTATTTTTGTATTAATTATTTTTTTACTCCGCTTCCTCCTTCGCATGCGAGGGAGGTGACCCTTGTGGACTTGGGGGGCCTCTGGGCTGTTTGTAAATATTGTATGAATGAGCGAGTGAATGATGAATTGTAAATATAGTATGAATGATGACATTTATCTCAATTACTCATTGCCTAATAAAAGGCAGATTGTAATTTTATCTTAATAAAATTGTTTGAAAACTGAATTATTTTTATTTGATTGTTTACTATTTATAGATAAATGCAGGCTGCCAGCTTGTATGTCACGTTCTTGTTTTGTTTTTATTTAATGTCTTACTTCTTATAGACTTCTGCATAATGTTCTTTTTTCGTTATTTTTTTTTGGGGGGGGGGTTCTTTCCGGTCTTTATTTACTAAAAGCCGTTAAACAATATTTATTTTTATTTCATAATCATTATTATCATTCCTACAGAGGTATACACATTATTTTACATTGCCAATTTGTTTTTATTGTATTTTATGATGTAATAGTTGATATGTCATCTGCACATTAATGTTATTCATTAATATCACTTTGTCCCGGAATAATATTTGTTTCTATTCTATTCTAGATTAATGAGTGTTCAATAAGGAGTTCTCAAGATTTGACCCTTAATGCCCATGATAATGTCTTGAGCAAAAAAATATCACATTCAACAAATGAGTTGACTGCAGTAATGCAGTCTTTAACACTAACTTAAGATAATGTAATTTCGTTTACGGGTTTTATTTGTATGTTCTGCCACTCTTTCATTCATTACCCTTTCTGAGCTTACTTATTAATTCCATAAATCAGCATAATAAAACTTGACATAAAACCAACAAATCAAACACCACTACCGATGGCCTCATCGCTGTTAGTTCAGAGGTACTTAAACGAAACCAACACTATTATTCACTTGCTCTATTCGAAGATATTAATCCCCATAATAATAAATATAATTATAAAAACATTATTAGAATTATAAATGTAACTCGTGGAAGATTCTAAACGTATTAGAAAAATAAGGCCTTTGTCGCCTTTCTTATCGCAGGGGAAGCTTATCACCTTAAGATTAAATTTATATTTGTCATTGTTGTTCGATCTTATATTTATTTAACCTCAGACGATTTGCAGTGCTAAAATGTCTCATCATTGATAATGATTGTTACATCATATTTTTGCTGCATGCTATTGAGTTTGTTGCCTGCTGTTTGGATTAAAAAAAAAACCCGAAATGTTTTGTTTTAATTATTCAACATTAATTTCATGCGTGTAGAAGACGCCGGTTGTGGGTCGGGTCTGCCAAACCTTGGGGTATGCTGTGTTTTAAGCTACTTTGATATGTGAAAGAAGTCAACCACTGCATCTGTTAAGCTTTCAAACTTTCTCAAGTTACTGCACATAACATTCCAAATAGAAATCCTATGTTTTAATTGGTTTATTTTATGAATGGTTATTGGCATATTTTTAAATCTTTGGAAAAAGTGAAGATGTCTTGCATGGTCTTTCAGTCGTAAGTGCCACTAATGTGTTGCACTGCCATTTGTCCGACATCGTCCTGCTCGGTAGATAAACACTCGGAGAAATACTACAGGTGTTGCGTTAGGGTTGTAAGAGAAACTAACAGTAACGGGTGCGTGTTCATTCTGAGACTGGCTTAGGCCGGGAACGTTAGGGGATGATTGCAAGAGGTAGCACAGTTTAGACCATACCACTCGTGTCTATAATTACACAGAGTATTCAAATGATGAACATGAACATTTTACAATGTTCTTGCTTACTAATACGTACGCCTTTGTGAACAGTACACACCTTGTGTGTAGGTACAAGGTATTTATTACAATTTTCGCTACCGTGGCTTAATTTACCATCTTTGTGCTAGAGATTGCTTGGTATGTTGTGAGGTGGTACTGGCTATAGTAATTGCAAAACAGAGAGCTCTCGTCCTTTTGAATATATTATGAATATATAGAAGAAACGAATTTTTGCTTCTTAACTCACTTTAGCTCTCCGACATATGTCGTAGATGTTTGGTAGACTTCATTGACCTTCCCTAATAGATTCTGGTGTCTCCGTTTACAACGGTCCCTCGATTTTCATATCTACCACGTCTGTGGTATGTGTTGCGAAGATCTTTCTCTTTCCTCCGTATTTAGGTAGTCTTACTTCGGCTTTATTCGTGTTTTTCTCTAATCACAGAAGGTTTCATTTCATCAAACGAAGTACTCGTATTTTTCATTTGTTATTTTGTCATTTTGTTGTTTTTAAAGTATTGAACTAGATCTGCTTTGAATTAACACTGTACTGTTGTAAAAAAACACTTGCTGTTGCAAAAAACACACGCAATATATGGAGTGACTTTGTTAAATCTTTAGATTATGCAGTTAAACCAACACAGGTCTATAATCAAGCTTATTGTCTACATAGTAAAACTTGATTAATATATCCTTTACAATACAATTTCCAAATTTCGAAACTCAAGTCAATAATTTAGTGAATAAAACTATTTGCACCCAGAGGCTTCCGCAACTGAAAAATATCATAAAATTTTATCAAGATTATTATTAAGAGTCTGATTGTAAGAAAATAATAAATCTCAATATATAACTTGCCAGAGCTCAAAATATAATAAATAATTCATCTATTTTTATAGGTTTGTCTCGAGCGCCTTTTTGGAATAGTATTAGCACAAAAAGCGAAAAATATTATTCTCATAGTGCGATATAGTAAATCTATTGTTATCAATGAAAAAGGAATACTGTAAAATGCATTATGAACACAATTCCGATCACTTTTTTTTTTTTTTTTACAAAACAGCACTATAGGATATTGAATGAATATATTTGAAACGATCGTTGCAAGTAAAAAAAAAATTTCCGATTAACTTAGCAAAATATTCTAGGCAGTATAGCAAGACTGATAAAAAAAATGATTAGTTTAATGGATTTAATAATTATACACCGACAATTTATATTATGCTGATATTTTCAGCGCTATACCATCACTATAGCATCAATATGTATTATCACTACATGTCATATTGAACACTAATGTGTTGCCTTTTTAACCACTTGAGAATGTTGGTCCGAAAGCGCTTATGCCAGTATACAATAAATTGTGAGTAAATCGTAGAGAGTAGTACGTTAATATGAGTATTCCACAACCAGGTTTCTAACATAAAAAAAAACGGATTTATTTTCACTTTTCGACTGCTGTGCGGATCAAACCTTCTAGTTAGGAGCCCCTTAGCGCCTTCTACCTCATACAGCGGCACCCAGATTGGCCTTATCTCTTCGAAGGCGTCGCATCGCTGACTTTTTTTTATTGTTTTGGTTTTAGAAAAAAACGCGGAAATGGTACTTTGAAATTATATGAACCATGTCGAATAGTGGTAGGCAGACGCAATAGCCGACAGTCATGCGCAAAAGGGACGACGCCTTAGCCGGACAGCGATGAAGGGCAGAAAGGGCTGGCTGCGGTTTTGTAAATGACACGGAGCTGTATTGATGCTGATTCTGGAAGCGAGCGGTGATGTGGAGTGTCCTGCTGCTGACACGAGGGCACTACAGCAGCCGCACACCCCCTCGCTGCCTCACCGGCTCTCTGTTTAGGCGAAAAACGGACAAAGCACTCTTCATCCGGCCAATCACGCCTTACTCTCTCCTCGCCTCTTTTTAACATTTATATATAGAATTTTACCTATTATTCCTATTGTTGGATCCTCCGCCAGGGTACCAGCGGCCCTTCGCTAGGACAAATGGAGGTTGAGTCGGTCACTTCGATGGGTAAACTGGTCACTTATACATACGCATATAGATATAAACATATATCATACATGACTATATATACAGCTGAAGGACACATTTCCAATAAAGCACACTCAAGAAGACGCATAATACCAATGCAAAACACTAGTTGGGGAGTTGCAATATAAAATAAAACTGTAATAAAACAGTTGGAAATTGTAATTCGCTTTTCTCAGTATCTGACGCTCCAATCCTCTACCTGTCGTAATCTATTAGGTAGAAAGGATGTTTTAGGAAGCAAGTAGGGGAATATTAAAGAAGGATCGTAGATACCTTCGTTAGAGCAAAGGAAGGTGTAGCGATTGCCAACCACATATGTAAATTACCCTATACTCTGGTGCATAATGTATTATAATATAAATGCAAATCTTTATAAACATCTTGTAATAAATCATAGAGAGGTCGGTAGTCGTGAAACAAGTAACAGAAGGTCGAAGGACAGCAATAAAACCTGAGAGGGTAAACCACCTGCCCCTAATAAAATAGACCTGGGCAGACCTTCAGTCACTTTCCGGTGGTCATAAAATCTAAAAGCCATGCCAATAAACAGACCTTTAGGGGACGAGGGGCACGTACTCGGCGCAGGTGTGACATCATAAACATACCCCGTTCAAGCTAGGGTCCTCCTTCCGGTAGCAAGGGGAAGTAATGTTTAAAACCAAGGGGTTTCGCCCTGGAAAACCACTCTTCTCCAGTCTCTGCATCTAGACAGCCGCTATCACCCGGTCGCGATACTCCAGGGCTCCGGGGCCCTGGAATCTTCTACTAGTCTACTCTCTCTCTCTGCCACACCTCTGGGCAGTCACCCTGTCTCACGAATCTAGCAGACCCTCTGACGACTTGTAACTATTACGCTGCCGATCTCCCGCCCAAACTCTGAAAACTGGTCTTATTCTTTATGAACCTCTGAACCTCTTCTCCTGAACACAGTGTATTGTCGGGACACACCCCTATCAACAAATGGAGTCAGATATTAACGCCGACATGGAACATGGTCCATGTTATAAACTACAACAATCCGCACTTGTCACCAGGGCTAGAGTGATTAGGCACTCCCCTAGTGACGCCCCCGACAGAAGGTTAAGCCACTTCGGAAGTCACTTTGTTATATAAGTTAACGATCGTCAACGAAAAACGAGAAGAAAAAGGAAAGAGGTTGAATGTAGTTACTGAACGAGAGTTGTCACAAGACTGTTTTTATTTGAGCTTTTAAAGCCTCTCTAAATACATTCGGGATGTTTACATCCCGATGACTTAAGGATTAGGCTGGCTGCCTACGACGTCCGAACCTTAACTCCCCCCTGCCAGTTTACGCATATCTCTTCGTAAACTCCAAGGTCCGCCGCACTCAGCACACAGCCTGTAATCCCTTACATCACGTTTACGGTCTAATATATTCATAGTCCTCACAAAAAAACAAAGAAAAGAGATAATACAGAAATAAAACAAAAATAATAATAACAAAAAATAATACATTCGCCCTGGACCCGGTGGCTGCCAGGTAAAAAAAAATGGAACATCCACAATATAAATAATGAAAACAAAAACTCTCTCTGAGCAGCACATGTGAATGTGAACATGTGAAACATATGATTCCGGATCAGTTGCTCCGTATCGGATCGAGGGCACACCATCTTACGCACATTCAACACCCTCCCCCCTGTGTTGGGAGTTTCAACTGTTCAATGTGAACGGTTCGCCTCTTCTTTGGGGTGGTCATACTCTCGATGGTCACGAGATTATGTTCCCGAATTATGATGACCTTAAAGGGCCCCTCATACCGAACAAGTTCCTTACTACGATTTGACACGACTTTTCTGTACACAACGGTCCCAATCGATATTGCTCCTATGCGATCACGCACCTTCAAATTTGCCCGTGCCACGCGCTTGGATTTTTCGCGCATAATCTTATCGCGTACTTTGTACCACATATTTCCGAGCTGTATGTGGGTGTTATGGAGCTGTGCCACCATTCCCTCATCCGCCACCGTCTCTGGCCAGTTCCTCGGTCTCACTCGTAATCCAAACAAAATTTCGAAGGGTGCTAACCCCGTCGTGGCATGTATCGAGTGGTTGTATGCCGCCACCGCCATTGGCATCGCTACGTTCGCCGACAGGCCTTTATCCACCTGGTACACGCGTAAGTGGTCGCTGAGGGTGCTGTGTAACCTTTCGATGGTTCCCCTGCTCTTGGGATGCCCGGGGGTATTAAAATGCCATACCACATCCCGTTTTTGCATTTCGGCTCTCACGGTTGCATTGTCAAACTCCCGTCCCCCGTCCGACGAGATCCTCTCTGGTATGCCGTAGAACTGAAACCATGTGTTGAGGGCTTGTAATATGGAATCTGATGACTTGTCTCCCACCGCGTAGGCCATAGCCACTTTGCTAAATGGGTCGATGATAGTGACCCACTTAAAACCCCGCCACGTGAAGGTGTCCACTTGAATCTCCGTCAGTGGTGCTTCTGCCGTGGGTGATTCCTCCTGGAGTCCCTGCGGGGGATGTCTATCATATTTCGTCTTCTGACAAACTTCGCATGCTCCGATTACCTCCTGAATAGTCCGCTGCATCCCCCACCAAAAATAGCGCCTTCGTAGTGCTTGTGCCGTCTCCTGCCCACCGCGGTGGTTGGTTTTTCCTTGGTGATACGCCAGTGTTACCTCGCGTTGCTGCTCCTCGTCCCGCAGGGTTTGGACCACGGAAAGACACCGAATGAACGAGCGATCCACCCCCAACAGCTCTTTCTGCCACAGCTTTTTAATTTTGTCCCACACAGTCTCGTTGCCCACGAATAAATGGTGTGTTTTGCCGGGTTTGGACACGTCCTTGAGAGCCTGACAAATTTGATCTCCTCGAACTCCCGGTGGTGACCAAATCGTCGCGATCTGACTCCTACCGTACGTACTATGGAGTATTTTCAGAGCACCCGATGTTTGAGTTTTCCATATGATCTGCCTCCGCTTATCATTGATAATTTCGTCCGTCGTCTCCATATCACGCGGTCTCTCTCCTATAGACTCGTCTGATGGTGTGTCCGCACTCCTGTCACTATCTTTCCGCGTGCTGCTCCTGCCCGCTTCTCCAGGCGTCCATTCCTCAATGAACTGCCTCATACCGCTCGATGTTTCCCCTTCTTCTATGGCGTTCACCATAATAGCGCGCGACAGCCAATCTGCCACGACGTTGTCTTTGCCTGGCTTATATACAATATCCAGATTGTATTGGGCTAAGAATTCCTTCCACCTTGTTACCCTTGAGGAGGATTCTTTGAGTTTTCCGACCCATTGAAGAGGTCGGTGATCCGTATGTATTCGAAACCTTCTGCCAAATACATACGGACGGAAGTGCCCAATGGCCCACACTATCCCGAGGAGTTCTCGTTCCAGAGCGCTGTACCGCGCCTCCGTGTCCGTCAGGCGTCTGCTCGCGTAAGCCACCGGTCTTTCCCCGTCTTCGCCTTCTTGTGACAATACTGCCCCCAAGGCATAGTCGCTTGCGTCGGTGGTGATCGTGAAATCCTTCTCAAAGTTAGGGAAAGCCAAAATCGGCGCCTCCTGCAAACGTGCCAAGCATTTGCGGATATTCTGCTCTATCAGCGGCGTGATCATTATCCGTGCTCCTTTCCGTAGTAAATTGTTAATGGGTACCATATATTCTGCCATGTCCGGCACGAAACGGCGGTAGTAATTGAGCGTGCCCAGTAATCTCCGAATCCCTTTTACATCTTTTGGCACCTCCATTCTCTGGATCGCTTCTACTTTCGTCGAGTCTGGTTGAACCCCTTCCTGTGAGATTGTGTGCCCTAAAAAACTAATCTGCTCCTGCCCCAGTGACGATTTGTCTATTGACAGTTTCAACCCGAAATCCCTTAATCTCTCAAATACGTTCCGGAGGTGTTGAATATGTTCCGATTCCGTTCGGCTGAAGATCAGCAGGTCATCCATGTAAATTTGGCACATATTTTCGTCCATTCCTCTCAGAAGTTCGTCCATGAGACGCTGAAAGGTTATTGGAGCATTTTTGAGACCGAACGGCATTCTCGTGAACTCAAAATGCCCTCTTTCAAACGAAAACGCCGTTTTATGTTGGTCATGCGCAGCTAGTTTGATCTGATGGTACCCTGCTTTTAGGTCCAATGTGCTAAAAATTTTTGCACCGTTTAGTCTGTCTAGGATGTCTTCGAACCGCGGGATCGGATATTTTTCGTCCAGGGTATTATCGTTAAGTTTCCGAAAATCCACCACGACTCGGTATTTTTCCTCACATTCTCCCGGTCGACTTTTCTTTTTCACTGCCCACAAAGGGCTATTATACGGAGACGTGCTATCTCTGATAATACCTTGGCGCTTGAGATCCTCGATCTCCTTTCTAATGTGTTGTCTGAGCGCTTGCGGATACCGCCTCTCCTTCACATACGTCACCCGCTCTACTTTTAACGGGATCTCATGTAGCGTTTTCCCCGTTGCTCCTAGCTTGTCCCCTTCAGCGAAAAAAATATCCCTAAACTCGCTCCTCAGACTCTCCCTCCAATCCTCCACTCTCTTAACCGCTCCTATTTGCTCCGTTTCGCCCCTTACGCCCCCCCGGCTTCGATAGGTTCGCTTCCCTATTTTGATCCTCCAGTTCTCCCCCTCGTTTTTGATGCGCGCGCCTACTTTTCCCAGTAAATCACACCCCACTATTATCTGGTATTCCCGTGGCATGTCTTCCACGACGTGTACTTTTATGTCACCTATTACTTTCGCCCATTCTTCCAGCCCCACGACCGCTTCTCCCATTACTTCGCAGGGTCCCCCAAGAGTAAGTAATTTACACTTACATACCTTGATCTGGTGTGCCCTCTCTCCTCTACGCAACCTCTCTAACGCACCACGAGATATTATTGTATTGGTGCTGCCAGTATCAATGAGGCACCTCTCCCCCTTCCCGAACTCGATAATTGGCAAACCACACATCCTTTCCCGCACTGTATTGCACCTTAGGATGCGGTCGCCTCTCTGCTGCCACTCTCCTCAGGCCTCCGTACGCCGCTCCCATCTGCGCGAGGGATTCTTCTGCCACTCTCGTCGTCTGCTCCCGCTGCGCTTCGACTCCTCTCCGTCTGTCTCCGACGTCCCTGATGACTCGTCGCCCGATGATCCAATTTCTCTTGGTGTCGCGCTCCGCCTCTCCCGGATTTCCTGGTTGTTCACCTCCATTGGTTCTGCTTTGTGAAATTCCCTTCTACGAAACAAGTATGGACATTGTCTTGCTATGTGTCCTTCTTCCCCACACTCAAAGCACTTAGTGCGAGGGCACTGAGCTACCAGATGGCCCGTCTTTCCACAACCATGACATTTCCTTTCTTCTTTCCGAGGTGCGTACCTAGGCCTCGTCACTCCCAATCTTCTCTCTCTTGTCGCTCCCCTGTCTCTACCGGCAAACGGCGTTTCCTGTCTCCTCCACACTGCTTTTGGGGTCCTGTTTCTCCTATATGGGATCTGGCTCCAATCGTTGTCATCTTCGTTCATTTTTACTTCTTCTTCCCTTGCGCTAGCATCTATCATCGCCTGGGCGCATTCGAGGAACGATCGCTCATTAGGGAACCCTTCCTTCCTTCCCGTCTCCTTCGCTAATTGTACCTTTAAGATTGTTGACAGGAATCCCATCCTGCCCTCCACTTCATCGGCGCTAGTTGTCTCCCTCATTTTCTCATTTATTTTATTGTAGCGGACAACCAGGACTGCAGCATACTGTCCACTATTCTGTATCGGAGATTTCATTTCTCGAAACATTTGGAATATATCCTCCTCTGGGGTCCATCGTCCCCCCCCATATGCTTTTTTCAGTCTCGTCTTTACTATCTCCCACGGGGTTTCCTCGTCCGCCTGTATCAGGTTCAGCACCTTCCTTTTCACCCTGCACACCAGGTCTGCCTTTATTGACTTAGCGTCACCTGGGTCGAGTAACCCTTCGTCCATCTTGGCTTGTATCCTCTCCATAATCCTATCTCCACCTTTGAGAAAATGATTTAACTCACCTATTTCCCCAGAAAATTTTTCGAGGTCTGAGATCATTTTCCTCATGTCCTGTGACGTCACTGCCCGCACCTTCATCCACGCCAGTGTGTTCGCATGGGCTTCAGCCATGGTTTCTTTAGGTAACTGTGGAACTTCAAACGCTGCCGGCCGCAATTCCACCATTACCTACTTTAATTAAATCACACGAAAGTGAATAAGAAGGAAAAAAAAAACAAAAACCAACTCGCACGTTAATGACTCGAACCCACTCCGCTCCCGGGTTTCGGCACCAGTTAACGATCGTCAACGAAAAACGAGAAGAAAAAGGAAAGAGGTTGAATGTAGTTACTGAACGAGAGTTGTCACAAGACTGTTTTTATTTGAGCTTTTAAAGCCTCTCTAAATACATTCGGGATGTTTACATCCCGATGACTTAAGGATTAGGCTGGCTGCCTACGACGTCCGAACCTTAACTTATACATGACTGTATATGCAGATGAAGGAAATATTTCCAACAGAAAACACTTAAGACGCGTAATACCAATGTATGCACTAGTTGAGGAGTTGCATCATAAAATAAAACTGCAATAAAACAGTTTGACATTGCAATTCGCTTTCCTCAGTATCTGATGTTCCAATATCCTACCTGTCGTAATCATTGGGTAGAAAGGGTGTTTTAAGAAGGAAGTAGGTGAGTATTAAAGGAGAATAAGAAACAGCAAATATTTGAAAAATCACTTTCTAATAACATTATGAAACTTCACTGAGAGCGTGTTGCTTTGACGAGGATGATTCGCCAATCTGCTGATTACTATTAATAATACAAGTGTTTATTCCAAACGGTTTTATGACAGCGTACAAAAAACTCTGTACAGGTGATTTCATTTTACAGATGATTATATTTATTTTATATACGAAAACTCGCCACTTAAAATCTGCCTGATTGTAATGAACAAATTTCATTTGATCGTAAATTTTTACAGCCAAACTACTAGAGTTGTATTTATCTTCTAAAACCATTGTAACAAACAAATAATTGGTCATTAAATTGTCATTTAAGCTTGCTATTAAATAAGAGGGAGGAAAATCTGAACTTAAGAGCAAAAACAGCAGCTAAGATCCCGAAACCCAACCTGAACAAACATCAGGCGAGAACCGAGTCTGTCAGATGATTCGGAGGACCCAATCGATGCTCTGACCAATAGTATGTAATATGAGCGTCAGTGGTATAGAATTACCAAAAGTTTGTAAAGTCGTTTTCGTAATGTTATTTTGTATGGAAGTTCCACCTAATTCAATACGCTAATAACAAAAGAACCACCTTAAGAAATTATAAAGTTAAGTTAGAAATACAAAAAAATTCCAATTACATTGAGTGTTTTATCCATTTAAAGTACTCGAAATACATTGAATAATTTGTAATATTTGGTAATGTTTTTGATTTGGCGGTCGATAATTACAAAAAGTTATCAACTTTTCACAGCTTTTATATAGTTTTATAAAATATTTGATTGGTTGTATTATGCATTAAAAGATTCAATCGAAAATGAGTTATTATAGTTAGTTCAAAGAAGCCCTTAATTGAGTTATTTATTACACTTGGGTTCCTTTTGTTTATAGTGACAGGACATTTGAATTAGGGGCATCCTCTCAATCCCTCAACTATTATTTTTTTGGTACTAAGAATATACTTAGAAAATGAAATAAAAGAAATATATTACATTTGTATATGGGTATTGAACCAGAAGAGTTCAATAATGATGGCAGTGTCTGGAGGCTGAGAAGGAAAATCTTGATTGTTTAATAATGTTCTAAAGAGGAAACACTGCATTTTATTATTTAGGCTACGTGAAAATCATAGAGTCTCTCCAAAAAGCTCCTTTTTTTATTACATCACCAGTCGACGTTTTGCCTATTCAGGATTAAAAATCAAACACATTTATTTATATAAAACAACATCAAAATATCGCACATCTAGAATGAAAAGGGCACAACTCAAACAGCGCTGTTTCTAGAAGACCTCTTTTAAACTTTCTTAAACATAACCTTGAGATTGTTTCGGGAGTTTTCTTTACAATTTTTACGTGGCAACAGCTAACTAAAAAAAAAGCCTGTAAGCTACAATGTCAAAACTGAATACCGCGAATCCTACAGTGCTACTAACTAAAATAAGGCATTTTTGGAGTTGTGCCCCTTTCGTTTGTAGAATCTATAGCATACGAGTATTCTATAAAAAAGTTTTGTAACAAGGGCATATGAAAAAAAAAATGCCCCTTTCATTCTGGATGTGCGATATATACATTTTTTGTTTTATAAAATAGTAAATTTGGGAACACTCCAAAGAATAAAGCTATGAATGATGTTACCTTTAAAATCATTGTTCCACTTTTCCATTATACTGAATCGGTTAAATTTTAATGAAAATTAGAAATGCTAACTTTGGTAATTGAGATATTCCCAATAGAGTCTGTCTAACCTGAGTTTGCCCACTAGGTAGTGGGGAGAGATATGTGGACTAGCCCGACATTCTTCCCCTACCGGCAAACTCAACATAGACAGATTCTACTGGGAATATCTGAATAGGCGAAACGTTGACTGGCGATGTAACAATAAATAAAGGATTTTTGGAGAGATTCTAAAGCTTTTATTAAAAAAAAATTATTTACATTTAGTGTTTATTTATTTATTCGTTTGCCAGTTTTTGAATTATTTACCCTGGGATAGCAGGCATGATGTATATGAAGAAACTGTTTGACATGTTGGCAGGGAGTGTAAAAGCGAGGGGGATGGAGGGTGATCGGCGAGAGACCTGGTCTGGGAAGGTAGACTTCCTACTCTCCGTGATCGGGTTTGCTGTCGACCTTGCCAATGTCTGGAGGTTCCCCTACCTGTGCTACAAAAATGGAGGAGGTAAGTGAAAAATATTTTACACTACGAAAAGAATGTTCTTAGCCACTTACGGTCAAGGAATTTAATAAGTACCAAAGAAATCAGACTCACCTGTTTTAATGGAGGGGAGTGACTTTGTAATTCTTGTTGAAATAATAATAGTTATATTATCCTGCGACTATGTCCCTTGAGAACAGAGATTTATATAACATAATGAACTCACTTTTGACATTATCAGTCCCCACTTAAATTCTCAAAATACCAATAAAATATAACAAAAAAGTGAAATAAGAAAACATATAATAAAAAATATACATATAAAAATAAAACGAACATATTTATCAGGGATTAAAAATATAAAATGAAACAAAGGTAAACTAAAACAAGATAAAGAAAATAAAACAATAACTTGCTTGAAAAATAAAAAATCTACACAAAAACACTAATTAACAATTGGCTATTAACACATACATACGTAGATTTTCACATAAACAAAAAAATTATTCTAAAAGTATAAAATAATTAGAATGTTGTAATTCTAACACGCGAGAACTCGGTGGATATAACTTTTTTCTACAAGCAGTTTGTGTGTCAATAAGGTAAGATGTTACTTCAAATAGCACAAAAGAACATTATTAATTATTATTTTAAGAGAAACAAGTAGTAACAGGTTTGATAATAAAAACCCTTCATTTTCGAAATCGCAAATAATAAATATCTTTCACGACTACGTACTCTATTACAATTTTTTCAACAGCCGGTGGGAATTTGTACTAAACAGCTCAAAGTGAACTGAACACATTAACCTTACTTCACCCAATAAATAGAGCTTGAACGAAGTCGTCACAGAACGAAACCGCAGCTATTATTCTACTTTGACCGACCTTGGCAGTCTTATGTAACCACGATAAAGCGTTCTAAAACTACTTCATACACAATGCAGACTCTGATTCCGCGAATAGACAAAAGGGTGCGCCACTGTACAGAAATTTTAAAATAATTTCGGAATTATTAGCTATGAAACTATTTTTCTTCCCGCAAATTGAAAGGCTTACATCTTACAGTTTAATTGCTGGTTAATAAACACATAGTCAAAGGTAAGAAGCTCGGCCAGGAAAGATTGTAGCCCACCAAAGATTGCCGAAAATAAACATTTAAACCTGACCTTGTGTAATTGAGAAATAGTTGTGAATGATCTCTTTCGTGCCAAATATACATTTTGGAATTTACTCATTGCATCCATACCAATGAAATATATAAAAATCAATGTCAACTTCACAGCGTACGAAGTATGAAGCAGAGAAGTACCCTCCGAATATGAGCTTGTGGAGGGCGTATACATATTAATTAATTATACATAATCACCTCAATCAATTACATGGAACCACCATATAATGGTTTTTAATTTTGTTTTTGGATTTTAATTATTTACTACATACGTGTTGTATTTTCGAAATTTTAATTGTAGTAGAATAGAAGGACTATTTCAAAATAAGTAACTAGTTTGTCTCCGAGTGAGCAGGTAAAAGTTTCTGTCATTTGTCGTTTTATTTGATTGTAGAAATAACTGAAGATGACATCTTAGAGCTGTCAAAAGCGCTATTACATTAAAGAAGAAGTTATAAGTTGTGGGAAGGCAATAAAACTGTTTTATAACTTGACAATGTTCTATTCTCTAATAAATCGGAAGACAAATCTGAAACCATAATTTTAATTTACAGAACTATATTACGTTCCGTACTAATGTCCGACTGCTCCAACCGCAACTAATAGGAACGAATCACAAGTGTTCCAAAATAAAGTTCATAGCACAGCAATAAACGGCCTGGTGGTTTGTCAGAAACCAACAGCTCCACAAACACACAAAAATATAATTGATCGAAGATGTCAATAAAGCAAATTATTCTAAGTTCCAGGAAAAATTGCCTGGTGTCAATAAACAAGATTTTTTTATAAAGGTGGTAGTCCGGCGACATCAAGGTTAATGCCCAGACTTTTAAAGGACTTAATGAATTAATGGCAACAGCTGTTAAGTCATAGTAAAGTTATTAAGGTAGGTTTATAGTCAAATCAAAGTGTTTACTTGGTTTTAATAACTGTTGTAAATTTGGGTGTTAACTTAGTGTGACGGCCACACCATTTCATTTTTGTTTTGAATGGATGTAAGACTAATTTTGCCGATCTGGAAAAAAACCTTATACATACATTACAATAACAATCATGTGTTAATACAACTATGAAATAATTTTCATTAATTATATTTTGGATTAGTATTCATTTTGGTAAAAATCCTAGGAAAGGATTTAAAGGTAACCTCCCCATTCTTAGTATGGTTGTTGAAATACATAATTTTTCTGTTGTTGATATATTTATATTATTTGTGCATTATTTTTTTATCCATTCCCTGTTAATTCAATTGTTGTTTCTACGTTATGCCCGATAACATATTATTACATTTGTCTTTAGGTACCATTGCCTAGGTACCCCTAGGCTCCACCCTCGGTAGACTCTTACTACCTTCCCGATTCCACCCGCCTCCTTTAGGCATTCCACACCCTATTTTTCCCACATTATTTTTCCCACATCCTATTTTTATAAGTTTGAGAGCTAAGGGGGGGGGAATAAAAAAAAATACTACATTTGTCTTTTTTTTTATAATAATGAGAGGTTCAACATGTAGCTAATACATAAATTCAATATTCGAATTCCAGATGAGTGGTGATAACCCTCAGAAGAAGCCCTGTGTATCTTTTACATAAATGTAAATATTAAGTGTACTTTATCAATGATTTTTTTTTTTTATAAATCCTAATTGATGTTTTATCATTGTTATTATTGTTTGTTTGATTATAAAGAAGTATAATCGGCCTCTTTATAACTGAATAAATAAAGATTGCGTTTCATTTAGCCGAGTGGGTCCGTTTTGGCGCAATATAAGCATTTATTCATACGAGGAGAGGGAAAGAAAACAAACTTAACGAAATATTTTGACAGCTTCTCTCAGCAGATAAATATATCACTGAAAGGAAAGTTAGTGTTCTCTTCCATCACAAATGCACGTTTTCATTACAGATGAAATAACAAAATATCATAAAGAGCAGTATTTAGTTTCGGTTCGTTGGTCACAACAGAAGGGGGGGGGGCGAGCAGAGTTAAGTGTAGGTTTTCACTCTTTAACAACGGTGGGAATTTATTTAGTGAAGCTAATAAGAAATGGAATCAAGTTTTCTCATGTGAGAATCAAGCTCGTGTCGTTACGGTACTAGTCCATTTTCCATTTGAGCCCGCAGTCATTTAGTAATATTTTAAAGTTATACTTTATTACTTATGATATTTGGCCAGTGAGTAGACACAGACGGAGTTGGTCTTTGGCCGAGTTAGTGTTAGCTGTTGACGTTTTCAATGTAAAATTACAATTTGCCTATCCAGCATTAATAATTGTGATCTAAGAGCTCATTCATACATTATACACAATTCCACTCAAACAATATGTTCAGTTCTCTGTTCAAACTTTACCAACGTCCTTCAAATAAGAACTTGTCATTGAACTTATTTATTAAACACATATATCTATCTTGTAAATCCTTTATTTGCACATAGCATGTTGCATTTTGAATGTTAATAATCAAATAAAAATAAACAAAAAATCTGCAGAAAGCTGAGATGATTTTTTGCAATGTTATATATACAAATGTAATATATATACAGGGGGGTCCAAAAAAATGTATCCACTGTTTAAAAGTCCATAACTTGCAAACTAATTGACGGAGTTGTCTCATTCCTTATCCCAGTTAGTGGTTAGCCTGACTCCATTCCATCATCATTTTTGCCCAACCATACTCTTTCCTTCTGATCCTCTTCCACTTGAAGGTCATCACCATCATATCTGTCAGCAGGTTTTCGCTTCTGATTCAGAGTAAAGTTATACGCTATTTTATATGCTCAGTGTGTGTATGGCTTTCCATATTCCGTTACGTCGTAGGCTGCTGCATTACATTACATTAAAAACATTACATGTTTTTAAACAGGACGGTAACATCTTACAGTTGTTTCTTTTATTTCATGTGTGTTTAATTTTTTTTTACGGCAATGTCTTTGTAATATAAAACAAGTAACGTGAACCACAATGCACATATATTACACGTTATGTTGTTACTATTCGTTTGTTCATACATTGCATTTATAGATGTATTCTATACCCAATTCAATAATTACAAGTTGTTTAGACGAGAAAAAAAAAATGATAACGAGCAACCTATCCACTGACATGGTGGTTCTTGAATTTTTAATAATTACTAAGTTTTCCATTGTTGTTTGGTGACTGATTTTTCGACCTTTTCAACTAACAGCACCAGAAATCTTTCTGCTGTCTTAGCTTCCCGCATGAGGTTTCGATACCGTCCGGTCAGAACTCTTCAACAGCCGAAGAAGGAGCTGATGAGTGAAAACTCTTTCTTGCACAGAACTAAAACTTGCACTGAGAGTACACTGCTACTGTGTTGCTTTGAGGAAGATCGGAATAACTCCGAGCTCACCAAGGCAAAACCTAGAGCCAAAAAATTAACTCAGGTAAAGATAGCACCTGGGGACAGTTACCTCCCATAAACTATATATGGCTCTGGCCTATTCTGTATGATTTATTATAAAATGGAGCATTGTCACTGAGAAAAACTACATTTAAGAACTTCTACTTACCTTTAATCGTAGATTGTTATGGAATCACAACGACGACCTGATTTTTCCAATATTATGTGCATTTTCAAGGGCTTCTATAATTTGAAACAATAAATGGTTTTCAATAGGAATACCTGTTGGTAGCCAAACGCTAGGAGTAAACTCACTTTTAAGTAGGAGATCGGCCTAAACAGAGTTAAAGCGAAAAGACCCTCGAAATGGGATTGGAGAAATGATTTGGAGAAGGAGTGTTGTAAAGGTGTCGATAATGGGCCGGGAGAGAGATGGGGACAGAGGAAATGGAGCCAGCCTGAAGCCTTCCTCCTGACACCTACACTCCTCAATATCCGCCACTTTGTCTAACCATCCTCAGCCAAAACTTCCTCTTCGTCGAAGAGGGAAAAATCCTCTTCTCCCTTCCACCTTCTTCACCTGTGGCTCTCACCAATTATCGGCTTGTCAAACGGCAATTATCCCTTTAGCGTTTCTCTTTGATTAATATTTTTGTTATTACTGCCTGCTGGTTGAAAAAAAAACACGTTTGAAAACTTACTAACTTAGAGTATTTTTAAAACGCGATATTAGTTAATCTTATTTTAAATGGATAACCCATATTATAAATTCATCAACGAAAATGTCTCCCTACAAATCAGTAATTGATTTTACACACTAGCGCATTCAACAGTAAATGATTTTGACGATCATCTTGCAAGTAGTATCAGAAATCGCCCTGTTTGGTAACACCGTTAGTATAGTGATAATGGAAGTGTGACCTGTTGGAGGTGCTAACCCGTATAATAAATCACTCATGGATGTGCAATCATTTGTTGATCAATATTTTATTAAACGCTCATACCAGAATATTTAAAATAATTACCATTTTTAAGATTGTAATGCAATAACAGAAAGACTAAGGTGAGCCCCATCACCTTTATTAGTCAGTTTAGTCCAGTCGCGTACAATGTATATCATTATACTTGTTTATTCATTATATAATTTTTATAAAATAACAAGGTTGCAACTAAAGTGTGAAACATTCAAAAAGGTTATATTCTCTAGAAATTAACCTAGCTCTTGATGTGTTAAAACTGAATACGTACTTTCAACTTAACAAGAGACGCTATCCAGCTTCCATTGTGGCAAGAGCTCAAATCCGGTAAAATTTTGATATTTTACTCTGTGGCACTTTCTTCCCGTGAAGACAGGTAAGTACTTTAAACTATTATAAGTGAGGCTCTCCCCCTCAACTGGACGTGCGTCGCACGGACATTTGTAGGGCATGGCAAGCCGTAGGGACCCCGCTGATGAATTTCAACATCCCAAGAGAGTATGCAGAAAGCGTACTCTCCCCCAGGCCCCTGAGGTTAAAACCTCAAACTCTTTCACCCCTCTTAACACAACAGCTCAACCAGAGGCCAGCACATCTACCGCCCCCACAGCCCTCAAATCGCCACCCCCTCTAATATTAGGCCGCATAAACAGTTATGACCTAACCCGTCTGCTTACTGAAAATAGTGTGAGAAATTTCAGAATCTCACAAACACAACAGGACACTAAAGTCCTGTGCCATGCTTTCTCTGACCATCAAAGAACAGCTGCTGTGTTAAGGGAACTAAAAATCCCTTTCCACACATTTGCCCCCCGAGGCACAAAGCAGAACAAAAAATTCTTGCTCCACGGCTTCGATTTATTGCGCCCGATCGAGGAAATAAAAGCCGATATTCAACAGCTCGGTAATATAATCGATGTTTATCGATTAAGGCGCTCCGACCATAACGGTGCTAAGACTGAGATCGAGCCGATCCTCGTTATCGGAGATCATACCTTAACTCAAGCTATGATCAAGCAAATCGGCCACATAAATAACGTGCTCTTCCGTGTGAGCACATTTCACGACAAAAGGGGCATTCCTATGTGCCTCAACTGCCAGGAGTACGGCCACACCAGGCGGTACTGCTTCAAGCAGGCAAAATGCGTGAGGTGTAGCGAGCCTCACGAAACTAAAGACTGCCCCAGGGACGCCTCAGTTCCCCTGAAATGTGCAAACTGCGGGGGTAACCACGTTGCCTCCTTTCAACAGTGTCCCCACAGACTGCAGCTCCTACAGGCCGCTGAAAATAGAAAGCAGGTTAAACAACAGAACACAGCCGGGCCGAGAATGGCCAGATATCAGCCTGCTCCCCCCCCACCTCGTCAGACAGCCTCTTATGCCCAGATGGCATCCGGTAACACCAGGGCTCCGGAAGTTCCCCCAGAGCCCCTACCACAACAAAACAATAAATACAATAACAACAACAATAACAATGATGCCATCATGGCCGTGTTAGTCAACTTGATCGCGTCAATGAACAAACTATCAGAGGCGGTAACCGAAATGATGAAAGATTTCAGAAAACTTGCATCTAAATGAGTGGGCACGCAATTTTAAATTACAACGTCTGCGGCATTATGCCCAAACAAGCCGACGTAGAAGTAATTCTACGGTGCCATACGCCGGACGTTGTCGTCCTTACAGATACCCGGCTGAAGAAAATACACTTCTGCCGCTTCCCGGGTTATACTGTTTACCGTCACGACACCGAAACTACCTCAGGAGGAGTAGCGGTGTTAGTCAGAAACGGTATACCCTGTAGGAGACTGCTCCCCCCCGTCAACCTAGGCCCCGATCAATTTATTGTAACGCTCCAGCTACGGCTCACGAAGAATACCATTGTGTCAGGAGTCTATAGAAGACCGAGAGCCGCCTGTGACCCGTACAAGCGTCTGCTCAGTACGGTAGCTCATGACCGAAGACACGTCATTGTGGGTGACCTAAATGCAAACCACAGCTGGTGGAGTAGTACAAGAGCAAACGGCCTAGGCCGCTATATTACCAAAACTCCATTTACGGTCATCCACCCAGGATTGCCGACCTTCCGTCATTTTGCTAACCCAGACAGAACCTCCACGCCTGACCTGCTCCTGACACAAGAGCCACACCGGGTCACCGGATGCTCCGCTCTGGACTTTACCACTTCCGATCATCGTCCTGTTCTCTACGAACTAGAAGGCGACATGCCAAAGCCGCCTGCTTCTAGATACAGGTACGATGAGGCTAAGTGGGACCTCTACAAGCGTCTCATTAAAACCGATTTGCCCACTATCACGCCCCTTAGGCACACCTGGGACATAGATTACGCTATCTATCAGTTACAGGACGTCATCGAACGAGCTGCCGATGCATCGATCCCTAAATTTTCTCCGAAGCCCCCTTCTCTAAGGAAACCTCCGGATCACATCCTGCAGCTGATAAGACAGCGTAACAACATTAAGAACAGGTGGTTTAGGACCAGAAACAGGGACTTAAAACCGGTTTTAAATTCTCTCACAAACCAAGTAAGGTCCCTGATGGCTGATTGCGCTGCATTGCGACCTTCAGCCACCACCAATGCCCGTCAGATGGAAGCACTGCTGGACCGCCGAAGCCTGGAGGATGATCGACGTCATTGAACCCGATGACTGAACGAACTACACCCAGCCGAGAGATCGAGGCCGATCTCCCGCCCGACTCAACCGACGCCACATTACCCCATCTACCTGTGTTGTAAGCAGGGTTGATCTTCCGGCCGATTAGGCCGACTCACTCAGGCCCCTGGCGGGGCGGCCGGCCAGGCTTTGCCTGGCCTACAACAAACCATCGCCTGGGCACCCCTAGGCTTAATCCTTGGTAGACTCTCACTACCTTCCTGACTCCATCCGCCTTTCTAGGCATTCCACACCCCATATCCTTCTCATACATCCTTCAAATAGGGGTGTCTCCCCTTAGTGAAAGGCACTTTCCAGCCAAAAATAATTTTCCTTATTTTTCCCACATTCCTATCTTTTATAAGTTTGAGAGCTTAGAAAAAAAAAAAAAAATAAAATAAAAAAATAAAATAACAATGAAGTTATCTTTTACTTCTCTGAGAAAACCTCCGGATCACATCCTACAACTGATTAGACAGCGTAATAACATCAAGAACAGGTGGTTTAGGACCAAAAACAGGGACTTAAAACCGGTTTTAAATGCTCTCACAAACCAAGTTAAGTCCCTGATGGCCCAGTGGAAAAATTCGATTTGGGAAGATCGCCTCACCAGTCTCCACGGTGACCACAAGCAATTGTGGAAGCTTGCGAAGACCTGCAGGTCCAAAAAGAACGGTGTAAGGCTGGCCGTGAACGGGCAGTTCATTCCCACCACCGAACAAGCGGACATCTTGGCGGCCCATTATGAGGAAGTCAGTCGTGGCCAGGGACAGCCAATAGGAGCCCTCGACCACCCCTCCCCCACCCTCCCTACCACTACCGAAATCTACACCTCACACCGGCAATGCGCTGCATTCATTCGAAGAACGACCGGCAAGAAGGCCCCAGGTCAGGATTCCATCCAGAACATCCTACTCAAGCAGCTGCCGAGGAAAGGAATCTCATTCATAACGAACGTGTTGAACTCCTGCTTCAGGCTGCACTATTTCCCCCAGAACTGGAAGCACGCTGTAGTGGTCCCCCTTCTGAAACCAGCAAAAAGCGGTTATGAGCCATCTCATTACCGCCCCATCAGTCTGCTGACTCAACTCTCGAAGCTGTTCGAGAGAATCATCCACGTACATCTCTCCGGGCACTGCGAGTCACAAGAAGTCATCCCACCAGAGCAGACTGGTTTCAGCACAGGCTTAAGCGCGAACAACAACCTGGTGAGATTGCAACACCACGTCGCATCAAACGTCCGGAGCAACAGAGCTACCGCTATGATTTCTCTGGACTGTTCGAAAGCTTTCGACTCTGTGGACCACTACATCCTACTCCAACGTCTGAGGGAATACGAATTCTCGGATCAGCTGCAGAACCTGATAAGATCCTACCTTACTGGCAGAACTTTTTCGGTTCGTATAGGCACTACGTCTACGACCCGAAGAAACTACACTGCCGGTGTCCCCCAAGGATCGGTGCTAGGCCCCCTGCTGTTCAACATTTACACCGCCCACATCGTAGGAGCCTCGTACCCCAACTGCGAGATATCCGCGTATGCAGACGATATAGGTGTTTACAGCACAAGCATCAATCCCTCCAGAGCCCTGAAATTCGCTGAGAGCGCTAGTCAACGGATCTCCGAGAAACTCGATGCCGTCCACATTCAAGTCAACCCGGCCAAGACGCAAGGAATTATATTCAGTTACAAATCCGGAAAAAAGAAGCTCCCGAAATCCTTCGTCTTAGGCGGCAAAGAGTGCCCTGTAAGCAACAAGCTGTGCTACCTCGGGATTACCCTCGGTAGGCACTTGTCGTTCACAACGCATCTCGGCAAGAAATTAAAGAGTGTTAGGAAGAAATTCTTCAGCCTCGGACACCTACTTCACAGCCCGGCTTTATCGGTACGCCTCAAGCTGCTGATATACCAGAGCGTCCTAAGACCTGCTTTGATGTATGGGACCCCTCTCTTCAAGTATCTGACTCCTAACACTCTCCAAACGCTCCAGCAATTTCAGAACAGAGTTCTCCGCACCTCCCTCAAACATACCCCGTTCGACCGAATGAAGGCAGACGAGATGCATAAAAAATTTGAAGTGCTCACCATTCAAGATTTTATCAAGAGAAGGCACATCAAATTTTTTGACTCACTCAGACATAGCCACAACCCACTATTCTCCGACCTTCAACCACCACCAATGCCCGTCAGATGGAAGCACTGCTGGACCGCCGAAGCCTGGAGGATGATCGACGTCATTGAACCCGATGACTGAACGAACTACACCCAGCCGAGATATCGGTGCCGATCTCCCGGCCGACTCAACCGAAGCTACAAGACCCCATCTACCTGTTTAAGCAGGGTAGACCTTCCGGCCGAGTGGCCGACTTATTTCAGCCCCCTGCCGGGGCGGGCCAGGCTTGACCTGGCCGACTACAAACCATTGCCTAGGTACCCCTAGGCTCCACCCTCGGTAGACTCTCACTACCTTCCCGAATCCACCCGCCTCCTTCAGGCATTCCACACCCTATATCCTTCTCATACACCCTTCAAATGGGGGACTCCCCTTAGTGAAAGGCACTTATTAGCCCAAAATAATTTTCCTTTATTTTTCCCACATCCTATTTTATAAGTTTGAGAGCTAAGGGAAAAAAAAAAAAAAAAAAAAAAATAATAAAATAACAAAACCTGTATATAATGTAGCGATGCTACAGGAAATACAAAGATAATTTGTAAATAGATTCGCCTGAGGATCTATAATGATATATAATTATCTGTAAATTTAAAGGGGCTATGAATGAAAAAAAAGAATGACTGGGACTTTTTAATTGGGGCCTTAAATTCATAACTGAATGCATGAGTTTATTATAATATCGCTAAGGATGGAAATACTATGTATGTCTTCCCCAGTTCCTAATACCTGACAGACATATGTTAAAAAAAGTTGGAAAATAATTATTAATAAGAGGAGATACAAAAGTTGAGAAGCAAAAATAGGTCGATGGAAGTGTATTAAAAACATCTTTTTGGAATGATGTAAATAAGTGACAGTTGATAGGTTTTCAATTTGAAGAATATGAACAGTTGCTATAACAGGTATGAGAGAACATATATAACAAAATATAAGATACAACGTTAATAGGGATCATAAAGTGTGAAAGAAAATTTTATGCGCTTGTTGAAATTGTAAAATTACTTCACTTAGCTCATTGTCTGCTATATCTTACAGGCAGGAGATTACTTCTGCCTGAGGTAATCATTCGGAAAGTAATTTTTAGGAAGCAAGTAGGTGAGTATTAATGAAGAATTAGAAACTTTTGATATCAGAAAACCACTCTCTATCACGTCAAAAAACTTTGCACAGAATCCAACATCTCGCTCTCAAGAAGATCGCAACACCTCCGCCCAAATGGTCCTATACTCGCCAAGGGGAGGGGTTAAATCGTGCAAAAAATTTTCCGCTAGACCCTGGATCGATTACCCTCAGGTCACATAAAAAAAGTATAAGTATATTCCATAATAAAAAAGTATAATAGATAAATAAAATTAATACAATTACAGTAGTTGATTTGAACAAGTGACTAATATAAATGGAAGAAACTCACAATTCGTTACAAATTTGATGAGAGGGAAAGAACTTGACTTTCGTGCGTCAAGAAAGTTACTCAACTTATCAGTTAAATAACTAATTTAAGGTTAAATATCTAAATTATCCAATCCAATCCGGTAAACATTTCTAATGTGCTCTACGGCTGGCAAGTCGCAGGGCTTCAGTGTATTTTATTTGCTGTTTGAATAATCTATTTCAGTGAATAGTACTTGATGAGGTAGAAAATGAACTAAATAACGGGAATCATTCATTAAGTATGGCGGGAAACCATCTCTTCCAGAGCAGTATAAAGGTATACTGTGAGTTGATTGTTTTTTTAATACACAAGACTAATTGTAAAAATCAGAGAAAAATCTCTTTGTTTTGTTTCGGCACTTCATTCTTACAAACTCTCTGAAAGCTGCTGTTAGGTTTTAGCTGGGCTTAGGAAGTGTTTGGAGTTATCTTATTTGAATGAAACTTTCAAACCCAGAGTTTGTAAATGAAATATTTTGGTCCGTGGAGTTTATGTTATTAACTAAATTTATCTTTTTGAAATATTCGGAATGGATTTGAGAGGCTCGTGTAAAACAATAAAAAACGCACCAACATTGCTGTGTATTGTGGTATATAAAGTTATGTATTTTCACAATAAGAATCGTTTTTGGGATTATTTATTAGTTAATTGTAAATGATTAATTAATAAATTGTCCTTAAAAAAGGGATCTTAACGCTATTGAAAGGTATGTCTAGTGATCATCTTTTCTCGTATCTATTGAGCATTACTTCCAGTTAAAGCGAAAGATCATTTATATAGAAATATAGTTAGTTACTGTAGTGAAGAGCGTGCAGCTGGGTTTTATAGACCAACTGAATTCGATGTTACAATAGGCGGAAATTGCCCATGATTGTAGTGAAGGAGTTCATCAGAGAACTATATAGTGCTTTGAGGAGAACTGACTGTGGAGGATTTAGGAATGTTGAAAGGCAGGTAAATTAATAAAGGCCATGGTGGAGTCCAGGAGTTTCCAGGGAGCAAAGTGACTTTGAACCTGGAGGTAGATATTATAACTAACACCGTTTGTACTTCCAGATATAACTTATTCTAATTGCAGAGCTTGCTTCAGTACAACCACGAGAAAACTGTAATAAAGGATTTGACCACTGCTGGAATTTTAATGATGTTAAAGGTGGAAATTTTACCGGAAATCGTTGCACTAACACGATACTAATGATATTTTTGTCAATAGTATGGCATAATTACATGAAAAAAATAACGAGTTTGGAAAAATGCTTAGTAAGTAGTGGATAGTAGGTTCTAAGATAACTGCTTAGTCTAGTAGGGGATGAGCTAGAAGTATTAAGGCGGTGAGTTGAGTTTAAAAATGGTGGTTATGTGAAACATGTTTTGGAGGGAATAAAGTAGATACGGTTAGATTCTGATAGCGAAATAATAAAACAATTCAAAATGTGGTTTTCTAGTACACTCTGTAAAAACATTAAGTTACACAGAATTTTCTAGAAGATGATGATGTAAATGATTACCTCATTTACTAAGACTTTTTCGTTACCTTACGAAGAAAATATAATGCTCGTTAGTAAAATCAAGTCACTTCATTGCTCTTAAACCCATCCCACTTAGTCTTATCTGCATAACGAATTGTCCTGAAAACGTGACTTTAGTCCTAAACGTTCTGCTGAGATAATAATAATTAATTGCAAACAATGCTGTTTTTCTTTGTTAAAAAAAATGATGATGAAAAAAAGAATTCGATAACGATTTCAGATTTTGCTGTCCTAAATCCGTGGTGTAACCGAGTGACAAAGAAAAGGGAATATAATGAACATCCTTATTAACGCCCTCCTTCTCTTCAAGCATTTTCCTGTTTTGTCTCCTTTCTTATTTTTTTATTATCAATCCTGCTACAAGGGTTCTATAAAATCGATATTTCAGGGAAGCAGGGAATCGTTTGTACCAGTGCAAGCTCTTTTTATGAAACGTAAACCTTTAAGTGCTCGCGTGACCGGACTCAACGTACAAAATCCCACAAAGAAATATTTCTATCGATTTTATTATTATTAAAAGTAACACTCAAAAAGTGAAACTTACATATTCGTATCTATATCGTATGAAAATTAACTTTTCAAAAAAAAATCTCTCCCAAAATACTTTTATTATTGATATTATATCATGTCACCCATTCAGACATCCTCAGGACTATAATTCAGACAAAAAACCTACATAACAATCTAATTTACACAAATAGAAAACAATTAAATATAAAACGGAAATTGGATTACAAATATTGTAAGCAATCCAGAGCATAAAACGAAACACTTGTATCTTTAAATTAATATTTATATTCCAAACTGGCAAATTAACATTTCCATTTAAAAATTAACACTGTTAATACAAAACTATTTACAAACCTATGGTTTATGGAAAATGTATTCAAATGATTTAGAATGGAAAAACAAAATTGTAAACTTTATAAGAAAACCAAACCTTAGTATGATGGAGGAAGTTATATAAACATGGGAAGAATTTTTCGATTTACGGTATTTAAGATTTTGGGTGTTATTTTATTTTAGTGGATTTTGTCGTCTTTTCATAAAAAATAATTGTGGATATTTGTTAGCGATTTCAGCTTTGTTGATAAGTACAGTTTGTCTTATAATTTTAGGGGCTGTGCTATATTTCATACCAAGTCTATATAACCTCCCCATATACAATAAGGTCCGTTTTTTTTTTGAAAATTACAAAAACGAGTTGGATTGTCGGATTCCATAAGGATTTTTTTTTTGTGACTGTTTGTCCGGGTTCACTCAGCTTCGTGAGGATAAATGAGTAGATACTTGAAAATAGATAGTGAATCGGTTAAAAATAAAGGTTGTGGCCTTGTGCCATGGATTAAAAAATCACAGTTGCTGTTAAATACACTGACACAGTTTGTTGTCAGGTGAGTGTTGGTTCCCCAATACCTGTTCATCCTCTTCCTTGATTGCCACTTGACGTTTGACTTGCCCTCTTCTTCACCCGAACGAGAGTACTCGAAGATAGGATTAGATTTTAGGATTGGAGATTAAGACGTGGCAAACATTGTCTACTGAGTTTATTGGATTTTAGGGGTAAGCGGAAATCGGCCAGAACAAATGGTATAATTGGCAGCGAGTCTTTTGGTACTTTGTAATTAATTGTAATTAGAATAAATACAATACAGGATTACATACAGTTTAAAACTTGTATTGTATATTGTATAACAGTAATCTATGCAACAGAGTCTGCAGTTATACCATACGTTTGACCAAGTGTTGCTTTGGTAATCTACCTTTGCACATGTAATTTATTCACTTATTTTATGTTCCTAATTATTGCGAAATTTGGAAATACGGCGGAAATTAGGGCTAATGACGTATTTCATTTTTCTTTTTCAACTTAAAGTTAGGAATCTACTACTTTCTATTGGTTTGGATGCCCATAATCATAGATTACAATAAAATTGAGAGTATCTTTGTTATGACGTCGTTAGTGGATATTGTTTGTAGACCCTTGTGTTTGTTTTTTTCGTTGAGAGGTAGAAATGATTAAAATACGCTTTAAGATTTCTATCTACTTAAATCATCTCCCCATCTAAGTGTTTTTACGATCTTCTTATAGAACTACGATAATGTAATATATCACGAAAAGAAACCTCAGGTGTCATTATTCCCGCAATGGTTAAGGGCACTTAGAGCCTCCTCAGGCCTCGACGTTTCATACTACTGTATTCTTACTCCTTTTATTCACTAGTGTCTCCGGTTTGGCATGACATTAAACAAAATCTTAGAACATTTCTCGTTCACCACAGCAGAGAGGAAAGTGAACAAAACTCGCTTTATATGTTTTTAGTAGTTGCCCTACACACCGGACAGTCTGGTGTTAGCTATAAATAAGAAAACATTATTTAACATTGGACATTGGACCCTCCTATGAAACAAAAAAATCACTTCAACAATTGATAGCAAAAGTGAATTATAAAACTGATCTCCCTGAAATAGATGTGCCATCATTGCAGGATGGCATGTTTAACTAAAAGGTGTGTTTACGCTCAGAAGACTGAGCAATGCCTCATCACCTAGATCGTGTTGGTTAGAGCCAAATCGGTTTTTATCTGTTGCTCATTCAATTCTCAGCTTATTATTGATTACTTCACTCAAGCAATTTTGCTAGTCGTGATCAATTTTTTCTTTAAAAGGTCGAATGTTCACCTAGCTCTCAGTAGTTACTATAAAATTACTCGGCTCGGGTAAAATTAATCGTCAGTTTTTATGATGCTCTGTCAGTAGAATTATTTCCAGACTAGTCAAGGTGTCAGTGGAACAATTAACTATTTTTTTTATAATTAACTTAAGCACAATTAAAAGGTCCTCAATCAAAGTAAAAAGTGCGTGTCCACTAACTAACAGGTTTAATGGCCTAACAATGAATAAACATATGAATAAAATGTACGACAACTCTATATTCACTTTGAGCCTCACCTGTATTTTTACTTTATACTACTTATGTACCATTTTACAGTCTGTGTACCGCTCCTTGACTTCAACCCCTCGCAAGGTTCTTTCTGCAGATGTCTCAATACATTGAATGATTTTTACTTTCAAAGAGATCTCTTTTCATGTGCCCTCGAAAGTGCTTGGCTTGTCCGCTCAAAATTATCAGACCAACTCCTTCCCTGTGTTTATGCCCCTCTTATTATCTCTCTACACTCCTCGTGTGATCCTGGCTCCCACCCATGTAAATATCCAGTCGTGAATATTTTAATTAGATTATGGAATTAAAACTAAATTTATATATTTGAATTAAGTTGAGAATGGAGGAGGGATATGGCGAAATGCACTGTCAATTCTATTTACGACTCGAAATAACACTTTCGGACAGCAGTTAGCTCTTTTAGGACCTGTTTGATGAAGCGAGTAAGCCCCCTTGGACAGACCAGGGTTTTAGTTAGAAACCAGCAGTCGACATCTCTCATTGTTGGACAATGTGTATATGAAAGTGGATGTCTGTCTTTCCTTCTTTCCGAGTCAAATTTCATTCTCCTTGAACTAGCACATATACGAGCCCGTACACTCATATTGAAGTGATTCCGCAACGAAATAATGCTAGTTAATCCACAGATCAGTAGCCTCACCTTTTTTTCTTTGTTACTTAAAATAATTTTTCGCCGACTTAAATCAATAATGAACGATATTGTTCTCTTACACATGCATTGGTTTACTTTATAGGAAAACAAATCATACTGTGTTGGGCGTTATATAACTTTGGAAAAAATATATAGCACCCGTAAAATAAGATGAATTATACTTAGCATAAATCACGAAGAAATTTGTTCAAATGTGTTTTTTTTGAAAACAACAAAATCAATTGTACACGGGCTAGTGGGAGGACTAATTTTGAAATATGTTGTCAACGGTTTAACAATGAAACAAATTAGACAATATAAAGTTAATTCACATAACCTAACGTCAGAGGATCTACTGTAATACCTGTGGCAATCATGATTAATAGGATGTGTAGGGAGCAGGAAGTGAACACCAAGGAGGATATGCCGTTTTTGAAAACTGCTCTAAAATCAACACTGAAAGTCTATTTGAGAAAACGGACATGTTCCTGGATGAAGATCTTAATTCACTTTAAACGAAACTGCGAGGTCACAAGTAAAAAAGTGTAACTAGCGTCAAGGGATGCACAGGAAATAAACACTGCTTTACAGACTACTTCAGCTGATAGCTCACTTTTTCAAATAAACCTAATTCTAATAGATATATTTAGACTTATACTAAAAAGGCATTATAATATATATGACTGTGGCCTAAACAACGCTAAAAACTTTGTTTTTCAAATACCTAATTCCTCAAATACCAGAAATCAAGGAAAAACCTTCGATTTATCCAAAATTTTGCATAGAAAATGTTTAAATTCCCACAATCAGGCCAAAAAAAAAGTGTAATTTCACCTGCTTCCTTTATCTTCTTTTAGAATCACTTAGTGAAATCGCATAGAGCTAAGACTGTATGTTGAAAAACCTTAAAAATCTCAGATCGATTACTTTTACCGTAGAGTACAGCCATCCGACAGTCAGCCATATGAAACACGTTTGCTCGTTTGAAAGTAGGACCTCTCCATTCGGGTCCAATGAATGAATTAATTAAATGTGCGACTAGAGTGGACCTGGTTGTGAATGAGATGTATTTAAAGGTAAAATTGGACGTAGGTAGTAGAGAGTTGATGGATGTGATGAGTTGGTCCTGATAGGACTCCATCGAGTTAGGGCTATAATAAGCAGGCACCTTGTGAAATTGGTGTCAAAGTGTTGGTGCCTAAGTGGTGGGGCAGGGCACAATAGAATTACCCACTCACACACTACCTGGGCCAATCTTCTCCTCCTCTCACGGAGCTGACCCCGTCTCTTCATCTCTCTGTCTCCCTCTTCCTCCCCCCTCTCTCTATCTGTCTTACGCTACCTTTTTTATAGAGTTTATGAGCAATAAAACAATGATGCATAATGCAATTTTATATGAGTTAACGCTATGTTGGTACCACTTACCAGTATCTTAAAGATTTCCAGTTACTTAATAGAGGTAAGTATATTTGTGTACTTCTTCTTCTTGAATATGTTGGTAAAAGTTACTTTTTTTTTTCGTGAGACTCCTTGACGATTTTTGCGAATTTGTCAGAGATGGGACTCACACCATTTGGTATATTTAATATTATTACTAGCCTGAAGATTTTTTCGACTGAAAATAATTACCTAGAAATAATTTAAACCTTCTTGTGAACTTTTCTATCCATTTGAATATATGGTAGCAGTTGTCGTTTAACTGGTTAAATGTCAAAAGAATTCGATTGTTCACCAGTTCACACAGACAGCACTTATTTTCTAGCTTGAGTTAAAACACAAGGACATGTGTACCCTATGTTTTACATAGAGCAGGTCTCCAAATTGTCTTGATGTTTGTGTTGGATTCATTGAATTGATTGCTTCCAAATAAATCGATAATAAAGCAAAATTCTCTACTTGGCGAGCTCGATAGAAGAGGTTTAACTTCAAACCGGCCTAAAAACTTGTATCGTCTCTGTGTTTGTGATGATGGTTATAAACATGATGATGGTTTTAGTAAATATAAATAGACAGCTATTTATATTTAAATTTACGATTATTTACTAGAGTGTTTAATTACATTACCGATTGCTCGAAAAAAATTCCCAAGCTATGCCAATCAAAAACAATGAAACTGCTCCCTCTCACATTTTTTTTTGGGTTATGAGCAGATTTAAGTGACAGGTGTGATTTAAAAAATAAGCAATAATTGCTTAACCCTTGGTAGACTCTCACTACCTTCCTGATTCCATCCACCTTTTTAGGCATTCCTATATCCTTCTCATACATCCTTCAAATGGGGGACTCCCCTTAGTGAAAGGCACTCATTAGCCCAAAATAATTTTTCTTTATTTTTCCCACATCCTATTTTATAAGTTGAGAGCTAAGGGGGAAAAAAAAAAAATAAATAAAAAAAAAAAAATAAGATGAGGACCTTCGCCGTTCAATTTCATTCATCATTCAAACACCCCATTCATCTATCGGTACCGGATAACAAAAGACTGTTTTACAACAGAGTCTACTATATACTATACTATATTTTATTATAGTTGCAGTATTATAGTGCAACGTACGGAACAAGGGACTTAGGGGATCGTTCTTACACAGATACAACCATGAGGATTAACCAATTCCTTTTAAATTAACTCTTCTGCTACCTAAACAACGCTCAAGTCAAGAAAAATGATATGAAATAGTGTTCCCGAAGACCTGGTTTCTTTTAGCTAAATAAAACAAAGCCATGCATTTAAACATATATTTTGTAGTCTTCAACAGCTTCCGTGATCTCCGTGAGTGCTACAAAGTCTCTCATGCCACTGCGCTGTTTTCCAGAGAATCACTGCGTTTCAAGCTACTGATTTACAAGAGCATACTCAGGCCTACTCTGCTGTATGGTGCACCGCTGTTTCGTTATCTGACGTATACGACAGCTAAGAAACTCCAACAATTCCAAAACAGTATACTGATGAAAGTGGTCAGAGGTACTTCGTTCGAGTTGCGGAGCAACAGTGAGCTTCACGATATCTTTGAGCTGCCTACGGTAGATGAATTCATCCAACGTAGACATATCAAATTTTTCGACTCACTGCAATACTTGACAAACCCGGTGTTTAACACGATAACCCCCACTCCGTCCCCCCATCGATGGCAGGACGCTGCTGTCGTGGCTGGAACGCTTTAGTTTTAGGTTCTAGGTATAGTTTTTAGTTTGTAAGTTTTTTCTCCCATTTTTCAAACTGAAGGTGAGCCCCATCACCTAGATTTGTTTTCACGTTATTGTATTTTAAACACTTCCTGTATTGTTGAGTAACCCGACCTCCTTCAAATGCATCTGCGCATAGCAGAATGAGGAGAAATTTGCAAATTATCTTATTAATATTTTTCATTGTATAAATTCAAGGGGTTTAGGAAAAAAAAACCCCCCAAAAAACATATATTTTATTGAACATAAAATGATTATTGAATTGGATATAGGTAAAATATTGAATTCAAATGATCATTCTTCACACTATTAGTATAAAGTAATCATGATAGGAAAAAATATACGAAGATTAACAATATCTAAGTTACCTATTGTATATTGGAGGGAGGTAGAGGGAGAGAAAGCGATGGATCGTAAATACTTCAGCTTGTGGTGGTAAAAATATTCCTTAGGCTAACTCAATTTGACTTAATCTTGGATCTTCCTTTGGCATCTCTCTTTTTATATAACTCTCCCCTCTTCATACTTCTTTTGGGATTTTCGATTTCTTTCGTCCAAACGTACCGAAACCCTTTACCATCCTTTGACGTTTTAACACCCCCCGCTTGCCAAACAAAATTTGTTGCCTGAATCAAATGTAAAACCACTAATGTCGGGGGCAGCCTGGTGGTGATAAATTTTCCATGTTGGCTCAGTTTTCTCATGGGACTGGACACCTGGTTTCTCGCACTTTCAAACACCTTGTTTTGGCTGGTGCCAACACAAAGTCCCTGTGTGACCCTACATTCCATTATAAATACTTGTAAAGGATTTTTATACATTTCAATGCTCATAGCTGGAAGGATATATTCTTCATAAAAAAGTAGTCAATATACAGATTAGTTTTGAATTTGTCTAAATAAAAATATCAATAACTTACAAACATCTAATAGTAAATGTAGCAGATGAACGAGAGTTTTTGGGAACCTGCCCAACGGCAGATACGTGCAGAATGAGAGGGAAAGGACATCATTTAAAGGCAAAAGA
Organism: Acanthosoma haemorrhoidale; assembly: GCA_930367205.1. NCBI lineage: Eukaryota > Metazoa > Arthropoda > Insecta > Hemiptera > Acanthosomatidae > Acanthosoma > Acanthosoma haemorrhoidale. The sequence goes on along the minus strand of OV884015.1, from coordinate 49,017,588 downwards.
TTTGTAGGGGCGGCAACAAGCCTGCCAAATTTAGTACTTTGTATAGAACGGAGGGGGGGGGGGTGCAATAAAGTTGCTAAAACACATTCCCATCAAATATCTCTTTACCACGACAGTATTTTCGGCTGTTTTACACATCTACTTTTTATCTAGAGCCCGTTCTTTTCAGGTCGTAAAAATGAAAAGCCTGTTGACATAAATATCACGCCAGAATTCAAATAATTTCTTCAACTGAACACTGTTCCCTCAACAAAAATACATTTATTTATATATAGTGACCAAAACAAACGAATATTACCTGATACAAAAATTGTTACTTTTTTCGGCCATTTAAAAATTTGACCAGCATCAGTAGTAAATGAAATAAAAATAAAAATTGTTATATTTTCCAGAATAAAGACATACTTTTGATTTTTTTTTTTGTGTGTATTTAATAAATATGAGTAAAAAAATCCGAGAAATCTAGTAAAAATATCTTAACTGATATCTTTTGAAGGCTATTTGGAGCTTTAATGGGTTAGCCAGCTTGTCTACATTATCTAGTCGGTTTTTGACTAATTAAGGCTTCTCTGAACTAACTAATAATGACTAGCTAAAACCGGCTATGCCTGTTTCATTGATCAATCTGCACAAATAACTACGAGTGAACAGTCTGTACGAAATGCTGAAACATGCCGGTGCAGACTTTGTACGGATCAATTGACTATAGAACAATATTAGTCTGATTCTAGTTCGGAAATTTCATTCATTATTGCGACTCATTGTTTCATTTGGATATTGTTGACGAAAGAGATATGTTAAATTTTCATCGAGCTTAATTGCTGTAGACGTTACAGGATAAAATGTATCATCATAGAGAAATGACAATAAAAAATAGTGGCAAACGAAAGAAAATTAGTTTTTAACATTATCATATAATAGTTTCTATTGGAATACATGTAATAGTACATGTATTTAACTACCACTTTAGTATACAAGCGGTAGTTCAAAGTTGAATAGTTATATGAATCAAATAGTTATGTGATAATGGAGAATGGAAGTTGAATAGCGTTTCATTTACTTCGAATTACTTGGCATGATTTCAACTCGCATTATATTTGGGCTGTTTTCTGATTTTTCGGAACATTCTCCGATCCTTCGTTTGGAGCTTCCTGATACTGATGTCTTAAATTATTTTCGTCCTTCGAAGTGTCAAATATTTGAGTAGATCACGACGCTCCTACATAACAGACATCCCGGTCGGTCACTGTTGAGGCCACGCACATTGTCAGGTTGGTATGCTCAAGCAATGTCTGCACAGACCGATATAATAATGATGATGTGCTAATCTTTCTTCAAATTAATAGTGAAAGAACAGGTAATTAAAATCAATGGTAATTTATTCATCAATCCCACAGAAATTTCAATTATGACGGTTTTAGTACCTGGGAAGGCATGCTGGCTGCATTTATCTGTAGATATGGCAGATGATAGGACAATATATATTAATTATTATTATTATTTTAGGACTATCAGAGCACAGGGCTTCGATATTATTATTGTCATTATTTCGAAGAGTTTCGACGTTATTTGTAATGAGAATCCGCAAGAGCTCAAACGCCGCTTCCATTCCCTCCCTCGCCTTGTCCTCTTTCACGTTCCCATGGGTCGGACTGTTCACATTGTACCTTGGGAGTTCCAAATCGCTGTCTTCTCTTTTGTAGCTCCCTCTGGTTTCCTCGGGGTAAAACGAAGCTGTTTGTATATACATTTTAAAATTAAGATGTGGATTGGAGACTGTTTTGTCCGTTCTCATAGCACTTCCTAAATTAACCAAAATTAGTAAACGTTTGCCTATTTCTAAACCCAGGGTTGTTGACTTGGGTATGCTCAAAAGTTAAATAGGCGGAACCGTTTGTTTTCAAGTTTAATTTGTTTTCATACAATCCGTATTATCGTGACTAAAATGTTCATTCTTGCAGCATAATCTAGGAAAATAAAAATAAATAATTCCATATGGAAAATAATTTTATAATTTCAAAGTATTTTTACGATCCCTTAGGCAGAACGCTCATACCGGCAGTATATACCATATATCATAATATATATGATTATAGGGGGGATCACTATTCATAATTATAATTAGGTTTAAAATAATGAAGCACGAGAGGCTTCACTCCTTTAAGATAGATATAGATTTGAAGCCGATTTTCATTTACCTTAAGTGATTTTAGGGTTTCAGTAGAGATTTCTTATAAGTAAAGCGACACAAAAAAAATGTAATCAATTTATTTCAATAATGTCAATCAGCATCATCGATGTTTTGTCAACATATCAGCTGTTAAGAGTACAAATTGTGATATCGATTAATAGCGACAATAGACAGTGGAGTAGCCTAAGTTATAACATGCTCCTTAATGGTCTGAATTACAGATACCAGCCGTATGTTGCGGAAATTGAAATAAATAGACGTTATAAATTAGAAATAATTGACTCCTCGAAAGCAAAATCGATAAAAAGAAGTGAACGGAGACTGTTTCGAACCTAAATCTAGTCACAAAATATCAAAACCTCCGTGCAATGGCAGCTAGAATCCAGATTGTTTGAAAGATTGATGAAAGATCTGTGTCGGTAGAAATAATTGTAGCTAAGTCCAGCTACCTGAGAAGGTAGAAATTATTGACTTACATATTGCAAAGAAGGTAGAAGTTGTTGACTAAGCTATACCTAAGAATGTAGACATAATTGACTTAGCTATACCTGAGACGGTAGAAATAATTGACTTAGCTATACCTGAGAAGGTAGAAATTATTGACTTACCTAATGCTAAGAAAGTAGAAGTTGTTGACTAGGCTATACTTAAGAATATAGACATAATTGACTTAGCTATACCTGAGACGGTAGAAATAATTGACTTAGCTATACCTGAGAAGGTAGAAATTATTGACTTACCTATTGCTAAGAAAGTAGAAGTTGTTGACTAAACTATACCTGAGACGGTAGAAATAATTGACTTAGCTATACCCTAGACAGTAGAAATAATTGACTTATCGAAGCCGGAAACGATAAAAAGAAGCAAACGCTGACTGTTTTGAACCTAAATCTAGTCACAAAGTTATACTAAAGCCAATCTAGACATTCGGAATAGAGCTATGGACAAAAAAGTCGAACATCACACGTATCCAACCTTTCAATCAAACGTCCTAAGAACAATAGTAAATGCTCCTTATTACGTCAGCAACAAAACCCTTTATAACTATCTTAATATACCCTACATACTCCACCACACATACCTATAATCCTCTCCGGAGACAGGAAAGCGACAGTGCCCTCGAGACCTGCTATAAATATGTGGCCAGGTCACCTGGCAATGGCCAGTTTCTCCAATCATGTCCTGTGTGTCTGTGGCTCTCGCGCTCTTGGTCACCCTCCACCGCTCTCATGCATCTGGTGACGCGGTTGATGGAGCCCAGTGGGGGACTTTCCAAGCCTCCATTTCCTCTTTCGCATGCGAGGGAGGTGACAACCATGTGGATTTGTAACTATGGTATGAATGAGTACATTGATCACAGTTCCTTATTATCCAATAAGGCAGGTTGTAATTTTATCGCAATAAAGATTGTTGTTGCCTATGTTAAACAGGTTTATTATTCTTTTTCCCAAGAAAATGCCCTATAAAAAGCGTGGAACGTAGGTAAGGCGAGGTTGTCAGAATTTATCGTGAATTGGCATCCCATTTAAAGTAAAGCTAATTAATTTTATTTAGGTTGTATTTCTTAGAACATTAAGTAAGGTATAAGGTATTGCTTAAGGTTAGAGAATATATATAGATATTCGGAGATGGCCATAGACAGTGCTTGATACCTGTTTTATTGAAAATATTAGTAACAGAAGTAGCCATTTCTATTCATTAATGTAGTTTTTCCACAAATTATGCCACTTTACAGCAAAGAGGAAGCGTCTGAAACCGAAAGCCCGGAGCAATGGAAAGAGGAACCCGTGGGAGTAAGTTAATTGATGCGGAGCGAATGAGGATGGGACAGATGGAAGCTGAAGCTGTAACAAAAGTCCTGTATATATAGCTCCGACTTGGGCGGTCATTCCCATTCAGGTTTTAAACTGGACAGTGGTTATCGAACCAACACAGTCATTGGCTAACCTTTAGTTCGGCTAGCGACCGACACAGCGTCATTTGTAAACCGGCATCTAAGTATGCATGTTTTATTGCCGAATCCGAAGGGAAAGGCTCTACTTTCGAATAGGTCCTAGTGTCTAAAATTGTTCGAGTCTATTCTTGTCTATTATTGAGGGCGAGGGCTTGAGGACTGTTCGGGGGTGTACATGTCGAGGTCCAATAAATGCATTGAGTTAGACCATTCTTTGGAATAATGATTTATGACTGAGTAAAATAATGAAAACTAAAATTAATGTAAAATGGAGGATTACAAAAAAAAAGAGAAGCATTTTTTAAATCGTTTAGACTTTAGAGCGCAGAAGATATGCCAAAATCTTAGGATGTACTAGTTTGAATTGTGACGTTCTTAAACATACTGTCGATGTTACCGTTTTTGGTGTATGCTATGATCCTGTATGAAAACTATAAAATATTTTAAGTTTGCTTTGAAAACGCTCAAAATACGATAGTATTCAATGACAACTGATGACTGTGAGTACCGAGCGCGTTCCCAACCTTGTGTTTAACGACTTTACAGTTTGGTGAAAATGTTGAGTATATAAGACTAATATAAGAGTATATAAAGACCACCCTCCGATGGCAAATTTTATACTCGTGGCAGGAATATCCTGTAGAACAGATAGCCTGATTCATAATTGACGATTCAAAGGTTTGTACATGTCTGATCAGATCAAAAGTAGATTATGCTTTATTTGCTCAGCGCAAACATTCCTCAGTGCTCGATACAGACAGGAAACATATTTGCAGATGAACTACGATTAGCCTATCTGCTGTAATTACCGAAAATAACCACCTTGTGGCAACATTGGAAATTTTTTTTAATTAGCGAAATAACTCCAGGAAATTTGTTTTTCGACAAACATTTTTACCAACTTATAAAAGACATAACGGAGTGTCCTCACTACTCGCTGGTAGGTGGATATATTGTATGGATTTTATGCTCAACGTACAGTCACCTAAGTAAGAAGTTTGATGTCAGTTGATGAGACTGATCTCACCAAATTCAAAAAGCATAGATCAAACATGAAATTCAAATAGCTCTCTGCGTACGCAGTGAATTCTAAACTTAATAAGAATACCGGCAATTAATTAAAGGCACCCCACAATAAAAATTCGGGGTATCGGAAATCTTTAGCTTATGCAATAGAGAAGTAGTTATTACTATCTACCATTTCTGGATATTGCTTGTGATTAAAATATGTACTATAAGACATGCTAGTTACATTGAGGGAAATAGTGTTGAAAAAAAATTATTGGGAAATTTGTAACTTAATGCTATAATATTAAGGATTTTTCGGTTGTGTGGATGTTGCCTGAGCATGGAATGATATCAGTCCAAAACGATTAAACAAACTATTGATTCGATTCAAAGAGAAAATTTACTATTTAAATCGAAAGGATATTATTTACATCTTTAAATCATAATCAACTTTTTCATGCTTTTATACGTCACATATAACTCTACTCAAGCAACGAAGAAAATGATGTTCTGTGTAGACTGCCCTTCTTCTATTCAAACAATCAAGAACCACTACTTGAGAAAGTACTTTGCAAGAAAGTTGCAATGAAATCTTGAAAATAGACTTCAAATGAAGAAATCTGTATCGGGAATAGCATGATTTTAAAAGGGTGTAAACTGCGTCATGAAATTTAGAGAAAATCTAATCAGTTACTGAACTGAGCTCATCTAATCATAAAATATGACCTTATTGAAGAAACAAGACGAGCTAACTCCTGACTCATAGACTTCTTGTCTACTACATTCTCAAGAATGCCCTTAAGTCTTCAAACTTCAGTATCTGCCAGAAACCTTCAACGTACATGCAATGTTGGGTGACGCAACAAAAGTAACTGACCTCAGTTTCTTGAAATCGATCTCATAAATAAATCATAGTTCTATAGATATTTTATATTCTGCGACATCTATTTTTAATATCATTTGTTTGTTTTTGATGCTATGCATCCTGGGTTCCTCGGCCTTTTGGGGGGATCGTTACCCCGGGTTTCCGTCATCTTTTGATGATCAGATACGTCAAATAACTTTTGACCCTATATCAATAGATTTACTTTTGTTAATATTGCAGATAATTTGAAGCTTTTATCACTGGCTTAAATCAGTAATGTCAATACAACATACAAAACTCAAAGCTTGGTGAAACAAAAAAGAACATTTCTTTAACTTGGTTTATGAAAAATGTCTTATAAATCAAATAAAACGATCCACATAAAAATAAGAGGCGCTCAAAGGGAAGATACTTCGTTTAAAGACAATTGAAACTACTTGTATTCTGAGGACGCTGAAGGGGAGGACTCAAGTTAGAGATAGAGGATGAGGACATCAAATGACACAGAGAAATACGGATATACTCATAACCGAACAGAATGCCTTCTATATTCGCATGATCGGTTTTAATGCGAGGGTATCGAAGAGTTTTTCGATCTACGGGTATCGTTTAATGAATTACGGAATCATATCGATTAATCGAATCCTAAGGGAGAGGCTATACTTTCATTCAGGTACGGTTGTATAATCAATATGCCCTACGATAGTGGGTGAAAAAAACAAGGATTCGATATTTTAACAATAGAACATTTTAAAATTTAGTTTGATATCGTTTTGAAAATTTGTTGTCTCTGAAATTAAATAAAAATATTAAAAATAAAAATGTACAGGGAAAAGGGCACCTTGATGCAGCACGTATAGTTGCATTTCTACACGATACAAACGTTAGAAAGTAATTAATAGCCTGGAAAGTATTGCAATTCAATTCAATATTGGCTAATATAAATAAAAAGGAAGAAATAATAAACTCACTTATGCTAAGAAACCCACCCTCTCCATACTTGCTATGTAAAACCAGTCGTAGAATAAATACGGAATAGATAGCGAACAAAGTTTGAAGTTTTTACTAATAGATAAAATCAACAACCTACAAAATGCTGCTAATTTCAGTGAAATGGATGGTTCATATCGGGGTAGGTGCATTGTAAATAATTTAAATATATTTTACTTACTGAATGTCATCATTGCTGTTTTTAATAGAATTTGGTTTGTTTCCATATGCGCAGTTAATATATTTATCATGTAGCTTTTCATTTCAGACTTTTCAGCTAACTGAAGATGGCAGCTTAGAGCTGCCGAAAGATTTATTTGACAATAAATTGACTTAGAGTATATTATTTAATAAAGAAAAAAAGTAATGACTTTTCACATTGTGAAGTTTTCTTCGTGAAAATATTATCATCTGTAATCAATGAATTATCATGTTGTTGATAGTGTGATGGAGTGTATATATTAAGAGATGAAACAGCCTCTGTCTCTCGCAGCTTTATTGATTCCTACCCGAACTTTTTTGACGGACCATCCTGCCGTTCTGAAGGGTTCCAGTTGATGGGTTGTAGTTATATAGCACTTGGTTTGATGCCCAAGCCGGCCAGTTCTGGACTTACAGCTTGGGCAGTCCGTACGGTCGCTTAGGCCGTAGGAATCAATAGTGGCGGAGAGACAGAAGTTGTTTTATTTTATTTTCTTGATGATCATGTTTTCAACCCAACACAAATCGAAACAATGTTTTTCTCGAAATGCATTTGTCAGGGAGGTCCCGCCGGCTAACAAAATAATATCTAAATAATGCATAAAGGGATTTAGTCCAATGATAAGTATACGATAAGAAGAGCCAAGAGTGATAAGGGGACTCATCAAGTTGCCATTCAATAAAGGCAAAAGGTTGAGTTTTTCTTCAGCTCTAATGCCCACAAAAAACTACCTTTCTGTCCATCCCAGCCAACATCAGTTTATTTTTTTTCGTTCGGCCACCGGTATAATATACTAGTTCACCACGAATTAGAGTCTGGCAAATTTTTTCAAAATATTATCTAATTTTTTTTTTTAGAAAACTGTTTTTCTTTCTTCATATCGCCTTGTTATTAAAAATGATGAAAATCAGTATAGATTCTATATAAATAAATCTATGTTAGTTGGTGTAAACAGTGTAGCTTGGCTACATTTTATACAATTTTTAATAATTTACCATTGCGATTTGTAATTGTTACAAAAGTATAATGCACATTATACATTCATTGTCTAAACATGGTTAAAAGTGGTGTTTCTCACCTTATGAACATAGACTTATAACTAATTTACATTTAAAACAAAATCTTAACCTAATTTTCCGCGAGACAGCCTGTTACCATCGATGCTGGACAGGTGGTGGGGTCATAGTGTTAAACACTGGGTTTATTAGGTGTTGAAATGAGTCAAAAAACACAACGACGGCACACCAAGCAACGGGTGCAGGTCGGCGTTCTTTAAGAACGCCCCTTGAGAGGGAACCACTTTTCTCATGATTCTGAAATTGCTGGAGGCTTTTAGCTGTATTGTCAGTCATGAGAGTGTATAGTGGGGAGGACACATCTATATATCATCAGATTGGGACGAAACGACAATTGTCGAGAATCGGAAATGTCTAGAATTTACAAATCAAGGAATGAGTTATTAAAAAAAAAAAAAAAAACTAAACTAAAAATAAAATGTTATCATTGTTTTATTGGTGTTATAGGATTATATTATTTAAAGGATAACAATAGTGACATATGACCGAGTGCTAATCAATGATGTATAAAATAATAATAAATACGTAAAATGACAACAAGAAACCACATTAGAAGTGTTAAAAATTAAAATTTATTCAAATTGTTTTTATACACTACTTTGGCGACCTTCCAAATCGTTCTGTTAAGTATTCCTTGGAATCCGGTGCATTTCAGATATCTAAATCTTTAATTAAAATCCAGATCTAGAGCGTTTTTTTTTTGTGTGTATCTTGGTGAAAATATATTTTTTTTTTTCAACTCCGAGTCGATAGAATATATCGTTTATATTATAACAAATAGTTATATTACAACCAGGGGATGTGATATATGGTACTGTAAGAATGGCATTATATGACGTGAATGAAGAGGACATCAAGCGAAACATGGTCATACTGAAATTAAAATGTGATGTTACACATGTGATGACAACCATTCGTGATTTAGACTTTGTGAACGTCAAGTTTTTATGTTTGTGGGGTACACAGACATAGACACAGAGACCCGCTAGGGCTAGAGTAAGATCCGAAAGCTGTTGTCAGGGGGTGACAATGCGATGATAAGTCGGAGGATGTATTTATTGAAACTTTTGAAATGTGAAATTTTAGTTTTAATTGAGTACCTTTTGCAGTCAATCATTCCAGACGGATTTGGGGAGGTAAGTTGGGTTTTTATGTATTAGGTGCTAATCAATGTTAATTTTGAGCAACCTTTGGGGTAAATGAGAAAGTAACTTTGGGTGCTTAATGGCTTTCTTTGGTTGCGAGTTTAATGTCAAATTTTTGTCAAGCGTACCAGATATTTTACAATTACTTTCTGAATCAATTATTGATCGGTTCATGTTAAGCCCAATCGAGCTAAACTGCTCAAAATATGCAAATTGGTTGAATCTATTGAACTGCAAATATTAAATTACAAGATTCATAATTTGCAACCAGATATGAGGAATGATAAATGTGACAAATAATTGAAAGGAATACCGTAGAGAGGAAAAATCTATATTTATAAAACACAACTTATTGCCTGGAGACGGTGTGTTTGTATTTATATGGACATTTTTTTCAACGGTCTTATAATATCACGCAATATGCTAATAATGGTGTCAAGGGTATGAAGACTTTCGCTTTGTTTTACTTTTACTAAATACAAATATTTAGGTCTCTGCTGAACTAAACTGCAAAGAATATTCATTAAACGTAACGAAAAACAACATGATAGCGGGGATCGTCTAATTCTTCGTATCGTCAATTCTTTCTCGCGATATTAATTGCAGATAGTACTAGTTATATCTCATTGAATTGCTTTTATATCCTAAAAATTATTGTTTCAAACTTCCGTTCATCACTGAATTAATATATAGCATTTTCGTTGAATTTTTCTGTTGTTAAATTAAAATTGCCTCACATGTTTGATGTTTTCTGTGTTACCTAATAAAAATTTATCAGTAAAAATTATTCCAAGTGAGGTTGGTGAATATGAGCAATAGCTCGAATGATTCTGTGGTTAGCTGGACACAGCACCTTAAAGTGGGCGATGGGCCAAAAAATGTTTAAACCCATTTAAGTTTAAGTACTAAGGTTGAATACGGCACGACATCAATGCACAACCCGCACGACTTAACGCTATGGAAGGGTTGGTTTCAGAGCGCCTGTCCTGTTCCCTCTGCAAACATAAACAGAAAACAATCAGTCTACCCAATGAGGTTAGTCACTGGGTGCACGGACAAATTTTCGAAATATAAAATTTGTTTTTTTGATTTTTTTTTCTAAAAGGAAGTGAAAAAAAAACAATATCAAAAGCTACTAAAAAAAAATCCAAAGTGGCTTAAACGTATTAAGTACAAAATTTCTATTTTCAGGTTTATTTTTTTTTACCGTTAAAATTAAGTTTGTATACCTGTCCTTAACACAGAGAGAAATGGTTTAAATCCGGAATCGGAATCATCGGTTTAGCATCTGAAATATTTATAAATAGTGAAATGGGCCCAATTATTTTCACTTTTAAATATATATTTCCCAACCTGCTTGTTATTATATTCGTATTTTTACCAAATTTTAATCAGCATGTTGTTATTCAATATACCTTTGAAGTTTCCGAATGATTTAAGCGGATTGTACTGATGTATTTAAGTTAGGCGAATACATAGTTTTTATCCAAATTTCGGGTCCAACAAAACAATATCTATAACCACCACCTTACATGTGGGACTGGGGTGCCTCCTGGGTAGAGAGTAGCCCTAGGCTATCCCCAAAATGAGTATGAATACATAAACAACTGAGTTGTTGTAAAATCTTGGAGTTTTAGACCGAAAGGAATCCTCAAATAAACGAACAAAAATATCGATATAATTACTATTTCGACCGCTATTGTAGAAAATACCGATGTGTGAATTACTAACTTACTAACTTAATTAAAGCAACATAATTACCTTTTTTGACATATTGTCCTTTATTACTATTAATGATAATGATAATTATTAATCATCATGGAGATGAGAGATTAAAGTAATGTTAATTCAATAGAAACAAATGGTAGCCACCTCAAGATAATACGAAACAGCCTAAGATTGATTATCCGTCATTTTTACTGTAACGTATTTAAAATAAAATTTCTAATGCATTTTACTGTTCTCAATTTCCTATTTCAATGGTCCTGTTGACCAATTGAAGTATTTATGTATATTATTTAAAAACTAATAGAATTTGTATGATGGATATTTATGAATTAAAAAAGAAATATATTATTATTATTGTATTTTAGTTAATTAGAAATGAAAGTTTTTAATATGTAGTAAAATATGTTCATACGTAATCTGATACGGTAATTATGGTTAACGTATATTATTTACATTCTATAAATTCACTTAATATAGCGTCTGAGATCACTATTTATAACAATAGAGCATTCAAGCAAAACCGAGAATAATTTAATTTTTTTTTTTATATTCCTTTATTGTGCTATAAAGGCTTAGGCCTATTCGTCAATTCGCGCGTCAGTCCAAAATAGTCCCCGGTTCCCTTCATCCCTTCCAGCTTCAAAATAAAAACAGGTCACTGGACTTCGAGATCAGATCGAGAGTGTAGCTAATATTCCTAATTCGTGAGCGAGTAGTTCAACACATTACTATACAGACACACCAATTAATTCATAAAACTGGCTTATTTTCATTTGTTTGTAACTTGAAGTGTTTTAATTAATTCTTCATCATTATTTATTGATCGTTGAACTGAAAGTGATAAAAAATATAATATTACATGGAATGTTGTTGTTTTTTTTAAATCAGCCGTCATTGAAGTGTCTAGGATTTTCTGTTTCCATTTTTCTGAGCGATAACTGTTCAACCTAAATAACGGTGTTTGTTTTATCGGCGATAAAATACCTCTATAATCGAGAGGTAGAGATGGAAAAATTGTTAAAGATCAAGAAAAGAAAGGATATTGGTCCCTATATGAAAATAGAGTTAAGATTGGGGGATTTCACTTATGAGGATGTCAATATCTCGAAAACCGTACGTGTAACATATCTCATTACATATACATGTAATGTTACTTAGGCTTTTCTTGTAAAACGAAATGTAACCAAAAGCTCATAGCAACTTGTAAATTGTATTTCTTTGAACTTTGAGAAAAGTTAATGACAAAGCACAAATACAACGTGAGTGAAATATTATACAATAATAATAAACAACATGATTATGAAAATGTATAACTATAATTATTAATAGTAGGCTTAATTTGGATAGTTCTAAGATACAACAGTTGAATTTATGATTTCGGTTTTGTAATCTTCCTAAAGAAGAGAAAGTATTATTAAAAGGAATACGATGAATAGTCATGATTTATGAATAGTCATGAATAGAACTTAATGTAGCACAGCCGTGTCCTTCTAAATATTTTTGTCATTCGTTAACATTTACATTCTGATTAGTTGTACAACTTTCTGCATTAATTTACCTTTTGGGCCGACTTGCTAATGCATGCTTTAAATATTAATTCAAGTGCAAACGTGACTGATTCGTAAGAACGAATTAAATAAATCAATTACGGTACTACTGCCCTAGGACCGCCGGCCTTAGCGGTTGGCAGTGACTGCTGGCAGTTAACTACTGCTTTGAGGGAAATCAGTGTGTCATATTTTGTTGGAACTGCCCGGCAGTATGCGGTTGTGACGTCATCGATGCGGTCTCCCTCTGCTGAACTGCCAGCAATCACTGCCAACCACTACGGTCGGCTGTACAGCGAAATAGTACCTTTTGGTCACTTGTTGCACAGAATGTGATTTGTATAACGCATGCATTTAAAATATAACGGTCTACATGATCAAATGTTAATTTAACGAGCTGCCTCAGAGGGACCAAATGTTACTGGGTGATTGAATCGACGTTTGAATTTGCATAATTCTGTTTGATTGGACACACAATTGCACAATGCTACTAACGCAACAAAGGGAAGTAAATGGTTAGCATATTTTACGTATATGGTTTAAGGGATTTATACTAGCAATACCAGCTTTGAATGGAGCTACATCTGCGAAAATTCGTTGGTAATTTACTCTATGTCAAAAAACAAATTTTTCAAAAAAGGCATGAGAACTCTACTCACCAAAAAAAAAAAATCTTCGGACGTTGTTTTAAACGTAATATGTTTGATTTTTAGCCCTGAAGAAGCCTGAGTAGGTGGTGTAAACATTAATAAAAGATTTTTGGAGAGACTCTGCTCTGTCTGTTTTGAAAAAAATGTTTTTTGTCATGGTGTAAATCTTACAATATTAGGTGTCTCTTTGTTGAGTGTTAACTTTTTACTTTAATTAGTCAATTTACCGTTATAATTTCTGTACACAACGAATAGAAAGTTTGCCTTTACACTTTCAAGCCATTTATTGTGTCATGTTTCGTACAATAAAGGTAATAGATGTGAAAAAAATGCAAACACCATTTTAATGACTTTTGTAATCGTAATCAACAATATGTCCCAAAACATATTGGAATCAAAAATATGAAGTAGAAAAAAAAAATATGGTTTAAGGTTTAAGAACTATTACACCATAAAAAAATAACGAAGTCAAATAAAGTGTAAACCTCTATAAAAAAAACAAAAGAAGAAGTAAAAGATAGTTTTTAACCATTCAGTAAATAAAGAGATAGGTGGATCGTCAGTGAAATACAATACAAAATTAAATGAAAACCTTTAAATTAATGCATACAAAACATCGTTTCATGTGGGGTTTTATGATTCATAAAGCAAGCCCCATCACTTTTTAAACATGTATAGACAATGAATGTATAATGCACATTATACTTTTGTAACAAACGCAAATCAAAGTGTGAAATTGTAAAAAAATTATACAAGCTACAGGACATGTAATATTGATTCATATATATTGAAGTACATAATTATTAATAACAAGGGGATATTAAGGAGAAAAAATAGTAAAAACAAAGGAAGGTGCCAGTCAAACATATAAATAGTTATATTATATATATTTGATATCAAATTCAATACCTATACGTTTTTTTCAATTAACAAGTAACTTACTTAACTCCTTTCATTACTCCAGGTGCTAACGGTTTCTGGTTTAGATAAAACAATGGAAGAAAGTCCAAAGTGTTGAGGTAAAGCTTGACACCGGATATGGCAAATTTGTGACCAGGTACATGACGATAAAACAACGAAGAGCAATCGGCCTGTATATAACATACAGGCAAAAATATAAAAATTGAAAACACTCGAACAAGAGTACAAGCCATTTCCCTAACGGCAATCATCATTAACAAGGGCTGAAACTGCTGATGGGACCGCCAACCTGGTCCGAACCCACTTGCTTTCACAAACAGGTGATTAATGGACAAGAGTTGTCACGATTGATCTGCCAGTTCTGACCGAATGCAACTTCACTCTCCAGTCCATTTACTCCCTCTGTCTCGAAATAATGGTTTAGCCACTACCAGCTTACCTCGGCGAAATATTATTAATTGATAACATATTGTTAATGTTTTGAATCGTTGAGTAGCATCTAGAAGATCCTAGATTAAATGCAGGAATATATTAATAGACAGAATAACATATATTTACTATATAGTTGCTGTGCTAAAACTTTCAATTAAAACTTCAAAGAAAGTTAACAAACGTATTTCCAAGCACTGTAAAATAATAAAAATAGTTAATGAAACAAATCACTGAGGTTAAACCAAAAACGAGAAAATGATATTGTATGTGCGGGAATCAATGACCCGTATCGTTTACATGCCCTTAAAGAAACAAAAAAACAATTATTATTATTATTAATATTATTATTAATGAGTATATCAATTAAGTTTTTACCAATAGTTTAAGGGTGACCCCCCCAAAAGAAACCAGTACTGAGAATAATAAAACCGGTTTAATAGAAATACTAAAGTAAGTAACGAATGTATTAAGCCCAACTGCGCTGGAATACTCGCACCACAGGCTACACAATTACACCCATGGCCGAGTCATGGTGTAAATCTTATAATACCAGGTGTCTCTTTGTTGAGTGTGAACTCTTTACTTTAATTAGTTAATTTACCGTTATAACCGTGAATGAGGTCCGTCTCGCGAATTCGAGTTCAATCGGAACCAGTGGTACACGGGGAAAAAAGTTGAGTGTCTTTCTGTTGATCTGTTCTATTTGAATACTACAGGCAGTGGTAATACAAATGATTCAACTATCATAAATACTTAAATACATTAACTAAAAACACGCTGATTACATTTAGATAGATAAAATACAAATACAGGAAGTATAGACAAAAAATACGTTACTAATTCTTAAAATTTTAGAAGTACCAGCTTAGAACCTATTTAAGTTTTGAAATTCTGATTATCACGATTAAGAACATTATAGAGAAGGCAAACCAAAAATAATTTCAATCATTCAAAATAATTTACTATTAAGGGCCTACAAATCGTGCCCCAGCGGATTTTCGTAGGATGTTTAGTTATGCAAAATTTTTTTAGCTGCCAAAAAGTTTTTATTGACGTGATTTAAAAAAAAGTTTTTATTAACTGATTTCAGACATCTCAATACTGCCCGTTTACTTTCTAAGACCATCATTTAGTTTATACGTATTTCCGTAACGTATAACTTAGTTTATAATTGATTTTTTTGTATTAGTACCTTTAAATCTTTATAATAGAAAGAAAAAGATGGTGAGATAATGGAACAGATAGTTTTTATTATGTTTGCAATGTTTTAAGAAAACTACAAAATATATTCGTGCAATAAAATCGCTCTTTGTGTTAAAGGGAGCTTATCAAAAGGTATAATTTACTTTGAGCGAAGTCATTGAGTATTAAATAAGACTAGAGTGGCAAATAATAACTGGTTTCTGACTATTTGTAATTAGCTCTTGCCAGGATGTTGAGACAGGCAGTGGTCGTAGCTCTGACCCATATTCCTCATTTATCATCCCGGCCGACAGCTCCCAGTTCATCTCACTGCCATTCAACTGATTATTTTGATTGAGTTTTCTTAATAAGACGTTGAGAGTTTGTTAGTGGCATTGTCAATTTACGCCCCAAAATATACACATTTTTAATAAGGGCATCGAAATTTCTAAATGTGATTCCATAGAAAAATATTTATTTGCAAGTAATTGACTTATTAACGATCCTCTATTATTTTTAGTGGGCTTTTTTCATTGTTTAGCATCATTGGAGGATTAAATTTTACTTCCATGCCAAATATCACACCTATATATGAAAACTTGGTTGCAATAAAATTGGAAACCAAATTCTGTTGACATTTTTAATGACTTTTTGTAACCATAATCTATTATGATCCCAACCCATGGATACGCGTCTGCGGTCTTTGAGAGGACTGAAGTTAACACCAAACAATAGAATGGAGATTATGAGTCTATGAGTATGCAAAATTTGAAGAGATTTGAAGATCTTAAACGGGTCCAAAACTATTCTCTGGAAAGGTGCAATTAGTTGCGAACCAGATCATCACAAGGAAAGCCTATTCTACAGAATATCGTCTCAGTCGATTACTTGTCAAAACAACTCAGGCCTTCCCACGAAGGACAATAAACCGAAAATAAAACCTGTCCATTTCGGGGATAAGAGGAAAAGAATACCCTAAAGATGTTTTAACTAGGTTGGATGTTTCAGCTTCTGATGCAAGGAAAAATGGTCGAGGAGCTACCGGGCCACAGTGGAATAGGCAGTAACGAGAGAGAAGATCAGCTAGCAAAAGAGGATTCCCTTCCTTCACAGGCAGTCTTCGAACTATAGAGGAAGTCAGGACGCTGCACAGATTTTTCAGATTGGCTGAAGATGGAGCACCCAGCGCTCACATCACAACCCAGAAGAAGGCTATTACAAACTCTCCCAGACAGAACAGGTCACAGTCTTCCGTCTGAGAACTTGGCATTAGGGCTCATCTTTCGTTTGGCGTTGGTGAACGTTCCCTCTGTGACTGCAGAACCCCTGACCATATCCTTCAGGCCTGTGTTCTGTAGTTTGAAGGCGACTTGTCTGGTCCCAGCTTACCTATATCGGAGCCAAGCTGAAAGCAAGGAGAACCATTGAATGTCCCTGAACCCGAACACATAAGAGAAGATAACGGAAGAAGAAGAAGGTATCATACATATTATCATGTAGCACGTCAAGGACTTTATTTTGATACCATGCTCAAAATTATGGTAAAATATTTATTTTTTAATTACTAATTAATTTATTAAGACCCTTCGCTATTTTTTACGAGGAAAGGTTTTATTTTTGGAATCAATGGGACACCAAATGCCACACCTACCGAGTCTAGTATCATGCCTCTAAAATAAACCCTGATTAGTGTATAGTAACAGTTTTAATGACAAAAAATGCATATTATTAATAAGGATGTCAAGATATTCAATTGGAGATATTCAATTGTCTATTCAATGTGACCTCCAAGTAAAAGTTCATGCACTTACCTTGAATATAGAACTCACAACAAATAGACATACTGATGAAAACAGAAGTGTTAATGTTTTTTATAAAAAACCAAAAAAAAAAACGACGAAATCCTAAAAATATTGCTACAACTACCTTGAAAAACATTCAAAAATATGTTGACATAAAATTAGCGTGAATAAGTGGACTATACTCATTCAATAGAATTTTCTCTTACTGAAGTTAATTAATTGAAATCTCAGAGATAGTTGCGAAGATATGGAAAGAAAATTGAATTGAATTGAAAGTAATCATGTAGAAATCAGGGGGAAGATGCCGGATGATAAAAGGGATAATGCTCTCTAGGGACTCGTAATATTTAAAGAGAATAATATCTTCCAATCCAAGAATAGATGGGAGGGGGGAGCTACCCAGGAAAAACCAATTATAATAATCCTCAAGTTCTCTTCATACTTTCCGTATTCTTTATGGTTGATACTTTGGAACAAGATATTGTTCAAAGTTAACATGCAAGTAGTAGGCAAGTTGTTAAAAAAAAAAACTCTCTGGCTTAAACTGTATACGTTTTTGTTAAGATGGAAGTAGGAGAAGTATTCGAAAAAGTATTTAACGGGAAAAATGTAGGACACCCGTCTATCTAAATTTATAAGATTTCTCAAAACTTAGCTTAGAAACTATTTGATATCTAAAGATCTAGTCCTTACTATTAAGTTACAATTTAAAAATTATAATGTAAAAACTTATTTCAAAGATAATGCTAAAAATTTAATTTATAGATCCCACGATGGAAATAACGTATTTTATATCGTTCAAATTCGTATTTTTTATTATTAACCGAAGAAGAAATGAAGCAACGTATATTACTAATTTGTTTCCTAAACATGGCAGGGGACCTTGGAAAGATTAAAGAGTTCAAATATACAATTAAACTCCCATTTTCATCCTTTTGATTAATCCCTCGAGATTTATCAATATCCACACTGAAATAGATATTATCGTAGCTACTCCCACAATTTAATTCAATATTGTATTATTATATAAATAATAACTATCAATTAATATGTTTGTGAGTTATAAATTTAAGAAATAAAACATTTTGTCAATTAATAAAGTTTTCTAATTTCGAAAAACACTTTCAACCGTCAAACAGCCATCCTCGGTGCTTTAATAGTCGATTTAAATGAAATTAGTCAAAATAAGAATGTTAATTATTTTCACCGACTTCAACAACGTATGTTTGTATGTATGTACAACGTATGTATACAGCGTATGAATGAAGCGCTATGTAGGGCTACCGTAGAAAGGAAATAGATAGCTATAGTAATAAATAGTTAAAAAACGCTATATAAATAAATAAAAAGCTTTCACCATTTTTTTGGCCTCTTTTATGTCTAAAGATCACGCTATGAACATGTATGCCAATCATTAAAAATTAAAAATGAAGAAGGTTTTTTTTTTTTTAATTTTATTTTAATTATACTTTGAAGTCAGTTTCATAGTGCCATTAACTTGACAAGCTAAAACTGCGGGGACAAGAAAAACTCGGTAATAATTGGATAAGTTTCGAAACTTTGCCTGCTCACTTTCCGCCTGTTCAATAAAGCTTTCCCCTTGGTTTTAATCTACTAGCTTAAGATCCTCTGTTTGACAACGGATTGAAAACTCATCGGATTTCAACCAACAAAATCATTAAATTGATAAATACTGAAATAACAATATTATTATGGACAGGAAATGATGCAGTGTAATATTAATAAATATAATCCCTACATAAGCTATAACTTATTTCCGTTTAATTTTTTACTTGTTTCTGTTAGTTTTTGTGAATCAGATAGAATCTGTGATTTTTTTCATGTGTGTTTTTGTCGCTATGTGACTGAACTACTCTCCTGAAATCACATGAAACTAGAAACACTATTTATCACATTAAACGGTCGTTTACTGACTCTGGTTACATCCTTCTTTTATATAAATTTTCATACTTGTTAGTTTATTTAACTTTATTTTGATAGCTCCGAATTTGTTTATAAATTAGCGACTGCTTTTAATGTATAGAAGAGTGATTTTCTATAGCACGTCTGATTCTCGAATACATCTGAATGTTAAATGGATTTGTCCGTGAGAGCATCCTTTTTGGAATAATTTCCGTGCAATCTTTAATTTTTTAGGTGTCCTTTGCACCTATCACATTGAACACATTCTATTTTGCAAACCGCAATCGGTACGGGATCCTTTATTTTTGTACATCCTTTGGTAATGTATAATGCCTTTCGTACGAAACAATCTTGCCCGATCTCTTTGGAATCTGCCTAGCTCTCTCCGATCCGTCATTATGAAAGATTATCAACTACAAGATGAATATACTAGAAGTATGTGGCTCTCGCGCTCTTGGCCAGCTTCCACTGGGGAGGTGACAACAATGTGTATTTGGGAGTTCTCTGGGCTGTTTGTAAATACTATATGAATGAGGGAGAGAATGAAAATTGTAAATATGTTATGAACGAGAACATCACAATCAGTTATTGCCCAATAAGGCAGATTGTAATTTTATCACAATAAAGAAGTTTCAAATTTAAAAAATCAGTTGGTATTGTCAGCGCATGTGATTCACCTCTACTCTTTTACATGTTTTTGTCTCTTGTAATATATTCATCCCAGACATCGCATATTTACACAGGCCCTATATTATTTAAGATAATCACACAACAGTTAAGCACATAAAATATATTTTTTCTTTTTTTGTCAGCTAGACATAGCTATTTGTTCTTTTTAGAGGGCAATGCCGCATAATAAAGTTTTTCATACATTTTCATTGTACGAATTTAAGATTTATTACACTAATCCTGAATCCTCAAACTAGAGGGAGTACATACACCATTTCACATATGCCACGATTGAGAAACGGCCTCGAGTGACCGACGCTGAGACAACCACCCAAAGACTTCTTTAATTGACGCTGCCCTTAGGAGGCAATTAGGACCTTCCTCCCTTGCGGACCCTCCTCTTTTGACTAGCCAACAAAGGCCCTCCCGCTGCCGGCTGCGGCACATCCCATTCTGCCCTATGACAAGTCTCCAATTTAATCTGCCTCAAGTCGAGCTGTCCGATCCACGAGTACATTGTCTCTGTGACACCGTCGCTTCTACAACGCCAGCTAAATTAAACGACTTTATGCAAGGATCAGTAACCTGGCCCTGATTTTTTTTTTTTTAATAGTTCATTTAAGAAAAAATACGACCGGTTCTAATAGGTCAGTGGGTGATTGTGATCGTGAAGAACAATTGGTGATATGACAAAGGAGGATTAACTGATGCTCTTAGAACTTTAGAATGAATAATTAGATCCACCTGATGTTCGAGTCTTTGTCGTCAGTAATGTAATGTACATATGTCCAAATTGATAGTAAAGCTTTGTCATGAGAATTTTGTTTTCTAATGTGATAAGGGATCATCTAATAATAAGTTTGTCCCTGTGTTTTCAGTTTTGGATATGTGTTCCGTCTTTTGTAAATGTTTCTGTGTCAGACATGGGACGAGTAGAAGTATTTAAAATAACTAGAGGACAGGTTCTGCGTCGTAGGGTCAAAGTATTGTGGATCAATTTTCATTCGTTGATTTCTATCCTCTATCGATTACAACAGCGATAAATTTCTGAGAGGTATTTTCGGAAGAGATATAGTGCTAGGGGACTGATAAGAATAAAAGGACAACCATACCAAATGTGACAAAAAAAGAATCAGCGGTAGTAAGAATTAAAAAATACATCATACGAATTTTTTTTTCCGTAAGCAGAAAGGCTGTTTTTTATCAACACGTTTTTCAATACATGAAAATGAGAAAAAGAAATTAGAAAATGAATAAACTAAATCGAGAGATAAGTGTATTGAATAATATACCTAAATTCAATTGTAAAATTATCTTGGTTGCTTAAAACAAATAAGAAAATAGCAAAAAAAACATATTCATATTTGCATGAACGAAATTAAATACGTGATTTATGTCAATTATTTAAAAAAATATATAATCAAATTATTTTTACGTCGTTGTTTTTAATTTCACTTAACTATAGAAGGAATCGACAATAACAGACAATTATACGTCCTGTAAATAGGAAAGGGTGGAAGGAAATAATTGAGGTCTTTCTGATTAAAATTTTTTTTCATTATATTTATTTGTTATGAAATAGTAGTTTGATTTACAGTTCGTATTTAAAATTTTGTTTAGTCATGTATGCTGAAGAGTAAATAAGTTGTTCAGTAGAAAGCAGCTCAAAGATAAATCAAGGAAGATTTACTCTATTTTATCATTTAAGTGTGGGGTAAAAGAAAACTATGGCATTACATATTTTAACTTGAAATTCATTAAAAATGACTTTAGCTTTGGGCGCCATTTTTTGAGCTAACGCCTCAATTCAATATCAAGACGAAATATACGGCTTGAAAAGCCTCGATGGGCTCTGAGCCCTTTCATAAAAATTGGCTCTATCAAACTGTCGACCATTATTCCAATAGAGTGACCTCATTGAACGGCTGCGTGCAATTATGGCCATCAAGAGGGGATTGTGGCTGAGGGCACTTCTTCAACCCTTGCTTAGGGGCTTACAGCAGCTACACGCCGTCTAGTGCGCAAATCTCACTCACTAGAAAGTTCATATTTATTTGTTCGTTTTAAGGACATGTCAACCACTAGGGTCATTTGATCTGACAAATTAAAATTCTCCTATAAACTTATGAAAATTTCTTCTACAGAGTGCTGTATCCGTTTAGCTATTCGCCGATGTCAGTCGGAAGACATTCGGTGAGGATGTGAACAACCGTAAGCCTCATCCTTAGTAGCGGCACATTGGTTGAGGGTTCCGAGACATTATATGTTCGTGGTCTGTCCTTAAGAATTACTTGCTATCTTCTGGACAGGTTGTAATTCCTCCAACTCCGTGAGCTCATTGCACAATATTCGATCTATATGAAACAATGGTAGGAATGTTCATATAAAATTCCGACGCCTATAAATTGAAATCGCAACTCTTATTTTGAGAGCTTGAAAGTTTGGATGAAAACGAGTCCACTATAGGAGAAATAAAAATAACTCTGGGAGGGTATTGAAAATTTTCAATTAATGTGGAACAAATAGCCCTTGACCCCTCTCCCTTGAAAAAATAATTCTAACAGTCATTAAATTGATTAGTGGGAACACAAGGCTTGTATGCATCTGGTGTAAAGAAAACTTTAGACGATAATGACCTTCGCGGTTGACTTTTGAATTTCTTCTTCTAGTTAATTTAGTGATATAAAATATATACTTCTAAGCAGATAGAGCTAGAAAATATAAGCACGAGATATTCTCAGAAAATCCTAGATAAATGACTTTTTACTGGGCCATTTAACCTAACTTTTTCATCACTTTAACTGTGTATAATACAATCGATTTTAATGCCGCTCTTATTACGTAGAAGGTAGAAGCATAAAAAATATAATTCTTCGCATGTTAATTATAATTACTAATTAATACAAATACAGTCTATCAAGATGTTATCATGAATAGTTAATTGAATAGTAGCATTTACATATTTAAATCTGAACGCAGTATCAAGAAGTCGGTTTTGACAGGCATTAATATAGCTTAAATGATTATTACCATAATCAAACCCCAAAAAAGGCCCAAAATTGTAGAATTTTAAGAGACTGGTATGAATAGATTGTTGACTTGTGACCACTAAAAGTGTTAATTTTTCTGACCAGAGGTATGAGTCGTAGTTTTCAATCAAGTCCTCTGAGAGTCTTTACGGCTTAGCTACTGAAGTGTGAAAAGCCCTTCTACAAAGTGTTTGATATGTTCGTATACCTAGTTGCATATCACAGTCAGCTCGTTACCTTGTCGGTCTTAATTCTGTCATAATTAATACATACAAACTTTATTTATAAAAAAAAAAAAAGTGAAACAAAACAGCCTAGTTCTACCACGAAACTTTTCTTCGCATCTTAAGGGCCCCATTTACTTTCATATCAAGGGTCGTAGCACCGGTCCGTAGTGAGGGGTGGGCCTTAATTAAAACTGTGTAAGGGGTGACTGTACCTACACACCTTCATACGGGTCAAACGAGAGGACGATATCGTTGGACCCTTTCACCTACGTCAGTATGCATCATGGTACAGAATAATACGAACGTTGCCGTCACTGGTGCAGCTTTGTTATTGTGTGGTGATGAAAAGATACAGAAAAAAACGGATGTAGATGAAACAATGGTAGACGAATAAATCAAATTTTTCAGCATTATAAGTTTACTGAACACATTGGACCAGCAAGAGCCAGATGATTTCAAGAGTTTCCTTGAGATAATGGAACATTGGTTCAGAGAAACTATAAGTACTGAAGAAATGGTAGTTTCAACATTTGGGCCGTCGCAACTCTAGTTGTGTACAAACACATTAGACCCTGATCAATTAATTGTGCAGTTAGAATCTCTGACGGAATAAATTCGAGAAAATAACTCACAAAGTCAAGTGTACTAGTTTATCAACTTATGTGTTTTTATTTTTCTAATTGTAACTAAATTATGGAATATTGCAACGATCTATATGCAAGAATCAATGAGTCTTTCAATAGTAAAAATATACTACATAATGGTCAAGTAAAAATATTTTACATATTACTGAATAATATATTTTTAATTTCTACGTACCTTTATGATGTAGTGAACGTGGACTCGTGTTGTGGGTTGAGAGCCGGATCGTATGTCCCCCCCATATTCCTTCCATAGTTCGAACTGGTGTGGTGGACAAGTATGAAGGTATGAAGGGCTGCTCAGTGAACCTCACATCCGACCCTCCACCGCGCAGTCCGACTCAAACATTCCCTCACACTTTTGTACTTCTATGATCAAACCAAGTCCACGGACCGGTGTTTCGAGCCGTATGAAAATGAAGGGGGACCTTTATATTATAAATGAGGTGTTTTTAATTTCAGAATAAGTATATAGCAAGGAGTATTTGTTCCAAACCCTTCTAGCAACCTAACAGAGCAACAATGAATTTTTCTTTGTAAAATAAATTTCTCGAAAATGGAATGGATTTGATCACCCATGAAACGTTTCTGAAAATGGATGTCACCGGTTTTGAAACCACGTGTCTCAAATCATTAATTTTACTCAATTCCCATAGTCACTAAAAATTGCATTAAAAAAAAAAAAATCTAAAAAGCTATTATAATTTATTTGACAAGTGACGAGAGGTTTGTATCGTTGTGTCTCAAAACTTTTTGTGATTTTTGAATTCAGTTTTCTTGACAGCAGGGGAAAATGGCCGAAAGACAGACAGGCCCTCTCCCTTGAAGAAGGCACGGCGATTAATCTCAATTGTTTATATTATGTAGTTGTATATAATGTACTAGGTAGAGGGAGGATGGTGATGCAACAGGTCGGATACCTGTGGCTGGCCGGTTGATGGATTGACTCCCGGGTCTGGACACGGCTTTCCCATTCCAAATGTCCCCCCCGGCTCACCCCTCAGGAAAAATTGCCCATAGTCACAACCTGCCCCCACGTCTCAAATAGAGTGGGTTTTACCCTCACCAGGGGTATATTTCCCGACGGCAAAATTATTACTATTTCTCTTGTAATAATCCTTCTCAAGCTCTCCCGTCATCTCTCCATTATTCAGGACGCCTTTCCCCTAAAATAGCCGGGTTACTATTATCTATCGTTGCCCCATCATTTTTTTTTATTACATCAATCCATAATTCATATTATGTTAAAATTAGTTTTAGAAAAAAAAGCTTGAAGTCAATCCAAAAATAACTTTGTTTTTTATATTACATTATCAATCAGTCGACGCTTCACCTATTCAGCCATCTTCAGAACTAAAATTCAGACATGAAACATAAATTTAGATATTTAGAAGACAAAACGCTTAATTTAATAAATAATAAAAAATGGCCACAGTAAAAAGAGTTAAACAACGTACAGATTGTTCCTCTGAAGAATAATTTCACTTATCATTACATTTTTTACTGTATAAAATACTTGATAACATCAAATAAGAACTGAATTTCATATGTTTCACAACCTATACTTATAAATGTATTAAAACGTAGCCTGGCATTTGCTTGATTCTATCGAATATTCATTAAATCATTGTGAAAAACTACCAATTATTAATATAGCATAAAAGAAAAAATTAAAAACTTTACTGGCAGGTTCGGAACTAAAACCAGGGACCTCCACAATGTCCCATGGGATGTCCCAACTGAGCTAACCTGCTTTGAGTGCCTTTACGTTATGAATTCTCTCAGCCGAACTCTTGCGATGATCGTAGCCACAGTTGATTATATGAAAAACTACCAG
The DNA here is from genome assembly GCA_930367205.1 of Acanthosoma haemorrhoidale. Taxonomy (NCBI): domain Eukaryota; kingdom Metazoa; phylum Arthropoda; class Insecta; order Hemiptera; family Acanthosomatidae; genus Acanthosoma; species Acanthosoma haemorrhoidale. The sequence goes on along the minus strand of OV884015.1, from coordinate 48,991,569 downwards.
TTGCAATAATTCAAAATAAAACAGAAGGAAAACTGTAAATAAAATATGCATTGTGATTTGAATTTCGAAAAAGAATTGTAAATAATGTTTTTTAGGTTATACCAGTTCTTCTACTTAATAGTTTATTCCAAAAATGAATACGCTAAAGTGACATTTGAAGTCTCTATTGCACCCGCTAATCCTCATGTGATCTCATGTGAGTTACACTCTCTAGTAATTCATCATTATCGGCATCTGAATAGTGATCTGATTGTGGGGCTTGTTGATTACAGATATCTCCAGCATTGAAGCGCTCGAATCAAAACTCAACCGAAATTCAATGCGTCACCCTTTCACCTTTCGAACAAACTTCATCAGCTGCCACCTTTGCACTCCTTTTGTCCAGAGACGCTTAAATGATCGCGAACCACATTTTTTTTCTTTAGCCCGTTGTGATAAATAGCTAGAGAAATACAAATACTACGGCAGGGTATATAATTAAATTAAAGCATTGGTGACTGAGAAAAATATGGCTTTAAGAAGTAACAGAAGAATGCAGAGGGAGGGCTTCGAGGAGGCAACTGAATTTAATAAATATAAAAGTTAGAAAGAAGTTCATTTTCGGGGGTGCGAGTGTACTTCAATATTGATTATTTTTTGTAATGTGAACCCAAAGCCATTTACGACATGAATTGGCTTCTAAAATACACTACCTTAAAGTCTCCTCCTTATTTATTTTATGTAGTTATGTCAATACTTTCAAAATCAGCATTTGCACTTATCAACGATTTTCAGGTGACCTCAACAACTTCACATGGAAACCTGCTTTAATTCCAAAAAATGCCTCTTCACCTGACAAAATAATGGATTTTCCCTATTGTTATCCCAACACTATAGCTATTACAAACTAGATCTATAAGAAGCAAATAACGAGTGAATTTCACGCAAAATAAAAGATTACTCGTGTTGGTCCTGGCAGCTTCATATCTAAAGTTATTCATAAACTGTTAATTAGTAATGCCGGGGTGATTAGTATACATAACTCCAAGTAGTTTCCGAAAGAATAACTTAAAAACTAAACTATAAAAAATTAAATACTCTTTTGAAAATAGTGCTGTAAAAGAAAGTAAATTATAGTTTTGAGGGTTTTAGTGACGAGAGACTAATTAAATTAAAACTATTATTGAATTATTTTTAAAAAGAAATGAGCTTGAAAAAGTTTTTCAAATATTGGAATAGGATAACGACGGCGCTACTAGATACTGTATCACAGCCTGTCAGACCTAAAAGAGATGCTGGTCAAGTTTCACTCAGCGACCTGTCTGAAAGAGAAATTGTAAGTTGTTGGGGAAACACACCGCATTTTTTTCAGCTTGCATATTATGCGCTGGCATTTGACTTAGGAATGAACGATTAAATTTAAGTTGTCTAGATTGGTGACGAATTGTACATTTTAAAGTTTAGTAAATTGTAGCAAAGTTTATCTTTCAAAGAATAATACTTTCACAGTACTCATTCAAAGCAATCCATAACCACATTAGATTATCATTATTTCATAAAAATTGTGACATTTTTCACTCTCCCGTAACTTCAAACTCACCTTTCCTCAAATTTTTTCGTTCAAAATGAGTTTTATACATTCGTTACATTTCGAATGCCATTATTTTCACAGCTTGTAGAAAAGTTGCTTGCCCATAGCCTAACTTAAACGTCATACATTGAACCCCAAAGCTGGGATTGCACATCAGTTTGGATGGAAATCTTCTACTCGGTGCTATATTTATCAATCGTATATTTATTTCAGTTTTTAAATTAGAAATCCGAACAATATTCACTCCTAGTACTGTTACGATTTTAAGTAACAAATAAAAACTTAAGCTAGTTTTAATACAATCTGTTCTTTTTTTTTTGATTGTCCATTTCTCTATTCATTTTAGTAATAAAATAGAAAAAGTACGACAAAGGTCATACCGGCTATCGCACTTGCTAACTTCACCTAACCTGTCGCTTCGTCTCAAATTGATGATATAAAAATGTGTCCTCCGGCCAGCTCTGCTGTACGGTGCCCCGCTATTTGCCAACTTGACTGACAATACAGCCAAATGTCTCCAACGCTTCCAGAATGGATTCATGCGAAAAGTGGTCCGACATACCTCTTTCGAGAGGTTGAAGAACGCTGACCTGCACCCGTTGCTTGGTGTGCCGTCGGTGGGTGAGTTCATCCGCCGGAGACACATCAAGTTTTTTGACTCGTTGCAGCACCTGACAAACCCAGTGTTTAACACTATGACCCCACCACCCCTCCCGCATCGATGGCAACAGACTGTCGGGGAAATATTAGGATAAGAATTAGTATGTAAGTTAGTTTTAAGGTTGATCAAAAAGGTGAGCCCCATCACCTTTATTAGTCAGTTTAGTCCAGTCACGTATAATGTATATCATTATACTTGTTTATTCATAATATAATTTCTATAAAATAACAAAACCTGTATATAATGTAGTGATACTGCAGGAAATCCAAAATAATTTGTAAATAGATTCACCTGAGGATCTATAATTATATATAATTATCTAGAAATTTAAAGGGGCTATGGGAAAAAAAAATAAAAAATACAATCAGTAATTAATAATAAATAGCGTTATAGTCGCTTAGTTTCATAGAACCATATCCTATTTTTCTAAATAAAATGATGCAACCCTTTAACCACAAAATATATATTTATGAATGTTTCAGGCGCTTTCTTGGTTCCATACTGCATCATGCTGTTCGTTGGTGGCATACCGCTTTTCTACATGGAGTTGGCACTTGGTCAATTCCATCGGAAAGGTGCCATCACGTGTTGGGCCAGGATCGTACCACTTTTCAAAGGTAACCGTATATAAGTTTTTTCAGCAAAATTTCTTGTTCATATACCATCAAGTTCTTTATATCTACCGCTTTTTCAACAGTCAATGCTTGCAATCTTCAAGCAATGGCATAAAGCAATAAATAAAAAAATAACAATAACACATAAATTTATATGTATATAATAATATTGTGTGTGTGTGTGTATGTGTATGTGTGTGGACGAGCGACAACTACCTGCTACATCAACATTTTTTAGGGTTTCGTAACTTTTTATTCAAAACCATCAGTTCTTATGTTTTAAAGAGTGTCTCTGTCTGTCTTCACTGGTCAGTTTCAGAATTCCCTATTCAAGCTTGAGACATGAAATTATACATTTAGGTCTTATTAGAGTGAATGAAGCCAAAACAAAATATAGCAACCTCCATAAAAGAAGATTGTCATTCATTAATTAGTTGTGAACAATAAAAATTTTTTTGCTGCAATATTTAACAAATTATTCATGTTGATGCCCTGGTAAATAACATCCAATATAATCCAAGTTTATTTTTGCAATACAGTAGACTCTCATAAACGGCTCTCCCATATCCGAACCGCCAAATACATAAAAACAAAATACTTTGGTCATGTGATAAGACGAAACTATAGTGGGAATGAACATTTTATAGATTGAAATAGATGTCATGTTCATTAGGCACTGGCGAGACATCGCCAGGTTGACAAAAATACAAAACGAACAACATTAAACAAATATTTTGATGTAAAATTGTAAAGTTTATTCTACATATATAAAATAAATTACTTACATTTTTCTTTATTTCGTATATATCCTAGTCATATACGGATTTTTGCCATATCCGGATAACCCACATTAATCTAGATATGGGAGAATCTACATTATTACGAAAAATAAAACACAATTTTAGCAACCCAAGTTTTATGTAAACGGGTGCTATTTCCCATTATAGCGACCGCTAACTATATATGTAAATTACCCTACACTCTGGTTCATAATGTATTGTAATAGAAAATGTAAATATATGTAACTTCTGGTAATAAATCAGAGAGAGGTCGGAAGTCGTAAACAAGTAACAGAAGATCGAGGGTGCGGCAATAAATCTAAGAGAATTAGTCCCCTGAGCCTATCATAATAGACCTTGAGTCACTTCCCTTGGTCATAAAAGCATGCTAGGAACCCTTTTGGACCCATGGGATAATAACCTTGCTATAGGTGGTCAAATAACCCAAGGGGGTGAGGCCCTAGCAGCCATATAAAACACACCCTTGTACCCCAACGGTCATAAAACTAAAAGGAAGTGACTACCTGTGTATCGTAAAACTTACTCCGGGCAGATAGACCCAGCTTTCCACAAGGGAGGGGGTTATCATATTTATATCAGTAAATTTCACTCTTCACTCCCACTCTGTCTCTTAGCTTCATAGCCGCACGACTTATCACTTACCCCAGGGCCACCTGGCCCTGGTGGGCCCACTCTGTCTCTTAGTCTTCCGAGTAACTTGACACCAGGGGCACTTGGCCCCTGGTAGGCCCACTCTTCATTCTTTTCTAGTTTCTACATACCGATAGCCGCTATCACCGTCGCGATATGCCTACTCAGCCTTCCGCTACTCTACGACGGCACTTGCCACACAGCCTATAGCAGACCTCTGACGACTAGTACTTATTACGCTGCCGATCTCTCGCCCGAACTCTGAAAACTGGTCTTATTCTTTATGAACCTCTGAACCTCATCCTGAACACTGTGTCTTGTCGGGACACATTCCTATCGATAAAATGGAGTCAGATATTAACGCCTACATGGAACACGGTCCATGTTATTAACTACAGCAATCCGACAATTGTTGACCTCCGACAATTGTTCACCTTTTCCGACAATTGTTCAACTATATCCCGACACCCATAGTTTTACTTGATACCCCAAAGATACTGGAAATAAAATTTCCCTGAATTGTGAGTGGACTATTATTACAAAAATCATTCACTGTCAATAAAAACCCCTCTCGACGGTAACAAAACTTTTAATTGTATGACAATTTTTTTTAATACCCATCATGAGTCCTGGAGTATTATTTTTCCACTTACTGTCCTATATCTTGTATATATATGTGTAAAAATAGAAGTTAATCTCCTAAACGATGTAAAAAAGATTAAAACGGTAAAAAATTAATATAAATATTTTAAATTAACATAACAATTGACAAACCAGCGAAGACCAGATATTAACTAGTATATGAGAAGTCAGATGATCTGCCGAGCAAGCTTAGCATCGGCTGGACTGGCCGTTAAGTCAACTATTTAAGTAGGGGTAATGCCTCAGAGCATGGAAATTGTCAGTTTTTATATAAATATTTTTATTGCTAGCAATTTTGTCATATTTTATCTCGAGGCTATCAAGAATCAAGTATGTAAATGACGATTTATTAATGTTTTTTTTTTAAATATTTATTATACCCTGAAAATAACAGACATAGACTGCTGAAAGTGCTCACTTTAGATATAAAAAAAATTGGGCATTTCCAGGGAGACAGACACACTTTCTTGTTCTAATTATAAATCCTGTGTGATTTGAGGAATGATTTTAAGTAAGGGAAATGGATTAAACATTTTATTTGAATGTATAACGGAAAGTTATCACGTTAACGTAAATATGGTATTCATGGTTTGAACTATAAATAGTTACAAGCTATAATGTTTTCCGAATGGTAAGACATTAAAAAAATAAATAACATATAAATTTTATATTTATTACATTGCAGCCAATTTTCGCGAGTTTTTTTCTTAATTTAAAGTAAAAAGAATATGTAATGTAGTTATAATTTTTTTGAACAAGTTCACTAAGGGGGTCTGATGAATAGATCATAAAACCTCCCGCAAAGGGAAAGTTTTCCCACCAACGAGCTTATATAGTTGTATCTTAGTTTAGTCGGTAGTACTGGGAGCAGTACATTTGGCATATTTCTCGGCGCTTGAATGGTTATTATTAATGGTTTAAAATAAAATCTTGTAGTTAAGAATTAAGTTTTTTAATTTCAGAGCAACTGTACTGGTACAAAAATGAAATTTGTGGATTAACTGTTCACCAATATTCAATATGGCTACAATTTTCATATAAATGAAGTCCCGGGGAGGATATACCTTGTAGCGTACCTAGAGGGTGGTTCTCCCCAAGTGGCACATATTTTGGGGTAAATTTTTAAAAGTATTTTTGTCTAATTTATATAAAAATAAATAATATAATACTATTGCAATAAACTGGATAAATTACGATAATAAGCATGCGATTTAACAAAAATGCGTGCTGACCCCGGCAGCCCGGCTTGACTTTTTGACGCTTAATCAGTGAAAAATAGAAAACAGGTGCGCCGTAAATTTTGGTCACATAAAGATACCTCACCTACAACAATTATCCATCTCCAGGTGAGTGATGCAGGTTGAGCAGCCGTAATATCGGGGGTGTTCAGAAGGCACCATTGTACCAAGATGGATTGGAGGCCCTTTGTATATAGAAATAAGTTAGCCTTAAGGAAAAAAAATAAAACTGACTTAAAAGAACAAAATTTGCGCTGACTAGTGCACTGGAATACGCACACCAATCGACGAAATACCCTGCGGTATGATTTAAAAAAAAAAAATAAATAACACGCTTATGTTTTATCATTATGTGTACAATATGTTTAAGCAAAAAAAGTATTGTTTTTTTAAATTGATTTGTTTATGTTGAGTAATTGTTAATAATTGTGATTAGGATTGACCCAGAATGGGCTGCAAAACTAAGAACTGGTTTTATCATTTATTTTGATTGTGACTAAATTAATTTGACAAAACCAAATATATAAATAACAAGAATGAAAATTCAATTTATTTTATAATTGATGTGAACAAACTGTGATCGTATTAGGACAATTAGCGAAGCAACTGATCCTCGGATTAAATAGTAAAAATCTTAGCTTGAAATTATATCAGGAATGATCTAGTTACGCCACTGAATATACCCTTATTTAACAAAACATGTTTCGTTGACATAGAGATCAAATCCATAAACACTATAAATCTAACGGGGATAAACCATGGTCGAGATAAATGAATTAAAGCTGTTTATTTAACCTCTAGCCGAGATGAAGAAGGGATGATGGTGGATAAGGGCTCCGTGATGTATGTCCCGGTTTAAGGGAAGCTTAGGGCCAGCTCACCCTACGGACCGGCCTCACATATATAAATAATTTTCCTTAATCCGAGTTACTTCCTTCGGCAATTGCTGTAACTCAAAATAACTTATAGGCAATTTTTTTCGGCTCTTTTTTGAAAAGGGGAGGTCGAGGTAAGCACTTTATGATCATGCCTGAAATAATTTCACGCTAAGAATTTTACTATTTGATCCGAGGATCAGTTGCTTCGCTAATTGTCCTAATAGGATCTCAGTTTGTTCACATCAATTATAAAACAAATTGAGTTTTCATTTTTGTTATTTATATATTTGGTTTTGTCAAATTGATTTGTCACAATGAAAATAAATGATAAAACCAGTGAATAAGATGGTGAGCATGATAATAGCAATCAATAGCATGAATGACAAGTAACAAAGAACATCCAGTGATACCTCTTCATATGAAGGATTATCATGTTTGATGGTTTATATAATTTAATAAATCGAAGTGGCGTGTCAGGTAAGTCTTGTGGTGCGAAGATGTGGGGATTTGGGCTTTTTTTTCATCCTTTTTATATATGAGAGTAAAGGAATGACAGACAACCAATATATACTATAATAAAAAAGAGACACATTTTTATGAATAAACTAACTTTTATCTTCTTAAATTATTTTGTGCCGTAAAAACAGAACAAGAATACATGAATAAATAAAACAGTAATTGAATCATTCTGATTATCTTTTCAATAGTGCTCTTTTGAATGAAGATAGAAAATAAACCTCTATTTAAAAATTAAAATGACTTTATAAACACTAAAATTATTTATTACTAATGATATATATCTTTATGAAATGAAAACATCTATCCCTACTTTGATCCATTAATAGAAATCTCTTTGTACTTATGATTTTATTACTAACATAAAATATGGCATAGTTTTCTCGTTGATTGGCCATATTAATTATATAATTAAATATAAGAATATAACTCACTGTGAACATACCAAACTCAATATTCTAAGTCTCCTCAGCTACTGTCTTGAACACCCCCTTCTTCTTCCATGATCACATCTCAAACTTAAAGCGTTTGATATTGATCTATATTCGCTATGACGCTAACCGCAAACAGAAGAAATAGTCCCATATTAATTTTTCAATTACCAGCCTTAAAATATGATTTAACAATAAAAATGTTATTACACGAGACTTCTATTTGTGGGCAGATTCCATTTCTAACTAACCATTCTTTTATTTCTTCTTAATTGCTCAAATAAGTGAAATCTCATCTTTATTTCACCGTATCTTCTCCCTCCTTCTGTGTACAATATTTCCTCGGTTCATTCCTTTTCAAACCCATCGATTCTCATCACCCACCCCCTTATATATACAATTGTACAGTTCAAACCACAGCCCATTCCCGGAACACAACAGTCTCTCTGACCTGTATACTCCCCCTGCCCACAAAACTGTAGTATACGATCGCTCCACTAATCTCTGGAATTCTCTACCTCCTTATATCCAGCATGGATCATCCTTAAGCACCTTCAAAACCTTCCTATTCCTCCAAAACCTTCTCACCATACAGACAGGCAGACACTGGCCAGTTTGGGAACGATGTATTCATTATGTTATATTTTCATTAATCTTTACATTTATATTTCTTTTTCATTGTTTTTTATATATACTCATGCGTTGGTTGGTAGCTGCCTTGGTTTTTACTATTGCATATTAGCACGTGGATTATTTTTTATGTATTCATTTAAAGGTCGTTTTACTTTATAAGGTAATAGTTCTTTTCGTTTGCCAGAAATGGATTTGTTAGCAGTACTTCATTGTTAGTCATATGGAATAAACGTTTTTTGCTATTTATCTACGAGAGGAAATACGGCTGGAAAACACTGTCACAGTTCTGTTCAGTTTTTCCATCTAGCAAAATTTTAGCTATACTATATAAATTTGCCATATATCCAGACAATAACATTTATTGTTATGTTTGGGACAAAATGATAGGATTAACTTCATTGATTATTTAATTTTAGATTATTTTCTGTTTTTATATCCCACTAAATTCAAATACTGTTTGCACTGTTTCAAACTGTTTGCAAATTTCAAAATCAAAAATGTTTTTGTTACGCTACAATTTTTAAAACAGTTTTATTTCTAAATAATATAGAATATAGAAAATAAATTTAGCTAAATTTAAGCTAAGTTAAATAATGTGTTGAACTTCTATAAATCTAACGTCGGAGATCTGATTGAGCGAAATCCCCCTCCCATCTAAGCAGGCCTGATAGTTGGTAGGCCGATCTGAAGTGGGAAAATGTTTGAGTTTAGTAGATTGAGCCTCCTAACTTGGCCAACGTGTCGGAATAATCTTCCCCATAGGAGTGACGAGGAAACGGCAAGTTAAGTAATGTCATTACCTAAGGCCATTTCGCCATCCATGGTCTACTAATCTATCATCGCGTGTCAACTTAACCAGCTTAAGTCAACTACACAATGTTCCTGCCAACTTATTTATAGGTTATTATATCGGACAAGACTTACAGAAAACTGGATCTGGTTTTTTTTTTTCTCCGGCCCATTTCAAGCCAAATTTGACTTAATCTGAACAAAATAGATTGTAATCGGTAATCATTTACCGTTTGATTTAAGGAATGATACACAATTTAGGTCATATGTGATGCAGCACACAGTTAAGGGTTTGTTTACGATTACGATAACGATTTTAATGATAGTTTAAATGACTATTTATAACAATTAGTAAATGTGTCACTTTAATATACTGATAAAAACTTTTCGGTGGGCATAACACTATTTTCACCAATCATACAATTACAACGAATAGAATAGGACATAAAATATTAAAAAATATAAATTAAAGTGAAAAGAGTAAATAATGTTTCCTAATGACTCTATACCATTGTAATTATAATATAATTACCAAAAGTGGTTGAATCTGGATAAAATAAATTGTAGGTAGGCCAGAGAGAGGTGCACATTTAATATTATGAATAGCACACAATCTGCCTCAATATAATTTATAACAACGATCCACTAAGGCCCCAAAAGACAATACACTTGCACCAGAACGTCGATTTCTTTAATTTGTTACCATTATTCATATATTATTTTTTTCTCTTGGAAAATATTTATTTTTTATTTGAATGTGATTAATGTTCGTCTTCATTACGAATGTAGGATTTAAGAAAAGTCTTTTAAGATGGTTTCAATGACTCTACGTAATTATAGTTTACTTTAGCCAAAACATCATAAATAAAATTAATCAGAGTGTCAAGATTTGATACACTACTCAATATAATTTTTTTTTACTACCGATTAATCTTTTAATAAACATTCTTTATTCTTCACGGAGCTTATTTTATATTTACCGTCATGAAGGTATAAATCTGAACTATTGTCTAAAATATCACCACTCTGAAAAAAAATCACTGGTTGAGTTAAAGTCGTTAACTTGGTGTTACTAACGGTTTTAATGAGCCTTGTAACAATTATAGCTTTAAAAAAATTATAGTTCACTACAAACTATTTAATTAATGTCTGAGAGAGAGAGAGAGAGAGAGAGAGAGAGAGAGAGAGAGAGAGAGCTACACATGTTCCATTTCTTCCTAATACCAACTGGGACCTCACTGTAAAATTTCGTTTCTATAGATTGAACAGGGGACTAACAAAGACCAGAGCAGACAGGCATCCACACGGGTGAAAACAATCAACAAAACTCTAAAAAGGAGTTTTTCTCTCGGAGCTCATCCTAGTAGAATCTCATTCAAATTCATATAGTTTCTCTGGGTTTTATTTTTTAAATCTGATTCTATGTTACATTTACTTCTTATATTTATTTATTATGCCTTAAATTTCATACTGAATGTACAATTAGCAACGGTTGTGATTAGTCTATTAGTAGATTTAATTGAGAATATGTACGTGTATAATTATGCATCGATGTGTATATTTTATACAACTATTTATTAATGTAAGTAAATATATTACTATCGAATGTTGAGTAATTAAAAAAAAATAGATCCAGATGTTAGGTATACGTTTTTTTTTTTTTTGCAAGGGTACCAATCATTCCTTTATTAGCGGAAATTGCAAGTTTTAATTTCTCGTGATTCCGTCAAGAAAAAACTCAGAGAACCAGATTGGCTCGATTACTGAACTCTAGACAGGACGTGATCTCGTCTATATTACGAATAAAAAATAAGTAGGAGTCAAGGCGTATTATAATTAATTATAATAGGGACATCCTTCTGCTTGAGGACAAATATCATAATGAGGAGCTGCTGCAATAACTAATCTATTAGTCCCTTACTAATGAAACACGTTAGTCAAATGATTGACTGATGAAGGTGGTTTTTAAATTAGCCAATGGCACTTTGATTTGTTACATTTCACGTTATACTAACTTTCATTTTTGGAGCACTAGTAATAATTCAATTACTATTTTTGCACCAAGGAGGAAAAAATAATACTAAAAGATTAAATACTAATCAAGACAGAATACCTTTTCACCTTATTTTTATTCTAATTATTAGTGATATTAGACCTCAAACATTGGATCATAAAAACTTTATGCCAGCATGAAAGAAATTTAACTGTATTTGAATCAAACTAACTGTAACTGTGAATGTTTATCAAAGCTGTGTTGTGTTTTGAGTATTTGAATACAGTTTAACATTAAACATTTGAAGAAAAGCTAAAATAATTCATCCGAATATTGCAGTTTGTTCTAAAAATGGTCTCATCCCAGCTATTTTCATCTTGTAATTGATAATCTTTCATAATGACGATATTGAAAAACTTTAAGCTCAATAATTTTTTCTTTAATGAATGTGCTGTCAATATGATAAAATGGCATGTCTAACGTGAAGGCAGAGCACATCTAGCAAAAACTCCCCCGTATTGTTGATGCTTCATTTGAAGACATCTTATCATTATCTATTTCAACGTATCCTGAGTTATCGTTGAATGTTACCAGGTAAGTCAGGTGTAGTTCTTGTATCGCGGGTTTCTATGCAGTTTGTCCTGACAGAGCAATAATTACACAATGTAATAAAATTACTGAGCGCTATAGCTAAATTACTGCGCTTTATACCAAACGACTACTTAAATTGAAAATATTCACCTACCTTTATATCACCTACCTATAATATTTATAAACTATCCACTGGCAGTCCAACACTTAACTGATGTTGACATATACTTTAGTTTACAAACGAACAGAGATTTTATAGAGACATTATATAAAAATAATCACTTCTTGAGAAACACATATTTTAAAGTATTTTTTTAAATAGTTTACTTCATATAGAAAATCTACTTACAGACTGCTATGATTAATACTTACTGTTCTCAGACTTATTAACTATTTTATAGAATCGCTGATTGACAAAATGGCGATATATGAGAAACTATGAACCAAACAATTTTTTTTTATGACAAGAATATAATTATTAACGTAAGATAAGTACTTAATGGTTCTTGGCAAATATCAACCTAGTGCGAGGGAATAAAGCAATACTTACTAAGTATTGATTCTAAAACTAGCTCATCAAAACCTTGCCTATTTGTCAAAGATGTAAATAGTAAAATGGTCTTGTTATGTCTGTATGTCGACAATGGACTAACCGCTACTTCGTACGAAAGAGAAGCAATGGAGCTCTTAGGTAAATTAAAGCAGGAGGGCAAAATCAAGGCTACCAGCTGATTTTTACCTTTGTTGTCGAGATTAACAGGTTCAATGAAGGTATCAAAATAAGCCAAAGGCTTCTCGAAGCAATCGAGATTAGAGTCGACATGTGAGTAGTCAAATTTTTAAAAATTATTTGGACAACGGAATGGAAAATGAAAATGACATGATAAAGAATATTCAATATCGATATATGAGAAACTAGGAACCAAACAATTTTTTTTTATGACAAGAATATAATTATTAACGTAAGATAAGTACTTAATGGTTGTTGGAAAATATCACCTTTTGTTCTTGGTATAAGGCAAATAAAATAATTAATGAATACATATTTTTTTCCTTTCAGCGCATGTAATGGATCGTTGATACCCACGCATATATAATCATCTTTATGATTTTATAATCGTGATTTTTTATCATTACTATTATGATTCCATAACACTTACAGAGACTTGCTTCAAGGAAATTTTTTTTTTCCTTCTAAGAAATGGAAACAGAGCGCCAGGTATCCTGGGGGATACCGGGCTCAAACGGCACCCAAGACCCACCTGTCTGGTAAGCATGGAATATGGTCTGATGGTAATAACACTAGGACTCATCGGAAGACGTAGTTAAAAACCAAGTTTCCAACCATTACTTTAGCATTATTATTCCATAAATCACAATTTCGGTTAAACAAATTGAGTTGAAAGTGAATTAGAATTCCTTTGTTTAAGTGCATCTCATTGTTCCGGTGACCGCTTAAGGCCTACAATTGAGACGGCTGTTAACAGCCTGCTGCGCTGGGGTATCCTCCCTCCTATCGCTTCGAGCGCCCCTTCATCGTCGTTAATCAACTCCTTTTCGGCTATGACCAAGTACACCGGACCTGCATTAAAACTAATGATGAATGGTCCCATGAAGCCATCAGTCCGGCGGCAGATCGGTTAGGGGTCATTTTCTCTGCCGCAGAAAAAGGAACATCACTTTTCCCTTCTATTCTTTTTATCATTTTCCACCGGGAGGAAGATAAAAACGTAGCCATTTTATATTGGACCGTAGAAGGGAATTGTCTGAGTGGGGGGGGGAGGAGGAGGAACGGAGAGCAGATTGGGCTGAGGAAATTATTTAAAAGTCCTTCCACTCCGAAGATCCCCTAAAAGGTGTGTAAAGCCGCGGAGTCGAGCCTCTGGCCCGAGCAAGTGGTTCTTACATTAATGCGATTTAGAGCAGCTCTTAGCAGAGCGTTTTACCGAGTTTCCGTTTTGAAATATGCACTTAAAATTAAAAAAAGAAAAAGAAGCATTGACTCCTTCACTGAAAGCAGGAAGAATGATTATACAGAGTGTTACAGTAGGAGTCTTCCATACTTTACAGGAGTATTCCTCTTATCAAAATAAGTATACGAACATGGGCCCGGTATCGCATCCTTTGGACGAAACACGTTGAATTTTTTGCAATTTGTTTGATTTCGCTAAAAATGGATTTGAAATAATCACATTTCGTTTTTATTGACTTTATTTACATAAATTTTAGCAGAATTTAATGCTCTACAAGTTTTGTTTTTATTGTGTTTCCTACCTTTTAAGCAAGCTATTGTACGCCAAACATATAAAAAAATAACATTGGTTTTGTTTCAGTTTTTGTTAGCTTTTTATCCCAGATTTCTAAAAAACTATTGCAGGCAGCACTATTCTGGGACCTGTTTTATTATTATACCTCACTTGAATTAATGTCCTACAAAGTTCAGTACGACCTCATTTCATGATAGTAGCTGAAATATTTCACCAGGCTTAAATTGCGAACGAAGCGGTCCCGGATCTATGTTTATACGAACTTTATTATTTTGATAAAGGGAATACATCTGTAAAGTATAGCAGATTCCTCCTGAAATACTCTGTATATCTCTTTAGTTCAGAACATAACCAGTGAAAATATTTTCTTTGTTTTTTTGATTATTAAAATATTTTTGATGTTGAACTCAATCACAACTATTTCAAGAATACTCTACTTCCATATAATCGTCGTTCAGATCATAAATACAGTTATTGGTTGGTTAACTTATCAACTATTATGAATTTCCTTCCCTGTATTTACATTCCATGGAATATCCTTGTTAGTCTATTATCCTATATGGTTTTGACGAGCTTTTACCGATCTAGTCTCAATGACATTTATCTTTAGCGCTTTACGCTAATTACAATTGACCGAGCCATACCAGTATAATTATTAGTACAATCAGTATTTAACCACAAAATACTGCTTCGTTAAGACATAGGATCCCACATATTTACCTTAAGCGTAAAGGATTTCATTGTATAAATAAAAATATTTTTATCAATTCAAATTTTAAAAGTGTTAATCCGTTCTCTAGTTATCGCATTAGTGATCGAAAGCGAAAGAGTTTTTACACATTTTATTTAAATATTCGGCTTATATGGATCAAGGCGCACTAAAAAATTTGAATTTATGTTTTGAGTGGCTTTACTTTCACATCTTGGAGCTACGAGAGTCACAAGTATTTAAGGCAACATTGGACACTATTTCACAGAAGACTGTACGATAGATACGTCTCTCTCTTCCAATAAAAAAAAAGCGCACCTCCGAATAAAAATCTGACTACTTCCCGGCATTAACAAGATAGATTAATTCCTGGATACATTTACAGTATTATATTGCACAATAGTTGGTTGATTACTATTTATGTATGCTCATATCCATCACATGAAAGTATCTATTACCAAACCTTCAGCCCACCACTCGGGAACAGTTTTCTTATTAATAATTGTAATATTCATCAACAAGAGCCTATATTTATAAAAATATCGAGAGAAAAATACCGTTCACCTGCATACCAATTTTGTCTTGTTTTACTGATTGTGTTCGTTTTCCAATTAAGTATTGAAAAGGATTATTGTTTGTGAAAGATGGTCAGCTACAAGGGTTTTATACGGTCTTTAAAATATTAGTGCACCAGCTCACGCGTGAGGCTTGGACTTGTTATTGAATGAGAGGCTGGTTGATAAGGATGCGAGATCTGGTTAAGAGGATGTGGGTTAACAATATAGCTCCCAATAATATTCTTCATTTTATCCCAGTCCACCGATGTTTGTACAGTTGTCATGTTCATGGAAAAGCCCAAGTGACATTTAAATGAATCATTACAGAGAATCGGGCAACGAATACACTTGTCGGCGAGCGTAAGTGGTAGTTGTGCTGAAGGTTTTTTTTTCCCCTAAACCCCTTGAATTTAATACAATGTAAAAATATAAACAAAATAATTGACAAACTTTCTCCTCTTTCTGCTATGCGCAGATGCATTTGAAGGAGGTTGGGTTACATAAATCAGATTGACGTTAATAAGAAATAACATGAATACCAATATAGGTGATGGGGCTCACCTTCAGTTTAAAAAATGGGAGAAAAACTTACAAACTAAAACCTAAACCTAGAACCTAAGACTAAAGCGTTCCAGCCGCTACAGCGTCCTGCCATTGATGGGGGAACGGAGCGGGGGTTATCGTGTTAAACACCGGGTTTGTCAAGTATTGCAGGGAGTCGAAAAATTTGATATGTCTACGTTGGATGAATTCATCCACCGTAGGCAGCTCAAAGATATCGTGAAGCTCACTGTTGCTCCGCAGCTCAAACGAAGTACCTCTGACTACTTTCATCAGTATACCGTTTTGGAATTGTTAGAGTTTCTTGGGTTTTTTTCTAAGCTCTCTAGTTAAAAATTCAGGATGAGGGAAAAATATAGAATATTTAGGTTAATCGGATCCTTGTACTAGGAGTTTCTTGGTGTGAGATGGCCCACCTGTTATAATGGTATACCGTATCTGTTTGTTCGGGATCCAAGTCCAATATTGCCCTTTGCCTGTATCGATCGACAAACATCTTATTCTATTTTTATTTTAGTTTTTCATGCCTTGTTTTAACGCAATGGGCATAATGTTGCTAAAGAGTATCCACTACAATAGAGAACCTTAGGCCAGAGGTGAATGGCTCTGTGGAATTATTGATACGGTTAAAAGCATCCTGAAGTTTGGGCTAATATTAATATTTTCAGCTCTACACCGTTGAATCCGAGCAAATGTAGGTTTTGGGGGAGCTTGTCAATATTATCGAAAGCATTCATCATGTCAAATAGTACTTCTATCATTTGTTCTTTTTTCTTGAAGGTATATTGGATCTCAGCCTCTGCTTGGACTAGCAGCTCAAATGTGGATCATTTTCGAAAACCGTTATGAAAGTTTTGGATAGCATTGCTTTTTTTTCCCGGACCCATAAGAATGTACAACCGACTGAGGGCTGTATTTTATCAATAGGATATTTTTATTACTTCTTCTCAAAACGTTATCAAATCAAATATTGAGCAAATATATACTATTTGAGCTAACTTAGCAGCTAAAACCAAGATATAGTAGCAGACTATGATAAACCTATAAAAACACACCAGATGATATTACTATGTAGTAATCTCGTATATAATACGCATAAAAAAAGCAAGGGGAAGCGAAGATCTTTGCTTCCGTTTTTGTGGAATTTAGACTCAACTTTCACCTTTTGCAGTTTATATCCAATTTAATAACAGCTTCGTAGTATTCCCAAGGCAGCACAAATATCTAATAGATAAGAATCTATCAGGACAGACATGTCAAAACAATAGATATTGAACAGTTTTACGCTGGGATTGCTCTCTGTATTGTAGACTAAGTTCTTATTACTTTTCTGATGCTTAGGAAAAATTTTGTTGTCATCTAGTAAGTCCGAGTAAAGGAATAAAACAATTAATTGATAGAGTCATATGTCAGGAAAAAAGCGCTTCGTAAAAGAACTTATATTATTATTAGAAACATATGGCAAGATGGCTTACAGAGGATTAATTTTCACCTGTAGGAGTAAATCCCTAAACTTTGGCGAATTAGATTCAGTACATCCTGTAATGAGCTATTAAACACATAAGCACGATTAAGGTCTACTGAGGCATTACACTCCTAGAGCAATGATCCTAATTAATTTGTCATTATTGTAGCATTGCAGGTAATAACTGCTACGACTAAGCCCCTTTGCCCCCTTCATATTCGAACATATGGCCGCCATTAGGAAATAATTTGGGCTGTTCATCACGATGCTTATCTCGCGAGGAAATAATTTAGCAAAGCACCACACTACGGTCGCTAAGTATTTCCTTAAAGTTCCTCACTTCCTTATGGTATATTTATGGTGCAAAAGTTAATCAAATGTTTTATTAATAATGGGTGTTAAGAGGAAACGAGGTTCCGAAAATATTATTTAAAAAATTTTTTTTTTTAATTTTAAGAAAAATTTTAAGTTTGGCTGAAGATATCATTTAAAATTTCCTTGTATAGTTCGCCCCTCGGCGAATTTATGGCTATGGGATAAATGGTCATTCCTTATATAGAAAGTTTATCCAATAACGAATCGTAAATACCCGTCGTTCATAGGCGTGAGAATAACTCGATTCGGGCCTAAATCACCCGCGGGTCCTCTTTCTCCTCTTAACCTCCCATGGCCAAATTCCTCTAGTAAGTTTGAAAACTTTACTGACTTCAAGTCGCTTTAGAAGCGACTTGTTATATATAGACTTCATAGAAGAAGGATATAAGTTGACATTAGGCCACATTTAGGATGACTTGAGGCAGGTTTTTGCATCATCAGCTCGTGGGTCTAGAGGCACAAAGTGTCTGCCGGAAACCTCCGGCTTGAAGTACAGCCAACCCACCAGCGGTAGTAGGTTTACTATGTTACTGTACCATGTTTACTACTTCCATTGTCTAGGTTATTCCTGTCCATGCTTATATTCCCTCTCTTGTGAGCCATAGTTCACATACCACAGAGATAGCTATTTTCTAGTTTTTCTAAACACTGTAAGTGTCAGATTATGCAAACATGTTTTAACTGTTCTACCTGGAGCATCAAGACAAAAAAACTACGTTCAGACTATGAATGCTATCAATGACATATATTTAAAGTAAATTCTAAAATTACTGCATAATTTCAAATCTAAACAAATATTGGTATTTGTGACATTTTTAGAAAATTAACGAGGCCCACTAAGAATATAGATAATGCCTGAGCTGGTATTTGGCAGAGGTAGTTTGGACCAATATGACATTTGTAAAATTTCCCACAATCCCTTTTAACTATTTTTATACTTTAGCACTTCCCTGTGAATCCGAAATCACCATTATAAACATAATTTTCACTGATTTATTGACAGGTATTGGCTATGCAGTGGTTTTAATAGCTTTCTATGTTGACTTCTACTACAACGTCATCATTGCTTGGGCCCTCCGTTTTTTCTTTGCCTCTTTTACTGATCTTCTACCCTGGACAACTTGTGACAACGCATGGAATACTCCAAAATGCCGAACTGTAAGTACTAAAAAAGTTTTGATTAAAATCTATATTGTCACCTCAGAGCAACTTTAAGATCTCTCTCAAAAAATAAAAAAATTTGATTATATACAATGTAAATAATAAAAAAAAAAATTGAAACGGTTTACATATATATTTTTTTTAGAACAGCCCATATTATTTAGAGTAAAAAACAAGCCAGTCACTTTTCTAGGACTACATCTTTCACTGCAGATAGATTAATGTGGGGGGAGGTCACTGTATTCTTTTGTTTGTCTGTATGTTCTATGATAACAATTGTAAAAATAATTCAATCGATCTAAAAAGTTAATCTCCAAACCCCAGATTCAAATCTATTCTTGATTTAATGTTCTAATTTTTTAGTGATGGTCAAAGACATATTAAAGCTATTCTAAAAAAATAAATTTGAGAGCCAACTTTAGAAATTGTGTATTTAATATGTTCCATGTAATTTTAATAGGTTTTTTATGTTGATATTTAAGCTATTTGTTATTATTTTACTTATTTGAAAAGATGATTTTCAGTGACCGAGATGGATCAACAAATAAAAGGAAGTATTTTTAATACCTAATAGTCTATTCAAAATTATTTAATAAGTTGTATTTAAGAAACTCTTGTGGACAAAGTATCTCTGAATATTGTTTATAAAACTTTTATTTAAACACAACTGATCATTGACTAAACAAATTTAATTACATAAAATGCAATATCATATAGTTGGTAATTAGATGTAGTTTCACCTCTTGAAGCATAGTCATTTAATTGGGAAACTCTCTATAAAAATATATATATATATTTTCATTGTTCCTACAAAATCAGATAATCTCATCCTATTTCTTATTTGCACTATGGACAAGCTTGATGTTAACATCTGGTCCACTGAGACGAATGCATCCAGCCTCAATGTCAGTTCAAGGAACACTTCTACGTCTGTTTCACAATCTTCAGACGACTTTTCTTCTGCTTCTTATGAATATTTTACGTAAGTTTATTTTTATTTAAATATCCTTATCGTATATTTTATGTACAATGAATGGTATGATATAATTTTTGTTATTTCACTTACAGGCAATTGTATTTTGGCTCCCTAGCCTTTTGAATATCTGACATAAAAATGGTCTATCCAATCTAAAACTTTATTTTTTCACATTCCAAATACTTCCTAATTTTCCACCTGAGCTCCTCAAGTTGGCCGACAGAACCCATCTTTCTAGGTGCTGGAGGAGGACAGTCTACATTGAAGTTCTTTCTAGGCCCATCATAACTAAAACTTTGTAATTTTAATGGTAACCTCCCAACATCTCTCATTTTGGAAAATGATAGGATCCGTTATAGGGAAGTATATGGAAATTCAGGAACCTAATAGAAAATATCTTTTCTCTGTGGCAGTTATTGCATTTCCAATTATAACTGAATCAATTCCAGCATGATAGCCTCAGCTTCTTTCCTAGAGGTGGATTATAGAGGCACATTTAACTCTGTACAAATGAAAATGAAAAAAAAACTTAAGAGTGCAAACATTGAGTAACACACTTTTTTTGTTTTATGTTATCATTATTATTATTAATTATGAGTTTTTCATTATTGAGGTTTTGCTCACTAAAAATTATTTTCATAAGCTTCTGCCCTATTCACCACATATCAGTCAATGGCTTTATGCATCAGCTCAAAATATCCAGTTAACTTCTCCTATTTCTTCCCCCTAGCTCCATCTAAGATACCAGTGTCTAACTAAATATTAATCTATAAATACCAAAAATGGATACATGTTTATTTGTGCATATATTATAAAGTTATTGATATTACTTATGATAAAACACAAATTAATTAAGCTTCTAATTTATTACTAAATTATCAGGTTAGGTTCTTGACAACTAAACATATGCATATGAAATAAATACATAAAAATAAGATAAATACTTTTTGAATTCCTCACAATTTTTTGTAAGACAAATTTTTTTGCTTCATCCAAATAGTGTTTTTGTTGATCCTGATATTCTAATGTTGGTTCAATGGTTTTCTGTATATTATGCACACTTCACATCTCAATAATTTGAAGTATAATGTTTTTACAAATAGGTATGTGTATGAGCAAATATGATATGGATGATGGTCCCTCATGATAAATATATTTGAATTTTCCCATCATCTTTCCTTCCTGCATCTCTAAACTACTCCAGCTTCCCTTCCAGCATCTCTACCGATTTCCCAGTTCTCTCTCCTTTTTTCCCGTGTCTCTTGCGCCTGCACACCCTTCCTAGTCTTCTGGCACTTATTCAAGTTTAAAATAACTTTACAATATATATATATACATATATTCCAGTATAAATCTGGAATATATGGAGAAATTCACACCAAACTTAATATACATATATGACATTTAAAAAAATAAAGGAACTCTGTAGAGCCATAGAATTTTTTGCCACAATGTTGTCTTTCACCATGTCTTAAGTGGGATTTCCAACTATTTTACTCCGGAACCTTGATCCTTCAAAACTTTGCAATGGCACAAGGGTGTTTGTAAAGAAGATGGTTGGTAATGTAATTGAAGCAACTATCTTAATAGAAAAAAGAGAGGGTCAAGTAGTTATATTCCCAAGAATACCTCTCATTCTGATGGATTTAACTTTAAGAAATTATAATTTCCAGTGAGTTTAACATTTACGATCTTAATCAACAAGACAAGTCACAGGGGCAGTCTATTAAGCAGAGTGGGTTTAAGATAACTATGCTCCTCCCACAGACAAGTTTATGCTCAAAAATTTATGTATACTTGCTCCTGAAGGTGAAAATAAAAATTTTATTTATAATTAAGTTTTGAGATAAAATTGTTTTGATTTTACACTGTATATTTTAGTGTACTGTTAATTTACTAATAATTTAAACTTATAATTTATTATATCTCTCCTCGGGGAGGTCCTTGACAATCAAACATTTAACATAAAATAAATTGAGTTCTTCACAATTTTCATGCCTAATTTCATAGGAAGGAATCTATTGTACTATTACATAAACATGTGATTGTGATTCTTGATTCTTTCTTCAAAGAGGCAACCCAATGAGAATGGGTGCTGAATTGTAAATGATTACAATTCCCCCCCAGAAACTAAAAGAGTGGACTTTGAAGATAAAAAAAAATGGGAGGTGTTATTATCATTACAAATTTTTTGTTGAGTTCCAAAAAGTTCAAATATTGATATTGTTTCTCTTCAATGAAGTTAGTGTAAAAAGTAATAACAAACAATTAGAAAGGTCTCCCCAAATTTATTCTGACAGCTTTCTTACTATTACAATATACATAGATATAGAATTTGTATATGTTGCCGTGCCAGATTAAGTTCTAGTACTCTGTTACAAAGTTTCTTGGTTAATAGGAGGGCCATTCTTGAGTTGCATCGAAGTGAAGGTCTGCATGATCTTGGTGCGATCAAATGGGACATGGCTCTATGTCTTCTAGTTGTTTATCTCATTTGTTATTTTAGCCTCTGGAAAGGAATCTCAACCTCCGGTAAAGTAAGTACACAAACACAATAATAACTTTTCTTGTTGTACCTTAATTATTTTATACATTAATTAATTATTTTTATTTTATTCATTAAGTTTTTTTTGTTGGGTGCGATTTGATTTTGTTTAAAATTTTACCAGATAATCTTTAGTGCGCTAGATGTAGCTTCAGACAGAAATATAACTTCATTTGAAATAATGCATAGTTGTAGATATTAATATATGCTTTAAAATTGAGGTTAAAGGTGAAAAAATTGAATGAAACCTTTTGAACCAATGTATCCTAGATAAGATCCTCCCAAATTAAGTGAATAATTATTTTTTTATAATTTACCATACCAGTTTAAATCACTGCTAGAGAAAAACCAACAATTTTTAAGGTTTTGAAACATTACTTTTTCCATCTATTGCCTCAATTGTTTATTAGTTTTAGAGCACTATTTAAAGTGCCAATGAATAATTTTGATTTTACAGGTTGTTTGGTTCACGGCACTATTCCCCTATGCAGTGCTTCTTATTCTTTTGGTCCGTGGCATCACTCTTCCAGGATCCGCTGATGGCATCAAATATTATCTTAGTCCCAATTTTACTTCTATCACAAAAGCAGAAGTATGACAAATTTTTTTAATAAAACTATTTTGTTTAGTTCGACAATCATAATAACATAAATTTTAGTTCTGTGAAGAAATGTAATGATAATCTTCATATATTAATGTATATTGTATTCTTAATTTTATATTGCTTTTATTATAGAAAAGGAAATAAACAAAAATTGTATAATTTTTACAAGAGTTATATTTATACTTAAATCATTAAAAACAAATCCTGAATATCATTGTAGTAAAGAAATGTAACACTCAATGCTTTTAAAGATTAATCTAGGATTTGGAAAATGCCATTAAATAATACTAATAAATAATAACTTACTTATTGCCTAGCAAGGCAGATTGTAATTTTAGCACAATAAAGGAATTATATATTTAAAAAAAATAAATAAATAATAACATTCAAATAACAATTTTAATCGAACTATAATGCAGTAAAAGCTGGCAAAATTGAAGCCTTCTTTGATAATTCTTTTTTTGACTATTCAATTATTTCTGATGAAGTATGTGAAAAACCTGGGTATAGATCAAGCACTCAATCAGCAACATGTCTATACAGTGCTTGTTCCATGATTGGAATGTGTCCTTCAGTGAGTTTTATCTTTTATAAAAAGTCATTATTTTACTTAATTACTTTATATTTCTTTTGCATCAACACATTTTGATACTTGAAAGAACTTCTTATATAGCTACTAGAAGGTATTGCTAGTGGTGCTATCACAGATTCTCTTCGGAAGTTAAAATTCTAACACAAAATATTTTAATACTCGGATTCAAATTACCAATTAAATAAATGGTCCAATATTTAAAAAAATAACTAACCTGTAGCAAATTTCATTACAGTATAAATAATATTTTGTAGAACCATTGAATTGAACCTTATTGAAGCTTGTTATATTGAAATGAAAATTAATTAGACTATAGTTTTATTGTTAGCCATTATCATATAAACAAAATTTAACTACTCTTTTTCATCAACCTAAGCCAATCTTCCAACAAACTTTTCTTCTCATAAAGAATTAATGTACATAGGTCTGGGTTGATGCTGCTACACAGGTGTTCTTTTCTCTTGGTCCAGGGTTCGGTGTGTTACTTGCTTATGCTTCCTACAATGAGTACCACAATAATGTTTACCAGTAAGTTAATATTTTTATATCAATTAGAGAACAATTTATTAAACCTTGTAACTGCACAAATAACATTTTTTTTTTCTTCAAAATTCAAGTTTATTGTTTAGTTTTATACAGTTATGCTTTTATAGCTTAAAAAAAAAATTTTTGTTCTCCTTCCCTTCAGCTTTTCAAGTAACTATATAAATTAGTTTTATCATTTTTATTTCTACTTTACTTCTATTCATATATTTCATTCCATTTAGCAAGAATTAAGTTATTTAACAAATCTGTGGTATGGTATCCCAGTGAAATAACAACTACTTTGAGCTTGCTACTCCGGTTATTAAGCTGCCAGCATTAATGAAAAGATTTTCCAGATGTCATGTTATTCTGAAAAAGTTGTCCTTAAGTGTGGTTTTACACACTGCTATTTTTAATTGAACAGCTAACAAGTTATAGAAGAAGTTTAAAATGACTTCAGCTAAGTTAAACTGGATCAAGTTATGTTTTCAATAAATATTTTTCTTTATTTTTTAGAGATGCCCTTCTGACTTCTCTGATAAACTCTTGCACAAGCTTTGTAGCAGGATTCGTCATATTTTCAGTACTAGGATACATGGCCCACGTGACGGGAAGAAACATTGCAGATGTAGCGACGGAAGGTCCAGGACTGGTGTTCATCGTCTACCCTGCTGCCATAGCAACAATGCCGGGATCTATCTTCTGGGCTCTTATATTCTTCATGATGCTACTTACACTTGGACTCGACAGTTCGGTAATAACTAGATGAAAATCTTTTACAGTCAATTGGCTGGATTAATTGAGGACTCTGGTGGTAATAATAATAAAGTGTTTTTTTCTAAAACAAATAATGATACATAATATAAATAAAGTCAACTCACATCAAGCAAAGCCCATATACCTGTTTTGGTTAAAAATTCAAAATATTTAACATTATAATATTAATACCAGTCAGTGGTTTATATATATTTATATGTACATACTGTTTAACCACATTAACTTGAGACAAGTCCTTTAGTCTTGAACAGCTGATCTGGTAGTACAAGTCTCCCTGTTGGTCTCACTACTATCCCCTCATTTAACACCCAACTAAGTACGGAGTGTGTATATTTTCAGAACAGAGTGTGAATGAGTGGCCAAGTGTTTTTTTAAAATAATTAACCCAGTCTCTGATGGTCTATACTGGTAGCACCGGATGACTAACTTTGTCTTTGGCTCCTGTGGTTCACTAGCTCTAAATATTGCTATTCAAGAAAAATACATAAAAATATAACTGATAATAAATAATCAGCAACACATATTATTATAAAATTAAAAAAGAATTTCTTTATTTACAGTTTGGTGGATCTGAAGCAATCATTACTGCACTGAGTGATGAATTTCCATTAATAGGAAGAAACAGAGAGATATTTGTAGCATGTTTATTCACACTCTACTTTATAGTAGGTCTTGCTTCATGTGCGCAGGTGAGTAACCAATCCTCTTAAAAACATAATTGTTATCTATAAATGCAACTTGTAACTTAGATTAGGGGTTCTCTGGGTGTTGTATAAAAAGGAGACTCAGTATTCATAGTTTTTCTCAAGTAAATTACTATATATCCTCCCCCCACCTCTAATTTTTAACCTGCGTTTGACAAGATTCAGGGAGACCTAGATTAGATCAGTTCCTAGGCCAACCTGAATAAACTGAGTTTAAATACAGTGAAAACCAAGGCAATTATCATAGGATACTTTGCCGTTATTCCTGCTTTAACCCTTAATAACCATCCCATCACTATCTGCTCTGCCTTTAAAAACGCCCTTGACTTTTATTTTTGTATTTTATATTTTTGTTAATTGTTTGCTACATATAGATAGATGTTGGCTACCACCTTGTATGCCACTTTTTTTGATTTCTTTTGTATTAATTTTATTTAATTATTTTTATTTAATATCATATTGAATTGCAGACTTCTGCATATTTTTTTTGTTTTATTTTGGTTTCTTATATGTGGATCCATCTATGACTTTATTTTCTAAAAGCAGCTAAACAATTTTTATTTTATTTCATAATTATTATCTTTCTGTTTACACTTTATTTTACATTTTCATTATTATTTATTTATTTTTTATTATGATGTAATTATTCATTTCATTTCCAGATGTGAATTTGTCATCTGTTAATGCTGTTCAAAGGGGACTTTGTCTGAGAACAAATTTTTTTTCTATTCTATATTTTAATGAACAAACACCACTCTAGTATAAAAAGAACATTTCATATCACATTTTTAAGTTCTTTTTATGTCCATTAACTGTTATTAACTAGGACAAAACTTTTTCAGTTAAAAAATGAAATTTAATATTTAATTGGGGTACAGAGTAGTGATAGGATAATTAAAACTTAAAATTACCCAGTGTAAAATAAACCACCGAGTACAGACTATATCAGAGCTCACACAAAACCAACAACTGAAACTACACCTTTTGCAAGACCATTTTCATGTATAGCTTACATGTTAATTTTACCAAGTGAAACATTATTTTTTGTTCTGGTTTTTAAAAAAAAATTAATGTAATTATTGACTTTTTTTATTTATAATTTTTCTTTTTTTCTAAACTGTTATTATAATCTGTTAGTTTTATTGATGTGATCCCCTCCCTATGTCTTTTAAAATTAAATGGTTAAATTCAAAAAACTGTATCTGATGATTATGAAATCTTTAAAAGAAATTATTGTTTTCTAGCTAATTGAGTTAATTTTAAATAATAATTTTGACTTATCAAACAGGGTGGCTTCTACTTCTTTCATTTGCTTGATCGCTATGCTGCTGGCTACTCCATTCTTTTTGCAGTATTTTTTGAGTCGATAGCAGTTGCATGGATTTATGGTAAATAATCTAATGATAATGCTTTTAAGTTATATGATTCAATCCACAATAATTTAGAATTTACTTCAAGAAAAAGAAAGACAAAAGTTATTGACAAAACAGTATATAATATTACAGGTACAGAGAGGTTTTGTGAAGATATCAAAGACATGGTTGGTTTCCGTCCTGGTTATTACTGGAGGATATGTTGGAGATTTTTAGCACCGCTTTTTATTATGGTACTTATTGTTATTTTATTAGTTACACTATAGGTTAATATACCAAATTTGGCATGAAAATTAAATTATTATTAAAATATAATGTAATATTTATTATAGTCTTAATTATTTGCTAATTTCAGTTCATTATTGTGTATGGGCTTCTTGCCTATGAGCCACTAACATATGGGGATTATGAATACCCAAGGTGGGCAAACATTCTTGGTTGGACTATAGCCATGTCAAGTATTGTGATGATACCATCAATGGCACTCTATCAGATAATAATAACTCCAGGAACATTTTTGCAGGTATAAAAAATCTTGATAATTAAATGCTAAAAACAACAAAGTATTTAAATTTATGGTTTTTACTTATTAAAAAAGTACAAATACATTAAAAGGGTAGCAGTCTGTTAACTTAACTGCCTTAGGCATAAATAGATAGGGTCTTTTGATATGACTTCTGACAACAGTTATTGACACTAATGCCATTTGGTGACTGTGAACTTATCCCCTGAATTTAAGTACAAATATATTTGTCTAATAACAATTAAATTCCACATATTTTTATGGAAATGATCATCTATAAAATATCATTCCAATATATTATACTGATTATTTACAAAATCCAATCATTTCACGAAAGGACATGCTGGATTTTTATTACTTCTCTAAGTGGACTGAAAGTGAAAAGTCAGATTTGAATAATTTCTCGTACATTCTACAGCATGTCCACTGCTAACTATTAATTTACTACAATCACTACTTACAACTGCCTCTTTCAATTGCTAACTAACAGACTTGACTCAACAACTAAGTACTCTCTCTCTTCCTTTCTTCCAAGTCACCATGGCTTTGTAAATCTTGAATATCTTTAAAGCCTCTGATCAGATTCTTTACTTTTTAAAATATAGGTGAACTCGTAGCTATATTTGTTGATTAAACAGTAAAACTTCTCAATTACAGTAAACCAAGGTTTAAAACACAGTTATGCTCCAAATTTCACTATTTTCAATTTAATTTAATTGAGTACATAGTATCATTATAATATATGTTATCCAATAAGAATGTTTTATTCTTTGAATATTGCAGAGAATGAAAATATTAACGACGCCTTGGAGGGATCATCAGACAGTACTGGCGAGATCCATGTCCATGAACGGTATCCAAACAGATCCAGCACAGATCAGGCTTACGACACCTCTAGCCACAGAACAAGTGTAATTTGCTGTTATCTCAAAATAAATGTTGCTATTTTGCTTCTGTAATATTTGTTGTACAAAAGCTATCATATATTTATGTAATAGAAATTATTCATATTTAAAGTATTAATTTAAAATATTTAGTTCAAATATAATTACACATGCTTAGGTACAACGCTTTACGGTAATAAATATTATTAAATTTATTGATTGGAAATACTTACAATTTAGTGTAATATAGCAGGTAGTAGACTATATTTGTGTAACTTATTTATGGGAATATCTACATTTTTTAGATTAGATAAACATTACTTAACATGCTTACTTCATTGTATAGAATAGAAAGCCTTATCTATTAAATATAGCATTCAGCCATAAATTATAATAGAATTGATGTTTTTATGCCTGCTCAATTCAAATGTTTCTATTATTAGGTGTATTTATTTATGTTTCTAGATATTAGTAATTAGAAGTTAACTACAAGAACACCATTAAAGTTTATAATCTATTAAATATGACTAATGCATAATAGTTTATAATCTATATATTAAAAGTAATCTGTACAGTCATAAAAATACCATAATTATAGTTAGTCTGATTAATCTATTTATCAATAAATATATTTGCAGGTAAGTTATTAAATCAAATTATGAATAACTGCTAAGTAAACATCTCCTTATCATTAAGTAGTTTTTAATGTAATAATTTAGTTTTATCCATTTGTCATGTCATTTAACATAGATTGTATCAAAGTAAGATTATATAGCATTAGTTTATAGGTGATTTTAAAAAAAATTTCTCTTTTGTCGATGATTTAGGTATTTAGTAAATATGATGTAGGGTTTATTACTCTAAGCTGTAATGATACAATATCATAATGTAAAAATTAAGTTTTAATTGTGTATAACTAACTTAAAGACTTGTATAAACCTAGGATATAGAAAATAGACTACTTATGTAAATTATATTTGTATAGGAAAGTGCCAACCAGCCATTTGGTAATTTTCTACGGATTTGTAAAAATAATATCTACTATGTATTGGGGTTTAAATAAAAACATATGATGTATGTTTCATTTAATGTTGATTTTGTTAAACAATTCTTTTTAAAATCCTCCAATATTCAGATTTTTCATCATTCACTGTCAACTCTGTGCCCAAGAAATATATCAGGTTGGCCAAAAAGTCCATTTGGTTTTTTTTTTGTCACGAAACTTCAAGCAGTCTAATATGTAGCTAACTTCAGTCCGTCCCTTGCGAGTGCGCTCTCGTCAGATACTAGACACTTCAACGTAGTTTGACGCGAAATTCCGACGAGACTGATTGTATTTTGTCTGTTTAGGATCATCCTGAAAATGGAAAACCAAAACAAACATTATCGACACCTCATGCTTTTTTATTTTAAAAAAGTCAAGAAAGCAATGGAAACTTGCAGGAAGATATGCGCTGTATACGGAGAGGATGCTGTTACAGAAAGTGTGTGCCAGTAGTGGTTTTCAAGATTTCGATCGGGAAATTTTTCAGTTCATGACGCACCTCGCTATGGCCTGCCAACTGAGATTAACAGCGACTAAGTGAAGGAATTAGTCGACACCAATACGCGTTATACAACTAGGGAGATCGCAGTTATCCTCAAAATATCCAAATCGAGTGTTGAAAACCATCTGCATCAACTTGGCTACGTGAGCAGGCTCGATGTTTGGGTTCCCATCAACTTAGTGAGGCTAGGATTTCCATCTACGATTCGTTGCGGAAACGTGAAGAAAAAGATACTTTTTTGAAGAGAATGATGACAGAGGACGAAAAGTGGATCGTCTATAACAATGTGGAGCGCAAACGCTCATGGGGGAAGCGCGGCGAATTACCACAAACAACCCCCAAAGCAGGACTTTACCCAAAGAAGGTTATGCTCTCGATTTGGTGGGATTGGAGGGGTGTTGTCTTTTACGAAATTCTTCCCACGAACAGGACCATCCATTCGGATGTGTACTGCGACCATTTGGACAAATTAAATGCAGCGATCCACCAGAAGCGTCCAGAACTAGCCAACCGTAAGGGGATTGGCTTCCTTCACGACAATGCCAGACCGAACACTTTTTTGCAGACGCGGCACAAGTTACCTGTTTCAGTCTCTTCAAAATTCATTGAATGGACAGACCTTCAACTCTGAAGAAGATGTAAAAATCCACTTGGAAAAATTGTTTGCCAGTAAAGACAGGAAATTCTTTGAGCATGAAATTATGAATCTGCCCATGAGATGGCAGAAGATACTGTAACAAAACGGCAATTATACCATTGATTGAATAAATCGCTGTGTGTTTAAAAGTTGTGTCTTATTTTCACTTAAAAAACCGGACGGACTTTTTGGCCAACCCTTTATTTAATGTGCTATGTTAACATCAATTTTTGAAACCCAAAGATTCCAACTACAGCAGAATCTAGATTATCCGTTTGGGATTTAGTGCCCCACAAATAACCGAAAACTGTGGATAAAGATATTTCAAAGTCTAAAACAAGAATGAAAAAAAACAAAACATTATTTAAAAGATAAACAAATAATAGGATTCTATAAGTTGCACACGTGTATACACTTTGAAATTTTAATAAAACAAAGTAGTCAATTATATTCCATAGTATTGTTATTTTTTGAAAGCTATTGATTGGAATGCACAGATAATCTGGACAGCAAATAATTGGGACTCACTGCACTCTTAAACATTTATTTGGGAGTACTTGTAGCTTTTATAATTGCTTAAGCTAATAGGCCCCAAAGGAGCCAGAGGAAGCATATAATAGATCTTAGACAGTTTTTATTAATAATTAAATCGTTCTTGATATTTAGGTTAGAAGAATGCTTGTTAAAATTAGGTAAAATTTTACACTTGTTTGCAGCACTTTACTTCTAATATTTTGATCCAATATTCCAATGACTATTTTTAAAGCACTAGACCAAACTTAACGTTAACTTTGATCCTACTACTGCAGGGCTGTCATGTTGCGACTTCATTCATTTGGTCTGGTGTCAACTGTCGCAACTTTTCCAAATTTGTTTAGTCTCTTTCAGTCACATATATCTAAAGGGTGCACAGTATATATAATCTTCTATGATTAGAGTTTGAGGATAAATCTTCTTCAAGGACTCGAAATCTTGGCATTGCAACCTTAAAATCTTTCCAACAATCTATACCTGTGGAAATGATGAACTTAATCCAATGCACAAATTGATTCAATCCTTTCGATCCTTAACCCTTTTAGGAGTAGGGCACTGGGCTGACACACAATCCCGTAGAGTACACACTGTCTAAGAAACTGCTAACAGAAGACTATAGAAGTGACACAGTAAATATTATCCCCTTAGAGCCCAATTGGTCCCCAAATGTAATAGAGAAAGAAGAAGATGAAGAACATTTAAAAAGACTAGAAAATATAAAAACTATGAACCACATTTTAGAAACTGGAATGCTAGACATTTATTGCAAGTTGGAGCAATAAGAGCCTTATAAAGGGAGTTGGGAAAATGTGGGATGGACATGGTACCTCTACAAGATATTAGATTGGGTGAGGAAGAGGTAATAAATTTATAAAAGTATTTGGTAATTAATTGACAATCCTCATAGTCTACTGGTTATTAAGGTTACTTCTAATTGTGGAGACCCGGGTTTGATCCCTGGCTCGACCTAGGATTTTTTCTATGGAAGAGGGAATGGTCGAGGTTTACTCAGCTTCATGTATGAATATTTATTTGAATAAAATAGTAGCGAATCCGAACTGAATTTAAGGTTCAGAGGTAACCAATAGTGCTATTAACACTTGCACCTCGGCAACAATTACCTACTACCACAACAACCTTCAGTCGGTACTTCTTCATGAGGTGGTACACCAAGAATTTATTAAGTAGGAATTAATAGTGGAAACAAGCAAAATATCTTTGGAGCAAGTTTCATGGTAGAACTTCATGGTAAAAAACACACTTATTGGTAACGAAGGCATAAATGAGAGAGCATTTAAGATAATAATCAAAGTAACATTCGAAAATAGCACAATTATAAGTAACCAAGCCACTACTATAGAACATAAAGGATCAGTGGGACAGCATAAGGAAAATGCATAGAATGCAAACAGATAAAGTCTTGGAATGAAAATGAGAGAGTTAGGGACAATTTGCTTGGCAAAAGTGTAAGGTCAGTGAGAAAACGGAATGAAGCTTGACTTAAAACCCTTCAGAGAGATAGTCATGAGGGCAGGAACTTATATAGACAAAAGCATAAGGAGACGAGAAAAAATAACTGTTCGAAGAAAATAAGAGAGAAGCAATACTGAAACGAAGGTCAGACTTTATATGAGATGAGCAAGGAAAACTTGTAAACGGTCAAGAAAAAGTTCTGAAAAGATAGTCTAGATATTTTAAACTATACTTCGAGATAAATGACCACGTACAAAGGATCCTGAATTGTAGCTAGTCTCACCAGAGGAGGCAGAAGAAGAAGAAAATTCATCAAATATTGAGAAAGTGATAGAGAGAATGAAGAACTGCTAAACAGAATAGAAGGAATTAATTACAAAATGCTAAAATATGCTGGAAACCCGGGAAGATATCTAAACTTGCAGTTTGGTATTTGCATCACCAAGGCAATGTCAAAAGATTGTTCAGGGACATTAATCTACTTGATATGCAAGAAGGGAAGTAAGATGGACCTCAACACATATCAGGGGAATCTCTGTATTGGGAGAAATTTATAAAGTACTTATTAGTTCTGAGATGGTTGACAAATGGGGCAAAAAATGAAATTAGCGAATACCAGAGCTGTTTTAGACCAGGGAGATCAGGTACTGGCATTTTCTCAACAAGGCAGATGTTGGAAAGTCCACTGAATATAATATTGTTATGTATTATCTATTCATAGACCTATGATAGCATATAAAGGGAGACAATTTATAAAAGTCTGCAAGCCATAGGCATGAAACACAAACTGATACGGTTGATTCAAATGACACTCAGAGAAACCCACTTCAGCGTCCATTTTCCAGAACTGCTCTTTAACCTAGTTCATGAGTTCCCCATAAGAGAAATAAAGACTGACCCAGAAGATCCGATTTTCAATCATACCTACACCTAAGCCGGCAATATATTGATTACAGTGAAGAGTTGATGATTGATCATTGACAGGTGCCCAGGAAAAATTCCTGAAGAGTGCCAAGGAACTTGGCCTTGAAAAGAATTTAGGTAAAAGCTTTTATATAATGACAGTGGATTCAGGGCAGAATGAAGAGTTGCTGGTAGAAATAGAAGAATATCTTATAGTGTCATGCATAGAATTTAGGTATTTGGGCGATGCGATGATAGCTAGAAATGATGTGGATGCATATATTAAGACTAGGATTGCTGCTGGGGATAAATGTTTACTTCTAATACAGAAGACTGTAAAGTTTCAAAGCCTCTGTAGAAACACAAACATTTTAATTTATAAAACAATACTCAAGCTAATAATAACATATGACAGTGAAGCATGTGTTCTGAATTGGGAGAGCAAGAGAGTGAGTTTGGGAGTGGAAAGTCTTTAGCCAAATATTTGGTCTAGTAAAAAATGGCAATCACTGGAGAAAGAGCAATAGTTAAGATACCCAGTGCCTACATGGTAATCCAAATATCGTTGCTCACATCCAGTCTGGTGTACAAGGGTGTTAAGGTCACAATGAATTAAGAAAATTACTAAATGGTAAGCCAGGAAAAAAAAAGAACCGCGGGAGACCCTGAAATTGATGGCTGGATGACACGGAAATTGGACTGAAGGCTATGGGAGTGTACCAGTGGAGACTTTTAGAGCAAACAGGGAGTAAATTGGAGTGGAGTAAGCTGCTAGCAGATCTCCATGGACTGCAGCACCCATCAGTATATAAATAAGATCTCAAGGCCTTTTGGGTGCATACAACAATAAGAAGTTGTGGATTATTGTAAATCAAAGGCCTGCTCAGGTATTCAATTTAGTACAGTTTGTAGTATATTTTTATTATTACTAAAATGAGCCCTGAATAATACTGCAGTGTAGCATATGAGGTAAACATAGCTACTTTTTCAATACTAAATTGTGTTATAAATAGTATCATCCCTCTTTCCTGCTGTGCATAGAAAAAAAATTACATAATGTATGAAATATTTTGTTTGAGAGAAGTGATTCAACTTTTGTACTATTAGGACATCTAACAAACCTACATACCCACCTCAATAATGTAGTTCTTCATAAACAAAATGAAGCATTGTGTCAAAAGTTCAATTCATATACAGACAAATTGACAATTTTATTTATAGAAAATTACAACCAGCAGCTGTAAATTTTATTTTTTAACATTAAATATTTCATATGTTTTACCATTATCATGGTAGAGATTTCTTTGTTCAAGTTTATGGAATGCAGCGATTAAAAATACTTTATTTTTCTAAGTTTTTAATTTAATTACTTTTAACAAATTGTAGATTTCATACAACACAAATGATAGATTATCTTAAACATCTTTTAAAACTATTTATCAGAATAAAGTTTTTGATGAATATTTAATTTCTGATGGCTTTTCCTTTGAAAAAGTAAAACAGTGCATGAAATTAATGATGTGTCAATAATTATTTTGCAATTTTTCAGCATCTAAAATAATGGTACTGGAATCAAGACACCATGGCATAATAGGTCAGCGTTGAATTCTTTAAGAACTATTAATTAGTGGATGCATATAAAAAATAGTTTAAAAGTAAAATAATTTATGTAAAAATGTGGTCTTAGTTTTAATTAGTTGCAGTAAGTAAAACACCAGCATGTAAGTAGATATGTTAGTGGTTTAAATTTAAATAATTAAATTTAAATTTTATACAAACTATTTTTTCAGGCCTCTGCCTTCTAATGGGTTATAGTCTACAAGTTTACTTTAAATCAAATGAAGATAGGATTACTAATGTGAAAAGAAACAAGACCATCCTAATTGTTATTATTACAATATGTTGTTTTTCTGGTATGTTCTATTATGCTAATTCTTACAGTATTTGCCTCACCCCTAAAGGTATTATGGAAGAAATATCTTTAAGACATTGGAGAAGTCAGATTGGTTATTGGGGGGACAGATCCTCCCCTAATTCTGACTTTGTCCCCAAATGAAATGATTTTTTTTCTCCCCATTTCTCTACAGTATTTTTATCACCTTATTTGCTTCTATTTTTTTTTATCTTGTGAGCTTTTTGACATCGCATGTAGAATACAAATTTTATTAATTTAAAGATACATTGTCTCCATAGCTGATAATCATTAGGATTAGCCCCTTCAGCGTCTTACTCCACTTTTAAACTCATTTTAATTTAAGTGTGTTGTTTCATTAGTTAAAGTTTGGAAAAGAGATCCTGAGTTTAGCCGCACTAAACTAAATCTGCATAAACTTAACTCATACCCCAATAGGTGGCTGCACTGACTTCAACCAAACCCAATCTTTTCTGCACAGACTTTTGTTTCTCCATTCATACTCAGATATGTCTTTAAATAGGAACAAATATGAGTTAATATATAAGAGTATATAGTGGCTTTTAATTTAATATCTGAGCTAGACAGCTGAATTTCAAATTGTGGCTGCCAGCTCAGATAAAATACAATTATTTTATCAGCAATATAAAATGATTGATTTCTGGTACATAATTCCATTTATATCACTAATGTGGAACAGAGCCTTGTATATAATTGAAGATTTAAATAAAATAAAAGTAAGCTATAATTAATTTTAATTTTTTTTGAGTTTGCAGGAATTACTATGGCTGTCTTTGGATTTACAAATCTCCAAGGAAAAAGGCTTCAATATGATTTTACACCTGTCTCTAAACAAGCTAGACAGAATTATTTACTATTATCAGTTGTTGGTGTTCTGTTTATAATTGCTTCTATTCCAGGATATGTTGGTGTATGTGGTAGAAAAAACATTTTTGCCAAAGCTGTGAGTCTATAAATCTGTGGCGTTATGGCAGATGTTGATATGTCTGAAAAATTCAATTTATTGTTTTAAGTATGGCATATCAACAAAAAACAGAAAATTGAGTTTTGCGGACATATTAACATCTGCCATAATGCCACAGATATGCAATAAAGTATTTTATATTATAGATAAAAATCAACTAGCATTGCATTAACCAATAGTCGTCTCCATGATCATGTGACTAAAGATCCTGTCTATTAATTACTAAAGCTATCTGTTCAAATCCTGGCCCCTTAAGAAATTTTTCTGAGCTTTCTCAGTCTTATGAGGAAAAATGAGCATCTTCTTGAATAAAGAACTAGTGAATCAGATCTAGAAAATTAATTTATAATTAATGGAAGTATGTAAGATAAAAACACTCCTAGGATATTCAGATTTACTAAAAGAAAAACAACTGCTTTCATGCTTCAAATTTGTGTTTCTTGATGTGGGTAAAAATTTATATTTGAGCGACATGACCTGTTGTTAACTAGCACATGTAAAACTATTTTTGATAATATACATACATAAGTTATCATCACAATATATCACATAAAAAATCCTCATATCAAATATTAAAATCTCTCTGAAAAGAAAGATTTCTAATTTTGGCTCTCAAAACTTAATTTTTTTGGAATTGCCTTTAACTTTTTCCTAACCCTGGAGGACAAATCAGAACTTTATCTATCTTCTAAGAAAGTCATAAGTTAAGGAAATGGCATAGATTTGTTTTTGTTGTCATACTTTCCCTAATCACATTGTCCAAAAGATTGTCAGCATAATCCAAGATGTTATGAACTTTTTTAGGATTTCAGATCTCTGTACATCTCTTTGAAAGTAAAGCCTTTTACTACAGTCACATAATTACAATATTTAATTTTTAGAATTGTTACTTTTTTTTTTTTTAAGTTAAAAGTTTTTGTGTTTTTCAAAGTGTTTTTTTTTAAGATAAGAGAACAAATCGTTTCTACTGAAAATGCAACAGTTTATTTATTTTATTACATTAAACAGAAGGTGAGCCCCATCACCTAGTATTTATACTTTGTAATTTTCACGTCAAATCTGTTATTGTTATGTAACCCAACCTCCTTCGAATTCATCTGCGCATCGTAGAAAGAGGAGAAATTTTGTAAATTGTTAAAAATGGTATAACTAATTAAAGGGATTTAGGGAAAATTATTAGAAGGTAAAGAAAGTACAATAATCTAGTTGTAAGTTCAGTAGAAAGAAGTTTTAAGTGTTTATTTACTTCATTACTGGCAACTTTTCTTTTTCAGTATATGATGATAAGCCTTTCATTTGGCCTAGGACTTCTTCAAATGTACTTTATCTGGCTGATATTAGATGTTATTCTAATACCTGATTATGAAGTAGGTATAAAACATGTAGCTTGAATTATTTTAACACTTTTTTTATGGGCGTTTTGAATAATTTTTTGAAAGTTATGACAAGTATGTACGTGTAAGATTTTGTAAGTAAATAATATAATTTAATTATAAATTCTGTTATAGAAAAATAAAATAAAGGTTGGGCTACCTAGCACTGAGCATACCCTAACCTTTTATTATTGTCTTTCTGTTGAGTTTGCGGATTGTAGGCCATGCATTTCAATAGCAATACATCTTTTGCTTGGCCAGCTACTATTGTCAAATACATTGATGCGTGTACTGATAAGTTGTACCATCACTGAATTATTACTGTACTTCACAACAAATACTGTAGGATCTCAACTTCGAGATATACCCTTTTCCATTCTCAATTTCGCACAAAAAACTAGTTTGACTAAATCATTATTAAGTCCTTTGGGGATTGAGTTCTAAGAATCCCCTCTCCCTTCCTTTAGCTAATAAATATTGTAAGATTCGCATAAAAAATGGTACAAATATTGTCCAGTACCTTACAAAAAGTAATTTGGATTACTGTAATCAAAATTTTACCTCTTCCCAATGTTATATTAAATATCCCTACTATTGTTGTAACTGGACCAAATTTGACTCGAATACGAGAATACTCGAATGTTATCCCTCCAAAACATGTGAGATTGAAAAGCAAGAAAAGTATACTTTAGGAAATGTTGGAGTTTTTAACTATTCACCTAATGAATTAAGTATTATCTATTTTAGCTTGTATGAAGAGATAGGCCATTGTATGAGTTGCCATAGAAATTAATAATTTGTAAAGTTTTCTTTCCTTTTTTTTAAAAAAAAAGATAGATGAAGACGAATGGATTGTAAAGAGGAAAATAAGCCCTTATGAAGTTACATCTGCTAGGTACTATATGACATCCATGCTCATATCTGCTCTTCTACAGGTAAGAGTGTAATGGTTTAAGTTTTCTATTGATATCACATGTAAAGATAATTTTTAATGAACAGATTATTTTTTTTTATCTTAAACCCACAAACCCTGTGTTAGAAATAGAACATCTTGTTGGTAAATATCATATTAGTGAGAGAATGGCTGTTAATTGAAATAAGAAACAGTTATACATATATATATTGTACTACATTACTCGTTTCTGAAAAATAAAATTAATGAGGGAAGTAGTTTTTAATCTTAACATTATTTAAAGAAATATATCTCTATAACATTAAAGTTTTTAATTATTGTATGCAATATTTAAAATTAGCTTGGGTCACCAATTAAATTGGATTTTATGATGTTTGAATGCTTCTCTCTTTGGTACCATTTATTTAAGTGGACAATGGACTTGCTATACTTTTCTTTTTTAACCACTGCCAAATCTTTGGTTCAACCCCATCAGCATAACATTTTAAATAATTTTTAGTGTAATGGAAAAATAGTCAGGTTGTAAGTGAAGGCCTGATTTATGTCCGGGTACTCTTTTAAAAATGAATTACTGAGTCCTATCTCCAAGCAGTAGGTCTAAATTTCTCTGAGAAGGTCCTACAACCCCTACCACAGGTCCTACAATAACTATAGTTTCACCATTTGCGACTTCTTTTGCAGGGGATCCCATAACTCAGTCTAAAGAGTACCTGGATGGAAAACAGATGCTCTTAGTTCACCTTCTGGTTGTGGCACTATTTTTCTTTTTCACCATAAATTATTTTAAGGAAAAAATATATATTTCTGTGCTACCCTCTCTTGGATAGCATTCATTAGTAACTTAAAACTATTACAAGATTGCTAGAAGTATTTATGTAATTGATATATCTTTCAGATTTTCTGTGGAGTACTGACTTTTCTAATCCTATACAAATACAGAAAAATTAGAGGATACATTTCAGTTGATGATAATGAAGCTGATTTCTCTGAACTCATGCAATTTTTACGTGAGAGAGAAACAAAATTGGAAGAAGATCTGATAGAGTAAAAATATGAAGTACATTGATTCTATTTAAGCTCTTGAAACTGAAAGTATATTAACTAAATAAATGCATAGTCCTTGAATTTGGCAAACATTTGACAAGTGTAATATGTAATAATTAGAAATGTTCACATTAGAGAGACTAAAGGCCTTGAATTTGAAATTATTCTCAATACTAACTTATGATCAAACATCTTATAATTTTTTTCAAACTTTCCTTATACTCCTCTTTTCCCTCTACCTGTTAGATCTCCAAAACATCCTAATAACCTTAAAACCATTCATATGCTTATAACTTTAAAATTTACCATTTCTTTCATTGTTCAGAGTTTGAACATATCATAACAGATATCAACTTTCTCTTTGAATGGGCTGTCCAAAATCAATTGAACCAAAACATTTTAACAACTAAATGTATTTTAATATTAAATAATTCACTGTGTAACTTACTATTAAACATACCGAATTTCTGAATCAATTGAGTTAAACTCCCTAGGAATTCTCTTCAACAAAACTTTAACTTGGAATGACCACACCTCAGCCATCTCAAGAAAAATATTTGCCTTCTTGATATATGTAAATAAAGACAATGCACAAGTTTCTCCCTTCTTCTATCCAAGCTAAGCTTATTTCTTCCCTCATCACCCCGCACTTAGATTATTTCTCCTTTTGTATACAATGAACTCGGAGTAACCTTGGAAACAATAACCAACCTTCAAATAGGTGCCTCCTTGTAAAAGGATCCCTTTCACTCCTATAATTTCTATTTTATTTTATTTTTCTCCATTCTTCCTTTTCAAATTTGAGAGCTTAAGCTTTGAAACAATGCTTAACAAGTGGTCAATGCATTAGATTTGCATTGGATTGTCCAAGAGATTTTAGAATTCTCAATTAAAATTCCTTACTCCATAACATTGTTGCAAATACTTCCTTGGTACAACCTTCTTCTACCAACTCTTCCTTACCCAACTATCTTCATACCTCATATTTACCTTCTCTGTGCACATATATTATTTTTAAAAAAGGTTATTGTATTATTTTCTATTTTTTATTTTCTGAATTCATTTTATTGGGGACTGATACTGTCAAAGCAAACAACCCACTTAATCTAAAATTTGTATATATATTTAATAAAATGATTACATGCAATGACTACAATGTATTCTAAATAAAAGGTGCTTAGAGACTTAAATTTTTTAATGTGTTGTTTCTGTGGGGGAAAAGGCTCTTATCCAAAACCTTGACATTTTATCACACAAAGCTCACAAAAACCAAAATTTAGCTAGTTTGTAGGAGGTTATGAGGCCCCACCTCTGCCTCAGGCATCACTTTGGGTTGCCGAGGATGAGATGGGAGTTTATAACATTTGCATAAGGATAAGGATGGCCAGAGAGGCAGAAATGGAAGTTCTGATAGTGGGTGGTTGCTAGGTCTTGAATGAATAGGATGTGGGGATCAGCATGAAGAGTTCATTGATTTAGGGTTGTTGACATAGAAAGGAAAATTGGCTATTTTGGGGAGGAGTCTGGGGATTCCAGAGATTTGATGCAAAGACTAATGGAGGGCTTGGTACTCCCAGAGTCTTCTATTTCATAGGAGCAGGTAGGTTGGAGATTCATTGTGTAAATCAGTTTCTTGTTTTCTAGTCCTAGATAGGTGGCCTGAGATTTAAGGAATGGCTTGGTTGGAGGGTAGGATGAGAAATGGAGAGTGGAAGTGACCTGAGAGGACTTTTCAACTTGAATCTTGATTTGGAGAGCCATGGTTTAGAAGGACCAGGTGTTTCTGCAAAGCTGGGGAAGCGTTCACTCATAGAGGAAGGTTAAAGGATGAGTAGGGATATAAAATGAATACTGAAAACAGGATTGGACTCAGTATCCTACCCTGGAGGACTAATATGATATAAAATAAATGTTTATTCTTAAGGGATATAGTCCCAAGATAATAAAGATATTATAATTATTTACACATAGAATATTTCAGGAAGATACCT
Organism: Acanthosoma haemorrhoidale; assembly: GCA_930367205.1. Classification (NCBI taxonomy): domain Eukaryota; kingdom Metazoa; phylum Arthropoda; class Insecta; order Hemiptera; family Acanthosomatidae; genus Acanthosoma; species Acanthosoma haemorrhoidale. The sequence continues at coordinate 48,949,673 of OV884015.1, read as the reverse complement.
TAGCTTGACATACTACAAGAAGAAATACTTTTAACATGAGCTGGTCATGCTAAACTGTGATTATCTCAAGGAAAGTAAATTATTTTTAGTTTTTCCTGGAGGATTCTGTCATTTACAATCATTAAATACAATGTGAATATAAACTGGCATAGGTTTTATGGGGGAAATTAGATGATTTCACATGCAATTCCTCTCATATAAAGCTAATACAGACAATAAGTACTACAAATATTCATTTAAATTCAAATCCTGAAATATATTAAAGAAAACACCCTTAGGTCAATGATTTTATTTGCAGCAATTACAAAGTTATTAAAAATGTAGCTTATTAGTCGTACATTTAAAGCTCAATGCGGAAGAGTAAATTTTCCTAGCCAGGAGTTTGTTATGGTCACTGCCTCATGGACCCCATGGCAGTGTTCATTGGTAGATAAGAACAACTATACTATGAGCTTGTATTATTGGAATATGGAGTAAGAAAACAAAACAGCACCCTACCAAACATATAAATTCCATACTAAAATTGTCAAATTTAGAAACATTTTATGCGATAAAATTAAGCAATGGGTGAGTGAGTGCATACCATCAAGATACATAATGGTTGTACTTAAGCCTGGTCAGACTTCAGGGAGTTTCATTTTATTTTTTTAACCATTTGCAAACTTGAATTTTCAGATTCTGTGTTGTCACTATGAGTTTTATTTGTATGTAATTTGAAATATGAATTGTAATTATATTTTTATGTAAAATTGATTTTTATTTTTCAACAAATATTTGTTAGATATAATGTATATGGTTGTGGCCTTGGAGGCAAAGAACTGGGAAAGCTATTGATCCTTTGTATATATGATAGTATATATTTATATGTATATCTTATAGTATCTAGACTTTGGGAATAAAAGCTCCTAAGAAAGGTCTGACCCAGGAAATTAACTATGACCTTTGGTAATAAAAGCAGGTAGACCCACATTGGAAAAACTCCTTTCATGTGGTGGGGGCAGGCTTCCTGTAAATACCAGGTTTACAAGAGAACCAGATATTTTTTAGCCTTTATGTCTTACTTCTTTAGATCTTAGTGATCTTAAATCCTGAGTGGTATGTCCTAGTTCTACAAGTCATTTAGAATCAATTTGTCAGTTAGTCAATGGGATGCTACCATGTATTGAAGAAAGAATCACACAGTTAGACATTTGAGTATAGACCAAAATGCTTGGAGAAAGAAGATACACAACTCAATAGTGCAGAATTTTCATGTTTTTGTATTAGGTATTTATTATTTTAAATATATTACTCCAGAGTCAATCGTAATATGAAAGATTTAAATAGAAGCCATATGTACGCATTAACACAACGATGAACCCTGAGATATTTTAATCATTAGAAAATGAATTGTTATTCTTTTTACTTTACCTCATAATAAATAAGAATGTACTAAAAGTATATTTTAAAATTGTAGGAATTACTACATTGTATATATTTTTGATTAAAATGTAAGAGAAAACCAAAATATCTAAGTTAATAATTTAACATAATTATTAGTTTTATGTTTATCATTTATTGATCTATAGAAAATACAAATAATTTAATTTTGTATCGGTAGTGTCACCAAATATTTTAAAAATAACATGAAATTAAAAATGTTCAAATAAAAAAATCATCAGGTCAACTAATTGATTGATATCTGATGAAAAATGCCACAGATTGATTTAAATGGAGCTGTAATCTTAGTATTTTGTCTGATTCCACTTAAGATATAACCATTCATTCCTGCCTTTGAGGCCCGAATTTTTCCCATTATAATTTGGAAAAAAACCTTACTAGTAAATAAGATTTCATTACTAATTACATTAATTATAATTAAACATAAATAATATTCCGTTAAAAATAGTGCCAAGGCTATGAGCATTACTTGAGGGTTTTCCTGATATTCTACTGAATTTCCCTGTCCATATCCCAGTAATGTAATAACATTACATATATGGATACATACAGGGTGTAACATAAAAGATGTCCAAAACTTATGGAAGTGATAGTAGACCTCAAATGCATCAGAAAAGTTCATTTGGGCTATGGTTCAACTCAGATCAGGGAAGGAGTAAATTTAATTTTTTTGCTTATTTAAGGTCGTCATGTTTTTTTGTTGTATAGGAAGCGATAACTAAACAACTATTTAAGTTAGGTAATGCCCAATTGCAGCAACGTAAGCTATACAAAATTTTCTTTTCAAAACCATTGTCTTTGTTAAAACCATTTGAAGGAGGCTTTCGAGCGGCTAAATTACGCAAAGTTCTGTTTCTCGTAAAATCATGGAATATTCTCGATTTTTTTTATCAGCCTCCTACTGTAATACAGATTCCCCACTTTTAGAAAAACTTTCTTGTTTAATGTGCTTAAACCATATTAATTAAGTTGAGGTATGTTACAGAATATTCAAAGAGTTTTCTCCAGTTTTGTAAAACAATTATGTGATATGAAATTTTGTCTCCTCAAAGTACCTATGTTTTCAGCAAAAATAATTAAATTATTTTTCAAAGGAGAATTTCATTTGTTATACCCACCTACATTAAATATTTTATTTTACATACTTTTTATAAATAAAAGTGTATTTTTTTTATTATAATACATCCCAGGTCACCGAAAAAAAATAAATAAAAGGTTTATAATAAGTTATTCCAGCCGCAAGACGGCTGGGATCACGCATCATTCCCGGTGTCACGGCTTTGGAGCGCTCAAATATTTTTCTCTGACGTTCTGCCGAGGTTCTTGTGTTACTCCCTGGATTCCGTTCCGTTCGTTCTTACTTTAGAGAGACATCTTACTTTTGTCTTTAGGCATCAATGCTCGATTTATATTGATTTCTGACAGTTTTCGGGCTTTTAAGGCTTTATCTGTTGTTGGGACCAGTAACGAAACAATTAAATACTTTCTAAGGTATTTTAAGATGGTCTACACGAAGCAATGAGAGCTACATGTCTATCTTGTTACCGAGCTATGACTGATTCTTAGTTCGGCCAGTGCGCTAATCAGGACCCCACTTTACCCTCTCGGTGCTGGATTAAACAAGGGGGACGCCATGAGGGGTGCACGATGAGAGTAGCGGCCTAGGGTATATTTCAATTAATATAAACCGAGGCCTTATTATAATTTTGGCACATCTATCTTAATTTTTATTCTTAATTTAAGTAATTCATTCAAATATTTTGTAATATTATATTTATAGAAAATGGAATGATCTCGATCCCGAGTTGATAAAGTTTTATGGTTTCATAGTTGTTATTTTTTTTGTAATTCTTTGTTTTAATTTACATTACATGAGGTAAATACATATAGTCAGACGACATCAACTAAAGCTAAAACAAGATTAATTTATAAAACTAAAATGTCAATATCCTCTTATTTAGATGTAAGAAAACACAAACAATACAAAATACCTACAACTAAAAGACTAATTTTTGTGGCCGTCAAAAATAAAATGAATTTCTTCATGTATGTTCTTGCTAGACAAAATTATTGTTCGAACACTTATAATTTCCAAGAACCCTTTGAGCGCTTTATTTTATTACGTTATAAATAAAATCAGTCAACCAAGAGATGGTAGTACGCCTGGGTGAAATGGTTATTTTTCTTATATCAATGCTCCCTAGAAGCCCCAACCAGTTGTAACTTCATGATTATTTTTGTTATTTGTAAAGGCGTCAAACCTAATTGCTATTTAGTTATACTCAAAAAGAGGATATTATACTTGACTACTGTAGTAACAACTTTGGATTTGTACAAAATGAGGTGAGTTATAAAGTAGAATGAAAACATTGACAAAAGATTTAGTTGGTCCACCAGGGAATATAGCAAAAAACATTTAATTGTTGGTTGCCATAAAATTCATACTTAAGGATTTAGGGTCACTGAAAACCACATGAACTAATTTTTTTACTTACTATACTCGAAGCGTTTCCTGGTTTTTGTCTTTGTATTGAAAAAAATCCGTCAAATTTTTTACAACATTCTACGGAAAAAAGTAATCGGATGATGCATTATAACCTTGTTTTATCCAAAGACAGAAATATTAAAAAAATATGTTTTAAATTTAATTTTTTTTCTCGGATCTTAGGGTACATTAGGAAGAACGCTTGGACACTTGTGAAATTGTTTCCGACCTAGTATAACCAAAAAATGTTTTATAGAAATTGGTGACCTCTCAACCGTAGCCTCACAGTGTAAGTGACAAGCAGTGGCCAGAGCCTTTGCTGGCCTTTACTGCAGATATTTAATAATAAAAAAAACAAATAGAAGCTGATAGTACAAACTAGTTTAATAGACGAAAAATTAACCGAATTTGATTTAACAAATGATGGGATAATATTGACAATATTATGTTAGAAACAAGAATAAAAAAAATGATGAGTATATTATAAATTAGTGATCATAGGAGATATAAAAAATAAATTAGTAAATTATGGAAAAAATAAAAAAATATTAGTGTACAAAACAGATCAGAGTAACAAAAACAAAATGGATATTCAAATTCCCCGCCCTATTTTTATTATAAATTTAGTAGGCAATCAAATAAACATTAACCGATATCTATAAAGTAATGACAAATATATGTACTAAATTTGACAATATATAAAAAAAAATGTATTTTAAGAGTCAAATTGCAGTGTATCAAATTCCTTGCAACGTTAATATCCAGCTGATAATAATTTCGAGAGGGGAATTTTTGTGTGGGACAGTTGGTAGCTCCGATGGGGGCGGGTCACGTGCTACGTCACGCTTTGAAATGGAAGGGTCTGGCGGGCTCGGGCCCTCAGACCGTTGCGGTTTATCCTCTAGTGTAGTGTGTCCTGGCAGATATGCCAGCTCAGAAATACGTTGACAAGTATACGTTGAAAACATTGAACATGGAACCCATCGGCATCCCACCAAACAACTCTCATCAGCACCTGATGCACGAGTGTGATGCTATAGACTCTGTCGTTCCTAATTTAAATCCCATAAACGATAGGAAAAATGAAAATACCTCGGTTACTGCGGTACAGTGGATGACAGTTTGCATCTTATGCTTTGTCAACCTCATAAATTATATGGATCGCTATACGATAGCAGGTACGTTGAATTTATTTTTTCAGTTTTACATTTGTAGATGGCAATTTTTTTTTTTCAATTTTGTCTGCTTACTCATCGCGTATTAAAACATGTGCTGTTTATAGATTTATTATTTTAAATTTTCTTGTCAGGTGACAAGAACTTTGACATAGATTTATCATTGCTTGCATCGAAATTAGCTCCTTTGACAACTTTTCTAGTATTATAAAATTCAGTAAAATTAAAGCATGGGTGAACATGACGACTTTAACTTGTTTGAATATATTGAACTACGCGGATCGTTTAACAGTAGCAGGTAAACGTATTTCAATTTAATGTTTACATTAGAAAGGTTAAGGAGGGAGGTTATATGCTTGTTATTACCACCCTGTTGCTTTTGCTTCAGTGATAAGTAGTCGTTTTTTTTTGGTTGTTTTGTTTAGATTATTCAAATTGGTTTTTAATAAATTTTATTATAGTTAAACCATCGTTCTCAACTTTTTTTTGTTGAACATAGCCTATCCGTTAATGTGCAACAAGTTTCAGGCCGTTAAATGGTTTACTTTGAGTGAATAAATACGTGATAAACGATTATTGGATATTATCAGTAACCTTCCTACACTATCCTATCTTTACTATTTACTATAAGTATTTCCCGTGCCTGTTTATTAAGTTTGCAGTTATGGAATGCAGAGTTTGGAAACAGTGTCTACATATTTATTGAAAACAAATTAAAATTTTGAAAAACAAATCTCTTTGTCACACTGTTATTTATTTAATTTAATTTTTCTGAAGTTAGGTTCAATCCCTAACTCGGAATTCCCAACATTCTATCTTAAATAGTATTCAAAATGAATTTTTTCTAGCCTTTAAATTTAGGGTGTTTTTTTCTATATTTATCTACATATGTACGAGTCTTTCTTTAGAGACTGTAGAGTGTATGTCCCGTAAAGTGGGAATAAAGTGGCATCGGAACGAACACTCAATCAAGTGGTTCTTCACCCTGTGCAGCCCGGTCTTCCTTCTTGTTCTCCTTCTTCCTTGACGAAGAAATTCTGCTGGCTCTTTATCAAGACGTAATTAGTCCATCCTGAAGAATATGAAAACTCTTGGATAATAATAAAAATGCCGACTACACGAAGAAGGAAGGGCAAATCCTAGAGAAAGAATTGGAAAGTACTCTTTTTATTAAGAATACTGATAACGCCCATAAAGCTGGATTTGTGAAGCGGTGTGTATTTATCAAACCTCTCCACACGAACCCCCATCGAAATATGATTTAAGGTATCAACTTTCATGAATGGAGTTCCATTCACCATTGAATTCCCCCCCCCCCCCCGGACAAACAATAATACTGTTTTGCAGAGTTATTTGAACTTTGACTATTGATATCCGTTAATCTTCCATAATAAAACAATGAATGTTAATGCTAGGATGTGAAACATCAGTAAAACTGTTTTGATTTATGTATATCGTATTATAATATATTATAAAAATAATAATAACAACTAGTTGATCTAAGGATCAGTGGCCCTGTTTTTTCCCGCAATAAAATTATAGCTATTACAAAGTACATTTTATTTACAAAATACAACGTAAAGTAAATAAAGGGCGTACAACGTGATGCGGCAATATTGAGACGTCGTTTATGGCAAAACTTTCTTGAATACTTATAAACAAAAAAACATTTTGGTACTAAAAATAGCCTTTTAAATTTGCGATAGATTCGATCATTTTTTACGTCTAATTTATAAGCCAGTTGAAATTATAACAGAGTTGCCATTTCTGAGTTGACAAATTTTATTCTTGATTGGATTCAGTAATTGTATCTTTTATATGTGTAGTATCCGTTTAATGTGTGAATAAATATATTTATGTCAGTTATACTTATAAATTTATATTAGTTTTAGCCATGAAGGGGCGAAACGTTGACTTTATTACTCGAATAAAAATAATTAACTAGACTTATAGCAAATTTCGAAAATTATTTGTCTACAAGTTTAATTGAAGATTTAAAGTTTTGGTTTTTTTAGTTTAGTTAAACGGGATTATATTGAAGACAGTAATGCAAACAGTTTTTGAGAACTTACAACAAAAACTACACTTATACAAGTGGATTTTAATTGTGATTTTTGGCCAGTGTTTGTTGAAATAAGAATTTTCACTTCATTCATTTAATGAATATTTGAGAGAAACTCGCAAGCTGTCCTTTGCCTGCAACCAGACTGGATTGTTCCTTCATTTTGTGTACGTCATTGGTTCCTAATAATATAAAATTATAAATTTAGTGTACTTCTTAGTTATTTTGTCGACCAACAAAACCAAATATCAGTTGCATATAACTTGGAAATACAATAAAATAAATATTTTTATCGAAATGAAATATTTCTCAATGTATTTCTAAACTAAAATCATCCCATCTTTTAAAATTTGTTCAAATGCGTCAATTTGAAGTTGTTTCCTCCACATAAATTTGGTTAGATATGTAGCTAGAGAATCCCCCTCCCCCCAATCATTTCCTCGAGTTCTCTCATTTTACCCCACACGACTGAAACCCAAAGTGTTTTTTTGTCAGGGATGCACGAAGTAGTGTCTATGATTTACCAATTTCAAATACGCTTTTTATATATTTCATATACGCTTCCGAGATGCTTTTTTTTTTTCCTCAATAATTTGGTTTCTGTTCGATCGGGAACCATTTTAAGGTTCCTGTATGATATTGGTAAGTGTAACTGTTTCAGGACGTGAAGGTTCTGGGTCCAAAGCCTGGGTCAAACTGAGTGCTACGATTAACGAATAATATGATAAGTATTAACATAAAGTTCATAATAATAGTATTAATATGTTAAAATTATAGACTGTTAATTAATTAAAAAGTTAAAGTTTAACATTACTATTATTAAGTACCTTGTATCAAAGCTTAACAAATTATTTGTTAATTGTTGCAATGAAGATGACGGTTAAAAATGGTTGCCTAAATGTAAAAGTTTATGGATGGACAATATATATTTCTTTAAAAAAACACTCATTCCTCACCCTACCTACTGTGGTGGCCCCTATTATTAGCAAGTACCAAGTTTCATGACTGATTTAACTGAATCTTTAGCCGGTAAAACATGTCGGTATAATAAAAAAAAAATGTTGTGTCTACTAGTTTAGTGTCTATCATCAGTTCGAGGACTGCCGAGCCGAACATACCTCCTAGATCTTGTTAAATGGGGTGACAATTTGAATTTGGCCCATTACTCAGGACGTGTTCTTGTAATTAGTCATGGGAAAGAGTCGGATGTTTTTACGACCTTGGCATCGCCTTATCAATATCACTGTCGCTTTTGCTTGTATACACATCATGAATATATATATTTTTTTAAAGTTTTCTTAAGAACTAATATCCTATCCAAACTTTTCACTACTGCCAAGACCGGATTAATTCTCAAGGTGTACATTTCACGTTCACCCAATCACAGTTCGTTTTCACCATATGCCGTGAATTAAATACAGTTAACCTATAACCCTAATGATTCCACACCGTCGTATCCGGGCTAATATAATTAATTCCGAAGAATTCATCGTTAATTTAGGTACGCTCGAGTGAGGTCAAAGATCGGCGTGACCTATTAGTGAGCCAATCTAGCTTGTAGAAAAACAAGAACGTGTTTTTCGATTTTAATAATCATTATTTGAATACAATTACAATGTACAGTAGAAAGACATTCTATGATTGTGACAAAAGATCGCTTTTATAGCTAATTTACAATATACATACATACAATATAGACATATATACTTAGCCCAGGGATCCCCCCCCCCCGCAGTATTGTATACCTTCCCGGTTGTTTTTCGAACGGTCACCAAAAACTTATTGAAAAACGAAATCCCAAAACTGTTTAGCGAATGCAGAAGTAATTGTAATCTCTTCGGAAAAGCTTCCCGGAATGGAAATATAACAATAATTAGAACTTTTGGTTTATAGCCCAATTTATGTGTGTTCTACGTTATTGGTCTTGAAAATTATTTAATCAATCTGAAATTTTGTATTCAGCAACTCATCACACCGTGTTTTTTTTCCGTTACTGTACAATAACTGAAAGAAAAATAAATTAAATGTGAAAACATAGGTCTCGTTCACTGTTCAGAAGGTACTTTATATTTGTCCTTTCATTTCGCCGGCCGCAATCCTGGTGTCTATTCTTCAACAAGTTTGAAATTTTATCTATGTTTTTAACTGGTACATTTATTTTTTTTGCACTTTGTACAGTATATTATTTGCCATATTTGACAGTGTTTGATACCGTGAACCCTCCATGAAACTAAATACATCAAATTAATACATTGCTGATACAATTTCGCAATTTTCACTGCTACTCTAATACTCGTAAATGACTCATAAATATTGTCATTACCCACTAATAGCGTCATAGTTAAAATAATGGTGAAGTAGGGCCTTTTTGCTTCTGGTTCTGATAGAATAACACTTAAAACATGCTTGAGATCGTTAAACGTTCAATTAATTAATTAAGCAGGTCGTACTTCAATCATTTGTTCTTTCTGGAATTTGATATGCCACATATCGACCTCTTCCTTAATATATTAATACATACAAACTAATAAATCATTAATGTATTAAGACACCGAGTATATTATTATTAAATCCCTTTTACAGGCCGGCCGTGAGATTTACCTTAACTACATATATCAAAACAAAAATTAACTAAATCTTTGTATTCATTTTCAAAAATTCTCGTTGCATCTAGCGTAATAAACTGGTTAGTAAAAACAATAGTACCAGCGTCCCACGACTTCATGATGTATTCAAGTCATTATAACTTTAGAATCACCTGATGTTTAAAATGAATCATACCTTCTAATTTTCCCTCACCTTAACGCTATAACCCTTTGAATAACTGATCGAAATAAAGTTGGTTGCTGCTGTGTGTCTGGGTTTTCTTTGGAAAAGAATAAAAATTATTTTCATTCTATAGTATTACATAGTATATTATTACTATAGTACTCTCATTCATAGTATAATCAAATAATTCTATTACCGGTTATGACATCCGACCCCGTCTCTATGAGATGAGCAATTACCAAATACATTTAATATTCTTAAAGTATGTGTGACTCTTTAGTAATGTTTAAAGCAGTTAATATTTGATATATTGTAACGTTGCAACATGGAGGTGGATTTAATTTAGTTTCGTAATACATTAATCAATTAATCTCTAAATTGCTAAGTAAGTTATGAAAAAAAAACTTGATAGCGTGTTACAAACGGTTGAAAAAGAAAAATCCAATAGTATTCTATCCGTGTTATGTTTTTTTGCAACGTTGCATTTTTTTCAGATGTGCTGAATATCTCACTTTGTCAAAAATTCTCATAATAATTAGCCTCTGTGTGAGAATAAACATTACGTTTGTAACCTCTTGCTTGCTGTGTAGGCTATGTATTGATTTCATCCAATTATTAATTTGATGGCCTATATCCATTTAATGGAGGTAGATAACAGAAGTGACTGTATATACTCATCAGATATCGATTGTCAGCTGATCATCGATATCACCAACTTAGTTGTATATTTCTTCTTTCGGTTCGATTTGTATATTTATAAAATAACTGTTACAATAGTATACTTCATATACGTATACTTAATATACTCATACTTCATTGCGTAAAACAGGCATTGGTACATTTTACCATACTCCAGAAACATCTTTGTAAGATTGTTTATTTTTTTTTCCTACAATGATCTATTGTGTTGGGATTGAAGGGATTAAATATGTGATTTATTTATTTTGATGAAATCATTAAAGTTATAATTCATCGCTAGTTTATAAACACTAGTACAATCGGTGTTAAATTAAACTGCAAATATTTCTCTTTCATTTCCATGCTATTCTTTCAGTTTATTGTGAAGTGTTATGTGTAATTTTTATTCTCTATCAATGGAATCTGAGCAATTACGAGTTATATTCTTATACGAATTTAAACTAGCACATAATGCTTCCGAAGCATTTAGACAAATTAATATGGCTTTTGGCGATGGTAAAGTGAATGAAAGAACTTTATATTGGTGGTTCTCTTGGTTTCGATATGGCAGTACAAGTCTCGGCAATGAATCTCGGGGAAGGCCAGAAACAAAACACAATGGTGATGAATTAAAGGCTTTAGTAGAGCGCAATCCATATCTGACAGCCAAAGAAATTTCAAAACACGTAAACATCAGCCATGCCGCGACACCTTTATGCTATTGGGAAAACAAAAAAAATGGACCAGTGGGTGCCACATGATCTGACTGATCGCCAGAAACTTTAAAAAAATTACACGATCTTCCCCTTATTTGTCGCCAACTGACTACCATTTTTTCAGAGCCTTTGGCGCATTTATAAAATGAAAACGAGATAAATTTTTCATTTCTCGAATCTATTGATACAAAACCAAAAAAATTCCTTGGACAAGGGATGAAAAATCTTGTTGGACGTTGTGAGAAATGTATTAAAGCTAACGGAAGTTATTTTGGACAGAAATAATATCGTTAAAGTTTGTATATTCTTTCATTTGCCCCATATCGTAATAACTGACATTTCATATGTTCCAACTGGAAAGCCATAGGAACATTGCCATATTTGTAGGTTCATAAAAATACCAAACTTATTATACTTGATATTACCATAGTCGTAAAATATATATATCCATACCGTGGAGTCACAAGTGAAACCCACTTTGACAAAATTATCGATTTTCGGATTTTTAGCTTTTTTGACGACAGAAAAGAGATATTTTGACTGATGAAACCCACTAAAATCATATCTTTTATCTATTTTCAATTTTTTGTAATCACATTGAGTACTCTAGCCTAGTTAGTCTGTACAGGTGAAACACCTGAGAATAATATAATAAGGATATGAGAGTCACGACTGGATCGTGGTTAGCCAAAAAACTCCTCTGCAATAAATAAACTTGATAAAATATTATGACTATCAAAACTGTTAAAAGAAAAAATCTTTGATCAGCGTTTTCTTAAAATCATGTTTTTTGACTTGGCGTGTTTTCGATTGTTTTCAAGTTGTTTTCAATCTCTTGATGCATATGGCGTCCATCCAGTTAAATTAGAGTGGAATTCTCCAGAATAAATTTCAGCTCGCACTTTCGTCGAATGCTTTAACGCCCTTCCTTTGGAAATTCAGTAGGGCCTCACTTGAGGGCGACATGGAACTTCCATTCCCTTCGGTAAACTTCCTCAACCCTCTCCCTCGACGGACCGTTCTTACTCCGGGTCACCAAAACTGCGCCATTTTACGTTACCTTACTCGTCTTATTTATTTATATTTTTTTTTCACCACGAAGACAAGGTAAAAAAAAAAACGGGAACACAGCTACTATCCACTAAAGTCCAGTAATAAATAATACGTCGAGACCATTAAATTGATACCCCACTTGACATAAGGTTTATTGGCGTTTATTTTCGAAGTCGTACAGGCGATCAATGGCCGTTCACTAATTTTCTTGTGGCTGCTTTCTTTTCACCATCGTTAAATGGAACTACTAAGTATTGCCTCTACATAAAACATGGGTAGAGTTTAAGTTGTCAACGCGGTTTAATTGTAAGTTTTAATGAATTATAATATAAAAAGATATGTAATTACATATCATCGGTGAAGACGTTGTGATGCTTAATTTTACCACGGGTCATAAATTATCCTGCCTAAGTGATGTAAAATCTAAGATAACAACGTCATTATTAATATGACCCACGAAATGTTGTTTACGATGCTATCAAATCGTTTCAGATTATAAACGTTGAAAGTGACAACTAGTCAAACTATTTTAAAAATTTCAAGGACTAATTTCTATTCAAAAAGAGAAAAAGTATCAAAAAATTAGCCCGGATGAGACACATTCTCAATTTTCGCGCAGTCATGAATTAGCACAAAATGGAGCTAACGACGTTCGCAATTCGTTTTTGGATGACGAAACTCTTTGATTGTACTATTATTATTTTTTTCGCTTTTTCTCTCCTACCCCTCAAAGGAACAACCTACAGTTTCCGATTTATAGGGAATGAAACTGCTGATATTTCTTCCGCTTACACTGACAAACCATCCCACTTTGTTTATGAGCCTTTTTAATCTGAAATCCGATACATTCATTCGGAAACTCCGGATCAAAACATTTTGACTACTACAGCTGTCAGAAAATTTCAGTAAGATATAAACATACTTGGAATTTTATCCTTTATAAAATGCAATGCAACGCCGAAGCTTGAACCATTGAAGATATCCAATGAAATCGTTGGAGGATATATAGACACGAACATTCTGCGAGTGTGTTGTTGGGAAGGTTAATCAAAGAATGATATGCATCACATTTATTATTGGACATCGTTTGTCAAATTTATCTTCTATCTCCAACAGGCCCTAGCGTGAAAAGGCCAAAGGATGGAAGTGAGATTCGAACAAATAATCCTCTCAAAATTACAAATATTTTGAAGTTCTGTATCGAAGGGAAGACATCGATGGATAGACAGGCCGATTTCAAGTGCCGTTACATCGAATCACTTTCTATTTCATCAGATTAATTTTTTTTTTGTTTCTTAAACTTTTTTAGTATGCTTTAATTTTATCTTAGTTGGTAATTTTCTTTTTTTAACTAACAGCCTGTTTAAAACAAAAGTAAAATTTGAATAGTTTCAATGTCTCACGTACACACCACGCATTGCACCTCTATGAATTAATTAGTTAACATTTTAAATGAATTTTAGTCCACGGATATTTAGTGTTTTTCTTAAGATGTCGTTTTTTGTACTCTTTATGTAAATTGTCACTGAATTTGGATTAACATTTTCTGTAGCAAAATTGATTTATTACGCTTTGAGGGGGGGGGGGGGAGGGGCTAAATATAGGATCCTTTCATTTGTCAGTCAAATGCAAAAATCCGACTGTACACTCATGGTCAAGGTTCGCAAGTAATATTGCGTTTTTTAAATTGTATTTTATTAGCTAACATTGAAATAGAAGTTACCCTCGTCACGGGTCCAAAAACACCTTTTTATATTTTATCAGTAAATCTTTGGCGTCAGCCTCTAGACTAGTACACGATCCGGACACGGCAAGAGCTTTCTAGGGGTGCTGGCGTAGTAGTCCCTGATTGGCCAAAATAAACGATCATATGATTGGCCGGAATAAAAATGCTCGCTCATTCGCTGTAGGCATGAATTACCTGCCTATGTAAGGCAGAAATTCTGAGCTTTTTCAGACAATCCTATTTAGCCTTCATTTACAAACCCGACCCATTGGTACATTTGTGATCAGAGGTGGACTTAGGAGTCCAGAGACGTCACCTTTTATACTGAATACATAAAAATCATGAAGGTTTACCTATTTTGGGCATAAAAAAATACAATAAACCTGCTACAGGTACTCTAGAAATCTTTATATTAAGGAATGTAGATAATTCATAAGGATACTATTTTGACTCTCAACAAATGATGTGCAAATAAATTTCTAGGGTCGTTTTGAATCCCCTGTTCTACCTAGACACATGAAAGTTTACAGGGAGTTTTTATATGAATACCCGACTAAATGAAAAACAGTACCAACTCATTCAAATGAATCTTTATTTGAAACAAACTACATTCTGCCTTGAAGGGGAATAGATAATTTTGATAAATGATTTCAGTCATACGATATTTACGAATTTGCATTTACTCTCTTATTCATACCGTATTTAAGATATACATTCATACTATATAGGCATATACAGAGGGGCCCAAAAAAATGTATCCACATCCATACAAGCGTTGTATTGCGTTGTTTTGTTTTGTCAGATGACAGTCGCCTGATAGTTATAAACGGTCAGTAATCAATTACCTGGTAATTGAAAAATAATTTTTTCCCTATCGTATTGGTTTGCTTATAAAATTAAAAATTTAGTCGTTCTGACCAATAATACATAATATGTACTAGGACTTTAGTGGACTGTGTTTACATAAGGTAATTAGAGTCGTGTTTATACCACCACATACAACCCTGTACGTGTTTACAACCATGTATAAATGAGCGAGTGAATGAAATTGTAAATATGGTATGGATGAGAACATTGCACGCATTTACTTAACAACAATTGGCAGATTGTAATTTTATCACAATGAAGAAGTGTCAGTATTTATTTATTAAAATTGGACTAAAACACAATCCGAGTTGTTTTTGGATTTACCTGCAAAATTTCAAAGCTATTAAAAAGTTTACGACCACCACATTAGAAAACACAGGCAGATGAAATACAACTGCTCTTACCAGTTTGAAAATCGAGTCCAACCACAAAATTTATTGACATATGTAAACATAGTGAGCATGCATTGGATATACGAGGTTTGATCAAAAGGTAATGAGAATTTTTGTTTATCTTAAATGTTTTTTATTTATTCATCCAATAGCAATTCTGTTCTCTTCAAATGAATCCTCCTCAGAAATAATGCACTTGTGCCAGTGCTGTTTTCAAACTCACTTTTCGGTATAGCTCTTAGCTCCTTCAGCGATTCTTCTTTTATCTCACCAGTGGTGCCAATGCGTCTTCCTTTCAAGGTTTTTTTCAAATTCAGGAACAGAAAGAAGTCGCAGGGAGCCATGTCCGGTGAATACGGCGACTGAGCTAACACAACAGTGTTGTTTTTTGCTAAAAAATACGAACAATCAGTGAGGTTAGGAGCGTTATCGTGAAGCAATTGTCACGAATTGTTTTGCCACAATTCCGGTCGTTTTCGTCGGGTCGCTTCACGTAAACGGCGCATTACTTCCAAGTAATATACTTTACTGACCGTACGACCTTCTGGCAGGAACTCATGATGCACTGCGCCATTGAAATCGAAGAAAAAAAACAGTGATTATAAAATTTTTGTTACTTTTTGATCAAACCTCGTACTTTATTGCCCAATAAGGCAGATTGCAATTTTATCACAATATAGAAGTAATATCAAAGAGTCGTGTTCGATACAGCTGGGATTAAAACTGATTGAATAAACGTATGCCAACTCTTCAATAATGATCTCTTTTATTTGAACGTTTGAATGGTATAGGCAGTCTCTTAGTGATCAGACTTCCATAACGGACGGTTGTGTATGGTCCTGTATGGCTTGTAAGGATACACTGATAATGTCTACGAATGGCTATCACAGCTTGAAACCTTGCTAAGGATGGACGAGCGAATCCTTTCAAGTGCACAGCACTTAGATCCATGGAACAAATATAGCTTGGCACCCATCGGCCCTAGGCGACTGGAGACTGCTAGGAATATCTTCCTGTCTGGCAATGCCGCTGCCCTCACTAATCTATCTAGCATTAGTTTTGATTTGATAAGAATCCTGTTTGCACAATACTCCTTTCCAAAGTGCTCATCCACACTCCCACAGTCGTTGGACTCTCTTAGCTTTATTGAATGAACTTCAGTGGATTACATGTTTTATTTTGTCAAGAAAATCATTGATTTTAAACGCAGCTCAAGTTATTGACCCAAATTGATGAACCATTTAAAAATTATGCAATTAGTGACAGCAAGACTAGGGTTCATAGATTGTGTGATTATTTAAATTATAACTTATGACTAAACCATTACACATGAGGATAAAAATGCATTAAATTTTATGAGCATAGTTATAAACTTGGTTACAATTTTACACTGTGTTTTGCGATTGTTACAAACATATAATGTACATTATGCATTCATTGTCTATACATGTTTACAAATTGATGGCAGTCTCTTAGTGATCAGACTTCCATAACGGACGGTTGTGTATGGTCCTGTATGGCTTGTAAGGATACACTGATAATGTCTACGAATGGCTATCACAGCTTGAAACCTTGCTAAGGATGGACGAGCGAATCCTTTCAAGTGCACAGCACTTAGATCCATGGAACAAATATAGCTTGGCACCCATCGGCCCTAGGCGACTGGAGACTGCTAGGAATATCTTCCTGTCTGGCAATGCCGCTGCCCTCACTAATCTATCTAGCATTAGTTTTGATTTGATAAGAATCCTGTTTGCACAATACTCCTTTCCAAAGTGCTCATCCACACTCCCACAGTCGTTGGACTCTCTTAGCTTTATTGAATGAACTTCAGTGGATTACATGTTTTATTTTGTCAAGAAAATCATTGATTTTAAACGCAGCTCAAGTTATTGACCCAAATTGATGAACCATTTAAAAATTATGCAATTAGTGACAGCAAGACTAGGGTTCATAGATTGTGTGATTATTTAAATTATAACTTATGACTAAACCATTACACATGAGGATAAAAATGCATTAAATTTTATGAGCATAGTTATAAACTTGGTTACAATTTTACACTGTGTTTTGCGATTGTTACAAACATATAATGTACATTATGCATTCATTGTCTATACATGTTTACAAATTGATGGGGCTCGCCTTATGAATCATAAAACTTAATACTAACTTTCATCTAACAAACAAAACCTTAAGCTAATTTTCCCCGAAGGTCTGTTGCCATCAATGCGGGAAGAGCGGTGGGGTCACAGTGTTGCACACTGGGTTGGTTAGGTGCTGCAACGAGTCAAAAAACTTGACGTGTCGCATTTGAACATGAACTCACCCCTCAATATATATTTTAATAAATATATAATTTAAAATATCCTTTTTTCGAGATGCTGATTGTTGTAATGAACATATACTATAAAAGTTTATTATAATTGTCATGCTTGATTTTGAAATAATAACAATAAGCAATAAGACTGATGAAATGGAATGGTTTATTATTTTTTTAAAAAGAAAATTAATCATAAATATAGCTACTAACTAATAGTTGTTGCCATATAATAATATACTCCAGTTTCAACGGTTAATTTTAATGAGCTCTGAATTTCTTTTTATCTAAATGTTGTAATAGTTTATCTCTTCGGCATTCTTGAGGCATAGACCCATTTTCATTTTTTTGTATCTTGATGGGGCAAGTTGAATTTCTATATTTTAATGCGCTAGTCCCGTAAAAAAGCATTTGAGATCTTTAATAAATTAATTTGATACTTAAATTTAGTCTTTTCCTTTTTTTTGTAGATAATTTATACGTTGGTATTGTATATTCATTATTTTATGTTATTTCTGTTACGTTAAATAATTTAACTAATATTATAAAGAAAATGTTTACAAATTGATTTATTTCAGTAAGACTTCAGCATTCCTTCAGTACGACGTTTTCGAATAAATTTCATTTTATATGTATATAACTATGTTGTTTAGTTAAAGTTATGATGTGGTTTTGTTTATAAAATTTAAGGCAGGAACCTCTGACTGATAGGTGACAAATAAACGTGTTTCGTTAGTTAATTAATCGTAAATTCGTGGAATTAAAATATAAAATTTAGATATATTCATGTGTATCTATAGTTTAACTTTGTTATTTATTGATTTAATGCAATTTTAATTCGTCTTTTTTATTATAATAAATGACGATGAGGACTCTTGGTTGAATCTTGAAAACCTATGATTGTTATAAAACTACTCGGCCTGCGAAAAATACGGTATTGTCCTAGTAAAACCACACAGGTCCCTGAAAAGTGATTTCTAAACATAAAAAAGTGCTAGTTAAAATATTTATTAACAAATATATTATACTCGCCTAATGAATATTATTCATCTATCTAGGTTGGTTAGGTGGTGAAGTAAGTGTAATGATAAGTAGAGAGGTTCCAAAACCCTTGAACGTCAGCCATACTTCTGTTATACAACTTCATACTATTGGGAAAACCAAAAAAATGGACTGGTGGGTGCCACATGATCTGACTGATTGCCAGAAACTTAAACTTTAAAAAAAACTACATGGTCTGGAAATAGAGGTTTTACCACATCCACCATATTCCCCTTATCTATCTCCAACTGTCTATATTTTTTTCACTGCGTTAGGCGCATTCTAAAAAAAACAGAATATTCCAAAATGAAAACGAGGTAAAATTGCGACCCGGTAACTTTATAATGTCATATCAGTGTGTCATCTTTACGAACATACTGACAGACACAAAAGACATTGAGACCTTAGTCAATTTTTGCTAGCAGGACATCCACTCCGCATCAGTGCAGAACATCTCTCTCCCTCCGTGTTCTTATTACTATAACATTTTAGATTAGAACAAGATAAATGTTTTTGTTTTAAAGCCATTAGAGCACACGTCCTCAATAATCCGTTATCTGAGAGAAATATTTTTGTTGATCCTAGTTATCGTGATAAATCAAATCGGTTTGTTTGAAGATATGACTTCATATAGTTGTGTAATTGTTTTGTTTTTTTTCATCATAGCTTTATGAGTTTCACCTGTTCTGACGATGAAATAATCACAAAACCAACACCTGAACACGTTTTTCTGAATTACAAGAACTTCCTAGCTTATTTAAATTGTCAAAATGGGGCGAACACGAATAATTCTTTGTTTTTATAGACTATTCGTGACCCAACTAATGCTACTTATTATTGATCAGGAGATTATATTTTGTATAAGTTCATTGAAGCATTAGTTGGAACTCTCTGCAAAGCTCATGCTTGTAAATCAGAGAGTGTATAGGTTTCAAACACGATGTTCATCAAATGAACCTCTCATGTGAATTCCATTTACTCTCTCTTAAAAGTAGGGGGGAATCCTATACTTCAGGATGAAAACTATAGAACTCCACAACAATAATAAAGTATGGATTTGTAGAAAAAAAAAAACTTTATTTCAAATTATTTATGAAATGTTTTCACAAACTATATACTACAAGGACTACATGATGTACATTCCTTTTGTCGTTTTTTTTACTTAATTATTTTTTATTATAAAGAAAAAAGAAAACCATTCCGATATGAACTGGGTATTGATAAGTTAAGAATATGATTGGGCTTACGGCCAGCGCTGTCCTACAGAATTGAAAGTGGGATTTGTGAGGTAGGGTCAAGGTTTCGTTGCTGGCCAGTTGTAGTCTTCGCTTTCTAGACATCACCTATCCTATACCTGTCCGCTATGGCCCACATTGTAGGGCTGTAGCGTTCCGGCTCACCAAAGTCTTTTGTGTGAAATTATTCGTCTGCTCGACTGGGGGAACGGGCTCAGCTGGGGAATTGAATTGTTGAATTCGTATTTTCCAAATGTCATTAAACTCTTAAAAATAAATACAATCCAATTGACATATAGAAATCCGAAAAGACTTTTCGGAGAAAATTATTAAGTAATACTAGCTTTTGCCCCTGTCAATGTACATTGTATCATCACGGTTTGAAGGAGGAGTCATTGCTAATTAGGGAAGATGTGGGCTTTACTCTCAAACGGATTTGGGGTAATTGTTATTCGTCTGACTGCCTCTTTTTCTACTTAGTCGACAACTGCTAGAACACAGTGGCCTTAACAATGACCCAATCGGTCTGAACTTGAACAGGACAATTCAACAAAACCTTGAAACACGCCGTGAATATCTTCCTGAGTTTGATATCATTAGGGACGAATGCTGAAAAAATTGGTATTGATTCTCCTCACTATCAAGTTTTTATCCAGTTGCTGCTTATAAGCTATTTTCAGATTTTCCCTATTGGTAATACTGCAACGGAGAAATTCCCAAAAATACACCGTCGGAGTAATAGTCGAGCCAATTTTTAATGTTTTTTGGTCAATACTTCAGTGGTTTAGTAAAATAAAAACAATAAAATGTTCGAAAATATATTCGAAGTACGCTGATTGATGGTTTTAGTGCAATAACGGGATAAAATAGAATTATTATTTTTAAAGAAACCTTTACGATTTCTTGAGTCCAAGCTCAGAAGATGTTTAAGATGCACATGGAAGAAGGTTTGATAAAAAGAATTTCAAAGATTTTCCCAAAAAATACCAACTATAAATAGGCTGTTTGATTTTATACCAGGCGATTTTAAGACAGAGTAGTTTTTTCAGGACCACATAAATAATAAATAAATCTCAAAAAACCTAATGGGAAACTGATCCTCGGTTTAACTATTTCGGTATTTCCCTGTGGAATTGATTAAAGAAGCTGTTTTTATTAGTGTATTGATTTTTCTTTTCCCTCATTGAAGAGAGTTATGTTGCAACGAACCCCTGCAGACGAGGTAGGGTAAACCATAGTAAACTGGACGGACGCGTGGTTCCGTGCAGGCACCTGGTTGGCTACGTCATCGTATGATCGCTGCTCTGGCCCAATCACAGGCCACCTCACCTGGCCGCCTGGCCACGCCACCGGGCCCCCCTTCCATCTACCGCTCAAGCACTAATTTTATCCCATCAATATTGTTTTCTCATGCAGTCTTGTTTACTAACACCTTTCGTTTAATTTGAAGTCGGTGACACTTGAAAACGTGACAAAATAAAGTAAATTAGTCCCGTTAGAATAGTAAAAGAAAACATTTAATATCAAATAGAGAAGTAACAATAATATACATAACGTCCTGTCTTTGTCTTCCCATAACTTATTTATTTCTTTTTACTAGCGATTTCAGCAGCCTACACTGCTTGTCTGAGCACTTAAGCATGCCATTATAGGCTGCTGAACGGGCTTATAAATTAGTAACTTGGAGAAAGACAATAATAGGATGTTGTTTACTTAATCTTATTTATTAGTTTTAAGGACAGTTTATTGCTCTCCTAATTACAAATTGCCTAAAGAGTAAACAATTAACAAATTCACAATTTAAGATTTACTTATTCTACTGAGTGCTTTATCCGTTTAGCTATTCACCGATGTCAGTCGGAAGACATTCGGTGAGGATGAACGGAAGCCTCTTCCGCAGTAACGGCACGTTGGTGGAAAGCGGAGACTTCACTAGGGTGAGGTGTGCCCAATCCTCAGGTGACTCCGAATTTCTTTCTTCTCGACAGGTTGTAATTATTCAATTTTCGGGTGTCAAATGATTCAATCATTCTTAGCTTGTTCCCGAGATCATCCCACAAAAGGTCAACCTTTGCTCCTAACCCACGACATAGTGTCGTCAGTCTATTCAATCTAAACCTACAACCAGCAATTAAACCGTAATGTACAAATAGTTTAATATGAAACGCTGGAAGAGTCGGTCGAGTGTTGGGTATTGCTGCTCCAAAATTTTTTAGCGTGGACTAAAAAGTTTATCAAGATTTAAATTTACGGAGGTTTTATAATCAAGATTGAGACGGTAGTAAAAAAGGAAAGATCTGAGGAAGTATTATGGTCGGACTTAAGGATACACCCATCCTTTTGGTGGCAGTTTCTATGGTTTCTGAAAAACATCACTATATTACTTCATAGATCGTTTTAAGTCTTTTAAGACAAATCCGTTGTCCGTTGGGAAAGACGAAGGTGTTCAAGAGCAATGGGACGCTTTGAGATTGAAAATAGATCGTCAGGTATTTTGCGATAAGTGATCAATCATGCACAAGGAATGTTCCAAAATTATGCCTATCCATTATGTATTTATGTTGGAATAGATACCCGTTGGTTACTTAATTTCACACCAGAGAAACGTAGAGGGGAGTACCTCCAACAATTAGACAAACTGAATACTACTCCAGTCGTTCTGCGTACTACAGCTGAAGAAGTGGGCTACAGAATGTTCACTGAGGGCAACGACCCACTCGCTCATTCACACCTCTTAGACCACCTGAAGAAACATGACAGAAAAAGGACAATTACTTGTGTAAACCATAGAAATAGTCCTTGAAGAGTGGAAACAAAATTCTAGCACCTGTTACACCCAGTTATCGTTATTTGAATGAACTGATAGGAACTCATTTACAATTTCGATTTATTTAAATCTTGCCTTTTTTCTGAAACTTTTGTTTCATGTTATATGTTTATAATATTCCAACAAATATCCCGATTGTTTCTTCCATTATCATCTTATAACTTAGTATTAGTAACCAGTAAACTTAGAAAGGTAAAAATCAGTAAAGTTATTGGTATATTGGCAATTAATATTTATTTGCTTGTCTTAAGGGTAATGGGCGATTTTTCAAATATGTGAAATATTTGAATGCTTTTCGTGTAGTCGATACCCAGTCGGGAGTGCTTAGGATATTCCTCCTATCTGTGCACCCCTTTACTCTTCAAGGTCGGTACAATATGCGACCGTGCCAAGTTTCTTTAGATTGTTTGTCACATTAACTGTCTCAATTATGAAGTAGATAATTATGTTCATTAGTGGTTAAAAGATCACGTTGGGTAGTTATTATATTATATTGAAATAATAATAAACAAGATGGAGTGAAAAAGCATTTAATTTGTTTTGCTTGTTAAGAGATTTCTGTTTGATGCTCCATCTTAGTGGGCTTGATGGTTGGAAGTGGTGCTTAAGTGTAGCTATTAAATAAACTGCTTGGAGGGGGGGGGTGTTCATTATTGCCAGAGGCGAGGATGATGGCACAAGCATTTTCCACTCTGTCTTGAATTTTATACTAATGTCCGCTCATCTGAGTAAATGTCTTTTTAAAATCTTGTAATGAGCAGAGGGCAATATTTTATTTATTGTACTCGTTATCAATCGAAGCCTATAATTCATTGCTGATATTTTTTTGGTCCAATAATAAATCTGTATTTGAAGAATATTGCTTGCAATCTTCCCTAGTAGGGCCATAGATAAATGTGATGAAATATAGCGTTTACAATATTACATTTACACATTCATCATCCCGTCCTTACAATTTACTGGTGCTAATAATAGTATTTCTTAGTAGTATTCAGTAGACTGGAATCCTGTAAAACTGTCAAGAGAAATGATCATTGAACAGTTCTGTTTAATACTATGCACTTTATTGTTAATATACAAGAACAAATGAAATTTTCTTAAGAATTTAATAATTCAATATAATTTTTATGATGATAAATAAGTTCTACTGTTTTTAAAAATATATTTTATGATTCTTATGAAGTATTCCACCTTTGTCGGTCGACAAAGGCAGACGAAAAACTTTACTAATCAAAGAATGTATCATATAATGCATAGACTAATTTATTTAGTGTGCAAAATCATTCATAATGCATGTATACATTTTAGGATATAGTTTAATTATGTTATTTACATTCCCCAGTCGTAAATTACAATGTTTGCTTTGTGTTATTATTGTAGTCATTCGGTCCGTAATGATCCGTTGAGATAGATTAAAAGAGTGATCGATTATGCATTGCGATGCACCGTTGCCGGTCAATGCATAATTCCATGTTATAAATAATAAAAAGTAAAGTTGAACATTATTTTTTGATAGCATATTTTTGAGTGTAGAGAAACAACAGCAAAGAAGATCTGACTTTATCATACTAAATTAGAACGCGTATGTTTATTTACTGTTAAAAAGACTTCAACGCACCATGACGATGGATAGCGATCTTCAACCTATGAATAATTGGCCCTCGTTTTTCATTTAACATGTTTAACAAACACTCTTTGAAGAAATATTGGAAATCGTATATTAAAAATGGGATTTCGTCTTTTAATTAAAAGAATATATTACAAGATAAATTTACTAGATAGTCAACCCAAGTTACTTTATATCACGTAATCCTTACCTTATACACTGCCTGAGAACATTTAAACCTTGTATCCACGGGGTGCGGCGTGACAAACCATGAGGGGGCGTATTTGTGGTCGGTTGAATCCGTCCGGGTTCTGTTCCGTGTGGCTTGGCAAAAAAGTGGCATCATTCTCGCCAACACGCTATTGCAAGACGTTCTTCTTTCTTCAGTTTCAATTTTTTCCTTGTAACAAACATTGTCCTCAGTATTGATTGAGCGTGGATTTGACACCATTTTGTCGTACGGGAACCATTCTGGCATTGTATGATTCCTTTGTGGCATCCCCAGTTCTACTATTTTTCGCTTTCAGATCCATTATAACTTCATTATTCCATTCCATTACGAACTACTTGAAAATTACTTCTGCAAAATCAAAAAGGTCATAGGTATGGACGCATGGGCTAGTACGGCAGCTTGTCATCTGCCGGATGCACAAGTCTTTGATGTCCGAAGCATTTACCAACGAGCCACACCGAATAAACTCGAACAATTACGACCTGAAGTAAGACAAACTTCAGACAAGACTTGCCACACACCGTGGGATCAAGGCTTGACAATTGACTCCGTTAATGGAAGTGTAACATCAATGAAATTGTTGTATTATTACAACTTCTGAAATAGGATCGTTTAATAATTTTTTATTTTAAATTTAGATATAGTTCTGAAAGTATACTCGGCGTGGCTTTCAAACGACATCGAGCTGCATTACTTTTCGTTTTCATTGCCGAGGGTTGACCGTATTTAGGGGAGTCAGTAAGAAGGGAGTATTTCAGTCCCCCTGAGGAAAAAAAAAGTAAGTTTTTTGTACTCGAAACCTTTGTAATGAAGAGGGAAAAGAAACTTTTATTGTATGAGTCTATAATTATCTTGAATTTTTATTCCATTGCATGGGTTTCAAGTGTTCGAACGTTACCGAACCACTAAAGTATTCTGAGCGATTCAAACTCTTGTACGTTTTGAATAGTGTGTTATATTCTACATTTTTTTTTTGGTCCGTTGGGACTTTTTTGTTCTCAAAAATCCCCCTTATGTTTACCGCCACGTGTCTGTCTGGACGTTCTACTTCGTTGCCGACTCATTAGAAATAATTAAGCACCATTTAGTAAATCATTTCTCGTAAATTTTAATAATAAAGAAATAGTAAATTTTAAGTGTGTTAAACACGAAACCATTATTTGAGTGAGACGTCACTATATTTTTTTATTATTTTCATATTATTATGTTTATTTAATAACTTTTACTCCGTCAAACTGAGCTTAATTTGATTGTTTTGTTTTTTCCCAGGTAAGAGATAGATACTATTCAAATTTTTATGCTGCTCAAATACTAAGGTAAGTGTGTAATGGCTAATATTGCATTATGCTTGGGCAGAATGGAAGAACTTCAGTGCATAATTCACCAAGCGATAATTCTAGGCATTATTATCACAGTTAATTTTGCCCATAACCAAGAAAATACCTAAGTAAAATCCGTTTTTATTAAGACTCTTAAGGGGATATTAAAATATTTTATCATAGCATTCAAGTACGCTCAAGAGAAAGTGCACGTGTCAGTCTGCCTTCTCGAAACATATTGCGTTTTGATTCATATTGACTTTTCTCTCGATGCGGATATTTCACTTGCTTTAATTTGTTGTTGGTTGGATGTTGTGAAATATAAAAAAAGAAAAAAAACTGTTGTACCAACTTTTTTATTAAGTTTATTACTAACATAATTTACAATTTTACTCAGAAACACAAAAAATAATTCTTGCTTTGATCATCGAGGTACATGTGAATACATGGAAAAAACATCGAACAGAACAAAATCGTACATAATCATTAAAATAATAATAATAAAGGGATAGGTAAACAAAATTAATTAAGTAGATGACAGTTTAATTAGGTTCATGTTATTCTATCAGTATATGCATTTCTTGATGAATCTTTTGAGGGTATGGTTACTGTAATTGGCTATTGATCTCATTAATGGGTTTTAGGATATTAGAAAAATAAATTCTCTGTTTGGGTGTGTAAATACTGCTGGGTTGTGGGTAATTGTAGGCATGGCGTTAATTATGCGTTTACGGATGTTTTGTACGACTTCCTACTTCCTGTAATTCCTGTAAAATTACTAGTGTAATTCCAAACCGGTGCCTTATAAATCATTGTGAGTTTAGGGAAGACATTTAACTAATGAGGTTTTTAGTTCTGCTGTATTTATTGTTGCACGAGGTTTGTTAATGCTTACATACCAATCGTTGGCCGTGTTGATTTAGGGGTTCAAACGATTGTTTTCTAAATAAAGACGAGGTATTACTCCAATAAATCAATATCAATATCAATTACCGGTTCAGATTGGACGTTTTAGCATAATTTGCATTGATTATTACTGATTTTTATTGATTACAAGGGGTAATACCAATTTAGAGATATCGATGATAAAACCATCAAATAAAAATGATCCCATCTTTT
Organism: Acanthosoma haemorrhoidale; assembly: GCA_930367205.1. Taxonomy (NCBI): domain Eukaryota; kingdom Metazoa; phylum Arthropoda; class Insecta; order Hemiptera; family Acanthosomatidae; genus Acanthosoma; species Acanthosoma haemorrhoidale. The sequence goes on along the minus strand of OV884015.1, from coordinate 48,922,611 downwards.
GAGTATCGTCGTTGTCTTTTTTAGCCCCAATTCCATGTGTCTGCCTGTTCAGGTCTTAGTACTTCCCCTCTTCTAGCCAAGTACATGTCATTTTGCATAGAGGTCCTATTAGATGTTTGAAAGTTATGAAATTATGCGTGCCTACATGAGACATGTAAATGCCATTAATCAATTAATTACTTGGTATTAAATATATACATCGTAATACAGAGGGGTCCAAAAAAATGTATCCACTGTTTAAAAGTCCATAACTTGCAAACTAATTGACGGAGTTGTCTCTTTTTTGGTAGTGTAATAGTTTGTAGTTCCGGCAATCGCCATACAAGCGTTGTATTGTTTTGTCAGATGACAGTCGCCAGATAATTAGTGTTTTATTGTTAGTTGTACCTTATTACTCGAGTAAACATGGCTGGCGTAAGGCTTACATTTGATGAAAGGAAGTCTGTTTTAAAGTGGTATTTTAAGTACGAAAACATTGGCTTGATTGGGCCATTCTTCTTTGACGGCACAGTTACCGGTGAGGTGTACCTTCAGAAGCTTCAAACATCCATTTTACCTGCCATCCAAGACTTGTATGGAGACAGAAGATTTTATTTTCAACAATATGGTGCCCCAGCCCACTACCACAATCGTGTTAGGGCTTATCTCGACGAAAATCTACCAGGAAGATGGATAGGCCGTAGAGGTGCTGTAGAGTATCCACCACGTTCCCCAGACTTAACTCCTCTGGACTTTTACCCCTGTGGGGAACACTAAAGGACGTCGTTTATCGACAAAAGCCACGCACATTGGATGAACTTCGAGAATCCATCGTACATTCATGTGCAAATATCCAACTGAACACGTTGCTGTCAGTAGTTCGTGCTGCAGTTCGGCGGCATCGTTTGTGTGTGGATGTTAATGGTGACCATTTCGAACACCTACAGTGATATCTTTAAGTTGGCCTTTAAGCTACACTTTCACCAAAAATGAGACAACTCCGTCAATTTGTTTGCGAGTTATAGACTGTTAACCAGTGGATACATTTTTTTGGACCCCTCTGTATTTTGTGTAGGGTATAAACTTAAATATCTAAACGCTCTGATTAAGACAATTTAATTTGTATTTTGTTTATTTACACTGTAATTACAGAACATTAACATGACAAGAACATCATACAACTCGATCATTGTTTTTACAGTGATATTTCTATTTGATGTTGCTACATGTAAAAGCAACCCCGTGAAACATGATGAAGGGTTATTAATTAAAAAACAAAACAATATTTTACGTTTACATTAGGTATATTGTCTAATTAAAGATTTTGACGTCCTGGTATGTAATATTTGTTGGTAGAGCATTAAGGGTTTTCTATCTTTCGGTTTGTTAACATACTTTTTTAACCGAGTTCACCAAAATCTAATTCTCTCAGAGGTAGCGCGGTACAAGTTGGTTATTCTTAGCGTACCATCACCAGTCACGCAAGTAAATGTTGTATCACCTTCAGTGCGAAATTCAGAATGGATATTCCTGTTGAAAAAAGTTGGCGTTATGTAACGAACAGCCTTTTGATACACCAAACCGGCGTACGATTTATTTGGCATGTTATGGCATGTGTATAGTATACTTTGAAATTATTTTTTAGATCCCTGGAATTAATCAGTCATGTAATTTTTTTCTAGAGTGAAAAAGTCCGCCTGTTTCATTTCGATTATATTTGGATACAAATTTGACTCGTAGCGCTTCTATAAATAAATTCAGTCCTAGGTTTTGGCAATGCGCCGAGGAGATCTGTCTCTCTCTGTTACTCATACAGAAATTAGAAAAGTGGTTTTCTGCGAAGGTTTTGTCTGGAATTCATTGATAAATATAAAACGAAACTCTCTTTGTCTTTTATGAAAGAAAGCAATTAGTATTTGTTAGAAAGGATGTTTATTTATTTATGCAGCACAATAACCAATAATCACTCAGTCCTAATAGACGCTTAATGCTGTTGGTTTGAAAAGAAAAAAAATATGTCTGCCCTAACTCCTTGCCGATAAGCGGCCGATCATACGATCGAAAGGCCAACAAGATATCAAAGAACCCAATATTACGCTATCAGACGACACTTTAATCTGTATCCTATTTATAGCTATTAAATTGGCATTTAATACCTTTACCCTAAGTGTCTAATAATTCTTTTCATTTAATTATACATGAATAAAAAAAAAAAAGAATCATCGAGTCTGGTTTCTGAACAGTGAGACAATGTTCTTCTTAAAGGGAAGGATTCATTAACATGCTTGCATAATCTTGGCATTTTCTGTGTGGGCTGTCGATAACGAGTCTCGTGTTTCACTTACAGTGTTATATAAGGCCTTGAGAAATATTGTGACAAATTAAAATTTCAACCTTTTGTACTTAGTGTTTTTTTAATGTTTTTGCTGCTCTCATGTCTTGTGGGTTGCTCTGTTGTTACCTTTAGAGGAAGCAAGCCTATTAAAATTTCCCACGCAAGTAATTGCGATGAATTTCCCCCCCCCCGTACTATAATTAGATTTTTTTTTTATAAACATTAAAAATATAGTTGGAGCCCCAAATTATTTAATGTAAAAGACAACAAAAACGCTAGGGTAAATACGAGTTATTTTACTATAAAAAAAAAAAATGAAGTCTAGGATGTTGTAACAGTGAATTATAGACTTCGTTTTCAATAAAATTCATTTTTCAATAAAATATAACTGTATTAATTATTATTGATAATCCTTCATTATTTTCATTTGATTACTTTTGTTTTTAGCACCTTTGCGGCACAAAACTCGTGCAAAATATCAGCCCTCTGTATGAACCGGGTGTTTCGGGAAAAAAAAACGAGCAAACTTTTAATGACAGATACGTCATTACTTTTTAGGTCTATAGTCCACTTAAGCACCAACACATGCTACATAATTTTAACCAGGACCTTGAGATATTAAATTGAATATCCCAACCTAACATGATAGAAAAATAGTTATTTTTTATTTCTTATTAATTTATTAATGATCCTTCATTATTTTTCATTTCGTTGGTTTACTTGTGCATCACTGGGGTATCAAATTGAACAACCACAAAAAATACCTTGTTTCTAGCGAACACTGGTTTGGTTAAAGTGGCGAACACCATGTTAATGTCGTTTTTTGATTTTGCCATGAAAACAAAACACAAATGACATACTCTTAATTAATTAATGTCACTTATTTATGTTTTGTAGAGTTCTCGTTCCAATATTAAATTGGACCTTTAAGATCTATAACTTGTACACGAGAGACAAAAATCACGACTGACATGCGGTTGAAATCATAAGGGTATCTGGTTTTGAAAAAAATAAAGAAACATTAAAAATCTAAATAAATAGAAAAACTTATTAGAAACATTCCGGGTTCAAGGGCAAAGATGATAGCTGATTGGTAAAAATCAATTTAAAAAAAAGGTTTAAAACCAAATTAAGATTGTTACTTCATTTGAATCAATCCATCGGTTGACTCTATAAGTTTTAAAATAACGCTTACACTTTAAATAAAACTAAGTAGAAAAATATCGTGCCCCAAAAAAAAATACTGGTCGAGTTGAAGTTATAAAAACGATATTAGTGACGTTTTGTAATTATAGCCATAAAAACATTTAGTTCAAATTACATACATTTTATTAATCAGTACGTCTCGATCTTCAATATGTAAAAATTTTCTCTAGGTTATATGAGAAAAATAAAAACAGAAATCAAATTTAAGCGTTTTACACTACATACAGGCTTAGGAATTGTTAGCTGCCCAGCCGAAGATTGTGTAATATCGAAACCGGTTTTTGTCTTATTCCTCGACGATAGTTGATCTAATAGTAAATGCGAGTGCTGACTAGTACCGGACCCATTAGAACGCTACTAGTCATGAAACCATGAACGAGGGGAAATTTCCCTGCCAGTAAACAGATCGGACCCTGCCGATATTAATGTTTTCCGATCCTCTTTGATTTTGTGAGGTACAGGTGAGTACAGGGGGCAAAGCTACTGGATCAGCCTACCAAATATGGTCCTTGCCTGAGTCTCTAATTGTTTTTTCAAAGACCTTATTAAAAACTAAACAGGCCTTGCTGAGGTTCCTCGTAAGAATTAAATCCATAGTGCAGTCAGGCTGAAGTTGCACTTTACTGCGTACGTTCTTCTTGGTCATCTTGTCCAAGTGAATCATCTTAGGAGGAATTGCAATCCATTGCCTCATTGAGCTTGGGACGATTATTGCTGTCGCTAGCACTTAATCGATGAAGATGTGGTAGGTTGGCATTTTATATTCGTGTCCTATTTCCAAAATAGTTAGCAGAGTCAAGTCCTGATAATCAGTAGTTTTACTTCTTCGGAATCCTCCATTTCTCAGGGTGTAAGTAATTCGCTTGATTGATTTATTAATATTATCATACATTCCATTTTAATTCAACAATGTGTCTACGGATTCGTGAAGTATGCAGTGTACAATGGCGATCTAATATAATTTGGCAACATTACATCTGTTTGATAAATAAAATGCCTTCTGTTCTGAGCAGTCTTGACAAATATTTACTGCGTGGGTCAGGGTGGTGAAATCTGACAACTTTCATTTTTTGGCATCTTAATCTCAGGCCAATCTTGCTATTGAGTTAACACGCTACACCACATATAACAACAACATTAAACGTTTGTCATGTTAATTATTATGTACACCCACTTTATATTATGTAATTGAAATTCACTTTCCATCAAGGGATCTGAACCCAGAACCTTCTTCGTTCCATGAAACTGTTGTTCCATCCTACACCATACGAGAGCCAAAAAGTGACTTCTATAATCATGCAGTGACTAACCATCAAAAGCGTTCAAAATGTAGCGATCGTATTTGTTATACGTCGCCTTCAGGCATGGAACGGTGGACTGTTGAAAAAGTTTTTGTTTTGCAATTTGCTGCTAGTAAGATTCTCGGTATCAATTTCTTTCGTTCTGTTATTTGGAAATGAACTCCAGCTCTCATTCTACATCCACCTCTTTAATTTTTTTTCTTAGTTTTGTAACCTTTGACTTTTCTGTGTTTGATCGTGTGGGCTCTTCTCTCAGGATTATTAGGTTCTTGGAGTGGTTTTCTATACAGGATTCAAACTCCGCCGGATCATACGCAAAGGTAAAAATACTCCAGAAGGCTGGTGACAGCAACAGTTTTTCAATGATATATGTGATTTACCTCACACTGAAAATTACAGTTCTACTTGGATGACCCCATATGCCATTGAGAAAGCCAGAGAGTATTAATTATGTGCTATAGACGGAGGATATCTGCTGTTGGGCTAGGCAAGAGGATCGGCCTAGCACAGCAGGCAGCCATGTTATTATAGCCGATGACTGCGGCAGATAAGGCTCTTCAGTGGCACTGGTAGGTGTAAGCCTCGGGCCGCCTATGTTAATGTCCGGGTTGGAGCCACACCGCAGGTTCTCTACTCAGATTATCCTATTTTGTGTCGAGGGCTTATCATATGTACGCACTCACGCAACATGATTTATTGTTCTTCTTTCACAGCCTTCATATTTACGTGTGTGGAGGATCAGAATGTGTCCATGACGCTAGCCCACAAATCAGTTATTTCTTCAGTGAGAAAGCGGGAAAACGGGTGCTGGCGGACCCGTTAACTCGATACAACGCCTCTCCCCAACCATGTGGTTCACAATAGGTCGGATTTTCGTGTGTGATGAGGATAAGACTTATAACCTAAGTAGGGAATTCTTTATAAACAAACATTTGTATTGAATGTAGGGTTGGTATTCGTATGAAGAAATAATTTCATTAACAGTTCATAAGAGAGATATAATTAAAATGAAAAAAAATATTTACCGGACTACTTATTTATTTCTGAAACCTATTGTTTATTTAATTTTATTATTTACACAATGTTGCTTAGAAGCACAAGTAAAATATTACATTTCTTGGACATTGAGGCAGTGAACATGTATTCACTCCATAGTTTTTCAAGAGGTAATGTAACGAGTGACGGATTCAAAAGTAGTAAAGACATCGTGCATACTAAGAAAACTAATAATGAAGAGATTAATAAACAAAATGAATTAAGTTGATAGAAATTATATTAGGTTAATGTTATTCTAACAATATGTGTTTTGTGCGTTTCTGGATATAGTTCTTGAGGGTATGCCTACTGAAATTGCCCACTTCTAATATCATTGGGCTTTCGGGTATGTAAGTTGAAAAAAAGAAATTCTCGGTCTGTGAGTCTATATAGCTTGTATATAGTGTATACATATAATTTGAAATACAAGTCATTGCGGATTGGATCCGCTGCTTTATTTACTTGTTTTCCGTGTCAATTTTGATTTTATGTGGAAGTAGGGTAACATTTTACTAATGATGTTTTTGGTTTTGTTGCATTTATTGTTTACGTGATTTGGTAAGGTGAGGTAACGATCCAAAGGTACTCCTAGCTAGTGAATGGAATGGGGTCCGGATAGTTGGGAATTGTTTAATGATAATACTATTGCTTCTGGTGTATTAGGGTTGTGAATGGGTTGAATTTAATGTTCGATTTATTGAAATAAGCGTTAAGTTTTTCCTATTTGTGCTTGTAGTATATTTATTATTGCGTCTATCGTTTTGTATAACGATCATTGGACTGTGATGGGATGTCGGACAAGTATAGATTAAATAGGGTAGGACACAAAATACTTGAGGAAGTCCTGCTGTCAGGTGATGAGTTGTTGATGAACCCTATTGAGTTTGCAGGTGCTGGCCTGGCTCCTTACAATTGCACTTCCTCCACGTCGGCATGCGTGGCTCCTCCTAAGACGGGAAGGTAACGGTAAGTGGGTGAGGAGAGAGGTCGGGAGGGAGCCAGTGAAAGTAAACCCTGAATGGCATGTGGGACCAAAATACTAGGAATGGCATTTAGGAAAATTACGCTTTCGCCGCTGGTCCCGATATCAACTTCCCCGCCTTTACTTAACATGCATTATGGTCTCCAACGTGTCATTATTTCTTAGGTCTGTCATCATTCACTTGGATAGTTTCTGAACAAACAATGATTTTTCTTTAACACATCGCCATAAATCCCGATCAGGATTTTTTTTTTTCACAAAGGCCTTTTTTTTGCAGTTCAAAAGGAAGGTGTGAAGTTGTTATCAAGTTAAGATAAAATTATCTTTCATTCTGCCAGATATCGTTCTTATATACGAATCCATGTGGTACCGAGGACGAGAGCTGAGCCGAAGAAGTCCTGTGACTTCCAAGGCTTATGTGACCCCCACATTTTATATAATCAGTGAAAAATCATTTGTAGCTAATCGAGTATAAAAAGTGTTGTGGCTGTTGACCCAATGTGTTTTTTTTTTTTTTTTTTATTGAAATATTTTAATCTTCAGCCTAATTGAGTATTCAAGATTGGTAGGGCTGACAACTTCCTCGAAGAACGGATAGACAGTTTTAAGTCTCCAGCTATCCACTTTATCTATTCAGTCAATCAAATAGGATGAGCTTTGATTTTTAATAGTTTTTTGAGGTTAGATATTCTACATTCTTATACAATCTAGTGTGGACTCGCTTAGAATTATTAATCACTGCTACGAATCCACTCAATTTTCTCGGGAATTCATGTGTGAAATAGAAATAAAAAAAAAATACTCTAATCAAATAACAGAACAAATTTCACATATTTCCTGGAGCTCCAAAAATATTTTATGGCATAGTATTTTTAATTTCAGTTCCAAATTTTTTAGTCACCCCTACATATTTTATGACTGAAAATAAAAAGGAGGGGTTCAAAAAGTTTTTCTTTTGTAGAATCGACGGATAGATCTTGCTTGTTAAATAGTTACTTGTGTTTTTATGGACTTGATTCTACCCTATTATTCATAAAAAGATAGACTAATAAACTTTATTTAGAAGATAGGACAACTTTATTTACGATTCAACAATCTAGAAACAAAGGTTATTATTACATGGTCAGGTTCCTTCCCGTGTTATATTTATTGGCTAAAACAAATATATATACATATACATTTCAATAACATTTTTTTTTTCTTTCATAGCCCCTTTAAATTTACAAATTATTATGTTTAATTATATATCCTCAGGCGAATATATTTACAAATTATTTTTGTATTTCCTGTAGCATCGCTACATTATATACAGGTTTTGTTATTTTATAAAAATTATATAATGAATAAACAAGTATAATGATATACGTTTTACGGGACTGGACTAAACTAGTCACGTATAATGTATATCACTATACTTGTTTATTCATTATATAATTTTTATAAAATAACAAAACCTGTATATAATGTAGCGATGCTACAGGAAATACAAAAATAATTTGTAAATAGATTCGCCTGAGGAACTATAATTATCTGTAAATTTAAAGGGGCTATGAAAAAAAAAAAAAAAAATTACAATTTTTTAGGCTATTACCAATCCAAGATAAGTGTATCCTTTTTATTTTTCCCATATCCTATTTTTATTATTTTAAGAGATTTGGAAAAAAAAAAAATTACAATTTAAAAAAAATAAATAAGAAAAATAGAATGAAGACCGACCTACCTACTCATGTAAAAAAAAGAAATCCAACAAAAACCTTATTTACAAAATGAAATAATAGAAAACGTTACAGATAAATAACAAATACATGCAAATTTAATAAAAATATTTACAATGTTTGTAAGAGTATTTACAATTTAAATTAGAATAATCTTTAAGGTAATCGTAACAAAGATTAAACATTAATGCAACATAAAATTTTTAGTTTAGCAAGTTTTTTGTTATAATTTTCTGTTTGTTAATGGACAAATTCTTAAACTACGTTTTACTAGGTTTTTTTCTTCTTTCTACTATACATAGCTAGTTTTGGAATTGATACTCCATACTGCTAAAGCATATGTTATGAATGATTGAATGACTGATTTGTAGAAAATAAGTTTGTTTTTGGGACTTGACTGGGATTTTTGTTAAAATACATGTTGTTTATGATTTTTTTTTTATATGTATAGGGTCAAACCCCCCCCCCCGTTTACTTCTTCTCACTGGTATATGTATATCTCAAAGTTTTTTTTATGAGTCCTCAATCGTGTGTAGTTTAGTAGCGTAAAGCCAAACATTAACGCTCATGCTTGCTTTTTTTCCCTTTTGTTTTTTAGGAAATCTTGGGTGGTCACGAATCCCCTCAATTCTCCCTTACGGTGTCGCATCTATAAGTTGTGAGCTCATAGCGCACTCTGGAGCTCGGCTTCCAGACATTTTTATCTCTTCTCCTCCCTCCTGGCAAAACTGTTTCATAATGAAGCGAAGTGTATCTTAAGAAGCCTTCTGGACGTGACTTAATTTTTACAGATAAGCCATGAGGACTAAATGTGACTGTAGTTTTGGACCTGGAAATGGCTTACAACCTTTTGAAATTCCACCATTTTTAAAAAATTACAGTTCAATCAACAACACTTAACTTGGCTGTGGTTTAGTTAGCTTTACTCTAATATTTATAATTGAGGCAACATACCCCGAGTTTTTCTTTACTCCGTGATGAAATAGTAGACTATAGTGAATACCCACCTTGAAAGACAAAAAATTCACCGAAACATTAAGAACACTGCAACATTTCTTAGAAAGTCCATCATGTAAATATTCTCGTCCAGGTATCCTGTGTCCCCGAGTCACAAACCGACGCTCCTCTCCTCCAGCACACAGTACCGGTAGACCACCTGTCTGCTGCTGTGAACGAAAGCCCTTTCTTGGAACGCTGGTCTGGCCCGTTATTCGTTGAATTTCATGCCACTTGGTGTGAAACGTCAGTTACTCAGAGCAGCGAGCACTGAGGTGAATGTGTAATTTTCTGGCAAGCCACCCATCGTGTATTTCTTAGGAATCCGGATAGTGAGATGGGGGATAGCCCTGGGCTTACCTGCATTAAAGCTTTTTAGGTTTTTGGAAAATTATGTTTCACATTTTTATCTCCCTAATTACTTAGCTGGATCCCACCCATCCTCTGCATCAGTAACATCGCTTTTGAAACAAGTGGTATAACAAGTATATGTGTGCAGAAATATATTTCAAATCTTCTATTGTGGTCTTGTTGAATTTAATTTTACATCATTTGTTAATCTTCACGTAGTTTTGTCATAATTGACCATTCTCTCTCCATTCTTCATGAATTGAAATAGTATCTGTCTCAACTTTCCCACAACCCGAAACTTGCCACCATCCATGCTCCTCTGAAATCTGTGGACATTCATTAGATGAGAAGTGTTATATGAATTTATGAGGATATGTTCAACTTTGTTTTTGGTAAAAAGATCCGGTGATAACCAAGTTTCCTCGTTGATGTTTTTGTGTGCAAAGAAAGAAATCATTTAGACTTAGTCCTTTCTCGCCTGTATAACTCACCAGTATCTGCCCATTATCATTGGTCCTGCTTGACGTTTATGCCTAAACTAAGCCTGAAAGCTTTCTCTTGTCCTACCTTTGCATTCAAGTCACCCAGGACAATCTTAACATTTAACCTCAGCAGACTCTCTCATCATAACTCATATACTCTCTTCAACAGCCCATAAAAATCCTATTTGTCTCTAGTAGGGGCCTGGATATGTCTTAATTGTGCTATTTTCTTTTTAGTGCTCTTTTGAGTTTTATGTGAATTCTATATTCATTATAAGTGAGTTATGTTAACCCTTTTTTTATCATAAAGCCAAAGGCGTTTCGCTTTAAATTTATTACCTCAACCTCACTCGGTCTAATATCTTGTAAAGCCTACTGGGTCTGTATTAGATGTTTTTAGCTTATTCTCTTAGGCCCAACTTGCTGCCACCTGCGATAAACATCTAGGATTCCATGCTCCGAGACGCAGTTTCTTGCTTTTAGATGTTGTTCTTCTCCTTTATCTATCATATTTGACTTTGTGTGGTAAAGTCCCGCCTTGTTCAGATTGAGCACTAACTTTATTTCCCTTTTCTATTTCCATAACCTTCTGCTGGTTGCTTCCTAGACAGTATACTCTTACGGGTTGGTGTGTCTGCGTCGCACTCCTTCAAGGGTTTATGATAGAAAGGATTGTATCAAGGCTTGAATAGGATTAAGGTTGCGTCATAATTTCTTCTGGTATAAGTTGTGTAGAAATTCATAAGCTTGCATAGTTAGCTTAGTCCTTGAAGTAGACAAATCCTCTACCAGCATCGTGGAAGGATATTTATCGTATACGCATATATTTTAGTGCTAATTATTAAAAATGGCGATGAAATGTCTACATCACTTACTACAGCAGCGATGTTTCTAATGAGTAAGACTGGCTTGAGTTGTTTTATATTGTCTGTGAGGAACTGCTCCATTTATCTTGCTTCTGATAGTAAAAACCACAATCATAGTGCATTGACATGAACAAACAGTCGAAAGGCTGCAACTAGCACCATACTTATTCTAACTCATAATTAATCGTTTGATTAATCACTTAGTGGTCATTATCTTGCTTTAATCACTCATCGATAGTTCTCACGGCTAATATTTCTGCAGCTCATGCTGTGGGGAAATGTTATCTTTTGCTCGTACAACTCCAGCTCACCATGAACACCTGCAGCGCACTCGAGGCTTGGCATTCGCTTTGTAATGACAGATAAGCATCGGAGCTCGTCTCCATTGCGAGAACCAAGACTTCAACTGCGAAACGAACAGCTCAACAAACCTTTCTTTTATTTTCCAACCAACTAAATATGATACTTGACGCATCAATCGTAATAAATTTATGAAAAATACGACTATTCACACAGGGAGGCGCATAAATCGCTTATCAAATTAAGCCTAGAGTGCGAACAATCATGGGGATTGTCCAATTTTTATTTCTAGAACGAGTCGATTTTTTAATGCTATAAACTTTTGTCGATTATTCATTCTAATAATTGTAGTTTATGTACAATAAAGTAACAATTATGTTATAAAAAAATTGATGAGTTAGGAGATTGCGTGTTTTTCCACATTCTTCTTTAGTTATGTAATCGTGTAGGATTACATTATTTCTGTTGGCAGCATTGTTAAATGTTATCGTTTCAGTAATATTATCACATCAATTAGGCGATTACTTCAGAATTAAAAAAAAAAATCGACAAAACTAGTGTGGTGTCAAATAAATGTTTTTATGTCCCGATTAAGAGCATACTATGTTTTTAAGGGAGATTATGGAACCGTAATAATAAAATGCACCTAAAACTGTCATTAATGATCCTGAAGCCCCACTTTGGCCTAGAGAAGACTATTTTTTATTTTTTACTTGCTGTCCCAACAATAATAATAATATTGATAATTATTAAAAAAAACAAAAAAAAAAAAACATTCTGGATGAGCGAATAGTAAATCTAAATTTAACGATATTAAGGAAACTATTTATTCAGAATCAGATTTTTTAGTGACGAAAAATTGATGTTTATAAAAGGGCTAAATAATAAAATAAGATGTTCATATAAACATGTTAAATGAAAACTGTTACGCTGTGGTATTACTAACAACTTTTTTTTTTTTTATCATACGCGCTGCTCACAAAAATGGTAGGAAAGCAACTTTCAAAAATCATTATCGAACGGTGCTGCTCAAATGCAATGAGTTACTATTACGACGGTACTGTTCAAATAAAATTCGTAAATAAACCCCTGTAAAATTTATAAAATAGCAATAAACATATAGCATAAATAAATAACAATAAGATGGTATCACTGGCTATTAGCTCCATAGCTGAAAGTGCAAGACTGCGGACTAATTCTAGAACAATAAATAAACTATTAATAAATTAAAAGTATGAGTAAATATTAATATAACATATAAGACATTAAGCAATATAAAACATTAAAAAAAACAGGTAATATGGATAGATGATAACAATTGATTATACAAAGATAACAATTAGTCAATCGCATCACTAGTTCGCTATAAAGATAAGTTTCCAGACTAAATAGTAATTTGTAATTATACATTTCCTTAGTACATAATTACCTACAGGATAATACTTTTTTTTTCAAAGAGAAATTTGTACCATATTTACAAACTTATATTTAATATTTTATTCATCCCGTACTTACAACATACAAGTGCTAATAATAGCTTTACTTTCTATTCAGTAGACTGGATTCCTGTAAAACTGTCAAGAGAAATCGATGATTGAACAGTTCTATGCATTCAATTTAATAATATTTTAATGTATAAGAACAGCTAAAGTGCGCTTAAGAATTTCAACAAATATAATTTTTATGACAAATAAGTTCTACTATCAGTTTTTTAAAAATATTTTTTATGATTCCTATAAAGTGTATCCACCTTTGTCAGTCGGTCAAGGCAGGCGAGAAACTTTACTAATCAAAGGATGTTGACTTAGATAATGCATAAGCTAATTTTCTTTGGTGTATAAAATACTATATATACTAGTAATATAGTTATATATATTATATTACGTAATACCTGTATATATTTGAGGGTATAGTTTATTCATGTTATTTACATTACTCACTTGTAAATTTCAATGTTAACTTTGTGCTCGTAATAATGAATTGAAATAGATTTAAAGAGTTAATCATTGACATGCACCGGTGCCGGTCAAGGTGTACAATTCTATGCTATGAATAATAAAAAGTGAAGTTGAACTTAATTTTTTGATGACATATTTCTAAGTGCAGAGGAAGAACATAAAAGAAGAAATGACTGTAACCGAATAATTTAGAACAAAAACATTCGTACAACATAGGCATATATACATAGGCATGTACATAGGCACATGTACATAGGCATGTACGTAGGCATATATACATAGCCCAGGGGTGATTTCCCAATTCGCCCACTGTTAATACCTAATGTTTTTTTGTTTTTTTCCGGAGGAATAATTCGTAAATATTTAGTCTTGAACTATTTATTTCGTAATCGTACATTGAACTCCATGAGTCTATAAATGTTTCTTTCGTTATCTGCAGCAATCATAGCTCTGGACAGGTTTATCTGCCTCTTCCCCTGCTCTTCAAAGGGGTCCGGTCTTCACTTGTAGACCGGAGACAAAACTTCTGTCAGAAATAGGCCTTTGGAAATGGTGCGTTTAATGTTGCCCACTCGTCTTAGAGATGATCCATTTTGGAATAACTTTCTTTGGTCGGCCTATTTTAGTCAAGCAGTTCTGGAAGTATCAATTTTCATGAGAAATTGTCAAATTTCGGCATTGGTTCCGTTATCATTTACAATATTGATAATTTGCCATCAAAAAAATTGGCTGTTAAGCATTAATGAGTATCATATTTTATGTTTCTAATCTGCTATAATTTAATGTGTGTAATTTCGTGTATTCTTTCTGTTGGTATTAGCTTAAACTAATTGTAATTGTGATATATTTATTATTATTATTGATTATTTGATGGTGCAGATAAGTAACGAACCTACTAGAAAAAAAAAAAGTATTATATTACATGCTCTAATTTCAAAAAGATAAGCAGGAATTGAATTTCGTCTGAATTGTTCTTTGATAACAGCGATGAAAGTGATCCAATCGATTTGAAACTTTAAAAGTATATTAAAAAACACTCCGGGCTACGTTTTAATTAGTTTTATCGTTATGATTGGCATTCTGTTAAAAACAACGCTTGTCTATGATTTTTCTGAAGATTTTTTCGAGTCAATTCTCAAAAGCTATTTAAATTTCTTATTTTTCCCACTGGCTGAGTGTATATATAACACTATGATAGCTGACATAGAATTTCAAAGATAATGCGGAAAATGAAGTTTTGGGAACCAACATGGGAAATAACTCATATAATGTCGTTCATTTATTTTAAATTTTGTTTGTATTTACTGTAGTATTTAATATTTACAATTTTTTTTTCCGCAGATTTTTAGTGACAAATATACTTTGACATTTATATTTTTTTTTTTGTTTTGTCGTAATATTTTTACTAAAAAAAATTCGTTCAAATACTCCACCAAACGAATAATGATTCTTGTATAAACTAATATAAACTTCTAATAAAATTCGTGGAAAAAAATGTTAAAAGTTGTTCAATATTGTCTGTAAATTAATGTTTAATTTTTATTAATTTTTGTTCAAGAAGAGGCAAACTAACCCCGTAAAAAGCAAACTAGTGGTCTACATGTTGTAACACCTCTGCAGTAATCCACTAACCACTGGTTCGATATTTTATAAGGCTGTGAGAGCTTAGCTAAAGAGTGCAGGGGTAGCTTGGGGGTAAATCGCCCGACCATTGATTTGACGAATAATTATTACAATATTCGAATCAATACCACAACTAAATATAGTTTAATATATTTTTTTGTCTGAATAGATTGACCCCTTGGACGACCCACTTTACTTCCAAAGCCGTTAAACGATCCCGTTGTAAGGGCATAATGCTGTGAATTATTCCAATCTTGTTGCTTTTGTGGGACCATCAAGGAAGAAATTCCTGTGCCTTCTTCTCTCTGACCTTTCTACCCTGACTTGGAGCCTGGAGTAGTCGGATAAAATGCTTCTACCCACTCATATTGCCCCGATTCCTTTAAACATTTTAGCGATTGACTGATGTGTTTATTTACTATTTTTATCCTAAATGTAACTCTATTGACTCGATTACTTTTCGAACAATATTTGAAGAGACATATTTCTGATCTAAACTGATGATGAAAGTAGGAGGAGAAAGTAAAGATAATTAAAAATAATGGCTTATAGCACCAAAGCATTATAATAGATATATTTTATGTAAATGTTTGATATATTGCATAGAATACGGAACTGAATAATTTGTCAATTGTTACAGGTATCTTTCTCGGAACCATCCAAACTCATACATTTTAATGACGTGTATCATTGTAAATGCTTGATTGTTTGAAAAATATAGTTATGTTTGTCTAGTTTTCTGGCATAGTCCCAACATTCTAATGTCCTAAAAGCCTAGATTATAGTCCAAAATATACCTCATGGAAAATCAAAAAAATAAATCAATTTACTTCAACAACACCGTGAGCTTAGGAAATTCCTTTATGAAACTTTAAGGTACTATAAACATCGATCCAAAGACATAGCAACGGTAAAGATGCCACAAAAATGCAGTTTTTGTCCAATTTGTGACATACCAAAACGCACCAGCAATATATGGTGTGGTGAAATAATAAGTAATTTTTGTGCATAACATTTTTTTGGTAAATTGATTAATCCCCCCCAAAAAAATAAAAAAGGAGATCGAGGATTCGGGGCGTTTTACTGCTTATATTCTAAAGGAAGTTCTTTGGCCGCAAGTCAAGAAGGTATTTAGAGCTTTTTTCCATTTTAAAACATAAGTCGACGGATTAAGCCCCATTCAGCCAGCCATGCCGCAGGCTTGCATCCTGCTTACCTGCATAGTCCATGCCGACTTTTGTTTGTATTGCGAAAAGTGTGCAACTTGCAAAGCAAACCACAGAGTTGATCTTTTTCTTGCCCGCATTTTTATCTCCACTCGACGTATTACAACCAGTGTCGTGTGTGAGAATTCTCTGTTCATTTCACCAAGACTTGCCAATTGACATGTCGTCGATAGATTCTGTGCATTTTCCTATACTAGGTGAAGAAATTTTAATTTTAATTTGTATTGGTGATTCTTTTAGTTCCCCTAGTCGTTTTTCTGATTAAGATGGATACTTTTGAAAACGGTGGTTGTGTAGATTGGATGTCTACCATCCCAGAAACGGCAATATTGTATCGATTCCTATCTTCCTCAGTCGCTTTATCCCCTCTCTTTCATTTGTACATCAAAAACTATGACAAAATGTAATATTCAGTTCTCTTTGCTACTCCAGATTCTCCATAATTCTTAAGATCACATTTTCCTTGGGACAATTTTTATTTATTTGGTTATATTTAAGGACAACTGCCATGGTTATTGCGTGTCTAGTAAACTAGAAAAAATAAAATGAGACGCTCAAACGAAGGCACTGATCCCTGCGGTCACGTTCAAAGATATCTATCGAGAGTAATTCCAATACAACTTCTGTGTAGTCTTCGAGGCGTGATATCGCGGTAGGCAAAGAATGCTTGTTCTGCTGTGAGTGTGTGTGTCTACGTATGAAATCATACTGTTGGGCTTAAATTTCAAACCAGTTGTTCACTTTCGAAGTAATTGCACACAATCAGACTAATGGCATCTGCAATTATCATGAAGATTGAGAAAATATTCTTGGCAAAATATGAAGGTCGCGTAATATGGGCTTATTACATAATTACAGTAACACTATTATTTTCTTCATATGGAAGCCATAATAAACAGTAAGCTTTTAATATGAAATATTTGTATTGTTCGTATCTAAATTGAGATGTATTTCTGTTGGCGTGTAGGTTGTGGGCAGAAGAAGATTTGTCTACCCACAAGATTATATGGTTTTTATTGCCCTAAGTGCTTATAGCAATCAGTTGTCATTGTCAAAGTTTAAAATTGATATGATCCATGATTATAAACGTTTTATACATTCTCCATAAGTGTGTATAAAAGATAACTTAAATAAAATTCCA
Organism: Acanthosoma haemorrhoidale; assembly: GCA_930367205.1. NCBI lineage: Eukaryota > Metazoa > Arthropoda > Insecta > Hemiptera > Acanthosomatidae > Acanthosoma > Acanthosoma haemorrhoidale. The sequence goes on along the minus strand of OV884015.1, from coordinate 48,905,115 downwards.
TATAAATTAGGTTTAAAATACAGAACAAAAAATAGTTAAATATGGTTTAAACTAACGACAATATGAAAACTATTGGCTAAAGGGACGAAAAGTCAAGGTTTTTTTAAAAATGCATTATATTTATTCCGCTGCACAAATGTCATATATGTGTAATCTTTGCGTGATGAGTTTGCATGTTATTTGAGCCAATTTGCATTACATATTTATAATACGTTGTTATTTTTGTTTTAGTCTTTGGTAATTACAATCAATAGATGATAGCTTGTTAAACAATCTGCTCATATTTTTCATTTTTGGATTACAGTACTTTAGCAAAAATAAAGATACGAGACAGAAAAATGCTTGATTTCGATCTAGCACGCATTTCGATTCTCGTCACAGAAAGGACAATACTTGTAATTAATCAAACCAACAGTGATAGAGCCTATAAATATACATTTATGATTACTTATAAGGGCATTGAAATTACTAACAAAATAACAATTATTTTCATAACAGCAACTATTATAGGTTTTATCTTATGTCACCAACGCTTAGCATACCATTGATGACAATGTTGAGAAGCGGGGTAATACTGAGGATATAGGAGTTTCGTTATTTATTTCCATACATGTTATACAATCGCCATTTTCAGATCTGAACGATACGAGTATATTGTATATTGTATATATGTTTAAAAAATCATAAACTTTCTCCCTGGAGAAAGACTCATTGACATTCCAAAGCGATGAATGAAACATACCAGGGAACAATGCAATGATAATAAAATACGTTATTGATTTTCCTACCGACTCTGCTAAAACTGTATGCGTTTAATGTTGTAATATAAATAAGTAATGTTAATTAATATAAAAAATTGTAGAAACAAACTCTTGAAATGCCGTTTATATTAGTAAGCCTCATATTTTCTGTCTATAAAGTTCACTGTTTTCTCACCAGAGAATGTGTTTTATCTACACATTCTTTGTGTTGTGTCTGCAGTAGCATTTGTAGTTACTAATTAAGCTGTTTTATCGATGCTATGGATGTAAATGTCAGCAAAGGACAACACTTGACACTTACATCGCCCTTTGAAGTACGGCTGACTGACCTAATATAACGTCAATGAAGTTGGATTAGAAAATGAGCTTAAAAGAGCTCTAAGTCTCAAGAATCATTCGACTTGTATAAATGAAACTCCTTTCATGGTGTAGTTCCATTTCAGATGTTATTTATATTTCATTCATGTTAAATCAAGATTGTAGTGTTAGTACGTAATATTTTGATTTCTTTCAAAAGTGAAAACTTTTAAATATTCTAAGACTTACATTGTTTTGGAATTAACATACATTTGAAAAAATAATTTTCTACCCGGCCTATACAAATGAGTACTGGGAAGAGTGTTTAAAAAATGATCTGTGTGTGAAATCGCAAAGAAAGAGGTAGGGAGGGGCTAATAAATATTTAAACAGGTAAATTTGAAGAAAATATTATTACAGGATAAAAAACAGGTAAAATGATAGTAATAACAACACTAGGCTTTTACTAAAGTTCTTGTGGGTAAAACTTGTTTTTTTAATAACTTAATATACTTGTGGTGGGATTTGAAGCGCCTGTTGTCCTCGTTAGTTCTCATGTAGCCACATAAGCGCCCTTTCTTACACTCTTAGGGTAATTCATCATTATCGACAACTGAATAGTCACCTAGCCGAGGCGTGTCTTTGGGGCTTGGTATTACCAGCATCGAAGCGTTTCACCCCTTCACCTTCCACCGAACAAATTTCTGCCGGTAATCCTTTTCTCTGATACTATATTAAACGACCGCGATGAATGAAACGAAAAGGTGTTCAAGTGAACAATGATACGAATTGTAGAAACAAAATACTCAAAAAAAGATTCAATGAGTTATTTCAAGCTCAGGAATGTTTTCATGATCCAAGGACTGATGTCAATATAACAATAATAACACCAATTGTATAAAACCAGGAAATGTTAGCGTTCCAGATTTCCCAACAATATTAGTTTATCCTTTCTTGTCATAATCCTTCTGAGAATCATAACACACCTTGATTTGACGAATTTAAAGTTGGTCATCATGTTTGTGAATTACGATTTCGGCCCCAGTTACTCACAGAAACATTACTTTCCCATGGGGCTAATGTTTTAAGGAATAATGCCATTTTTATTGTAGTTGATATTCATTTTATAATAATGAATTATTCATCCAGATATCGATGTGTCATTTAACTGGCCATATTGCGTCATTAATGTGTTTCCTGTGCCGTAAATACATGTGTGCTTTGCATGTGGAAACTAATATGACCCTGTGATGAAATACCTTCAGAAATACATTCCTTGTAAGGCCAATTATTTTTATTTTGGTTTATATTTCAGATTTATGGTTGATCATGAACTGTTGATAATGAAGAAACTCAATTGAATAAACCTAGATGTTGTACAACGAAAAAAAAAAATTGGTTTGATGAGGGGTTTCTTCAATTTTATTTTCGCACAAAAAACATAATTAAAAATTATTGCTGAAAATTTAATTAAAAATGATTGATAGTGACAATATATATGTCAATAAATGATAAGTCCGTGCTTTCCTTGCACATTAATCCATCTTAAAATGCCCTATCCTATCCATCACATATTTGACACAGTGCAAACTGAGTACATGGGTGTTATATAAATATTATTATTATATTATATTAAAATTAAGTTCAACAGGGACTTTTCAAAAGCAAAGATTTTCCTGATGCTCAGAACTTTTTTTTTTTTTTCCAAAGCTCCCAAAATTTGAAAAGAGGAATGGGGGAAAATAAAATAACATAGAATTTATAAGATTGAAAGGGATTCTTTTACTAGGAGGGACCTATTTGATGGTCGGATAATGTTATATTATCCGATATCAAATATGATCCGATATAATATGATAATATTATATTATTATTATTATATTATATTATTATATTGTTTGTAAAAAGGAAATTTCAAATAAAGGCTTTGGGTCTTATATATTAAATATATAAGCCTTGTCTAAAATCTAACACCTCATGAATTTGTATTATGTGAACAAGGAAGGTTACAGATCACTAAGCTGAAAAAACTTAATATTAAATTAATAAATAAAAACTCAATAAATATAGCTGAAATTTAATCATATTTTTAAATGCATTTTGGAATCGTGTAATATGTAAATTTTTAAAAAAATATTAAAAACCTACTAGTAAAATTTACATATTAAATTGTCATTACCTGTCATAATGTGAACGAATATTTAATCATTTATCTAAAATATTTAACGTTTTAACCTAAAAACAATTCAAATATCTGTGGTCTGTCTTAATAATAGTTCAAAAACTACAATAAGTAGGACAAAAACGACGTTTAGAGTATCCAATTTCGCGTAAAACCGGAACGAGACTATCTCAATAAGACAAAGACCTGATTTAAAGTTCGACGCAAGGAACCATAAATCTGTAAATTTTTTCATGTTATTGTTTATTTGTTTGTAAATTTTTTTTGAAAAAGGAGTTTTGAAAAAAAACATTATCCGACCATCAAATAGGTCCCTCCTTGTAAAAGGATCCCTTTCAATCTTATAAATTCTATGTTAATTTATTTTCCCCCATTCCTCTTTTCAAATTTTGGGAGCTTTGGAAAAAAAAAAAGTTCTGAGCATCATGAAAATCTTTGCTTTTGAAAAGTCCCTGTTGAACTTAATTTTAAAAGTGCCGTTAAATACGTTATAGCAACTATTGGCTTATCTGTATATTGGTACTCTTGGTACTCTCAAAGCCCTGCTTAATTCAGATTCTATCTTTGATTTTTCCAATGCATCAAACTTTGGGAATTCACTTGCAAATCATGTTTTTATCACATATAGCTGGCTAATATAATTATCAATCATTTTTAGGTAGTGGCGCAAAAATAGTCCTTTTTAACTTGAAGGATTATTGTGCTAAAAAAATCCTTAAATAATGCTTACTGTGGATTATTGAACCTTAACTTCTTCCTGAAATAACAATCAACAACATTCGTAATCTCAATATAATTTTAAGTATCTCATACCAGCATGGATTATGCATCACTGTAAAAAATGTTTTTCTATAATTCAATGAAGATGTCATTAGCGACCATGAGTATCCATATCGGATTTCCTGAAATATCCGGAATCTTGCTTGCTCACTTTGATGCCGCCCACTAATGGCTTAGTCTAATTTGAAAATAGTCATGGAGTGCTAGTTCGTGCCTAGACGCCTCATACTTAAGTCATTGAGCGTGGAGCAAAAAAAATAATGCAAGGTCGCTGAAAGAGAAAAAACAGTAAATTGGTGAGATTGATGCTTTTATTTTCGCTTCCTTGAAGCGTATTGGACGAATAACCTTTAGAAAATGGACTTTAGTGCATTGAGCCTTTCACTCTCCTGGCTTTCAGGGAGGAGAGGGATGGAGGTATTTTATGCTGAGGGCTACTCTCGGTGCTATGTTTTTTTCTTTTTTACTCCTTTCATTTGAAAGCACTAAATTTAAACTGAACCTTTAGTGTGTTTTAAACAAATTAAATACAATTAAAATATTAACGATAAAAAATTGAAGCAATACGGTTTCTTTACACGGCTTTAATATTAGTTCTGTAAGAGATGATTTTCCAGAGTGTTAATACTGTAGAATAGACATTTACGTATTTTTATATTTTCGGTAATTCAAGCTTCATGCTCAGCTAATTTTAAGTTCAAAAATGTTTTCATACTCGTAGTGTCCCAGAGATTTTTAGATTTTTGGTAATTTAAACTTCATTCTCAGCTTATTTTAAGTTCAAAAATGTTTTCATACTCGTACCGTTCCAAAGATTTTTAGATTTTTGGTAATTAAAGCTTCATTCTCAGCTTATTTTAAGTTCAAAAATGTTTTCATACTCGTAGTGTCCCAGAGATTTTTAGATTTTTGGTAATTCTAACTTCATTCTCAGCTTATTTTAAGTTCAAAAATGTTTTCATACTCGTAGTGTCCCAGAGATTTTTAGATTTTTGGTAATTCTAGCTTCATTCTCAGCTTATTTTAAGTTCAAAAATGTTTTCATACTCGTAGTGTCCCAGAGATTTTTAGATTTTCGGTAATTCAAGCTTTATTCTCAGCTTATTTTAAGTTCAAAAATGTTTTCATACTCGTAGTGTCCTAGATTTTTATATTTTCGGTAGTTCAAGCTTCATTTTCCCCAAACAAACTTTTTTCCGACTAACACTTTTAGAACAAGATAAATAATAACTTTATGTGTTTACAATTGACATAATAAATATGTAATAATGTGTCTTATGTAATAAATAAATTTGAACAATCCATTATTTGATAAATTATGTTCTTATTTTTTTCCGAAAAAAAAAATTTGTATCCTCATAATATTAAGAAATATACCTGTCGGGAAAATTTTTACCACTACTGTACATAAATTTACTTCGCTAATATAGATGCCAAAAATACATGAATTTTTTTTGTAATTATAGTCTGCTGAAGTATTTACTCATTTAAATATTTATCTGAGGCATGCACTGCATTATTTGTGATGGGCTTGCTTTAGTTTTTAGTATTAACGTGACTTCTAATTGTACTCCTAGACGAAATATTACTCCTCTATGTATGTAAAATAATAGCTGAGTTAAAGTCTCGGTAATGGCAGTTTTAATAGTGAAACAGTGTACAGTTAAATAGTTTACTGAAGTCCAACACATTGTTGAGGTAATTAATTTCATGACAGCCTATTAAAACCTATTTTGCGATTACACTGTAAACACATGATTTGTTTTTTTGGCTCACATCACTCTATTTAATCGGTTATCTTTGAATTTATTTATGTTCTATAGTCATCAATGTGTCCTCTTTAGATGCAGATTCTTAGCAGTGCTTGAGAAAACTTGATAGTATGGAAGCTGTCAATATCTTTTAATTTCTTGTTTAGATACTTCCCGTTATCTTTACCGAAATATAATAGTGCTGTTCGGGGAGCTCAGACGTACATACAGACGAATGGCAGTAGTTAATTTTTCGGGCTAGGAAAATAATTGTTCGGGGCCGTACTGATAAATTATTAAAAATTGCATTGGACGCAAATTTTTACTGAATCGTAACGATGTTGCCGACTGTGCTTCCACGAAATGAACAGCTGACCGATCACATCTCTATATTTATTTTGACACCAAATGATTCTGAAAGCTGTCATTTTCAAATACGAGACCTGGGTCGCTTCGACAGTTAAATAATCTTGTTCGAGGATAGTATTTTAAAAAACTTTATTATGAATAACAATCAAAACAGTGGTATATATACAAATATTAATGAATTACAGCACTAGGACATCCTTTGGCTAAGGCTAAAGGACAAGTGTGGGGTTCTGGATGTGGGTTGTTGGAGGCAGGTAGTCTAGGGCTAGGGGAAGGGTTGTAAAAGAACAAAGGAAGGGTAGACCATATGTCTCAACTGAAATACACATTTCAGCTAAAAACTAATATTATATAACTGACGATAGGTGGTTCAGGTCCTTTGGGTAGTCAGGGGGCGGGAATGATCGGGGTACACTCAACCTCGTGAGGCGAATTGAGGCGTTATTGCCTTCTACCAAGCTTCTACTATTAAGTAGGTACGGTACAGACACATCGGGACCCATCTTCCTTTGTTTTCTACTTTAAAAACCGTCAAAATGTTACATTTTATCTGAACTTTTAATCTGATATTCAACAAAACGACGATTTACGCTACGTACGTTTTGGTTTAAATAAAATCTGTAGTGTTTCCTAACGGGGGTATAAGTTATAAATGCAGAATTTATTGTAGACCCATTTTATTGATTCTGATTTTGTTTAAACAACACTTTAATTTAACTTTGTGATTATCATTGTCTTATTCTCTCGGCTCAACTAGTTCAGTTGAATTTGTCTGTGATATTATGGAAAATGTGATAAAAGTGGTGATCACAAACCATTATGAACCTTTCGTGATTCAAAATTCTTAATGATGCGATTTTTTTTTTTCAGGTTGCCTTGATATTTGCCTTACTTACACAATTCTCTATTCTAATGTCATCTTATTCGAAGTTATCATAAACTTTGATTGGTTTATACTTTCACCTAAACTTGAATATCAATTCTATTAAGCTTTCAAGTCATTCGGAATGTATCGATCAATGTCAAGGCTTTTCCTCGTTAGAAAAATACTAAAACCTGTTGATTGGCCTATATAAAGCCCCTGTTAAATCCTAAGAAGTCCATCAATGAGTGAGAGTACTACTCTCGCGCTTAGATAAATGATTTACTTACCAGCAAGATTTCAACTCTTTGCTTGTATTTAAATAATTATTGGTTAAAGAGGAATACTAGTGACAGAACTCGAAATCTGTAGCTTCCGAATACCGTTCAGACGACCTTACCTCAACGATGTACTTGCCTGAGTTTAGGATTTTTAAGTAACTAATAATTAATTATTAATACAATAATTACAATACAATAATCACAAATTCAGTGTCAGATTGGCGTCTGTCTTTAATCTAAGCGCATCATGTCGCATGATCTGTGTTGGGCTAACAGAGTGTCTTTAAATGTTTTCTGATAAAAAAATGTGCTGTCTATTTCGGTGTTGTTTCCAGATTCTCTCATTCCCAAGTTATAAATTTACATATTCAATCCGCTTCTCACTTCCCTTTATACTTTACTTAAAATATCAACAATTATAATATTTTTTTAATCAGGGATTATGTACTCATAAGTCATGATAAACTAATATTTCTGGTGACCCCTATTCGTTTAATTCATATTTAACAAACAATATTTACCATTTTCAATTTGTAATTGAAGGATGTAACCTGACCTGAAACAAAGAACCAACAAAAAAAAAAAAGAAAAAAAGTTGAATGTATCGTGAAATAATAATAATCGATGTATTTAGTTACAGGGTATGTATTAAAATTATTTTTCATCGATTCGCTCTTCAAATTAATTTAAAAGATTATTTTTTTATAACACCCGTTTAAAATCGTGACCCATCCCATGAGTTGAAAGTTGAATTCCAACTGTCTATTTCAGCGAATTGGAATTTGTTTTTCTGATCTTGTGGTTTTTCGTACTTTATGTCGTAAAAGGGTCTTAGTAAAATGGTTTGTTATTCTTCTGTTCTCTGTAAGCACCCAGACTCATTCTGTGAAGTTTATTCTATGTCAGTAGTATTAAGCGATGACAGCTTTAATACGATTTTCGTTTTGGTAAATACATGTTTAGTTGTGTTTACAGCCCTTATTCCCCTCAATAAGGGCTGAAAGGACATGCTATTTTAGTTTATTTCTATAATGCTAGAGGAATTCCTGGAAATGGCCAGTTTCTCCAATCATGTCCTGAGCGTCTGTGGTTCTCGCGCTCTTGGCCAGCTCCACAGGCTCGTATCCGGTGACGCGGGGAGTCCCACGACTCCCCTTCCTCTTTTGCATACGAGGGTGAGAACCAAGTGGTTTTGGGACATCTCTGGGCTGTTTTTTAGTCCAGTATGAATGAGTGAGAGATTAAAGAATTGTAAATATGGTATGAATTAGAACAATGAACACAATTACGTATTGCCCAAAGGCAGATTGTCATTTTAAAGCAATAAAGATTATTGTTGTTGTACTAAAAAAAAACAAAAAAAAAACTAATGCTAGAAACTTCTACATTTTAGGAGCAACGAAGCGAATTATGAAGACTTTCGCTAGTCCCGTAACTTTATTGAAGCGAATAAAGAGAAAATATAGTTATCCACTTTCTTAGTCAGACTTTACATGATTGTAAATTCCTTAACTTTTAAAGTTATGTCGCTTTTTTCAAAACTAGAAACGCCTATGTTTTGGCGTTTGTCCGTCCTAGCGGCTCGTGTCCTTCGCTTTTACATTTCACTCTAAAAATATATCATGTGTTTTTAATTAAAAAACAATGTTCTCTGTTTCAGTAGCGTTTCCGATCAAAGGTTTGTACTTCCTGATTAGTAATTTGTACTATTAGTTGCTACTAACCATCGAACAAAATTTTGCACAAGGATTGGACTTGAAAGAAATTATAATATAATATGAAAATGGTTCGGACCGATTGACTAATTATACTTGAGTATTTCAATACGTTAGTTCAGTGATTCAGCCTAAATGATCAATTAGTATTCCACTTTTCTCAATGAATGGCTTTTAATCCACAACTCGGTTATCATGTTGCAACATGCGCACGTGTTTTCCATCGAGTGAAGATTAATATGAAACAAATAAAATATAAGAAAGTGATAAAATTAAAAAATATAATCCGGTATTGAAAGAGTGCAGCTGACTAATCTGACTGCTTGTGATTGAGAGGTTTATTTAACTTTCATTATCAACAACACGTTGAGGATCGTTGGGATATATTGAAAATACACTTCAGTGCAAAATATTGTGAAATCCTGTTCCTCAAACAAAACGGTAGGACAGCTTTTATGTTTGTGATATTAAAATAATGTCAAGGTTCCTAATTGTTTTTTAAAAACGGTTTTAGATAATATGACTGATATAATTTTTAATAAAGTCTTTATAATTTGATATTGTTATTTGAATAATGTTACGTATCATATCCAGTCAGGTACAAAATAAATAAATTATTTATTTTATAAATATTAGAACAAATATTTTCCTGTTTTTAATACCAGTTATGTATATTTATTTTTAATGATTGAATTAGAGAGTTTTTTTTTTTTAATGCTGCCATAAATACTCTAAGGTAGGGTAGGTTTTAATCTAATTGTTTAATTTATTATTGGTTTTTTTTTTATTTACGTTTAGCTTACTCTACGGATTGCATTTTAAGAAAATTACAAAAAATTGTTTTGTTTTTTTAATTGAGTGCACCTCTACAGTGTTCGAAGAATCACTATCCAAAATGTCAGCTTCTAGTACTTGATAAATGATCAGTTAACAATGTTTCAGTGATTGGTTTTTAGATTTCATAAATATAGATTTTTCACCTTAATAAGGTTCATGTCGTGGTTATGGTTTAATAAATTACGATTTTGCTTTTTTTGAATATTTAATTGAAAATCAATCAAAAATAAATTGCTGTGCAGATTTCGATGTTACTTTTAACATCGGCTAATATACATTGATTAGCGATGATATATGATAAATCATTATATATTGTGAATAAAATGTTTGTTTACATTAACAACAAATGATGTTTAAAGAATTTTGCATTAAAAGCAAAAGATTTAATTAAAATGATTGTGGGCTTTTTTTTTTGTTTCTGAAGTGTTTCCATTCAAGTTGGCTGGCTTGAAAAAATCCCCGTTTGCATCGGAAGAAATCTTTAAAAAAAAAACCAAAAATACCCCGGCTTAAAAAGGTGGAAAAGAAACGGATTGTATAGTAATTATTCTGAATTTTTTTTTTTGAAGTGCTACCTTGTGCCACTTTCTCAAGTATTCCTCTTTAGGTTTAAAATTCTTTAAGCACGGGGTATACTGTCGGATAAACAATCCTTTTCGTCAAGACGCAGCAACATTAATGTTTTTGACTTTTTATCATTTGTAATCTTTAGTGGTTACACAATATTTTGAATTGAAAATATTTCGAGTTTTTTTTTCTGACCATCATCGCTTCTATCTCGCCATTGAGCATTAAGAATGATATTATTTTTCCAAACTGTGTTTTATTTATCGGAATTCGTGTTGAATTTAACCTAAAAATCTTTGATTTTCAAACGAGAAATATTTACTTGATATTGTAGATATTCGTAGGTCACTTGCCTCACCAATTGTTTCCCTATTTGCTTTGTGTAGCGACAAAGTTTGCATACATTATGACCTTAAAAAATGTATTTTTTAAATATTCACTAACGAAATTAAGTAATGAGAAAGTGAAGGGAAAGTATATATGTGTTTACTAGTCAGGGCCTGAGTTTTCTCATCGCTGAATTTTGTCTTTTCAACTAATACATTAAATATTAACACAAATATAAGTTATCGTCTCCTGGCTGTAGACGATCAAAGAAAAAAATAGAATATGGATGATAATAATGCACACAGGTTCGGTTGTTAACTGGCTTTATTCTGTTCTCATCCTCTATCAATACCCAGGCTTTGTTTACATTAGGCCCTGTGGTATTAGGCTTAACAATGTCTTGCCACTAGCCATAACATATATATATTTATATATTAAATATATCGGTTTGAGCTGTAACTTGAGAGATATAAAAATTTTGCGAAAAACTATCGTGCCAATTACAATTTTTTTTAAATTTTCTAGTACTGCTTTACCAGCACCAACCGCGTTTCGAATTTTTTTTTAGTCTATCTTGTAGATTTCAGGCCGATTCTGAAACCATTATTGTAGGCCAGACACAAAAGAAAAAATATGTTTGATTAATATGGTTTTGTAATGTACGATTTTGTTTATACACGGGAAAAAAAATATTCTAAAAATTAAAAAGATTTTTTTTTAAAATCATTTTTTCCAAAATTGGTGCACATTAATCCTAACCAGCTAGACCACTCTTTTCAAGTATGAATGAGGCACTAACCGGTAGGCCTTGAAATATGGACACCTTTAGGAAAGGAATGATACTATTGTCATGATAATCTATTTGTGACTATCGTTTCGTTTACACTTTAAATGTGTATGTATCTACTTCCATGTAAAAATTTATGTGAAAATAGCCCATTGGAATTCATTTTTGTCAATTTATGAATGATTATTTATGAACTTCCTAGTGGTATTGAGTACGAAATAAGCTAATCAGTTAGCCCCCCCCCGCACCTAAGTTATGACAAAAGGTCATTCAGAAGACCTTGAGAAAGTAATTGTTTATTCACATAATGTGATTAGCATAACTGCTAAAGCTCAGTTAATAATCACAAAATAAAAAATGTCTATTAATAAATAATCTCAAATGAGTTGAAATATACCTCTCATGCGAAAAGTCATATATGACCACTTTTAAGTATTTTATTTCTGACTATCGCAAAGGAATAATTAACCTAGTTAAAAATATTATTATTATATATTATCTACCTGAAAAATCATTATTTTCTTGTACAGTATTATAAATTGAAATATAGGAATGCATTCATACTAAAATTCACAATAAATTCAATAGATGTAAAATATATGGCTAAATATAAGTTATTTCTACTTCTTATTGGATATTTTTGGATTTCCGAGACCGAAGGGAGAGACTGTACTTTCAAACAGATAGGGGCGAATTGTATTTTGTCTATCTGTCTTCGTTGCTATACTGGCCGTAAAAATGATTTAATAGATGTGAAATTATAAAGCTATACTTAACAACGGTAATTATCTGTTGGTTAAAACACAATGACACGAAGTATAAATAAAAATTAAACTTGAAAAAAGTCGATTCAACTCGCAGCTCATAATCTCCTTGGAAATTTTTAATTATTTCGTTGTCAAATTATTTTGTTTGAGTTGGGTTGAAAATAAAATTAAGTTATTATTATTATTAATTAAAATGCTTATTACTATGCATACATATATATACACATATGCATACAATTTAATCAGTACTAAAGAAACTCGTGTGATGCTGCGCTAGTATCTTTCGATTTTGTATTTTTAGTTCTTTATTCTTTATTTTGTTTTTATTTATTAAAAAATGCAATTCAGTTAACAATTGATATAAGTGAAAGTTTTGTCGGAAAAAAACTAATTAGTACTTTTTTTTTAGATGACAGCAAGAGAAAATTATTTGTATGTCATTGTAAATCGGCCAATTAACTGATTGAATTGTTTTAGGGTCAATTATTAATTGTTTTTTTGGGGGAAAAATGGTAGGTAGTTGGCACATAATTCGAGCAGTTTGGCCCCGTTTTACTTATAAATTACAGCACTTAAAGTGATTATCCCCCTCCGTCTTTTCGAGTAACAGAAATTGATTTAATTTAAAAAAACACAAGAAGGAACGACAGCTGTTTATTGCTACTAAGACTAATCGCCATAAAGTTGATTGTTTTTTTTAAAGCAAATTTTGTCACATAATGCGTTATGTCAGTTTCATCGCGTCTTTGGTGAAGTTGAAAATGACGTTGCCTGTAAAGATTGTTGTTTTTTTCTCCTCCTGACGCGGTTTCTGAGCTTTCTAGACCATTTGTCGTTCGGTTTTAGAGACTCCAGCTGCGGTCTTGAACCTGGTTTACTTCTGGTACATCAGTTCCGAATATAGATTCAGATTTAGGGACTATATGAGGAGGGGAAGTAAGGTGGGACAGCAGATAAAGTGCACCGCCAGCCGCCATGCTAAATATACCTCAGTCCAGGAGCAAGTCATTCGACTAGAGTCTATTCCTGAACGGCATCGATGAAGGGTCTGTAATCTATCAATCCTGAAAAGGTGCTCTCTTTTATAGATGCTTTGTATAGTTATTTTTAGTAGCGTTCCTATTTTAGGAGTGCCTTGATAGACATCGAGATTGAAAATAGAAAACAAATAGGCAATTTGTTGATCTGCTGCTTTCTACATTAACTGCGGAGACACTTGTTCGATCTTCTCTTTACGGATTGTTTCTTTGAGGAGTGAACCTACTTGGTGTTCAACCAGCCTCGTGAGGGTAAATGAGTAGCTTCAATGATGAGGTAGCTTCTGGTTTAGATAACCAAGATAAAGGTTAAGAGGTACAGGACTGACCACGCTTCTCTCCTTAGCGGCCAATAATACCAACTACGGTGACACTCTCGGTCGGCCTTTCCGCTCCATTTTATTCCAGTTTATTTTTTTTAATTGCAATTGTTTACACATCCTACACGTCTGCATCAAAAAATCATAATATGATGACATTCTTGCCAGATCCTCCTCAAATAACTTATTAGTATCGATGGTGAATTGCATTGTGGTGAAAACATAATACGTTGTGTTTTGTAATTACAATTGATTTTTCTTCATTGGACTTTTCGCATATTACATATTATTAACAAGGTGGTGAAATATTTATTTTGGTACCCTGCTACTAATTGATCGAAGGTACAATCGAATGGGATTTGTAAGATGTCATTGAGTCGTGAAATACAATCCTCATGTAAAAAAAGCCTGTATGTAAAAAAAGTTCTCAACAAAATTATAAATTTGGAGAAAAGTATGTAAAAAGGATTCCAATAAAAAGTGCTGATGAATACTTATTCATCACTCTTTTGAGATAACGTCTTTGGTGAAGCAAAGTTGCATTTTTCTCTTCATTATTAATAAGTTTTTGTCTTATGGTTCTCTTGGAATTTTGGGTTTGAGAATCGAGGAAAAGAAGCCGCCAATGTAGGCGAGGGGTGGTAATAAAGCAAAGGTTGAGGAACTTAATTTTACTCCAAGAAAATGATAATCGAAAGATAAAGCGGTTTTTACGCTGCGGTATGAAATAATTGGTACTTAAGGATAAACAGAGCATAAGGAGTCTACGCAAAGCTGAGAAACATTTAGCGGTCCGAACAGATCCATCTACGGACTTAGTTAAGAATTTTTCTGGCACACGTGAAATCTGTTCTTCTGTACGCATAAGACCTGGAATTCCACAAAGACACATTTGGTAGAAACCAAGTATTCACAAACAAATTACTGGGAAGTATGAGATGACCAAAAAATATAATGATGGAGGTAAGCAAAAAGTACCGCTGACTAATAGGAAGTATGGCTTGCTCGGACACTCTGATGAAGGAGAGAAGCTACCTAAGCCGGCAGGTTCTCGATTGGTACAAGGCAAGAGAGAAGGATGGACGAGTCTTGTGAGTGACCAACGTTCCTCTGACATGAAGGGGATTGGAATGGTCAAAAACAGAAGTTCAACGCGAGAAACAAAAGACCGAAGCAAAGGTTGACATCAAAAGGGTTTATGGTTTTCGAAAAATCTGTCTAAACCCTAAAAATGTCTTTATGAACCGAACTGGATACTGATTAAGGCATGGAAAATCAAGCATGTCAGTGCTCCTACCTTCGGTTCTGCTGCCTGGAGAAACATTTTCTAATGGAAAAATCGTTCTAGAAATTTGTATTTCCAATTCATTAGAGAGTTATAAAGACGATCTTTTCTTATACAACTCCGAGGATGAGTTTATAAGTTTTCGACCGTAATTCATTGTTTTTTTTAAATAAATAAATGTGCATGACATTTACTTCATGACCGGTTTTGATATTTGAGTGCTCATAAAATTCACATAAATAAAGCATGTTTTGTGACTAGCGCCTTATGGCCACATTCTCAAAATTTTATAGTTTGGGGCAGATATTGGTTTATTCATAGAGTCAATGATCTCTACCTCACTCACATGCCGAAAACCAAAAAAAATGAGTCATTGATCGGAAAAGATCGAGATCTTTAATTTGAGATAAACAACATAGCATACAAATATTTTGTTTGTTACATCAAGTATACGTGGAATGCTCTTACATGGCAATTAATAGTGCTGTACAACTATCATCATCATACCATCTTAATCATGATTCATAAAGTTGGGATTTTTTTTCATGGCGTCGAACTTTAGATGTTTCGTATGTGTTTCAATTTGCCATTCAGTTTTGCTCACCCGTGGAAATTATGGCTAGTTTAAAAAATGTCCCTCACAGCAATAATATTACCGCTACAAAAATAAATAATTATATGTATTATAATGATTGAGATCACATTATGGTTTGGTTCATATATTAGGTATACAGCCTGTTCCAAGTGTTTAAATGCTAGCAGAGCATTTTAAAAGGTTGAAATTGTAGTCTTGTTTACATTTTGGCAAGTATTTAAAAATTCGTTCTACCAAATAGCTGTTTCTCGCTGGATATTTATTGGGCTTAAAGTTATAGGCAACGGTAGCAGGAAATCTTTTCTCATTTCAATCTGGGAGTAAAATGTCTCTATGATCAGCGACAAAAAATTATTAAAAAAAAAAGAAAAAGGAAAACGTTGTAATAGTACATTTAGCTACAAATTATTTCCCCTATACACTGTTTATAATAATAATAATATATGCAAGATAAGAAATAAAACCTTCTTCCTGACATTTTCCAAGGTATAAGTAGCCATTGCCTTCATCTGGACTTCAGTTCGTTACGGGCTAACCTGCAGTGTGGTGTGTACTGGCAGGTACACGTTGACCATTATTCAGTCAAATTATGGAACTGAGCCTCAAAGCCATCGTCATCCATTCCAACTACTCTCATCAGGAGGAGTGTTATGCTATAGACTCTGTCGTTTCCAATTTAAATCCGATTAACGATGGAAAAAATAAAAATTCCTCGGTCACTTCAACACAATGGATGACAGTATGCGTCTTATGTTTTGTCTGCCACGTAAATTATATGGATCGCTATACGTTAGCAGGTATGATGAATTTATTTTTTTCAGTTTTACATTAGTGAAAAAATGAGGATTGAGTTAGCAACTATTGTTAACGTAGATAAATGGAAATAGAGATTAGGTCCTTAGAAATCACTCCGAAAGGTACTATGATTTGGTTAAATCCGTTTTGATTCTTTCACGAGCGAAGCGTACGTTTGCTTATTCCGGTAAGCATTTAGACCATCAGTGTAACGTTACATTCTTCTGATATCATTCGTGATTATGATTATGATTGTGATTATGGCAGAAACCCGAAATAACCGGGAAGAGTTATATGGAGGAGAAGGCCCATAACAAATGCGGATTGTAGGCGGTCAAAAAGGAGGCTGCTATACTGGCCACTAAAGCTTTAGCCCTTAACTCAATGCACTGTACTCTTGTAATGTCAAGAGTAAATCTCAATACTTCTTGAGTACTCCGGCTCCTCTCAACATACCTTATCTCGAGGCATCCACATCAACAATGATGGCAATCCAACGACTGGTGGGAAGAAATATACAATCAGTCACCCAAGGAGCCGGCGTTTACCATTTTAGGCCCGGCTTCTGAGCAGAATATAATATCGAACATTGCAGGCTGTAGAGGTGCTTTAGGACGGTACGGCTGTGAGAGATGCCAGTGAAGCACTAGAAGTAATTAATAGTGGAATCACCTGAATTGATTAGTTGCCTTTATGTTCAGATAGGGCCGTGTCTGGGATAGCCGCTGCTCAGAACACTTCTTCCCGAGTAATGAGTTTAATTAATCTTGATAAATAAGCATTATTCTCCTTATGTTTCCCCATTCTCGCATAGTATGTACCATTGCCATCCTTTATCAGTGTACTGCTGAAGCTCCGCTGTCCTTATTAGGTTAAGAATTAGTATGTATGTTAGTTTTAAGGTTGATCAAAAAGGTGAGCCCCATCACCTTAATTAGTCAGTTTTAGTCCAGTCATGCATAATGTATATCATTATACTTGTTTATTCATTATATAATTTTTATAAAATGACAAAACCTGTATATAATGTAGCGATGTTACAGGAAATACAGAAATAATTTGTAAATATTTTCGCCTGAGGATCTATAATTATATATGTAATTATCTGTAAATTTAAAGGGGCTATGGGAAAGAAGAAAAAAAAAAATCCGCTATGTAGCGATGCTACAGGAAATACAAAAATAATTTGAAAATAGATTCCCCTGAGGATCTATAATTATATATAATGTGAATTTAAAGGGGCTATGAAAGGGGGGGGGGGAATCCGCTGTCCTTGGAGTAGGCCTTTTGTCTAGAAAAGCAAGTCACACAAGCTCCTCTCCTCTGAGAGAGAATACGGCTGAAAAAAGATCCCGGGATGCAGCCGGCAAGCTGCTCTCCCTCGAGGGGAGGCCACCGGCCTGGTTTGGAATAGACTGACCACTTGCAAAAAATAAAATCAATAACCATTGAAAATTGATAATTGTGGATGGGATTTAAGGAAATAATTTCAATTGTTGTAGCACTCACGACCGGTAGTGTAGACTGCTTAAGAAGCTTGGGAAATAAAATTAAAATTCCTTGGAAGACAAAATTTATTCATTCTATATCCACAACCAGTAATTAAACCCTAAAAAAAACAAATTATTAATTTGTTCACCTTAAATTATTTATAGGTTATACACGTGCATGGTGAAGTGTCGAGATTGACGAGGCTGAAATGATAGTGTGTTACTGACGGTAAATCCCCGCTACCACTTGAGGATTTGATTATTCCTCTCCAGCTATTACTCTTCTCTTTTCATGGGGGATGTTATTACTCCGTTTTTCATTTCACCCTGAGCTGTTTCCCGATAATGAAATTCGGTGGTCTCGGCAGGATTACTTACTTATCCTGCTGGGCAAGATCCCATTTCATCACGGCCGGATGCGGCCCCGTTCATAAACCCGGGACTTTTTGTCATTTTATCCCTTTATTAAATCGGGTAATATTATTTTTCATCAAGTCCTGCTATCTTTACTCCTCCACTCTGTAATTTTCTTATTTGTTACCACATTTTATACTTATTTTATTTTTTATTAAAAAGTTTTCTCAAGAAGACAGATAGCTTTCAATTGTTTATATTAGCAAGTTATTACAGTCAGCCTTATTATTAACTAACACAAACACACACACACAACTGTCAAAAAAGTAGTAATTATTAATCCATCCAAACAACAACATGTACAAGTTTATCAACCTTTTAACTTAGCCATGTGAACAGTTTTTTGTGTGTGTGTGAAGATTCTATTGCTGATTTTTGGTCAGTTTTAACTACATTTTTTTATTAGCTTATCATCAGGTCTGTCTTTTTAGTAGTGGCAAATCGAAAGAAAAAAAAATGAGATGCTTCTACTTACAACTTACATAAATTGTTCAGATGAAAAAAATTAATTTAATAAATAATGTATAAATCTAAATTAATATTTTTTTATGTTTTAATAATATTTAGACTGTGAAACATTTTTAAAAAAAAGAGGAATTATTTTTCTCCTAGATCCAGTTCATGATATAAATTATTGAAATCCATAAATTATAAGATCGACCGAGCTACAACTTTCGTATGCCGGTTTAAAGGGAATGAAAGCCCATACATTTGGTCCCTTGAACTAATATTTCAGCGCTTACTGTTTATGAAATATTTAAAGTGTGATGTCTGGAGACATCTCATTGAAAATTAGGATTATAATTTTATTACGACTATTATCACTAGAACGTTTGTATAAAGGGTTTACTCATTAAAATGTTAATGAACTACCCCGGATAATTCCGACAAATTTATTAACATAAATTACTTGCTTGCTTGCTTACAAAATAAACGACGTATAAAGTCATAAAGCAATATGAATTCTTATGAATACATTACCAAAATTACTTAATATTACTACTTACAAAAAATGCAAAAGGCCAAAACATTAAAATGAAAACAAAAAATTAAATCCGTAAAATCAACGCAAAACTTATTTCCATTTTATTGTTTTGATTATATTTATTTACGAATACATGTTTATTGAAATTATTCCCTGGAATCAATACAATGAATTTTAAGCAGTGCTTAAGCCTTCATTTTTTAACTGGTACAAGTTACGTCTTGTTACTTGTGGGGGAAAAGGCTCATTAGCCAAAACCAATTTTTTATTTGTATATTCGCAATACCGTTAGTTTGCTAGTTGACTCGTTTTTACGGTTTCGTTTGTGGTTTTTTTTTTTCTGAATCAGAAACGACGTATGTATTTAATTTTTTTTTCGTGTGTCAGACTGTTTCGACAATTGTAACTACCTTGTTTGATATAAAATCACTTAATATTACGTGCACATTTTAATTTGTGGTCCAGTGACATGTAAACTACAATATACCCCATAAAACATGATCAAGTTTCATTCATAAGCCAACTTATTAACTAAAATGTGCATCTTATCTGAGCATAGCAATTAGGGAACATACTTAAATTTCCAATGACATTATTTGTTTGGTATTTTAGCATATTATAATTACCAAAACTCAAGTTCAAGACATGTTCGCAGTTTCTGAGAAGTTTTTTCTCACTGAGCTCAAATTACTTGAGCTATTTTGCAAACTTGTACGCTTCAATCGTATTTCGTCTTTATACGAGCCCTGCGTTAGTGAACACAAAAATCATCTGAATTTTTAGAGGAATATTCAGCACCATCCTTATATATTAAATCCATATTTTTTGGTTTATATCTGACAGCAGGAAGTACAATAAAAAACATAGCAACGTGAAAAAAGGTACCGTTTCGTTAACTTTATCAAGTCATGACTCAGAAGATGTTTGAGATTAAAAGATCTTATTATCTCCCGATGGTTAATGATGGGAACGCAAAAAAAACTATTATTTCATTCAAGGATGAGTAACCCCGTCTTATTTTTCATTTTACCAATTAAAATTTTTCAGCTTACAGGATAAGCAATGTTCAATCTTTAATCGCCTCTAATTATTAACAGGTAGACTTTTTATTGACAGATTTGGGGGCCTTTGCTTGAGAAAAAGAAAGACGAGCTATCCTACCCGGATTTACCCTCCGCTATTTGGGAAAATGAATCCCAATGGACATTTGAAACAAAAATCTTCATATCATTAATCAAATAAGCTAACCACTGCACCAAATTTAAACCTTCTTACAAAATATCGTAGTGAGTAGCCATAAATAACAAAAACATCATATCAAAGATTGCTGGAAACAGGTTTCGTTTTAAGAAAATGAAATAATAGAACGACGATTTCCGACATCACATGTTAGTTTAAATCGCTTTTTCAAGCAATAAAAAAAAACCCAAAAAACCACCTCTTAAGTAGTTAAATTAACGAAAAAACCTTTTAGAACAGGATTTGGGCGAATTAATTAAGTGATATTTTAATGTTTTTCAAAACTTTATTGTTGGTCTAATTTTGTGATTCTATTAACTACTTTTAAACCTTAAATGGATTTGTAGCTGGGACTTGAGGGATCGTCATAGTGAGGGAAAATGTGTACAGACTGCACAATATTTTTGTTTAAAGTAAACTATACTGTAATTTCAAACATTTCAAAACATTAGCGGAGGGGAGGATTTAGCTCCTAATTCACTCCCCAAGCTGGAAAGTGGCGTGTACATTATTTTGTAATATTGTGGCGTGTGTTAATAAACCACCCCTGGATGACAACTAATACCCAATGATAGCCTATAATGGACAATAATATTAAGGGCCTGGTATTCAGTGAATAGCATAACTAAAGGGATCATTGCAATGCACAGCGAATCGTTAAGAGCTGTTGTAATGACAACTTATTGTTTTGTTTTTTACGTATAAATATTTTTAGCAAGGAAACTCGTTTAGTATTTAAATTGGATTTTGATATAAGCGCTATTGTGCAGCTTACTGGCTGGAGAAACTGAAAGTAGAGCCTCTCCCTTCGGATTCAGCAACTAACTACAATACCTATCTCCCTCCACTGCCGCTTGGCCGACATCTATCTGTTACGGTGGGCTGAATGTCCGACCGAAAACCCTCTTGAATACCCTGTTTATCCACCACCCCTTGCCCATGTTTGCATTAAACCTCTTGCCCCCTCCCCCTCTTGCGCTACCCAAACAGAAGCCTACAATCATATTTTGGTAAGTTGCTTACACAGGCCATCACAGACTCATCCGAAATTAACATCTGAATAGCTTAGTACATATTCAAATGTGTAGGCTGATTGTTTGAATTACTATCTACCGAGGCCTTGTTATCCTTTGCCCGCTTTCTCCCGGGCTGTGGCTATTATTTCACCTTTGAAATCCCATCCGTATTGTAACGGCTTTTTGCAGTGCCGGTAGTTCGTGGATAAATGTAAATGAATACTCCGTCTCTCCACAATATAGTTTATTATTAAAGAACATTTAAAATTTCATCCCATCAATTAAGGGAGCCATAATATGCCATTTTTGTGTTTTTATTTTCTTATTCATAAAATGGATGGACTTTGATTAACCTAATGAATATTATGTGCAGTTAAGCACTTTAAAATTGTTCTATGTAATTTTTATCTATTGATTGTTGCTTATAATTTTGCTTTCACTGATTAATTTTGTTTATCTGATGCACGATAAGCATTTTTTATCATATGATTTTTTAATCTAGCAATTGGCGATGGGAGCTTAGAGCTGTTCTTGGGTAATAATCATCGTGAAATTTTAAAACAAATAAATTTCAGTAAAATAAACAAATTTATTCCACCTATTTATTATTCAGTTACTTATTAATTATCCTAGCAGTGTGGAGTGGTCATTCAGCTTTTATACTCTTAGACGATCCTCTTATATTTCTGATACGTTGTTGTATGGAAAAGGCAATTAGAAACGTAAACATTTTTCGGCTAGATATTTTTGTTATTATTAATTAATCTTAGCTGAATGTTTTATGTACTTTGAATGTCTTCCCGTTAGGGGTCCTCCAGGCCATTTCATAGGGAAGAAGAATGTAAGTAAAGTCTCTCCCTTTGATCATGGCAATATTTTTTTAAACTGCTACAGTTCGGCAAAGCTTTGCAACTTTACTATGTTGTAAATCAGTTTTGATCTTTTAAGACAATATATAATTGCAAGGACGCGCAAGATAAGAGATGGCCCAGCTCTGATGCGAGGACTGGGCCAGTAGGGTACCGGTTCGTTGACCCTTCTGAGGACCAGTTAGCGGTCCATCCCTTCATAGCCTTGTGAAGAGGACACAATAAGGATTTATTCTTCCTCGGCAGTAATGGAATGAAGGGCCGCTTGCTCCTGGATGAATGTCTTCCGCACATCTGAGGTGTCCACTTCTACCTCGGATAGATCTATTAAGGTCTTAATGGAAGTTTAATCCAGTCCCTGGACGAGTGGACGGCAGGAAACCCTCATTTGTTCTATCCGATTCAGCCCAGTCACACTGACCGTCGACTTTTCTTCAGGAGTCATTTGAGTCGTGTCGTATGTATTCATTTATCTTATTCACTTATTTAAGACTTTACTGGCATTAATCACCACGCATGCGGGTATAACCTTCCCATCGGAGGCACTTCCGACTGCAGAACCTTCTTGATTGATAGCGTCGATAATCCAGCGTTTTTCTGAAAACCTAAGCTATAGTCAAGCATGTATGAGACCAGAGCTCTCACATGTATTGAAAAAGTATGCATTGAGTAAATTTGGCAAATTTAAGATCTTCCAACTCATTTTTATACTGCCTACTTGGTTTGAAGGATTGAAGATTAGTTTTTGATCTTCCGAAAAATATAGTATAAAATCTTTCTTTATCGTTTCTATCTTCCGAGTGAAGTGAGAAAGCAGTATCGGAAGAATCGTAATTCGCTCACCGATAAGAATCGTTCCAAGGGTTAGCCAGGAAAGTGAATCTGGGTAAATTACGGGGTTTTCAATGTCGTGACCAAACAAATAAATAAGGATTATTTTAAACCAGCGCAGTAAATCCGTGTAAAACCTATCTTACTAAATGATTCATATAGTTAGTTTCGTTGCTTTTTCTCATCTCTCTTATCATCTGAAATCCGAGTTCTTTTGATTGACCTAAAAACGTCCAATTTTATATAGAGATTTCATTTGATTACCGACGACATGCGATAATATTTTTAACTGTATAAATCTTAAGTTACTAGGTAAAAAAAAAGTTTTTCTATCATATTAAGTATGGTATCAAATAAAAGATCCTGATGTCTAAATGAATAATATGCAATTTTTTTGGACTGTAATTACAACAGTCGTTCAAATCGTGTTCACAACTTTACCTCAACCAACCAGGGATTTTTATAGAGATTTAATGCTTTGCATTTGATGCTTTATTGATATATATTGATGATGCTAAGAATAATAACAACCCCGTGGTAAATTCCAACGTGTTGTAATTAATTACTTTCTAATTAATAAACCTGCCACAGCGAGTACGTTATCAAATTAAAAATCCCCTGATAATTAGTAAAGAATAATTAATGAGGCCCTGATTTATAATATGTAGGTAGTATTTTATTTTTATCTTAAACTGTTGTTTTTTGAAAGACAAATAATTAAATTAAATTCAACCAGTCATCTATTTGAGACTTGCCGTTTTGCATGTTAGTTTCATTTAATGCCTGACTGTACTAAAAAACCAATGCCACAGGTAAATAACTTTTCAAAATTAATTAATTGGAAATAAAAAAAACTTTCTATCACACTGAAATAAGGCATAAATTAAAACTCTTGTAATTATTTCTTGTATTAATAATATGTGATTTTTTACGAATTTATAAACCATACTTCATGACTCATATTGCCTTGATCACTAAATTATTTTTGTCTTTTGACATTAGTACGAGTACAATTATCTATGATCAGACATAAGGATCAATTGTTAATCGTAAGAGAAAGTTAATTTCTAAGGTATTGATGTTGAGGTATTAATTTCCAAGGACGGTTAATTTGAACGACATTTTTAATCTATTTCAATTATGTTTCTTATCTTAAAAATAAAAAAAAACAAAAAAATACGAAGAAAAATCTCTTTTTAAAAGGATTATTATTTTTTTCATTTATTGATATAATGCAAGGCCGTCTGCATTAAAAAGAAAAAAAATCATAACATGTACCCAAAAATGTATAATACTACATTTTTTTTTTTTAATTATTCAACACCTCAATTCGAGTTGTTGGAAACACCTTAAATATTTTAGGTAGAAAATATTACTTTAAATTCCGGACTCGTAGTAATTGTATTGTAATCGTAAATTGTATTTTGTCTACGTATCCGACAGACAGACTAAAGACAATCGCCCTGCTTAAACTAAAGCCTCCCTCTTTGTGACCAGCAATTATAAACATGTATATTATTTAATAATATTCAGAAATTATTGATTACCTTTTGATCCACTCTATTATAAATAACTATAAAGGATAACCAGTTTTAGTAGTCATGATCTTAAAGGTCTTATAAGTAACAATAAAGCGGGCAACTTTCTGAGTTTAAAATTATCATTTAGGCTGCAGTAAATTTTATACCGTTTGCGCAATGACACCAGAAATCAAGAAAAGTCTGCTTTTTAAATTGTCTTACCCCTTGTAACTTTGTAGGTTCAAAAACTAATACACTGTTGGAAATGTTTACAATTATATTATGTTGGCAGAACATGAAGGAAGAGGATGTACTTTTTATTTGACAATATGACTATAAATTAGAAAACCGGTGACATGAGTTTTCCCATATACTTCGTCTTCGTTATAGTACTTCAGCCTGCTTTAGATGTATTAATTTTTGGTTTTAGGGAATATACCCTATATTCTTTAGGAGTACACCACAGTCGGTACGAGTGTTGAAAAGTGTGAAATAAGAAAATTGGAATATGTGCAAAATAGAAAATTAAACATAAATAATTTGGTTCCATTTAGAGCCTATAAACAAAAACTTCTGAAATAAGATTCCTGCGAGACAACTAACCCTTTAAAAATAGATACTGGTATTTAGAAATGGCACTATATAACACTTATATATATATATATATATGTGTATATATGTATATTATTTTTCAAAATAAGGCTTAAAAGTTTCACCGATTTTATTTTTTTTTTTTTTTTATTTCTCCCGATTTATATAAATAAATAAATTTAAAAATATATATATTTATATTTACTTATAACTATATTGTAATTATTTTCTAAGTAGTTTTACGTTATGTGTTTTATTTTTAGACCTAAGAATGACCAAATCAGTGAAGCCAGCTGACCAATGTAAAAAAAAATTTGGAGAGGTTGAAAAATTTGTTTTTCATATAGTGTTATTTTGAAAAACAAAGCGAGGTGGCCTAAAATTATAACAATAAAACTAAGTATTTTTTTTTAAAAAACGTCGAGATTTATTAAAATAATTGAAGGGGTATCCAGGAAACTGAGGTCGAGTCACGGGCTATCGATGTTATACTTATTGCTTCCTTTGTCTTTTATTTCGTATATTTATTTATTTTTCAAAAATTCCAATTTACGTGATGTAAACCAATTTTATTCTGCAATAAGTAAAACATAATAAATCTAATAATGGCGGTACTAAATGATCGATTAGTTTATCTTGATAGAATGATTTTTTTTAAATACTTGAAACTTTTGTTGAGAAGTGCAATTTAACTGCAACGTGTTTTTGTTTCATGTTGAATAGTAATTGAAAGCGGCTTAGCGCTGTGGTACGGTTTATCTTGTACAAATATTTAACTGTCGCATTTAGATTAAGAACTGGGAAAATATGCTTTTCCTGTTTAAACGATAATCACAAAGCGATGCGGGCTTATGAAAATGACTGTTCTGATGAAATTTCATTTATGAAAATGGGTTTCACCTCATAATAGGGTTGAGGTGTGTATAACTCGGTTATATATATATTTTGCATGTAGCTTTCCCTTGATGATGAATATGAGAAAAACGAATAAACACTACCAGAAATAATCAAGAGTCATTTATCAATCTATTACTTTGAATTTCAAACCTCTGGAACGTGAAAGAATATCGACGTAAAAAAAGGCGTTTGATACCTCACACACCACTGAATATTGGTTGAATACTCGCTTCTTCTCCTCGATGTACCGGGGTACTGGAATCATTCACGCTCGGAAACGGTGACTGGGACTTTTCATTGTTGACCGAATGCCTAAATAACACACTTCCTGAGGCGCTAGTCAACAGTCCTTGACTGAGGTGAAACGTTCCCATGGTTTGGTATCTGTTATTTCTGCTGAGGTTAATGATATCCGACCGATTCACGCTTCTTCAATTCTCAGATGTCGCCGCCTCGACAAAAGTCGTAAAATCGTACAAATCGTCACAGTTTTCTTATTAGATCATGAGTCACTGTTTTCCTGTTTGAAAACTATTTGCTGATCTGTTTTCTCTCGTATTTATAATGTTTATTTATTCTGTTACAGGTGAGTCATCGCGTTTTTCATACTAGATACGAAGAAGGTAATTTTTAAATGTTCATAATAATTATATGCTAATCTAAACTCAAGCGAATAAATCACGACAAACTACTATTGTAAACTGGAATATTCTGAGCACATACTAACGGTTGTTCGTTGAGGATTGAAGTGTGTACTCATGGCGCATCGTTCCGGTTGCCGCACCTGAGCAATGTGCTTCCAGATAGGACTCACCAACGTGGCATATGCAAATTACCTATTGAACGCCATTAGTGGAGTAATGGCATTTTCCTTGGCTAGACGGTAATACTTCTTCTTCCACCCTAATCCACTATAACCCCGTCATGCATATATAACCTCTTCAAACTCATACCCTATTTCCCGCAGCACAAGACCTCGGTTATCCGAAGTCTGACCCCATTGCTCATTGATCTGCTTCTTTCGATACCTCCTTTCTCCGTCCGTGTATGTAGTATACCCACTTCGTTCTTCCCTCTCAGTTTTCAAATCCCGTCTTTATAATTTTTTTCTTTCTGCCACTATCTAATTGCTCTGGACGTTTTCTCAGTATTGTTGTTTATTTATTTGTTTTTCTAAAGAAATTTTTTTCAGTATTATTATGTGCATTTATGCCAGACTGTAGCCTGTAGTTCTATATAAGTGTAATTTTTTTTTTTTTTTTTTATTGCCAAAAAATCTGTACGTCCCCAATTTTCGCTATTCAGAGTGGGAATGCTGAATGCTCTTTTATGTGAGAATTGCACTCGCGCCGTTCTAGTAGCTAATATGCACTCTAGCTTGTCCACCCAGTTCCTAAATATTGTTAATCATTAGCCATAAGGATAATTATTAAATCAGGCTAACTAATTTACTTGATTCGTTTTTAGGAGTTTAAGAAATCTAAAAATTTGATTTCCTTTGTTTCAATTAGAAATATAAGTGTTTACCTGACCATGAAATGTTTTTTTCGGTATTTTCCTAATAATTAATTATTTCCTATTCTTAAAAGAAAATAGATAAATGGAACGTATTAGTAGAAACTATGTAATTATCTATTGAAGTGGTCTAAACAATACCAGACCACTTGATCCATTTAGGAATTTAATTGATTTTAGTTGACTGAATTGTTAGATTTTTGACATATTAGTCAGCTGTATTTTGACTACGATAAACTTGTGGAAGTTAAAGCACTGTCGCATTCACGCGGGCTGACTAAAACAAACCTACAGAAAATCCATCTTGTAGGCCGGACTAAGACCTAGACGTGTTTGATACCACGATGAACCGAGGTACGCGTCTTTCAATTATCATTAGTTAGAAAATCGGAATTTTGACAGGGTATGTCTGAATTAATTTGAAATTATTTTTGCATTATTTTCGATTAAGGTCACAAAAAAACGCAGTACCTTTTAATTAGTTTGCCCATGGATCCAGCGGCCTCGCTTTTTTGAATATATATTATCTAAGATAATGCTTAGGGGGGTTTCATTGGCTTTTGCAAAACCAGAAATACTTATATTTCACCCAGTTTTCGTGTTTATATTATCTTATTATTTTATTGCTAATTTATTTTTGGTATTGGTATTTTACATATCTTATTGTGTTGTAATGATGAATATTTTATATAATAGAAAATTTGCCCTTAAACTTGCCCGATACCAAGATGGATAGAAAATTATTTTTGTATTTATGTGTCATATGTCTGTATTAACATCAGTTGGGTTGTTTTTCTGTTAGTTAACATGTCTGTTTCCAAAGCGAGAGCACATGTCAAACTTATATTATATGGTTTCTGAAGGAGTCCGAAACAGGCTTTCACCGCTGTCCTGGAGCGTTTTTGTAATAAAATAATTATAATTATTGTCGTTTGCTTGTCCATGGCAGATTATATACTGTGTACTAGTAGTTGGCATCTCATTGTATTCGAGCTGCCACGTGTACTTGTAATGTAAAATTATTAGTTAATTACTGATTTATTTATTCGAACGGCATTTATTTTCAATGGCTCACTTAAAGAACTATTTCTGGTATATTATTTACTCTGGTTTACTTCCGTGTGGCCTTCTTTAGATTACTACCCTTGAATGTATGTATCGGCTACATTATTTTTTCTCTTATCAGGATTTGTTTTTGTTATCAGGAAAAAAACAATTCTTAATCCAAGTAAAATGATTGATCTCTTTATTCTGACCCGTCATTATTTATAAAGCAGATAAAAGAATTTCCTTTCAATTGTTTTCTTATTTTGTACAACAATAGTTATCCTTTTTTTTTTTTTTTCTATTATTTGCTTTTAAATTTCTTAATTCAACTTTTTTTTCGATACTATTTTATGTTTATGTGATTCATTACTCCATGTCTAGAGGCTGATGGTGGATTGTATCAGGAATGAATGAATGCCTTACTACGACAGTAACGAATTTACTTGGATATCTTTAATGGAAAATATTTTATAAACAAATAACTAATCGTAGTTATGTCGGTAATTTTAACAAATTAAGGGGTCGGAACGGATATTTTGAACGGATTGGGCTGAGTTAGATACATGCCACTTGCAAAGATTAAATTAAACAATTAGAGTCCAGTTTTAAATATAAGTGAACAATGAATTTCGCTACTAATGCTAAACAAAGTCAATTTAAAATAAAGACCAGATGAAAATTTAAGAAGCAACGTGTAAATATATATACATATACATTGTTTCTTAAATTTTATATTAATATGTATATATATAATTTTAATATATATGTGTGTATTAATTATATTTACTGAGCCCGAAGAGAAAGGCTCTACGTTGAAAACAGGCTCACTGAAATCGTGTTTTGTTGCTCCGGAGGCCCTAAAGCTTATTTATAAAAATATTTAGCCAAGCTATCGGAAAAATAAAAAATGTATCCTACACATGTTTTTTTGGTAAAGATATATTCACGGGTTGTGAAAAAAGATGAACGTTAGAATAGTTGGTCTCGCTACTCTTAATTTCAAAATTTCTCTAATCGCAGCTCAGATGCTGTAATTGATTGCGAGAAAGAAATGGCGAATTTACTCATCCATAGATATGTATAACATATGATGACGAATGGAACTGTTTAATATTTTTATTACAAACTTTTAATATGTGCTATACATGACATCATAATTTGATAGACTTATTAAATCTCGTTGGAATTTTCATTAGGTTTTTTTTTTTTCAAAATGTAATATCATTATTAATACCCTCTCGTGAAATGTAATATTACTGGCTTCATTGGAGCATGACAAAGGCCCCTTCGCTCACTGGAAATTTGTCAATTACTGATAATGGATGGGTGGGAGGTATTGATCCTTGTTTAGGCGCAATATTAAATGACAGATAGGCTTCCACTGTACCAGGTTGGTGTGTAAATCAGTTATGAAGTTCTTTTTACTCACGATGATTGTTCCTTGATATCAATGCTGCTGTGGATTAATAAAACAATTTTAAATAAAATTACTTTTAATGTTTTACTATTTCCCTTATGGAGTGACCGAATATTTAATTATTCTGCAGCCTATATATCAATCAACCGGAAGTTGTGTTAAATTGGTAAACATTTATTTCATACTATACAATTTTGTTTTGAAGCCAAACCGTTTCTGTTGTTGATTTCTATTAAGATCATTTTTGGCAGAGAAAATAAAGGACATTTCCACAGTTTTTGTTTCTCGTTATTTACATAAATTAATCAGCAGGTGTTCCAATATTGAATATTCGGTAATTCTATAAGGCGAATGGGGAAAAAAATTAAATGTAATTTTCTACTTAAATACATCTTTAAAATTGTTTCATTGCTCGAAAGCTAACGAACTACGGCAGGATTGATATCAAGGAACAGTCATTTTGAGAGAAAAGAACTTATCAAAAGTGAGTTGGTAAAAATGATATGAAAAATGTTATGATTTAATGGAATATCCAATTTAAAACAGCTTTCAGGTACCTTTCTAGGTAGTTCGATTAATTCTTTGAAAGCGTTCGTTTCTAGTGGTCTATTGTTTCAATCAAATTTATTTATCTTCTGTTCTAAACAACAGAGAGATTTCGCAGAAGTGCCTTGAACATCTTTTTGGATTGGTTGGATGGAAATGTCTTGATGTAATTACGCATAATTGTGCCCGCTTGTTTTAAAAAAATTCACTGCAAATTGTTACAATTTTTTAGTTTAATTTTCTTTAAAACAGTGCAGTTGTCGTGGAATTCTTTTCGTGTTTTACAATGTAACTAAGTGTCATTCCCTACTCGGCATGAAAAAACCAACAAAAAATGTGAAGTATTGAGCAGCTCGATTATGCTTC
Organism: Acanthosoma haemorrhoidale; assembly: GCA_930367205.1. NCBI lineage: Eukaryota > Metazoa > Arthropoda > Insecta > Hemiptera > Acanthosomatidae > Acanthosoma > Acanthosoma haemorrhoidale. Next base: position 48,874,057 of record OV884015.1, on the reverse strand, counting down.
CCCAAAAGGATTATATACAGCTACGCTTTATATATTTTTTTTTCTCCACTTCGTGAGACTTTTGTTGAATGTCCGCTTAGAGAAAGCTCCCAAGGCTTAGCCGTTATACTTAAAGAGGAAGTGCTTCTTTCAATTTCTTAAGCCGTAAAACTTTTACGACGGTCACGCTCAAAGAGGCTTTATTTACGATTTTTAACGAATAAACCATAAAATATTTCAACTATTTTTATTTATTTTCTTAATACTTGAATTACATAAGTGACATAATCTGTAATAATGGGAGAGTAAATACTGCATTAATGAGGTAATATGTTTAAATTTATTGCCCTTTAAGGGCATATTGTAATTTTATTCAAATAATGATTTATGCATACAAAAAAAAAAATCTGTACTACTTAAATCTCGGGACGAGTGAGCAAATGGGCCGGAATATTTATGCTTTGGCTCATTCAGATTAAATCTAAGGTTCGATGAATCGATGATTGTTAATGCCAGTAGATGTCCTAACTGGAATATGGACAAGGGGGTTTGAGACGAAAATCATTAGTGTACGATTTTCATTGAAATATAGTTGAAAATAGTTTGACAATTTATAATGTATATTCATGTATTATTTTGATGTATCATTTCACCAAATGAGATTTTGAAGAAAATTAATAAACAAGGAACCGACACTGTGACATTTCAATTAGTTTGTTGGGGCTCAACGCCCTGTCATCCCGAAGTTATTTTTATATTTTACAATATATTTATTTTTGCCAGTCCTATACAGAGATAGTAGGATATTTAGATCAGTAAAATTTTACATTATGACGCTTTCAGTAAATTAATATATTGTGTTTTAATACGTGGTACACATATGCTGTACGTTCGCCCACTTTCAAATAGATAAAAAGTTTTTGTTTGTTAAAATGAATGTCTCATTGCGCTAAGTGACTTTTTTTAATCGTCCGTAAGGTCGATAAGGGAAACGGAAAGTTTTGAACTGAATTATGATGCACATTTCCGTCAAAAGTACACTTGCTATAATATTTATATAATATCATTCTTGATAGTAACAATCAAAAAGAGAGTTGAATCACAGTTGAATCACACAGTTACATTGTGTGAAACTTAGTTTGTGTTTTTTTAAGAAAAAGTCTGAAGTCTCTCCCTCAATACGTTTCTCATTAATATTACATCGAAAGTCGACATTTCGTCTAATCAGGCATCCTCGGGACAGAAATTCAAACAAAAACAATTAAATTTACATGTATTGAAATAACGTACAAAAATTACTTAACAAAATAAATGATAAATTCTGTAACACTCCTAAGAATAAAACGACATGCTTAAGAATGATCTAATATCTTTAAATTCATATTCATTTACTGTTCTATACCGAATTGGTAATATTTCTGTGAAAATAAATAAAAATGGTAAATAAATCTGACATAAAAAACTTTAAAAGTTATTTAGAATAGAATACATTTATTGTAGACTTCATAAGAAAGAAAAATCTTAGTGGAATGGGTCACATAGACTTGGGAAGAAATATTAACCCTTAGATTAGATTAGATATTAGACGACAAATTGGACTCAAATTCATATATATATAGCACCAAGAAATTTCTTCCAAGTATTTTTCTTAACGATGAAATACCCAAAACAAATTCTCAAACATACAAAACCTTACATACCAGAAGAAAAGACCTGCAGTTCGTCCAAAATTGAAACTGAGGTTGCCTGAACAGGCGAAACGTTGACTTGACTGTTGCTGAAATATCAAAAATGAAAGATATTTCGGAAGAGACTTTCACACAATATAAATAATTTCTGTAACTTCTTTCAGTATGGCACTCTTAAAAGTGTGCTCATTGATAGTATACGTAGTACGTTTGAGGTATTTATTTAACAGGTATTCAGTGAAATAATTATCAGAGTTCTTTATTGCGATAAAATTACAATCTGCCTTATTGGGCAATACGTAATTGTGACGAATTTTCTCATTCATACGTAATTTACAATTTTCACTCACTCGCTTATTCATAGATTATTTACAAACAGCCCAGAGACCTCCCAAATCCGCATGGTTGTCAACTCCCCCGCATGCGAAAGAGGAAGCGGATTCTAGGGAAGTCCCCCACGCTCCTCCGTCAGATGCGTCACTAAATAGTGCTCGCTTAAATTTACATACATTGACGTACAAAAATTACTTAACCGAATAAATGATAAATTTGGTTACAAATTTCATTAAATAAAATGAAACAGTCGCACAGTGGACAAGTACTGGCAAAACCTATTTATTTGTAGGGAGGGTTTTATAAATACCAAAATCAGGCTAGGTACAAAACACTTTAACTTTGAAGAACCTAAAAATACTTTTAACCACCCAAATTTCAGTTTTGACTTTGGAAATGTATTTTTTTAGTGATACATCGTTTCGAAGCTCTTCCAAACTGATCATGAATCTTTCGGCGGCACATATACTAAAAATTGAAATAATAAAGTAGAGCCTCCCCCATGGGTTATCAATGAAGAGTGGCATTGACCCCTCTTTCCGAGCACTATCAGTTGGTTATCTAGTAGGTTGACTAATGAGCTAGCCTTAGGAAGGAGCGGTGACATTGAATGCTCGCCAGACCTAGCTGGTTCTGTTCCATATATTAGCAGAAATCGTGTCACGGACGGTTCAAGTCGTCAGGAACCGATACCTTAAATGATGTTATCGTGCTGCAGCACGATTTGACTACAATTTCCCCGAAAATTATAAGAGGATGTTAATAGGTTTTAGAATGATGTTTCATTTTTTTTTCCTACGCAGTTAAGCTCTATTCAAATCTCCAGCCCTTTTAACGCATAACTGAAAATTCGAGCTGAAAAAATTATCAACGACGTCACATGACATAAGTAATAAAATTATATAACTTTTTTTAAAAAGGGACTTGTATTGACACTCTTAAAAAGAGCGCTATTTTTATAACCTCCATCGCATAAAAGGAAATTTCAGTGGGCCAAGATCTGAGAAATTGCGATATCAAGCATGCTTGCCAAAGAAAATAAGCTCGATATAGTAAACCAGCTGGTTAGAAAATGAAACAGTCGCACAGTGGACAAGTATTGGCAAAACCTATTTATTTGTAGCGAGGGTTTTATAAATACCAAATTCAGGCAAGGTACAAAGCACTTTAACTTTGAAGAACATAAAAAAATACTCTTGACCATTCAAATTTCAGTTTTGATTTTGGAAATGTATTTAGTTAGTGATACATCATTTCCAAGCTCTTTCCAAACTGATCATGAATCTTAATAATGTCTCATACCGTTCTCAAAATATTGCCAAACTCACGAGAAAAGCTTAGTGTCAATATGGATTTGAAATAAATCGTTTTCAATACAAAGGAAGATAGATTTGGAAAAATCTCTTTGAAAAAGTACTATGACACAGCCAACTTTTATTACTATCAATAAATTTCTTGAAGAAAATCACAATTACACCTGTACTAAATAGGTGAGTATGATAATTCTTTTTGATTATATACACTTGTTGAAATACCCTTTCGCGATGGCTCCTCCTCCAGATGGCGGTAAATATTTAATCTGCTCATTGTTCACTTCAACTTAACGAAGATCATCAGAACCACTATGTCTTCATTAGTTCAATAAAATAAACTATTTTGAAGGTAGTTATAAAAAATAACTTAACATTTAGCTCATAGCCTCGTTTAGTAAATTAAAAAAATCTGAGGCGACCCTAAAAAGAAATATTATGAAGTTCGTTAAGTCGAAACGTTTATGTCAATAACTCGTTAAATTTCACTTTATTCTTATCTCTGACACTCTCCTCGCTATGAATTAGCAAGCCTATTTGTTTTGTATTCAATTTGTGAAAACTGAAACAAAAATAAATGAGATTTCAAAAAGGTAAATTTTCATCCCCTAAAAAAAAGAACCGTTTTGTATCAATATTGTTTTAGACAAAAAATCTTATTAAATTCATTTTTACCGTCCCCACCATCTTTTTTCAGTTTTATGTTGAGATGTGAAACGTGTAGTTTTCACGAATTGGAGGCTGGTATGAAAGTTTTACTGCGTATAATAAAAACTGAAGATAATATTCTGAAATAAAAGGAATTTGCCCCATTGACAAAAAAATCTGCCATATTAATCAGCACTCAATGAGTAGCCTGTGTGTGCGTATAATGTATAATATTTTTTACACTATTCATCGGAATGCAGTTTTTAATTATAGAATTGATGTTAATATTTAGTGACCAGCTTAATTGCATTGTAGCCAACTCATCAACGTGCCAAGAACCATTGCTACCCTTGTTAGCATTCCTAGTTGCCCCTGGCATCTGTATAGAGATAATAGAGCCAAATTAGATCTCGTACCAGCTTTAGTGACTCAGCTGAGCTGACACCACTCTTGTGGGAGGTGAGCACGCTGAGGAATTAAACGGGAAAACAGTTTTTTCCTCATTGTTCAAACCCTCCTCCTCGTCTTCCTGTTGACTTGTACAATCGTAATTTCTCTGGCTCCGTTGACGATCATTTGTGACCTTGTTTGTCGTTTAGCTTTAGACGTCAATGAATCAACTCGTTGAACGCTGATTGTTGAAGATTCGTAATAACCAGTAAAAATGTATTTAACCTATAGACTGTCGAACCTGCCTTATTTAATTGGATGTAAATCCTTCGGGCTCGGCAATCACATCGTCAGTAAGTAACCTGTTGGCGCCATTGGATCCCAGCCAAGTAACATTTTAAATGGTATCTGGCGGTACCTTTGTCTGCGTTTTTGTCACACCATTTAACACTTCCCCGTACTGTGTCGATGGCCTGAGTAAATACACCCCAGTTTCAAGGTCAACGAAGTGGTACCTGTGACTCACTGATGTTTTGAACGCTGGCATTTTTTGAGTGTAAAGGTCCAATATAACATAAGCATGCAGCAACGCTATAAGTTTTGCTAATCAATCCCCGGTGTGAGTTTTTCTGAGTGATAAGGGTATGGTATCGGTTAGCTGGGACTCGTGAAGAGAAATAAGTATTTACTTGAACAAAGAAGTAGCTAATTCGCTCTATAAAACAGAATGAAATATTGCTAAGTGATATCCTCGCATTGACCCTGCCTAGTGAGTCACTGCAGTGGTAAACTCGGTCGACCAAATCCCTCGATGTATTGCGTCATCTTCAGTTGCCAATGGACGGTATGAAAAAGTTATTGTGAATAAAAATGTTCAAATGGTTTGGCTATATCTACTAAATATACTCTCGGGTAAAGTCTCCGCACCCTAGAGCTGTCAAAAACATTTTCGTCTGAATAAACGATATTGTGGTTATTTGAATCAATTTAATTTTTAAGTTAGTATATTTAAAACATCGTATTCCTTATACATGCGTACAATCAATCAGATACATTCCTGTAATATAAAGATGTTTTTGGTACATAATCGCTTGCAAATAGCATATTTAGACAGTCATTTCCGTCTTGCGTAAGCTTTTTTTAGGATCCTCTCTGCATCTTTAAAACGCCACTGTTACACAACTTGTTAGTGCAACGAGTGACGTATGCATGAGAAAGTTTTTCTTTTACCTGACAACAGTCAGTAAAGATAAAACCCTTAACGAACATTATTTGTTCCCGTAGAAGAACGCAATGAAAGATTTTGTGCATTCAAGACGTAATGACTATACATTTCAATGGCCTGTCTGTATTGACAGTGGCGAGCAATACGTCGGTTTGTAACAATCAAAACATTGTAGCCGATTATTAGGTTTTTGGCCGTTTAAAAATTTAAGAAACGCTTTTAAAACGACAAAGAGAGTGCAAGTGTTGTGAAACCTCAGAATAAATATCTGGGAATGATTTGGATCCAAGAGTACCTGCAATCCGTCCGGGGATGCATGTGTGGTATGCGATTTTCTCAAATTAAGTGTTTTTTACTAAACTTTATATTATTGAAATTTGATTCATTTAATTTTTTCTTTGACTAATTTTAACTCTGAATAACTGGAAGCAATACCAACGCTGGGTGTAAAACATCGGAGGGTATCTTGTTACATTGAGTGCACGTGTGGTGTGAGATTTTCTCAAATTAAGTGATTTTGACTAAACTTGATATTATTGAGATTTAATTTTTAAACCACTTTAAATAGCCGAAAATGAAGAAGAAAAAAAAACTCGTTAGCAAAACCAATAAAATTACTAGTTTGTATCTGAACTAGGGTACAAATATTATATATTATTTGCTAGGAAGAAATTAGTCTTTTTAGTCAAACGTTAATTTGTTCTCGCCCATGGGCTATAATTCAGAGTGACTTGAAGATCTTTTTTTTTCTATTGTTACACATGCATAAATATAAATACATACAAAGTAGATTCCTCTGAACCTGTTTGAAAATAAAGCCTGTCTCTCCGGGCTCGGCAATCAATATGACCTCTGACCTAATTAAACGATAAAGAAGGTTTTATTTATGCCTTTCATAACAGCTGAAAGGTTTTTCGCGCCTGTGTTCCAGATTATTCGCTAAAATTAGGTCCAATCGATTTTACGGCCTCTTCTCTCTCGACTGGGTAAGTGTTTATCTTGAGCCTTATTTACCTTTGATAAGGACATGTGAGTGAAACCAACGGTTGTAAAAATTTTGCTTCGATGATTCCGAATGAAGAGTACAATTGGCACAGTCCCACTAATTACTATTTTTTCGAGCCAACATATAATATACCACATGATTACAGACGCCAGCCTATTTCGACAATCTCTCATCTTCGTAATATCCGCTTGACCTGAGTAGTTGTACGGTATCTTTTCTGTGGCAATATTTAATTCTTGGGTTCGCGTCCGGGCGCCATATTACTTAATCTGATATGCCGTTGTCAAAGTCGTTGAAGAATGTTGAGCAGTGAAGAATGACGAGTCGTTGTTGGGACGGGTCTTCTCTGGCGCTTGTTTGCCTTTACGGGCACTTAAAGGGAGCCCTAACATAAACCGACTGACTAACCACTCCGTCGCCACCCGGAGTTTTTGCCTTCAGCTTAACTGCATATAAATATACTCGGTGGTGTTCGGAACTAGACGATACGCCAACGCGTGTCTGAGTACATCAGAGGATATCTTGTTACATCGAGTGCTCACCACACATACGGCTGGAAATGACCACCAAACGAGCAAATATGCGACAAATTTATCGTTGCATAATTGAGTGGGATTTGGAACAAATACTGATTTCCGTCCAACACTTGAATGGATTGAAGTCATCATCAATAATCAGCAAAGCTCGATGCTTTACTACAACCATTATTGTTTTGAACTACCTACATCTCCCTGGCAAAAGTCGTGTATAGTTGTCAAATAAATGGTTAAGTTGTTTTGTTCACGAATTCTATCTAATTCTCGAAAGAAGTTGCGGAGATCACTTCAATCAAAATATTCCCTTACCGTTAAACTGGATTCTCCCGAAAACGACTGGTGTGGTGTTTATGATTTTTTGCGGGATGATGTTATGTTATTTTAATGATTCATAAGGTGAGCCCTATCACTTTTTAAACTTGTATAGACAATGAATGTATTATGTACATTATACCTTTGTAACAGTCGCAAATCACAGTGTCAAATTGTACTAATTATTGTGTAAACATTGTATAAAATGTAGCCAAGCTAAAGGACACATAACATTAGCCTATTGTAAATAGATTCATTTATACAGATTCTATATTGAATTCCATAATTTTTAAAAACGAAGGGATATGTAGGGGGAGGAAAAACCAAAAAGTTTTATGTTTACGCTTTTCTAGTTTTCTAGTAAAACTATGATTCTAGCGCACTCTTTGTTTTTAAAGAACTGGTAGAAAATTCGCTGATAAAATTGTCTTGACTTACTCCATGCTTGAGTCTGACAGAATAAAACGGACGATATAAAAGTCTGTCCTCACGCTTCATTTCCGAGACATTACTTTCCATTTTTCGAGAAAAAAAAATTAAATCGGTAAAAAAACTAAAACAATGAACGAACAACCAAATTTGAAATTTTCAAAAGGGTTGATAAATATTTGATTATTGTATGCGCTTTTTTGACTCGCTACTTTTAAGTGATGGATTACTGTATGCGCCGAATTAGTGGCCGCCGTACAACCTTGTTTCTTTTGTGAGAATATTTCTATAGTTTCTGACAATTAATAATATTTCAAAGGAAAAAAAAATAAAGAAAAATATTTTAGAGGGAAACGTATGGTGTCCCAGAATTAACGCAAGATTTGAATTTGCCGCCATTTGTGCAGTAAAGTGCAAGCAACCCTAAAAAAAAAAACAATTTGACAGCTGACAGTGTAGGGCTAGTAAAAATGGAGCGTTACACGATAGAGCAACGTGTCTTTACGAGTTTGGCGGCCGCAGTTCGAAAATTTCATACAAAATATGGTCGGAATAGTGTTTTGACTTCATCAACTGTGAAGAGATTAATTGAAAAATTTAGGGAGACTGGATCAGTTGGAGACACTAAACACACTGGTAGTCCAAAAACAAGCCGTTTAAATGTCAATATCGAAGCAGTGCGTGACAGTGTTGTTTAAAATCCAGGAACATCAATTCGGCGTCATAAACACAGTTCTTTGTACCGAAATTGGATGATATTGATGTGGCCAATACGTGGTTTCAACAAGATGGTGTCACATGCCATACAGCCCATGAAACAATTCAAATACTGCATGAGACATTTCCAGGTCGGGTACTCTCTCGTTTCGGAGATCAGAATTGGCCCCCTAGATCGTGTGATTTAACACCTTTAGATTTCTTTTAATGGGGTCATTTGAAGTCAAAGGTGGATGTCGACAAGCTCACATCCACCCGAGCATTAAAACAGGAAATTCAACGCTGCATCAACGAAATTCAACCACATTTATGCCAAATGGTCATGGAAAATTTCGACAAAAGAGGGCGTATGTGCCAGCAAAGTCGTGGAGACCATTTGCCCGATGTGTTATTCCATAAATAACCCTATCCTATTTACTTTATAATTCGATAAAATAATAACAACAAAAATACTAAAAACTTCTGGGGCACCCTTTATAAATAGTCTGGGTTATTTCATATAGATATTGTACATGTGGGCTTCCGGTGTTAAAACACGCTCTCCCGTCCTGAATGGGTTCACACAAGGTCGTAAATAATGAATGAGAAATGATTTTTTTTTTAAATTATTGAATATGTTAAGAAATAATTTCTGTCGTCTCGCCATTCCGGGCGGTGTAGGTAATGACTTGATCAAAATTCGCCAAAATAATATTTCTTCTTATTTCAGAAGAACGGGTTATGAACACTTATACTACGTATGTTGTATCGCTATTACTTATGCAGGGGGTATGTATGTATTATTGTCGTTGATAGGGAAATTTACCCTCACTAGCGAAGTCGGTATACGCCTTGAGAGAAAGTTTTAATTTTTTTTTTTAAGGCAGTGGTAAACTCATGTTCTTGCATTCATATATATCAACAACAACTTTATTGTGATAAAATTACTATCTGCCTCATTGGGTAATAAGTAACTGTGATAAATGATCTCATTCAAACTATATTTACAATTTTCATTCATACAGTATTTTCATATATATCTAAATATATCAAGTCATCTGTAATAGTTCCTCGAACTGGAAGTTCGGATAGGTATGGATCTGGCTTGTTTTCAAAATTGCATCTGCTCCGTGACAACCGGATCTACAAAAAGCATTGTGCTAAAATAAATGTACGGTCAAAAAAGGGGGAGGCAGGGAAGAAAGGGCTTTAGAGGGATGACAACACTCAGTCCCTTGATGCATTTATACCAGGATATATCCCCTCCGCCAATAAACCATTTATATTGCCTGCCATAAAGTTATTGACCGACGTGCACTGAATAACCTGAATAGGCGAGGCGGCTTTCAGACGGCCTATAAATAATCGTTTATACTTGTTGATCCAAGGATCAGCCGTCCCGCCATTGTTATTTCTTTTTTTATTTATCAAATTTTTACCGTTTAACGTTTTCTACACCAATAATATAACAACCATTGCGTGTAATACCTTATGCAGAGGTAAGGTAAGTACCGATGAAATGTTTATGGCTGGTTGGTGCTTTTTCTTTCAAGTAGCTCCTCATTTATCCTCACGAGGCTGAGTCAACCGCGACCATACTCATCCCCCAGAGAAAACATCCTTGGGCGTACTTGGGGCCCTACACAGGTCTTCGCACTTATGAGTCAACGTGCTAAACACTAGGCTTTGACACGATAACCAAAATGACCGAAAAAAATTAATTTGGTTTGTTAAATCAAGTCGATTACTGAGAGTTGCTTTAAAATAAAATGTAAATTACTTAAACATTCAATAATAAAAACCTATCGGAATCGACTCGGGCGATGTTGTAAACGCCATTTCTCTCATATAAAACTGGGTCTCAAAACTTCATGTTTTGGCAATAACTTTTTGCGTTTTTATTGCAACTTTTACCACTTATCAGTCTGTCTTTTTGAAACAGTTTCTTAGCTCAAAGAATTCTCGGTGAAACAAAATCTAGTTTTTTATGCGTTTTATTTTTTTTCGATTTAAATTTCAATGAAAAAATTCTTAAAAATTTATCAATTGTTTCGGTTTGACACATTGACTCCTAAATCATACATGCATACGACGGAGGGACGAACCTGTTTGAAAGTAAAGCCTCTAGCTAATACATAAGAAATGTAATGTTCAATTAGATTGTAATTTCATTGTTCGAATCAATATTAAAAAGGATGTATATTTATTTTTATAATTGATTACTGAACAAAAATTATTGTTCGGCTTACCGGGTTTGAGTCCCAATCTTTCCTTTAAATTTTGTCTTTACCTGTTGATTATTTTATTTATTTTTTATTATTAATAAGTGCAATAATATATACTATTGAATCATTCATGTTATATTCTTTGAAGCAATTATTAAATCAAATCCGTAATACCGTAACGGTTTGGAATTAGTTGGCCGAATACAAACAAGTCCTAATAAACAAATCAGCAACTTTGTATCTTTTCAAGATATGTGACCATTATGAGATTTGCGCATTGTTTCATTGGAGTTTTAAATTTGGTTATATTTCATGTTATATAACAGAATTACTTCTTAGTTTTGGAATAACAGAAATATTTGTAGAGGTTAAAATGGCCCTTTAGTTAATTAAGCTGTTCTCTAAAAGGTTAAACTTTTTTTTTAGGCATTAATCGTAATTCAAACACCTTCAAATATATTGTATCACAAAGAGTAAAACTTGCGTGAGTTATCTACCTATCAATACCCACCAAATACTATCAAATACCGATCAAAAAATCTAATTATCTAATTATTTCCAGCATCATAATTGTTTTAAAAATAAAATTGTCAAGCCCCTAAAGAAATAAGAATTTGACGAAGATTTTGTTTTTATTTCAATATCCGTTTAGGATGTTTTCCAAAATTGTTATATACATAAATAAAATTTAATGTGACCTAATGGGGTAATAACTGATAGAAATATAATATCTTAATGGATGTATTTGCCCCCCAATATAGGTTAAGAAGTGCACGCGAATCCTCTGATCGCCTTCTCAGGAGCCTGATGTCTACATACGTAGTTTGTCGAAACGTCTACTGCTAATAAGATTGTAATCTAAAATCTTTATATCATAAGCATGCCTCAAAAGCCCAACTGATTCACGTATTCACTGCTTCAGGGTAGTCCAACCAACTCAATAATCTACTATATAAAAAGGGTAGTAAGGGTAAGGGGGCGCCAAATCGTACTAACGGGCCGAGTGAAATGAATGAACTCAAAAGGTCAACTTTACTATCATGTTATTGGTCATCAAAACCCTTGTACATTTAATTACAACCCCTATGATATACTTAAATTACCACTAAACCGCGAATCAGTTCATACATATACGAGGTTTTCGATCAAAAAGTAACGAGAATTTTAGTTTATCTCAAAACATTTTTATTTATACATCTATAGCAATTTGTCCCCTTCAAAGTAAAGCCCCTCAGATATAATACACTTGTGCCAGCGCTTTCCAATCTTCGAAGCACTTTTCAAACTAACTTTTCGGTATAGCTCTTATCTCCTTCAGCGATTCTTCTTTTATCACATCAATGGTGTCAAAACGTCGTCCTTTCAAGGTTTTTTTCAACTTCGCGAATACGGTGGTTGAGGTAACACAACAGTGTTGTTTTTTGCTAAAAAATTAAGAACAACCAGTGAAGTGTGCGCGGGAGCGTTATCGTCAATGTCCAAGAATTGTTTTGAGGTGAAACGAGGAACAGGAGCTCTCTCTGTTGCCGCATCAGGACAGCCTTTCATAGCTCTTTGGTGGACCACTGATATGTAAATTGACAGCTAACTTTGAACTCCAAGTGATAGATATACCATTCATACAGATATACTATGTAAAGACATGGCCTTCACAGCCCAGACATCTCGGACACCCTTCGTGATGTGAATGCGGCCTCTGTGTTACTCCTTTAGTTGATAAGAGATTACGTTTTCGTAAATAAATTCAGGTGCTTTAGTTCTGATTTCTGCCCATGTTTGCCATGTACTCAATGCACGATGCATAGGTCGAAGCGAGTAACCTAATATATGCCTCAGTGCAAAGTGAGTTTTTTGTTCTTGTCTCACGGTCTCGGCTTTTCCATATCCGGGTTGCGACATATGGTGTATCTATTCTGTCAATCAGATGGACATTACAATTTTTAATCGCCTATTGTGTATACATAGATTATAGCCTTGTGGTTTTGCGCATTCAATGCCTTTTAAGAGCTTAGTTTGTCTATTCAAAACCACACAGACATGTTGTTATGTGTGGTAGTTTCATTTGATGACCCGGCGATGCTATAAATAAAAGCAGCTCTATGAAAAATAATACAGGGTCATTAATTAATTCTTGATAATAAAAGAATAAACATTTTCCTGTCATACTAAGCAAGATAACAAATTATTGTTCTTTACGTCCTAATTAATAAAAAAAAAACATTAGTTAGGAGTTTAATGGATTATTGTAATAATTACAGAAAATCATTAATGAAATCCTCTTTGCAGCCTTACCGAAAACCTTATAGGCCATTTGAAGGATTAGTTTTTAATTATTAATAGTTTTTATTAATTATTAATAATTAGTCAATATTTAGTCCATATTACTTAGGATATCCCAGATGGTGAAGCCCCCGTACTAGATATTGGGAAGTACCCGGGTTTGAGCCCCGATCTTGCCATTGATTTTTTCTTTGGCTCTTAACTATTAACAATTATAAATAGTAGAACGACCGATATCACTATAACATTTTCTCATATGTTTTAGAATTAGGTTGGCTTTAGACCTGCGGTTCCTAACGGAGGCAGTACCACCTTCTTTTCGAAGAAACCTTAGGCCCAAGGCAAATTCAGGGGGTGTTGAGTACCAAATACGTGCTCACAAGAATGCCTTGAAAAGTTTGATTTATGCCCATAATTGAGCGCATGTTTCAACAAATAGTTACCTTAATGTATTTTAAGCAAGAGCTAACCGTATTAAAAGTAGGTATTGGTACATGTATAGCTTTGTTCTTCTGGCTAGTGCATGAATGAACGAGTCGCGCAGTACAATGCGGGTCGATTAACAATGCCTTATATACACGTTCAGAGTATAGAATCTATGGAGTTGACCGATTCATTAAACACTACTATGAATACATCAAGTCCGTACGAGATTGTTTTAAAGTTCCTTCGGAACAAGTGTTAACCTAAAGCACTTAAAGAAAATTTTAGGATTTCCTTAACATGATCATTCAGATCGGGTATTGGGGCAGACTGAGTATAAATAGCAGAATCATCACTAAACGAGAGTTAGTGTCTGTTTTGAGAAGGGAGAGGGTGAGTATTTTTTTTTTCCAAAAGGGGGTGCTTTGCCAAAAAAGGTTGGGGACCAAAGTTTTTGAATTTCTATGGATTCATTCTAATTTCGGATGAAGAAAATACTTCTCGTTTGGCGAGACTCCTAATACCGGATAACAGACTATCTGGAGAGTAATTACATCTTTTTTCATCGAGTTTACCGAAAGGGGGGGGGCCGGTTTAATACGAACAGACGACGCTCCTATAAGCTGAAAGTAATCTGCCTGTAGCAGACTCCGGAGCGGAGGGTGCGGGACAAAGAGATCCATTCCTGCCTGTAAATGGAAGTGGCTCGTGTGACTGGCAGTTTCCGATCAACTCCAGAGGATGTACTTTGGAAGTTTGGTACCGCCTTAGGTTAGTCATCCAGGACTGAACGAATACCACACCAAAGGTGTTGATAACAAAGCAGCATACCAACATGAGTTAATTTATTTGTATTGAATCATTGGATTTATTTCTGGTTTATTTTATGGTTAATATTATTTGATGGTTCATGAATTCCAAACATAACTAGTAGATCCAATAATCAGGATGAAATATACTGTATATATAAATAATTACCTAATATAATAACAAGATATATAATAAATATATACTAGAAGTAGACTAGACGCTGTGTTTTTAAAAATCCTGAATTAATTATTCTAGAAAAAAACTACTTTGTATTCATGGCCAAATGTATTTAATTTTAATTGTTGTCTTGTCCTTTGATAGTCGGTTGAACAAAACATAAAAATTGTACGCAATTAAAATATTGACAAATAACTAATAATTTTAATGTTAACTCCTTTTTTATCTTTGAGATTTGCCTTAACGTCATTAATGTTATTCCAACGAGAAAATAATCTGAAAACAGACATCCCTACTCTGAAACAAAATCCAAAAAGTATTCCCAAATGTTTATAATTGTTTTTAGATTGGTCACAGTTTGGCGCTCAGACATCCTGATGTCTGCGTTAAACGGCCAAGTTAAAGTCCTGACCACGATTTTAACGACTTTATGTTATTACTATTATTAACTTTATTACTTGATTTCATGTTAGATGGAAATAATTTTAAAAAAAATAAAATCGTTTACCAATGTAAAAACCAGCGTAAACATTTGGAAAGACTTTAATAACTTCTTTTGAGCGCTTTTCATTTCGTATTGCGTCATTAATGCATTCTCAATCAAATAGTTTTTGTTCTGTGACATGAGAAACATCTAAAGGGGGATATATATTTTAAAAGTTATATTCGATTTTCTACTGTTTTATACTGTACTATTTGATTACATTTTAACCAAAATGTGTACAGCATTTTTTGAATATAGCTTTTCAGATCGATTGTACCTTAAGAATTTAATAAATACGGAATTTGTCTAAACAAACATCTTTTATTTAAGAACGAACATTGCTATTAAGGCCAGATTCGAGTCAAAGGTGAAAGATGTCCTCTACCAAGTTATGGATGAATGCTGTTTCATAATCTTCCTCTTAATTCGTGGTTATTGTATATTAAATGATAAAATATTTAATTTACTCGAAGGAGAAGTTCACAGCCACGATACACAAATATGTGTTATAATTAACAAATGTTGGTCTTAACATATTAAATTTTTCTCAGTCATTTGTTTGCTGATAAAAAGAAAACAAAAAAAAAACGTGTCATTTGCCAATTGTGCTGCCAGAGTAGCTGCAACAGATAAGTCAGGTCTTCTAAGAAACCTCAAATAGTTATAATCATGTATATGTTTTTTTTTTATTTTATTAACTAAGCCGTTAAAAAAATAAATTACCTGTTGAATAATGATTTCCCCAATTGCCGTTTATGGTTTAATAAATGAAGAAAGTCAGGTCTTGCGGAGCCTCTAATAGTTATCATTGTGTGTATGATTTTTTCTTGTGAATGTTTCCTTACGTGATAATAAAATATAAAATAATCATTTAAGTTCGAAATTATTTGTATCCGACGCACTTAACAGTTTTTTAAGGCAGTAGTTTAGATGTTAAAAAGATATATATTGCCCGTTGATGATTAATTTCCTGTTACCGTGGCAGAGTTATCTGTCTATATTAAGTGAAGTACGTTTGTTCAAACTACCGATAAGTTTTTTTATGATTTTTAAGATACTAACGTGGCGACTTGTCCCTCAGTCGTACATCTCGATATTGTTCTTTTTCATTGTGTGTCCTTAATTTCGCCCAACGCATGCAAACCTCGTAATAGCAAAAGTGCAGGTTTTCAGGATTTTTGGAATACGAATCGCTCCTTTTGTTGATTTGCTTCTTTCTAAGCCTGATATTATCACTTTTTAACATATTTTTAAATGTATGCCTAGATTTTTGATAAAATTCTCAAAAAAAAAAGTTGTTTGCATCTGTATTTACGATTATGACCCATTGTGACTGGTATTTCCGAAAATAAAAACCGAGTTATAGTTTATTTAAACAAAGTTTGGTTGCTGTAAAAAATAAATCTTTTTGTATTTTAGGTAGTAGGCTCCAGTTTCTTCCATTAATCCTTTTATTAAAATAACATCACAAGCACTGTGAAAGACATTACCTAATGTATATATTATATACTATTGCAATATATATATATTTTGACTAAACATAAATATCCACATCTAACAAAGTCGCCAATTCGGTATACATAAAAATAATTTAAAATAGACAATACCTATTACAGTCCTCATGATGCCTGAATATGCGAAACGTTGATTGTAGAAGATGTTAATACAAATATGAATGAGAGAAACTGAATTTCACTAGCTAAAACACAAAAATTTAACATGAATGTCTCTTTTGTAGTATTGATACTCCCGGGAGGGGGGGGGGGTATTTCTTTGATATCATCAGGGTAGGCAATACAAATTACTCGAGAAATTTCCCTACTTCCTGTTTAAGTGATTATTGTCAACAGGGCAGCTGTGGAAGTATATAGTGGCGAATCGGTCATGGCCATCAGGCCGACAGAGTGGAAAATGCGCTGCGATACGCAAACTGAGTGTTAACTGGATCGGGAGAGGGCAAAGCTCCATCTAGCGTCACTAGCCCCCAAGGGTGCTGGGCTGGAGATTGTCACCCCATTTCCTATGGGAGTGGTGTGCGGTGGTATTGCCCGAAATATACCCTCCCCTCTTGAATAGATCCTCCGGGAAATACTCTACCCTCGATGGCAGTGGATCTGGGATCCATCCCATAATTTGTGGACGATATCCCATCCTACCTGTTTTGGACTGTGCCTCTTGTTTGATAAAAGAAATACAGTACATAGAAATCATATAGTACACAAGCAAGTAAATTAATCTAGATAATTAAAAATAACAAAGCAAGCAATAGTTGACGGGTCTGAAGGTAGACATCCCAGCCGTGCGAGGGGATCACATTTCTGTATGTTTGTATGTTCTATTGCATATTATAATTTGAAAATTTGTTTGAAATATCTCAAAAATTCAAAGTTTCAGCATAAAAACAGTTTATCTTTCTACTGTCTGTTTTATAGTTATCCGGGAATCCCAAATTTTGTGGATTATGGATCATCATGCAATATCATCATTCTTTTGCATATAAAATCATTAATGCGAAAGCAATTCTTGGTGGTGTGACTAACTTTTATATAATTATTAACTAGATTCACATTAATAAGCGTATGACACATTACATAAATCTTGGACATAAATACACTGTGATACCAGCATGTGTAAGGAAACGATTCCTTCCATTTGTTCAGATCTGTTCGATTAACCGGAAAAAATTGGTTGTTCTTGGTCAGCCGCATTAAATTGTCAAGCTTTAATAAAAGATGGAAATATTTTGTACCAATAAAACATAAATTTTTTTTTATTATTTGGGATGATGGGTGCCTTTGGGCACCATTTGAAGGTAGTATGAAAAGGATATGGGGTGTGGGATGCCTAAAAGAGGCGGGTGGATTTGGGAAGGTAGTCTACCTATGGTGGAGCCTAGGGGTACTAGGCATTGGTTTGAAGTCGGCCAGGTAACACCTGGCCTCAGCCCCTGTAGGGGGCTGCACTGAGTCGGCCTGTCGGCCGGGGAATCGTCCTACCCTGAGCAGGTAGAAGGGGTATTCTTACTTCGGTAGTAGTGGAAGCAGTGGTTATTTTTTGTTTATTGTGGCGTATTAAAATATGGACACGGTGAATGATGTAATAAATTAACTAAAATTATTGATATTTTAGCTTGACACATTGTAACATTGTAATAAAATATGTTTGGTGACGATTTGGCGTTGTATAATTTCCTATTTCTATAATTTGTGGCTACTCTTAAAAATAGTTTGCGTACCATAGTATAGGGAAACTACCCTTACTTCCATTAGAGGTTTCATACCTGACTTATACCTAAATGTTAGGCGAGTTTGCTGATCCCAGGAACCACAGTTAGTTTATTTTCATAAGATAGGAATGCTCAGAAAGCGCCTTGGTGTCTTTTTCCAATTACAAAAACAATCTAAGCAGTTCGATGGATCGATCTAATGAAGCAAATTACTGAGAAAAAAACATGTTTTTTTTTTTGTTGTCTTTACGTCCCAGCTCCCTTTCATTATACAGATGTAGACTCTGGAAACAATTAGCCCCTATCATTCCACGTTTTCATCCTGGATCGACTTGGAAGTTCCACGATTGAAATCACATAGATTCATAGGTCACATTTCTTAATCGACTTTCACGGAATATTTTTCCTTCAGCATGTTGTCATATACGGAACCCTCATTCAATTTTTGTCCTTTGGTATTCTTCCCCTCCTCTTGTCTTATTTCCTCATTTATTGTTATATATTGTTAGAAAAACGCCCATATAAGCTATGTATTTCAGACCCTTTTCTAACGGATGAAATCTCATTGTACACTATATTTTGTTCTGCTGAACATCATTTGCTGCTAAATTTGAAATAATATACACACCGCCTATCAAGAACACAATAAGGTTTCTATTTAAACAGTATTGTAATTCTGCAATAATTATGTTTAGTTGTGGAGTTAACTGGAGACTAAAGCGGCAGTGGCCTCATGAACTGCCAAAATACGCGACAGTGGGAGTCCTGGCAATGGCCAGTTTCTCCAATCATGACCTGAGCTTCTGTGCTCTAGCGCTCTCAGCCTCCTCTGGCTCGTACCCGGTGACGCGGCGGCTGCCGGAGTTGCGTGGGGGACTTCCCAAGACTCCGCTTCATTTTTCGTTTGTGAGGGAGTTGACAACCATATGGATTTGGGAGGTCTCTGGGCTATTTGTAAAAACTGTATGAATGAGCGAGTGAAAGGAAATTGTAAATATGGTATAAATGAGAATTATTTATCTCAATTACAAAAATACAATACACCACTTCCATCGTCACGCAACTATACCTACCCCCCGTAACTTAAGAGAAATGTGCAGAAATAGGAAATAATAAGTCCACAATGCCACAAATAGAACAAGTACAGAAAGGAAAGTCTATCATAGGGAAAAAACCGACCAATTCAAGTAACCCCAATGAAATTATTATTGACTCTGGTATTTTCCTGAACGTGATATTATTTTGTAGTCAATAAAGAGCGTTCAAATACAACGAGCGGATCAGCTTTTGTCCTACCACATTTTATGAGATATACGGTCTGATTGCTCTCGGCGTTTAGACAGTGAAGAAGGGACGAAAGCAATCATGGTATAATGAACGCCCGCCCACTCGAACGGTCCATGAAATTGGAAGCGGAGCACCCGCCTATAAATCGGAATTAATGTCGGACGGGCCAAGTTCCATATGTTTGAGTTAGACCACACTGGAGAGCTGGGAGTCCCAGGGGCAGGGCGAACAATATACTCCACCCTCCAGCAATGGACCCCATAATCCAAGGATTATCATCTACTCCTTCTCACTCGTTATAATTTATAGCTGGGCGATGTGCCTTGTGGGGCTTGTGTTGGATTATACTTAGAAATTTATGTATTAATAATAATAATAATACCCCTGTCATCCTGGAACTATGTCCATCAAGAACAAACATTATCCAACATTAAGTGGGTTATTGGTTCGTGGTAAAATTTACGATGTACAGACAAAGTAAAAAATGAACTGAGAAAAGATATACTAAAAAATATACATATACACCACATTAAAATTTTTAAAATGAAGCGCTAAACCAAAACAATATGGTAGAAAAATAAAATATCTTTACTAAAATGACAAATTAATTCACTGTGGCTATTCAGACATAAATATCTAAATGCAAATATATTTATATTTAAACATTAAAAAAAATAAATTAGAAATTCCTCAAGTAGATTTGTACTCCTGCCATGATACTGATAATAGATGATAGTGTAACTTACATTATTTAATTGGAATGCTATAATATGGTTTCATCAATAACAAAGTACCCAGTTTCTCCAATCATGTCCTGAGTGTCTGTGGCTCTCGTGCTCTTGGCCAGCCTTTACTGGCTCGTATCCTGTGACGCGGCTGACGGAGGAGCCAAGACTCCGCTTGCATGCGAGGGAGGTGACAACCATGTGGATTTGGGAGGACTTTTGCCTGTTTGTAAATACTGTATGGATAAGCGAAGAATGAAAATTGTAAATATGGTATGAATGGGCACATTTGTCACAATTATCTATTTCCCAATGGACAGATTGTAATTTTATTACAATAACGTTGAATCCTTGATGAATTGCGATTTTATAAGAAGAAAAAAATCCGATTAAAGGAGTTTTTTCTATCCTCTATTATTTATTTATTATGATATTTATTAAGAGGCCGTATCGCCAAAAATCAGGACTAATAAGTGCAAAAAAAGTATTTCGGCTAGTTCAAACCCATTGTTTCAACATCACAGCGTGGAATTTCAATGTCATTGTTACTGACATTCTTTAGTGTCAAACGTTCTCTAGTAGAAATATTAAGCAATCATGCAATTGGTGATTGTTCTTACTGTTACAATAACGCGCAATCACTTTTAGGATAACCTAGTATAATTCTAAAACATTGACCTATTAAAGATTTTGATAAATTCGTTTCCAAAATTGATTGATAATAAATTTATAATCGGGTCTCTGTGCATGGTTTAGTGATGATATTTCACACTTCAAGTCCACACCGTGAACTCTATTTTTGGCAATGTGACCAACTTATGTTTCATTAGCTCTGCATGACATTGCTATCTTACATTAATAATGCTATCTTACTCAAAATAGACATGCTATCTTACTCAAAATAGCATATGATATAATAATCGATTCCTTTCACTTGCTCAATTTCAATCAGCTACATTAAATTGGCAAGCTTTAATAGAAGATATTTCATACCAATAAAACATAATTTCTGGTTTATTATAGCTTAGTGATTTATGTACAGTTGTAAATACACAAAGGCAGGAAGGTAGGATTATTTACAAGTTAACACAATTCCTAGCACTAAAGGGTATGGAGAGTTTCTTCTCCCCATTTTTTTTATTGCCGATTTCGAAAGGAGAGACCATACTTTCATTTGTGTACAGACGTCTTTCTGTACGTATGAATGTTCATAGTTAGCGTATCGAAAATAACGAACAAATAATCTTTAATTAGTAATAAAAAAAAATGGCGAGCCCACTAATCATTGAATCGACTGGTCTAATTATTTTTTTATTATTAATATTAATTAAAATTTGATATAAACCTTGCGAAAACATTGTTATCTTAAAACTAGGTAAGCCGACGGATCATCTTCACTTATTATTATTCTTTGTTATAAAGCCCAACAGCTCTAATAGTAGTCTAATTTGCCTTGAAATATTGTGAAATTCGTTTGAAATATTATCATGTATTTTTTCCTTTCTTTCTTCACCTTGGGGCTTGTCAATAAAGTCACTATTTTAAAAACATTTTTTTTATTGCAACCTAACTCCGCTGAACTTACAATTAACATTTTCGATCGGTAGAATTGGGTTTCTCCCGCATGCGGGCGCACTCAACCAATGTTCGTTGAAACCGGATGTCGTAAAATTAAGTACAAGTATGCTTAAATTAAGAGGTCTTTCACGCCATCCGTCGGCTGATCTGTTCGACCGATAGTATTTAAGATGTGGAGGCGTCGATTAAGAGTTACCGTTGTAGCAACTGTATGACTCGCTCTGAAATGTCAAGGTGGTCAAGCTTAAAAGTAATGTCAATGCTTCCAAACTGTGGATGATCAGCCTCAGTTCGTGGCTTATGCTGACAAGTATCCCCTAAATTATGCTATTCCAGACATGTAATAAGCCAAGTGCTAGCTGGAGACCCAGCTCTGGGCGACTGGCCACAATGGTGATGGTAAAATGTCAGGATTAGAGTAACTTCAATTTTGGACAAGTGGGATAAGGTTAGGGAAATGGTTTAGTTTTAATATAGCATGGGGGGAATCTTGTCCTTCAGAGGAGCTTTATCCTCACCTGTTTTTAATGATTTCCTCTCCACTGCCATATTAAAGACAATCAATGGTAAGAAAATTACAAGCACAATGAAAAAAACGTGGTAAAAAAATTGTCACGTGAGTAGTCTACATTACTAATTTCAATGAAAATCAAGCGGTCATTATGGCAATTGTGGTTGTCATTTTGTCAATGAATCCTCTTGTTGGTTGTTATTGGGATTTGATTGCTTCATTCGTCTGCTTCAAATCAAAAAATTGAACAAATATCTAAAATATTTACTATTTTTAAAAACAATAGTAAAACACCATGGATTTTTACCTATAAACGACTACCCGCCAAAACTGTACCTTCCTTCGTATCTGAATAACTCTTTGATCAAATTTGCATTTGATTTTACTATTTATTTTTATAATTATTTTCGAGACCTCATTTGCTTTTAACAGCATTATAGTTTATGTATTTAATAGTTAAGATATATTAGAAAGGCGTTAATACTAGTTCGTAACTTAATAGTTGGTTAATTAGAAAAAAACATTTGAATCTGGGAACTTCTGATTTTTGTTACTGTAATGTCTCTTTAACCATTAATTATTAAAACCTACACTAATTAAAACCTAGGACTTCATGCATCATCTGCATCTTATGAATAAAAGGCGCTTAAAGTTTGGTACTGTTCTATCATCTTCTTCTCAAAGGCTGGAGAAAATCTTCTTCTTTTGGCTGTAGTGGCCGGAAGAGTGTCCCGGACAGATGTGTTGATGTGTATACCGCCTGCTGTCCGAAACACTCGTTTATGCTCTTCAAACATGAGGACTACGCGCTTCCTTCTCCTCACGTTGATGTTAAGTCCTCAAGGAGTGTACAAATAAATCTCAATGCTCACATACAGGAGCTAGGTTTTATTTCGTAGCGAGCCCACATATCCACCTCAGTACTCCCTCCCACTCAACTTGTGTAGAAAGGACCCTTGAATCAGATTAAATATGAATAAATTGAAACATTGGCCTAGTTTCGCTTGCTTATATTGATCATAATTGAACGGGCCAGGCGAGTAAAGGTGCCATCTTCTAACTTACAGATCATAGTAAAGACTTGTTTGATGAGAAATTCAAGTAATTGAATAGATAAATGACCATAAGCGGTTACCTCAGTACTTTTAGTTCATCTTGATGTATAGATTGGGCAGAAATGACGACATTTGGTTGTACGCAAACCATTCTGTCTTATGTAAACAGTTTGTGCCAGTGCCATTTCTTTTACTGTTTTTCATTTTCATCGCCACATACCTGAAAATCTTATGTTCTTTCTTCTTTTTACGTTCTTTCAAAGAACACTCCATATTGTATTATTTTAAATGCGTTTCCAAGCATCATACACCGGGTTCCTATCTTAGTGTCCTTGTAGATTCCATATCATAGGTTCTCCCTCTTACAAATCCAAAAACTTTGTTGTAGATTCAATATTCCACTCCATTATGTACTACTTGAAGTTTCTTCTACAAACTCAAAAAGGTCGTGGGGTGCTCGGGTCGTACTGGCTTGTCATCTGCCGGATGCTCAAGCCTTTTATGTCAGAAACATTTGCCGACATTTCACGGGAAAGCAGGAGCCTTACCGGGAATCACCTAAATCCACGACGAATCTTTTCGATCCAACGGCGCGAGGTAAGACAAATTTCAGACATGGTTCGCCAAGTCACGCGTTGTTAGAAGAAAAGTACTTGGACGATGAATATCCTGCTTGCTTAGATTTTTAACGATCCTGTAATTTTCTGCAATTAATGTCATGTGTGATTCAAAGCATAACAAAGGGTTTTAGTTACGGCCGAGATCACGAGTTCATTGGCATTTTTAATGACTTTCTGTAATTATTGCCCAATTAAGCCCCAACGCTAACTACATAGTAGTAATCAGGACGAGATTGCCTATTTCAAAAAGGGCGGTAGTAAGAATCATAAGACAGAATAGAAACTCGGCTAATGTTGGAACTCAGAATATCAGAGGATCTTGTGTTACAATTATGTCTATACCCTTGATCGGTTATGAATACATCAAGCGATTTGAATTTTATAAAATAACAGGGTCGCATAAAATCTAAGCATGCAATATATTCAGCGTCTAAGTATTTCTCTTACTATGATCTGTAAATCTGTAAATAAAAAGCGGTTTGGGGTACTTTTTACTCGTCTGACTCGTCCATTGACGAATACAAGCAAAACTAATGTAGGTAAATTATGTACTACATATTTAATTTTATAGAAAAATGTAATAAATGTTTTTTTCTATTAGCATCTTGTTATTTTTTTAGTCGTTATTTATTTATATTTTTCCAAAATTAAAATTTATATGTAATTCAATGAAGCCTATCCCTGATAAAAATAAAAGTGATGATGTTAGCATTTGTTTTAGGCTGGATGCTTTGCATATGAGAATATGATTTTTTTTTTTATCAGTCAATATGAGAAAAAGATTTGTTTAATTTGAAATAGCTAGTGTTCATTAGAAAATTATGTAATTTCACAGGATTATATCGCTAGGAGAAAACTGAATAGTAAAAGCCAAATTTTACTGACTGGCAGTTTTAAATGTCAACTGCATTGTATTGCTTTTATAAATCGGTCAATGAAGCAAATTGAATTCCATTTCTACAATTTATTTTTATGAGGCATACCAGTTTTGGACGATTATCTTACATTGTTTTGCAGGTCCACTTTATTTTTTTAGTGGGGTATGTTGGAATTGAAATAAACTTTATTACGTAATGATTCTACTTCATAATATACAATGACCTAATTTAACACAAAACTTCCGTAGTTGCTGCCTGGAACCATCGCTCTTGTGAGTTGGAAAAAGTCTTGTGATTTAGACACAGGCTGGCAGAAGAACCCTACGAGTGACACACAGGGCTTTTCCCAATGTTAATTTAGATCTCCAACGCAGGCTAGACTGCAGTCAACAGTAATATCCGCCCCTGGACCTTTATCGTTGATGTTGCTCTGTTCTTCTCATTTCGGTAGGAGGATCCCCCTCCCCTCTTCCTTCCCTCCCTGGATCTATTGCCAGCAAATGACTGGCCTTCGCCGGCCTTGGTCGTTGCTGCATAATGGTCGTCACGAACACCTGTTCGTGACCTCGAGTCTTAATCATCACCGGTTTTTTTCTCTAATTTCATCTTAGACAACATCGTTGAGGAATTTGGATGCTTATACATGCATTGATGTCCATTTAAGGCACTCCTGTTTTATGCCCATGATGGGCTGCTACCGC
Source organism: Acanthosoma haemorrhoidale (assembly GCA_930367205.1). NCBI lineage: Eukaryota > Metazoa > Arthropoda > Insecta > Hemiptera > Acanthosomatidae > Acanthosoma > Acanthosoma haemorrhoidale. Next base: position 48,848,525 of record OV884015.1, on the reverse strand, counting down.
CGAAACTGTTATAAATCCTAATCCTCGACCTGTACTACTGTGAAGTTACACCTAATTTCAAGCCGCAGAACTAAGAAAATAACTGAGTTTCCTTAATAATGGACAGTTTTTATTGACCATTTGTTTAAAAATAAATCACAGTCTCTCCGGACAATTTTTTTTAATTTAGTAATACCTATCTCTACAATTAGCGAAAATTTCGTAAACCTAAGAAAGAGCGACTGCACAAGATCTATATTAGGAGGACCTGTTTGTAACTATAGCATTAGTAGCTGTGATTCACATATTTCTGTTACCTTATAATTTGTTATATTTACTTAGGATATTGAGCTTTATTACCTGGAATATTTGTACTAAACATTTCAATTGTTTTTTTGTTTGTTGATGTTTTATGTTACTTCACTTTTCAAATTTCATATTTATTGATTTTAACTCTCACAAGCCGAACAGTCCTTAATTTCGATATGACTGTTTTGCTTTTGTGTATGTTTTAACAATTTTTCCTGCCTTTAAAATGTAAGTTGCCGAAAGAGCTCGGCTTGTTTTTTTAAAATGGAATTATAGAGAGACGAAAGATATTTTGTTAATTCTTTATATGGATACGCCACATTCAACGAATGAGTGTAAATAAATTCCATTTTCTGTTATTATCTGGCGTGGAAGGAGCAATAGATGCAAACATGTTTTACAAATATAGTAAAGAAAAGCTCTTTCTTTTAGTCCCTATGGGAATGGTTCATCATTATTATTGGTCCTTGGCCTTCTCTGCCATCTTACCAAGTATCCAACCAAGGAAGCTTAGGGCGTCCCTGGTACGGGGTCTGTGCTATTCCTTTCCTCATCAATCATTTTCCTTGGAATTTCCAGCTGTGTCACCCTCGCAACATGGCCGGCCCTTCGAAATTCACCCATGTCAGATCCGTTTAAATAACGTATAACATTTTCCTTTTTAATAAATCGCCCATAATAATAATTGAATATCGTCTACGTTTATGATCCTTAACTCTTCACAACTCTGTTAATAGCCTTGGGAGTTGTAGTTCTTGACGAAAGTTAGGAGTGTTAAATGTCAAAACAAAGCTATTGAATTGAATATCTTTAGATTATGTGAATAACACCATATTTTGTTTTCCTACAAGTTATTTATTTATTTTTTACAGGCACTTTCAGCAGCCTATCTGCTTATCACAGTTGACACCGCTATCATTAACAACATTCTGAACACTTGAGAATGGCAGTGTAGGATGCTCAAAGCGCTCGTAGTCATTTTATTTTAAATTTTAGCTGTAAAATAATTAAAAAATGTCTAATGCTGACAACTCCCAAAAGGCTGCGAGGAATGGCTGTAGATTGACCAATTGTTGCTCTAGTAACCTATTTCCCATATTTAATGTTTTTTTTCATTTATTCCTCCCAATTATTAAACTTATTATTTATTAAGTATTTTTGAATAAATAATACCTGAGATTTAAAAAAAATAAATAAATGATCTGTTGTATTTTTACCTAAACAATCTTGTGCTTCAACGTTTGACAACATATCATTTCTATTTATTAGTTAATACTCTGAAGCATGTTTCACTGCAATAGGTAAAATTTTGTTTTAGCTTGGTTCATCACCACATTCCTGATAATTAAAAACATTTTTTTTTTCGTAGCACTTGAAAATGCCAGTGTGAGTTGCCGAAAGCGCTTGCGATAATTAATTCACTGTGGGTAGACAAAAAATGGCATAATTTATGCAATAAAAACCTATTTTAATCTCTGTGGGGAAACATTATCAAATAATTTATTGCTCTGTCGTAATTTATCTCCGCATCACTCATGCTGGTATCAATCTGTTTTTAATAATAATTACAAATCTTTATTACATTTTTTAAAAAGAATATATACATCGCATATCATGATATGCGTAGAACGTGGTGGCCTACCACCTATATACTATTCACTATTCACTATATTGATGAGCGGTTTAAGAACAAAATTTATAATATTGGAAAAACTAAAACTTAAAGAAACCAACTAAGTAAATTTGAACTTAAATACCTAGAAAGTGAATGATACATGAAAGAACAATACATTATCGATAATTTTAGCTTTCCTTGTTGGTTCCATTGTTATGGTGAAATAGGTTTGTTTTCTTCTGGAAGCAACGTTTGGATATAAAGTTAGCATAATTCTCTATACATCTAATTAGTGAAGTTAAGGCAATTGTCAAAAACAAATTTTGTTTCAGAGCACAATAATTGTTGGAACATTTCATTCCCCACGCATCTTTTTAATTGTAGTGTAGTAAGGGAGTTATTTATGATTGTGAGGCATTTATTTTGAATAAATTTGTTTTTTTATTTTTGTTGGTGAAGATACATACTGTACACCCATACTTCAAATTAACCTTTGTGCTCTTTCTAAATAAGTGTTTTTCTCTTGCATCTTGTTTTCATTCATTTGCAATCACATGAGACTAAAGAGTTGCTTGTTTTATTCGATGCCTTGAAAACCAATACATTATCACAAAAAAATAACTCAAAACATGAATCAGAAACTGGGTGGATCGAATTACTTTTAATTATTGATTTAAGTGCTCTCCCCCGAAAATGTTCTCTTTCGACATTTGGTGAATGCTGACAGAATGTGCTTAGCAGGGAAATATGCAGGGCAGTAGACAATGACCCCAGGCCAGGTCATTGTTCTCAATCACTTCATTAATCCTCCATTGCTGTTGTAATTAACGCTCCTTCTTCACACCGTATCCTAGAGTATCTCCTACCACTCAAACCCCATGTCGATAAGTTTTAAACGATATTCCAAATCCAGTGTAAGCATGTTGTCTCGCATCTAACGTCACAGGCGTCGGTGGTTTGTTCCTTAAATATGATGGACTTAATAAATGAGTCAAGATTACATGTCAAAGTAGCGAAAATATGCTTACACAAGCACTATAACAAAGCGATACAGTAACGCAACGTGGTGTGAAGAAACCGGCAAGCTTTAAATCGCCTCACCCTCGCTAAGGCAACAAATCATCAAACCGTCCTTGATTATTTCAGTCAGACTGATGAGACAGAAGAAGCTAAATTACATTGTACAATATTGGGGGTTTTTCCACCGATTAGTGCTAGCCAATTAACTTTAATGTGTAAATGGCTCGAGGCTAAAATGGACACAAGAGCTTCCTTAAAAATATAGCTAATGCCTGAAAAGCTGTTTTAGTTTTCTTATGTTGCACAAACAGAACCATCCTGCCGAAAAAAAAATTTAACTAAACTTTGAAGTACATAACATACCAAGCAACTGGTATGTCGATTGCACTAATTGCGGCCATGTTGGAACCAAGAGAACTCGCAGTGCTTATTTTCACCTTAGCAACAGGACACTGATCTTATTGTGGGTTTTGTTTTAACGCCATATTGCCAAGCAGCTTAGGTTAAAGGAGGGTGGTCTAGACTGGGTGGGTAGGAATGCCGAAAAATGGGTAATTGATTCCTTCATGAGCTCAATGTGTCAATGTTAAAATGTTTTCCTCTCACATTAAGGGTCCTAAGTATTCTAATATTCTCTTTTTATGGCGTTTAAAGTATCTGGACATTTCTCCTAATAGCTATTGCCTTGGCATCAAAATTCTTGTCTTCAATTTTGGTAAGAACATTTGACTGTTGATGACCGACTGGTGAAGTTGTGGGCCGCAACTTCCATAAATGAACGTCAGTTTTTCTTTTTCAAGATGATCTCTATTTTTTGCATAGTTTTGGGATGCAAGGTAAGTTCATACTATAGCTATTGTTCATTAATAGTTTTCTTTCTTTCATCGTTAATATCCGACGTATGATTATTTGTTACAAACTCCAAGTGGTGTTAGTGATTGCTAGATATAATCTAATTATGTTCTGTAATAGTCCTCTGCCGTGGGAACACTAGTTAATCTGTTAGTGATATTCAGTTTATTGGTTGCTCCAGCAGGCTTTTGGTTTACAATGAAGTGTTCTGTGGACGGACGAAAAATGAATTTCGTTTACAAATACTTCTGTATCGTAATGTTTGGCTATATTTTATTTATTTCATCTCTTGAAGGGAATACCCCTCTTAGAATCTTTTTTTTTTTAAATACCCCTTTGTTGTACTGTCATGGGTCTGTTACTGGTTCTCATTTCCTAGTGGACCCCCCGTGGTCAATATGATTATACCGCCACGGCCTGAGTACTTTCTAAACGAATTAGTGCTGGGTTGCTGCCTACACGAGGAACAAAGTTAATTGTACCGCCTCCTGTTCTGGCCCGCCCCCTACAGTCGGTGTCATTAGCAGTTCTTCTGGGGGTGGCAGCTTCGTAGCAACGTCCCTTCCTCTGTGCAACCAATAAGAGAACCCGAGAGGTGAATTTGTTTATAAGGCACTCAGCGTTTGATGTCTGTAGCAGCAAATAACACTTCATTGATTCATTTTCATTCGAAACGGTACCTACTTCTAAAGAAAGATTAGGACCTTGTAAGATGGTGTGATTCCTCAAAGAGTCCTTCCTTGTCTGTTAGTTGTAGGGACAATCCAACACCAGGTTGACAAGAGTCGCGTACATTACATGCTTGTTCTAACTTTTAGCGATTAGGATGGCAATGCTGTCCCAGCTGGGGACTGGCCATGTTTTTGTTTGACTTTGTTGTCAGTAGTACAGTATGGCTGACCTTGTTCAAGACATCGGGAATTTCTAGTAACCATTCTATTTCAACCAGACTAGAATTGTCTACTTTTTTCAATAATCTTGGATGAGGCAATAGCCTCTCTGAATTACAGAAGAAATGACAAGGGAGCGTCAGCCCCACTGCGTCATTCGTGCCTTTCGTGATCAATTTCTAAATTTATTTGCCATATTCGTTGATTTCCTTCATGATAGCTTCATTTATATGTATACCTAGACATTTTAGTTTCTGTTTTTTTTTTTCCATTCTTTTCCCCCCCGAAAGCAATGAAAATTAATTTTATCGGAAAAAAGTTTCTACAATTTCAAGGTCTACTACATTTGAATGTTGAATACGTTTGAATTCTTTTTGACCAATGTCCATATTCCTTGAAAGATAGCATATGTTGGAATTTTACGAAGAAAACCCTACACTTTGTATAATTATTATTTCAATGTATGGGGGAGTATCATATGTATATCCTTGTCGCAATGTTGATTTTGTTTAGCTTATAACACACATTTTATATTTTAAATAAAATATACTAAATAATGGCCACCTGCCTATTAAAAGATTGATCGGGTGTTTATAGGATAGAGTGTGAGGAATCCAATAAACCTTATGTCGCTAGAACCAATAGAAAATTATTTATTGGATGAAAAACAAGCCAGTTCTACCATCATCTACAGGAGGAAAGGTATCAGGATGCCTACCATAGAGTTGTCATGCTACACCATACAAATGATACAATATTAATCAGCAGCCTGGATAGCACATAAATTAAATTCCCTAACATCGGACAGTAGAAACAGAGAAGATGAAAAAGTGAATACACGTATGCTACCCCCCCCCCCCCCTCCCCTCATAAATACAGCCAGTCGTAAAGTGGTGCCATTAATTTTAACTGTTCTGCTTCATAAATAGAATTTTACACGTTTTAAATTTTGTAAACTTTATGTATTGTGTTTTTTATTTCTGTATCGAATTTTGTATAGCAGAATTGCTCAGTCGATGTTTTTTTTCCATATGACTTTTCATTTCAGTAACTGAAGATGACTGCTTAGAGCTGTTGAAAAAGTTATTGTTAAATAAATTTTATTGGGGAGAGACAGAGGAATTGTTATTTAATTTAAATTTGAAGTAAATGATAAAACCCAGATGAAGTTGTTGCCTCAATACATAATAAATACATGAAAGTTATGTATTGATGATCGAGCAGAGGATGATTTGCTATTGTTTGCTTGCAGGAATCCTGACTGAGATCCAGGCCTACTTCCAGCTGGGCGATGACGAGGGCGGCCTGCTCCAGACGGCGTTCGTCCTCAGCTACATGCTGTTCGCGCCTCTCTTCGGCTACCTCGGCGACCGCTACAGCCGCAGGTACATCATGGGCTTCGGGGTGTTCCTCTGGGGGATCACCACGCTCGTCGGATCCTTCATGAAAGTGAGTAATTGCTTTAGAATTAATGAATAGTTGGTCTATGGTTAAGTAGCCTGGTTATTTTCTTGAATTCATGTATTAAAAAATAAAAATAAATCCATGGTGCTACACCTTATGAAGACGTAGAGGGCCGACGCTCTCGGTAAGTGACACTAACAGTGGTACTTAGTGTGGTTAGCCCCTGGCTTGTTACCTCTCAGATCTAATTTTGGTTTCCTAAACGGAATTTGACAATGTCAATTATTATTTTATAGGTAGCTCAACTCTTCAGCTTGTTTAACTCATTTATTCTCTCTAGGCCGAGTAAACCCTGACCATCCCCCAAACAGTCCTTAAGGGCGCCAGTAGTCGAACGAGAGTTCCACAGTTATAAATCCCATGCTTTATCTTAAAATTTAACGAAACAGATCCGATTGTTTACACATATTTGAAATTAAACTTCTTGGTGTGAATATCTTTAAATTGTTTTTAGATTTATTGAATCAGTTTTTTTTACGATTGTCAACATTGACCAACATATATTACGTTGTACCGAGCTGGTTGTTGGATTAAATTTATGATTTGTCTTCCTACTAGAGTACATATTTCTATTAACTCATCAGCTGCCATTTTCAAGTGCTGATATCTCCTACACTGCCAGGGTCGAAATTGTTATTCCTGCTAATGTAGAGTAACAGGTAGGTATGTCATTGACCAGGTAGGGTATGTTATCAGCACTTAATGTCTCCTGATATCATTGTTGCCGAAAGCACTCGTTAATATAAATGTATATTAATAATTAATTGCCAGAGAAAAAATATACTGGCAGGATCGGGACTAGGACCCGTGACCTCTGTATCCTAGTACCAGGCGTTATAGATATAGAAGGAGGTACAGAGTTCTGCTAGTATATTTTTTATTTACCTGTTAATTATTAATAACTATAAATAATAGTGGGATCCATACCACAACAAAAATTTCTCATAGAAGCGTATTTTTTTCTAAAAATTTCAATTTCTGTCAGATAATGATGCTTGATCACAACATTTCATATGAAAGATAACTATAGGCTTTTTATGGAATAGGGCTGAATTAATGTGTGTAATGCTTGAGTGAAAGGGTATATATCTGACCTACTGAATTGCTTTCATTTTTCATGCCTTGAAAGTTTATACTGTGAAAATCTAGAAGGAAGGCACCCCTTATGGCCTAATGGCCTGGAAGATGTAATGAAAAGGAGAGTGAGGGTGACGGATGGCTGTAAAAACCAGCACCCCGGCTTATAATGGCTCTGACAGTCCATTTATAATAAAACATGAAATAAGAAGATGGTCCAAAAGAGCTTTTGGTATTTATAGTCCCATATGGGCCCCCCTTATTACTCTGTCTTCGGGAACTCTTTAAAATTTTATTTTTACAGCCTGGAACCCGCTGAAGAACATTTTTTTTTTATCCAATCTTATTTGGCAAGCCGTAATATAACACTGACATTTATAGTGCTTTAATTTTTATTTTATTTTTCATACTCACACTTAGCCGGATCATGGTTTTTAACTGAAGTGTGAGCAATACCTGTTACTAATATGGCTGATACTTTTAAATCTACTCAGATTTAGTAAATTATATTTGGTTAAGTATGTATAGTAACATAATAATACAATGAATCGTGCTCCAAAATAATTTCGTTTCTGTTTCTTTTAATCTTTCTATACACTTATTTTATTAATCCTATGTTTAAAAAAATTGACAATGTACAAAAAAAAAATTTTTCTTTGATTTCATGCTCAAACAAAACTAAATATTTATATACAATAATAATTTGAATCCACTAAAAACTGTATAAATTAAAATATCATGAGTTATCCTGAGGGTTAGGACAAACCTAATTCTGGAACCTTGCCAACCTGCCGACACTAGCTCTTTATATCCTTACCTTCTATATATAAGGAGGCGATCATGTCCTTACCCTGATACCATCCACTCCAACTTTGTCCTTTTTTCACTCTAAATCATACCTTACTCACTGGGGACCATTTTTCTTGGCCAAACCGGCCTCCAGCACTCGATTAATCACTTATCTGAAGTATACGTGAGCGTGCTTGAAAGCAAATTTGTCTCCCTGGGCTATGTACTGAAGCCATATAGTGGCATTATGGAGTTTGTGAAAGAGAGATTTGTCACTTAGCCTTTCCATTTTCAACACTTAAATAGACAGACAAAGCAGTTTAATAAACTTCTGATAACAGGTGTACCAGATTATACCCTCTGTTGATTGTAAAGTTTCCCTCCTTTTTTAAACGGCTTTAAAGCAAATTAATATTTGTAATCAAAATTATGAGTGGATTATTTGTTAAGATATCAGCTTTGGTTGTTGAAAGAAAGATAATACAAAATTTATTAGTGTCAACATTTAGACGTACTGTGTATCAGTAGTGGTTTGACATGTATTGCATCAGGGTAGCGAGAAAAAAAAAAAATTAAATGTTGCTCACAGTGTAACAAGAATACAAAAAGAACGAATGGTACATAAATAGTTTATGCAACAATATTTTTATGAAACAGCTGCTCAGTTAGAAATTAAGAAATCAGAACAATAGGCGCAACAGATATTAGTAAGTATAATGTAACAAAAATAAATAAGGGTCGAGCAGTTTGGGAAAGAATACAAATTCAAACTGTATATATCCATCACTGATGCTGGCTGGACTGGTTACTTACTCACTGGTTTTGCACAGTTAAAGGATGAATGATAAATGAAGAAATGTTCCATGTTATAAGTGGACTAATTATATTAATGATAATGACTTGGAAGTTGCACAGAGAGACAATAATATAATATAAAATGTTGTTAATAGAGGTGGAAGTTTATTTAAAGTTATGTATGATGGTTAGAGAATAAATGAGATTATATGTTTACTGCATATTTAAGAATAGACATGCAGATATTTTTCAGCTATGCAGCAATCATTGGCACTAATTACCTTGTATGTTACACTCCAACTGTATCTACCTCTTTTTGTATTCTTGTTAGTAAAAATTGTCACCCTATGTAAAACATTTAATTTTTTTTTCTTGTTACTAGACAGGACCTGATGTACACAAACATAATATATCACCCAGTAATAAACTTGATACAAATATAGCATCTTTATAGTAATTATTATATCTTTAAAGTGATATAGCAACAAATAATCCTGTCTAATCTAAATTCACGGGAAAATATAGACTCTCAGTTTAGTAACTAAAATTACTCCTATTTTATATATCATTACAATGTAGAGAAGTAGGTTGAACAACAAAAGAGCAATAAACAAACAGGTTTAAGATGGATGCTTTACAATACTTTATGGTCCATCTTGTAATTAGTCCAAGAAGAGCCTTGTTGGCACTCACACATTCAGTGCAGAATTTATTAAAAATAAAATCACTGTACCCTTTGGGATTTTATCATAGTTCCATAATTTACATCAAAACGTTATTACCTTAACAATTGCAGATTATCTTAACCCTTCCTTGTCTGTTTGACTGTAAACTTTGTATGTTATTTCACATATATTCTACATTAATGTTTGTTCAAGATGGTTATTATTTTTATATAAGATAAGTTTATAGTAGTTTAATGGAAATATTTGCTGTTCTAGGAAAAAAAATAAAAAAAAAACAATACTTGATAGTTGGTTTTATTTTTACAGAATTATTATTGGTTTTTGACGTTCCGAACGTTAGTGGGAATAGGAGAAGCGAGCTATTCCACTATAGCGCCCACCATTATCAGTGATCTCTTTATAGACGATATGCGATCGAAAATGCTGTCCTTGTTTTATTTTGCAATACCCGTTGGAAGGTATGTATAAAATTTGTAATAAATATTAGAAAATGTATTAAAAATTAAACAATTCATTATATGAATATTTTTTTTTTAGAAATGACATTTGATTTTTTTGAACAATTTAAAAATTTTAGTGATTTTTTAATTTTATTTATGTATAATTCTTGAAATTAGGCTTTATTTTGACAAACGATATAAATAATACAATTTTAGAGATTATAAATGATCTGTTGGTTTGTTGCTAGTGGTCTTGGTTACATTATTGGATCCGAGACAGCACATTTAGCCGGCGGCTGGCAGTGGGGCCTCCGAGTAACTCCGGTGCTAGCAGCAGTTGCTGTAGTCCTCATTCTGTTTGTCCTCGATGACCCTGTCAGAGGCTCTGTTGAAGGCATTACAGTTCACCGTCCTACAGCTTGGAAACAAGATATCTTATCTTTAATGAAAAAGTAAGTAAAAAAAGTAAATGTTATAACACTACAATGTTATTGTTTTTTTCACTTATATACCAAAGAGGAGTGCAGGGGAAAGTCTCGACCCGGCCACTGCCTGGGCGGGGGGGGGGGGGGAGAGAGAGAGAGAGAGAGAGAGAGAGAGAGAGAGAGAGAGAGAGAGAGAGAGAGAGTATGTATATATTTACTGATTCTTTAATATTTATTTGATTCTATAAATTAAATTAAAGATTACTTATTTTAATATGATTAATCTTTAATTAATTTACTTATTTATTTTTGTTTATTTTAGTAAAAGCTTTATGCTTTCTACTGGGGGATTCACATGCGTTGCTTTTGTAACCGGTGCCTTGGCATGGTGGGGTCCACATTACATCCTCCTTGGGTTGCATCTACAGCCTGGCAATGAGAATGATCAAATTACAAGGTATTATTTCATTTTATTTATGATGCAAGAAAAATTCATGCTTATTAACTAATTGAAAATCGAGCACTTTGATTTTTAGATTAAAGATCTATAAGTTTTTATCTATAGATTAAAGATGATATGATTAAAGTGCCAATAACATTGATTCATTATGACTGTGAATAAATTATTTTTTTAATTCAAGCTATACCTTTATAAATTCTGAGCTTTATATTGCTAGCATATTCACAATGCTATTTGCACACATTTATACTAATACTGTGTAGTTCATTTAATCACATATCTCATTCTGAGCAATTACTAACTACTTACTATCAGTGTGATATTGGAAAATTTATTGCAATAAGCTGTACCAAACTGTTATTATACATTTAAAAAAATATATAGTATATTAAAATGTGGTTATTAATAGTAAAATAGTTTTATTCCTGGAATTTTTCAGAGTACCTACATATGACACTTTTTTTTTGCAAATTTTAAAGCAAATTGAATGAGTTCCATTACATTTTTATTTTAGATGGTAGTAACATTCTTGAACCTTATGCAATTTATTTGGTGGCTTCAATGTTCCTTATAATTTATCAATTGAAATCTGAATAAAAGTGCCAATTTTGTTAAAAAGTTTTTATAATGAAAAATATAAAAATACCAGGTGACCACGATAAAAGGGCCTCTTCTCTTCCCTGTTAATTGTATTCTCAATAGCTTCCAACAAGTTGAGTGTACATTTGTTTAAAAATCAAAGTCAAGGGTAGAGTATTACACTTTATGGGTTTTATTAAACTTATTAAACTAACATACTTATTCTTATTTGATTCTTTCAAAACTGTTTTTGGAGGACAACATAATGGAGTGGGGGAGGAATTTAATTAACATTAATCTTTAAAAAAATTATCATTAGTTACACTTTAATTCATTAGATTACAAACCATTATTTAAAATCTATTCTATATCCTAATAAAGTCCGAGCATATATTAAATATTATCAATCAGGACTTCGAGATGTTCAATTTGATACCCTACTCGATATATAAGAAAAACTATTATATTGTTATTACTTTGTGTACTTAATTATAATTTATGGCATTCCTAATTTAAGCATATATATTTTTTTAATGCTCATAAGTTCTTTTTGTTTTGAATTGTATGTGAAATGAGCAGAGCTTATTATAAATGGAAATAAAGTCATATTGCAAACACATGCTTACTTTATGCTGTGTACTTCTGTAGCGTCTCCTTTATGTAATTATGTTTTATTCCTATCTTTTAAAATGTGCATGACAATATACCCTGTGAATGTTTTTTGTTTAACATTTGGTGTGAGGGACAAACTTAATTTCAGTATTCTAGGTAATATTAATTATTATTGAATATAATTGTGGGTTTTAAATATGCTTTACTATGATGTTGTGTCTTGTCTTTGCTAGTGTGTCGTTCAAATTTGGTCTGATAGCCATGTTTGCCGGCCTCATCGGTGTTCCTCTTGGCTCCATCCTCGCAACACGCCTTAGACCAACAATTCCGAGGATAGATCCCATCCTCTGCGCTGTTGGACTTCTCACCAGTGCACCTCTTATTTTTGCAGCCATTGTTTTATCCGATACAAACACTACTGTGACATATATACTTATTTTCTTTGGTGAACTGGCTCTTAATATAAACTGGGCAATAGTTGCTGACATACTTCTAGTAAGTAATATTCATACTAATCTGATAGTACATAAGTGAGTTTGCAATATTTAATCTTTATAATTGAGGCGGTGTATGGAAAAATTTCACATGAGCTTATATGTGCCCTCATTCAGGAGAACATCTTACAGCATATTTTAAAGATTGTGTATAAATTCAAAATCAATAACTCTAAAATTGAGCCTAATGGTAACACTAACAATTTTCTTTGTTTGTGAGCGTTCATTGATTCACAGTTAGGAGACTGTTTTTAATTTTAATTCTGTCTTTAAATCTTCATTAATTTTAGACTATGTTCGATCATTCTTCGTTCATTCCTGGGAGATCAAAGTCACAAGTACACTATTCAAAAATACATCATAATAGAATCTACATTTAATGTTGTGGTTGGTTGAATGATCCAAAATATATGCCAAGGCATATTTACCATTTGAAACGCTGAAAATTCAAAAATAAAAAGCTACATCTTTTAATATTGCTCCATGTAAAATTGAGGAAATTAGTAGAAAACAAATATATTCTAGAGGCTGTTTACAAATATATGTTGTTTACTGCTACTTCAACAACCAGGACTAGAACTACAAATTTTGGGGCCCCCTGCAAACCTTCACAAAAGGCCCCTCAAAATACTGGGGGTTTTGGGTGGAAATTTTTTAACTAAATGCTTAGGAATCACATTTTACACTATTCTGGCTCTTAAAATCTAGAGGAAAGTGTTGGAAAATTTTTTTATAGAAACAATTTTTTTTCTTTACTCCATTATGTCATATTAGACTTGAAGATTACTCAAAATCACTTTAACCTTTGAGTTTAAGAAGAAAACAATAAAACAATATATTGGTTGATAGAAATGTAGAGAGGTAATTTTAGACATTTTTATTCTTTATTGTTAACCTTGATTCAAAAAGGTAAAACAAAATAAACATTTAAGGTAATACATGTACCTAGTCCTGCCATAACTTCTGTTATAAGAAAAAAGTTGGAAAAATACATCACAGATTGAATTTTAACAATGAAATTTATTTATATATCATGCCTTACATATAAATGATTAAATTTAAATTAACTTATTCAAAATGGCCACCTCTGGACACAGGCTTGTAGTCTGCGGGGCCATTCGTATATTGCAGTAAGCAGTACTTCTAATGGAAAATTGTTAACTGCTTTCACCAGGGCATTTTTCAGGAGCTCCTAACTCTAGTGGTAAGCCATTAATTCTAGATGTGGCCAAAGTCGGAAATCCAGAGGGTTTAAATCTTCCTGAGGGCCAGTCTGAAGCGTTAATATAGTAAGGGATTCTCCTCCAACCACCGCTGAGTTGATCTAGCCTTGTGTCCAGGGGCTGAATTTTGCTGGAAAACCCAAAGAGAGTGTTGTTCAGGGGCTACAATACACGCTTTTGAAAATCTTCCTGGTAGTTTCTGGCTGAAGTTTTGTGGTACCATCAAAGTGTAACCGCACCAAACCATCACTGAGCTCGGATGGTGGCCTTGTTCCGTCCTTCCAATCTTCTCTTGGGCTTCCCGGGAGTTCTGGGCGTACACTATGTTATTCTGACGATTTAATTTTTTTTTAATATTAAAAAATTTTCTCGTCTTAAAACAATATCTTACGAAGACGACTATCGGTGTACTTTCATAGCAATTCCTCTTCTCTAATCATCTTAAGTGAAGCAGTGAGGTTTTGTCCTATCATTCTTCAATGATTCGGGAAATTAACCTTAATGAAATACTCATCTCTCTTGAAATTATTTTTTTGTTTTCATAGTGGATTTCTTTGACTATAACTGCTTTAATGGCATTTTTTGTTCTTACCTTAGGTGGTTGACCTGACCGGGGCCTGTCCTGTAAAGACTTAGTTGCAATGACGCAATTAGTTTTCCACCATACAAACCTTTGATTAATTCCTTGTGGGTCATGCTCGCGCCTCGGTTGGGCCCTTAATTAGTTTAGAATCAAAACCACATAATTATTGATTATTCTAAATGTTATTAGAATTTGCTAGTATATAATTTACTAAACTGTCTTCTGCTTCAATACCCCTATTGTAAAAATTCAGGGAAAATAAAATGGATAGAAAGTATTGTATAAAACAGTAGCGCATTCTCAGAATGGGCATGTTTTCCCTAATCCTTGGGGGCCCCCTTGGCAGGGGTTTTGCAGTTCCTAGATTCAGCCATGTAAACAACTCAAGGTAACTAAGGTAAAGAAAATAATAAATAAATAATTCTATCTAAAGCTAGAAATAATTATAGAAACTACTAGATAATTAAATATATTCTAAAAAAAATGGCAATGATCATTAATATCTTGGATGGATTCCTGTCATTTATTTACGACATACATCTTTATTGAGACTCATTTTTTCAAGTTTATAGCTATCCAAGAAGTGTAATTAATTTAGTTTTATGAAGTTGGTTTTCTAAAAAAGTTGTTCTCTTGAAAAAAAAGGCACATAAAACAATCTTTTACCTTTATAAGATATCAGGTATATTTTGTATTTAATGGTTTCTATTAAAGATGGGAACATAAGTTTTTATGCAATGTGATTTCATAATGGAAAAAAGTAGAAATATAAAATTTTTGAAAAACCTGTTTTAGTCTTATGTGTTCTTTTTCCACCGTAAGCCTCAGTTTCTTATTGAATAGTTGGCTTCTTACCTATTAAATTCTTATGAAGAAATGTAAATTAATGGGTTAGATGATATAAATGAATTAATTAATTATTATTTACGATGTTGTATGTTCTTTGAAATATAACTTAGCGAAAACATCACTACTTCAATAAAACCAATTTGCAGTGAGATTGTATTTGTTAAATCGTTGGAGTTACTTCTACTGGCCTTGGAAATTGTTTGCATATTTCCTATGGTTATTATGTTACCTCGTGGTTCAGTCAGAAAACATTAGATAAGAGATTTCATCTTCAGTTGGATACTAGTTTAATCTTAATGAAATATTCGATTGGGAAATGATAGTCATATTTTTTAATGCCTAAAGCCTTATTATGAAGTTCCAATAAAAGCTCTAAATCAGTGGTCTTCATCCTTTATGGCACACCAACTGTCCAGCTATTTAGTTCAACATAATGGAAAGATTTGTCACCAACATGTCATATAAAAAAGCTAGTTGATAATCGGATCAATTAAATATTAGATAAGAACTGAAATCTATGTAGAAAGGAAGTTTAAAAACAACTTTTCCAAAAAGTCAAAATTTCAAAGGTTGGCGGATCAGGTAAAATGGAAGTCTGTGCCAGTCTCAGATCACCTGTTTGTGTGGTGCTCAGTTTGTTCCTGGTTGGCAACTACTTACATCTTATTCCATTTATTTTAAATTATTAATAATACTTTTTTCAAATGCATATTTTATATATATATATATGCTAAAACGATTACGTGTTAAACATTTAAATAAAGGTGAGGTGGGTGGAACAGAAGAATTTATTGATTGGATTTTTCAATTTTCTTTACTCTATTTGTTATAAGCCTTGTCAATTTTTCATTTTTTAGATTCTCAACACTTAGCAATTGGTAGGAAACATGTTTTTTTTTAAACTGATTCCTGACTCCTTGCTATCATAATTTATGAAACAGCCTTCCCGATAGATGAGGCCAGGTTGCTTGGTGTTCTGTACTTCAATATTAGGTAACAATCTTGTGAAGCCAGAACAAAATATTTGGCTTCATAAGAGATAAATAACCGCAAGATGCAATGAGATATATTGCAAACTTGTCACATCTTTCTTTGTTGTTGCTGTTGTCCTTTGTCGTTTATGTGCTAGTAATGTGCAGTGTTAAATCAACTATATGCTTCAGGTGATTTCCCCAAGTTTTATGTATGATACTCATCAAACATTACAAGTAATTCTTTTTATAGTGTTTCATTAGTGTTCGGTTTGCTCACTATGTCTGCTGGAATGGTTGGAGTACCTTTGGGAACGGCTTGCTCGCAATTGTTGAGGCGCTATACAAAACGAGGTGACCCTGTTGTTTGTTCAGTCAGTATCTTTGTCGCTGCTGGCTGCTTGATATTTTTCTTCATATTTACTGAACTGATGATGTCTCACAAAGGAGTTTTAGCATATATAGTTATCAGTCTAGGCCTTATCGCCTTGAATATGAATTGGGGATTGGTCACTGATATAAGTATGGTAAGGAAGCAATTTTTCCTATGGTATTATTATAAATTAATGTTTCTTCTACAGATAGAATATATTTTTGGAATCAAGGATGTCTTATTATTTTATGTAGTATTTAATTTAATAGAAAAGGTTCCCAGCCTGCTACCTGAGCCACATCCAGCTCTCAAAGAGGTTTCATAAAAATGGTTTACTGCTTTACGATCATGAGAGATAGCACCAGTTTTGTTATTATATGATGAATGTTGTTGGAAGTGTTATATTAAGAAGGTGGTAAAAATAGTAAATGCATTTAACACGATTGCCACACTGTAGTTAACAAACGGGTAAACTCTAGATATTTACTGATACACATACTACAAATGGGAGAGACATGGCATGGGAAGCCATGTCCAAAACAGTTCCAAAGTAGCTAGACCAAAGGACTGGGCCCCCAGAGCAAGGCACATGCCCCCACCCGTGGAGGTCTACTTTTACAATAGTATTTCTATAATACAGAACAGAAGCAAATGGATCCAAGCGATAAAGTTTTGAAAAATAGTTTGGCAAAGTGGAGATTGTTAAGAATAATACCTTAGTACTTTCTTAATTAATGTATTGTTAATACAAGCTAGAAGAAGGCTTTTACTAGGATGTAGGGGCTACACTGAAATATTTGTCAAAATTGAGTTTTGGGACTCAAACCTCTTTGCTTCTAACAATTTCATTAATAAGCTATTTTTTTTTTTTTAATTTGAACTATTTTATGAAGATTGCATATTTAAACTTTCTTAAAAATACTCTTTTCTTTATCTAGGTTTAAACCTAACACTTCAATCATATATATTTTATGTTTGTTTTTCCTTTTACGAAAAATATAATTAGAATTTCTTTCTAGTTTGCTGCTGATAATGTACTTAATACAACCCTTATCTAAACAGTTTGGGAACCTATATAGATTGTTATAAGTAATTAATATGTACTAACAATGTTTATTCTATAATTTATGATATAATTTACATTCTTAGAAAATCACTATTATTTCTTAATATGATTTTTAACTTAAACGATTTAATTCTAACATTATTTAAACAGCTATGTTCAATATAGGTGCAAATATGTATTAATCTTATTTCATAATGAAAAAATTGGTATTGTTCACGAAGTTTAATCATTCTTTTTTTTCTAACAGTACGTAGTGACACCCACTAGGCGATCTACCGCAGAAGCTTTTCAGATATTGGTCTCACACGCTTTTGGTGATGCTGGGAGCCCTTATCTGATTGGGGTGGTATGTAACCATTACGAGTTGCTTAGATAGTTTTAGCAATTTTATTTTAATTATAAAACTTAATTAATCCTCAACAATCAATTTTTTATCAGCATAACTAAAATTATCGTTGCATCAAAAAAATTTATTTAAATATACCGGTTTGAAATTTAGAGAAATTCAAAATTGTAAAGTAATTAATAATCAGGAATCCAATTGTGTAGAGTCCTCTCCAGAGATTTCATGCCATTTATTTTATATCTACTTGTAAAATGAATAAAGAAATTTTGAGTAGTCTTTTTAATTCCTAATAATTTAACGCCAGATGTTATGTAAATGTGACTTTGGCTGTTAGGAGTTATTGATGGTCTTTAGATGTAAATATTGTTTAGGATGATTTTTATGTTATCAGAATATGATGCAGGTATACATTAAATATGGCAATAGATTTGTGAAAATATTATAAATATATATATATATATATATACATGTACCATAGTCTTTACATAAATCTTAAGCCGATTCCCAATCAAACATTCATTCATAACAAATTCTTTAGCTAACTATTAACTCGCTTTGTATGTTTGTTTTTTTAATTTCAATAACACCAGTCTTTATTTTGTTTAGTTGTCTGAAGTATTTAAACGGAGTTTAAGTGGGACCCCTACACTTGTAGCGCTGTATTCGATATCCTCTTCAACACTATCAGAAATCGATGTATCACCTGAGGTGCAGTTTAAAAGTTTTCAGTACGCTCTTTTCACAACATGTTTTGTAGAAGTTCTTGGAGGGTTTTTCTTCCTTTTAACAACTTTGTACATCACTGAAGATAGGGCTAAAGCTGAAGTTGATGTAGGAGGTAAGCATGTTTATAATTTGTTAATTTAATGAGCTCATTTTAAGGTACTGTTCTTTTACTCTCCCTTTAGTAGTTTCCTTGTGTTATTCGCATTGGATAACAAAAACAACAGCATTTTTATATGATCAAAAATTTAATCATTATAAATTCAATCGAAAAAATTCAAAATATAATCGTAAAAAAATTCATTTCCCTATGACTTGTTTCTGTAAGATTTTTAAGATTTCTCTAGTCACAACTTAGAATCTGTTTTATTTTTTATCATGTGGTTAAGAATCCATTGGATATACTAGCACCATAAAATAATATTTGGGAGCTTATTTAAAGAAATCACATAGGTGTGTTGTTCCAGCCAGCTTATGTTAATTAATGTTTCCTTTATTGGCAGGGTTTTTTATTTATTGAAAAGGTGACTTTCAGTGACCGAGAAGGTTTAAAATATAATATAATGATTTTGTTCAAAACTATCGGTATCACTTGATAAATATTTTAAAAACTCCCGTGGAGTTCCCAACTTTTCATGAACATAAATTTCACAAATACAATTTAGTTTGTATTTGATGCAAATAACAATAAAAAATAATCTTTGACATGCAAAATAATTAGGGAAGGGTTACTGATGCTTGGATCAATTTATTGTTGTTTACTTTCTGTAGAAGTTAGTTTTTTGGGAATAAGATGAATAGGAAAAGTCAATATTTAGGTGAATAGTTAATTTTTATGATTTAATCTGAGTTAGAGTTTTGTGTTAAAATAACTTAAAGATCACTCATCCGTTCACCAAGTAAAGCATAACATTTTAAAATTCAATAAAATGATTTTATTTGCATCATTATCAGTCACTTGGTTGCCAATTTAACATGGATTTATGATTATTAACACTATTATTTTTAATTAATTCGTTTAGGGATTGACAATCCTGGAGCACCGACGCATATGTATGCCGATGATCCAGCACTCAACTGCAGTGTAGCTAATCTGACAACATAGTTTCATTTTTAAATGATGTGTATAATGTAAATATATTTAACTAGTTTGTATTATATTACGAGTACTAATTGTATATATCTCTGTTGTACACAGCTGCCATTGTGTTCACAAATGGCTCATCCTTCCATTACCCATTTAAAAATGGTTTACAATCTTGGAAGATTGGTTATATATATATATATATGTAATTGCCTAATAATTAGGCCGCCCTCTACATTAACTGATTCCTTATAGCTAATTTAAT
Organism: Acanthosoma haemorrhoidale; assembly: GCA_930367205.1. Classification (NCBI taxonomy): domain Eukaryota; kingdom Metazoa; phylum Arthropoda; class Insecta; order Hemiptera; family Acanthosomatidae; genus Acanthosoma; species Acanthosoma haemorrhoidale. The sequence goes on along the minus strand of OV884015.1, from coordinate 48,828,556 downwards.
GGAATCATTTTTAAACATTTTTTTTTTACTATTGTGAATATGTGTATGTAAATATTTTTTGAAAACATATTTAAATAAGACTGTAAATTATGAATAGAAAGCCTTAATACAAACTGAATAAGTTAGTATAGTTTAAATTGCCAATTTAAAAGTGATGTAATTAAAATCTTGTATATTTCATTTTTTTTTTTTTTTTAATGACATGTTTTTACATTTTAAATAATATGCTTAATTTGAATACAATTAAAGGAAAAACAAAATAGATTATTAATTATTAATGTCATATCCTCTTCCTATTCCTTTCTTAAATGTTTGTTTGCACTATTTGTCATGTTTGCACTCTGAACATATGTGTGTGAATGTATTTTGTGGCTAGCCAGAAAGTTAGATTTAATAACAATATATTATTAAATGATTAATTAAAATAAGCCGAACTTCACCGGATGACCACTTCTTTTTTATATATATATATATAAGTCATGATATTTCATTTTATCACTAAGCCCATAATTTATGAATGTTGCCTTCAGTGATTGGAATTATCATTCTAACATATGAGTGTGGTTTTGAGACTGTTGTATTTTTTAGTTTTCTTATAATTATCACTGAAATAGAATAGAATGTATATAGTAGTAATTATTAAGTTTTTTTTTTTTCTAAAACCCAGAGCCAGGGCTCGAATATTTATTGTGTTATATTTAAAATAGAGTTAAATATTTATATGAATGGAACATGTTATTTAAATACAAATTCTATGAAAAAAAATAATGATGATTGATTCGTTTCCTATCCTCATTACTTTTTTGTTTTTTTACAATTGCATTGTATTTCAGTACAGCTACAGGCAGAAAGAACTACTTGATGCAAACATAATTTTAAATACTTGATGCAAAACAAATTCATGTCACTTTTATCTTTGTGTCCAGAGAGAAGAAATTTGCTTTCTGCAGGAGCCTTGTAAGCACTAGAAGATATTGTCATTTTTCAACGCAGGTAAAGTACACTATTAAATTTAAAAAAATTGATTAATCACTTTTGTTTTTGGTCCCAATAAACCCTTCAATATTGTTTCTTTGCTGGTTATCTTTTCATCGAAATCATTATAATAATAAAACTAAGTTACTACTTTCAAACAATATAAGTAGTTTAACATGCAATAGTGATTTACTGCTAGTACACCTTTCAATGTTGGGAAAAACTAGCAAAACCCAACTAAATAAAAAAATAATGAGTAAATTAAGATAAAGAAGATAGATTTGAAGGATAAAATAACAAATAATGTATTAATAATTATTTTTTTGGAAAAGTTTTGAAGGAATAAAGTAAAATAATTAAGATTGATACTAATTTACTTGATTTAGTTTGAATCATTGCACCATTCTAAAGAATATGTTTTGTTATCTTGTTGATGGTGTATTGTTTGGATGTAAATTTAGTGTAATTTACTCTTTCTTATTAATTAATTCTCAGGCATTTATTTTGTACAATTTTTTTCTTCCATTCTGGACAAAATTAAGTTTTTTTCTGAAGGATGAGTCTAATTTATATATTCCTATGTGTTTTTTTCAGTTTTTGTTTTTACATGCTAAGAAAAGTTAATTTTTAATGTAGGTATTCCTATGTATCATATAGTGTTTGAGACTGGAAATCTAATTTTTATATTACAAGGAATACGGGAACTCCTTTTGATGAATATTATGACTTTTGTTTTTGCAATAATCTAATGTCACAATCAAGTACTTAAAAGCTAATGTATTTGAAAAAAAATCATAATCATTGGACTAAGTGTGGGTGGGATGAGGTTATAAGTACATCCTCTACCATGCAGTACCTAAATCCTTCTGCTAGGATTTGTGGACTGAACAGTTATATAAGAATAGGTCGAGTTTGATCAAGGAAAATAACAACCCTTTCACTTATACAATTGTTTTATACAAGGTGTATTGCCATTTGTGCGATGTTGAATTAAATTAATAATTGATTTCATGTTTTGAAAATGATTAAGTTGAGAATAAGAATACATTTATCTAGTACCTTAGCCATTTGGGCTTTAGAGATTCAACTTATTTTTTCAGTTTTATATTCTATATATTCAGTAGAATTTTTGATTGCAAAAACTTCGTTTTTTACACTCTTAATTGTAGGGCAGAAAATTATATCTTACATTTTTATTATAGTTTGTCTGGTGTGGTATGATTATTCCTATGAACATAAACTGATTTGATAGGTAGGATTATAGTAGTGTCTTTATTTCTCGATATAGTTTGAAAGGTTAGTTCAGGAGGCAAAGGAGTAGTCTGTTAATACCTTGACTTTGGTTTAACCCTCTTCTCCAAAACCATTTCTAGTTAAGGAAACAGATTTAGTAGGAATAGGCCAACCAGAAAATTAGAGGAGGGCTGAAACAGCCACAGACTATTTCTTGACCATAAAGGTTAAAATAAGATCATTTTCTTTGCACTACATTAAAAAAAACAGCCCTTTGACCAATAGGAATTGAAGGGTTTGCTGCAAAAAGGAGGTAGCTCCATCCCATAGCTGTTGGGAGTTAGAAACACTTTCTTGTGTACAAAAAAAACCTCTTTTATTTGGCACAAAAAGGATGCATCTCTAATCGTAATATGTAAACACCATAATTGAAAGTAAGCAACAACAATATTTTTACATAACTTAAAATTTGAATTTTTTAAACGTTTTGTTTGGTTTCCCAACAAATGGAAAAATTGGAGCTACCACCTTTTTGCAGCAAACCCTTCAATTAAAAACTTAGTAGGAATTAATTCAAGTTGTTTATTTGTGATGTTTTCAGTTGAAATCCAACTTGGGCTGGAATTAAATCATTTTTTTTTTCAAAAAAAAAATAACATTCCTAATAGCCCCAATATACCTATACCTTGAATATCTAATATATAAACTAGAAAAGTTTATAAGCTGCTCAAAAATGAATAAGGATCTTTGCAACATCAAACTGTTTTCATTATTTTGAGAGATAATTCTTTTATCTTATTTTGAGCTCTAAACTGCCCAACCAAAGCAGCTAACTTGAATCATATAAATGTCATTGAACTTCTGTTGAGAACATGAAAAATTCTTTTACCTATTCTTTGATGGGACCATGGTTTAGTAAAACAGGCCCTTTCCCTAATCCATTCCTTTTTTAACAAATCAGAACTTTATTGTGAAATAATTACAATCTGCCTTTTATAAGGCAATAATAATACAGATAAATGATCTCATTCATACCATACCATTCCTTTTTAAAAATTAAATCAAGGTTGCTGAATAGTACATTGTTTTGTAGTTGATTTCCTTCGGTGGCTGTTACTTATTATGCAAGATCTGCTTTCTCATTCCTGGTAAACTATTTTGGCTGACTCATGGAAACACAACTTCTTTCATTTTTATTTGAATAACAAAATAAAGTTAGGTTATTTCCTTGAATATATATTATCCTTAACAACTGTAGTCTCTTTAATACAATTAAGCTACCAGTTAATATAAGGAAATTATTGTATTCTGATTGTAATACATATTTTAGCTCTTGAATTATTACAAGTAACTCTGGTAATTAGAATTGATATATTTTGTCCATTTTAATAACTGAGGTTAACATTTAACTTGTCGAAAGTACTAGTGCTGTAATAAAAATACTGTGGACAGACAACTTTTAACTAAAAAAAAAAATGATGAACACATTCATGCCAAAGAAAAATTTTAATTCTATATATTTCTGGGGAATTATGAAGAAGAAACTATATTATTTTAAATCCGACTGTAGAATTGTACCAATGATTTGGGCATTTTCAGTGCAAATATTTTATTGATAAACCTTGAGGGAATGATTGATTTTAATGTCAACAACTGTTTTAAATTATTTCTTTAAAATTTTGGATGGGTTTATGTTTGTGTTAAATTTTTGGACGGGTAAAAAACTACCACAAAATATAAGACATTTTCTAATATTTGAAGTACTAGTTCAAATTATTGCTTTGCAATAATTTTTTAATGATAGTTGAATTCTTTTTAATATTAAAAGATTGTTAAAGTAAGTACTCCTAATGTATATTGTAGAAGCTATAATTAAATAAAGATGTTTAACCCTTCTGAATTGGAGGAAAAAATTGAAAACTTTTATATTAATAAAGATAGTATAGGTAGTGTTAGGAAACATGACATCCAAAGGGCATCTATTGTTGAGGAAAATGTCTGTAGTTTTAATGAAGAGAAACTATAGTGACATCACTAAGGTTAATTGGAGAGTAAAGAGACCCTATTCAGCATAATCAGTTACAAAGTCTATTTGTAAAGAAGACATTTGTTTGTAAAGATTATTAAGTTTAATTTATTTTAGTTACCATTGGTAGTAAACTATAAATGTCAAAGAAGAAAATCTCATAAGCTCCTAATAAAATCAGGTAGTAAAAAAAACACATTCTTGTGTTATTGATAAATGTGTTAAGACAAGCTATTACGTTTTATAAGTTTATTTTGGAAAGTTTTATATAGGTCATTAGTTTAATATTTTTTAAAACTAATTAGCATGATAAGATTTGTAATTGTTTTACTTTGATGCCTAATTTTATTTGTGGTTAAAAAAAAAGGATCAAACAATGCGATACATACTTATAGAAAATATTATAAAATTACATTCTGTATCAGATTCCTCAAACAAATCATTTGCTGAGGGCCCTTGTCTATGTTCTGCAATAACAGACATTATGTTGTACGTGTCAAAAAAAAATACATCAGGAAGTAAACAAGTAGGAGGAGCTAAAGTTTATGCTTCCTCAAAAGCTGTTTAAGATTGGAAGTTCTGATTTTTACTGCTATATAATAGTATTATAAACTACTGTTTTATTAATAGAAATAAGTAAATGGTGATTTTACTACATTTTCTCTAATAGGTTTCAGGTGAGGCAAAAGGGTTTTCTTGAAATTTGTTTGAAAGCCAAGTTTAACAAACCAGCTCTTTCCTATGGCACTTTTATTAGGTTTTCTTTTGGTGATTATTTTTATACAAAGTATTTTTATAACAAGTTTCCTATAGAGGTGAGTTTAGTGACAAATGAAATGAAGTCTTTATGGCAAAAGAAAGTTAGTAACTGCATCGCTATTCTCACACACAGGCAGAGATATTGTGTCATGTGTAGTTGTTAAAATAAGATGAGTCAATGGATATATACATATATTTCACTAATAAAAAAAGCAATGCTTAACAAATCCTCACACATCATTGATCATTGAAACCAAAAACTATATTTTTTAATTTTATCTTCATATACTACATACTGAAATAATCTAGATAGTGAACATTTTTAAATATAATCATACAGGAAATATAATTATGGAAATCTTTGTAATTAATGTGATCTAAAATAAAATAATAATTATGGGAGATACAGTTTACCCTTAATTAAATATTCTGAGTATTATAGAAATGAAACAAAATTTTATAGGCGAATAAAAAGATTTCTTTTGAGTGCATAAAACAATAAATTGTTACTTTCAAAGGCTGAGAATTGTGAAAATTCCAACGGAGGCTGGCTGCCTCATTTCTTAACCATTGTAAATATCGATTAATTGCTGAAAGCATTCGGGGGAATAAAACAAAATAATCTTGTGCGTAGACAAATCTTTCCACTCCTTCAAAACATTTAACCCAGAACTGGCAAGGCATCAGAAAAATACAACACAATGTTATTTTGGTTCTATCTGTATTAGAAAATAAATATATAAACAAATATTTTGATACTGTATAGATTGATACCAAACCAACATTATAACAAAATGATATCAGTCATTTTATTAAAATTATAACAAACAATGCTAAAACATTTTCAAAATAGTATTGAAACACAGAAGTAACTATTCATTTGATCTTTTCCATGTACGCCCTGGGTCAGATGATAGTGACCAGTCTTGCTTAGCCCAATAAGGACTAGTATGCATCTTAGGAAGTTTATGCAAGATTAAAGGCCAGTCATTTTCATAAGAATCTTTAAGTACAACTGCCATTAAGCCTAGAGCAAACCCGCCGTATAAACCAACTTTAAAACTTTTTCTCCAAGCTCCCCAAACCGCTGCAGCAGCTATACCTCCAATAGCATAGTTCACTTTACCATCTTTCTTTCTAAAATTAGCCGAACTACAAACAGCAGCAGAGAAAGCTGCACCAATACCGATTACCGGAAGAGTAATATAGGCGTACCTACCAAGGATAGGACCGATACCTTTAGGGTGAGAATATAGTAGAATATCAAGTGTTGATGCAGTAAGTCCAGCGAGTGTCCCATATTTGGTGATAATTCCCAATTTTGTTAAACAATCTTCACTATCTGGAGAATCAAAGTATCCGTAACTCTTCTTAATAGTATTTTCAGTCATGTTGAACTTTAAAAGCGGCTGCCTTCTTGAAAATAGTAATGAATCACTAAATTTAGAAGTGTTTCAGTACTTCATCCAAAATTTTTCAACTGAGAGGGTAACAGATAAAATAACCTTCCCAAGGAAAAAAATTGTTTCTCGCTATCATGAAAGCTTATCACTATGTGGAAAGCTATAACGAGTTATCAAGTGGATTTGGAAGAAATAGTTAAATAAGTTAATGAAAAAAACTCATGTCCATTCAAATTACATTGCAATGGTCTTAGCAAATCTTTATTTTAATTTTAATATTTTTGAAATTATTTTTGCGTCGCTGTAATAATGTGTCAAAAATCGTAACTTGCAAACATGACATGGAAATCTTAAAATTTAGTGAACTGGATCCAAAAGACGATGGCCCCGTTCCTAATGTAAAGTAGAGCCTCTCCCTTAGAGTACGGTAATGAGCCCGACTAATTAAGTTTCTCCAGACATTCCTGATATTCATTATACCATTTATTTAGTTCCTCATGTTGACTCAACATTGTTGAGACCATCTCTTGTACAGACTTCCATAAAGTGCTTCACAGTGAAGGGTTTAATGGTAGCTCCGATGCTACAGAGGCGATCTTTAGCCAGTGTTTAGAAATTACTTCTTTCATGTTTCCTCTGATTTGTATCTTCCATTATGCAAGATCCTCTTCATTGCTTTTTGGTTTATTTCATGTTTCTATGAAATGTTTATTAATTAATCAATTAAATTTAATGTTTCTATGGCTATTTCAATCGCCATTTACACATTAGCTTGCTAAGGATATACTTCTTCCGAGGAACTGAAGTTTTCTATTTGGCCATTCTGAACAAAGATGAGAAAGCCCCCAAAGTTCTCCTACTTCCTTACCAGCAGCGGCAAATCGTTTCCTTCCAAGCTATACTGGCTGATCGATCAGAGCATTCATTCTCTTGACTGTTCCAATATGGGATGGTAACCTTAGAAACGTTAGTGTAAGTAATTAATAATTAACAGCTAAAGAAAAATATAATAGCAGGATCGGGACTTGGTCCACTCACCATTATCTCTCACCCTGTATCTGTAAAGAGTACCAACTAAGCTAACACGAGAGTGCGGCCTTCTTTGACTAAATTCACAATTGGTGTCACAGTGTGTCCCTGCTGTCAGCTTCATGTCCACCGTGTGGGGGGTTTACATTAATTAACCTCGAGAGCTTAGTGAAAGACGTCAGTTTACCTTTTCTTTTGGGTGTTAGTTATTGACACTAGTTTGATTTATACCAAGACACAATTTTTTAATGTTACTGTGTGTCCTTTATTTTATTTTGCACTTTATTTTACTAACCAGGACAGTCCTTGATATTGAATAAGCGATAATCATACCAGAATTGTTTGGTAAACAATCTCGTTAGCTTACTTTGTCAAACTCAATATTATACCACACTAGTGTCTTCTAGTTGACTATTTTTATAACACAATAGCCAATGTGATACTGTTGGAAACTAATGACCGGAAGTACTCTTGTGGTGGTTGGAAGGACATCCCTATACTTGTGCTGGGCAACTTTGGGCCACTCAGTCGCTTACTGGATAAGATGGACCCTTCAAGTTATATGTGGCTAAACATTGTCATATTTTCTGCAAGTTTTTTTTTTTAATTTTGTTAATTGTTCTTGAGGTCTGGATTCGATTATTTTCGATACTGAATCCACCCAATTTAAATGATTATTTCATTATCAGATTAAACGATTAAAAATTAATAAATGAATGTTTTACTATTTTTAACTTTATTAAAAAATAAACATAATGATTGCAGTGTGAAGGGGATTAAAGCTAAAAAGTCAAACTATTGTTTGCGTCTAGCGCATTCTATTAGGATCGATATTAACTATTATAATCAGCTGTTTCCTGCCAGTCAGGGTCATCTTTGTTTAGTGTGTTTTAAAGTTCATTGGAGTTATTAGGTGAATTAATGTTTAACAGTATTTTAAAGAAACATTAAGGTAAAAGATAAGATTTATTCTTTAATTATGCAGTGTTTAAAAAATACTGTAAATTCTCTTGGTTTGATGCCCTTAATCAACTATTTCCTGGTTTTAATGAATCTTACATACTTATAACAATAATAATTATCCATGAAAGTTAATATTGATTATCAATAAGTTTTACGACATCATAAACGTACAATCTCTTTATGTGTGTTATGTCACTGGAGGAATAGTTTATGTAATAATGATACAGTATAGGAATGAAAAAAAAATAAAATCACTTTGTTTCTTTTTTATTTCTGTTTTAGATAAATGTAAATATGTACACCCTTAAAAAAGCTAGCCTTCGAATAGATGAGTCTTATTTAAAATGTAAAAATGGTTGTGACTACTACGGCAATGAAGAATGGGGTGGCTATTGCTCAAAGTGTCACTGGGAACGAAAAAAAGAAGCCAGATTAGAAGTTGTTGAAAGGTATACATACTTGTTAATCAGTATATGCAGTTATTAAGTTTGACATCCAAACGTCTCTAATGAAATTGTTTTCAGGGGATCTTCGAAAGAGAAGCAGCAGCAATCTCCTTTAGGCTTTGCAAAATTTGAAGAAAAAAAGCGCTATCAATCAGATAAGAAAGCGAAACTTTTAAAAGTATTTGCTAAGTCACCTAATTCAAAAGGTTTGTAAATTTCTCTTCAACTTTACAAAATAACCATTTACTTGATTAAATTAAACTTTTATTTTTGTTCCTAAAACAAAATTGTGTTATGAATTGTGCTAATTTTTAGAGAACATTTTTAAAAATAAATTAATTCATAGGTCTGTTAAATTCAATATGTGTTGAATGTGTTATTTGGTTCCATTAAACTTATCATTTCCTTATCATAATTGTAGCTCTGCATTATTAAGTAGCACCACACCCTGTGTACTTTATTCTATGTAATTATTTTACATACAGTAAGTAGTCTACTTTATTTATTTCAGACTGGGAGCCCATAGTTAGCCATCAATTTAGGTATGAGTGAGTTTTGTTGCGATATCGGCTATGGTTGATTGTAGAAAGCCGTTACATTTTTATTATATTAGTGATAGATTTTTTGACTTACTATAAATAATATATACATATGCCTGCATCTGCTAATAAGACAAGAAACTGAGAAGTTAAACATTGTGTGACAATTGTTATTAATAAGAAAACAAAAAGAGGTAGGCAAGTGTATTATAAGTAGTTTATACTATATACGTATATATGACTATATAATACATATATACATCCTTATGAAATAGTTGAACAGTTTGTACTTAAAGAATAAAAAGAATTTGTGAAATGAGTGTATAAATGTAACAAATGGATAAGATTGGGTATAAATAAAGGGCTAGATGTTTGTGAAAAAATTCTTATGCAAAATAAATTTGTCTGTAGGGTTACAGTATTTGAAAATGGACAGGTGTAAGAACACAATTGTGTTACTAGTTCAATAGAGAGGAATGAAAGAAAATGGCCACATATAATTTGGTGGTGGTAAATTAATTATTAATCAGAAAAGGTTATATCAATGATATTCAAGTATATGTTCCAAGCAAGATAATAGCAAACTAGAGTTATTTGTTAATGATTAAACTAAATGAAGTTACTTACTCAATGTAGCAATTGAACTCATTGAATTAGATTAGTGCAATTAAACAATATCATCAATCAAAGGCAATATTTCCAACAAATGATCTATCAATATCTTAATTTTTGTTATTGTTCTGGGGCCTGGAATATATAGAAAACAAGAATTTCTTTAAACCTAATATGTGGTGTATTATAGTAGGTAGGGTTCTGGTTGTTTATTTCTGATTTCTATGAAAACTTTCTAGCTTTCCTGCCCTACACTGTAGCACATAACAGTTTAAAACATAAGTTGCAAAGATTTTGTCTTTGTTCAAATTTTAATTTTTCATAATTTATTTCTAGTTTTTTAAAACTTTTTTTCTAGTTTTCCAGGCATTTTTTGACATCTAGAAGCATTTAGTTGTTACTTAGTGCCCCGGTGTTTCCCTCACTACTCTATTACTTAATCAAACCATGCCCACAAATCTAATTTTACCTAAACTCAAACCTGAGATTGTTCTCTACCATTTCTTTCCATAGCGCCCTCATTGGATGTCGACCAATGCTTCCTCCTTCTTAAATAATCAAACAAAACTAAAGAATTATTGTTCATCATCTATTTATGTGGCTTTCTAAATCTTTACAATATTATATATTTAAATATTACTTATGTTTTTATTAACCCAATATGTGTATCTATATTTTTTTATTCTGTTGACTTTAAGTAAATTGTAAATATTTTATTTTATTATTCAATAGCACCTCTGGAATTCCCCTAAAAAGGTTTTGGTGCAGGTACAATTAAATCAGTTCGGTAATTAAAAAATTACTGTTATTGACATTTGAATACACATACATCACCTGCAATAATTTTTTTTTATATAATAAAAAGTGTCTTTTTACAAGTGCATGAATTCCTAGGATATAAATAAGTTAATCCTATGTAATGATTTCTATTAATTAATTCTTTTTTTGACAACACTAAGCTTATTGATTAACATAAAGCCTCAATAAAGGTTTAGTTCAGTTATTTTTGTAAACAAAGAAACATGTTAGTTTTAAAAAACATCATTTTAAGTCATTAAAAAAAGTATGCCAGCTGAAGCAGGTTGAGAAATTATTCAAACTAAAGAGGAAGGTGTGCTTGACTAGTACACTAGACAGTGTTGGTTTGAAAAATTTTACAGAGGAGGTACATCCTTGGAAAAGATGAATGGCTCAGGAGCTTATCTGGCTGTATGGCTGGGCATGACAACATGAAAAAGAGCACCAACTTAAGCCACAGCAATTTACTAAGAGGATGGAAAATTGTGAAAATCTTTTTAAATAACCTTCTATTATGAGATATTACTGAAAGATTGTCACATAAATGAAAGTGGGTTTACTAGTGAACTCCTGGTAACCATGGCTAACGGATAGATTGCGGTCAAACAACTTTTCCACTTGCTGCAAGGAGGCAGCTTGAAAAAAACCCAAAATCAATGTTGGGCATTTGTTGAAACTATGAAGGAGATATTTTTCACAAGTGTGTTTATGATGGATTTTCTACTAACTGCACTTTACTGGGAACAGTTAAAAAGAATGTGTGTGAAATGGTCAGAGTTTTACCCACTTTTGGTAAACCATAAAAGAATTCTGCTGTAGCAAGATAATGCTTGGCCACACACTTTCTGTCAGTCCAACGAAACGTTGGAAGATATATATAGGATCGAACCCCAGCTTAAAAAAATGTTTGGTGTAAAAGTAATTTTTTTATACACCAATATAATAAAAAAAAACTATTGTGGGTGGTTTACGTGTGTTCAAACCTCAATCACTGAACTAATTTTAATTAGTATAGATTTTTATGTTTGGAACTAGTTAATTTATTAGGGCCACTGGTTTTCTTGTTTTAAAATGTTATAAATGTGTGTGCCAGTTATCTAGGTACAAACATTAAATGTAAAGAAAATTTTATTTACAGAACATTAAATATTATTTTAGAAAGAGGTAAACCCGAGGCATTTTTCGGACCAGAAACTGGTGAAGCAGAAGTGGTTCATGCGGAACATCAAGAACTTTTTTCTAAACTTGGCCCCAAAGTGGAAAATGACATCCATAAATGCATTAGAAGCTTTTATAAAAAACTGTTAAGTGATGCTGAAAACCCGCTGACATCTATTGACGAACTTTCAGAGCGAGCTCAAAACTTCTATCAAATTCTTACTGCTCGTCTTGATGAAGAAGCTACTTATCGAGGTAATTATATTAATCCTAAAATATGAGATTATATTAGTTACAAATGAGTGTATGGGCATTGGTCTAGGCTGATGAAGAGAGATGTTATATTTTCATCAATTTTATTGATAGATATTATGTATGCCTGCTTTAGATCCTGGTATGAGGTTGGTCGATGTAAGGGAGTTGTTAATTCGCTCACCTGAGAAATTACTATTTTGCTAACCCATCTACTTTGATATCTTACAACTTTAATTTATTTTATTTTATTAAATTTTCATATTATAACTACTATAATTATAAATAGGTTACTTTATTGTGCCATAGCTGACCTTCAGATGTTCCTGTCAAGCCAGTTACCTTCCATTAACCCTGTCTCTACTAGCTTCTCTTCTTCTATTTCCTTCAGACTTCCTTTTTAAATTGCCTTGACCACTTCTCTGCCAACATCCTTTTGCAATGACCATTCTTAACACTTCACTTAAAATTGTTATTACCTCTTGTATTTTAATTTTAGTCACAAATATAGGATCTAGTTTGCCTCTTAGATTTTCCCACAGCAGTAATCAAGTATATGTTTGACCCATGTAAACATGTCAATAAAATTGGCTGACATAATTCCCAGAATTAGAATTCCTGGTATCCAGTTTACAGTTTTCTGAATATAATATATAATTTCTACAAGGGATTGGCCAAAAAAAAAAAACAGTCATAATAAAAAGACAGTGGAGCACAATGGGTTATATTTTGAATATGAATTACATTTTATATTAGAGACACTTTTTGTACAAAAACTGTAATCGTTAATACCATATCTCAGGTCTTTTTAGGGTTCCTTAGTTTTTTCAATCCCAGAAACCCTTATGTTTTCATTCATGTGCCTAGTCTTTTAGTCACCTGTTCAAGCTGCTAAATCATAAACCAGCTCATTAATAAATTATTTAGCTATTAAAAATTAATTCTATCATTTTGAGTAGGGTATCTAATTAAAGATCTCAATCTTTTAGTTAATAATTTGTAATATGTATTCAAGCACTATAATGAGACAAAATCATTAAATCTTTCATCAAAAGTGCAACATCACATTTTTTTGGCATTTCTCTACTTGATGCTCAAGCTAGGCTAAAACTAAAAACTTCCTATGAAAAGTTTTGAAGCTTATTACTCGTAATCAAAAAATTAGATTAAGATAATTATGTTTTTATCATATTAAAAAAAGTTCATCTTGATGTCCTGATTAATAATATATATGTATTATGTGTTGGTGCATTAGTGGACTATTGCTAAAAATAGTCATTAAAACTTACAATAAATTTTTTTGCCAAAGAGTAACCTAACCCTAGATTGTGTGGTGAATTGCTCTTAAATTATTTTCTTCTAATGCTTTGTACTGTCTCCCTGACATTTCCAATCATTCTGGAAAGAGTTTTACTGTATGGGAAGGCTCTTTGGCATATTCCATGCCAAATGCTTTCCACTTATCCCACATCTACCTCTGACCTTTCACAACACTAATTATTTTAAATGTTGAGTGATTTATATCTGTTGTAACATAGACACATTTTTTTCAGGCGTAAGTAGTGAAGAAAAGGAACAGCTTATAGATTATGCAGAAAAATATGCTATGACATGCCTGTACAGAATATTATTTTGTCCCACTACAACAACTGATGAGGATAAAGATCTTTATATTCAGAAGAGGTATTGACCTGAAGAAATTTCTCCTTGTTTAATATTATTAACAAGCTAATAACCATCTGTGTTTTCTAGGATAAGGCAGTTGAATTGGGTTAGTGCTAAGCATTTAGATTGCGGCATAGATGAAACTAGCACTGAAGTACACGATTTAGTTTACAGTTCAATCACAGGTTGGTTTGTCATTTCAGCTTTTAGATTTTAGTTAATTTTCATTTTTACATATGAGGATTTCACTTTGTAGTACTACTAATCACTACATATCCATATTTCTTCTACCTAAGAGGTGAAGCATTTACAGTATTCAAATGAAAAAATATGGCTTGGTCTATTATAAAGATAAAAAATAAATTTCAAATAATTTAATTAAACTCATTTAAATGGTAATCATAATTGTTTATCATAATACTTCTTAGTTTTTTTTTAAGTTTTATTTTTTGAGGTTTAGTTAATTTTTTTTCAAAATCAGAAACCTTGTTTTTTCTTGTGTTTGTCTTTCCTGGCGTAAGCCCTTCTTTGACCCATAAGCATAAAATTTTATATCAAAGTTACATTTGATTACCTGACGATATGAAAAATATTTTCAACTTCTTAAAACAGTTGAAGTAAATAAGTAATGGTTATTAATTAATTCCTTGGTAAAAAAAAATATTTTCCCATCGTATTGAGTGGGGTATCAAATTAATGGTCTCTTTAACTTGATTAATGATATACAATTTTTGTTTTTTAAAAACAATAATTTAAATATTATTATATATTGTATAAATATCAATAAAATTTAACTAAAAAATTATCAAAAAATGTGCCAATTTTCTTGAAGAAAATTACTAAAAAGTGAACTCAAAGTGATCAATATGACCACTAGGTAAACCTAGCATTAATCATTATTATAGTAAGTTGATGAACACTACTAGTAGTGTTGGGGGGGGTGCAACAGGGTCAAATTGTTATCTGGGCTTAATGGAATAGGGGAAAATAGGAAAAATTCAGGAAATTGGAGAGTGACTTATTTATATTAAAATAACAAATGAAGTCCAAAATTTATTAACATAAACGTTTTTATGACTGCATTGAAATATGCAATACTTAAAGTAATTTATTTTGCTGTATTAAGGATATTCTATTCTATTTTACATTTTGGAGCAGCATTTGAATTTCTAAGGAAGCTTTCTCCATTAATGACTTCATTTCTATTCACTAGCCAAAAATTATCGAAATGCAAGCCTAGGCTAGCTCTTTTCAGAATGTCGTTAATCTCATAAAGCAAATAAAAATGTTCCCATTAATTTCTGTGTGAGCACACCTTTTAATAACTTAGGGTTAAGACTTGATTTTGACCCATGGAACAGGAGTTTTTTCTGGTTTTTATCCACTATAATTACCCAATCCCGTCTTTACATAAACTAAGTATTAATAATAGTAATTTAAATGCAATATAAGTTAAAATATTATGAAATCAATAATTACTAGTTGCAGATGTAATCCCACTGGTTGTATGATTGTTGGTTAAAGAATAAGATATTTTTATTTGATAAAGAAATTTTAATCTGATAAGAAGTATTGCCGGTTATGCCTTGTTAGATGTTAAACCTCTCGTTTTATATGTATGAACTCAAAAGATGATTTTAAACTTGGATTTAAATTAATATTTCAAATTGTTTCTATTTTGAAAAAAAAATTTACTGATAAATTATACTATACGTATGATTGTAGTAGATTATTTTCTTTTTACCTTACATTGATTCCATAATACAATCAAATAATTTTATTTATTTAATTGTTACTAGAATTGCTTGATATGGATTCTACAAAAGCACCTCAGGACAAGCTTGGCTGTGTTATGCGTTGCTGTCGGAAAATTCTACACTTAATGCAAAAATGTGTCGGTGGGCCCACATCAGCTGATGATTTCCTTCCAGCTTTGATATTTGTAGTTTTGAAAGCTAATCCTGCGCGATTGAAAAGCAATATAAATTATGTCACAAGGTTTTGTAATGCAAGTAAACTGATGTCCGGCGAAGGAGGTTATTACTTCACGAATTTGGTATGTAGGCCCGCATATATCTGCCAATTCTTTAAAATATTTTCATTTCATTACAAAGTAATCCGTAACATGAAATTCCATAGTTCAGATCAGATTAGATTAATTATTTGATTCCCAAGATCTTCAATTTAATGTAAAGGCTTCTTATTGTATTAAGGCTTTCTTAATTGTTAAGAGCTTCTGATCTTATCTATATTTTATATATATATATATATATATATTGACAGTATGTCATGAAAGACCATATGGTTTATGAAACTTTAGGGAGGCTAATAAAGTGTCATATAAAGCACATAGAGCAAATAAAAAAATTTAATCTGAAAAAAAAAATTGTTAATATTGGCAAACTGTGATATGTTGACAATATATTGAGAGAGTTGTTAATATATTATGAATAGGTCATTTAGCTATTTCTAATAAAATTTTTACTGTGACATATTTATAAACAAATACTTGACTCATGATTATCGTTGTTTATTGCAGTGCTGTGCAGTTTCATTCATAGAAAATTTGACCTATGAGTCTCTGAGTATGCCAGAAGATGAATTCAATCAGTATATGTCTGGAAAAATAATACCGTCGGGAACTTGGGAATCTGCACTCATTATGTGTGAAGTAAAGACAGTTCTGAATATGACTTAGTATTCATAGATGTTGACAATTCTTAATAATTAAAATTTTATTGTATTTTAGGGTATGCACTTAATTAATGAAAATATAACCATATTTGGTGATCTGAGGAAAAGACATGCTGCTATTATGTTAGAAATAGAAGCTTTAAAAGACGAAATGGTTAAATTTCAGGCAAGTGAAATGAATTATTCTTTGCATTTATGTGTTTATTTGAGCCTGTACATAGGTTTTTAAACAGAACATTAAAAATAAAAATTCCATGTCTCGACATCTTTGAATAGAAATCACGGTTACTTTGTTCAGAAACGGTTGTTGCAGAAGTTGGTAGATGACTCTGGGGTGCTTATTCTCAGCAAATATTCTTAGGGGGGAACCAAACTCTGGCCTTGGTTATTAGTTACCACTAACACTATGAAAGCAGCCTACATTATATTTACTTTGAACCAAAGCTGAAGGGAGAGCCTCTACCATTACGTGGATGTCTGTCTTGTTACTTTTTCTGCTTGCATCTTTCATGATAACGGCCTTAATCGATCTGAAATTTTGAAGCTAAACTCAGCAATCTGAATTATGCTATATGTTATGATTAATATATAATAACAGGCAGTATTAATGCAAAAAAAAAAATAATGAAAAAGTCAGTCCTGTTACTTTTATTTATCACACTAGCTTTTAAGATTTTAAAATTATAGTTCAGAAATTATTTTAGATTTTATGTCCTGATTTTTATTGGACATTGTTTTAGCTGTTTAAGTTTTTTTAAAAAGGTAACTTTTAATCACCAAGATGGTTTAACTCACATGCTTTGTCAATAATACCGAGTATTTAATTATACCTCTATTTGCTTTTTTTATGATTTGAAAGAAATATGATATTCTATGTTAATTTGTTGTATATTCTCATTTATATGAATTAATAATATATCAATTAATATATAGGATGAATTATTGGAAAGAGTTTCTGATTTACAACAAAATGTGCCCCTTGAGTTGAGGCCAATTAGAGAACCTATGGACATTGATGCTGAAGATCCTGCCATAGCTGATTTACCTCCACCATTAGCACCACAGGTAATTAAATTATAATGTATTATTTAAATTTTAATAATTTGAACACAAATTGAAAAAGGACAATATCATGATTTCTAAGTAGGAAAAACTTCAAATCCTACTTATTATAAGTCAAAAGTAATGCAAAGTATAAGTGACTGCCCTCATTGCGCTCATCAATCACCAATATTGCTTGCTACCAAACCGGCAAGTTTGGAGCAGCTGGGGCACTTCACCCACCAGTCAACCGCCGGGGGGGGGGTCTATCCTATCTCAATGGGTCATACTATTAACACTTCAATTCCCCAAAGAATGTGTGCACCAGGGAAAAAAAAACTTTTTGGGTGACGATTTTAGAGATAGGTATTCATTTAATAATCTTCAATTGGTTAAGTCTTAGAAGTCAGTTTTAAATTTAAAGTTTGAGCTCTTATGAATAATTTTTCTCTGGACTCCAAGTCACTGAAGCCCAAATCTTTTAGTAACCAAAAACTCTGGTCTGTTGCTTAAATTAAACCATTCAATCATTTAACTAGTAAAGTAACTAAACGCAGGGTGTTTTTCTTTCTTTAGAGACCAAAGGTCAAAAAAAAAAAAAAATGGTCTTTTTAATTTTTAGATATTTGTATCTAATAAATCATTATGGTTTTCTTTATGTATAGTAAGATAAATAATATTATTTTATGAATTTATAATTAAATCAATGATGCATCCTGCACCTCATTGAGTCTAAGGCCGATCGAGGCTGTCGGAATAAGTAGTTGGGCTGAAGAATTAATGAGTTGGCCCCATTATCTTAGGATTTCTTGGGTCTAGCCTCCTGAGGGTGGTGTAAGGTATTAGGATATAGTTAAAATAAACTCTGAGTAGATAGGTTCAATATGTAGACATGATTTATCTTTGATGTAAGAGGTTGAGAAATCATGGGCAGGGTTGTTAGGATCCTGAAGTAGATTTGTTATCACCTAGATCGTGAAGAGTACCTATTCACTGCCTACCCTTGAAAGAATGCTCATCAGGGTAGTATTTAGATGATATGATTTTGAAAACACTGATTCTATGCTATAGTCACTCTATTTTAACAGGCAAAGTATTTATTCTATTATCTTTAAGGGGTTATTTATGATAGTAATGATATTTCCTTTATTTTCAATAGATAGTTGAAGAAAGAGCGCAGCCAGTGAGGTCTCCTCCGTCTCCAAGGCAGGATAGCCCCGATTGGCAAATCCCCTCTTACCCGGACCAGGCCCTTGTAACTGTCAATTACGACATTGATTTGTCCGATCTCTCTGGGGGAGAAGCTAGTCAGGCTGACGATCAGCCGTTGCCTCTCCATTCTCTAGGTGAGCTTATACTCATGTTTATTAAATTTCATTGCTAACTAGGAAATTACTATATGTATTTGTGTTGTCTAAACTTAAATATGATTTCTGTACAATTTTGGAAACCAATTCCCAGGCTTTTGGAGTAAATTTTCTCTCATTAGGATTACTAGGCAATTCGATTGATAAAAACCAAACAGTATTTTTGTCACTTCTACTGTTCCTTCACTCCACTGTTCCACAGTTCCCCTTCATCTCGAGATTTTATCTGGAAGTTTTCTGGGAATTTGCAGTGTTTTGATAAATCTTGAGGAGCTATTTTTTAACTCTCCCCGATGAATTATTTTGTTAACCTTTTCACAAATATTTTTTTATGGCCATTGTTTAAAAAAAATATTTGTATTGCAAATTTAATAGACATTATTTCTTATGATTTATGTTGTAATAACTTTTTTCTGAAATAAATGATATCAGTTTAGTAGTGCCACAAATCCAAATCCTTTCACATGCTTTAGGATTGAAGACTAGGTGTTTTCGTGGCTCCTTTGGAGATAGTTTTTAATGTTATTAAAAATTGTAAGAATATAAACTGTAAGAAACATCCTCTAGTTTAATTTGTAAAATGACTATTTAAGGAGGAAAATGATCCAGAATAGTTAACCAATACCAATAGTTAAAACCCAGGAACATTACCTTAAAAATCATTTATCTTCGTCTCCTGCTGTTTTGCCTTAACTAAAATGTGTTGTTATTTATCTAACTATTGGTAAATACTTTGAAGATGCAATAGACAAATTAGAAATATAGTCTATGCCAAGGATGCCGGTGCCCAACTTTTTTATAACGTGTGCCACAACCACAACCAAGGGTTCCCCATATTGAGGCGTGCCACAACCAAGAGTTTCCTATATTGAGGCGTACTGTTCCCCACTGCACAACTGTACTGTACCCCCCCTCCCCTTTACCCTGCCATCTTCACAACAAATTATTTCTATATATTACAGTCGCTTGTTTTTAAAAATATTTTTTCCTCTTATGTACATTTTGAGAATAAACCTACATATTGAAAACAGTTATAATTATTATTTATACAATAAAAATGTATGTTAGGAGTAACCATGCACCAACCTTTTAATTTTCACTAACTCGAAGTTATTTCAGCTTTTCAGAAAACAGATATTATTGCAAATAGACTATTATTTCTTTTTTTTTGGTAGCAAAATATTAAAAAAATGTATAAGCTCAGTAAATATATTGGTTAAAAATATTAAAATAAATAAATAAAAAATTAATTTGAAAATAATTCATAAAATTAAGAATAAATAATTTAAAAACCTACTGGCTCTGGCTGGTGTGTGCCAATTCTGACCCCCCCCCCCCAGTGTGGCACATGTGCTTCTTGGATTGGGCACTCCTGGTCTAGGCTATTATTTAGCCCACAAAATGTTCCATTATATGCAACTAGAGCTAATGCATGTGGTTTATTAACATAATGCGATCGTTTGTAGACACGTCATCTGTGGCTTCGCTTGACTTGTTCAGAACTTCTCCTCCGCCGTCCAGTAGTTTCTCATTGCTTGATAGCGAACAGCCATCATCTAGCCTCCCTTCTCCACTTAAACCTGTCCAATCTTCTTCTTATCAGGTTAGTATTTTTATCAACTATAATTGTTTTTTTTTACTGTTTATTTTCACTTCCTACATCAATTTATTTATTGGTAAAGGGTTGCTACAGTACAGTAGAACAAACTAGGAATATTTATGTTCATCGTTATCGTATCTCAATGATTAATTGATCATTTAAAAAAATTTTAAATACTATTAAGATAATATGGAGTATGGGTTGTATAAATTTCAAGGTTATCATACTTCATGCAATATTTTACAGTCCGATGGATACCCATGAATTCCCTGATTTAGAGCTGTTTACTTCTGGCTGAAACCTTACAATTTTAGATGGAGTGTTATGAAGAAATAGTTTCTACAAGAAAATACCGAAACACCAAGATTTTTATGGAAGAAGTTTTTAGAAAAAAATCTATAGACAAATTTTTGTACAAACATTTTGAAATAGAACACATTTTCTCCTATATCTTGAGTTACTCGAGTTATCAACAAAAAATAACATCACAGCTACTGTATATTTAAACAGATAAATATAATCATATATTCAAAGATCACAGATAGTTTCAGCTTATTTTGTAACCTTTCAGAACTTGACATTAAAGGATAAATGAGGAGGAACAAAGTATAAAAAAACATTTTTTATTTATTTTGGGATTCCTTTCAGAATAATAATATTGAAAATATATTTGGGCTTGAGATCATGAAAGTAAACACTATACTTCTAGGTTAATTTGCTCAATCATTATAATAACCCATTTGGCTGAGTTGACAATGCCATAAGTGAGAAGATACTCCTGCAAGGAAGGTCTACGTCAGATTATCAGATTGTCAACACCTCTCAGTGTAAGTGTGATTGAAGATTCAAAAGCGGATGGGGCTTACCAAGCAAGTCAGTGTGTACTGGGCTGCCTGTAAAAAAATTAGCAGAAATGCCAAATCTAGTACAGGAAAAAAATCAATCATTCTAAGATAATTAAAAAATATAAAAAAAAAAATGAGAGATATTTAAAAAAGATTGAAGCACTGGCAATAGATAGGATAGGGCTGAAAAGGAGATAATTAAACATGGTAAGGTTCTGTGCATATGGGTTGGCGAGAGGTATGCAACTCTGTGGGAAGGGTGACGGTGATAAAATGCTAAGAAAATAATATCCTACACTACAGTGCGGGGAGCACTGCCAATAAATCCAAAGGAGTTTCTACCTATCACGTGGGTAAATAGTGTTCTAAATTTTTTTGTGTCATTAATAGTTTTCTTATATCAAGTTAGGTAAACACAAACAAAATCAGATTACCTGTTAGATACAAAGTCATTCCATGTGAAATTTGTTCAATGTATACATCATGATTTGAGAAATATATGAATTTCAGATTTTTCAACTTCATATTTTTTAATTATGGCTGTCAAAAGACGGGAATTAGTGGAGCAAAAGGCACCTAATGTCTGTCTTTCTTGAACATCCTCTCAGATCTGTCACTTCCCATTAAATTGAAGCTATATAATAGGACCTCAGCTGTATTTTTAACAAAATTACATCCCAAATTTGAGAGTTTTGAGATTAATTGTTATGTCCGTTTTTGGCTATTTTTGACAGGCATAACTAAAAAAAATGCTTTTGAAGTCTGAACAAAACATTGAAGTCCAAAATGTTTTTTGTTTATGTTTATTTGACATGGAATGGTAGGTTTTTAATTAAAATTTAAACTATGCTTTTTGAATAGCTTAATAATTTGTTTATTAAGTGTGATACATACTCAAATTAATTTAACTGGGATGTTGACTGCGAAGGGTGCACTTCTTCATTATGTAGGATAAAAGAAAGAAACTTTACCAGAACAGTTAAACAAGTCACCTTTCGGATTTGGTACATTTAACCACTCATAATTCTTGAATTGATGCCTGATAGATTCTTTCTTAGTGCATAATGATATACCTTAGCTTGTTTATTAATAAACTTTCAATATTGGCTAAAATTTGACAAGGTTCAATTTAGCAGGAAACAACTCAGTTTTGTTAATTTGTATGAATTTTTACCTTTTTAAAAAAATTGTTTGCTTTGAATCGTGAAAATTTTTATAATGAGTTATGATAATGATTTTTCAGTTCTGATCTGTTCTATTCTCCGAATTAGGTTTGTAGCATAAATCATTAATCTGAACTCCCTTTTACATATTTGGCATATTATACTCAAATTTTTACTTAATTATGCCTGAGACTAGTGTGCATTTTTAGTTTCTGTAAGAAAAGCAAGTTTAGGTATGTGAGATTGTTAAGTACCTACCGAACCTATTTCTGTCTGGGCTGGAAAATGGAACAGATGAGTATATACTCATTAGTGACATCAAACTGAGTGATGCTCAATTATGAAATTTGAATTAAGTGTGCTGAGTAGATTCATTTTATGAATTAAATCTATCTTTTAAGATTTGAATACGGCAAACAATCTCTCTCCATATCCTTCCTTAATTGTTTTAATCAGCCCTTTCAGGTTCTAAGTAAGATCTTGAGATTGAAATCTGCAATTGATCAAGATATGAGTTATGTATGACTTTTTTTTTAATTATTAATCATTAAAATGTGTTAAATACTTGTTGGTTGTAGGATCACTTGTCTCAACACTTTTTCATATTTTGATAAAAGATTTTTTTCTAGCTACAAAAATTTGCTTACATGAATTATATCCTAAATTTTATTTTTGGAGGTATATATATATAAATGAAATAAACAAGGACTTATAAAGTTAAGGATCATTATTAGAAGATGTCTATCATGGGAATCTCCACATCAGTTTCTTGAAAATTTATTAAATGATTGTGAAAACACTATTTGGTATTTTTGTCTAAATACTTCAACTTATGTGTAAACTTTTATTTACAACTTATCTTGGTCACAAAATAAAAAAAATTGTAAATGGCTAAATATTTAAAAAAAACTAAAACCAACCTAGAACATGTTAAATACCAGATTTCTAGTGTTGGCTTTCAAAAGTTTATTTTTGGAAATATCTTTGAAATCTTTTTGTGTTATCGTCTTTAATGTGTTCTCAACTGCAGAAGTGAAGAAATCATAACTTTAACACTTGAAAAGCTATTGAGCTATGTTATGCCCATCTATATTATGATTTTAAACACTGGTAAATGAAATATGATCTCTTGAGCTAAAGTAAGCTTTCCCCCATAGGGCTCCGCAATTAATGAAATTAAAATAATATAGAATTTTTGGGATCTAAATATTTAATTATTCAGATGGTTTGCTGAATTCATCCCCTGATTGATATACAACTCCATTCAGGTGGGTGTCGGATCTACCTCAATAATGCCATGTTAATGCTGATTCTTTGGAGGTTCCTATTAAAAAAATGAAAGTTTTTTTTAGATTATTTTTCATTAATTATATTATTACTCTAAATATTTCAACTCAATATAAATAAAAAGTTCGTCAAAGTGAAAATATGTTTTTGTTTGGAAATATTAATGAGGTGTGCGAATTGCAGTTATTTATCAATGAAAGTATAATTTGGCCTAAACAGTAAAATTTTGATTAATGGAATTAAGGGAAATATTAAATTGTTACAATTAGTGATGGTATCAGTTGGTAATAAAATTTCTTGTTAACAATAGATTAAGGTATAGAATTGAAATTATATGTTAGGGTTTCTCATCACAAGGTTGGCAGATTCCGAGCATCCCATGTGATACTGGCACGTCGTGCTTTGAGGAGAGATCACAAAAGCACTTACATGAGCAAGGACAGCATCAACCTGTTCAGCAAAATAACCTCCAGGCCAAAAATCAGGAGGATAGTCTAGGAATCAGGATTCTCGGCAATGCATTGGAAACGTTTGACGGTCTTTTATAAATGACAAGTATTCAAAAAAGAAGGAAATACAAAATATACGTTGTATCCATTAGATTTTCATAAGTGTATGTTTTTTTATATATCAATTCCCTTTATATCAAGCAGTTATTTTTTAAAATATATTTTATATTCCTTTTTGGATCTCAATTTAATTTAATATGTAGTATTTTTATATTAAGAATGTTTTATATTCTTCCGTTTTCACAAATAAATACACAGTTTGAATGTGCCAATTCGACAATAATACGTTTTCTTTTGTCATTTATGGCTTCGCTTAAGATAAACACAACATATATGTGTATGCATTAGTTTGCCAATTGAAGAAATTTAAAAATAATCTTATTGCTTGATGGAACACATTTTTTAATCTAAAGCAAAATCTGTCTATGTTATTAATTTTTTTACTTATAGAAATAATATGTATTTACAGTTTTCTTACATTGTTATGATATTAATTTTTTATGTTATTGTTTAATGGTCTTCTTTATTTTAACAGTTTAATATATGTATACATGAAAAAGATTATTAGTTGAACTCATAATTTTTCTTTCCAGGCTAAAGATGCAATGTTTTGAACATAGTAACATAAGTATTTAATTTCTATTTTATATTTTGTTTATTTGGACTCTTTCTTTTATTCTGAATTTGTTTTTTTCAATAAATGTGAGTTGTAAGCTTCATTACCAATATACATGGTGAATATTAAAGCGTACACTGTTTAAAAAAATATATCAGTCCCAATGCCATTTAAAAACTTTCATATCATATCAATAGTAATAGTTTTGTTTAGGGCAAAAATAATTTGTTAGTTATTTGAATAAATGCAAACAATAATTGGAGCCAAGTTGACAAAAATTCATAAAAATTTTATTCGACAGCTAACAAAGTAACTAATTATAATTTATTTAGTAATTAACAAGACTTGTTTTTGACATAAAGAGTGATAGGATTCATTTTACAGAACTTTGCAAGTAATTTTTGTATTATCTTTTTCATTTTTCCCCAGATTCTCAATTTGAAAAATGTTTATATATTTATAAATATATAAATTAAACAATGACGTGATTCGATATTACACATTTTAACTTGTGAAAATATTTGTTACCCCAGTAATAATAAAAAATACAGGTTTCAAAGTCTTATTAAGTAAAATATTTGTAACTATTAAGTAGTTATTGGTTATATGTTAGAAAAGTTGGCAGAAAAATGCCACTGTTTCTATCTATAATTGATATAAGTCCATATTTTTTAACAAAATAAGTTTTTAAGTTAGACCAATGTTCGAATTTCTTGCTTTAATGATGTGCTATTTGAAAATTCAAAATGTTTGCCATCAGATTAATTTTAGTAAGTATTTACTGAGCTGAGACCTACTTTGTCATTTTCACCAATTACTTGGAATGTGAATGAGTATGACTTCTTGCAAATTTCCTAATTAAATTGCTAAGTGATGAAATATGAATATTTCTGTTGCTGTTGATTATTAACTTTCATAAATATGATATATAAGACCAATTAAATAATGTAATACACCTATAATTTTACTCTTGTTGTAAGATGCTTAAAATTCACAGTTTTGTAACTTGCTGCATTGAGCATTGAGGTATTAATAATAAAACAATCACTCCATTGGCAGTGTATTAACCATGAATAATAAATATTATTCATTTAAATATTTTAATGTATGTGATATTGGGTTATGATAATTTGACTTGATTAAGATACATGTGATAATGTCTGTGTCCAAAAGGAAATATATTTTGGTCAATGATTAAATCCATCATAACCAAAATGTAAGCTAACAAACTTTTGATTATATAACCAAGAAAAACTTTTCGATTTGATTAAGTGTAGTTATAAAAAGTAACTTTTAACTTCAGGTTTAGTAGCGAGTGTGTTATTCGTAACGTAAATATATGTATTTACATATTGATATTATTATTCTATATTACTTTAATATATCTTTAGTCTACTTTTTTCTTGAAAGGTTAGTAACAATTTAATAATATGGTAAAAATTAATGTTTGTATGTATAGACGTCAAGCTGTAGCATGGAAGAAGTGTGATGTATTTAGTCATTTATTGTTATAATTGAAATGCGTTTAAATGTTTCTTCATAATACCGTTATTGTTGTTCATTATATATTGAAAAGTATAGAGTGGTAATTTTAATTATGACAGCAGTATTTGAGCAATAGATTAAATTTTAAATGTCACCAAAGAATGACATTGTTAATATTAAGGTGTTAATTAGTTTAAAGAATACAATTTTTTTTCTTACTGTTAATTTTCAAACATCCTACATTCCATTTGAATTTCCCTTACATAGTAGAATCCCATATCTGAAGGTAATGGGTAGATCGTGATGATCTGGACATAGGAATGCTTTTTTTTTTTTAATATTAAAAAACCAATAACACATTATGAGTTCAACATCTAATAATATTAAAAGCAGTTTGCTTTGATTATTAGCAAAAGATAAAAGAATTTGAATGGGCCATTCCTCAAATGTGGGACATCCAATATCTACGGTTGGGCGCCCTAACTTCACAAAATAATCCTACAAAAACTAAAGTACTCGATACAAAACCTCTTTAGCTTTCCTTTCGCAATCATGCTAGACATATCACCAATGCAGAGGAGGTTTGTTTAGAGCAGAGTATATTATTTATATCTTCACCTTTTTCGACTCACTTGATGCCTTCTATCAACTTTTTTATTATAAGACATTGTTAAAACATTCATAAATCCTGTAGTGGTTCAAAGATAAAACACCCCTGTTAGACAAATGTAATAAGTGATTATGCAGTAAAAATTAATCCGGATATGAGACAGTATATTGAACACCATTGAAAGAGTTAATAATCTGAGACTTTATTTTGGTTTCAATCTTCTTTTTTAAATGAATATCCACCTGTAGGGATATGTAAATGAGTTAATTCATTTTATATGAAAAATGTTTACATTATTTTAATAGTGAAATGCTCTTATAAGTTAAAATTAACTAATTATATTATGTTTATAATCAGTTTTTACAATTATAACAATTTTTGTTTATAATTCATACAGTAAATAAATATATATTGAAACCAGAGTATACTCTAGTATTAAAATGATGCGCAGAACACGATCAATATCAAATGATAATAGAAAACTGAGCTTTCATAAGTTGAAACAAAGATTTTGTACAGTTTAGCGTAATCTTCAACAAACGATTTTTTTTAGTCTTAAAAAGCTAGGTGCCAATCAAGGTGATGTAGTTGCCACTTCACTTGCTGGGCATGTAGTCGAATAGGTCTTGTCAACACAAACTCTGTAAGCGCTTTGGTAGGTGACCACCTCCGCTATGCTTACTGAAATTAGGCTGCTTTGGTGCCTCCACCAAGTGATGTCCTTCCCATCACTGATAGATGCCTAAATTTTGAAAGAGTCGTACAATGCCCTTCAATCTTCAATCTGTTGAAAAGTAGAATATCATAAAGGGTGGGCATTGCATTTGAAAAGAAACCAACCTACCAGATTAAACCTGACATCATTTTAGATTTAAATAAACCTTTCAGGGAACATTCCCCGGAATAATATGAATGAGAATCTATGTTAATAGTTTTTTTTATCTTATTGGGGTTTTATGTAATTAATTTTGGAAAGTCATTGAACAGAATTTCATAAGGTTACTTGACTATATTTGGTGAATAAAAACCCAAGTAAGATAAAATAAATTATTGTTGTTATTTGCATCATTGAAGAGAATAATCCCTGAAACTTTCATTAAAATCTGAAATGGTCGCGTTGACTTGATCATACTCAAGACGATGAGAGTATTTACACGAGTGGTGCGGAGATTGGCTCCACCCATGCAACTTCCTCTTGAACCCCTCCAGTAGGCATCTAGAGTCTAGGCATTGTCATCAAGTAACAGGTGGGCTGTGAAGGGGGTGATGAGGCATGGCTTTCTAGAGTAGCAGAGTAGAGGGGGACAATCTATGCCGATACTCTGGGGGACTCGACTTTTTAGTTGATTTGATATAAATAAATTTATCTGCAAACATCATCACCCAAATATTAGCTGAGGAACCTTCTAGTCTGTTGCTCTAACTAAACTGTTCAAATATTTGATTAGAAAAGAAAGTCATAGTTTATTTTTATTCTTTATCCCAAGGGGTCGTTTGCCACTTTACTTACTTACTTTTGGAGTAGTCTTTCCTCTACTATTGCTCTGTATGTGGGGATGTCACCTTGACTTTTTTGTCCCACATGTGGAGTTGAGTTATGAGAGAAAAGGAGACCTTGTGTGTTATTTACGTCAATGTGAACTGAGCAAACCATACATGAATAATAACAATAAACATGTGTTTAAAAAAATGTTTCTCATATGATGTTTAGTTGTTACTTAAGGATCGTTTACTTTGATTTAGTAGCCACTTACCATTAAACAGTTTAGCACATAAAAGTCCCCGAATTAACATTCAATATCGTAGTGGACATATGAGGATGTGTGACTGTAAGTAAGAAATATTGTATGGATTTTATCCGGAGAAACAGCTGAAGGGATTCCTCTCAAAAGAAAGCTTATATGGGTTAGTAATTGGATAAATATGAAGGCTAGGTCGGATGTTTTGAGTTGTTTTTTTCAAAAAAATTAGAACGAAGATCCTTCTGAGTATTTGCAAATAATTGTATTTTGTTAAACCAAGCATAAATCTCATTTTCAGCAAAGAGATGCTCCTTTTAAATAAGTGATAAGTGCAAAATAAACTCTACATTTTATTGAATCTTTAATTTTTTTCACTTCTTGTGAATTTGTAGGTTTTATCTGTTTAATTTTCATCTTGATTTCTTTTTGCTCTGTAATTTGAAAAGAACCGTGTCTTGTCTGTTTTTATAATCTAAACTTTTCCAATTCTATACAAATTCATGTTTCAGATAATTTTTCAACAAGTTCCAAGCCTATTCTTAAGAACTACATCATAACTCAATGTGATAACTAGCTGCTTATGAACTAGACCAAGCTGGATTTGTATGAAGGTTTGTAGTAGTCATGGGAGGGATACTATTCGATCTAAAAATTAGAATCAAATCTTTCTACTTACCTAAACGGTTTTAATTAACCACTGTACTAAATCTTACTGTTCGTACATGATTACTGAACTACTCTACTAAATACTCAAAAAGTATGAACGATCCTTTACTGAGCTCAAATTTTTAGACAAGCAGTGAATATTGATTTTGTCCTTAATCCTCCTAGTCAGAGTACAGGGTTTAATACCCCAAATAAAAGAAATAAAGGAGAGGTTTATTAAATACTGCATTGGAAAATCTTCTGGCACCAATATGTGTAGCTATATTTTAACTAAACCAGTTTTATTATATGTGTACATATAATTTCTGATAAAATATGTATAATATAATATTTTTCTTAAATAACTGTTGTAGGTAGTATTTCTTTATGCTCTCTTTCCTCCTTGTACGAGGGTGGTCTGAAAAGTTTCCGACCTAACAAAGCTTTTATTTATTTTATTATCATCTTTATGGTTAGGTCGGAAACTTTTCAGACCACCTGTGTATAAGCTATCAAACATTTTTAAAAATTATATTACTATAGTTAACTTTATTATAAGAAGAGATGTTATTCAATGTATCATTGACACTTCTTTGAAAAATGATATGGAAGTAGTGATGTTTTATTTTAGTTAGTTAAAAAGCTTTAGCTTATAAAATTTGATAATTTTAAATATATATTTTAGCAGGGTTTTCTAATTATTTGTTTACACTTTTTAGCAATGATGTGATTTCTTCTGTTATATATTTAATATCTTTTTATGAAAGGTTACAATGAATGTAAAGCTTTCTTCTAATTTGTTATTAATAATAAAAGTTGGGTTATATTATGATATTTTTAGTTATTTTCCATTTCCACTAATAATTGTTTAATTATTCAAGATTAGTTTTCTAAGTTCTCTAGCCTTTGACTGACAATGTGAATTGTTGAAAAATAAATTAATTTGTTATGTAAATAACATTAATACTAAAATAAAGTAGCTAACCCTAAATATTTTGTGAGAAACTACTAAAACCATGATCCAAAAAAAATATAAAATAAGTGTCGTCCTGTTTATGGGTGATTCTTCAATAGATTTAAAAAAAGGTCAATATTTATGATGTCAAAACCCACAAAGACAAAAACACCAAAAAGTGTGAGAATAAAAACCATAAGTAACCATTAAATGTTTAAAAAAATATTTAATTTTATAATTGAAATTAAAAACCATACAAACAAAATTGAAAGAACAGTCAAGAAAGTTGGATTATTCATTACTACCAAGGTTTTAAAGTATAATAAAATATGTTTACTGTGGGTATGGCACCAGAAAAGTTGACAGCATGTATTATTTTATTAACCAACGTTTGATTGTACTTCTCACTATCAGGGGGTGAGGATATGCACCTAAGTAAATTGCCTCAGGCAGTGTCTATATGCTTCATTACTCACTTTGGAATTAAGCTATCAGCAAGATAGGTTATGGCTAGATTAGGCTGGTTAACTCCTCCACTGCTTAACTGGCAATTTGGGCTTCAATCATATAACCAATAATTATTACAAGCACCTTAAGCTACATTTACATTATAATTCTGCCCTTCATCACGAGAAAGATTAATTAATCCTCAGTATTTTAAATGTATCTTTCACATTCAAGTAAACTTTAAATTAAGATAAATGTAATGGAAATTCACAGATTTCAAGTCTATTCTGTGATGGTTTGCTGCTTAGCTAGGAAACGTAAATTTGTTTCCTAATCCATAATTGAGTTAAAAAATAAACTTGGTTTTGAAAATTGAGACATTTGTTTTATTCCTCAATACAAACTGAACAAAATAGGAAAATTCTATTCTTTGAGATTAGCTTAACCTATTTCAATTATCTGCATGCAAATTTTCATTCAATAACTAAATTAATTCAATGAACATCATCATAAAAGACCTTGACAATAGCTTTGATCTCAGTAATTCAGAAAACATTTTGTTTTTTAATAAAAAAATAACTACGTCTCGCCCTTATAGACTGGGCGTCTGGAGGGCCAGTGTAAAAATATTTTGAAACTTTTTTTATTTGTGAAACAATGTGTATTGTGAATGGTTTTAGCTAAAATAAATGCAGCTAGAGATACGACAAACCTCCCAGAAGTAGACAAATGTTGAAGTCAAACTGGAATTACACTTTTTGGTAATTCCCCTCCCCCTCCCCCCCCCCCCCCCAAAAAAAATATTTTAACAAATTTGTAACTTAAGTACTTTTTCTAGATACCCATTCAATTGAGCAATAGGTAATTTTGATGAAAGGTATCATTAACACCAAATATATGAATAAAATTACATTCACTCTCTCAGGTTTACTAATACAGAAAAAGTTACTAAGCAAAACTATGGAATGCCTAATGGTGCAGCCTCTATTTTGAAAATTGACTCATTTCTTTAATATGTTGATTAGGGAGATACAAATTACAAAGCAGTGAATAATTAATTTTTGCTGTTACTAGTTCTAGATTAATTAGTTTATTTACTCAACTATTTGCATAAACATAAAATAAATATCTCTACTAGAACCTTCAATAGACAAGAAAACTTTTATGATGGTACAAAAAAACTCCTTTTAATAACTAAAATGGTAGAAAATAGTCTTCCCTTTTTAGTTTACTTAGAACCTGGACCTAGCCTGAGTCCTAGTTATCTTTATACCCTCTTAAAGGGAGGGGGGAGGGTACAACATAATGAAAAAGTACAACTAAAAACATTCATTAATTAAGTAATATTTAATATCCTCATAGTACTATGAGTTTGACAATTTTTAGAAATTATAAAATGTCTAATATTAAATAAATTTAATTCTCTGATCCATTAAGTGTTCCCCTTTTAGGATGCAAATTTCGAAAAAACAACACCGCAACCATTATGGAACTAAGCCAAACAATTAATGCTAATATTTGTGTTGACTTAAATGATCTTGAGGCAATATCTTCATTTGTTTATGAGTGGTAGGCCTCTTGGAAGTTCTTGGACAAGTGTATAGCAAAGATTTAAAAATCTATTTTTTCACTAATTTATTGTGATTGTTTAGCAGTGTAATAAAAGACAAACTATCATTGCAAAAGTCTCAAGAATCTGCTGCTTTCTTGTAGTGGGAAAAGCTTAACTTCCTTTTGTCTGGCTCAGGACTGTCACATACCTTAGAAAATAGCACAGATAATTTGTATTAATAAATCCTGATGTCAGAATATTGGTTGTTGCTTCAGTTCGGTTTTCTTCGCTGTAGAATCGTCACAACATTATATAAAGTACAACAGTATTGTTTAGCAACATTTCATTATGTTTTTTTGACAATAACTCAGTACAGGAACCAAGGTAATCAATTTCTTCTTACCCAAAATCAGAGGTTATTTAAAGGGTTAAAAGAAAAATTCGGTTTTAGGCACCTACCCACAAATTATGCACAAATGCTGCCAGAAGCTCACACTGCCAATATTCAAGTGCTGAAAAATGACACAAAATTATTAATAATTTGGTACAAAATACATATATATATCCAGATTTTGTAATTTTCTACTCTTTCAATTCTTAAGAAAAAGGTCAAGTTTTAAAAAATATGTTATTGAGTTCTGCATTATCATAGCTTCAGAAATGACAACATTAATCGCCGGCGTGTTTGGTAAAAGGAGTATAAGTATATGCATAATTATAAAATTTTGACACATTTTATTGATTCTATTTTTTTTAGTAACACTTTAACTTAATCACTATCAATTAATTGTTATTAATAACCGAATCGGTAAACTGTTCAATATTATAGGAGATTTGTACTATTTTGATCTAAAATCTTTTGACTTGCACTCCTTTTACCAAAGATTCCAGATATATTAAAAAAAAAAAACTCAACTGCCTAAAAAATGTTGCTTCTAGCGGCGGGAGTAGGTACTTCTTAGTTAATGTAAACTCCGTTAGACATCGCGAGTAAATACAATTTCATTTATTTTTTCAACTGGATTTCTGCGGTGAACTTCTCAAGTTGTAAAAACTATGAAATAAAAAAAATTAGCAAGAATGCATATGTATGGCTGAAATTCGTTCATGTGTATTTGTTAGTTCTATCTAATAGCTAGGAGATAAGGGTCAAATACATGGGTACATAAAGTATATACATCAACCACGAAGCCAAGATATTATTAAAAGAACATCAGTTTGTGTGATTTGTCCGTCTTTTTGGGCTACACTAGTGTGCGCAAATAGTGCCCTAAGACATATAGTGTGACTCTGGTTCCTCTGTGGAATAAATAGGTTACTAAGGTACAACTTCCTCAACAGGAATACCAAAACTATTTTGTGTAAGACAATTTTACCCTCATTTAAGCCCCAGTAACTTGGCCGATTCTCAGACAAGATGCCCAGAAGCCGCTCATCTTTAAATGAAAGGTGATTCGTATAATACTCTGGCTGGTGAAGAACTGAAGAAATAGATTCTCTCTTTTGGAGTGATCTACGAGGCGTATAATGAGGCTGATGTTGTACTGGACATGGAAATAGAATGACTTCGCATGCTTGGTATGGTTCGATGTGGCGTGTCAAACCTACGACGGAAGACGTCGGCGCTTCAAGTTTGAAGGTAACTGCTGGATGAGACCAAGACACGATCACCGCTGTGAGTGAATCTAATAGAGAACGTATTATACTCCGGTACCATTTCAGTTTTAAGATTTACCATATCTTCGTTAAGGTTATCATTGGATTGTTTTAAGATTTACATGCCATGTTTCTCAAGTCGTGACTGGCTAACCCTCAATTGTCACTGGTTAAACATGACTGTTTATTTTGAGTAACTGTTTTTTTTTTTTACAACAATTTTTATTAAGATAAAATTACAATCTGCCTTTTATTAGGCAATAAGTAATTCAGATAAATTTTATCATTTATACCATATTTACAATTCATCATTCACTCGCTCATTCATTCAACATTTACAAACAGCCCAGAGGCCCCCCAAGTCCACAAGGTTGTCACCTCCCTCGCATGCGAAGGAGGAAGCGGAGTCTTGGGAAGTCCCCCACGCTCTTACGTCAGCCGCGTCACTGGATAAGAGCCAGCGGAGGCTGACCAAGAGCGCGAGAGCCACAGACGCTCAGGACATGATTAGATAAACTGACCATAAGTAACTGTTAATATAAGAACTTTCCCTGAAGTCTAGTGGTTAGCATGCTGAGACCCGAAGTTGATCCCCGGCTCCCCCTAAGATTATTTCTTTAGGGCGTGGGAAATGGATTAGCCTCCTGATGATGAATGAACAGATATTTGAATTAAGAAGTAGCGAATCCCTACCTATTTATGTGGTGTCGAGCCGTGGGCTTAATTTACAATTAAAAAAAAAATTATTTGTTATAAAAAGTGGTTACACATTTATGAAACATTACCGTTCTAATCTAACCTCAAAGCACTATTTTGGCATCGAAAAAGATAAAGAGTAGGGGAGAGCATACACAAGAGCCATTTACAGACACCAAGAAGATTTGATTACGAAATATCGTTAAACAAATAATTAGAAATCGTTGTGAAGCTGGTGGATCGAAGTGTTATTTGTTTAAGGGGAGCGCTTGCTTAGTTCTGGATAACGGGTGGCTAGCTCTCTCTCACGGTCCTTTATTAACTCTCTTAGCGGCTTATCTTCAACTTAAACCGCTCCTAACTTAGTCTTCTACTAGGCCCATCTAAGTTTCTAGAAAGGCTCGATAAATGGGAGTTTATTTTCTTTATTTATAAAAATTGATTTATCTTTAGAAGCCACTCTCTACAACAGGGGTGGCCAACCCAAATGATTTTGCGGACCACTTTGGTAATCCATCATAACTCCGCGGGCCACATATAAAATTATATAGCCCCATATTAGAATTAAACCCACTATAGACATTTTTTTGGAGTGAAAATTTGAAACATAATGAGTTATTATTACTATTATTCTTACTAGTAAACATAGATAATATAATAATATTAAACGCGTCATATCTTCGCAAGAATATTATTTTAAAATCAAAGTTAATTTTTTTTATAATTTTGACAGTTAATTTTTGGCTTGCTCTACAAGATAGGATAGAAAACTAATTTTACTATCGTACCATTATTGGAAGAAATTATGTAGAAGACGTTTTCCATCATGAATAAAAAAAAAAAAAAATCATTTCTGGCTAACTGGATATTATGATTGAAGATATTACGTGGAAGAGACTGTCGGGTACATATATGTGAGTCCCCAAGGTGGTGAGGAGGAGGCGCCCGCCGCGGGGTAGGGTCGCTACAACCTCTAGCCGCTGTCCGGCGAGCGCCCAGAAAGATATAGAGCGGGTGGACCTGTGGTATTTCACCCTGGCCTAGTCGGCGGGCAGCCTAATTCGTTTTGATCTGACTCCATAAGATCTTTAAACGTTCTTCAAAGCACTATGTTCAGGAGAAGAGGATGGTGTCTAAGGGTAGGCGAAAACCGTTTGGATCCCAAAGGCGAGTGTGAACCGGAGAGAAGCAGACTGGATGCCGTGGGAGACGCTAATCGGTAAGTTTGTAGGGCCACGGCAACGGTCGTCCACGAGGGTGCTAGATTTAGCGAGACGAAGGCAGATATTCCCACTAGGAAGGTGTGGGGTCTGACAACGCCGGACTAAAACATAGCGAGGTTAGGAGAGAGGGATGCAGAGGGTGTTGAATGAGAAGACCATGGTTTCAATAGAGCAGCAAGTGCCAGTGCAGAGAGGAGAGAGTAGTGTTCCAAGTGAGGTCCTGTTTGTTATGCTAATTCGGTCTAGTCTGGATGCTTATATAGGCGGCCTGCCGTGGTGGGGATGGGTCCCCACCTGCGGATGTTTCCCCCACTAGCTTCTCCCCCCCTCTCACTGACGTCATAACGTTTATTAACAACAAATATGGAAACATAGATAAATATTTCTGATCCGAGAAGAGAGGAACTTGTAATTATTCATAATTAAGAGGTGGCCACAACAGATACTAACATGTATTAGTGGAGCGAGCAAGAAAGGAATGGCCGAATGCTGCAGTTATATGGGAAGGAGTATAAATATCTGAAAGGATGGAATATTGTGTTCCGGGAATAGACTGAAGATTTGAACTAGAAGAGATTATAATTTCAAGGAGGGCGATGAGAACTGATGGCTTGGAAAAGTTATGAACCGAGAAAGTATTGTCCACAGAAGGAGGGGAAGCGCCACTGTTATTCGGCGTTCCCTTCTCAAATCGAGCCTGCTTTCCCGAATTCAAAAACATGGGTGAACTACACGAAACTAACCACTAAACAATAATTATTAAAATTAAATTAGTGATCAGTGCACGACGAGGTATGTGTCAGTCCTGTCCGGTTGCGTTCTTGAATGCGTTTCCCTCAATGACTTGTAGCGATCTATTTATAGATATATAATTTATTATGGTTTGGTAAGATATTGTGTTTGCTACGAGGTTCGCCACATTGTTGAACTAAACCCTAAATTCCCTAAAGTCTTATTTCGTATTAGGACACAGTGAAAATACTTATATTAACGATTTGGGATCCATACACTTTGGACGAATCGATTCTTGTTATGTTTATGTCGCGAGTAATTATGAAATCTCAACCCATCACGTTGTGGACTTACTCCCAAGTATCACTTTTCTCGCTCGACCAGTCTTCTCTAGTGCGACAATAAATCTCTTATTTCTGTGCCACATCCCAGCCTCTTCTGTCTCCCACATCCTATGTTTGAACCCTGGCACAAATTAATTTTATTTTTTTACAACTAACAGTCATGCCATGGTTTTATTGACTTCCATTGGCCACGGTACATTTGTCTATGATAAATGTTCCATTAAAGATTATCACTAAGCGGCTTTCATAGGGCTGCAAGGTGCAGCTGCTTTTTGCATCGAGTGAGGCGATACCGTTTCACTAAAAAGAAATATGTAACGAAGCCTCGACAAGTTCCACTTTGAGGCTTGGATATCTGGTCAGAAAAGATGGATACATTTAGTTGCTCTCTAATCGAAAATATAATTTTATTTCGTTGAATTCTTTTTCCTCTTTGTGATTCCTAATTTATTTTAATATCCTCAACAGTAAAATTACTAGAACACCACAGTGTGCCCATTCTTTCAATATTCAGAGCGCTCTTTGGCAAAGACGGACGAAATACGATCACCAGTTATCCCATATCATTAGACTTTGGAAAATGGAAATTCAATAACGGAAAAAGAACAAGGCTACTGATCTTTGTATCGACTAGTTTACATTTGAATCTGGTATAAATTGCATACGTCTAGGATCTGAGAAAATATCTTTTACCTCCAAGCTACAGGTACAGGTGAGAGGGTGAGATCTAAACAGGTGCATTGGTCTCTAGATCGTGCCGGTCAGTTTGTAGGACTCCGAGCAGTCGGCTACGTGACCGATCGAATCCGGCCGGCATTAAACAGAGGATAAGCACGTGCTCTTCATTCAGTCGTATGGAGCCGTCCATCGCGGTCCCTCGGGGCTTCGGGACTTACTGCACTTCCCAGCGAGTCCATAACATAAACACAGTCATGGGGGCGGTTCATAACCGGGACTCATTATGGCCAGTGGGCCTTTGGGCCGTCCCAAATACGTTCACTTCATGCAGCTCAGAAAAAAAAAACAACGTTCAGAATTAGTCCTAGCTCCCTGATTGCAAAAACTGACCAAATAAAAAAAAATGATCTTGGTCTGTAGCATAAATTGAATAATCTAGTTGACCCAAGGATTAACGGTCTCCCGATTGTTGTTGTATAAAAGCGTTTTTTTCCCAAAAAAAAAATTTACTTCACTTACGGGCTAAATTGTATTTATTGAATAAGGCCTCATAACTAAGGCACGCTCCAAACACGCAACAGGACATACATAAATATTGTGTAATATCTATATGTACCTAATCTATAATAAAAAACAAGTCCTTTTTATTCTATCAGATATTTATGAATCTCAGAATATTCAGGAGGGTGAATTTGCAGTCTGTACCTTCTAGGAGAGGTAAATGAGTGTCTTAATATGGTAGACTATTTATGATAGTGAGGCATTCCCATTGTCCTGTACCACTATCATGGTGGATAGGTAAAACTTAAAGCTACCTTGTTTCCTTTCTTTACCTTTACCTATAATACTTAGGCTACCTATTAGACCACCTAAGTTACCTAACACAGGTTATGTTGTTAAGGGTAGCAGGAGAGAAAGAACCTTTGTTGACAAATGAGATGCATCATTAGTTATTAGTTGAAATGACTGATTTACTTTTTTGCCATTTAACATTGCATAGTTCTAAAATTTCATATCAATTACTTTGCTTAATTTGCTTGTGAAACGGTGATGTCAAAACGGTATAATCAAATCAGGATGAAATGTACTGAGAAAACTCAAACCCTAACGAATCCATTAATATTGGATATATTGCATAAACATTTTATAATTATATTGCAATTTAATACAAAATGATCTGGTTGGTGTAATTTGACACAAAAGTTTGTCATCAGTTTTAGTATTTATTTAATTCCACAGATGCATTCTTAGAATATACTATTTAATTAATGGGTACTGATTTTTTCCCCTTTTGATTCGAGATTTGATTACTGGTAGTACATATTAACTCACGTATGACATATGGGAGGAGCTAGGAAGAATGTCGATATTACCTCAAACTCGATCGCTCCGATCATATCTACTTCAAACAATTGATTAGTTGTATAAAACGAACATTTTGGAGAAATCAAAACACCATTTTAAACCAACTGCAACATGTAATTACTACTACACATTTAGATAGAACAATTTAGATTTTCTGTTCTATATTTGCTTCTTTTCAAATATAACAACAGTACCTCTTGAGAGAAATAATTGTACCCATAAAATAAATGGTTATTTAAAAAGTAAGCCTATAATTTACTAAAAATTACAACAAAAATAATTATATTTATAATCGTATATCGTCCATTAATAATTTGAGGAAAATCTAACAGCTCTCAACCCGTTATTCCAACGAGTTCGTCCATAAGTTGTATATTCACGTCTAACTATCAACTCCTGGGAGTAATCTAGATGATGCTTTCAAGAAATATCAAAGATGAAAATAATAAAATAAAAACTAATACAGTTTGAAACTATAATTTTGTATGAAACTTAGCGTCCAGCGCCCATTAAAAAAAATATAAATAAGTAGAGGTAGAGATAGAGGTAGAGATAGAGATAGAGATAGAGGTAGAGGTAGAGGTAGAGGTAGAGGTAGAGGTAGAGGTAGAGGTAGAGGTAGAGGTAGAGGAAGAGGAAGAGGTAGAGGTAGAGGTAGAGGCAGAGGCAGAGGCAAAGGCAGAGGCATAGGCAGATGATTCCCCCACCTGCGGCTGTTTCCCCCACTAGCTTCTCCCCCCCCTCTCAGACTTACGTCATAAGCTTTATTATTAAAATAGAGAAACATAAGTAGATATTTTCGGACCTAGAAGAGGGGAACTTCTAATTATTAGTAATTAAGAGGTTGACACAACAAGATAAAATGAGAATGTCAATTAAAATACATTATAAATAGCTAAAAAAATCAATAAATAAACCTAAAAAGTTAAAAGTTAAAATATGTATTGGTCTAACGTTAGAAATTCTAAAATAATGTGGTATTCATCTTACAAGAAATGCTACCTCAACAACCGTTTCATGTGACTGGTCGGATTAGTGAGGGTTTGGTGCGGGGCATCTCTTTATAGGGTTGTATTTACCAAGAAGTAATAAGAATACAATTTGCATTTAGCGAACAATTGTTATCAAAAAAAAAAAATATCAACAAAATTATTACTTAATGTCATTGTACCAAGGATGCATGTAGAGGTTGCTTGATGATGGACTAATGGGAGTCCAAAACGTCACAACAAGCAATTAATATATAGAGCTTTGGAGAAAATATTATGCATATTTTTAAATATTATTTGTCTATTACTTCGATTAGCTTATCAAATTATAGATGTCGACAGCCTGGTTATTTGTTTTAAATTTGTGTTTAGCTTTTCCTAGCCATAATCACAGGACGTCGTTAAAACTGCCATTGTGTCTATGGGTGTTTTTAGAGAATTTACATATTTGGTATTTTTTTGTCCAGACGAAGCAATATTGAATGAATTCAATTATTATTTTGAAAACGTTTGGGTTCTGTTAAAATGATACGGTTTTGCTCAGCATTATGAAAAAGAATATTTTCTTATTTTGCTGGCTGTTTGTGGTATTAGAAGCGGAATATAATACGCTTGGCTACGATCAGAAGTATAGTCACGTAACCAGTGACATCGAATGGACTCCATTGATATTTGCCTTTCGGATTCACAAGTTATATCTAATAAAGCCCTCGGTTGCTTCGACGGAGGATTTGTTGTGAGCTGAGCATCCTTTTGCTTCCAGCCTTCAATAACATTGTTGCCAAAGATATACACATTCGTGACACCAACAAGGATTATAAGTGATATCAAATTAAATTTTTTTTATATCAAACATTCAATATATAATTTATAGATTAACTTGGTTTTATGTTTATATGGGTGTTCTATGTTATAGTGTTTTAGACAATTATTCGTTAGCGAAATTAAGTAGGTTTCGGTCTTGAGTTTTTGGACGCCAGAACACGTCTCGGAAGCTCTTCTAGTTTCTGACTCGAAGCATTTTATCTTCTGTTTAGTTTGGGCAGAGACAGAGCCCACATATATAGGTCTCAGAGTTCAGAGCCGAATCGTTACATCATGTTCTGTGAGTTTGCGGTCAGACCAAAGAGAGTCGTCTCGTTTTCTAATGCGTTACCGGTTGGTAGTTTTTAGACTTCGTGGTCGAGCAGGTCCTAATACGATGCAGACAATCTCAGTATTTTGGTTTCGCACGTGAATGAAGAATTTTTGTAGTCAAGATTCACGGATGAGAAGTAAC
This sequence comes from Acanthosoma haemorrhoidale, assembly GCA_930367205.1. Classification (NCBI taxonomy): domain Eukaryota; kingdom Metazoa; phylum Arthropoda; class Insecta; order Hemiptera; family Acanthosomatidae; genus Acanthosoma; species Acanthosoma haemorrhoidale. Next base: position 48,787,178 of record OV884015.1, on the reverse strand, counting down.
GTTAAGTAATAAATCCTTACAAACCGAAATCCTCACAACTCTCTTTCAATTCTGGTTACGCATACGTGTTAGCGGTCAGCAGTCATAAATGTATGAGTGTTTTTTTTTGGGGCTATACAGAACGCTTCACTCGTGTTACCCATTTATATATTTAATTTGTTTTATTGTATGTTACTTGTATGTTGTTAGTTACTATGTTAATTTTCATTTATCTCGGCTATTTTAATTTAAGTTCGTCACTAAAACGTTCACTTTCCAAGGGTCTCTATTTGTGTTCAAATAAACCTTTGTCATTCCCGGGAGTCTAAGTATCTTTAAGCTATGCGTACGTACGATGAGCTACGACTCGAGGCTAAAAAGACCGTGGAATTTTGGTTTATAGGTTAGACTATGACAATCACTTAAAATAAAAGAAATGTGAATAACTTAAATAAATCAAGTGGATTTATGTTAAAAAACAATCAAGGATCAAAAAGCCATTTCACACATTTACTAGACATTAACGTTTTGAGGGCTAATGGTTCCCTTCTTCTGTTCATCCTTGCCAATCCGTATAGGTATTGTAGCGATCGCCAACCATATATGTAAATTACCCTATACTCTGGTGCAAATAATGTATTATAATATAAATGTAAATCTTTGTAAAGCTGCTAGTAATAAACCAGGTGGGTCCATTCGGCAGTTGTATCAAGGCAGGTAAAGAGGGGTCACCGGCATAAACAGAACCGGCAGACATAGGGTCGCCTCTAGGTGGTCATAAAACCTAAGTGAGTGAGTCCCTAGCAGCCATAAAACACAACCTTTTAGACCAACAGTCACAAACCTAAGGGGGGTTGGCCACCTGGGCATCATAAAACATACCCCTTTCAGCCGACTCCACCTTCCACTAGGAAGGGGAAATAGTATTTAAAACAGGAGATTTAGTCCTGTAGGTCTACTCTCTCTCTCTGCCACACCTCTGCGCCGTCACCCTGTCTCACAGCCATGCAGACTCTCTGGTGCCTCGCTACACTGCCGTGCCCCGTTCGAACTCTGAACAGGTCTTATTCTTTATGAAACCTCTGTACCTTTTCTTTTGAACATAGTGTGTGGTCGGGACACATCCCTATCATAAATGGAGTCAGATATTACACGCCGACATGGAACAATGGACCATGTTATAAACTACAACAATCCGCACTTGTCACCAGGGCTAGAGTGAATAGGTACTCCCCTAGTGACAAACCCGACAGGTATTATTGGCAAATATCTTATTGATTTAAAGTTTAATTGTTTATATTCGTTGTTTTTAATTAAAACCAGAAATCTTGAAATGTTTTCACCCATGTGTTTCGCAGAGAGTTTACCTAGAGGACCCATTTGAAGTTAAGACATGTCAAGTGCTGACAACAATTAATTAATTACATACTAAATAAAGATATATATTTTCCTATGTACCGAATTAAAAATCACGACGCCCGAATAATTAAGGAGTATAACGTGTTGGAACGTTAATGGTCAATAATTACGGAAACTCAAACCTCTAGTAAAAATTGAATTCTCCATTTTTTTTGGCGAATATGATGAAACTCAAGGAAACCCTATGAAAAATAATAAAGGGTACATTAATAAATCAATAAAGAGTAATTAAAATTAATAATTTTCATAACATATTGATTGCAGTTTCAAATTAATCATCTCGCCTCCTTGATTATGTATGAGTTGAGATTTCAGTAGATATGTTTACAAAATGTTCAAATCACGCTTTATTTTTTTGGATTTATTGGAAATGTGAATTTCAGTTGCAGATGTGGTTTTACAAATAAAATTTTTTTTTTTTGCCATAAATACCAAGTACCTTTTTTATTTAACAAATATTTGTTGACCCGAAGCATTATCGATTTCTTCGTTCTCAATGCTTTTTATTTCGATTGTATATATTTATTATAAACAAAATTCAGCTCACTATTGATGTAACTAAATTTTAGTTGGTACTAATAAAAAATAAATAAAATCTTCGATATGATAATAAAATTTCATTGAAAAAGGGACCGATCCTTGGAGTAGTAGTCTTTTACTCGGGGGTGTTTTTTTCATCAGATTTTTTTCATGATTTAGGATTATTTTCATCAGGGCCAAACTATTTTAATAAGGGCAGGGACTATTCTATCTGGAACCACCCACTTTTATCAATGGGAGTGAAATAAATTTACTTTTCATTTTGTAATTTGAACCCTTCATATCGCGCTAACCACTACACCTTATAAAGGGTCACAAATCGGGATTTTAAAAAGGAACTCTCTACTGTTGCTAGTCTTGAAAATGTCCAAAGAATCAGAAATAGTCTCGACTGATTAATAATTAATCAGCTTTGAAACTCGACGGTATAATGTTTTTTTAAATTATTTATTAATACATTTTTCATAATTATCAAAAGGGTATTGTACTATACTTTGTTAGACCGTGTATAAATCTAAAGCCCTTTCTTATCGGTTACTGAAAGCTTCTTGTTCTCGCCGGTGCAATAAATAACTTCTCATTTTATTTTCCCTTGAAAGAAAAATGTATTATCTCGTGTATAGAACGGATTAGTGGCGTGGACGTTGTGAGGGGGAGGGGGGCAGAAAAGTTTCTGAAGTATTTTCTGTTTCTCTGTTTTTCTAAAGAGTTCGTTAATTTTTCTGCTGCTATGTTTTCCTGAGGATTTTGTGTTATAACAATATATTAAGGTTAAAATAATTAAAGAACTATTATTATAAAAAACTTTAGTTAAAACTTAAACTGGTGTAATTGAAGGTAATCTTAGTTTTCGTACTCGTGGGGAATCAGGACATTTTAGCCTCAATCGATAGTTTAGTGATAAACTGTACCTTTACATGATAAAAAAAAAGTAAGGGCTGTGGAGTTTTCAGGCGGGTGATTCAGGTTGTTATTAGTGAAGTTGCCGGACAATTCGCATCACAACATTTCTTGACATAATCCCAACTCGGTGTTCAATGCATTCCAGATAGTTTTTATAACCAAATGTTCCGTTCAGAAATTTCACTCGATGGGTTTTGCAACATTCTAAAGCAAATCAAGAATAATTAAAACGAATTCGCCCATACTTCACATTAAATAGCCTTCTAATTGGAAAACTAAACGTGCTCTACAACAAAAAACTTAAGTGAACGAAACAGGTGTCCTTGATAGGTCTTTTAATCAATTGGCGGTGTAAGAATCAATTCCAGTTTAGGTTGTGTAAACCATTTCAGTTTAAGACAAATCAAATTTAAGAAATGTATAAATGTTTTTGTAAATATCTTATAATTTCTCCGCTGTTATCATTATATTTGGAATCGTTTGGTTATATAATTAACTCAAAACTATAACTCGTGTTATTTAATTCGCTTTTTTGTACAACTCTTAATTGCGATAAAATTACGATCTGCCTTTTATTGGGCTACAAGTAACTGGGATGTAAGTTCTCATTCAGCCGTCATAATTAAATTAAATGTAAAACTATTCCTGCTGCTTTTAAGAATGATGTATATTTTGTTCCTAGTTACATTGTTTCATTACAATTCAAATTACATTTCGACGTTTCACTTAGTAGTTGTTTTGCTGAGAATATCAATTTAGAACTATCGAACCAATAATTCAGAATTAGAGAATAAGTTTCATGATTATGAAAAACTACTGAGAGCTTTTGTACAAAAATACATCATTTGTTAGACCATTTTGGTCACTAAATATTGCTTAAAACTTAATCATAAAAATCAAATTAAATATTGAAGTACACCAAAAAAACAAAAACAAACAAACTGGTATAATGTGCGTAATCTATTTATATATTTTTTGCTCTTAATTCGTTTTTTACAGTTTTAATGTCTTTATTTTATGAAGCTCTCGTGTGCTGTTGTGGCTAGTATCGTTACTACACCATTTTATATTCTGGAAAATTGAAACTATAATTGCACTGATGGATTAAGCTTTTCATTAAGTATACCAAAACTGGTCACGTCTTAAGGAAAATTCTATTTACTTTACCTGGTTAAGGCATTTTCGCGGTCATATTGCCACATAAATTTGGGCTAAAGCTCATTTATTGGCCCATTAAAGATATATTAATTGATGCTGATATATATGTATAATATATAGGGGATTTATTAGCTTAGATTATATTAGGTGATTATAATTGACAACGAGGTATATTACAAAGATTTGAGAATAAATTGGAAATAAACAATTTTTTTTTTCTCTAATGCAATGAAGATCCATCACATAACATCGTCATTTACTTAGGTGACATTTCGTATTGGAAGCAAACATCCCTAGATTTCTTTAGTATAAAAGTGGTAGTTATACAACTCATATTTAGAAAATAGGTGAATTTCTGTAATATTGGCCTCATATGCTCAAGTATCTGAAAAGCCAACTTAAATCCGAAATTGTTTTGCAATACAAAACCCAGAATCCAACTTAAGTTTGATTTAAATCTAACGGACTGTAGATTGTACTGACATGGCTGCAATGTGCTTAATCAAATAGGGAGAAGAGATTACATCGTTTGTATACTAACACATTTCGTACCAAGCAACCCATTCAACTTGGAATCAATACAGCCTGAACTAACTTGTTTAATACCTTTTTTTTAGTTTGTATGTACCTGTAAAAATATCAATCACCAATCCGACTAAAAAAAAAACAGTTGAACGAGAGATAAACGGATTCTTTCCAGAGCCACGTCTAGCATATAAATACAAACGTCCTAGAACATAGAAGAAATAGTTTATTTGATAATTTAGAACATAGGCTTCTTCGTTAGAATTGTCTTTGGGACTCTTCGCCCATCCCAGGTCTTCCAAATCTACGTCGAGTTAGAGCGGCTCCCCTCCTCCTTCCGTGCCAATATTTCCTTCATTCCTTTTCCGAAACAGCAATTCTCACCACCCTCTTTATATATATTGTAACATTCATGATATTTAGGAATAAAGATTATGAACTCTCACATATGGTAAGGGTTTTTTCCCTTATACTCCTAGGAGTGGGGATGAGCTGAAAACCAGTCTTAGCGCAGCCGTCGAGAAGAACGCAGTTAGCAAGCTCCCGAATTGGCGGTTACCATACTATTGAAGAACCAACAGTAGAAAGTAACGTTGGTTGGATTACAGGAAGAGAAGAGAAGAAAAGCAGTTGAACGTTATTGAATACCATGGTGTGTTGAGACAGATGGGCGGATAAGTTGTAGGTTGGTGTTATGAATATTGTTTAATATTATGGATCCATTCAAAAAATTCATGTTTTGTAATTAGTAGTAGCTATCATAATTTAAAAGGATTTGAATATTTTTTTTATACATTTTGTCAATACTCTATGTTAATTATAATTATTTGTCATAACCATTTTATTTGAATATATTTAACAATTCCTAGTTTCTCAATTTATTAATAACCACAACATTAGCCTTGAGATCGGGCGATTCAATCGGAATAAATTCCTATGGCAAAGACATAAAACAATTTGAATTAAATGACGGACCTGCCAAGTTAGTCAAGTTAAATTGATCAAGTAAAGTAAAAAGAGAGATGGTAAAAAAGGAGGTAGGTTTCAATATATACAATATTTTACAGTTCAAATTCTCAGTCCACTTCCGGAACACAAGATCCCCGTCTCTCTGACCTTTATATTCCTGCCCACAGAAGGGCAGCATATAGCCGTTCCTTTTTCACTCGCTCCACTAGCCTATGGAATGCTCTACCTCCTAATATCCGCCATGCTTCATCTCGCCAAACCTTAAAAACCCTTCTATTCTACACCTCACCATTCAAGCAGACAGGTGCTTGCTATTTGGGTACGATTGGGCATGTAGTGTCGTTTTTTATTGTTATGGAGATTCATATTTGATTTTTTTAGTGAATGCAGTTAAATAATCTCATGTTATTACCATTATTACTTACAGAGGTCCATACACCATTTTAAATTGTAATTTTTTCGTTTTTTTTATACATAAGTTTTATTTTCATGCTTGTACTTTTTTTTTCTTACTTTTGTATATTTAAGTGGTTCTTTTTTCTTTCCCTCTCTTTTTCCTTTGTACCAACCTAAAAGTATTTATCAATCTATCAATATACGAGGGTGGTCTGAAAAGTTTCCGACCTATCAAAGCTTTTATTTAACTAGCTTTTATTTATTTTATTATCATCTTCATGTTGAGGTTGGAAACTTTTCAGACCACCTGTATAAAAGTATTTATTATTGTATTTATATTATATTATATTTATATTATAATAATTATATATATTTAATTATATTATATATTTCTTTTTATTTTCTAGACATAAACCTGTCATCTGAGCACAATTGTTATTCAGAGGAGACATTTTTCGGAATAAATTTTTTTTTCTATTCTATTTCACGTAGGTGTAATTAATTACATGTTCGTGCATATAAATAATATCTTTAAAATTCCAGATACATTATAATAGATTGAATAACGACAGAGGTGTGATTGCCTTTTACATCTTTGAAAGTAAACCCATTTCCTTCAGCTTGGTGAAATTTTGCTATTGATCTGTCGGACCTACATGATACGGAACGTGATAACGTATCCCGTTGTTAATTATTTGAGCCGTTAAAGCCTCAACAAACATTAAAGATCATTATTGGGGATATCACGGCTTCTAGTGCGGTGCCACACTCAATCTGAACTGACTCTATAAGTTACTTTTAAGTACCTAATCCATTAACTCCCCATAGACAAATATGTTGAATATGTAATGATGATATTGAAATACTGTTTGTATCATTTTATTACTGAGATCACCATATGTAGTTGAGATTCTTAAGCCTAAACACGGCTTACAGACGCTTTGGGGACATCAGTCGAAAGTATCAGTTATATGACTAATTATCCACTAATACTAATTATGACCAATATTAATATAAAATCCATGTTGCTATCTTAAATGTACAGAATACGATAGACCTATCTTTAAAGCAAAACTTTCTCACCCTATCATTTAGCCATAGCCACCACCCCTAGATTATATCATCTTTGTCATTCATGTTATCATCTTTATTGTACAGTATATTATGTGACTATCCTTTAAACCTTTCTCCCTATTATTTAACCATAGATTATCATATCAAATATTCACTTACCATAATTGTATATATACAAGTATATCTCATAAATTAGGAGGATATACGCTCTAGTTTCTGTACTAGTACTGTTATTATGACCGATTAAGTTGTATATGTAGCGACCGCTAACTACATAAGATAAATCACCCTATACTCTATTGTATATAAGTTAATGTTTATTGAATTACAAGCTAAGAAAGGTTGGTAATAAGAACACGTAGAACGTTATAACAAGACTGCTTTATTTAGACCAAGATACCTCTATCTATAGGTATTACCTGTAAACATATACAGATAACATATGTTTGGGGATTAAGGCTGGGCACTAGCGGCGCCTGGACTTAACTCCCCCCCACCAGTTTACGAACACCCATTCGCAAACTTTGAAGTCCAACACTCGGACGTCTTAGTCCATTCAAATAATGCTCCGCTAATGTTACAAAGGAGCAAAGGCCAGCCCCGCCCGTACACAGGCTGTAATCCCTCACATTAAGCTCTAATCCTATAAAACGTAAAAACCAACTGTCACTTGTAAACAAAAAACATAAAAGAAAACTTTGACTTTTAAAAAAAAACAATACTTCTGTGGGAAAAATCACATAACTATAACTATTTACAATGTTCCTTGCGTGTATGCTGCGAGGACACTCCAGCTCATTCCTGATCTACAACCTCCCCCCCTGGTGGAAGCTTTAACTGTTCTATGTGGACATTTCGCCGCTTCTTAGGGGGTCGTATACTCTCAATTGTCACGACGTTGTGTTCCCTAATCACGACCACTTTAAATGGGCCCTCATATCGCACCAGCTCTTTGCTCCTATTTGACCCTAGTTTTTTATAGACGATAGTCCCGATTTTAAGTTCCCCCATTCGATCCCGGACTTTGAGGTTTTCCCGTTCCACTCGTCTCGCTTTGTCCCTCGTTATCCTTTCTCTGACTTTGTCGCATATTTTCCTCAAAGCGACAGTATTACTCGCCATTTTCTCCGCCATTTCCTTGTCTGCTACCGTCTCTGCCCCATTTCTCCGTCTTTCGCGCAGCCCAAAGAGGATCTCGAACGGGGAGAACCCCGTCGCGGTGTGGATCGAATGATTGTAAGCGGCCACCGCCTTCGGCATTGCCTCATTCGCCAGCAGACCCTTTTCCGCGTGATATACCCGCAGGTGGTCACTCAGGGTGCTGTGCAATCTTTCTATCCCTCCTCTACTCTTAGGGTGCCCTGGGGTATTAAGATGCCAAGAGACATCGAGAGTCTTCATTTCTTTTCGGATGTTGGCATTGTCAAATTCTCTGCCCCCATCCGACGCGATCCGGTCTGGTACTCCGTAAAACTGGAACCAGGTATTTAATGCCAGCATTACCGCGTCTGATGACCGATCTTGCACCGGGTGCGCCATGGCCACTTTGCTAAAGCTGTCGATTGTGGTAACCCACTTATACCCCCTCCAAGTGAAGGTATCCACTTGTAAGTCACTCAACGGTGTCTCGGCGGTGGGCGATTCTTCTTGTCGCCCCCGTGGCGGATGTCTGTCATACTTCGTAGTGAGACAAACTGCACATGCCCCTATCATTTCTTGTATGCTCTTTTTCATTCCCCACCAAAAGTACCTCCGCCGCAACGCTTGCAACGTTTCCTGAACTCCACGGTGGTTCGTTTTTCCTTGGTGATAGGCCAGCGTCACTTCCAGCTGCTGTTCTCTGTCTTTGAGTGTCTCCACCATCGACGTGCACCGAATAAATATCCTATCCACTCCAAGTTGTTCCGTTCGCCAGAGTCTACGAATTTTCTCCCAAATAGTGGCATTCCCTACAAATACATGATGGGTCTTTCCGGGTTCCGAGGCATCTTTCAATGCACGGCAAATTTGGTCGTTCCTAACCCCTGGTGGCGACCAAATCGTCGCGATTTTACTTCTCCCATAACTGTCATATGCGATCTGCAGCCGCCCTGAGGTCTTGGATTTCCAAATGATCTGCCGTCTTTTGTCGTTCACGATCCCTTCTGTTACTTCCATTTCAACAGGTCTTTCGGCGGCGGAACCTTCCTCTTCAAGGGTTTCCTCACCTTCGCTATCTCCTCGCGTACCGAGGCTTCCATCCTCCCCGGGTGTCCATTCCCGGAGAAACTGTTGGATTTCCCCGGATGGTTCCCCTTCTTCCAATGCATTCACAGTAATGGCTCTGGACAGCCAGTCTGCCACTACGTTCTCTTTCCCGGGTTTATATATGATCTCCATATTGTACTGGGACAAAAACTCTTTCCACCTCGTGACCCGCGCCGAGGACTCCTTTAACTTTCCTACCCATTGTAGGGGTCTGTGGTCGGTGTGAACACGGAATTTTCTGCCGAAGACATATGGGCGGAAATGGTCTATAGCCCAGACGATACCTAGGAGCTCTCTCTCTAGAGCACTATACCGCGCTTCCGTTTCTGTGAGCCGTCGACTAGCGTACGCCACCGGGCGCTCCCCACCGTCTCTCTCCTGCGACAACACTGCCCCCAGTGCGTATTCGCTGGCATCAGTGGTGATTGTGAAGGGATGTTGGAAATCGGGAAATGCTAATATCGGTTCCTCTTGTAAGCTAGACATACATTTCCGGATGTTCTGCTCCATGATTGGGGTAATTACCACCCTCGCTCCCTTTCGCAGTAAATTATTAATAGGCACCAGGTATGCCGCCATGTCCGGCACAAATCTTCTGTAATAATTAAGCGTCCCCAGAAGTCGACGGATCCCCTTTACATCTGTGGGCACCACCATCCTTCTAATGGCCTCGACCTTCGTAGAGTCTGGCTTAACCCCCTCCTGTGAGATAGTGTGGCCCAAAAAATTGATTTTTTTCTTCCCCAACAGAGACTTCTCCATGGACAATTTTAATCCGAATTCGCGGACTCTTTGAAATACACTTCTTAGGTGCTCAACGTGCTCTGCCTCCGTTCTGCTGAAAACTAACAGATCGTCCATGTAGACCTGGCATACCGCTTCGTCTATTCCCCTCAAAAATTCATCCATTAGGCGTTGAAAGGTAATCGGGGCGTTTTTCAGTCCAAATGGCATCCTGGTAAATTGATAATGCCCCCTCTCAAATGTAAAGGCCGTTTTGTCTTGGTCGTTCGCACTCATCTTGATCTGGTGATAGCCTGCCTTTAGATCTAGGGTACTAAATATTGTCGCCCCGTTCAATCTGTCTAATATGTCCTCAAATCGGGGAATAGGATACTTCTCATCCGTCGTGTTCTCGTTTAACTTCCGATAATCGATAACTACCCTGTATTTCTCCGTCTCGTCCCCAGGTCTATTTTTCTTCCTCACTGCCCATAGAGGACTGTTATATGGCGAAGTGCTATCAATTATAATCCCTTGCCGTTTGAGACTCTCTAGCTCCTCTCTAATATGCCTACGTAGTGCCTGCGGATATCGTCTCTCTTTCACGTATGTGACGCGTTCTTTCTTTAACTGGATCTCGTGGACCGTCTTCCCAGTCGCTCCTAGCGTGTCTCCCTCTACGTAAAAAATATCCTCAAACTCCCTCTGTAGGCCTTCCCTCCAGCCCTCTATTTTATTAACCGCCCCTATCCGCGCTCTTCCGTCCCATATAGTCCCTTGACATTTATATTCCACTTTGCCCAACTTAATGTTCCATTTTTCCCCGATATTCTCCACACGCGCACCTACCTTCCCCAACATGTCGCACCCAACTATCACCTGGTACTCCCGCGGCATGTTTCCTACGATATGTATCTTTAGATCTCCCCCTTTCTTCGCCCACCTATTTAGCCCTATGACTAACTCTCCCACTACCTCGCAAGGGCCTCCCAGGGTGATTAAACTACAATTACATACCTGAATCTGGAGTGCCCTCTCTCCACCATACAGCCTCTCCAGCGCTCCGCGGGACATGATGGTGTTGGTGCTTCCCGTGTCCACCAGACACATCTCTCCTCCTTTGACCCTAATTATTGGCAACGCACACATCCTCTCCCGAATTGCATTACATCTCAGGATGCGGTCGCCTCTCTGCCGACACGCTCCTCAGGCTTCATCACGTTGCTCCCATCTACGTGACTCGACCTTCTGCCCTGTCTGTCTCCTGTTTCTGCTGCGCCTCGCTTCTTCTCCTTCAGTTCCCGAAGTCCCTGATGACTCATCTTCTGATGATCCACTCTCCCCATGTGTCATGCTCCGTCTCTCTCTTACTTCTTGAGTGTTTACCTCCATTGGTTCTGGTCGTTGGTAATCTCTCCTCCGGAAGATATACGGGCAATGCCTCGCGATGTGTCCTTCCTCGCCACACTCAAAACATTTTGTTCGAGGACACTGTGCCACTAAATGTCCTGCCTTCCTACATCCGTGGCATTTTCTTTCTTCCCTGGGCGGGGCATACCTCGGTCTCGTTCCTCTAAATCTTCTTTCTCCTGTCGTTCCCTTGTCTCTGCCAATAACGGACGTTTCTGGTCTCCTCCAGGTTGGTTTCAGGGTCCGGGTTCTTTTGTATGCAACTCGGCTCCACTCATTGTCGACGTCTTGCACCCTCACTTCTTCCTCCTTGGCACTAGTGTCGATCATTGATTGTGCACACTCCGAGAACGAGCGCTCATCAGAGAATCCTTCCTTTCTTCCTGTCTCCTTGGCCAGTTGCACTTTTAGAATTGTGGATAAGAATCCCATTCTACCCTCCACCTCTTCTACGCTAATCGACTCTCTCATCTTCTCCGTTATCTTATTGAAACGGACTACTAACCCCGCAGCATATTGCCCGTTACTTTGTCTTGGGGACTTTGTCTCCCTAAACATTTGGAATATGTCCTCCTCGGGAGTCCATCGTCCTCCTCCGTACGCCTTCTTCAATCTCATCTTAATTAATTCCCACGGGGTTTCTTCATCTGCCTGAATTTGATTCAGTATACTTCTCTTGACCCGACATATCAGGGCCGCCTTCAACGATTCCGCGTCTCTGGGATCTATTAAATTTTCTTCTGCTTTAGCTCCAATTAAAGCTGTGAGACGGTCTCCTCCTTTTAGGAAATGGTTCAGCTCACCCAGTTCCCCAGTGAATCTCTCCAGCTCCGCAACAGCCTTCCTCAGATCCTGTGTATTCATCGCTTTTACCCTCATCAGCGCGAGCGCCGTGGCATGAACTTCTGGCATAGTTCCCACTCTTCTAATATCTGCTCCCTCTACGAGATTCAAGACGGGCTGTCTCAAAATTCCTCCTTCAGTCATCTTCTCTCTTTCGCGTATAGAAGAAAAAAAAACAAAAAAAAATTACGCTCGCACTCGATAACTCTCTTTCTCCACGGTTCACGGGTTTTCGGCACCAGTTAATGTTTATTGAATTACAAGCTAAGAAAGGTTGGTAATAAGAACACGTAGAACGTTATAACAAGACTGCTTTATTTAGACCAAGATACCTCTATCTATAGGTATTACCTGTAAACATATACAGATAACATATGTTTGGGGATTAAGGCTGGGCACTAGCGGCGCCTGGACTTAACTTATATATTGTAAATTAATTTAAATAAATGTAAATAACATAAATAAGTCATTGTAAATGTTGTAAACAATAAAGAAGTCGCAGCTGCAAGTCAATTAAGTTAACAGCTGGGAACCCGCTTCCCCACATCAGGTAGAAAACGACCCCACCAGGCCTGGCCTACAGCTGCCTAGCACAAAGCCCTACCGCATACTCGGGTCTCATTGGATACAATAACAAGGCAGACGATTGGGCCTAACGAGCCACCACTAACTATAAATAGGGGCAGATCTAGGGCTTAATTTATTCTCCTGACAAAGCTACTGATGACTTGCAGCTCCGGCGATATTCAAGAATTTGGTCTTCTCCTTATGAAATCCTCTGCATCTCTCTCTCCTTACCTCGCTACGTTTTAGTCCGGCGTTGTCAGACCCCACATCTTCCTAGTGGGAATCTCTGCCTTCGTCTCGCTAAGTCTAGCACCTCCTTGGGAGAGACGTCTTGGTTGTCGTGGCCCTGCAAGCTTACCAAGCAGTGTTCCCCACGGCGATTCAGTCTGCCTCTCTCCGGTTCACACTCGCCTTTGGGATCCGGACGGATTTCGCCTACCATCAGATACAGAGTGTGAATTCGTGGTCATTCCAAGACCACAGAAACTACCCCATACCTCTTCTCCTGAACATAGTGCATTGTCGGGGCACATACCTATCAAAAAATGGAGTGGATAGTAAGACCGTCATGAAACGATTGTCCAGGTCATAAACGTATCAATGCTCACTTCGTCACCAGGGATAGGGTAACTAGGCACCCCCCTCGTGACGACCCGACAGTATATATCGCTGATGTACTTTTTGTATGTTCTATTAATAAATTAATTTTTAAAAAGTCTAACTGCTGAGTAGATAATTTAACTCAGTGGATACCTTGAGTCCAAACGAGATAGTCGGCATTCTCACAGTCATCCTGCTCCTCTGAGCCCAGTCACAGAACCACCGGCCTCAACACGGTGATGTGACATATTATTTTTTTATTATATAAATTGTCTATGGTATAAGGTGCTATTTCTGTTAGTTCTTAGGTAGTTTTTGAAATTTTCAAATTACAGCTCTGAAGCTATTTAAGATTCTGACTTATACCCCATAGTTAATGAAATATTTGAGAAGGCAAAGCAAAAATAATAGCAATGCTTTTTTCCAAAAATAAAGTTTTGAGAGACATATATTTAACATATTTGTTTGTATTTATTTTTATAATGTATGTATTTAATATACAAATCTTCAGTTTTTGTGAAACTGACATAAAATACTATCTCGTGCTATTCTTCTATCAATTTATTCTCCCTAAAGCCAATTCATATATACAATTAAAAAAATATTGATTTAGTAAACAGTCGTAATTTTAGTCTGTTGAAAAACAAAAAAATTTTTTCATACTAAACGAAATGGTTAGGTAATTGATATTTAAAGTAGGTAATACAATATTGTTCGTGTTTATTTACTATTGTATTCCCGTATTCCGGGTGCGGGTATTCCGGAGTCCGCTTCCTCTTTCGCATAGGGGGGGGGGGGCAGCCAAACGGATTTGGAATGCTGGGCTGTGAGTAAATATTGTGTGAATGAGCGAGAGAAATCAGAACTGTAAATATATCATACTATATGTCAGATCATTGATCACAGATGCCCAATAGGACAAGAATTTAGTTTTATCTCAATAAGAGGTGTCAAATAAATCTAAAGGATTATGCAAAACTTAATTTCAAACAAATGTGGGCGTTAGCTGTATAGAAGATTTCATTAAACTCTGTCATAATTAAATGTGACTATTCTAAATGAAACACTTTAAAGTAGTGTGTGATAACAATAGGAAGTATATATAATCACTGCAGTTGAGTGGTGAAGGATTGAAATAAAAACACATATTCACAGAGCTGAATAGACTTTATTACTTCTACAAAAACTAAATGTCTACCAAGCCGAAGAGCACCCTGTTGGACTCCCCAAAGTAGAAAGTTGTTCAGGAAAGATGTAAAAATATAATACTATGTATAGTGTCATCGAAATCGTGTGTTGTAGCGGCGTGGTGTTGGCATCCTTGCCTCCCCCTTCCTCCCTTCACTTGCCATCCAGTCAGCAAATGGACATTATTGGAAGTTAATTAACACCAGTACAGAGTTCAATCTGACAGCGGGACCACTCCACCATATTTGTCTTCAACCAGACAACCAGTTTGCTCATGGTAACCAGTTTAACCATCGTATCAACGGATCAAGTCCTGCTGACTGCCGACAGGCTAAAATTATGTATAGACAGAACAGAATCAGGCGCCTTCCTCTTCAAGATCTTCTCATCGTCCGTAGGGCAGTTGTCTTTGTTTAAAAATTATTCCACGAATAGACGCATAGTTATGCAGTGTTCTTTTTATTTTATATTCTACTATTAGCGCTTCTATATTTATTGCCATTCTAATCAATTTTTTAATTAAAAGAAGATTGCGCATATCAAAAAATAGATTTGCTTTTTGTACATTAACGTAATTTTTAGATTATTAAAGGATTTTATACATAATGTTTTTTTTTGAAGATATCACTTATGTAAATACAGTCCATTAAAATAACTCTAGCTTAAGGTATTTGTGTTTCCTATTGTTGATAAACCAAACTAACTTTAAAATTGGGATCCTCTAGCAGTTCGAATAGGAGTAGCTACGTTTAGTAAATATTTATAACCGAACAGATCCAAAAACGTGTATAAATACAATTTTATATAATGCTTAATTTGTTTTTTATCAAATCTAACAATTATGTAGGTTACATTGCGCATTAATTAATATATTTATTATTAAAAATTTCTTATTTATAACATTGTAATTTCAACAAGTTTCCCGCCAATATTTCTGTGTGAGTCTAATTTGGTAAATATTAATTTTTTTTATATTAGTGCCTTCAGATATCCTTTGCCTATCATAATTACATATTTTATTATTTCTGTCGCAACTGTAACCAAGGCAACTAAAAAGCAATTAAGAAGAAAGGCGACTCAACTATACGAAAATAAAGGCTGCGGTAGACCAAGGTCATAAAATTGAAAATGATCTCACAAATCTCATTATGTTTAAGGGGATGTACAAGAACCTGCAAAGTAATTATGACGCGTTCAATACCATATGGGAAGCATTAGAAGATTGTGTTCTAGCTGCGAAATCAGAGTTGACAGAGAAAGATAAAACCTCTTGCCAAGATATGGAATTTTATTTTCATGAGTTTAATGAAAGACACGTGAATCCGATTCCAGCCATTCGGCCACTTTCAACATCGGATCATTTATCGCAGACAATCCATACATAATGACATAATGAACCCGTCTTAATTCGAGCTTGGCCTCCCCAAAATAAATTTAGTAGTGAAAATTTCGACTTGTCAATATTTTATGATACATTCACATATTTAGTGAAGGTTCAATAACAACTATTGACAAATATCACTTCCTATTATCATGCGTGAATGGTCCTATAGACATTTCAGCAAGCAAAGTCACCACACTTGGTTACACCTAGGAAACATATCCAGATACGATAGCCACAACGATAGAAATGTTGATTCTAGTTCCTAATACCAGGTTGAAAAAGATCATCAAACCCACTCTGTTTCGCTAACAAGCAGATCGTCACTGAACGACAGTTATAGAAGCACATCGCAAGATAAAGAAAATTATGTCCCTTCTTTTCTCTTCCTCTATATATTGCAACCCCGCCAAGAACAAAACCTCTTTCAGACTTATGTAACTAAACACTGTTATTAAGCTGTTTTGTGTGTTCTATTCAAACTTTTCTTTTTTCAAAAAGTCTAACTTCGTCGGAGCATATTTAATTGCCGTAGTATTGCGTGCTGCTCAAGTCACCATCAAAGGTAGCAATAACAAATTTTAACCGAATCGAATGTTATATAAAAAACTATTCCACGATATGTTTGATGCTATTTTTCATTTTGTTTTCTGCTAATAGCACTTCATTACTTATTGTCATCTTAACCAATACGTCACTTAAAAGTAGGTTGTCTACACCAAACAATAAATTTTTTTTTTTTACAATAACACAATTTTAAGATTAACTAAAGGCCTTTAGACATAGTATGTTTCTTTTCGATATCCCTTATTTGAGTACATCCCATTGAAATTAGTCTAGTTTAACGTATTTGAGTGTGTTGATAAACCAAACTAACCTTAACACTTGGGTTTGTCGCTGTTTCGTGCGGATTACCTCAAACAATGGAGTTACACAATTGAAGGGTTTGCTGCAAAAAGGAGGTAGCTCCATCCCATAGCTGTTGGGAGTTAGAAACACTTTCTTGTGTCAAAAAAAAACCTCTTTTATTTGGCACAAAAAGGATGCAGCTCCAATCGTAATATGTAAACACCATAATTGAAAGTAAGCAACAACAATATTTTTACATAACTTAAAATTTGAATTTTTTAAACGTTTTGTTTGGTTTCCCAACAAATGGAAAAATTGGAGCTACCTCTTTTTTGCAGCAAACCCTTCAATTGTTAACGTACCCCACAGAAGGCAAGCTCTGTATGGATTGTACGGTACAAATGCCACTTAAATGTGCAACTAAATTATGGTTCACATTCAAAGAGATGAAGTGAATTCATTTTCGCTTTCCTACAGTTGTCTTCACAATGGGTTTATTCGCTTACTTAACTTCTTTCCCAACTACTGTTAAGCCGGGTATATACTACTTTTCAGAAATTTCTAAATTAATTACCAGGCACTTCGTTCCTACCCTGTATGGGGCGGGGTAATCGTCAATATAACTGACTGTGTATATGAGATTGTTCTGCAATTGTGGTTGTAGAAGTTATCAACTAATCCTGAACTTTCGAAGTTACATATCTTTCATAAGACCACATTATTGCATGATCCATGTTCCCCCTCTGATTCAGGGTTGGCTTTCCTACCATAACCCTAAATGATAATCCTACATCCTTCTGGTCAACCATTAAACACTTATGTTACCACCATTGATCAAACCTCTTCCTGAAAACACCGTATAATCCGTAATCCCGACAGTCCATTGATAGCTTAAAAAATATTGAATTTTTCTCGCCATCTCCTTCCCCAGTCTACATATTAACTAAATGTCAAGTGGCACCAAAGGTTTTCCTTCCGTAACGTTCTCCCTCTTAGACGATGGCTGCGAGGTACACTCTCGAGGACTTGGTGACAGATTGTAGCGAGCCTTGAACTTCTCTTATGTGTAACATCTCGTTTCTTTCTTGCTTACTTCACAACCCTCTTGAAATCGTTTCTTCCTAATATCCATTGTGGTTCATCCCTACATGCCTTCGAACACCCCCACTTTAATAACTCTTCACTATCTAGCCATACGCTTACTAGCCTAGGAATTATGTCTTCATAATTAAAATTATTCTCTGTTATTATATATGTATATATTTTTTTCATTTTAAACAATACTTCGCGCTTTACTCATTATTTAACGTTTACCTATACTCTATGTTCAAAATAAATATCTCAAGATGATGATTTAAGTGATAATCGTCCATATGTGTTTTTTTTTTTTTATTTATTTATTTAAAACGTTTGTTTCTATTGGCCTCTTTTCCTATTTTTATTTTTATTTTTAACAATCTTATGGTAGTTTTATCGTTACGAGCTTTTTTATACCATTAAGTGCAATTTTCACATTTTTTTAACATCTTGAATATAAAAAAAGGAATTTTCTGATTTATAGTCACTTCTTTCTTCTGAAGTGAAAATTGTGAAAAGTTTTAAGAAATAACATAATAAAACATTGGGTCTTATAGTGTGAATTCTACTCTTTTCTGACCTGAATACTCACCCATATACTAAATGTACGATTTACTGTGAGAAACGAGTGAGACAAGTCGCACTCCACGTGTGGTGTGATAATTGTCACGAAGAAATTTATTTTTCTAGAAAGCAGAGAGGGTACTAAAAATTTAAACAGATAAGGACCTTGGGAGTATTCCTTTATAATAATCGCCTTAAAGGGTGTTGTGATCAGGCAAGTGATTCGATTTACTGGCATTAAGAAAATGGTTTTGATGTTTGAAGGAAGCATTTTTATGTCAATAAATAAAGTAGGAGAAGGTGCTTGGAGAATCATTCTTTATAAAACTTCGACAAGAAACCTTGGTATTAGTGAACATAGGTGACCATGGAAAGTACATTTAGACTCCCTTCAAAAAAGAGAAGCTTGCAAGCCAAGGATCCAAGGATAATAGCCGTGAGAGGTAGTGAACTTTGAAGGCGCCCGATAAAAATAATGGAATTGTGAATCGAAGATCGGCTCATGATCTGTACTGTATAAACAAGATATGTCTCATTTACCTGCGGAGGAATAACTTGTTATAGGATACTTAGTGAATAGGCTGTACGAGTTGTAATGAGGCAGTAGGCAGGGCTGTAAATTATGAAGCTAATTAGGTGACCCCTGACAATGCCCTGAATTGCAAAACCCGAAGGGAGAGCCATAACTTTCCAAACGGAGGAACCATCTGTCTGTTCGAATTCGGTAGCGGTCGTTAGTACCATTCGACACCTTAGCAATTCAATGGATTTTTTTTCTTCAAAATACCTTGAATTGTAATGTATTCTTATCATTTAAGATAAAAAATTAAAAAAAACTCGATCTAGTTTCTCTAATTTTTAAATTTTCCCATGGTTTTCAAGGAAAGAGTGAAATAATTGGTAGGTTTGGGTTAATGATAAAGAGTTGTTATGGTCTCATCAACTTTATCCATGGACATCGTTTCGAGATGCTATGTATGTCTGCATCAGGTTCTTGACAGCAGGAGGTTGTGAACTGTTGAAGACATTTGGCGAACTAACTGCTCACAAGAATCTCTCTAACGCCGACCTGGTGATGACCTACAAAGTACTTCAAAACTTTTTCCGTGAATAAACTTGATGTAAACATAACAGGCCTATATTCACAACTATATACACAACTCATTTATATTCTCACAGCTAATAATGAAATGAGATTAAAAAAAAGTAAAGTTTAGAACCCGTCAATAGAGATACTTATCCGAATAACAGATACATGATAAACATAAAATTATTGATATTGTTCATGCAATTGAATGTAAATAATATTTTAAGATACTAATAAATATATTCTATTCAAATATATCCGTTCTAATACCAAATGGGACCATCATCTTAATTTGCATGTCTCTTGTCCTGCTTGAGCAGGGGAACTCAAAAAACCATAACAGAAGGTTTTCTGGTTTCGAAAAACGGTTAAGTCACTGGTCCTTGGTTCGGCTTGTTAAATTTGTACTGAGGGGCTCAGTGGAAATGTGGCTTTTTGTGTAACGAATGAGAAAATTCGATCTGCACTTTCTCAAAATTATAGTTTCAAATGGATGCCCATTTCAAGTAGAAATATGTATGAATTCATTTATTTATGAGTATGTAGATATTTCACGAGTTAAGATTTTTCCTGTCATTACATCAGATAAACAATTTTCACTTCTACCATTTTTCCAATGTGCTCCACCCCTATCATATGAGGGAACGAATCATACAAATGAACGTTTATTGTAACGGTTTTCTCACTCCGTGGGGAAAATTACAGCACTGGTTTGCATTTCCAATTATTCTCTCAACCATACTAATATATAATATAATATAATAAACAAATAACCTGGCAAAAATAAACAACTATTACATCATAAAGAAAAATGACAAAGTAAAATAAACAGTAAACCTCTATAAATCTGTGGCGGTAGCCTAAAACGAGATCAGTGAAAAATGAGCTTAACCTACTAACAGGTCTCTTTTGTTATGATTGATGTCATGTGAAATCCGTTAATCCTTGTTCTGATGCATGAGGAAGAATTTCCAATGTGAAGTAAATGGTAGCTTAATTTTTTCCGTTCAATTTCAGTACCTTAATTTTCCCATTTCTTAAGTCCATGATTTCGACTTATCTGTTTTTTCATGACTACTACTGGTGTAGAAATGCAATGAATATGAATATATAGTGTGTTGAAATCATTCACAAACTTGCAAGCGTCTGCCTCGATGAGAAGTTGTTTGATTTTAAAGGTTTGTAAGGAAGAAGGATGGTGCATATGAAGCATATTGGGAGGAAGAGAGTTCCATAGAGCGGTGGAGCGAGCGACGAAGGAACGTTCGTTTGTAGGAAGGAGAATAAAGGTCAGACGTGAGAAGTCCCGGGAGTATATTGAGGATTCGAACTGTAGAATGTTGTATGTATTAGGAAGGAAATGTATTGACAGTCAAATTTTAATTAGTTTTTTAAAACGTACACCTAGGTGCTGAATGAAATACCAGGATTAAAATACATCATAAAGAAAGTTTAGCTTTTTACACTAGCAATCACAAAAGCCCATCAAATTAAATATTCTACTGAATAAGTCTGCTGTGACAAAGCCTCAAACGCCATTGTGATACCCAGCATGAGATGTTCCTTCAAGTACAGATGAAGTCAAATGCGATTAAGTTGTCCATTCGTCAGATAAATGAAAAGGGACCCGGAAACTTTATCAAAACTTTGTTCTATTTATTGTCTGCCAACATCGCCTTTGATGGTATCGCTGCTGACGTCATTCTACAGATGTTCAGTCGTTCAATTTTATCTTTTTCGAAATAAATAAGGTGATATACAAACCTACATAGTAATTAGTGTTTATTAGTGATATTCATATAAGCTTTTAAGTGGATTTGCGTACTCTTTACTTTATTAATCTATAGCTACACAACCTTCTAAAGGAGTAACCAATGAGATCTATTTATTAATTTAATTTAATTATTTTTCATTTGTTTTTAAATTTAATTAATATCATCCGATATTTTTTTGTCTTTAAACAAATTTTCTGGTGTTGAACAATTAGCTTGGAGCATTAAACTATAGACCAATGTAGCATTCTGTTGGGAACCAGAACAACGAGGAATAGAAAATAATGAAGAAGTATATGTTGTTGCCAAAAAAGTCGTTTTCGAAAGTGAACGTTTTGAGGTGGTACCCATAATGAGACGAGATGATTGTAATTCTAAATCGGGAATTGTGAAATTTTTGAGTAAAGAGAGTAAAGCACAGTCAATGCTATTGATGTGAACGAGGTAGAGTGCTTGTGGGTTGGGATGCTTGGCTTCTCAAGTGCCGATACTCGGGGCTTCTATTATTTTTTTATTTGCTGCGTGTGCTGTAGTCTCTCAAAATTATGTTTTGTTTTCACCGAGGTGTTAAGATTTTTTCTGAATATGTTCAACAAAATGCTTTTGTTTCTTATAATAAAAATATTTGTCCCTTTTTTAACTTACAAAAAACACTGACAAATAATTATAAATTTATTAATAACATCTTCTGAAACCTCTTTTTTCTCTTTATCCATAATTTCCTAGATAAATAATGTTTTTCTCTTTGAAATGGTTATTATAAAGTAACGATACTATGGTTATTTTTCCATATATATTATCAAAATATCGATAGTGCCGAACTGCCGACTATTGGTCCTCCTTAGGTGGGACCTCATAGGTCCAGGGGGGATTCTGGATTTTTAATGAGCATGCACACAACTATATCAACATCAGTGGGTTGTGCTAATGTATGAAATATTAATAGGCAACATGGTTTTCACCGACATCCTCCGATCAGTCCTCGAGTTCTTAAAATGAGAATACATGTCCTGCCTACAAGACAGGTGGGACAATGGGGTGCCTCCTGTACCCAGGTCGACGTCAGCCATGACTGGGGGTTTCTTTCTCACTATCGTGCTCACTCAGATCCGTAAGATATATAGTTGTTGAATTCAATATTATTAAACATTTTTTAATAGTGCACATTATACTTTTGTAACAATAACAAATCGCAATGTAAAATTATTAAAAACTGCTTATGTACTCTGCATGGCATAAATGACCAATTGTAAATAAATTCATTTATGTAGTCTATACTGATTTCATAATTTATAATAGCAAGGGAATATGAAGAAAAAAGCATTCAAATATAAAAAACAACGCGTTAAAAAATCTTTTTTAAGCACTAAAATAATCAAAGTTAAATTATTAAAAATCGTTGCTGTAAAACAAAAAAAATGAAAATTATCATGATATATGGCCATTCTCTAACTTCTATTCCGTTATGTTGAGATCAATTATTTTTGTTTTGTGTTAATAGGATTCAATTGAGTAATCGCTTCGAGTTTACACCAAGAATTGTATTTACAATTACAATTGTGGTGGTCATAGCTATAGGAATTTGATAGTGTAGAAGCCCCTGATCCGAATATCTGTCTCTGCGTATGCACTTCGATTATGGTTGCAAAAACGATCAAATCGATGTGAATAATTCAACAGGTACTCCCCCCAACGCCCTGCGTTTCGTGATTTTTATTTCAAACTAAAGTTTGTATTCAACCTATGAACGATTCGTAACGTTATACATGGTATATCCTACAAATAGACCATAATTGCGTCTGTGGTTTTTAATTGCTCAACCCGAACGTAGTTATCTAAGGAATGTTTAAATATTTAGACTCAATCGCCATTCGTTTTCTTTAACTTTTAAAATTGTGTGAAACAGTTTTTCACTATGCAGGCTTTTTCTTATGTATGAGTTGCCGGCGGACTTTGATGTTAATGCGGAGAGTCAGCATTCTCATTGTAGTTGTAAATATTTTCGCATCTAATTATACAAATACAAGAAGTGCCCCTTGCACACTAGAGAGAGATGAAGATATAGAGCGGTTGGAGGAGAGGACCCAGAAAACTTTTTAAATTGTGTAAAACAGCCTTCGGTATAATTTTTTTTTTTATTCATTTATTCATTCATCATTTTTGTCACGACGTTTTGGACTCCATTACTCCTTCATTATCTAAACAACCAGAAAAAAAAAAACTTCGTATAATCATAATAATTAAAAATGTATTTCATCTTTAAACATCAATAGTTCGCCAAATGCAAACCCAACGCTTAATAGTTCCAAATTAAACAATATTAATAAATATAAATAAATTAACATCGTCACTAATATTTCCCGTTTCGGTAATCGATAAGATATTTGGAATAGTATATGTCAGTCATTATTATCTGGGAATTAGTTGTAGCTGGAACTTATTAATATTTTTAAGTGATCGTATATTTTAAGCTTTCAGGTTGAGT
This sequence comes from Acanthosoma haemorrhoidale, assembly GCA_930367205.1. Taxonomy (NCBI): domain Eukaryota; kingdom Metazoa; phylum Arthropoda; class Insecta; order Hemiptera; family Acanthosomatidae; genus Acanthosoma; species Acanthosoma haemorrhoidale. The sequence continues at coordinate 48,763,422 of OV884015.1, read as the reverse complement.
AGATGTGGCTTGGTAATAGAGTAATGGAGTCCAAAATATCACAATAAAAATTATGAAAGAGGAAGAAAAATTTTAAACAAAAGGATATTTTGAATATTTTAAAAATTATTATCTACTTTTGCATTATTCAATATAGCATATATTACGATTTTCCTATAATTTTCACGACTTATACTATTTTGAATTACTTTTTTTTTTGAAATGAAATGTTGGAAAAAATAAAATAACAGATCTCAGGCCGCACTATTTTTTAATGTAAATATCATAAATAAATTTAATTTGTGTCTCAGATGATGAAATTGAATAACTGTAGAATATATTACAGTGACCACACGTTATATTAAATATGTGTCCTCATATGTTATGAATTAACGTTGATACTTTTTGTTAGAATAAGTTAACAATAAGAAAATTTTTTTTGTAAAGAATATTTTATCATATTAGCCACGGGCAACTGATCCTTAATAGGAATTATTCTCTGGAGCAAACGGATTGACGTGCAGATGCTGAAGGCTTCGCTTCCCTCAATTTGTGTATGAATATCTTTATGTTATAATTGAACAATTTAAAAGAAATCTTTACGTAAAATCTCGAAAAGTGATCACGGAATTTCCTTAATTTGGCTCATATTTCTTAATATATATAATTATGGCTGGTACATGCAAAATAAATAGGATATATGTTTCCCCCATTTTTAGGACTTCTTTCCAAGCTGAAAAACTTGGAACTTGCTGACATGACGTGGATGAGGTGACACCTTGTGGTTGAATGTGGATGGCACTGGGCTATTGATGAAGAAAGCCTAGGAGAGCAATGTTGGTGTTGGTCCCACAGTGAGTTATTAAATAGTAATGTAGCAGATACCGTTGCCAATTTATGTTAGTAACATGGCATCTTAAGAGTCAATTAATTTCAATATTCTGGTTCTGTTATATATACTTCTGAAGGAAATTTAATAATTAAGACCAAGCGGTTATAAGAATAAGTGTATATACATATCATAAATCAGTAATATCTAGTTTACAGTAATCAGAATATTTTCATTTGGACATTATCTGTTAGTGGAGAATAATGATTAAATCTATCATGCATATTCCTATGTTGGGTTCATTTTCTTAATAAATATTGTGTTTTTTTATTAAATAAAATGTTGTTTATGATTCTTTACATATTGTGTTTTTTATATTTTCTCAAGCATATCTATTCATAGCAATGTTCTGTTAAGCCAGTTGCTGTACCTAATAAGAGGTATCATTATAGTTTTTAATTATTAATTAAGGATATCAAATAAATACTTATTTTCTATCTATCTGCCACGATGTACATTTGGTGAACGAAAGTTGGTGAAAGTTATCGATCCCTGCAAGAAATATTTTATTTTTATTCATTTCCACAGTAATACAAGTATTAACAGGGCTGAGATGTTATGATGTTAGTGGCTAGGAAGTAGCGGCCAGCTGGCGACAAGGCGCCCTTTCTGAGGGTACGGTCTTTACAACTGTATAGCCTAGGCCCGAAATTGATATAGCAAAGGAAACGTCATCCCGATAGTTTGCGGAATTCTATCCGTCCTTAAAGGGTTTTTCTACTCCTTTACTCATGATACAACCAGCCTATTTAGCTTCATCTGTGTCCATGCCAATGGAACACATGTGTCCTTTTTGATTAGTTTTGTCCTCGTCTGAGGTAGGTAGTGTGACAGGTATAGGTTCCGGAAATTGAGTTAATAAGAACCCTCCATTATCCCCTTAAAATTCCGCCAGATTAGCCATCCAATTTCCTCAAAACTCTTAATATTCCATTAGAAGTTTACTCAAATTCTGATGAAGGATCACTTTCAAGCAAAACCCATCCCTACAAACCTCCACAGAGATTGAAACAAAAGTGACCGACTCATATCCGTAAACATTTAGTCACTTTAGGCTTAGGTCAGTTTTCTCCCATGTCCTGACCATTTCCACTTTTCGTGCTCATTTTCAGCCTCTAGCCCTAACCCGGCGGTGATGCGGCTGCAGGAGTAGCGAGGTGGATCAACCCTATCCATACCTTCTCTACAGCCGGGAACAAGACTACTTAGTGGGTGAATTAATGGTGACCCCTGGGTCATCTATAGATGTTAATATTGTATGAATTAGGGAGTGAAAATTTGTAAATACGGTATGAATGGGACCTTTTAAAACAATTATCTTTTTATCTTTTGGGGAGGATTGTGTTTTTTTTTCAAATAAATATTTATAAAACAAAAAGCAAATAACAAGGAACGATAGGAAGTTCCGAAAAGAGCAGTCAGTATTCAGAATTTTGGCATTAAAGTTACTGATCGTGTGTCGGGTTGTCACGAGGGGGGTGCCTAGTTACCCTAGCCCTAGTGACGAAGAGAGGGTTGATTAGAATATGACCTGGACAATTGCTTCATGATGGGTCTTACTACCGTATTATCTGACTCCATATTTGATAGGTATGTGTCCCAACAATTCACTATGTTCAGGAGAAGAGGTATAGGGTAGGTATTGTAGGTAGCTTATGTAGTCTTGGAATGACCACGAATTCACACTCGGTATCTGAGGGTAGGCGAAAACCATCCGGATCCCAAAGGCGAGTGTGAATCGGAGAGAGGCAGACTGGATTGCCGTAGGAGACACTACTAGGTAAAGTTTGTAGGGTCACGGCAACCGTTGTCAGTGAGGGAGAGGCCTCTCCCAAGGAGATGCTAGTTTTAGCGAGACGAAGGCAGAGAATCCAACTAGGAACATGTGGGGTCTGACGAGGCCGGACTAAAACATAGCGAGGTTAGGAAGAGAGATGCAGAGGTTTTCATAAATGAGAAGGCCAAGTCTTGAAACATCAGTGCAGCTGCAAGTCCACCAGTTAGAGAGCCGTTGTTAGAATGATTTATCGGCTAAAACTAGGGGGTATATATAGCCCCCAGTAAACAATGGTCTGGGGTTTTATTCTGACCAACCAAACCTCAGGGCTGCAGTGACGCTTGCTTGTTCTAGGCTGTGACCCACCCAGCCCCCTAACCGCTACCTGACTCTCCCCTCAAGGGCCTCTGACTAGTTTTTGCAGCTGCGTCTTTTATTGTTTACAATATTTACACTGGGATGGGGTAATGTTATTTACATTTGTTTAAATTAATTTAAACATATTATAACCAATTTACAATATATATACAATAGAGTATAGGGTGATTTATCTTATGTCGTTAGCGGTCGCTACATCGTGTTTTATTTCTTAATATTTGCTTTATCGGCGTTTTGCTATGCTATTACTTATTATGAATACATCAAGTAAGTATTCTAATTAGATGTAAATAGTTTGAGAGGTATATATGTGGATTTACATTTGCAGAGGTATATACACGCGGAATGCGTCAAATTCTTTTTTTATGAAAAGTGTTTCAAGTTACGAACTTACTAGCATATTTTATCACAATGACCTGCAATCGAATCCGGATATATTTTCGTGTTAGTTTTTTCACTATGCACTTTTTCTTCTAGATGAGTTGCCGGTGGACTTTGATGTTAATGCGGAGAGGCAGCATTCTCGTTGTAGTTGTGAATATTTTCGCATCTAATTATACAAATACAAGAAGTGCCCCTTATACACTAGAGAGAGACGAAGAGATAGAGCGCATAGGAGGAGAGGGCGTAGGGCGCAGGCGCGGCAGGACTCGGACTCGCGGGCCCGCCAGTAGAAGAAGCTCAGACCCGGAAGAAGGATGGCAAAGCAGAAACCTTACCGCCTCAACAACATCATCACGCACTCGGAGCAGGTTGACAAGCTCCACACCAAGGCGGCACTGGTAAGTCTGTCTGTCTGTCGGCCGGAATAGTCAATTAAAAAAAAAAAATTAAAAACTTAAAAAAAAAAAATCAACACAAATAAAAAAAACAACCTGACAACCACTTATTATTTTGTCCAAATGTTGTTGCTAATGCACTCAAAATTTCTGGTCAAATTTAATATTTTGTACAACTAAAAGTTTCCATTGTAACGCTAAAATAAAAAACCTGTTTAAAGGAGTAGAAAACATTTATAAATAATCTTTAATCATTGCTTTTATTAATTTTCGCATCTTTGTGGTGAAGCTTGAGTGCAAAATATCATGTAGGTAGCGAAGCAAGAAATGCACAAAAATTGTGAACAAGTTATTTAATTCAATCATAGAAAACCATAAGAATAAGTAACCAGAGAACCTTTTTTTATATCCATACAATAATTGCTCTAAAAGATCCTTAAATATAGGACTTACAATCAAGTGTTTCTGGTTTAAAAAAAAATTCAAATAAATGCAGCTCAGAAGTTTTTATCTGAAGAACAAATCAACCTACCAAGGTATATACTTTATATATTCAAATTAAAACAATCGGGTACCGCAACTCAAGTCCGTTCAAATGTGCACTTCCAATATTTGACCTCAAATGTAAAATTATATAATTCTGATAAAAAATAATAATTGAACGACGAATTGACGAAGGGAACTGGGGATTTTAATGCTGTTTTGTTTCCTATTAAAAAAAAAAGCCTTTGGCCCCTCCTGTACATAAATTTATTAAGTCGTGTTTTGCAAAATTCAGGCATTAAGAATCTTCACGTGTGACAAATAAACTATAAAACCACCAGGAAATTCGAAAGATTAACATTAATCTTCCATACAATTAAAGCATTTAATTGGAATCTACAAATGCTATTTAATTCAGAATAAAGATTACCCACGAGAAGTAAACGATACGAATTATATGTTTTAATTATTGACAAGCTAATGCTACTTATGCTTATAATTTCTGGACGGGGTGGTTTTAAGATTTTTGTCACTTCTGATTATTCCCGAATTTGGGAAAGCTCCAATAATTTTGTTTACAGGAATGATCGAAGTATTATTTTGTTTATTAATATGATCACTTTTTGGATTTTTGTATCCCCGTCAGCTAGTTATCCAGTTAGTTATCCGAGTGTACGGATCATAAAAAAAAATTATCGATTAATCGGGAGCTTATCAAACCACAAACTATTAGACTAGTTTTTAACCGACTCATTAATCCTATAAATTAAGTCAAAGCTCATCCCATTTTCAAGTTTCAAAACGGTCATTAGGTCATTAGTTCTGATTAATTATCTTAGTCAGAATAGTCAATGTATAACAAGGATTATTATATTAGAACAAAAAAGATAGAAAATACGTCATTAAAAGATTTTTATTAATATCTAGGAAAACACCAAGAACAAAAGTGCCGGTTAAGTTTAATATACAACTATAAACATACAAAATCGCACGACTAACATTTAATATCAACTGGTCGTTAAAATTGGGGAATTTCGTATAATTATTGTAAAGAAGAAAACTGAAATATCACTTAAGATAAAACTGCAATATTAGTTAAAACACCGATTACCTCATCTCAGCATTACTTTTAACTGTTTGTGCACATTGCAACAGAAATTTGAAATGAAGTTGAAAGCAATAATATTTATTCTGAATAAGAATTGGTTTTGTTGGATACAGTCACGTTTCTACAACCACAAGACCCCCAAAAATCTTGTTTCACATCAACCACGACAGGTTTTTATTTTTTTATGTTCATGGATCTACCGAGTCTCTACTCTCATTGTTTAGCCCAAAGGGCGAGGATCTACTTTCAAACAGATAAGATGCAACAGTCTCCATCTTTTTGTCCAGAATTCCTAAAAATGATATGAAATTTTAAAGGTATACGGGTATATATAATACTCAATAACTCTGCTGATTAAGTCTTGGCTACATATAATAGCGAAGAGAAAATAGTCAATTAACTAGAAAATTTCTTACATCTCAAAAATAATGATGTAAAAAGAAATTGTATTTTTTTTTTATATGAAATAAAGACCTGTAGATGACTTTTAAAATTTCTCAAGATCTTTGAAACTATTTAAAATTTAAATTTCAGATTTCCCACACATTAAAAATGATACCGCTGAACGACAAATGATGATGTATTGTAAATGATATGTTTTGGAGAAGCTGAAATTTGAACCACCCTAAATATAAAATTAGTAATAGCCGATGATAAAATTTTAGTATCTTTTAATTTTACATTTGACACCTCTCTTTGATCGTTATTTATTTTATTCAGCTTATTTTCTGATTCATAAGGTTAAGATTTTGTTTGTTAGATGTAAGTTAGTTTTAAGTTTTATGATTCGTAAGCTGAGCCCCATAATTTTTTAAACATGTATAGACAATGAATGTATAATATATAATGTATAAATACTTTGTAACAATCGCAGATCACAGCGTAAAATTGTTAAAAATTGTATAAAATTTAGACATGCTACAGGACATATTGACCTATTGTAAATAGATTGATTTATATAGAATCTATATTGAATTATATAATTTTTAATAACAAGGGGATATGAAAAAAAAAAATTCCCTGCTCTCATAGCGCATTTGACCAGTCGTTTTATTTTGCAAATTAGAAATTGATTACAACTTAAAATTCGATTGAGGAATATATATCACTCGTAAAAAATGCCTGTGTTTTAATCAATCAATTATAACAGTCTTATCAATTAGCTCTTCCTGTAATCAAATACCTCTTATGGATTACTAAGCGTTGCTTGCTTTTTACTTAAAAACGAATCGGAAATCGCTCAGGTAAGCTGGTCTCTGAAATTTTTTGTCTGCAGGTCTGCTCTCTGGACTGCCACCTTCTTTGCAAGATAATTATCTATTCATTTAAACAATTGATCCAGGGATTGATACAAATCATCTAAAACCTTGGATTGTCCTAAAAAGAAATTATATCTATCCTCGCTTGATAAAAACATTACAAATGTGCGAGACATAAAGTATCGTTTGCTAAATTGATCGATTCATACAAATACATAACTTATAATAAAAATGATGTGGTAACTTTATTTGATTTGTTTTTTCTTCGGTAGCGTACCAACAGACCATAGTAGGTTATACGAATTTTAATTTTTATATTTCTTGATGTAGGAATAAGGGGTATTGAAAATGACTTTCTATTCAGTGACTAACTAATATAATATATACTATTTGAAATTAGTTTCCGCATTATAAACTGGCAGAGTCTATTCGACAACTTTTATTTTACAGTTTTATTTTATTTTAGATATGCACTTGCAAGAATGCAAGATAAAGGATAATTTTTTACCAGTAATAGTTAACTGTTGGTTAGATCTTGGGAACGTTCCGAGACTTGCTAAGAATCAGAAAAGGAAGTAATTAGTAAATTTTTGTTGTGACTCTTAGGTCACACAAACTCCCCATATAATGGACGTGAAATGACTTCGCACTGTTTAAGAAAACTAATTAATGTCTAGCAAATAAAAACTATAAACTGTAAAATGGTTACCCGATTTCAGAAAGTGAGTCTGACACGTTTGCAGAAAGTTTATCACAGGATATAATTTAGCCTTGTTGAAAAGCCACTATAAGAGCTATTATATTTAAACTATTAAATTCTAAAAATTCTAAATTAAAAAAAAAGGCTAGGCTTTCTAAATTACAAATTTCAAGCTAAAATTGAAACGGAATGATTCCTAAATATTTCCTTACATTAAACAACGTAATGTAAGATATATTACTTAATTCAAGAGGGATATTTCCACCTTTTCCACTTACAGAAACTTTTTGTATTAGAGATTTAAGGAACTTATATGACGATTGTCAGTCTGGATAACTTGTAAGTAGGGATAATTAAAATGTTTTCAGCACCTTATTGCAATGAAAAATTCTGAAGGTGTTTGAATACGTTTTTGTAATTTATGACAACTCTTTTGCACTAAGGTAAATTGGCTGATAATTTGTATTCGAAGGACTCGAAATGCTTTTACAAATGCAGGACAGAAAAAACACTGACTTTAAACTTAAAACTGTTCGAAGCGTTCGGTTCAAAAAAGAATTTAGTACGACAAGTCTTACTTGTTCACTGTTACACACAATCCGCACAGTGACCATACCAACAAGAGTAAACTCTAGGTTTGACTAGTGAAAAATTGTTTGGAAACAGTTCAGAGTACGCTTTTTGATGTACCATGAAAGTCCAGTCCAGGGTAACTCTAACCCTTGAAAATGTTTTTTAAAAAATAATTTTACTCTCTTAGACTAAGAAACATCGTACTTCGCATTCCTCCAGTTTTGCAAGGGTTTGAACTCGCTGACATCCTTTTGGAACATAGGCAAAGGATGGCAGTTGCGAACACCCCTGAAAATTTTTGTTTTATTCAATATGTCCCCTATTACATCCTTAAGCCTAACTGTGAGGCGTTAATTTTCTTAACTTAATATTAAACGGGTCAGTGAAGGAAAAAAAAAAAAAAGAGAATTTTTAATATAAACAGAGTATGTACGAAATTATCTCGTTTCCAGGGTGTCTCGTGTAATTTTTACTTCTAAAGATAGTCTACTAGCAGCTACTAAAAAAACTTTTAGAAATGTTTATCATATTATTCAGTTTTATATATACTTATTTAATTTTTTGCGGTTTTTTTTATCAGGAATTGAAAAAGATAATGTTTCACTGTGCTATGCTGTAAAATGTTATACTGGGAACTTATTTTCACATGGATTTTAGAGCGTTGATAGATTGATAGATAAACGTTTTATTTAAAATTCCACGTCACAGTTGACTAATTGGCACGACTTACAGCTTTCACAACTACTTCAATGAAAAACATCTCAGAGGAATGATTATGTTAGACTTCGAAAAAGCTTTTCACACTAAGTATTTTATCGAGTGTTAAAACAAGGTAATTGATGGATCTGGACTATTTGATTGGGGCATTATAAATGAGAATATTGTTATTGATTTGGGGTATACTTTTTGTGGATATTATTGCTTCAGTTTGGTTCTCGTTGATTTTTTTGTTCCATTTAATGCTGAATTAGTGTTTAAAAAAAAAAATGTTCTTTCAGTAGACCCTCACCACTGTGCGGAGATCATTTACATCTCAGCCGAGGTCTCCCATACTCTTCAATTCCTTCACCTAACCTTCAAACAGGCCCCTCCTAGAAAAAGGAACCCATTCACTCCAATAATTCCCATCTTTTTTTCCCCCATTCCAACAATTAAAATTGAGAAGTTAAAAAGAGGTGGGAAAGTTTTTTTAAACACATTGATTCTTTTTGAACAAGTACATAACGCAGCATATATAGAGGGTGAAATGAATCTTAAGGAAGTTCGGGACGAACTGGGTAATTTTAGAATTTCCCTAAATTTAATGGAATTTCAGAGGAATAGACCTAGATATAGGAACTCCATTTGTTTTCTGCCGACTGTCGTATGCATGCATTCCCTGCTAATCGCGGCGGATTGCAGCAGATGCGGACCTCGAAGCTACGCACTGGAGCGAATGAATCGAGGCAACTGTCCCCGACGTACATACAAGTCCCTCCGTTCATAGCTGACACAGATTCTGGGCTAACGGAAACCGCCTTTACCGCTGTCAGCGCTGGGTAAACCTTGTACGTCTTATCGCCAGTTGTTTGCCAACCACTAACAATATTCAAATAATAATAAAAAAAATATTGATGCAAATACTCGTGGAGCTCGAAGGGATAACCCCCGATTCGATGTACATGACAAATCAATTTACAACAATTACAATTTGCACATATTTACATAATAATTATACTTTTTATTATTATTAGGGGTTGAGTTCAAAAATAACAAATTGCTCGTACAGCATTATTGATTGAGTTGTAATAATTCATTCATGCTTATGTTCGATTTTCATTCATAAAATATAGACATAGACCTTTTCCCCAAAATCACCCCCCCCCCCACCTTCCTCTTTGACTGCTTCACCATGAGGCGAATACCACAGAGGGTGGTAAGAAAGCCACATACGCTCAGGACATGAGTAGGGATAAAAGCCAGTGCCAGGACCCCATCACATATACATTCTATTTACAAAATATCCCGAGGCCACCACCGTCTTATGTGACAGATTCTTTGGAATATTCTTGGGTAAGGAGTTTGTAAGAGGATATGTACTTATGATAGGGCGGAATTTGAAAAATCTTGTGGGCATAAGGACTTAATAATTAAAAGAAAAAAATCGTATTCTAATATGCCATGGTTCTAGTAATAATAGTGGACTAATAACATTGCTCTTAATTATGAATAAAGTCTTCATCGATTAGAATACAAATTTTAATTTAGAAAAAATATAAATAAAAAAAAAATTTGGCTTTTTTCACTTGTAATCTGTAGCATTTATCTACATCTCATTTTATGTTTTGTCTTTGTTAATTTTATTTTTCAAAAAATCTTCGGGTAACATTGCCATTTTCAAGGCAGGTTGAAATACTTAATAGTTGTATTAAAAGTAGAGTCGTATAAGCCTAAAGTTTAAAATAAATGATACGTAAGTATCACAGTCAAAAAAAATCTTAAAACTTTAGGTCAAATAGGTCTAAAAAAATCATAAAACGTCTACAAGCGATCATAATTTACATAAACCATAAATAAAATTTACTTTTAATGTAATAAAATACAATATGCAGATACATAAAAAGGGTGCTATTAAGATAATTTTTAATAGTGTCTCCCACTTCAGGGCTTCTGCTGTCATCCTTTTTTTAATGTTACTCATATATTTTACCTTAATCAGGATAGAAATAATTCCTAATTTATTGATTAGAACATCTAGACAAAAAAGTTTAAACACTATATGGGCGTGATTTGTTTGTCTCGGCTGAAATGGTAATTCAAAGAGACATCTTTCGCTGGTCTGGAAATGACTTATGTAAATGTAAAAGGCGGTCGGAAGTAGCTAACAGGTAAGCCCTGCTACTTCAGGTTAAACATGGGGCCTGTTGACTTAGGGGCCCCTGCGTCACATTTAATAGTCGGGTCAAGGGGTTTGTTGATCAGCGGAATGGCTGCCGAAGCGAAAAGTTCCACTTTTAAAGCGTATTTTGACGTTTTTACTTTAGTGGTTTCACGTTGTTTTTATTTCTCGTGCTGCTTTAAACAATGCGATATATTAGTGAGAATTTTGAAACGGAATAAAATTCAAGATCTCAGGGGATTCCACAGAGTTATTAATTAGTACAACTGAGAGCTAATGGCATAATAATCATTTTAAAATTGAAATTTACGTAAAGAATGAAAAACAAGCCAAATTTTATGATTCTTTTTGTTCTTTGCTTTTAATCTCAGAAGGGGAAAAGGTGTAATTTTAATTTGAATACCCTTTAGGGTATGAAACCCCTGCTATTTCTTCAGCTTACACTGATATACAAGTAATCATAATTATTTATGAGATATTTTAGTCTGAAAGCGGGATTTATCTTTTCAAAACGTAGGATTAATATATCTTGACTACCCTAATGATTTGAAATTAAGTGATAACAATACTCAGAATATAAACAAACTTAAAAACATGAAAACAAACCCCCTTCCATTGAAGATTTGCAATAAAAAACTTAGTAAAAAGATACAAACATAAGATAAAACTATCATTGGCAGCGCCAAGCAGTTCTGTTATTTTTTGATAAATCATACATACATTAGATTTTAAACAACCAATATTAGAGAAATATGTATCTGTGATTGTCCTTCTGCGGCGATTTCTGCATAAGCAGCTGCAAATCCATCGTCACTTGCCAGAGAATTTACTGTCACAACTATATAAGGGTGGATATTTTGTGATTTTTATATGGAAAATACTATTTTTTTCCCCTTATGAAACTACTCAAATTAAGTTGGTAAAGATGAAAAAGAAATCCTTGGTTAAATTAGTCACTTAGTACTTGATTAAGTTGTGGTTGCAAGTACTAATTGCATGTCGAATGGGTGGGGTTTGTCTGATTATTTTTTCAATCAACGATCCGCGTTTAAAATTCTGGTTGTTGCATAGAAATAAGAAAAATCTGTATTAAGAACAACGGGATATTGGTAGTGTAATGGTTTAAAAACAAAAAAGTGACAAGAAATGAGTTGGACGTTTTTATACCAAAGCAAAGTGACGATTTTTAGTTTGTTTATTAATTTTTAAACGATTAGAAGATTTTTTCAGAAATTTATTATTATTATTACAAATTTATTAATGAACAACGAACGACATACTAATGTATGTTTGTATCATTTTCAAAATTACGCTATTTGACTAATACAGTGTTTTTTTTTTTATTTCTGACGTTAATTACTTTCGTTTAGGCTGAAATGTATAATCTATTTATCTAAAGTTCATTAAAATAAAGTCACTTTCAGCCAGTTATCCACTCATTGGTATATTTAGTTTTTTATTGACAAATTTTGTTGCAATTCACCCAAATAATTGAGAAGAAATGGTGTTGTGAGACGTAGCGACAAAGATAAGTTCTCAGTGTAGTCACCAACACTTTAATGGCATCATTGCTCACTCATTTGGGTATAGACTATCATGCTCTTTGAAAATATTGATTAACTTATAATCTCCATCTGTAAACCAAAAATTAAACATTCGATCAAACACAGCTGTAAAGATTTTTCACCGAAATTCACCAGACAGGTACACTTGTACGTGTACGGTGAAGAAGTGGGAAAGATAACATAAACATAGTCCTAAATGAGAATTTTGATTTGATTGCGTAAAAACATCTAGCTTTTTCATAAAAGAATCAAAATCAGGAAATAATTAATAAATCGTATAACAATAGTACTTATATGACAATCTGGAATGCAATGATTACATTTGTAGGTACACTTGTCCTCTTTATACCCCTGGTGCTAATGCGCAGAGGTTAGTAATGCAGATTGTTTAAGATAATGCCCAGAGCTTGGAATTGTCAACTAGCTCATATTTCAAACGAAATGAATATTCTTTCTGAATGGGGGGCATTTTCTGCTTCAAAGAGAGCCATTGTCAACATCATAAAGAGTATTCCCCCTAAAAAGCTTGAGGAGGAGAGAAAACTGGTTATGATGTAGCCACAGATGATGGTACGCCTACAGCCACAGATTCCTCAATGGCATTGACCGTCTGCTGCTCAACCTCTCATTACCTCAGATCTCTTGGTGAATAACAGCCCAGCCGTCTCTTTTACCTTCTCCCTCCATTTATCCCGTCTCCATTGTGATAACTCTTATTTTGTTCATTAAATTTTCAATTGTAACCATGGATTGCCTTGTAGTGTTTTGTTTTCGTTCTAAAAATTTTAATTCTGTCAGTAAAAAAGTTACTAATTGACATTCAGAATCATAAACTGTTTTGTTGGCACTTCAGGCACATCTATCACAACCGAAAATTATCAAATGTCCCAAATTTACATTTGGGGAAAAAACTATTTATTTCTTACACTTAAAAAAAATAAATGAGAATTTTCAATATAAACAGTGTAATGTACGAACTTATCTCGTTTCCAGGGTGTCATATAAGTTTTTCTTCTAAAGTGAGTCTGCTAGCAGCTACTAAAAAACTTTTGTAATATAGTTGCATTATACCATTTGCCGTTTTTTTATCAGGAATTGAAAAAGATAAGGGTTCATCGATCTGCTTGTTAATTAAAATAGTAAAGCTTTTGTCTTTCCACAAATATTATTTATTTTCCAAATAGCGCTATCGACACCTCTAAGCTGTCATCTTGAGTTATTTAATTAATTGGGAAATAAAAAAAAAAACTATCCCATTTTTAATACTTTAAGAAGCATAAGATTAAACATAGTACGAAATTATTTTAAAATAGAATGAAAAATAAATGTTTTATAATTTAAAAATCACAGAAACGTCCAATTCCGTCGTGTTCGGGCCCTTAGGCAGTAAATAGGTTTTCATTAAACTTAATTTTTTTATTTGAGAAGATTTTTTTTTTTATGATCGTAATTATTTTTATAGTAATTCCTTTATTGTGCAATATTTACAATCTGCCTTTATAAGGCAATAAGTAATTAAGATATATGCTCTCATTCATACAATATTTACAGCTCATCATTCACTCGCTCATTCATACAATATTTACAGACAGCCCAGAGACCCCCCAAATCCACCGCAAAGAGAAAGCGGAGTCTTGGGAAGTCCCCCACGCTCCTCCGTCAGCCGCGTCACCGGATACTAGCCAGTGGATGCTGACCAAGAGCGCGAGAGCCACAGACGCTCAGGACATGATTGGAGAGACTGGCCATTGCCAGGACTCCCACTGTCACGCGTTTATAGCAGGTCACGAGGCCACTGCCGTTTCAGTCTCCGAGGAGGATTATAGGGATGAGTGGCGCAGTGCATTGACTGTGCTACAGGATTAGGGTGGTTGGAAAGGCTACTGTGGAATTTCGTAAACTTGGAAGGGATGAGTTCTAGAATGTAGGGTATATTAAGGTCGTTATGAAGGGTTTTGTTGCTGACATAATAAGGGGCATTTACTATTGTTCTCAGGACTTTTGATTGAAAGGATTGGATACGCTTGATGTTAGACTTTTTTGCTGTCCCCCATAGCTCTATTCCGTATGTCCAGATTGGTTTAGGTATAACTTTGTAGATTAGTAGTTTATTTTCTATTGAGAGATGGGATGTCCTTTGAAGTAGTCTGTACAGTTGTCCAAAGCGTCTGTTTAGTTCTTGTCTTTTTAGTCTCGTATGTGGGTTCCAGGTCAGTCGTTTGTCAAGATGGAAGCCTAAGTACCGTACTGTCTCGGATACAGGGAGAGGAATAGAATTCAAATAAACTAGTGGACCAGACTTGCGACAAAGGGTGAAGGTAATGTGGGAGCATTTTGCTTCATTAACTTTGATCCGCCATTGATTGCACCAATACTCGATCTCGTCAAGGTGTTTTTGAAGGTTATGGGATGCTATGTCGGGGTCTGGATGGGATGACAAGACTGCAGTGTCATCTGCAAATGTGGCCAAGAAGGTATTGGGAGTAGAGGGGACATCAGCGGTGTATAGGTTATAGAGGATGGGGCCCAGGACACTGCCCTGTGGAACTCCTGCACTTATGGGATAGTAGTTAGAGTATTCTAAACCACAGCGGACTTGGAAGAAGCGGTTTGAAAGGTAGGACTGTAGGATTAGGAAAAGGGTCTGTGGTAAATATCTTTTGAGCTTGTAGAGCAAACCTGCGTGCCAAACCCTGTCAAAAGCTTGAGCTATATCGAGAAAGGCAGCAGTGCAATACTGTTTGGTTTCAAGGGCTGAGGAGATGTGATCAACAACGCGAAGGCCTTGTTGAGCAGTGGAATGTCGTTGGCGGAAGCCAAACTGGTGTGTGGGAAAAAGGTTTTTGGATTTAACAATGGGAAGTAGACGTTTTAGTAGGAGTTTCTCAAATATTTTTGAGAGGATAGGGAGTAGGCTAATTGGACGATAAGATGAGGCGTCATTGGGTGGTTTACCGGGTTTGGCGAATAGGACAATAATGGAGTGTTTCCAGAGGAGAGGAAAGTGCGTCGTTCGGATTATGCAATTATATATGTAGGTTAGGAAGATTATGGCTTTAGGAGGAAGTTGTTTGAGAATTTGAGGAGTAAGGAGATCATATCCAGGGGATTTTCGGTAAGGTAAGTTTTTCAGAAGGTATTTAACCTCAGAGGGGTTAACGGCTTTTGGTGGAAGAGAGAGAGGAATAGGTGAAGTGAGGAAATCTTCCACAGTTGTGCTGTGAGTATGGCTTTGATGAGAAAGGTGAGGTGTGAAAGTATGGGTAAGATGCAGAGCAAATTCCTCCGACCTATCCCCATCCGAAGCCGCCCAGGACCCATCATCACGACGGAGTGGGTGTGAAACAGGTTGATACTTTAGGATTTTTTTGGTTACGTTCCACAAGGAGTTATCCCTGGTGGACAGAGAGGAGAGGTAGGAATTGAAAGAATCGGAACGGAAGGATGCCAATCGCCGCTTTACCAATCGGCAGTACTGATTGTACGTGCGACGATCAATAGGATGCCGGGATCTTTGCCACACTGTTCTGGAGCGGCGTTTGGATTGGATTAGATCTTTGAGATGCTGAGGTAAACGATTATGATTGTGGATTTTTGTGTGACGATGGGGTGACGATGCCTCCCAGTCAACTGGGCCCCTAATAAATGAAGGAGGAGGCAGTTTGTGAATTGGTCTTAAGGAAATGGTTAATAATAAAGGGCTATGATCGGAGGAAAGGTCATCGAGGCGCTTGAGTGAATAGTTTAGTGTTCCTAAACTATTGTAAAAAAAGAAGTCAAGGAGATCAGGATTTCGGTTGGGATCTGATGGCCAATAGGTGGCTGTGTCAGGAGTGATAGTGGAGCAATGTTTCCGTGTGAGTGCAGACAGCAAAGCACTTCCTCGTGTATTTGTGGATCTTGACCCCCAGTGTTGGTGCTTCGCATTAAAGTCCCCACCCACAAGGAAACGATGTCCGATGGAGTCTAGAAAGGAGATGAATTGGGAGTCGGAAATGGATTTATTGGGAGGGCAGTACGTTGATGCAAGTGTAAGAGGAAAAGTGAAGGTGGTGATTGACACTGCAGTGGATTGAAGGAAATCATGTGATACCAAAGGAACTATGTGGTGGGATATGGAGTTATGGACAATGACAGCGGTACCTGCATGAGCTGTTCCATCTGGGTGATCAGTACGATAAGTCTGGTACTGTCGAACGGTAAATGGTTGTTTGCTCGTAAGTCTTGTTTCAGTAATAAGAGCTACGTCGATCTTCTTGTCATGGAGTAGTGCTGTCAGTTCGTTAGTGTGGGTGCGAACACCATTCGCATTCCAAAGGAGAATGGATAAGGAGTCAGAAGGATCCACTTATGGATTTTGTTTAACGGGGATAAGGTAGGAGACAAGATTTGTAAGAAGGGAAATGAGAGGGGTAATTAGGGTTCTGAATTCTGTAAGGAATGATGTTAATAGGCTAGTGAGATCTGAAGAGCTTGGTGGTGAAGGAATATGCGAGATGTGTGGTTGAGGATGGGATTGGGTTTGCTGGTTGGCGGGATGAGCGGAATGCTGGGGAAGAGATACTTGCGGACGAGAAGTGGGCAGTGCCTGTGACTGCTCTCTGTTCCGAACGGCATCAGCAAAAGAGACAGAAGGCCTCAAATTTCTTGTGGGGGCGCTTCTTGAGCTACCTCTTACTGGCTTCTCTTCTTCCGGCCGGCGACGTTGCTCGCTCCTGGACTTGAGGATTCTATAGGCCTCACAGCCCTTGTAGTTGGCCGGATGGTCTTGCTGGCAGAGCACGCATACAGCAGGCGATTTTAGGGGCTTTTTGCACAATTCGCTTTTGTGCTGCCCACTACACTTTACACACCTAGGAGGGTGGTGGCAATACGATTTTGTGCGCCCATATGCCTGGCAATTATGGCATTGGACGATGTCTCTATTGGGGTAAGGTTTTTCGACCTGTATTCTTGTGTAATACAGGGTTGTTAATTCATAAATTTTCTCCACGCCAGGTGTCCGCTCGAGATCTACAAAAAATAACGGTAATGCCGTTTTGGTGGATTCGTTTTGTTGTCTGTCCTCACGTAAAACGTTGGTTATTTGCCGAACTTTGAACCCCAGAGCTGATAGTTCGTCTTCAATTTCATCAGCTGGTGTGGTCGGGTGCAGATTTCTTATCACTACTCGAAGCGATCGTTCTTGTTTCAACTGGTATGTATGGAAGTCTGCATTGGTTTCTTCCAAATACTTAATGATCGCTCGATAAGTATCCGGAGTGTCTGGGGAAATTTTTGTATCCCGAGAGCGATTGAGGCACGTATATTTTCCGGTACCTACAACTTTGCTCATTTGTGAGCACAATAGTTTGAAATTGCTAATATTCCTTACGAATATAGCAGGCGGCTTGGGCTGTGTTGGTGTTTGAATAACTTCCATGTCGTCAGGTTGACTATTTCTCAGTACCTCGAAGCTATTCGGTGTGAAGAATGGAGATTCTGCTACAGTTTCTTCTTTTGAAGTGCTGGCAAGTGGTGGTAGATCTTCCATAGAGCTGGCAGCAGATGAGTTTGTAGGGATGTTCCTATTTGAGCGTCTGGGTTTTCGCTTTACTGGCGACGTTGGTGGAGTTGGGCCTAAGGACCTCGATCTTTTCTTTTTATTTTGTGATATTATCTGCTGATAAAATCTCATTTTGTCATTAGCTAAGATTTTTGTTAGTTAAAAAAAAAGAAAATAATAAATAAAATACGTAGTGCCGGTGGGATTCCAGTGGCGAGTCACCGGTCTTGGCTCTGAGCCACCTATCAGGTCTGGCTCTGAGCCACCTATCAGGTCTGGCTCAGAACGGCTATGTATCGTGAACGACGACTGATGCCTCAGTCAAGATGGCCGACTACTCTCTCCGATGTCACTATTATTTACACTTTACACCAATGTACTAGCGATCTACTCACTTATTGAGGGCTCCCTCGTGGCCACCTCACTTAAGTTGCCAGTTGACACAATCCCAAAGACGAAAAAGGGTCTATAACGGTAGTTATCGGTATTGATTTGGAGAGCGATAGTTGTACGTGGTTGTTAATAGTAGCGCATGCGCAGAAACTCAATTATTTTTAAATTATAAATTTATTTTCTTTCCTTTTCTGATTGTTTCGGCTGGAGGCAATTAGTATGTAAATATTGTATACATCAACAGACAGAGGAAATAGTTCGGAGGGTTATACAGCTCGAGGAAGTAAATAAACACGTCTTTGCGTATTAGAGGACAAGGCTTTAGGCCTGAGCCTGTTTTTAGTCAGTGATGAAGATAACTCCATACCGGACTGTTCCCCTGCGAACACGAAGTCGCTGTTTCTACAACTGAACTTCTCGGCCTATCTGCCTTCATCTCTCCATGCACATCGCCGACCTGCGGTTGACTATCTGAAGATCACCGTCCTGCGGCTGCTATCCGAACATCCAGCGTATTGTGACTATAAACTTTTTCGTAATTTTTACACGTTAATTATACTAACAATTATTTATACTAATATTCAGGCCTGGTTAAGTTGCTGATCAGTAATTTTTTTTTTTTTTTGTTTTGTTTTTTAATAAAATGAATTGTTATTTCTTTAATATTTTTGACTTTGTTTATTGTTTTTAATCAATAACACATCGTTTTTAAACATTTCTAATTTTTTCGAATTACAACTTGTTTTCTTAATTTGAGAACTGCAACATGGCACGGTGGTATTTCTTTTTCTCTTTAAGTGGCACCACCCTCCGAAGACTTGTAATTCGAGCTGATATTATGATCTCTGTTTTTATTCCCCTTTTGAAAACTCGGCACGATGGGACCTGTGATAAGGTACTGAAGCTTTTCTTGAAAACTACGATTTCTGGGTTGCCTTTTGTCGCTTTTAATAAAGCAATCTGGCTTATTCTTAGATTAGACGTGTCAAGAAATTTAGCTAGTGTTCTTTCCCATACCAATGATCTTGAACGGCCCTAAGAAAGCTATTAATTTCTGCAAAGTGTCCTAGAAATTTTTGTCCTGGCTGTAAGTCTTTAAAAGTAGTAATCTTTTTTTATTTATATCTAATTCTATGTATATCTAAATATCTAGCTATGTTTTTTTTTTTTTTTTTGAGGTCCCCTTTTTTTATCAGACCCAGTAAAACTGATAATTGATTGCCTTCTGCTTTCTGTCGGGACATCATAATTCCCATGTCGCGGTCTTTGAATGGTTAGGATTCGCAAAAGTCCCTTCATGTAGGTTCCTTTTTCGTTGATTCCCAACTTGTAGAACTGACGGAAAATCCAAATAACTTGAAAGATAAAAAAAACGAAAATAAGAAACGAGATGTTCATAGTTAAGTAATATTAATTACACGAAAGAAAAAGAAAAGGAAAATTAAAGTACCAACCTCGTTACTTTGTGTTATTCCTCTGATTTCTTTTTTAATTTTCCTGGTCTGGTACACGTCTCCTCTTAATATTTTTTCACTTCCCATCTGCTTTTTACGTTTTTCCTTTGAGCTTTCATCTGGTTTGGAGGCAGATTCATCCATTATCGCAAACAAAGCCACAAAAGTGCACAATAAGAGTAATAAAAACAAATTTACTGGTATAATATAAACAAAACTTGAGCATTATGGAAAATGTACTTAGATCATTTAGAAGGAACGGACAGGCGTGGACATACAGATAACTTTATCTTTCTGTGCTTGTTTCAACTGAATTGATGTCGTTTCTGCAGTTAAATCAGTTGGCATTGCCAATCGCTCATAGCTTTTTTTGGAGTGAAAAACTTTTATTTTAAAATGTTTGGCACTTAGATCACTTAACCCCCCCCCGCCACAACTATGTACTCCCAGTTTAATAAACACTGGCAACACTAGTAGAATTATCCAGCTGATGTTTGAGTTTTTGTGTCTTTTCCTATGTCTTAGGGAAAAGCTACATTGCTCGTTTGTATACAGTTTCAAAAATCAGAAACCACTCATAATTCTTCTGCTTAACTTAACAAACCGGTGAACATTGTACATTTCTAAACGGTTATAGGCGTTTAAATGTTTTAATCCGACGTTTTGAAGGGATGACTTCCGACATATGAGTAAAATACTTCATTAATAGTAACTCCAGATATGGTAGCGTAAACGTGAGAAATATTGGGGGTTCCAACCTTTTCAAAACGGTAGGCCAACTAAAACTGTAACACTTTCTGTTGAGAAGTTAGGAGGCAATGAACGTTTAAAAATAGTAAAATAGAAAAATGTCAGGGCTCAAACATTCAACAAACAAACTGTAAGATGTACGATTTTTCCCTGAGGCTTCGCGTAGATAACTTAACGCAATAACTACTGTGTTTTCAACTATTTCTTAGTAATTTGTTATAAACTAATGTGATTTTTGTATTTAATATTGTTTACAATAAAAACAATGCTGTTTCAATTTTATTCATTTAATTTTCTTTATTGAAGTGCTTGTATTGATTTTTACGGATTTGCTTATTTGTGAATCTAAATATTGTAATAACGATTATTTTGAGGGTTGCCGCAGTGGATTGTGGTTCGAAGAACCACCGATTAGGCAGCAGGAATGTGTTGTAGCTAGTAATTAAGACTTTAGAATTGGCATTTTGATATCTACAAGATGTACGATAATTAATCTATTGTAATAAGTATTTAGATATAATGTGTCCAATCAATTTTGAGGGACTATTGACAATATGTCATCCCTACAGTATAGTATAGTAATTTAAGCCAATATTTTGCAGTTATTATAAACTTAATTTAACCAAAATTTGATTATAAACTAGTAGTTTAAACTGCCTACCTGATTGTGAGTTGTTAGTTGATAGGAGAGGAAACTTTTCTTTACATTGAAATGAGTAACAATTTTACTGCCTCGCGTACTCCCAATTACAGTTGAGCCAGAAAAACATGTGATACATCAGCAAAGTACAACATACAAGAAGCAAAAAATGATCTACCCACGCCCGGTTTCCGTTCCTGAAGACCGATTCCTGCCCAAAATAATTCCTTATTTATGATGTTTTACAGTGATTTTTTTATTAATATTTAGATGACTGATCCATCCTATAGCATTGCTATAAAAGTATAGCCATAATTATAATTGAAGATATCAGATGAATGAACGAGGGGAAATATATCATATTCAAGCCCCCCCCCCTTCTACTTATAATTCACGTCTAAAAAATACTGTCTTTCTAATCCTGATGTTTAATCTAATACCTCTATTTCATGGCTCTCCATGGCTGCATTAACGAAGAAACAGCTCAAAAACCCGGTGACTGCAGAACAAAATTTATTTAATATTATGTTAGCTAATTACTTCAATGCTACGAAGTAATTAATCTCAGGTTAAGTTCGACTTTGTTCTCGCCAGAGTGGAAATTGTGAATTTATTTTATTGGCACGTAACAAAATAAATTAAAATCCCATCTTGAAATCAAACTCACGCCGTTCCGGGGTGGTACCTTGTACTAAGCATTAGAATCAAGCCCGTTCGACAATCCCTTCCACAACGTGCTACTCATGCATATTAACTTTAACCTATGATAGTTAAAGATGAGTAGATGGTTATATATTTGGCAGTTACGATTTTTGGGGTCCTGTGGCTCAATTGAATAAAAAAATTCCCACTGTCACGCAGTTCCAAGACTTGGCTAAATTTTTTTATTTTTGGTTTAGCATTATCTTTATTGTAACAAAATTACAATCTGCCTAATTGGGCAATAAATGATCCCATCATATTTACAATTCTTGATTCATTCAGTATTTACAAACAGCACAAAGACCTCCTAAATGCACATGGTTGTCATTAACCTCGCATACGGAAGAGGAACAGGAGTTGGGAAATACTTGGGAAGTACCCCACGATCCTCCGTCCCGCGTCACCAGATATAAGGCAATAGAGGCTGGCCAAGAACGCGAGAGCCACAGATGCTCTGGACATGATTGGAGAAACTGGCCATTGCCAGGACTCCCACTGTCACGTGTTTATAGCATGTCACGAGGCCACGGCCGCTAAAATAAAAAACTAGTAGTATTGTATAATCTCAAATTTTTGCTACAGTTATTAAAACCGATAGTTGGGCTATGGACTTTTTCCGTAAACACAAAGTTGTTATATAACATCAGAGTGTATACTCATGTACATCTATTGTTAAGAGTACAGATGTTATATCCTTCTCCCAGCGTCCGCTCCGAAATAATATGAAATCTCTGCCAAGCATTGGACCTGGTGTGCCGCCGGAGTCTTGGTTGTGGATTCCACTGGACTACCTATATCAAGATCACAATGCGATGAAGAACACTTGGTTTTACGCCTTTAAACAATAACATAACTAGCGGAGTGGTCCCTAGGGTGTCTATTGTGTGTCGGTGTGTATTGTATGGTTGTCATTGTTAATGACATCAGGGTTGGTGATGGCCTATTACTACAGCTATTTGATATATCCTGCAGATCACTCCTTAATAGACAAACGGAAGTTGCCTAGCGGATAGTGAAACTATATAAACATTAGCATTATCTAAATCGATCCCTCTTCATTGGAGACTACCATTTCAAAGCCGCCGATACCGATAGACCACCCAGTCCTTTTCCGCTCCACAAACTCCCATTCCTTACGCGCTAATCCTTCCGAGCAGCCTGTATCCAGTTTAATTCATCCAGCAGTTCTCCAAGGGGTTAAGATTAGGCCTCGCGCCAAGGCGAGCTTAAGAGAAGGACCACTTTAGAGGCAATGGATCACAGCGCTCTCATTTCAAGCACTTTCGCATCGTTTGTAAATGTTTCCAACATGATATAGATTCAAATTGTATTAGTCTATTAAATAATTATCATTGAATTGAATAAATAAATAAAAATAATCGTTCTAACGTGCTCCAATTTTAGTATATGTACCGCCGAAGCGAGTACAAAGTTATACTTAAACCAATCTGTACATACGGAATAGAGCTATGGGGGACAGCAAAAAAGTCGAACATCAAGCGTATCCAATCCTTTCAATCAAAAGTCCTGAGAACAATAGTAAATGCCCCTTATTATGTCAGCAACAAAACCCTTCATAACGATCTTAATATACCCTACATTCTAGAACTCATCCCTTCCAAGTTTATGAAATTCCACAGCAGCCTTTCCAACCACCCTAATCCTGTAGCACAGTCATTGCACTGCGCCACTCATCCCTATAATCCTCCTCGGAGACTGAAACGGCAGTGGCCTCGTGACCAGCTATAAGCGCGTGACAGTGGGAGTCCTGGCAATGGCCAGTTTCTCCAATCATGTCCTGAGCGTCTGTGGCTCTCGCGCTCTTGGTCAGCCTCCAGTGGCTAGTATCCGGTGACGCGGCTGACGGAGGAGCGTGGGGGACTTCTCGAGACTCCGCTTTCTCTTCGCATGTGGATTTGGGAGGTCTCTGGGCTGTCTGTAAATATTGTATGAATGAGCGAGTGAATGATGAATTGTAAATATGGTATGAATGAGAGCATTTATCTTATTACTTATTGCCTTATAAAAGACAGATTGTAATTATAGCACAATAAAGGAGTATATCAATCTAACGTGCAATTTATTTAACGCTAGCAAACTGAGCTTTTTATAATGAGGTTATCATCATCTTGGCAAAGAATGCCGACCTACTATTATCTAGTACCAGTGCTCATCGCAAGTTAGCGGGGAAATTTTCCCTATCCGTGTTTGTGATCGGATCAGACAGGATTTACTTTAAGCAAAAGATAAAAAACAAATTACAGTCCTTAACTGGTTCACATTTTAGCTTCAATCAAAACGACCTAAGATACGATAAAAGAATTTTGTCTATTGAATCGCAGTGGACAATCTAAGCACGCTAATCGAGCGTGAATAATCAGTGGTTATAAATTATAAACACTAATAGGAACACCGTCGAAATATAGTTTCGTAGTTAGTGTTATCTCAAACTACTTGTAGTTCGGTCCATTACATTTGAGCAAGTAGTTAAACGTCATAGATTAAAATAGTCTAAGACAAACTTCTTCTCAATACAACAATCTCCAAGACACCATAAAGTAACTTTGTATAAAGTATTTGATCATAAGCATGAATGTTTTATAGGATCGAAGTATTGAGTGTCGAAGAAAAAATATGATTATTGTTTTTAATTATTTAGAAGTCAAGCCCTTCTATTTTGTTTAAATTGTAGGAATTGTTGGTTATATTCTCTATTTTTTTATCTATTTATTTGACGAATTCCAGATGGGTTCTCTTGAACGTTGAGTGGAAATAATATCGTGTACATCAAGTTGAGAAGGAGTGCAGTTGTGGGATTAGTCCCTTTAAGACATCAGAATTAACAAAAATAAAAATGAAAACTACAGACCAAGAAACATGAAATAATTTTGTAAATAAATTCCTTTTATGTCTTTCCACAACTTATTTATTCCTCATTTATAAGTGTTTTCAGTAATCTGCCATTCTCTTGTGCTCGGAACGCCAGTATAAGCTATGGAAATCTATATGAATAAGGAATAAATAGCTTGAGGCAATTCAAAAATAGAACGTAAGTACTTAACCTCCCTCTATCGGGAATTAAATTGTAAAATAAAATAATTAAAATTTTTTATAGTATCTAAATAATATTAAACCATTATATGCTGTAAAAAGATGCCTGGCAGAAGTTGGCTTTACAGATGTTAAGGGGGTTTCAGATTGCTAGGTGATGGCTAATTTGATCAGAAGTTAAATAATCTTTGTAGAGGAGAGTCTTTTAAAAGAAAAAAAAGAAAAGCTTTATGATGAAGTTCAGTCTACACACTGGTATATACAAATATTAAGAGATCAGTTAGGATATACTGGGTGGTATGTCTAGGCACAAGTTGGGTCTGGGGCTAAAGCTGAGACATGTATGTATAAGGAAAGGGTAAGATTCTGGGAAGGAGGGAGGTTTTGGAAGGATCCGGTTGCTTACTTAAAAATAACAGGGAACCATCAGTGACTTCCATGAAGTCACGAGGCAGGTGGTATACAGTTCTGCTCAACCTTAAGCCCAGGTTCCACCTCAGAAAGGGGGGGGAAGTTTTGCTCAAACCTCTTCTACTTGTTCTTAGCATTATAAAACTAGAAATACCTTGAATTTCTTGTAAACTTTGTATACTATTAGCTGATAAATCCATCCCAACCATCCACAGAGATCCTTGAAAGTTTATTTCAGTTTTATTAATCTTATTTAGTTAACATGAACTCTTTATGGTATTCCTTCTTATGGTTACCCCTTCCATTCGAAAGTTCTGCCATGTAATTGGAAATATACATGTTACAAGATAAAAGGTATCATAAGTATCTTTTTCTTTTTTCCCCCCTTCATATCCCCTTGTTATTAAAATTATGAAACTCTATATAGATTTTTTATAAATGAATATATTCAATATAAGTTAATATTATATTGTCCTGTAGCTTGGGTACATTTTATACAATTTTAGACTGCGATTTGCGAATGTTATAAAAAGTATAATGTGCATTATAGATTCATTGTCTATACATGTTGAAATTGTGATGGGACTCACCTTATGAATCATAAAACTTAAAACTAACTTACGTCTAACAAACAAAATCGTAACCGGATTTTCCCCGACAGCCTGTTGCCATCGATGCGGGAAGGGTGGAGGGGTATTGGGGTAGTGTTAAATACTGGGTTTGTTAGGTGCAGCAAGTCAAACAACTTGATGTGTCTCCGGTGGATGAACTAACCCACTGACGCACGCCAAGCAACGGGTGAAGGTCGGCGTTCTTTAACCTCTTGAGAAAGGTTTTTTTTTTTTTCTTAGCTCTTTAATTTTTAAGATTATGGATAAGGGAAAAATAAAGGAATTTATTTGGGGTGAGTGGATCCTTTACTAGGAGTACCTGTTTGAAGGTGGAGTGAGGGAATTAAGGAGTGTGGGAAGCGTCGGTAGAGGTGGAAATGTTGCGGTGCAGTGGTGAGAGTCCACTGAAGGCTGAGCCTGGAGTCTTTCTAAAAATATTAATATTTCTCGTCAAATTGAATGTGAGAGAAGAGGAAAGTGATAGAAACCAGTTAAAAGTGAAATTCTATTTTTTTAAACTGTAAATTAGTAAAAAGCTATTCTTACCTTAGCGATTAAAACGTAAATACCTAAATGTTTTGAGCACATGATTATACTCATAGTGTTTACAGGAGTTGTTTGGTTCGAAATGGTTTAAAAATTAATTTTTTTGTCAGTAAATAGTGAGTACAGCACTTTTTTAAATTCCAGTTTGTCTACCATTATCGTTAGTTAAATAATCTTTGTAGAGGAGAGTCTTTTAAAAGAAAAGAAAGAAAAGCTTTATTACGAAGTACAAGCAAAACACTGGTATATACAAATATTAAGAGTTACGTTACTACATTCTAGTTGGGATGTGTGGGAACAAGTGACAACAAGTGGGGTCTGGAACTAAAGTTGAGGGTAGTTCTAGTAATAGGGAGGAAGGTTTTGAAGGGATGCGGTCGCTTACTAGAAAAATAACAAGAAACATCAGTGACTTACATGAAGTCACGATGCAGGTATACACCAGAAGGGGCTTACTTCTACTTTTAGCATTATATATAATATTAGCATTATAATATTCATAGTATTATATAACAGTTGATGGTCGTTATGTCTTAGCTCATTATACCAATATCATTAACTGAGAAGCTAAACAAAGAAAATTCTCAATGTTTCTCTTTCGAGAAAATCTAGTAGGATATTTATAAATAACGAGAACAGGTACTCATTAGTGTAAGTATGTATTGCAACGTTCCCTGAAATATTTAGTTCAAAATTCTCTTTGTCACAAATGACGGTTTCTCTTTTGAGACACATGCTTTAAAAGGGTTGTAAACTAAAAATATTTTCATAAGTCTACCATCGCTTTGAAATACACAAACAGAAAAATAACAAGAAAACAACCTTGGATCGAAATGAAAACTATAACTGTTTTTTTAAATGTGGTAATTTAAGCACCGGAGCCCCCCCCCCTCCCCAACACAATGTGGGACGCGATCTAGTGTGCAAGCAATCATGGTTTCAGGTTTGCCTTTGGCTAGAAATATAATTTTTTTAACATTCGGATTTTTGTTACTCTATAGGTGAGAATGATTAGCAGAAACACATAAAAAATTCACAACAAGCCAATGCTGGCTGGGTTCCTAACGATGAAAATGAGAAATAACCACATGGAATGTTTGACCCAATCCTCCACGATATCCTGTTTCCCCTCTCTTTCTTTGATTGATCATGTACGCAAGTTTAGGGACTGGTCATTTGACCGCTAGTTAGCCAGGTTTAATTTCATCACACTGACGCTTAACTTCCCTGGTTATTCTTCGGTCATGAAACTCGCTGTTTGCATGTGATAGTTGAGTTATATAAAATAAAACGATGGAACAATAGAGCAGTTAGACATTGTAAAATTAATTCGTTCACCATCTGATGCCCTAGATTCACTTCCTATCCGTAGTAATCATTGGGTATCTTGGAGGGACCAAAGAGTTGAGAATTAAAGGAGGATTATAAACTATTGATGTCTGAAAACCACACTCTATAATGTTTAAACCTACAGTCAGAATACACCGTGTAAAGCTTATAGGGAGAGAAATAATTATCTCCTTAAAAATATTAATATTTCAAGATCACAGAGCTTGTCGGAGCGAGGGCAAAACTTAGTGCCAGAAAAAGTGCAGCTCTCAAATCAATTATTTATAGGTAAAAAAACGGCCCCGTTCTCTTCAGGCAAATAGAAATATATAAAGGGTGTCCCAGAATTAATGCAAGATTTCAATTTACCACCATTTGTGCAGTAAAGTGCAGGCAACCCTAAAAAAAACAATTTGGCAGCTGACCGTTTAGGGTTAGTAAAAATAGAGCGTTACACGATAGAAGAATGTGTCTTTATTGTTGAACATTATCTCAAAAATAATGAATGTTTGGCGGCCGCAGTTCGAAAATTTCATACAAAATATGGTCGGAATAGTGTTTTGACTTTATCAACTGTGAAGAGATTAATTGAAAAATTTAGGGAGACTGGATCAGTTGGAGACACTAAACACAAGCCGTTCAAATGTCGATATAAAAGCAGTGTGTGAGAGTGTTGTTTAAAATCCAGGAACATCAATTCGGCGTCGTAAACACTGTTCTTTGTGCCGAAATTGGATGATATTGATGTGGCCAATATGTGGTTTCAACAAGATGGTGCCACATGCCATACAGCCCATGAAACAATACAAATACTGCATGAGACATTTCCAGATCGTGTACTCTCTCGTTTCGGTGATCAGATTTGGCCCCCTAGATCGTGTGATTTAACACCTTTAGATTTCTTTTTATGGGGTTATTTGAAGTCAAAGGTATATGTCAACAAGCCCACATCCACCCGTGCATTGAAAGAGGAAATTCAACGCTGCATCAACGAAATTCAACTACATTTATGCCAAATGGTCACGGAAACTTTCGACAAAAGAGTGCGTATGTTCCAGCAAAGTCGTGGAGGCCATTTGCCCAACGTGTTATTCTATAAATAACCCTATCCTTATTTACTTTATAATTCAATAAAAAATAACAACAAAAATACTAAAAACTGTGTTTTCTATATAAATCAAATCTTGCGTTAATTCTGGGATACCCTCTATTTATGAGAGTGTTCTAAGCCACTTTTCATAAATCAATATTCTTATTTCTGAGATCCCTGTGGACTGGTACTATTAAATGATTTAGACATTTTTTTTTTCAAAATACCGATTGTCGGTGTAGAAGAGAGGCCAATCTTGGCTTAGATGCACTGCCTGTTGATGCTTATTTTTGTACCCTACAGTCCCCGGGTAAGGGTCTTTAATGGGGGTAACCTTCATTGTGAGTCCAACAGCTTCCACGAGTCAAGGACCAGAATGGCAATTCAATGTATCGAGCTCGGTAAGAAGCGATTAATCTTGCTTCAAGTGTATTTGTTGTGTACTTTGACTGAGGCTTTTATCTACCCGTTTTAGGAATGAAAGGGAAATTTTATCTTAAACAGAAAATAACATGTTCAGGTATCAAGCTAACTTAACTATTAATTTTTTTTTTGTACTGTATTTCCGCGTTGCATAGAAATACGAGTGTAATGGGGGGTTCCCACGCTCCGTGAATCACAAAAGTGAGTATTATTGATACACTTAATACGGATTAAGGAAATTAATAATATTAAAATCAATTCTGCCTTCAACAACAGTTCGTGTTAAATGCCAAAGTGTGTGGACGGCTCTTAGTTTTCGTGAGCTGTTACGAACGCAAACTAGCTGGCCCCGTGGGAACCCGGCATTAGTTTATTTTATTGTTTCTGTGACGTTCCACGCGACTCTATGTGCCTTAAGAGCTCAAAGGACTAACACTTCAGAACTCAACAATTTTTAATTTAAGATCTATATTTAAATGAAAATTCCTTGTTTTATATCCTTGTAGGAAGGGTAAAAATAAACTCATTAACTTAATTATTAGTATACTCTAACCAAGAAAGTCACTCGTGCTATCAATTTCAATACTGCTTCAGTGATAGAAATTTTCGTAACACATTATTGTTGTTGCACATTTTTAAAATGTTTTAGTCTCATTAATACATAAAAAATATTGGAACAAAACAAAATCAGGATAGTCAAATAGGAAATAAATAAGCAGAGGTCTATTTACCTGTGGGTTGCACTGTAGGCTCGTTTTCAATCTGACTAGAATTTTCATTTAAAAGTCCAGTCATCATGCTGTAGTTTGCTTATTTGATGACGTGTTACTATCCGTAACACTTATATTTCATGGCATATTTCAAAGCAAAAAGGGTGAATTATATAATATAACATTATTTTTAGGGAAATCGAAATTTTTAGGGAAAGGTATTTGGTATTCTTAATTACTTATTTAAGTACTAAATCTTAGCTAGCCCAACGGGAGATAATTAACCCTCAATATGATAATCAAGCCAGTTATCCATTGTACCATTTTCATTATGATAGTGACTGCAAAAATGATCAAGTTAATTAGATATTTGAAGTAGGTTAAGGTACTACCTAATTAAAAAAATAAAAGTGTGAAAAGTTGACCCCATTTCTGCTAGCTGACTCGCTACACTTTGATTATTGGGCCTTTTCAAGTCGATAGTTAGCTACTGGAGATTTAATGCTTTCAGTTTTTCTTCAAGATTGAGAAATTTTACAAATCTCAAGAAAATCACGTTTTTTTTAAACAAAAGTACAAACCTCCGTATGGATAAAACTGGATACTCAGTAATTTTTCAAATCCCAGTCGCTGGGATCCGTGTCCCAAACGGGGTTAAATCACGGCCCGGGTACACTCCATCTGGCACCACGATACTGTACCTAATGAGGCCCTTCAAAAACCTTTCAATTTTTTATTGTTCCTCCTACTTCGGGTCGGTAACCTAAACGGAGTTTAGTCCCCAGACTGCGACATTCATCTCACTGCATTGGTTTCCTTGAGCTTTACGGCACATTTATCAAAACCTTGCTACTTCCATTCTCCTCACACCTATCCACCTAGTCGGGATCATAGCCCCCTAGAAATGCCCTGGTATTATAGTTTTTAACTGCTAATGTCGGTATGTAGGTCCCCTGACGGTTGTACACTGTATTGGTGCCTAGGGGTAGTAATGGTCTGTATCGAAGTATTTATTTATCTCACGAATGTTACAGCTCGAACCCTTGAAAATGAATGCATATTCAGTCGAAATCAATGAAACTTTGGAGAGAAGGAATGTGTTTCTTAATATTCGCATCAAATGCCTTTCCTCCAAAACCAGCATGAGGCGAATATCTTGTCACATTGAGATCCCCTGTTTCGTCCTTAGCCTATCCTCGACGGAAGGAAAATAATTTCTGCGGATTCCTTCCAGGAGCATGCTGGTCCATCTGGAAGTTACCTCTTCGGTGTTCCTGTGTACAGGAGGTTCATTCTTCTAAAACTGCCTTAGACCTCGGCTCCTTCGGAAATAGATTTGCTGGTGATTTTAAGGGTTTTCTAGACTTCCAGAGGCAGAACTGCCGTATCTACTTCGGCTATATAAAGCTCTATAGCTCCTTCGTTTAATACTAGCCTCAAGTGCAGTCTCAAGTCTCCTAAACCAAGATTTCCTCTGCTTGGCATTGCTCTAAGTACCAATTATAACACCGCAGTCAGTCAAGTGCAATATAACGTAATGATCAGTTCTATTGCATATTTTACATGAAGACAAGACGCTGGGGCACCAGCTGGAATCGAGAAATTTTAGCTCTCTCCTTCCCCGACCACCCATTTCCTTATTTATTGTGGAATTTGCTGAAACGAATTTGATTGAAATAGCGGCGTAGTATCATACAAAAAATACCACGGGGGAAGAGCGTAATAGCACTTATTTTGCTCCTGTCAGAGTTTACTAAACTTCTCAACGCACCTTAGGAATTTGAAGTTTTTTTTGGTAAACTTTTAACTACTGCTGTGATCTTACCTAAACCATTGTATGTTCAATGTTCTTACTACAACATAGGCAGAATTTTAATTATAACCATGCCTTCTTCTTAATGCTACATGAAAAATGTATTTTTTTCGTTATCTTAAAAGCTATTCGAAAAATACAATGTATCCTTTTAAGATTGTGTCTTCCTCTGCTGAGAACGTAACATCACTGAAGTAGTTCCGATCAAAAACTGTTTTTATTCGCGGATGGTTTAATTTCTGGCTAAAGGTGGTGAGGCCAGAGGAACCGAACTTTCCCAGTTAGCATTTAAACTGATCCCCATCAGAGGAGGTTCAAAGAGTTGAATTGTTTTTCTCGTATAAAAATACAGGTAGATACAGTATGTAAATGTAACGTAAATATTATAAAAAACCAGCCACCTTTATCTAAACTGAAATGATAAGTTACACGTAACATTTTTTTGTTGTGTATGCATTCATTCGTTGTGTATAAATCATAATGCCAGGTGGCTGCTCGGCGGTATGAATAAGCGAAGGATCGATCGATGATTATTAAATAGAAAAAAAAAAGTCATGCATTATTTAGTCTAACCTGTAATATACGTCTTTGTTTATTTTCAAGACAAATCTGAATAGCTATCCTCATAAAAAATTTAAAAAGGATTTTATGAAAATCACGCGTTGTTTTTTTTTAAGTTTGAAAAATCAATTATCACGTCTTTAACATCTCCAATTTTTGAGGTTTAGACGGGTAACAAGTTATCATAATCAATATTTTAAAATGAAATGACTCGATTTTTTACTTTAAAATAGTTATTTATCAAAAACGGAAATGGACCCGTAATGTCATATGGTTTAGAAAGCAATTTTACTGTAATTTTAATTGCTAAAGACTAAAAATTTTGGTGGTAATAAATGTAAATTTATAACGTATGATTTTGGTTGAGGTGAAGCTCCGTCTTAGGTCATTAATATATTTAATGTTGATTAACTTTGACTTCCAAGGATATGCTTCGTAAGTTTGGTGGAATAAATGATAGGTAAAACACTTGATGCACTTAATTCTTCCTTAAAAATAAAGTCCTAAGCCCTTTTGAAAACGACTACTTTAAAACATATGACGTTTTTGAAAATCAGAACTTTTATTTGAGTTGAGTGGTTGGTATAATAGTTTACATGTACATGTATACCTCCTTTCACCTACTTCAATATTAAATAAACAACTTTATTTGATTGATTAAATAATTTTAATGTCATGAACTTACCAATTGTAGTCGTTTTGTTTTAGTCGGTGTTAACAATTTAACATACATTAAATAAAAAAGGGGGGTTTTATTGTTTATCATAGGATTTTTACTATTATTATGTTATAATGATAATTGAATATTATTAAATGTAGGGTGGAGATAATGTCGGAAATAAAACAAAAGTAACGCTTTTGGTCTCACAGTCAGCTATGGAAGTTTTTTTGGAACTATTTTTTTACTTTTCTTGTATGCCCACCTTAATTCATGATTATAAGAAAAGGGAAAAGATGAGTCATAAAGGACGTAATATAATTTATAAAGGATACTTTATAAATTAGTTAATCAGTTCGAAACTAATAAGTACATACTGTTTTATACACTAATATGGTATAATAAAGATTTTAACTTTTTGTTCAGAAATATAAGCCGATAACAATTAAACTTTTTGTTGCAACGGCTTCCGAGTGAAGGGATATGACACCACAACTAACTGACACCAAAAATAGCTGGTAAATGAATAGGTGAAGTGGAAAGTATAAACAAACAAGATGACGATGGTAAATGGTATCAGAAATGAGGGATTGCAACAATGCAAACACCAATAACAATATAAAAAAAATGCACCCTACCTAAAACCTTACTTATCAATTCCAGATGTTTTTAAAATAATTGATTGATACAGTACAACATATATTATAAAAAAAATCTTACTATATAATATAAGGAGGAAAAAAATACCATCGTCTTTCATTGCCATAAATGTAGAGAAACTTAAATATTGTTAGTAAATTTAAGTACTTTTGTAAATATTGGTCTGATATAAACTTTTATTTTTTTATTCTTTATCGCAAAATCGTTATCGTGATAAAACTACAATCTGCCTTATTCAGCAAAACATTATTGCGATCAATGTATTCATTGATACTGTATTTACAATTCTTCATTCATACAGCATAGTGACCTTCCAAATCCACATGATTGTCATTTCCCTCGCATGTAAAAATTGATTAATGAACGCAATACAGGTGACCTCCAAATTGCCGCTAACCGACCTTTTGATAGGAAAACTAATATTAACACCCTATTGATCATAGAGGATAGTGGAAGTCATTGGCAACTTGCACAAACGAAAAACCAATAATGTTCTGACTTACCACAAATGGATGTACTCACAAAAAATTTGGCTCAATGCCTTGTCAATCATAAAAAAAGTCAAATCAACAAAGTCACAAACTCTAATGCCTATTGATTTCAGTGTGTGGGGTATTTTATTAATAATGTTAGTACCTCCATCTTGCCACTCTTCTGTGTTCTCTTGAGCCCTCAGCTACTTTATTCCTCTATTTCATATCTGCGTTACATGGATTGATGGAGAGGTTTAAAAAAATGTAATGGTCGACCATGTTTTGGATAAGAGCTGTGCATTTCTTTGCTCTTGACCATAGCCAAATTTAAGGGCCGATAAACTCTTCCTAATCAAGCAGGTACCAAGAAATTTCCACGGTGGGGTAGTCCATTCACACATCAAACTGATGTACTGTTTGACATTGAGTAAAAACATATAGAAAATATAATGAAAGCATGTTAAAAAGTACTCTGCTTGATGTAATGTATAATAATACAACAAATAAATATAAATGTAAAACGGCCTGGGTGTCATTTAACGTCGTGAATATTAAGTTGGAATTATATTTCATACTTGATTCAAAGAAGGTACTTTACTTATTATTCTTACTTTAGTAATTTTTTCTTAAAATGTGTTGCGGGATCACTTACTTTATAAGCATTGAAGCTCTACAGAAAGCTCTAAACTTTTGACTTTTCCTTCTAGATTTCAGAATTACGATAGTTAGGAACCCACCGCTCAGTAATTAAGGAGAGCTGTGCAGGCGTTGGGAAATCATAGTTCAAAATAGTGCAGCATTTCTACAGATATTTGACAAATCTTCACCCATACCACTTGTAGATTTCTGAAAGAAACCATTCAGTGCTTGGTTCACCACTTTGGCAACATATCCGGTTTCGTCTTGATAAAAATATTCTTATGCTTTCTTATTTATAACATTCAAAGGTCATCCATAGAAAGTTCACATAGGATTAATGTTTCAATGAATTTTATCCCAGGGTTCTCTATGGCCTCTGCAATGCATAATTTTGTATAGTTCCAATGCGCGCATATTAACATACATTGGGTAGAGAGTGTTATATAATACAGTTAGGCAACATAAACAATAATAACATAGTCCATTCTTCAATGATGGGTAGTGGGTGGTTTCGTTACTTCCAAAAAAAAAGAAAAAATTTATAGCTAGTAAGGATTGTAAAAAGTAGATTTAAGGAAAAGTTTTATTTTATTTTTATTTTTTTTTTGGAGTTTTCTATGTTGTTGATATTGAAAATAAAAAACGAAAACAGAATTACTCAAGGTGCGCTGACCGGTGCAACAATCCCATTGCACCGTTTCGTCACTTCTGTTCGCTTATATTTTTTGATCTCATGCATGTGGCATCCCTTCAACACTATTGGAAAAGTTAATTCATTAACTGACAAAGGCAAAAATACCATTTTTCACATACCAGCGGGTATTAATTGGTTACCAGACAATCTTTACCACCGCATATATCTAAAAATCACCACCGTCAAAATCAACCTAATTGTAATAAACACATCTAATTTGATAATAAAATATCATTACAAAAGATGCTTAAAAAAAATTCCATCTCGCAACAAATACAAAACTAACAGTTTGTTTGCATGGAAAGACATTATTTTCTATTCTGGCGTAAAAATTTTTAATCCTTATTGCAAATTATTTTAGTTTTCAATAATAGTATTAGTTGGCAAAATAAATTTGTTCTTTTGTAATGTTTTGGAAGTTGTTTGCCCTGTATAGAAAATAATGTATTTCCACGCTTCACAAAATTTTACAAGTTAAGTATTTATCGAAATTCTAACATTTTTGGTTCATGTTTTTAATAAATTTTTTATCAAGCCTATTCAAAATTCCTTAGTTTATATTTTCTGTTATACTTTTCAAAATAACAAGCATTGAAGTAGATCAACCCAGAATGAAGATGTTTTATTAACCTTTTAAGAAATCTTGCTAATCTATCTTATAGCTCCTTGGGTATTAATAATTTTTAATTAATTTTTTTAAAGCATATTTTACAAAGATGGTGAGAGCTATTTTATTAGCTGTTTTATTTTCAATCTGTGTTATTCTGTAATTTTCTGGGGGTGCAACAGCTTTCTTTCCCAGCATTTCTATTCCCATTAGACTGTGCTTCCCTCACTTCTGGTACTCATTTCTTTGTCTTTTAATTTAAAATTTTCTTTTCTAAATCCATCTCAATGTCTAGGTCAACCGTCTGAATACCAAGTCTCGTGTGATACACCACAGAGCCCTTTCAAATAAAATTCTTTTCTTTCACAATCTCTTGCATTAAGGAGCCTACATTCGTTTCTTCGAATAACTAGGGTCAAAGTAGTAGAAATCATTGGTGAAATAATAAAGAAAAACTATTTGATATAGATTTAGTCGATCGAATTCGAGATCCTTTACTACTAGACCATCATCGTTAAATTCATAATACTCATGAAAAAGTGGTGTTTTTTATTTACACATTAACTAGTTTTTTTTCAAAGTGATCACTGCCAATAAACTATAGCTATTTTTTTGTCATTATGCGTGAATTAATAAGTATTTAACATTATTTATTATTAGGTTAGCTAATAATTATTCTCTATTAGAACTTATATTTGTTTTATGATTACGCGTGATTCGATGTGTACCATTGGAGCTCTCAGAACTTTGAAACATGGCGTGAGCATATAATACCTCGTAAGCAGCCGAACTGTTACCACAACTAACAAACGTCTTGTCTTCACAATATCCTCTTAACTAAAGTATTTAATAATAACTTACAAGAGTTACGTGGGCAAACAGCGTATCTTTGATACATCAAGTGTAAAAACCAGTTGAAAATAAATCTTGAACAAGCCGACAGCTGAATTTCTACTTTATTTTATAAAGAAAAAAAATATAATTCTTGAATAAAAAGATAAACATAAAATACCGATATAGAGTACGCAACAACACTTACAGAACAGACATAATCACTGATATCTTCCGAATAACCCATACAAGAACTTCGATACAACATTGGTTTAAAACCAAATTAGGATTGTCCTTTTATTCATTTAAATCAAGTGATTTTTATTGAAGCTTAAGTCTAAAGAAGTTAATTATATTTTAGAAACTGTGTTTTTTACATCACATTTGATGAATGTACACATTTCGATTAGTTAATTACATGAGAACATGACTTACTAATAAGCCTAATAAATTAATTACTAAAGTAGGATACGTGGAGTAGCGGTGAGGTAGAGTGAACCAGTAGACAAGGCAAGTTAAGCACGATCTATCTTGTTCAGTACATGTAAGTGTTATCACCCTCCGTTTAGTACACACTATTTCAGTACTGTTCGGCTTTGGCTGCGCCACGCTCCCAAGTGTTGGTACCTGCAGTAGTCAGTCCAACCTACTTCCGGCCATCCATGATGTGTCTAGTTTCTATTCCATCTAATGGATGGACATCGGGCACACCTCCCCCCTACCCTTAAATAGTCCTTGGTGAAAAGTCAAAGAGGGTGAACGTAAAAAAAAATACTGAATATTGTGTTTAGATCAATATTGAAACAAAAATTCTTCAATTAACAATTACCACTTTATCAAATTTAAAATAAGCAATCCCACAAAGCCTGAGGAGTTCATTTCCCAACTAATATTAACACAGTGGCTTGGATGACTCGTATTCCAATGAAACACAAATACAACGACCATGGAACTAATTTTCCTAACATGAACAACCCATTACGCTTTTGTGTGCATAACTCTAACACGTGTAACTTTATAAAGACACAAATACATCTAAGAATTATTACAATAGAAGAATTTAAATTACACTAGCCAACACGATTTCGGAACAGAATCGCCGAAGGGCGGGTCTTGCAGAATTTCTCGCGCGATTGTTGTTTTATGTAACTTAACGTTACATACTCAAAAAGTCATAAATTGTTTTAAATTAATTATTAGTTTTGTGTATTATATATCATGCTAGGCAAATGTATTTATTGCATGCAAAATATTTTTTATTGCACCCACAATTCGGTTGTGAAATATGTTATTATCTTTAAAACGGTGATAATTTTGAGCAAGACAAATATATAGGAAACCCGTCAAGAGAGAGTAATTAGTAAGATTGTTGAAACTCTTAATTGTGTGGTTTTGGATAATTACTCTTTTTTCTTTTTTTAAAAACTAGAAACCCTTTTTTCGCACTCTTCTCCATGCCTTTTCTCGTGATTTTGAGCCCCTTACTCATCCTTTCGACTAGATTAACTTTTTAAAAGATGATAAAATTAATTAACTCATTGTTTGAAAAAGAATATGAGATTTTTCTGTGATACTTAGTACGCCAGGAATAATGATTCTGATTTCCTGATTAGATTAATCCAATGTACCATTACTTAGGACCTAAGCGGACTAAATATATCATAAATCTGTAATATAGCATAATTAATATAACTTTTTATCAACCGTCGTCCTGTCAATAATAAATTATGCTAAACATATTAACATTCCCATCAAAAATAAATACGTGTCGATAAATAATTGAAAATAAAACTTATCTGATCTTCTAGTTTGTTTAACGAAATTAACGTTTTAACTGCGTGGTACTTCCCACTTGAATTTGGATTTTTCCAATGGGATTTTCCGGTAACACAATTGGTATGCAAGTAATAATAATTTATTATAGACGGCTGATGAACGGCCACTAGTTCTATATGGTTTA
The DNA here is from genome assembly GCA_930367205.1 of Acanthosoma haemorrhoidale. Lineage (NCBI taxonomy): Eukaryota > Metazoa > Arthropoda > Insecta > Hemiptera > Acanthosomatidae > Acanthosoma > Acanthosoma haemorrhoidale. The sequence goes on along the minus strand of OV884015.1, from coordinate 48,724,503 downwards.
AGCAATATAGTTTATTTACAAAAAACATTTTTGACAGCTCGGAGCTGCTAATTGTGTTGTCTCGTTATTCACAATATTTTTCTTAGTCACTGAACTGAATTCATTCCAAATTTGAGCTAATTCCCAACAAAAACTTGTAATATTGAAATTAATTAATGTATCTTTAATGAGTTCTCCAACATACATTTTAGCTCTCAAATTTAGGAATTTATTTGGGGTGAGCGGATCCTATTAATTCAGACCTTATAACCAAGTTTTTTTTTTTTCCTCCTAAGCTCTCTAGTTAGAAATTCAGGATGAGGGAAAAATATAGAATATTTAGGTTAATCGGATCCTTATACTAGGAGTACCTGCTTGAAGGTGGTGTGAGAGGATTAAGGGGTGTGGGAAGCCTCGGTGGAGGTTGGTTGTTTCGGTATCATTGTGAACAATCTTTAGTTGCAAAATTGAAATTGAACTTCATATGAAAAAAAAAACATCGATTGTTCATACGGAGACAAACAAAATTAATCATTAAAAGCAACAATAAATAAAACCTATATCAAAATTTAAAAGAACTGAACAGGCGGTGGAAAGTCAGAAACAATCAATCTTAAGTACCTACTATACTATATATACATAAATAGAAAACACAATAATACACCAATTCTACGGCTATTTAATTTATGTTGTTAGAAGGTTGTTCAATAATATTTTGTCATCCATAGGGCAACTTCATATGTTCATTTAAATGCTGTTAGAACTGGCTTGTTTTTTCTTTAAGATGTTCTTTGCGTTGTAATAAATAATTTTCTATTAGATTTACAACATTCTATTCTATATACGACCGTTCTTTCTTTTGACTGAAGCAGGTCTTTAGTAGGTGAAATTAAGTTGTGTGACTCTACTCTTTAAGTTACCCCAAATGTCAGATTTCTTTAATAAATTCCATAACCTGTCTGAAATATTCCCCAAATATGGATTGTTGTAAGTAATATTTTTAAAAAAATCCGTATCATTTATATTCATTTTAGTTTTCTATAATGATGGCCTATAATGAAAATGCCTATCTGCAAACACCCAGATTTACAAGAGGTGACAAAAACTGTTTTGAAAGACTTGAATCCGACTTAATGTTATTTCTTCCCTGTTATTTATATCACTTTGCATGTATTATCTAGAATCTTCAAGCACTCGAAACAATTCACATGACGTTGGCTAGGTAGTTTTCATTAAAAATACGTAAAACCCCGTAATTTTTGAACATAGACATGTTTCATTATAGACCAACGATGTTCTATTTATTCTTGATACCGTGTATATATTCTACCCTATGGCTGAGCGATGGTGTATATATTGGGGATCTTTATTACAGCTGTCCTTAATTATTAGACGCTATGATCTCTTCAATGAGTTTTAATGGGAATGCTAGCCTAGTTAAAATTGAGCAAAATATGAACATTTCAAAGTGAACTTGGACAGTATACGAAATCTATCGTCTATGCAATTCCACGGTCCAGTGCAAATAACAGTAGCTAAATGAAGATGGCCTTTTCAAAGCTGCTTTGATGTATCGCTCTGATAGATATGGCCAAAGGCGGACAGGAATGATTTTTATGTAGAGCAAAATTTATTCACATAACTAATGTATTCAGCTGAAATGATATATATCTCTAGAATTCTATCTATTCTATTATAATATAATAGTAATCATGTTATGGTTTATGATCTAGAATATTGGTTTTAAAATGCTTCGAACGATTAAAAATATATTACGAATAAAGAGAACTTCCTTTAGTCCGGCCAGGAACCACACCCAATCTAATATCCGTTAAGTCAGAATATTTCCACCAATCCTCTACATCTGTTCCTTATTCCCGGTATACCCTCCGAAAACACTCCCGCTGCAGTTCCCCGAATCCAGTCACATCTTCCCGAACAAATTTAACTGCCATTTGTGTTCTCGTGCAAAAAAAATATAGTTTCTTTCCTCAACAATTTATTTTTCTCTCGTACACCAGCTACTGATCATTCTTACTTAGATCATGGAATCTAATAAAAACTGAATTTAAATGCTGAAAAGTACAAACCCATTACCGCTTGCTCCAAACCCTTATCTATTAAAAATTGTAATGTCCCCGAGGACATTGTACAATAGATACTTAGCTTCAAGTGAAGCCTGAACGCCGAGGAGTCGAGTCCAAGTAATTTATTTCACTCGCCTCATTTAAATTCTGGAGGCTGGATTTGCATTGAATGGTACGGCCAATTAACAATGTCCACCTACATCAAGATAGGCTGCTCGTAGAAAGCCTCTTCAAGCGAAATTTACACAGGTTATGAAGATTGCTAATTTTTTCCAGTAATTACATCAAGTCCTAATTACAATATAATTCCTATTATATTCCTATAAGATGAATTGAATTATATATAATTAACGATTGACATCAATTCAGAATTAAGAAGAAATATCAGAACTACAAAATTGAATTAATTTTATGAATACATTTACAAACAAAATTAAAACCTTCTAACAATTGTTCCTAGCATAAAACATTTTAATGCAATTTTTCGATTAAAAGGTAGGTTCTCAGAACACGTAAAAAGCCGTCAAGCTATAAACAGAGATTTAAGGATAGTGATATTGTAATTTAAAAACTATCCACTCATTAATGAGTTGCTGTGTTCTTTCATTCAGTAGAAACGACCTTAAGACTTAAGAATGTTTAACATGTTCCACAGAACTCTCTGGGACAATCACAAACATTTGTGTGAGAACGGCAGTGGGGGTGGTCAAAGCTCACTTTTCAATCAATATTCAACTCACAAACAGCTACTACTTCAAAGATGATACAAATCAACTAGGTCGTAGGTGAAAACAACAAAATAATAATCATTGGTTTTGGCCTATGATCAAACTCATCATGATCAAAACATGCAGCGTAGCTTGTGAAATTTTGATGAGTGAGCATTCTCTACCAATATTAAACCTTTTTCAAGACAAGATGGGATTCAATTTTTTTCATGATAGAAATAATTCTGGAAATGAGGTGAACCGCTCATAATAGTGACATAAAAATTAGAAAATAATCAACTGTCATATTTTACAGCTGGTGTAGCGTTGGTGTTAAAAAATCTATCTCTACTTTCAACATGGGATTATTAATATAGTTTCGGGCCGGAATTATTCAATTACACCTTTCATACCAAACTCCTTCAAACATGCCATGTACGTAAATTCAAATTATATAATTACGGTGAACATACTAGTCAGCAAGAACATAGTGAAATATTAATGTTTATCATTTTAATGCAATGTAATTATAATTATAAACACGAGCTGAGGAACTTTTCTAAATCATATAATATTATTTTGCCCCCCCCCCTACATAACAACCTGCATTTCATTAAAATTAAATTATAGGGCAAGATATAAAACATTAGAAGTTCCAGTGACACTCTATAATATAACAACTGGTTAGACACACTATAATAAAAAAAAACAATACAAACAATTAACAAAAGATGGGAAATAAATTAATATTACGGTATATGATACATTGGAATTAATAAGCAATAAAAATTATTCAGTAATACATCACACAGTCACCCAAATAAATGAACCCAACCGTCAACCGGTAAATATAATATAAATAAATTGACTCATAATATAATAAATATAAACAATATAAATTCATAGATAAATAAATATAAATAGACTCATGCACCCATAGTTTTGGCAAACAAAAAATATAAATGCCAATTCATCATGGACTGTTGTCACTATTTTTTCCTTCCAAGTACTCTTCGCATTATGGTTTTGTGGTTTAAATCCCGTTTTTATAGGTCATTCGCTGTGATTAAACAATAGTTTTATTATAATTTAAATTATTATTAAATATCATTGTTAGTCAGAAGAGTTATTCCTCAGAAGAATGAAACCAATTAGTGTTTGGTTATAAATTAGTCACATCGAAGTGGTTGTTTCTTTAGTCTCGATCTTGTGCCTTAGGTACAGGGCCGGTCGAAAACCCGACAGAATGAGGGAAGTGGTATTATAACTTTTTATTAGCATTTAATATTATAAATAATACAATTATTTTGTAACTTTGATCGGCAATTTAAAATAGATTGGGGTCGAAGCTCCACCAGTTACTCTTAATTGGTTTTCTCATTAACGGGAAGAAGATAGATTTGGCTGCATCTATCAAATGCCTGTCGAACATTTTAAAATCTCGAACTGGGATAATAGTCAGCTACATAAAAAAAGCCAATCGTTACCAATAAAAAAGTTAAATTCTCTAATTAAAAAAAACAAACTAGCATTGTGTTTTAATGAAAACCGAAATTCATTAAAACTGCTGTTTCATTCTACTAGTTACTTAGTGTAGAATTTCTTTAATGCCTTCGTTTAAATCTGAAGTCGTTGTAACCGCTAACTTAACCGAGATACTCTCAACCGAAAGTAGTTTGTTTAAATAATAGACAAAATTAATTTCTGCCCTTAGGATTTAGTTTGTTGAAACCTCCGAAGTCAACTTGAGCGATATTATATAAATAATAAAAAAAAATTCAAAGAATTTGTTTAAGTTTCATCAAATGAATTATGAACCTAGTTTTGTCTTTTTAAATAAATACATAAAATAAATAATGGAATCATATCGAAACATGGTCCGGATCTTTGGGACTGAAGTGTCATAAATATTCAGAAAGTAATGTTTTTTATTTAAATACTAGGTTTTAACTTTACCGTAAATAAACATTTTAACGGTTTTTTTGGTATAATTCCATTTTTCTCGTCTTAAAAAAACTTAGTATGTCCTGGTTATTGTTGAATATACCATCAAAGTTTTACATTTTGGTCCACAGAGCCCACAGACATACAGAAAAATAACACTGTCTCGTACCTGTTTAAAATGAAATACTCAAATTTCCTACAGATGTTCTTCTCGATTTATGTTTATTGATAAATAATAAAGCTCGATTTACACTAGCGATCTCGGTGAATTAAGTTTGGGGCAAGTTATAAAAAAATTAAGCCTCTAGCTAAGTGAAAGTATGGTCACCAAGCGGTCGGTCAAGTCCTTTCTGACTGATTGATCGGATTCTGCCTGAGCCGTGACTTGACCGGACGTAGTCTGAACTTGTATAATCGATTGCTGCTACAGCTCCACGATGTTGATTGGATAGTGAGCTGACTCGACCGTAATCGAGTGAGTTAGTAATGTTTGTGGTAGATCTCTGTGACAGGCAACACCTGTTGTACGGTCCTCCCATTCAATCTCCAACTGTATCCTACCATTTTGTTTTAGCATTTTAAATTATTTCCCTTTAATACTCTTCAACATACTTTCCCGCACTCCAGTTCACCGGCTATTGTTTCTGTGTTTGGTTATTATGTCCCTATGAAGGGTCCACCTCATCTCATCTATCACTGCAGTCAACTTATTTATCACCCAAGTTTCTCCTAGATTTCAGATTTCTGCATAAATATACAAACATAACACTGTTTAGAACATAGAACTATGTAACTACTATACTATATATACCAGAAGCCTGTATATATACTTATTTCATTACCTTAGCCAACAACCCCTCCCCCCTCTTTTTGGACTAGTTTGTTCAATCTAATCGTAACTGGTGTCGAAACCCGTGAGATTTCTGAGATACAGTCACGTGACTTAAGAATCTGAATTAACGGTATGGTGTCTCACACGAGTTATTGGCTGGATTATAGACATAACGGAAAATTATGGGGAAAAGGAACAGTTCGCGAAACTAGAGTATGAGCTGGCTAAGGCGGTGGAAGAGTGGGCAAAGCTAGAGCTGACTAAGGCGGCGGAAACGACGCAAATGGAACTGCTGAAGATAAGAACAAAGAACTCCTCTTTCATCTACTAGAACCTTTTACCGGAGTAATACCGGACCTCGATCATTTCATCAAGGGAGGCGACCAGATTAAGAATCTGATAATAGCCCGGAAAGAATCAGGTACGCTAGTAGACCCCGACATGAGACTTCTCGAAGACTCGTTAGTCGGTAGTGTCTTGAGACGAGTTAAATAACATCCAAGGCGACCCCTGTCAGATCTCTGGGGCCCAATAAAGGTGAGGCTACAGAAATTATATGGAGGAGGAAGATGGACCCCGGAAGAGGACGTATTCTACTTATTCGAGGAGCGGCGGACTGAAGGCCAAACAGAGTGCGAATTCGCGGAAAAACTCCTCGTATCATATAATAGATTAATGGAGAAAATGATAGAAACCTTTGGTCAAGCGGAGGGGGCCTAGAAAATGGAATTTCTAACGGGAATTATGAAGGTACAGCTTGATCACTATGTGGACGATCACCTGTTGTACGGTCCTCCCATTCAATCTCCAACTGTATCCTACCATCGCTCACTTCCAAGGGACCGAGACGTCATAGAGTGCGCTCACGATCTCATCGACGCTAAACAACGAAACGAGATCCGCTTCAACGAGCCGGAAACGGAGGGAATAGAGGGCCGATCATCAAGGAGGAGACCCAGGCAGGCTACCAACAGCCGAAACTTTGAAAAACGTTTCAATAGGGTCCCGGACGAAAGGATACGAAAACCACAGCGGCGCTGGTACGAACGTAACCGGACTGGCCACATAGCAGCCCAGTGCAACCTCACAAGGTGCTTCGAATTGCCAAACATTGGGGGAAACATTCTTAAATCTAATCGAATTAACAGAATGCGACTCCCGCATAACAATCCAGAACATCCAGGAATTAATGCCGGGTTATGATTTAATTATAGGCTGTGATATTTTACAGCGAGCGGGTCTAAGGATGAGGGCTAACCGCTAAACTAAAGTTGGCGTTACAGTATAGGAAAGTGGAGGAAACAAGCCGCACCGGAGGGGTATAACGAGGGCATTGAAATTGGGACTGTAGAGTGAACACAAGAGGCAATAGGGTTGTTGATACAGTTGTTAGGTGGTTGAACACAACAAATTCCTACCCACCAAAAGGAAAAACGTACATAGGATCTGTCTGAAATCCGAAACCCCGGTATTTGTCAAGATATGCGGTGCCCCCAAGGTATGAGGGAAATCATTAGTGAACAGCTCAAGGGACTTCTTGAGCAGGGTATAATCAGGCACAGTAACTCTCCATTTAATAGTCCGTTATCAGTGGTCGAGAAAAAGAATGGTGCGCAAGGTGGATAAGGAAAGCGATTGGTCGAAAACGCATTTTTTCCCCCAATAATTCATTACTTTTTCAAGGAAATTGAACGCCGGTCCGATTCCGGACGTCTCACGATATTGAAGTTCTTAGAGAGAGCAATAGTTGCTTCATTTAATTTCAATGACATAGAATTTCTAAAAAGACGGTTTAGTTAATAATTGATGAAACAAATTTTGTTGATGTACAGTTATGTGTTAGTAAGGACTCAATGATAGAGAGAAGTTCAGTCCCGAAGGGATCTTCTGACAGGACAGCCTTTTGGCAGTTTGTAAGTAGTCGTAGAACATCTATACGCGTCCCTTCTCCCTTCTATGCTCCCGTGGGACTGTCAGTCGTGATGTTTGTGATAGAACCATGGGGTTCCAGTGTTAGCTGCCTCATTCTGATGCTGGTGCTAGTGTAAACTATTTAGACTAGATTGCTTGAAATTTCGATTTTACGATTGTTTCATGTAATTTGACAATAAATAGTTCGTTTCAATGTTTTGGACTGAAATCAGATCATCTTTGGGTGACCCTTTTCCCTAAAAAACCTTAAAACAATAAATCAAGTTAAAATTTTGCCAATGATTTTTCAAGGAACGAAATTTTTTGATTTAAAAAAAACAATACCACATATTGAGGAATCTATCTGTACCTTAACGCTTAGCAGAATTTCTTCTGTTATTGAAAATTTTTTTCTTAAAAATCTAAGCTTATAAGATTCTCTTAATTTTCTGTATCAACTCATCAGCAGAATTTGAAACGAATTGAATGCTCTATTGTAAAAATAAATAAACAGTCTATTAATTTTCTGCGTATTGAAATGTTTATTATAGGGAAATGTTCATTAGGGAAACAAACAATGTCCAGTAGCACTATTATCCATACTTTCTTAGAGGCCCCAAATAAAGCCTATAAAGTATCATTCCAAAAAGCTTTTTGTATCTAAAAGTATATTCAATTTTTTTAAAGGAAATATAATAATTGGAAATAGTTTATAATATAATGTACAAAAAATTTAATCCCAAAAATATAATTTAACATATATAAATTATTATTTATATACTTATGTAAAACAAATAATTTTATAACCGTACATACAAAATTTTAGATGCAAATTATCTATAAAAAATATGAAACCCTAAGTCAATGGGGGGTAATCACTGCATTTCATTGTTCATTGCTGCTTAAATGTGAGAAAATGATGATATTAGTTCTCGTTATCAACCCGCAACTTCATCAGTAAGTCTAGATTAGTACTTTAATTTATTGTTACTTAAACCCTTAAAAGCAATCATACACCGAAGTGAAAAATGATTTGTATGAAGCTTTTCTCGAGATTGGCAACATGTTTCTGTCGACTATATTTCAGAAGCTTCCATCTGGTACACTGGACTTTAAGGCAGAGTGGTTTGAAGATACAAAATGTCTAGCTCTATTTTTTCTGTTCTTAGTGGAGTAGTGTGTGTAGGTATTTCGATTACATTTACTTGGCAAGTAAAAGGAATAATAAAAAGTTGGCTCGATAAAGTTTAACTGTTCGGTTTTAAATTGGGTCTGATAACCAATGATGAATTACATAAATAAATAATTATTTTGAACCATATACGCGTATATTATAATTTATTACTAAATGTAAAAAAAAAACTCTTAGCACTTAAAAACTTAGTGGCCTACTCAACCGAAGCTACAAGACCCCATCTACCTGCTTAAGCAGGGTCGACCTTCCGGCCGAGAGGCCGACTTATTTCAGGCCCCTGCCTGGGGGCGGGCCAGGCTTGACCTGGCTGACTACAAACCATTGCCTAGGTACCCCTAGGCTCCACCCTCGGTCGACTCTCATTACCTTCCTGATTCCACCCGCCTCCTTTAGGCATTCCACACCCTATATCCTTCTCATACATCTTTCAAATGGGGGACTCCCCTTAGTGAAAGGCACTCATTAGCCCATAATAATTTTCCTTTATTTTTCCCACATCCTATTTTTATAAGTTTAAGAGCTAAGGGGGAAAAAAAAAATCTTACTTAATATATTATTAAAAATTTAATTTTTTCCAATCGTGGTCTTACAGTGGTGGCCCATACGTAACACAGTCAACGGGTACAGGGTCGCATGGGGCGTTTTGATCCCGTAAAACCTGGTTGGTGAAAAAAAATTTGTATAATTTTAATGGGAACATTTTGGCATTTTTATGAGTTTTGGCATGTAATGATACAGTTTTAATAATTGTCGATCATGAAAAAAGGATGGTAGATGGAGGCGAGAACCGAACCTGGACTTTTCTGATTTCTTAGTTATTTATATATTTTATTTAGCTAATAATTCGTAGCTATAGTCCATCCTAAACCATAGAACATAATATTAACTAAGACATTTCATGTTAGTCGGTTCTTTCAAACATGGAACTCACAATTACTAGTACGGATAAAAAGTAAAAACTAACGAGCCAATCGAGTAAGCCCCTATTGGTATATTTTTCAAAGATAAATAAGCATTTTATTATTTTTTATTATTAAAAAGTTGGTTTCTCCCTTAATATCAGATCGTACAAATAAAATAGCTTATTAAAAAAAAAAAAAAATCAGATGATGAATATTGTGTAATGCACTGTTATCCGCTCCCCACGATGTTTGCTTCGGCCCAGTTTCCTAAATTAACGCTTATCGTCGATGGTGTAAAATTTAATACCTTTCACGCGTTTTTTTTTTCTTCAATGAATATTAATATTATTTGTATTAGGCACTTTTAAAATATTTGAATGGCCTAAGCGTTTCCTTCAGAGATATTAATAGCTATAAACTATGGATAAGAAAATTAAATAATAAGACTATATACGATATTTTGAAGGATGAAAAAGTTGATTATGATTAAAATATGTGTATAATATCCTCCCGAAATCAATCAATAGTTCATTTCAACGTTTCGGACTGAAATCGGTCCATCCTCAGGTGCAAGTACACATCCAAAAGAAAAACGTTAATAGAACAATATCAAGTTACAATTTTTGTAAAACACATGTTTATTACTTCCATGTTTTGTCGTTCAAATAAAAAAACCTAAATAAATCAGTCATCAAAAGCATGTTTCATTGCCAGAAAATCGTCGTACTAGTTGAAAATAATTAATGCTACGTGTTCTGTACTTCTATAAGTATCAGTTATAGTTGGAGGTTATAAAGGGTTATCTGTGCAATTTGCTGCTTAACGTGCTTCGTAAGAACTTTCTCGCTGCTGTAAAATATTTCAATATAATTAAAAATATAAATTCGACCTGTTTATTGTATATCCACATGGTTAATAAAGTTTTGAAGGATATTATGCACATACTTTGATAGTAAATAAAAACGGTATCATATCGGTGGTAAACATGAAAGTGCTAAGTGCAGAGGACTCATTGTAATGTTCTCATTGTTTTAAAGTGCAAAATTATTCCTAAAATTATTTTAACATAACATGTTCTACCTAAATTTGTCCAAAGAGAAAATATAATTGAGAACTTGTAATTTTCCTAAATGAGAGAACCTTAAATTATATTTTTTCAAAAACCAGTTTCGATGTACTTAGCACTTAGTACAGTGAAGTAAGCCATCAATGTATATATTTACAAAGCTCAAATGTTGAACGATTATAAAAGCTTGAACTTAAGTAATTATGTGTGGACTATGCGATTTTGGGCTTATTTATTACATTTGTCGGGTCATCACGAGAGGGGTGCCTAGTTACCCTAACCCTGGTGACGAAGTGAGGGTTGATTAAGTTTATAACCTGGAGAATCGTTTCATGACGGTCTTACTATCTGACTCTATTTTTGATAGGTACGTGCCCCGACAATGCACTATGTTCAGGAGAAGAGGTATAGGGTAGGTGGTGTAGGTAGTTTGTGTGGTCTTGGAATGACCACGAATTCACACTCGGTATCTGAGGGTAGGTGAAATCCGTCCGGATCCCAAAGGCAAGTGTGAACCGGAGAGTGGCAGGCTGAATTACCGTGGGGAACACTGCTTGGTAAGCTTGCAGGGCGACGACAACCGTTGTCCACTAGGGAGAGGTCTCTTCCAAGGAGGTGCTAGATTTAGCGAGACGAAGGCAGAGATACCTCTAGGAAGGTGTGGGGTCTGACAACGCCGGACTAAAACGTAGCGAGGCGAGGAGAGAGAGATGCAGAGGTTTTCGTAGTGAAGAAGCCAAGTTTCAGAGTTTAAAGCAGAGCAGCCACGAGCCAATTAGTTCCCAGGAGAATGATATACGGGCCCCAAACCACCGGTCTTAAATACCCAGCAGGCTTCGTCAGTAGCCAATCAGCTCTGATTTCATAGTACCCAATGCCAGTTGAGTATGTGGTTTTCTTTGTTCTCTGACAAAGAGACGTGAGCTGGGTAAGGGTATCTCGGCGGCTTGGGTCTAGTACCTGCTACTGACAGCTAGTGCTCCAGCTCATATAACTAATTAGCTCATAGCTGCATGTTTACTGTTTACCATATTTACAATGATTTAGATATTAGTAATGCTATTTACATTTATTTGCAATATATATACAATAGAGTATAGGGTGATTTATCTTATGTAGTTAGCGGTCGCTACAACATTGATAATATAAACATATGTCGTTTTATTGAAACCATCTTTATCATTCATTTATTCCGCATTACCTGTATTCCTGGGGCATTATTTGTTCAATTTACTGAATTTTTTAAGAGGATCGATCCAAGTACGAACGTCAGGATCGTCTTCTCCAATGTTAAACAATTACGAGTTACGGGGAGAAACAAACTTGTACAATGAGAAACTTGAGCTCTTTAAGTCTACACTGCGACACCCCTCATGTTGAACCTTCTCTCAAGCGTCGCAGTCTTACGTTTCGATTGGTACACCACACTGTTCAAACATTTCAACCGGTCGTTTATCTTTTCGTTTCCCCTCTTGTTCTCGCTCCTTTTTACTGATATCCATTTCTAGTTTGTTCGTCTGTGTAAGAACCTTAACACTTGATTACAATCAAAACACTTGACAAACTAGTTTAACATACAGTTTTATTGACATTCCTGATTAATAATATAACATTAAATGTTAGTTCATTAATTTGTTTTTTGCTTCATATCCCATTGTTATTATAACTTAGAGAAATAAATACAGATTCTATATAAATGAATCTATTTACAGTATGTCCTGTAGCTTGGCTACATTAAATACAATTTTTAATAAGTTTACATGCCGAATTTTTATTGTTACAAAAGTGTAATGTACATTATAAATTCATTATCTAAACATGTTTAAAAGTGATAGTGACAGGTGATGACTCACCTTATGAATCATGTACATAAAACTAACTTAAATCTAACAACAAAATCCTAACCTAATTTTCCCCAACAATGTGGCCATCGATGCGGGAAATGTGATGGGGTCATAAAGTTAAATGCTAGGTTTGTTAAGTGCTACAACGAATCAAACAACTTGGGTTCTCCTAGGTACATTTCATTAACCCAAATGAATTTTCATTTCAAAAAACTAAGTACACAGAAATGGTGGGGTGGTAGACTTCAATCTACCACGTACAAATTAAAAACAAGCTAGATGATTTAAAACAGAATAGAATAATGGTACTCATCCTGGGGTTAAAGAGGTGAAAACTGAAAATTTAACATATGTTGTCATAGTTACAGCCCATATTTCTTTGCTGTAAAAGCCTATATAATATAACGTGCAGTAGAAACCATATATTGCGCAGCAAAAATATTCCAGCAATATGCAACAATTCCCAATACTAATGTGCAGAAAATTTCAAAAATTTATATGTGTTTGAAATTGGCGGATAGTGGACATTTTCAGCGAGAACAATGGAATTATCCACATTTCGAATTTTGCTAAAATTTTTCAGAATAGTGACACGCAATTTTATTTTTCAAACATAATTTTGCGTCGCACAAGACGCATATTATACCTTATTTTCTTTAATAATTTAAAACTTATTCTAATTACTAATATGGTTCCTGGAACTGTTTCAATTTATTTGAATAGAAAAATCGGCATTAATAAAAGTCATAGATTGGATAATGTTTTTATTTCCATTATTTCACAAACTTATTCTACGATTTTGTTCTTAACTTCGTATATTTCAAGTACGAAGGATTTAAACATACCCAAAGATTCAACTTAAAATACATCCATTTATCACAATTAACCACTGCCAATTAGGTCAGATAGCAAATTTTTATCAAATAAAGATTAAAAAAAAAAAGGCGGACACTTCAATCCAGGTAGGCCCATCTCATAACCATGTGTTGTTGTTCCTGGCATTAACCCTTGTTTGAATAAGTCAATTACATACCGGTTTTTTTTTTCCTGTGAATATATATCTACCTGATTGTAATCTGAAATCGAATTTTTGATGGCTTTCATACACTCGCCATTAACATAATCATTCACTTTTATCCGTTATCCACCGAAATATGGATTTTTGCATTCATCAACAAGTGTGAAAAAATATGCTAACTATAATTTAGCTCAATTGCAACTAACTGCAATCTAATTTAGATATTTCATCACCTGTTGAAACAAAACACACTGGTTATGCTTGCATAATAATCTGGACTCTGGCCATAACCTTGTCTTTACTACTACCTGTGACACTCGTGACCGGGGCAATGCAAAGACCAGACTTTGTGGTCGAAATCATCGAAACCTAAAGTGGGCAGCTATAAGGACGCCTGCATCAGAGTGACAGAGTGAAAACTGATGTCGAAATTACTAAAAACTTCAAGCGGGCAGCGGTAGAGATGCCTGCATCAGAATGGCTCCAGGGAAAGACACAGACTGACTTAATGTTTTGAAAGTGTTTGTTGTTGGCAGCTCTTAATCCTGTGTTAGTTCGAACCCTAGATGATGACGGGATAGTTCTTCGAAAACGTTTGGGTGGGTCAATAAAGCTGTGGAGGGACAGAAAGAGTTTTATTTCTTAATTTACACACCATTATAGAAGTAACGACTAGCTGTAAAAAGCGAAAAGGTGTGAAATCTCCTCTCATCAGAGTTGCCAAATGATCGAATATTTGAGTGTTGCAGTTGCATAGTTAATGTTTTCTTAACTCTCCTGTACCCTTCTCTTGTCCATCGGGAAAGATAGGAGCTCTGGGTTAAACATTCTGATGGTCGATTTGATTAAAATAGCCATTAGGTGATTTATAAGTTCGATAACGCGGTAATCTTTTGGGAACCACTCCATAGCAAAAATATGGAGAGTAAAAACGATTCCAGTTTTCTAAGTTGGGAATATAGGGATATGCAGCGAGACTGGAAATACTAAGATTGTTCCGGGGTGAAGTTAAAAATAATTTCACACAACGAGAAACAACTCGCATGAGGCAGTAATAGCTTGACCGGCACTTAATCTCGATTTTTTTTGTTTTGGGGATTTCAAAGGATACTCTTCTGGAAATTCATAAGCAATATTACAGAACGGAAAGAAATATAGAAAGTTAATTTTTCGAAACCATGTTTTACCCCTGTAGTTTGTATCATCAGAAGAAAAAAAAACGGAGGGATAGAAGCAAGCTCGCAATAGCATACAAGAATAATTTCTAGGAACTATACAAGAGTTGGAGAAGAACTATGTTTCCGGTTACGTGCTCAAAGGTATGATTGTCGTGGCCTTGGCTAAGACATGATGTTTGTTTGGCTCCGGGCTACAAAATACTTTCTTTTTTTTTTTTTAACTTTTTTATTTAGTAGGTCTGTGAAGTATTTTTTAATGCGCATTTTCCTGTTCGTAGTGTCTTGTTAAAAACTTAATCACAGGACTGTATAATAGCTTAGTTTTTAACAGGGATTCTGAAGTATATTATATTTAAACTTTTATAATTACTAGCATAAAGTTTGTTTTATTTATAATTGTTTTCAGATTGGGGGTGATCTGTTTTTTTTTCAAACTATAGTGTTCTCTTTTAAATTTTAAAATTATAACAAAATTGGCCTATGTAAGTTGTAAACGTAATCTCTTGAATTACTTATTATTATGTTAATTAAATTTTTTTTAACGCTGTAAATATTTTTTCAATTCGTCTGTGATTCTAAACTTTCAAATAAAGAAAAAAAGCGGCGTCTCCCGTTTATCCTCTAGAAGAAAGTAAAATTTACAACCTGTAAATCTGGGGAAATAATCCTGGCGAATTAAACCCAGAAAATTCGTATAACGAAACTGCCACTATTCCAAATGAGAACCCGAAGGGAATTTAAAGATACAATTTTAGTAATTAAGCGTTTGTATTTGTCGATACATTTTACAAATATAAAAATTCATGTTTCTTCATTTTATATTTATTGACACGTTATTAGTATATTACATCGATAAATTAGTTTCTCAGGCAAATGTGAGCGGACGAAACCAAGGGAGGCCAAGACTACATGCTTGTAGCGAAGTAATTAGTCAATATTTACATGTTCGGACATGTTTGCGGCATCACAGACCAAAATCGATCATATTCAACCAACAAACTTTAACCACTTACTGACAACAGGTAACCTATAGGTTTCATTGTGGTTAAATCCGTTTCTTGATGGTCATAATTGTAGTAGTCATTATAATATTCCAAGGAGTCAACGCTCTAAAAAGACTACCTGTCTTTCTACATATGCATAACATTATGTAAACAAATTTTCAATAAAAGGAAGTCTCTCAAAGATTTAATTTTTGTTTTTGCATTGGTCACAGTTTCAGGAATCAGGAATCTTCAGGCCTGTCACCAACTTCATTTCACAAATAAAGTCATGTAATTTGTCTATTTCATTCATTATTGTGTGAAAGTAAATAAACACCTTCCACTTGAATAATTATATTCCAACGAGTCAACACTTTCAAAAAGAGGGACCTGTGTTTCGAAATAACACAATTCTAAAGGTTTTACAGTCGCTCGAAATTTTTAGTTTGGTTTTTCATTGGTCAAGGTTTCGTCTATTCAGATTATTATAGTGTGCTATTGACATTATTACCGGTTTAAAATTGGAATAGATTGAAATTTGAACTAGTGAAATATTGTTTCTTAACTTTTTTCGTAAAAGTGAAGGATTCTGTGTTATATATTCATAACTCAACCTAAACCGCATGTATTTAATTTATCCATGGTTCAGTAGCCTACCTATTTGTTTTATTACTTTAAATATATTTTTACTTTGCCAATGTTTATTATGTCATATAGAAACTTAATTGGCATCATGTAATTAATCATGGAGAAGGTAAAAAATAATATCGAGAGATATATATATAGTATTCCGTACGTAGAGTACGTACTATTCGATGCCGGGATTGGAAAAGAAACTTTTAAACACAGTTTTAATGACTTTACGTCATTATATTTCAACTTATCAGCAAATATATTATAATATAATGTAATAGAAACATGTTTTGTTTCACACGTAGTAATTTATTTTAATGAACTTTCACTATTTCAATTTTATTGTCAGCATATTTAAAAAAAATTAAATAAAAATATCTTCACATACATCAATATCTTTAGTTTGATACTTAACTGAAAAAATAGTTTTTTTTGCTTGTTTTTTGTGAATTCATTAATTAGTTAATGAAACCTACTCATGGTGTATGAAATGAAATGGTTGTATTTTTTATTTCGTTTCAATATCAAATGTTTAATTATGTTTAATCTCTCCAGCTTGAAAACTAGGGACTCAGCAACATTAGTACAAATTGGCACGGTAAAACAAGGTTTATAACGGGTGCAGGTCGTTGGTTGGGCTTGGTGTGCCGTCGGTGGGTGAGTTCATCCGCCGGAGACATATTAAGTTTTTTGACTCGTTGCAGGACCTGACAAATCCAGTGTTTAACACTATGACCCCACCTCCCATCCCGCATCGATGGCAACAGACTGTCGGGGAAAAATTAGGATAAGAATCAGTATGTAAGTAAGTTTTAAGGTTGATCAAAAAGGTGAGCCCCATCTAATTTCTATAAAATAACAAAACCTGTATATAAT
Organism: Acanthosoma haemorrhoidale; assembly: GCA_930367205.1. Taxonomy (NCBI): domain Eukaryota; kingdom Metazoa; phylum Arthropoda; class Insecta; order Hemiptera; family Acanthosomatidae; genus Acanthosoma; species Acanthosoma haemorrhoidale. The sequence goes on along the minus strand of OV884015.1, from coordinate 48,707,348 downwards.
GTAGTGATGCTACTGGAAATACAAAATAATTTGTAAATATATTCACCTGAGGATCTATAATTGTCTGTAAGTTTAAAGGGGCTTCGAAGGAAAAAAAAAAAAGTGTATCCGAATGATTTGAATCGAACCAATCATCAAAAAATTCCGATAACCGGTTTTTTAAATATTCTCTTACAAGAAATATTTTCTTTCAGTTTTATTGCACTTTCCGTATGAATGTATACAAATTTTAGTTTAAACAGTCCTTTTTAAGCTTTTCACTATAATTTGTATTACGACAGATTTTAAAACGACGTTCATGTTATTGCTATAACACTGCATCATATTATTATACCTAAATGTATCTGTATTTGCCATCACGAAATCAGAAGCTTGAAGGCAGCAAGCAGTACATGGCACATACTTCTCATAATTCTTCTCTTCTATTCATAGGATCCCACACTTCGATAATGTCAATCATTAAGCAATAAGCAAATTAGTTTGCTAAATCGAAAACCCACTCCCACTCGCCGGGCCAACAGCCCATTCACACGAAGCGTCTAATTTCATGACCGCGACAGTAGAGAAATGTAATGTAAATTGACAATATAACTGATTCTTTAGTACATAAAAAAATTCAAGTTTTACCTGAATGTGGTATAGCATATAAGTTTGAAGTGGGGTTTTGATATCCAATTGTTAATCAATTGCATAAATCGTTAGAATTCGATTGTTCGTAAACACAATCGGTAATCACTAATGTACAGCGCTTCTGACTACCTTCCGTAAGACACAGGTTTGATTTTTCGGTAGCCTTGGAATTTTCCCGATTGCGATGGAACTTTGTGCACTGAGCACGGTGAGAGAAACGGTTGGCTAGATGAAGGGTCATCCGGTTTAAAATCTTAAATGAAGGATGCGAAGATAATCCTAAAACTCCATCAGCTGCAACTTATTGTTAATCAACACCATCAGAAACTTCGGTAGACCTGATTAATATTACGTCAGGGGTTTATAATAGTCCATTTACCTCTTCGATACACGACGGTCCATTGAATCAACGCGAAAAGGGGCTTTGGGCAACATGCCAAGCTCATGATCCGTCATCTGGTTTGTGTCGGTTGTTTTGTTAGGGTGTTGACTCCACTACAAATTTAGATGTTTTCCATACTTCGTCTTTGCAATGTTTAATTAATTATTTTGACAGTTGATCGGCGTTTGTTTGCATACGATTTCTCTCAGAGCGGACCTAATTTGTAAACTTTTTGTGTCGACACGCATGAAACACTGTTGCTGGGGGTGACTGAATGGTACATGCTCATTGCCGGCCGGATACTGTTTCTGAATTGAAAATAGTGGCGATTCAACGGCATCCTATTGAATAGTCACATATCTGTATAAATAACAAAACAATTTTTTAGAAAACTAAGTAACATCAGGCATCATTTCGTGGTATATAAAATCCCATTGTCATTCTTATGCGTAAAATACTTTCAGTTCAAAAGTACACAAAAAAAAAAATATAGTCCAGGAATTACCAGAAATCAATTGGACGATCGTCACCTTGACTTTGGATTCCAGGAAACTTCCACTTCAATTGGCTAAAAGGATTTTAGGCATGGGTGGAGAATTTAGGCTAAGGTGGTTAGATAATTTTTGATTGAATTTTGCTGGAAACGTGATCTATGGTAGGATGTATATTAAGATCAGCATGGATTGATTTTAATATCAATTTAGAAAAGTGCGTAAACATATTGTTCTCAGGACTTTGAGTTGGAAATATTGTATTCACACGTTTAAGACCGGAAGTCCAGTTGCTTTTGTTTTTTATAGAGAAATTTTAATTTGCGTACCATATTATAGAAGTCTATAAGGTTGGTTGCGCTCTTGTAATTACGGACACATGTGGGGGTTAATGTATATGCCTAACTAATAATTAAAATAAGCTAATAGATATTTTTTTTTGGCGGGGGGGGGAGGGAGATTCATTTTCGCGTTAAACACTCAGGTCATTAACGCTGTTGTTTGCATATCCAAACTCATTTTGGGGAGCTCATCAATGGGAGTCCGAAATAGTGCAAGAGCGAGAGAAGATTCCAGGCTTCTCGGAACCGACCAGAGCCCAGGAGGCACCCCGATATCACTGTCAGGTGGTAATTATAAATATTGTTTTGTGGGGTACAAGATCTGATCGGAGGATTTGCATAAAAACCGTTTATTCACCTAACTAACCAAAGCCAATTGATACAATGCTCGTTACCGCTTTTAATTTAATTTTTCCAATTATACAATAATTATTAACTACAATGCATTTTTATATTAATAGACCCGTAAAAATCAACAAATAAATGAATCATGGGACAAGCCATTAAAATATTAACCAGATATTTATGAAAGGCTTAATAGGTATTTTTGACCAAAGATATTTGGTATTATTAATGGTATTGAACCATCCCGGTTTAGTAAAAAAATTGTTAAAATATAGAACAGGGAAAAAATATGGAATGATTTTGTTACTAATTTTTTGTAATAAATTTTATTTTCACTTAAACAACTTTGCTGGGTGATAAAGCTAAAAAAAAATCACACGTTTTAAGCTGTCGATAAAAATTTTGAGATGCGTGGTCGATTTTTTTACGTTTATGCAAAAAAACTGACCAACATAATTCCAGTTGTTTTGAAATTTGCCCCTAAAGGTACATTTACCTTAGGCCTCTTCTTTTGGGATCTGCAGTTGATGTTATTGCTGATGAGGTTTTCCTTTTTAAATAGTCTATTTTTAAAATCCTGCTAACGGAAGGGCAGAGAACTCTGAAAGTTGACGGGCAGAAGCTAAACGTGTGTTTTTTTTCCTTTTTATTCAGGACACATGTATTTTTTTTTTTTTGGATAACAACGGTTTATTTTTATCTTCCTGTTATTTAGTGCGTACATCTTTGCTAATTTATAAACATTTTACGTTACCATTTAAATTCATTCTTCTTTTTATCATCACTAAGCTTCTAAGTATTATCGTGTATACATTTCTTGGGAGGTATGAAGGCCTTCAGATCCCTATCGAAATCGCGATATCCTTGAGTTATTCATCCAGCATGGATAAGGACCGATAAATTCGTCCACTACATAGTTCGATGACCTGTCGTCCGCCCATACACTATACTCCTCACTTTTTCGGTACACCCAATTCCCAAACAATCAATCCCAGAGGCCCAGTCGTCTGAAACCTCTTCTGTGAACTTTTATCTAATTCCATTGACTTCAGAGTTATCCTAAAAACACCTTAGGATCTAGACAGCGTAATACATTATTTTACTATATCAATCCAACAACGTGCATGGAATGCTTCAAAGCATTCACCTTATTCGAAAGTCCAGAACAATACTCCATTACCCCTAAACCTACTCTACCGTATTCACGTGAAAAGCCGATCCAAAGCGTAATGGTAAATAACCCCAACATACAAACAGTCGTTAAAAATTTGGATTTACTGAATAGGACAATAGGGAGCAGCCAAACCGATGAACATCAAACAAATTCAAATATTCCAATCTAAAGTCCTCAAAACTACAGTCAACGCACCCTTTTACATTACCAACTCATCCCTTCACAGAGATCTCAATGTGCCAAGTGCCCTTGACCTGATACCCTTAAGATTTTCCAAATTCCACAAACACCTACCCGCTCATCCGAATCCTTTTGTCAACTCTTTATTTAGTAACACCCATATTTACATTTCACATTGCCTAAAACGGCTGTGACCTCGCGATGTATTGTAAATAGATATGTAAACCTTAAGGTCCTGGTGGCACTTGCCATTCATGTACCTTCATGCCCTGAGTTTCTGTGGCTTTCTTGCCCTGTCTCTAGTCTTTGCTATTTGGCGAAACGGTTGGAAAGGCTGGAGGGTGGAGCTCCACTGCTTCTGATCCTTCCGTCAGTTTACTGGGCTAATTGCCTTGGGCGTGTTGGGGGGGGGGCTCCTGGGCATAATTTGTTTGTATATATTGTGTGAACTATAACATTGAATTACCAATGCTATATAAGCAAATTGTAATTTTCTAATACAAATCTTCTAAATATCCCTTTTATTATAGCATATTTCCTTGTAATAAAGAGTTTTGTTCATAATTTAATTAATTTAAAATGTGAGCGTTTTCTCTGTAATTTTATTATTAATATTGTATAATTACCGAAACAAACTATTATTGACAATTATTGTTTTGTATCATTAGTGCAGAGGGTACACATATGTATTGAATGTTTAATGGTATTCTAAGTGCACCTTATGTTTTGGAATTCAGCATAAGAGTTTCGATGACCAACTCCCTATGACTTAAGTTAACCGATTAGTAGAAGCTGGTGCTCCCACCCTTTTCAGTTTATTGTGTTTGTTTTATGGCGCAAAGGATAGATTTAGCTGTTCTTACAGTTGGATATATTTGGTGTAAAAGTGATTGTGTGGTCTAGATAAAGCCCAAGGTACTTTACAATAGGCTACCTCTCTAAACCTTTAAGATGATTCCGGATAAAAATTAAAGTATTTTATTGATCATTTAACAACATTTAATGATTTTTAATAGAGGTGGCACAGTACTTTTTCTGTAGTAGCTACATTAAATGTCCCCTCCAAATGAAATGTCTCTAGGTTGAACCAGCGAACCAAGAAGAACCAGCGTGCAGGTAGACGAATGGGGTGAAAACATGATGGTTTCTGGTTTTGTATAGTATAATTCCTTTATTGTGCTAAAATTACAATCTGCCTTGCTAGGCAATAAGTAATTAAGATATACTATCATTCATATTATATTTACAATTCATCATTCACTCGCTCATTCATACAATATTTACAGACAGCCCAGAGGCCTCCCAAGTCCACATGTGAAGAGAAAGCGGAGTCTTGGGAAGTCCCCCACACTCCTCCGTCAGCCGCGTCACCGGATATCTGGTTTTGAAAAATAAAAGAAACACGAAACCATTATTGATATAATGTCAATTATTTTAGATTATGGCAATGAAAATACATTTAATGACTTCCTATTATAACGAACCCCTCTAACTGGAAACAATGTTGTAGACTTAATAAGGTTCGGACAACGCGGCTTTTTAGAAAGCTGCGGACTGAATGGCTTTATTGATCTCGGGTGCAATATCGTGTCGAATCAAACACAATAGGCTTGTGTAAACCATGCATATCAGGGTGAATATCAGCGATCAGCGGTATAACCTAGGCTTGTGCAATTCATGCAGATCAGGGTGAATATCAGCGATCAGCGGTATAACCTAGGCTTGTGCAATTCATGCAGATCAGGGTGAATATCAGCGATCAGCGGTATAACCTAGGCTTGTGCAAACCATGCAGATCAGGGTGAATATCAGCGATCAGCGGTATAACCTAGGCTTAAGTAAACTATATTTGCTTGCCATATTATCGAAAGGTGCTTGGGCTCTACTGTTAAAACATGGTAGAGTGCAGACTATTTAAACTGAAACCGATAAGGTAAGTATTATTTCTGTTTGTCCAACGAATGGAGTCATTTTTATTATGCAATCAACTTGAAATCATTAACACCTTAAACCATTTCATCAATTAAGTATCGAAGAAACTATTTTTTTTCCTTCCCTTTCATAGCCCCTTTAAATTTACAGATAATTATAGATCCTCAGGCGAATCTATTTATAAATTATTGAAGAAACTTTTTTTTTTCCTTAGCTCTCAAATTTTTAAGATTATAGATAAGGGAAAAATAAAGGGAAAGAAGAAACTATTAAAAATATTAAACGTTAACAATGACAAGCATACTCTTCTATTCCGCAAGTCACTATATTGTTAATTTTAGTATATTTAAAAATCAATAATTAATTATAATTGGCTCTCGCGCTCTTGGTCAGCCTCCATTGGTTCGTATCCGGTGACTAGGTGGCTAACGGAGGAGCGTAGGGGACTTCCCATGACTTCGCTTCTTCTTTTGCATGAAAAGAAACAGACACAACCATGTGGATTTGTGAGATATCTGGGTTGTTTATAAATACTGTATAAATGAGGGATTGAATTAAAAATTATAATTAGAAATCAGAAAAAATAGTCATTACTAAATTTCATTCACTTCATTCTATTAAAAATTGTATGTAATTATTATTATCTCTTTATTGGGCTATAATTACAATCTGCCTTTTATAAGGCAATCAGTAATTGCGATAAACGCTCTCATTCATACCATATTTACAATTCATCATTCACTCGCTCATTCATACAATATTTACAGACAGCCCAGAGACCTCCCAAATCCACATGCGAAGAGAAAGCGGAGTCTTGGGAAGTCCCCCACGCTCCTCCGTCAGCCGCGTCACCGGATACTAGAGAAAAGAAATTAAAGAAAATAAAACTCTGTGCAGATGTGCAAACATTTGTGACTTGTGTTCGACATATGACCCTTTTCCTGTTGGGGAAACTATCATGTCAATATACAAACGAATCATAAGGGGTGATAGCATTAATTGTCATCAATCTTGTGAGATTTATTATATCAATAAATGATAACTCGTCATATCGATAATTCGTCAATCAATTTATTCCTATTTTTAGGCTTCATTAACATCATGTTTGATGAGGAACAACATTTAGGGTGAATTTTTTTTAACCATTTTCTCGGTTAAGTAAGAGTAATTGTAGAGTTCAAACTTGTAGGTCCTTTTTGGCGACTTGTGAGCGCAGATGGAGATTTAAAGACTCTAAAAGAATTTCTACGCCTTACCTCGATGGAACTAAAAAAAATAGGTAATCACAAAATGCAGAATTTAATGTCCTACAACTTTTATTTGATGATTTTTATCATTTAGAATAGCCGTTCTCATGTTAAAATCGATTGAAAATGACTGCACAGGATTTATTAAAGAAACAATCGTTTCGACTGTGAATTTTAGCTCTTTTGCTTTACTGAGTTCAACGTTTCAGGTACTCATTTTACAGAAACTTTAATGTTCTTTAGTTTATGGCGGAATAAAATTTTCACTATGGTGCGCGTTACCGTTAAACGTTACGGGCCAGAAACTGACAAAAAGCCGGAAAATTTAGTGGCTACCTCCTTCCCCGCCTTGGCTCACTACTTAGAACGGGGCAAACTTAGGCCAGAATTATTTGACGTCAAATGAACGGATTAAAACCATTTCCAGCTTTCCAGCACTCACTTCATACCAGGATCCCAGATTAACTGGCCTAAACGGGGCTTCGGTTGTTGTTCTTATGTAGTTGGGTTTACAACAATTCTGCTGATACTCAGAATGCTGTTCACTTACAAAAGTAATTCAGTGTTTGTGACCTAGAGGTTTCACCTCTTCACAACTAATCTTTACTATTTATTGTATATTTTCCTTTGGTAAAGTACTTACTCCTAGTACGACAGAAATAGCTCGTATCATAAAAAATATTTTATGGGTGAGCGCGAAAGAGAGTTGTGATGAATCAGAAGGAGGAAGAAAAGTTCTTTTAATGAATATGAAATTTTAGCAAATAGGAACTTTTTAGATTTGAAAATTTACTTTTAGTCATTATTTACAATGTTAGATGTAATTTTTTTTGTTGGACACAAATTTACAATCTATTTTTTACCTTTTTATTTTGTTCCAGGTAAGCATTTTTAAAATCAGACATTTTGTGGTTTGCTTAAAGAGGTAAGTTAATGTTTGTTTTAAATTTGTCGCCTTATAATTTATTCTCAATATTTTTTTTTCATAGGTTGATATAATATCAGGGATTTCTAGTTGATACTATGATTTTGGGTACAAATTTCTAGACAGATAACAGAAACTTATATCAGACATTTTTGTGAGCAGATTTTAATATTCCTTCCTTCAAGCTTAAGTTCCAATTAAAGGCGAGATATGTTAACTACTTCTTCCTCTAGCACTACGTATTAGTTTTAATTAAAATTATAAAACTCAATCCAACATAAAAATTAGCAGTTTCAACGACAAGTTTTACATTGAAATATATATTTAAAAAAATTAATAATAATGTACATTAAACGCAGACAGCTTTGATTCACTGTGAGATGAACTGCTGTTGTTACGTGGTGATGGGCCGAGTTGCGACGATCACAAAGTTGCAGATAATATACCTTAGCAAACTTGACCATCAGCAGTATTACTTACTGTTTCTGTGGTCGTCGTTGTAGGAAGACTCAGGGTATTTGGGGGGCTGTATTCGATAAGTCGAGTGTATTCAAAATTCAGAAATTATATTCATTTATTTATTTATATATTATCGTGCCATTGATATGAAAACCTTCGGCAATATACGAAAATAAGGGAAAACCTGAGGCCAATCCTTCGGAAGAATTCACATGATCGCTTCGTCACCTCTTGGGACCCCACAGAACATTCCGTTCCCGTTGTTTTATCGACTTCTTACAAACAACGGTCTTGGGTCAGGCTAAAGTTAAACACTATTTCATTAGTTATTATAACCCAATATCACACTTATGAATCGTTGTTTTAAAATATATGAATTAAATGTTTTTAGTTTGACATTATTTTTTTTTTTAATATTAAGGCGTTTTTACATGGTTTGTTGCCTAATTAATTCTGTTATTATTATCATTAAAATATTATATACAATAAAAGTTATAGAATATTAAATTTTTTTCATTTTTCTGTACACCAAACCATTATTAATTAATTGTTATTTACACTTAATCAGGCTTCGCAGTATTCTCCATACCTATAAGCCTAACAGGCGAGATGATCTGGTTTTCAAAAGTAAATAAAACAGAGCAAGTAATAAATAAGTAATGTGTTAATAAAACAAAACATTGTAACATTAAATTAATTCATTTAATGCAGTAATATATCAAATAAGAAACCATCTTTAGTGATCAACTGTTACATACAAGTGTTCTGAATGAAATTGTATAGCTTTATAAGCAGAAAATTGCGTTTTGGGAGTTTGTACAAACGAAATATGGTTGGAAGAATAATCAAAGAAATGAAGGAAAAATACTCCTCTATTTCAGTCCATCCTAGGAAGGTATTAAAAATAGTGATTAGTCCATAATCTTGGCAAGAAAAACAAAACTGTAAATCGTAAATAGCTCTTGAGTAGTGTAAGAGAGTTACGCATGAAATATAGGGTCGAAGTCTTTTTTTAATTTTAATTACAAATTCAAAGATTTTAAAATTTTTAGTTACTGTAAAAAAAAAAGAAATTAAATTTAAAAAATAAAGATAGAGTTGAAGGAAAAATTTCGTCTAGGCCAACAAAGGAAAGCTTTTCATAAGAATAAGAAGAATAAGAAGTTAACATTTTAAAGTAAGTTCCCGGTTACAACTTTTGTACAGCTTGTGTTAGCGGGACGGGACTTATTTTGAATATCTGAAGAAATGACAGGAAAGCGGACCTGAGCCTTGACTCTACTTCAGGTAGAAGAGTCCAGCCAAACTTCTTGTTACTTTCTAAAGGACAAACAAACCGCCTCGAACTCTTCAACCCAGGCTAAAAAAAACAACATGCATTTTATAAATAAAATAAAATAATAAACGATTTTTTAAAATGAAAAATGAAAACGATTAAACAAAAAAAAGAAGGCTGTTTTCACAACCCCTACCTGAACCCACAGCCCATACCTGTCTTTATTTCCCCTACCCAATCACCTCTCCTGTATTAATAATCTTTGCTGTAAGTTAAGCCATTATTATTATTATTGTTTTTATTAACGATGTGTTGTTGTAAGATCGTTAATTGTATAGCAGAAGATTGCTTCGTATGTGTTTGAAAGTAAACCACCTCATTTCGAACTCGCAAATATATATACTTGCATTTGATTTTTTTACAAATTTAGTTTAGCTAGATACTTGGATGTTGCAGACAAGGAGCCTGTTTAATAATAATAATGTATATTTATAGAAGACATACACTCTATAAGTTCTAATTGGCGGCATGTCCCTGCGATTTTCTCCCGCTCTCCAGGTTTGGCCGGTTGTGGAAAGGCCCTATTCTTTGACGTGCTGAGGGGAAAATCTCTCTGCTCACCAACAGTTTAGAGTAGAGGTTTGTGTGCATTATACCCATATTCCTAAATGCACCCCAAAAGCTGCATTTAAGCGCTTTCACCATTTTCTTTAGCAGATACATCAAGGGCATCTGAGCCCACCAGAATTTTATTTTTCCCATTTTTGTTTTCTAATTTTTATACAGTTTTGTCTCAATATTTATAGCTGATGAGGTTGAACTACATCCGGCTCGTTTGTACAATAACTCCATACATAATACAAAGTAGTGGTCGACCGCTATTGAAATTTCTACAGTTATGTTAATTAGGCTGCTAGACAATATATATACCCTAGGGGAGAGGGGGCAATGTCAGTAGAGCTAAGAGAATAAAGAGGTTTTTGTCCGTAACTCCGGCGACTGAACGAGTCCAACGATAGGAGCTGAGTTGCGCGCTTGACACCTTGGAGACTGTTGACATTATCTGTAGCCATTGTCCGCTTCATATCTTATCTAGGAGCGGCTATCGTACTTCCATCTTACTTACCTAGCCACTAGCCTTCAATGGACACTCTCCCGCTTCCATCTCATCTGTTTAATGATATAGTATAATATATATTCAATCAAATATATATTCTGTAATTCCTTACCAAACCATAAAAAAACCATTGAGATATAAGGAATGAATACAAGTTTCAGTAGTAAATACGTTCAAACAGGTATTATGTTTCTATACATTGTACGGAATAGTGTCAATGAAATATGCTTTAAATTATTCGTCTCTTAAAATACAATGAAGTATGAAAAAAGAAGTAAATGTTTTACTATTCTGCAAGAGTTCTCAAATCACTAATATCATCTTTATTATCCCGGGGCTACATCTCTTAAGGACAAAGATTTGCTTAACATAAAGGGTGTTCTTTGTCAGTATTATTCTCTGCTAGAATTTATAATGAACATACATAGAAAAAATAAAATAAAAAATGTGCAGCACAAGCATAGCCCCTTTAAATTTACAGATAATTATATATAATTATAGATCCTCAGGCGAATCTATTTACAAATTATTTTTGTATTTCCTATAGTGACCTTTTTGATCAAACTTAAAACTAACTTACATACTAATTCTTACCCTAATTTTTCCCCGACAGTCTGTTGCCATCGATGCGGGAGGGGTGGCGGGGTCATAGTGTTAAACACTGGGTTGGCTAGGTGCTGCAACGAGTCAAAAAACTTGATGTGTCGCCAGCGAATGAACTCGCCCACCGACGGCACACCAAGCAATGGGTGCAGGACAGCTTTCTTCAACCTCTCGAGAGAGGTATGTCGGACCACTTTTCGCATGATCCCATTCTGGAGACATTTGGCTGTATTGTCAGTAAAGTGGGTAAATAGTGGGAAACCGTACAGCTGAGCTGGCCGGAGGACACATTTATATATCATCAATTTGAGACGAACCGACAGGTTGGGTGAAGTTAGCAAGTGCGGTAGCCGGTAAGACCTGTGTCGTACTTTTTCTATTTTATTACTAAAATGTGTAGAGATATGGAGATGCCTATCCTACCCAGATAGTGCATTGAGAAATTGGCGAGTTCTCTTGCCCTCATATACTATACGATTTTGGCAAGGATTTTTTCCCCTTTTGGAGGGAGAAGATTACGCAGTCGGTCTTCCCGGTATTTACGCTGATGTTTAACATGCATAGTCTGTCACTGATAACTGGACAGGAAATTCAGGAAGAATATTGCGATTCTGACTAAGGAATTATGTAGTACTACGGGGGCGAAGAGACGGATGGATTATCGGGAGAGGGTTTGGCGTAACTGACCGTCTACTTTGGTGTTGAATATGAAAATAGCGTAGGGAAGTCAACTACTCAGAAGCTATATAAGAATTTATATTTTCTCCTAATTGTTAAGAACAAGTTACAAAAATAATTATTACATTTTTTTTTGTCAAAGATATTAAAAATTTGTCTTTAGAGCTAATGTAACATCAGTAACATTATTAAAAACGTAATACGTAAAGCATTAAAATTTATATCTGTCGTTATTTTTTAAACTGTATACATTTTTTTTTCATCTGGTGATTTTTAGTGACTACGATGGTTTCACAGATCAAATAAAGTGGTTTTGGTGAAAATAGTTCTCAAACAGTTTAGTTAAATTTTCACAGTTCTTAAAAACTGAAACAGTCTCCGACCCGACATATCTTGATAATTGTTTTAGCGTTAATTAAAACAATTTATGTAAAAACGTTTATCTCGCGGGGGAATGGACAGGTAACTGATTCCTTGAACAATCGGTATAAAACATGATGGATGGATGAAATAAAATGTGAAATTATAAAATATTACCACCGTATACAAAAATAATTTCCAATACAATAAAAAAAAGTGTTTTAAATGGATACAGAAACGTCAAGATAATGTAAGAAATACATTTTTTTTTTTATTTTTTAACACCTCATTCGCAACTTTAACGAATGAATCTAGTTTCTCTAACCTTGGTTAGTGTATTCTCACTCGAGTGTAGTTTAATTGCTATTTATTAGGTGATTTTTTGAGCTTCCTCGTTTTAAGTAGCTCTCTTTTACTGTCGCATTTTATAAGAAATATCAAAATGTGCTTTGAGGTGTTTGGTTTATAACAGACTATACTGTGACGCAGAAGATAGCCATGAATGGCACTGGCCAATCCAGAGTCTGGCCATTTCAATTTCTTCCCTCCCCCTCGTTTTGATTGAACCTACTCTACAACATGTTTATTAATTCTTTTTTTTCAATTTGTAGGAGCCATTTTGATTGCTAATCCATTGTAATTAGTATTTTGATTTAGGATACGTTTCAAGCTACATGTTTAATGTTGATCCGCAACATATTTTGGTACCTTCGCTTGGCGTAATTTCGTGTTCCATACGGAATCGTATCCGTGATAAGCTGTTGACCCGGAGTTGTCAAATGATTGGAACAAGTCACCTCCAGTTGTCAGATTGCCTCAGGAACTCTCTATTGTCGATTTGACAAGCCTAAACAGGTTTGGCTTTATGAAGTTCCAAAGTTGAGCATTTAGGCACCTGAGGGAGATAGCTCTTTTGGTATGGTCTCTTTAGCAGTGTCATGACTTTGTCTCGAGATCAACTATTCCTACATTTATACGTTGTTGCCCATTGCTACTGAAATACACATTTAATGATAGTTTTATTTGTTGTTTTGAAGAATCATAAGGCGTTGTTCAAATTAAGTAATAAATAATAATGACTGTCAGTAATATGTAGAGGCTGACTGATGGATACAACCATTGCCAAAAATATTTTATTCTGTTCTTAATTGATAATTTCAAATTTGTATTATAAATAACTTAATTTGAACAACACGACATGGATTGCTTGATGATGTACAGCATGAGTCCGAAATTTATCATATTCGTTTATAGTAAAAATCAGTTCGGATTTTGTGGACAAGTTGTGAAATTGAATGTAACGATATTTGAAGACTTCATATTTTGTATTAAAAGGCTTTGTCTATACATTTTTAAGATAGCTCAAATAAAATGTCTTTCTTGTCGGAGGTTTTTTATTTCAAGCAAGCTTCTCGTTTCTCTAGGACATGTTTTGTATTCAATCGATGAAGCTTAGAAGGTATATTTTATCGTGATTACACCAAGTTTAGAGATAATTTTATGTGAGCCAAGTTAGTTTACCCATTAACTTAGTAAGCTTGGTTTTAAGTGTTAGGATTAGTTGTAATACGTAAATTCTTAAAATGTGAATTTAATAAGTTCTAATGTACCGATACACTAGACTGCATAATTAAAAAATATTATAGTTCGAAACCATGTATGCATATGACATCGACTGTAAGATGTCTATATTTTTGATGTTTTCCTGACACTATATACTGTAGTATATTATAATGTTCATTTTCCTAGCTGTAACTTAAGAAAGTTGAGGAAATGGAACTATTGTCCAGCCCCCCCCCTGTTCATGAATCTTAACTAAAACATAATCAGGGTGCCAATTGATACCGAGAGAATACCTTTTTATAAAATTATTTTATTTATTTTATACTCAATTACTTATTGTGCTCTGCTGTTTTGTTCATTGTTACAGGATGGTTTACCAACGTCGGATTATAGAGGAAAAAAAAAACATTTTCTCACTATTAAGCGTAGTTTATACATTTCTTTCATACAAGTTGTCCCTCATGCCCAAATTCCTAACTTCTTTAGCCGACCATGGATGGAAGTGAAGCGTATATGTAAATTCGATTGACGTGTTTTCCAAATGGGGATTGAGGTTAGCAATTGTGCATATTACAAAAGGATTACATGACGGATTATCGCAATGCGGGGAAAAAAATATATTATCATTTCGAATAGGGTATTCGTCGGAAAAATTGTAAAGCCCTCAGCTGCTACCGATTTTGCTTAAAGCATTTTTTTTTTTATATGAGAAACACTGTTGTATGAAGTATGTGCAATTTGTTCTCTTCATAGCTTGTTTCATATTGGTAAATTAGTGCCTCCTGCCTTAGCCAATTAGCTTGCTCTTTTTTTTTTCTTTCATAGCCCCTTTGAATTTACAGATAATTATATATAATTATAGATCCTCAGGTGAATCTATAATTATAGATCCTCAGGCGAATCTATTTACAAATTATTTTTGTATTTCCTGTAGCATTGCTACATTATATACAGGTTTTGTTATTTTATTTATTTTTTTTTTTTCTTAGCTCTCAAACTTATAAAACAGGATGTGGGAAAATTATTTTGGGCTAATGAGTGCCTACAGTGATAATGGTATTATCAGTGTTATTTTTATTTATTTTTTTTCGAAGCTCTCTAGGTCGAATTTAGGATGTGGGAAAAATATAAGATATTTGGGGTGATAGGTGTTATTTTATTTTTTTTTTATTTTATTTATTTTTTTTATTTTTTTTTTTTCGAAGCTCTCTAGGTCGAATTTAGGACTAAACTGACTAATAGAGGTGATGGGGCTCACCTTTTTGATCAAACTTAAATCTAACTTACATACAAAGTCTTAACCTAATTTTTCCCCGGGAGTCTGTTGCCATCGATGCGGGAGGGGTGGTGGGACCATAGTGTTAAACACTGGGCTGGTTAGGTGCTGCGAGTCAAAAAACTTGATGTGTCGCCGGTGGATGAACTCATCCACCGATTTAGCTTTTTTTTTTTTTTTTTAGTGGGAATGAGTTTATTGAAAATAATAAAATTTTTAGCAGATATATAAGTTAAAAGTAGAAACACAAAATTAGCTCATTAGAATGAACTGTTTTGTTTTTTTTAGTAACAACTATGGGTATATTTCTTTTAAATGCATCCTTGATAGAAATTATGCAGCATTAAAATGGTTGACTCTAACGGAAATATTTGTTTTAAAAAAAGAAGTAACTTTGGCAGGATAATTATTAATGATAACCTATAAATTATATTATCACGTGTAAGCTCAAAGATATTAATTAAATAAATTATTATAAAATGTGAATACAACGTTACTAATTGAACACGATTTATTATACAATACAACTAATATATTACATTAAATATTTCTAATGTTTAAAGCTCTAATGTTTTATTTTACCTGGAGGGAATAGGTGGGTGGGTATTGAATTATAAGTCAATTTATTTTCATCAAAATTAGTTTTTTCTACGCAAAATGAATTATTATTTCATTTGGGTGAAATATTAATATTTTATTCAAGAACAATTTATATTTATCTCTGATAAGTGACTCATTTTTACCATATTTACAACACCAGGCACACAAAGTTTTTACAACATACAAACTAAATAAATGGATATAAAGTACTCAAAAATGGATAGGTATTTTGAAATTTTATTAACAATATATTCTTTCCTCTCCCTGAATTACTAAAGTCTAACAAAAATACATTTTTAGGTGTTTTTAAATAATTTATGGTATTTGCATAATATTAGTAAAGCGTTACTAAGTCAGAATTAGCTTCAAAGATAGGATCACAAAGCAGTAATATACGAAATAGAACTTTTTCTTCTGATTTGCAGAAAGCCTCCATTACAAATATCTTTATACATTTTCGTGCAGTTGGCATACTCCAAGAATACCCCAACTTGAAGAATTGCCTACCTCTCGGCTATGGAGAAGATTTAATTTCTCCTTATCCATGAGTCGAAATAGAAAAGATTCAGCTTTTGATAACAATTCTTATTATCAATGCTTATCACACTGCAGTTATACCTATTTCCCAGGCAAGTACTTGCATAAGTAGGTTTAACGGGTCACTGTTTGAGTTCATTGTTGATGACACCCAATATTCTCAGAAAGTGCACATCCATCATCTGTTTTTTTTTTTTAGCAAACAAAAAAAACACCTACTGTTTTAGCCGCCTCCTATTTGTGGAATATTCTAATTTTCTTTTTAAGCGATATGTTTGTATTTGTATTCTGGCCTTTTGAAGATTATCCTATTCCGCTAATGACTTGGCCAGAGAGGGAAAAACAAATAAATACATATTTTGACGTCGTAGAATTGTGGAGTAAATGTTTATTTTTGTATTTAGTGCTATGCCCTAAACTACTGGGAGAAAATCATTTCTGGAGCAACATTTACGTAAACGATTCAAAATTCGCTGCTGAGAAGATGTGTAGAGATGTAAATCTAAAATCTACAATGAAACGTACAAGTTCGCAGTTCCCAACGTGATTACAAACCGTAGAGTAAAAGGTTTTTCAAACAATATAATAGAAAATAGTAGTAGATCAGAGATTTCCCCTTCTAGAAAGAATCCTTTTTTTTTATATAGCGACCAAAAACTAATCATGGAAATGAATATACAGTGATTGAAAAATATCCATATGTGTGTATGTAATTAGAAACACACAGGGTATGTAAATTTGAATTTTTTATTATTAAAATAAATAAAATTTTTATTTATACATATAGGCTTTCTTAATTAGATAATGCTTTATTTTCTCTATCATCAATTTTATTATTACTAAAACTTCTTGACTATTTTACTGTTTAACTATTTATCGTTTTAAATCTTTAACTTATATAATGTGGGGGAGGTGACAACCATGTGGATCTGGGAGGTCTCTGGGCTGTTTATAAATACTGTATTAATGATGAGCTAGTGAATGACAATTGTAAATATGGTATGAAAGAGAACATTTAGCATAATTACTTATTGCCCAAAAAGGCAGATTGTAATTTTATTACAATAAAATAAAAGCATGCAAAAAAAAACTATTTATACGCTTAATTAATTAAAAATCTATTAATATCTGTACTTTATATCACATAGCTTATTACATTATTGTTTACTGTGAGGATGGATGGATCGAGGTTGGGACTGTTTGGCTGTCGAAAGCACTTTTCAAAATATAATAACTTAAATTATTAAGAATTAAGATGTAGGGAGTAAAGGCGTTTTAGCTTTTGAATTAAAAACTGTTCGGAACATTTTGAATTGTTGTAAAATAGAACTCAGTGTTATCGTCATTAACTTTAATGACATTACATTTATAAGCCTTTCATCATTATTCCGTCATTACTTTTCGACAGTTATGTAATGTATATAATCTTATCATTAACAAATGGTATGTGTATCAGTAACATTCATAAGAACTGTATCTCTTAACTTATAATCAGTTCTATTGTAACTATCAATAACTTATTTTCCTTTCCCAGACCCCCCATTCTGAATATCTGTACTTTATGATCACTGTTATTATTGTCATACACAAGTACTAGTATTGTCATACATAAGTACCCCTAGGCATAAGCCAGAGTGTCGATTCCCTTCAGGCATTCTAGTGGCTAGTAAGCTCTTAGTTGTAACCATATCTAATTGTACATATTGTGTTTTATACCAAATAAAGTTTTTTTTTTTAAGTCTTGCGTAGCAAAGTTATAATTGACCTACTAATGAAAAGAAATGACATTCCAAATGGTCGTGTAAGGTTAAAAAGTAAAGAAGGATTAATGATGTAAGACTTATGAAGGTGTACGGATGACATTAGCAGTGTCGTATAAGCTCCGCGTAAAATTTCGAATCATGCTAATTAGAACATACAGACATACGGAGCAGATACTAATTGAGCCTCTACCTTCGGCCACAGAAATCACAATATTTTCTTTCAAACATGCAATACAGGTCTACAATATTTTATTTTTTGTCTTCGTACTTTGTTAGCGGCTAAAATATATAATAAGAATGTTCTGTGGCCTAACGAGCTGACATGTGCGGGCTTGTGGTAGGCGAGTCCCAAGTGCCTGACTCTTCCTCACGACATACTTAAATTAAATTTCAGTCATGAGGGTCCCTTATACTGTATTGTTTTAGACTTCTATTAGCTTCCTTCTTCATAATGTGTGTCACACCCAAAAGAGACTTATGAAGCCTGTTTTAAGCGCTAACTTACCTAGAGATGTATATAAGTCAATGTAATGCATACAAGAAGCTCAAAATATATGTTTGTTGTTGTGCATAAATAGAACTGACAAATTACAAAGATTATATTGAGAATAAACTTGTATTTAATAGAATGTAGTTTTTAAAAATAATAAAAGTTGAACTAGTTTTGCATCGTAAATGGCACCTTACTATTTAGTCGCGGTGAACTTACATTTAATAAATTAATCTGTAAAAATAACGATCAAGCACCATAATCATCTGTGGTTCCGGGGGGCGAGTAGGATATTCTAAAAAGTGTTGTGACATTCGAACTTGACACAAACGTACCATTTATTCATCATTAGGGACAAAAACTCGTGCTAATCACGGTAGCCCGAATGAACGTCACCATTTTTACGCCTTATTAGTGAAAAAAGAAAACATAAATACATTTTTCTTCTTTATTTATGTTCAGTAACCACTCTTGATTTTTATTGATTGAGAAAGGGAGGAAAATTAGGGTCGAAGCCAGGGGTGCGAAAGCTCTTGGTTCACCACTCCATGTATACTTATCTTGTCTTGAGCTTAAGCCACAGAATATATATGCTTATGCTTATATAAATTCAAAAAAATTTAATCTATTTCATAATTAAAATAATATTATTCTAATTGCTAAAAACATCTCTAACATAAAAAAAAAATGACGAATCCTCTTTGGATCAAGTATTATTAAATCAGAATTATTTAAGTATTTTCTCTTTGGATAATGTTCCGTTTAGTTTGATTACATTATGTTTTGTTGATAAGGTTACGTCATTAGCCGGCTGCAAAAGAAAAATTACGGCCATCCTTTTGAATATCCTCTATTCTCTGTTTTCATCCGAAAGCCTGTAACAGGATATAAGACAAGACCTGCAATCACCACTCTGCTCTAGCACTGTGAGCCGGAGCGTGCAACAAAGGTGGACCTTAATTAAAACCTTTTAAAACCTCATCATCAATTTTTTTTTCTCTGAGTCTCTCTGAATATTCATTCAATGGTAGGAGCATTCATTCGTTTTTAATTTTCTGTATCCAGCAATGGAATACAGTTTTCGCCCCTTTACGTAATTGATTCTCCTCGTATTTCATCGTTTGTGTTAGAAGTGAATTTTCAGGAAGTTGTGGCAGGTTTTTAGCTACGGGACAATAGTTAATGCAAGTTAATACGTCAGTAACAGATCCATTCATAGGGTTTTTCACACATCCCGTTAATCCTTCTCAAAGATTATAGCTACAGTAGCCTCGTGACCTGCTATGAGTCTGTGACAATGGGTTCTGAATATTTTCTCCAATTACGTTCTGAGCGTCTGTGGCTCTCGTGGTCTTGGTCAGCCTACACTAGTCCTCAGTTCGGGAATGCGGCTGACATAGAAGCGTAGGGACCTCCCAAGTGTCCCCAAAAGGGCTCTTTATATTCGTATGTTTAAGAGCCTGAACTGCAAATATGGCTAAATGAGATCATTGATCACAATTACTTATTGCCCAACAGTCCATATTGTAGTTTCAAATAAAAATAGTTAATTAAATAAAAATATTTTGTAAAAATAAATCAACCGTTTCAAAAAACTAGTTAATATATATAACCTGAAGGCTTAAACATTCAACAAATTAGCTGATTTAAAAAAATTTGTGAGGTCTTTAATTTGTTTTATTGATTGAAAAATATTTACAGCACGTTCACTGGTTGTGACACTAGTTGCAGTTGTATATTAATAAATAAAAGCGAAAATGCAATGGAGACACAATAAATATTATAAGTAGCACTAATATAAGCTTATGATGTCAGCAGTTTTAAAACATTATCTAAAAAGTGAGAAGTTTAACGAAACGGTCGGGTTTCCCTTGACTTTTCCACCATCTCACTGGGGAAATGCCTCGAAGGTAGAGTGGCTCCTGGGCATAATATGTATGTACATATTGTATGAATGTTGGTATGAGTGTGAACTGTACATATTGTAGCGAGTGGAATTGTGTCTAAGGTGTGAAAGAGCTCTTGAGTCACACTTGTTAATGTTGCATAGTCAAATTGTAACTTTATATATGTAGTAAACCAGTCTAACGTGGTCCGGTAATTTTTCGGCTTAATGCGAAGAGGTAGATCTGCACACAAGCCCTTGAATACAATGAAGAAATAGTTTACAAGATAAGGTGTTTGCATTATATCGGTGATCAAATTTAAATACATTTTTCAAGAGCGCAAAGATTAATGTTACATCCCAGTATGCCATACTACTGTTAACTATTTTAGGAGTAAAATAAAGTTTTTTCAGAAAATATTTGGAGCAGCAGGTTACATTAAATTATAAAAAATACCATCAGTCAGTTTATACACAACGATCCTAATTCCACAAGTATAAGTTAAATTTATTTTTTATTTTGTTTTCGCCATTTCTACAGCCAACAACGCTAGACAGAAGCGAATTATTTGCAATCAGACTTACATCTACTATTTTGTGGACAAATCAGAGAAAATAAATAAATTTATTTAATTTTTTTGATGTGATAAGTGATGACTGAGATATCAATGCTTTTTTTTTTTTTTTTTTTGTGAGCGTTGCCGCAGCACTACCTGACTAATAATTCTCAATTTATCTTTTTGAAACAGTATGAGATTAAAACATCGAAAAAAACGTGCAAAAAACTTATGATTTTATCTTTGCCACTGATTAGATTTCATTTAAAATATTGCAACCCTATAGATGTAGTAGGTACAGATTTTATTATTGAGAACTGTCATTGTTCATATTCGTTTTTGACTTCTCTGCACTCTCCATTAATCGTTAAGGTCTTAAATAGTACTTATTATGATTATAAATTTGTATTAATAGCCTAACTGTCATTGCAGTTTAATGGTTGACTTTTAACTACGTAGACCCGGGTTTGTTCTTTTTAGAGTCGTAAAGGATATTCTGTGGGTGATGGAAGAAGTAACAAATCTTGAGAAGAAACCCGAATTTAAAATTGAGAGGTAACTCTCACTACTGCTAATCTCATTGAATCATACCTAACAACTACGCTATTTTTTTCTATTTATAGTTTATATATTTATCACTAATGTTGTAATCATTATTTTATTTTTTTTTTAGCTATATACAGCTATAAGCATTTAACAGTCGATAAACTCATTGACTTTTAAAATGGTAACCACTAATATTCAGGTCGTTTTTGTTTTAATTTAATTTAATTGTGTTTATTTTATTATGTTGTGTCAAAAAGAATCTTGAAGAATATTTTTTAATTTGAGGTACACCTTTCAGATTTTTAGTATTGTTTAATTATTTATGTTTTCCCTATGTGATGTATTGTTTCCCTTTTGTTGGCCAGATCTCTATAATTGTGCATTGTTATTATTCATAGGGCTATGGTCCAAGAATAATGATTTTTGTTCTATTCTATTCAATAGAGAGATAAGAAAACTTTATTCACAATCTAGTTTAGAATTCATCCAGAGTTACTAAATAGTGATTAAATGTTCCAGTTGCCTTTTCATCTTATTTTTTTTGCTGTCAGACACTGATATATACATCTACATAAAAAAAAATTTGAAATAGTAGGAAAAATAAAATAAAAACCTATTAAAGAAGTACTATGTTATATGTTATTTTATATGAAACTGTATTTTTCTTTACCGTTTCTTATACTTGTTTTCTTAACTTAACGATTTTCGTCCTTTACGCATTGTTGATTATTTTCTCCGAAACACGGTTCTAGAAGAAAAAAGTCCTTTAAAATGATACTTTCCCCTCCATGGGATTAAATATCTCCCAGATTATTAAAGAGTGTATTATGTTACTGATCCTTAAAGGCGTGAGAGGAGGGCGATGAGATAACTCCTGTGGGGGTTTTTATGACATTTTCTTTACGTAAATTGATCCCAATTTTATAGGATATTTTATGGCGAAAATCTGGCTAATACCCAATGTGTATTCATTTAAATCGAGGGGTGATGCGTTCGACAACAATAAATAATAATGTGACATTTATTCTTAGTAATTTATTTTTATGCTTCAAACTAATGATATGCCCTAAAATCTGTGTGCTTAGAATGACGGTTAGGCTGCTCGTAAGTATACCGAAGTTAATTTTTTACACGTGATACCCCTGAAAAATAATAAATTTGAGGTAGACAAAATGTTTTGTTTACATATACACTCCTTCGCGAGGCTCTATATTTAATATCATATTTATGTGTTAATTGCATTAATTAAAAAACAGAAGACAATTTTTAATGCAGAGAAACATGATAACATAGCATACAATTAGATACATTTTTACTGTTCCTTGTTCAATAGTCACTAATATAAAGTTCTAAAAAATATATATTTATAATAACACATATAGAAATAATATAATAATAAATATACCAGGATATCCAAACATAACTTTTAAGTTTTACGTAATTCATGGAAGATCCAATCAAAATTCGAAAAAAGGTGTCAAATTATTACTCTAGATAATATTTTATTAAATCTACGAAGTAATGCTCAGATACTTAATTATTTGGTATGTTTTTGTACAAAAATTAAAAGTGTCGTTCAGCATAACATATGCTTTAATACACATAGTAGCATAATAGCATAGTAGCATAATAGCATAATAGCATAATAACATAGCAGCATAATACACATAGGTTTTAATTTAGGACTTTAGAATCAAGACCCAAGTTTAAATAATATAAAGCTGGCTATTGAGGATATTTCTGAACGGATATGGCGGGGACTCATAATTATAAAACCCTTTGAACTAAAACATTCGAGCAAAAAGTAACAAAAAAATCAACATTTTAGGATTTAGTGGGTTTCGTCTCTAAATGATTCAATTATATGATCACTACATTCTATTGTATTTTGGATGTTCTTTGTCAACTTTCCAGTATATTTGTTTCTATCTTTTAGTGTCGTGCATACTATAATAATAATAATAAATCTTTAAATATCAAAAACAATATTTATTTATGTACATAATATTTATAGCAATAATACAATGGTGTATAGTGCATAGTTTCCACCAATTATGGATACAATAAAGACATTTTAGAGAGTGTATGCTTGTATATATAAAATGAATTACTGATTGGAGAATCGGCATTTGGTATTATCATGGTATTATGTACTCAAAATCTGTACAAGCCAACCCTAATTTGTGAAAATAATTTAAAAATATTAAGTCACCAGTAGAAGAAGCAAAGTTTTATTTATATAACACAACAATAAGTTTTGATTTATTGGCGTGTATCAATTGGGGGTTAAATAGGTTCAATAACTATGGATATTTTTTATTGTGTGCTAAGCAATGCATATTTAATGTCCTGCAAATGAACCTAGATTTATGAACCAGTTTAGAGAACACTGAATCAAAGTGGTGTCAAAGAGCGCTTATATAAATCAATTGACGATTAGCCGCGAAGATGTTTTGATGAAGCTCTTGCTTTAACTGTAAAACCAATGGGCCTTTTAAAAGAAGGCAGTTGATTCCACCCTTTAAAAGTAAGTTACTTTCGCTCATTGAGCACGCTTACTAAGTAAAGTAAGTTACTTCTGTTTTAAGAGAAGTTCTATCATTAATTGAAGAGGTCTGTTCCTCTCCTTAAGGGAAGAAATACTGAGCCGTTTTTTCATAAAAATTTCCATCTCTTAAAACATTCTAGTCACTCTTTGAAAAATTGTGATACATTTTCCAAAGAGGTTCAAGTTCTGAGAGGATCTTTATTTGAGATTATACCTGAAAGTCTGGCTGAACTACTTCTTATTCTCCTAAATTCTTGCATGATCGTTAATTTTGCAAATATTCACGATCAGCTTGCCTAATCAGCCTAGTGGTTTATCGAGGCTTACAAGTGGTACAACGCTTATGGTTTTATCCTTGCCACTGATTGAGAGGCTTTATTGAAAATATCGCATTGAACAACTTTACTACAGATTTTATTTTCGAGGCCTGTAACTAAAATTCGTTTTTTATCTCTTTGTGTACTCCAACAAACGGTAGTATTTATTATAATTATAAATTTTTAGTAATAGTTTGACAGTCTATGTAGTTTAGCGGCTGAAATATCTGTTATTAGTAGGTTGAAAGGTAGTAAGTTTATTGTTATATTGGTAGTTGATAAGATTATTGTAATCAGAGCAATGGATTGTGAATGTGAATAAATGGCGGTTTAATAGAATGTGCGTTGACTGGTGCAATATTCCCAATTCACCATCGACAACAGCCCCTGGAGTCTGCTTCAGACTTGCGGGGAAACCCCGAATCACGAGAGTTTTGAGAACCAATCACTGAGCCTGCATCACGGGCTCGCAGGGAAACCCCGCGTGAGGAACCGTCCTCACAAGTTTAGTGGCTAACATCTGCGAAGACCTGTGTTCGATGTTTGTTAGGGGCATGTTGTGTCTGGCCGGTGTCAACTCAGCCTCGTGAGGGTAAATGAGTAGCTACATGAATAAATAATTGGCGAATTCGATCAATAAAACCGAATTTAAGGTTGACTACAGCCTCAGCGCCACCTAGCAACGAAGATGACAATCATCTGTCGACCCCTACTTTTTCATGAGGTATCGCCTCATGGATTCGATTTAGTTTTATCGTTTTATACCTATAAAAATGTGAATAGTACGTAATTTTCGCTATAAACCTTCTGATTTAAATAAATAAATATTTTATAACATGTTCAGTAATAGTAAATTAAAAAGTGTTAAATGTTTTGCAATATGGGGCTTTTGTCAATCAGCAACCTATTCAAACTCTTAGGAACCATATACACTTAGGACGATTAATGCTAAAATATTACATTACGACATTAATTTACATATAGTCTGTTGTTTACGTATAACATTTGAACATTAAAGACATTAATTTGGATTACTTAGGTTACTGGACATGCACATGTCACAAGATTAGATTTCAACTCTTCTCACAGAATGACTGATCCCCACAATTGCTGTTTATGAACACGTGGTCACTAAATTATTCAGGAGTACTGTTCAGAATCCTGTAATTTACTGTCTTTAATGTGTCCCTAACCATGGGGAAAAAAATATAACTTTAGCTAGAAAAACTATTAAGTTAGCAAAAAGAAACCAATTTTTTCATCCTCCATGTTATATTTTAAACAAAAAACTAGTCAGCGAAATTGGAATTTGGACCTTTAGAAACTCTGATCGATCGCTTTTATGACCATCAACACAGACCTTAAAGGAATCCTCTATACCTGCTTGAATTTTGAGCCTCTCCGTGCAGTCTCGGCAATGATTCAACAGTTTACCTAAATGCCGAAAATAAGTGCTCTATTCCTAGTTTGGGAAGAACTATTTCTTTGCTTCTGTAGTTCATGAATTATGTTCTTTGCTGACAAATAGAGAAAAGTAATTCTTGTACTCTCCCTCCCCCAAAAAAAAAAAATCTATGTGAAATTCGTTTAGTTACCTATAATTAATTACTATACATTTTAAATTGGAAAAATAACTGGAAAATTTAACTTAAGCGATGTCCACTCAGGGCATTTTTTACGTCAAATACAACATTAGCTGTATAATATTAATTATAACAGATAATATAGAGATGATAAATTGAATCTTGAAGACTGTGTGTAAAGAAATACAATAGACGAAAATGCAGTAGATAATAAGGAATTCACGGTAACCAAGATGCGTGTAAATGTACCTGCAGAGCCTCAAAGTCGTGATGATAGCCAGCGATAAATCATCACCCAGCCAATGGAAGCCTATACTTGTTGAGCTGTTGCCTGGTAATTTTTTCTTGCCGTTAAAGGTAGGGGTAAACAACAACCTGTGGAGTCAACCGTACTGTTCCAGCCCGTCCCGTTATTTCTCGGGAGCGAAACCTTCACATATCCCTTCGACTATTAGTCTAGTCTAGATGAATCTATAAATGTTTACTGTAAAAAATTTGCTAAAAATGATTGTCCAATAAAACGTTTTATGTGGGCTAATAATTTATTCTGAATTTCGTTGCGGATAGCACTTTGATTAATAACTATAAGTTGTTATGATTAAAAAACATGTAGCCTGCTTTGGGGGTATATTAAGAACGAAATTCGACCATATGAAAACCTCTTTATCTTATGAAAAAGTTATCATGATATATGAAGTGAAATCTGTTGGCAGCGCCGGTAACCAAACTACAGGTATCATTTGAATAAGCTAGTCTTACAATTCGTTAAACATCATTTTTTATTTTAAAATAAACAATCGATAATTTAATAAAAATAAGAATAAAAAATAAATATGATGTAGAGCATCGGAAAAATATACAAAAAAAGTTATATGCATGGGAAAAAAAGAGTGTGAATTTCAAGGCTCATTGATGGTGATGGCTCTAACACTTTGAATGGGTACTAACAATAATTGCTGATTAGATAATAATTTGCATATAGAAAGATTAGTTCAGTTTCTCTACGTAAAGAATGGTGTTAGAATATAGAATAGTTTCAGCCCCTCCCCCCTGGAGGGATTAAAGAACTTGGATCTGTCTCACGTGCTCAAGTATATAGTTCCCAATGTGCGAATAGATGTTTAAAAAAAAAAATACAGGCCAAACAGAATTCATATTGAGAAAGGCATTCACTTGTGCAGGGCAGCTTAGTAAGCTGAGCACCCGAAAGTACGATATATTAGGGAGGTCCCGAGTTTGAGTCATCGTTTCGCCCAATACACTAACCTAATGCTATGCAAAAAAATAAAAACTATTACCAAAATTAGAGCATATATTACTTTTAACTTATTCTATTTCGTGTCTTCCTTAAAGAACCTTTCTAACAAGGAAGCTCATATTTCTTTCTTACACCTCAGGTGGTACCTTGTATTTTTTTTTTGTTCATATCCCCTTGTTACAAAATATAGAATCTACAAACGAATCTATTTACAATTGCTTCATTATATTTCCTTGAGCTTGTCTACAATTTTATACAAATTCTGTTTTTTACTAATAGTGATCTGCATTGTACAAAAGTATAATGATGTACATCATACATTAATGGACTGAATTTATTAAAAGTGATGGGGCTCACCTTATTTATCATAGACTCAAAACTAATTTACATCTAACAATAAAAACGTAAACTAAAAATCTTAACCTAATTTTCTCTGACAGTCTGTTGCCATCGATGTAGGAAGGGTGGTGGGGTTAAACACTGGGTTTGTGAGGTGCTGCAACGAGTCAAAAATCTTAATGTGTCTCCGGTGGATGAACTCACTCACCGATAGCACACCAAACAACGGGTGCAGGTCGGCGTTCTTTAACCTCTCGAGAGGGGTATGTCTTTTTTCATGATCCTATTCTGGAATTGTTGGAGACTTTTAGCTGTATTGTCAGTCAAGTGAGTATATAGCGGGGCACCGTACAACAGAGACACATTTTTTCATTTTATACGCTTCTTTTTTTTCTGGAAAACTTTATAATACATTCAATATTCAATTGATCTATTTTCGTCCAAACAAATTTAATGAGTTTGAATAATTGTAGCGAATAAGAAGCATTATTCTTCTGGTATATTCCTAATATGAGTTTAAAAATAATAATTATATAATAAATATGTATCAAGTTCAATATTAAGTAGTCGTGTTAACATTGTTTATTGATTTTCTTATCTTAGAAATTATTATTAAGGTTCATAAATAACATGAATAAGCAAAACATTGTTTCTTTATTTTGGATTACATAATATTCCATGTACTTGAACTTCCATAATGAAGGTTCGAAGAATATACGTTGTGAGTACATCTGTATACCCGCGTTTCCCAGACAGCAGGTCTGGTGGTTGGAGATTCGCGGTTACCGATAGTGCAGGTTACAATGACTGCCAGTCAAGTCTGGTTTTTTCAATCTCGATAACGGATGACACTATCGCTCGTCGATCCATTCATAGAATGCCCTTCAATATTGTACTAATTGTAGCAGACGGTCGAACCTCTGGAGGCTGATCGTCCGTTGGTGATATCTGACCATTATATACCGTATTTATTTGTATAGCCTCGTTGTCTCTCCTACCTTGTCAAGTGACCAATAATTCAAAATTGTTATCTAATTTTAACTTTATTAAGCTTAACTAACCGGCCTTTTCGTATCTGATTATAAACTTCTTTACTGTGGTAAAATTACAGTCGGACTTATTGGGCAATAAGTAATTGTGATAAATGCTCTCATTCATACCATATTTACAATTAATTCTTCATTCAATCGCTCATTCAGACAGTATTTACAAACACCCCAGAGACCTCCCAAATCCACATGGTTGTCACCTCCCTCGCATGCGAAAGTAGAAGAGGAGTCTTGGGAAGTCCCCCACGCTCCTTCCTCTGCTGCGTCACCAGATACGAGCCAGTGGAGACTGACCAAGAGCGTTAGAGCCACAGACTCTCAGGACATGATTGGAGAAACTTGCCATTGCCAGGAAATCCACTCTCACGTATTTATAGCAGGTCACGAGAATACTGTCACTTTAGTATCCGAGGAGGCATTGTCCTTAGTTAGTTGTCCAAAGCGTCTGTTTAGTTCTTGTATTTTAGCCTCGTGTGTCCTCTTCATCTGGGTTCCGTGTTTTATGCATGAAAAAAAGAGATTTAATTAGATTAAAATCAAGTTTTTGCCAATAATTTAAAATTTTACTGATAATCAACAAAATCTAGATGGATGCTTTGCACACCTTATAATCTAAATCATAAAAATTCTACTTAGCCTTATTTGTTGGGAGTTAGTAAAATATTATCTCTAAGACCAGAAGGTTAACCTAAAAGCTGCAAAAGCCCTAAATGTCACTGCTTTAACAATTAATAATCTAATTTTCAAAAACGGACTGGATTTTCTGGTCAACAATGGAAGGATCATTCGGGTCATAGTTCAAAAGTTATTTACATTCAGGTTTAGGCTCATTCTGTTGTTTTCCAAAAACAATGGTATTTCATTAAAATTCAAGCCAGAAGTTTTTATCGAGTAGGTGTTTTGTTGTTTTTTTCACTAACGGTTATGGTTTTTAATTCTATTTAACTCAATCTAATTTCATTGAGTAAGAGCTTTACAGTATTTAGCGTTTAGTATTTAGTTATTGAACTGAACTATTTAGTCGCTAAAAACAGAAACTCTAGTCTTCAGATCAGTCAAAATTTCGTAATGTGGTTGTAAATACGTTTTTTACGATATAACTTACAGTCACGTATTTTAAAATTATCCAACTACTAAACCCAACCTACTAGTATAATAGGTGAATAATTGTATCCAATTTGTTTTTGTGTAACTTTGAAATCAATTCACTAAATCAGTCTTAGATTTTCTCGACCTAGTTTCCCTAGATTAAAGTTTATTCTACACATTATACAGACAATGTTTGCACAATAAAGATTTTACAAATATTTTTATTTGTTTAAAAAAAAATGTTGTTGTTTATAAAGAATGTCAGCTTAGAAAAGTAAAACAAAAAATGTATAAAAGGATAATTCATTTAAAACGAATAACTGAAATCGAAAAAAAATAAAAAATTACATAAAAGGTTTTATCTCTTTCAAATTTAAACCTCACCTCTAACCGATTTTCAAGGGCTTTATAGAATTCCTCGAAACAAGTTCTGTTATGTTACCTTCAAGTCACCTACCAACCACTTTTTTAAAGACTTAATTCAAGTTTTTTTTAAAAAAATCAGTTTTTTACTGACTGCTATGCAATGTTCGCTTGCTCGAATGCCTGCAGAGATAAGGTTTTTTCTATATATATATATAATTAATAGTCAAGTCCTATGTAAATATCACAATACTTACAAGTAATTTAAACAGCTCACACTGCAGTTTTCATGAGCTTAAAACACAATTTACAATGTCTATGTCTTAAACTGCAAAACAAAGGAATTGACTTTTTAGTTATTTCTTGTAGAATAACTAACTTTATATTCACATAACAACAGATAATTTTTTTTCAACAAATAATTTGCTATATTGACGTTAATTAGAGCATTAACAAATAACAGGAATGTAGATGATCACCAATGACGACAGTATAAGACTGATACGGTGTCCTCGTCACGTCTATTTTTTATTGCACTAAAAAATTATTGATAACAGTATAAAACAATATTATTGTGGGGGAATCAAGTTTATGTAGTTGTTAATCCTATAGTAGTTTACTCCTGTAAAAGATTTCTAGAGTATATGCTCTCGGGCAATACAGCTCAGTTGTGCGGATATAGTATTTAATACGCCCAGACCAGCAATACACCTAGCAGTTTTCAAGGCGGTACAAGTTGAGAAGGGCCCTTACAAAGTCACTTCTATTTATTTTAACAACAATACGTGTCTAAAATTAGGACAGAAAGGGGATCGCCTAAGGTTAATACCATTTTCCAGTAAAAGCCGTGATGTAGAGCATATGCCGGAAGGGGGGGGGGGCAACACACAATAAATTTTAAATTGGTAAAGAATAGAACTAACGCTGATCCGTCAGTCGTAACTGTGTCTATGTTATTTATCAACATATAAATTATTTATATCGATACAGAGATTGATAACGACTTTTACATGGTAGCTGATAATGTTTATTGCGCCACAAATAGACAAATATGTTTCGGAAATGAATTTTATATGCTAGAATCTAATTTAATTATTTATGAGGGTCATTATTCTGATGAATGTAAATTTATTTATTACCTGTAAGTATCTTTTTCTTCTTCGAATTTCTATTCTCTGTCAAATGAGTCAAATAAGCATGAAAAAATAAATAATTTATTTTTCAATTTTTGGAGAAATATTTGTATTCATATCTCATCCTCAGAGGCTATCAGTACGTAACTCCTCTCCAAGGCTTGTTAAATTGGGAATTCTGGAAATCAAACATGAAATAAGAAAATTCGTATCACTTTAATTAACTCATCACTTTAATATAAAGAGATCACTGCTAAATCAGCTAAAGCAAAGTTTTAACAATGATTCTTATATAGCGACTAGTACAAGAAGGATTTGCGTACGAATATTACTGGGTGTTTTAGTTACTATCGTAACTGAGGGTTTGAGTGTGCTAGTATGAATGTTCAATTGCTATACAAGTCTTGTCCACTAGTTTTTTTTTTATTCCATTCCTCTTCCTGAATCCGAGACAGTAAGGTTTTTAGGCTTCCATCTCGACAAAAGGCAGACACGAAACCCACACACGAGGCTAAAAAGACACGAACTAAACCGACGCTTTGGACAACTGTACAGACTACTCCAAAGGACATCCCATCTCTCAATAAAAAATATATTACTAATCTACAAAGTTATACCTGAGCCAATCTAGACAATTGGTTATTGCCCAATAAAGGCAGATTGTAATTTTATCACAATAAAGAATTACTATACAATGAGTTATACTAGAAGAGCTGTAAACCATATAGACATTAGCTATAGTGGTGATGAATTTGATGTAGCTAAGAACAATTTATTAATACAACTGAATGTTCATTAGTCTTACCCTTTATTCCGGGAGGGAGGAAATAACTGGTTGTAAAATAATAACAATAATTAGCTACAAATTTGATTTCATGGACTAATTCAATATTTTTTATAAAACGATATGAACTTGATACAAATATGATTAATAAAAAATGAATCGTCGTTATACATAACTGTACTGCTGTCTCAATGGTTAATTTTAATGAACTCAGAGTTCATATTTGCCTAACTTTTGTACTCGTTTAATTTTGGTTTTAAATAACAACTGTTTCGAAAACCTTTCTTTCATTGGGAAGCGTTTTTTACAGCCCATATCTTCCATCCTCAGGAGTGGCACAGCAATCAGTTAACTACATATAAAACCTAAATAATTTGATTTCATAAATATAAGACAGTGGCTGCTGACAATAACAACCTGCAGTCTTTAATTATAGAGCAAACAGATATAAATAGTTTAAACAAAAGTTTAGATAAAGAATATTTGAGGCTACGTCCCTTTTTGAAAAAAAAGTTTTTAATATCAGAAATATTGTGTTAGGAGTAGTTGTTTTTAATTTGCCTGGACCGTTCCAAATGAAATTTTCTTTGTAAATTGATTTTCTCAAAAAGAGAATGATTTTTGATCCCTCCTGAAAACGTTATCAAAATGTATAACCACTTTTGAAACTTTTTTTTTTTTTTTACCACTTTTGAAACCAACCGCATCATTTTATGACAAGCTAAACGAGCAATTTATTATGCAATCATATATATATTTTAAACTGTCCTAGATTTTGGATTTCCTAATATCCAAAAAAATCTGAACTAATATCACCATTAGTAATTTTAATTAATTTGAAATTCCGTCAAAAATTGCATTGGAATATTAGAAATAATAGTCGAGATGAACAAGTGTTCTTTCCTTCGCTCAATGGGAGTGGGCCTTACAGCGGAGTTGGTGGGGTTTGAAGAGGAAACCAGGTCTAACCTCGAATCAAGTACGTACCCCCGTATCAAAAATTGAACTGTTATTTTAGAAAGTAATAATAGAACATTCATTAACGGCCTATCACGTAATAATTAAAACTATTCCACTATTAACATAATGGTGGAAGCCACCTCAAAGAAATGCCCAAGTAGCTTGCTGGATATTAGACATGACGACCTGAAGTATAATAGAAAACAAGGTGTGTTACAATGTATATATATATATATAGACATATATTCTGTATTCTCCCTCCCCCCATAAATGTATGTCACGTATAAATCTGTCTCGTTTTATACTTGCCTATTCTGAATGGAAGTCTATACACATTCGCAGTTGATGGAATGCGCTTTGTTCCACCCCAGTATCTGTTTTATCTCTAAGCATAGTGCTACTGTCAGAGATGTTGACGTCTAAGTCATTAAAGAACATTTCGTAATATATTCCTGTCAATTTTTTTTAACTAAGTTGATTAAATATTGCAACGAAGTGGTTTTGAACATATTCTTTCCACTTCAACATTTTTAACGATATACATACATACATTTATAAATATTATTCCTATTATGCATCAGGTCATCAGTATGTTTAATATCCAGGAAGGTACTAGGATATTTCTTTGAGGTCATTATATTAACAATTGAATTGTGTTAATTATTCTGTAATATGCAGTTAATTTTTGTTTCTATTTCCCTTGATACAAATACTGATTATCCTGCATTGCGATTCGCGCTTGTACAAAAGTATAATGATACACGTTAGACATTAATTTATAGAACATCTTTAAAAGTGATGGAGCTCATCTTATTTATCATATACTTAAACCTAACTTACGTCTAACAATAAAAACTTAAACTAATTTTCACTGACTTATTTACACTGAAAAGTTTATTTAATACGTTTTCTCAGTCCGTTGAAACTTCTGGAAAACCATTGCCT
Source organism: Acanthosoma haemorrhoidale (assembly GCA_930367205.1). Classification (NCBI taxonomy): domain Eukaryota; kingdom Metazoa; phylum Arthropoda; class Insecta; order Hemiptera; family Acanthosomatidae; genus Acanthosoma; species Acanthosoma haemorrhoidale. The sequence goes on along the minus strand of OV884015.1, from coordinate 48,673,623 downwards.
ATTCGCGGCATCTGTGTCTTTATCCTGGATATCGAACTGGATCTCATTTGCAGTATATCAGCGATGCCAGACGAGGCTGCAAGTTGTAATTGGTTGCCTAACTCCTCGGCATAACAGGGGAAACATTACATTCATCATGCTTCCGAAAAGAGGGTGGGCGATCCCGTGTCAGTTACAAAGCCGATACAGATGTTCATTTGTCTGTGTCCGGCGGAGGTATTTGTCTTAGAAGGGGGCGGAAACCCAATCCGTTTTGAGGACGGATCTTCCGATGCGGATTTCAGTTTGCAAGGGCTTAACTCTTCCTAGCCAGCACATTTTACTTCAGATATTATCATAATAGGCGATAAAGCTAAGTTCACCTTACTGTTATTGAGGCCTAACTGTAATTAGCTAAACCTAACTGTAATTAAAATGAATACTTCTCGTGCTCTCCACAGTATTGTTTAGTCTTACAAACGTTTTCGACAGCTCTAAGCTCTCATACTCAGAAACTAAAATAAAAAATCATACAACAAAAAATATAAAGCGCTCATTTGTAGACAAGCTAACTTAATTAATTAGAAAAACAGTAAATAGCCATCTCAATAAATAAACTGATTAAACAACATCGAAGTGCCCAGGTCCACGTGAAATTCATTAAGTTTACAAAACGCCTTCTATAATATGTTTAGTAAAATTAGAAATATTTATTTCATGTTAAAATTAGATTTTCAGAAACCGCTTGAAATCCCTCCGAAAAAAAAATATTTTTTATAATTGATATGATATCAACAGTTTCGCCTAATCAGACATTCTCAGGACAACAACTAAGACAAAAAACATATAAAACAATTAAATTTACTTACAAAGAAAATAATTACATTCAAACACCTAAAATAATAAATAATCATATCAAGCTATGTACTATCAATCACAGATCTTATTCTGAAGATTGTTGCCATTCTCATTATTTCTTGTGTTTTCTTTTATGTAAATTTAATTTTTTTGTATGTTTTTATTTTTAATTGTAGTCTTGGATTTTAAACTTTTTTCTGAAAAAGCAAATGTCAGATCAGATCAAACAAGATAAATGTCAGGTGATTCTTACTCTTAAAAAGAATAAATAAAAATACAATAACATAACTGCTCATTAGTATTTGTGCTGGGTTTACTGACAATCCTGTGATTGGGCAGTTTCTATACTCCATTAATCCTAAATTGAAATCTTGTCCAGATTTGTAACATTTTATCATGAGGCTTTTGCAAATACCAACTGCTTTCTCCACCATTCCATTTGATTGTGGATAGTGTGGGCTAGTGTTAGTTAATTCTATTTCTCATCCTTGACAAAATTGCTTGAACTCAAAGGATGAGAAAGGCATATTATCAAACACAATTTCATCAGGTATTCCATGTGTTGCAAATATTGGTTTAATAGCCTTGATTGTTTCTGATGCTGTTTTATATGGCATCTTTACTACATCAAACCAGGCTGATAAATAATCCACAATTATTAAGTAGGAATAGTTTCCTAATTGGAAGAAACCCATAACGACCCGTTGATAAGGTCTTGATGGTACGGGGTAAGGCAATAAAGGTTCCTTTATATTTTTATTCCTATAAGTTTCACATATTTTACATTTTAATACATATGCCAGTAAAATATTTGCCTTGCCCTTGCTTGTGTTTTGCTGACTCCTAAATGCGGACTATGAAGCTTCTCCAACAATTCTTTTCTCAAGGAAATAGGCACCAACAGCTTTCGGCCCACAAATACTTAGTTTCCACTAACACAAATTTCATCTTTAAATTTGTAATATACTTTTATTTCTTCAGGCACATTTTTACTATTGGCTGGCCATAAAAAAAGCAGATAAAGTTAAAATAGCAATTTTACTCAACTTGATTGGTGATGAAGGTTTGGCTATTTTTAATACTTTTGCACTATCTACTGAAATGTCGACATATGACGCTGTAATTACTAAATATGAAAGCTACTGTAAAGAAAAGAAGAATGTGTTGTTTGAGCGGCATAAATTCTTTAAAACATTGAGAATTGATGGTCAGACTATTGACAATTATGTGACAGTGCTTCGCACTATTGGAACAAACTGTAAATTCGGTGATCAGTCAGAATCTTTAATTAGGGATCAAATTGTTAGTGTTACCACAACAAGCTTTTTTCAAAATTATTATTATTATATAGGTATATACGGAGTACGAGTTTTAGCTCACCTCCATAAAAAATCAACACCAACTTTCAATTAATTGCATGTATAGTTGTGACTCTATTTACAGCTTAAACACGCTTATTTAATTTTTTTATGCAGACCTTTGTAACTTTATATATTCAAATTGTATATTTGATGATGATTCGTCCAAACGACAAAGTTAATTGAGATTTGTTGTTGACAACTTTTATGGCATTAATGAAAAATATTTGTGGATATAATGTTTCAGTTGTCAGTTATCAAAATAACAAAAAAAAAACCTGCAGATAATATTAGAAAAGATATGGTAGTGCCGTACTATCGTTATATTACGATCTTGTAATCGTTGTGAAGTAGCTTGAATAAAGACCTTGCCGAGAGACGATTTACTTCATCAATTCAATCATAATTGAAAAGTGAAAATTCTGTTACTATGAAGAGAGAAAAGAGAATAGCGCGGGAGCCCATTTGGACGTAGTAAAATCTTTCGACTGGGTAGGGCTTGCTTTACGAGCTAATTAATTATCTTAAATAACGAAAACGAACTCTTTTCTTATCCCCTTAGTTTCACTTTTTGTGACGCATTTTCCGATTTCGCTCTGGATTGAAATATTTCAACTAATAGCGTCGGACAAAATTGACCAAATAAAAGTAAATGCTTTATTTAAGTAGATAATATAGTTAATAAAGATAAATATTTATTAACTAAGCCATACTTAAATCCATCTTGACATAGGATTTAGAGTTAAATATCAGATAAAAACGTTTAAATATCAAACGCATTTTAATCATGAGAACAACAGTTAAAATGATATTTCGTCTGCATTAGAACCCTTCATAACGATTTTAATATAACATCCTAGATTTTATCCTTTCAAAGTTTTCAAAAGTTCACTAAAATGTAGCACAATCCATTGCTATAATCCTCATCTAAGTTTAAGGCGAAAGTGGATATGTTCTTTTGTAATGAAAGTGGGAAAATCTGACAATGAGCAGTTTCTCTACACGCACATTCGCGGTGTGAAATAAACTTTATTAATGTCCTAGTTGACCTGCTTAGAATCGGATTTCAATAGCAACAAAACGAGAAAAAAACCAATGAATGAAATCGAAGTTTTAACAAATTTAATTTGTAAGGAAGTAAGATTACTTCGAATCAACGGATTCGGCCCTTGGTGAAAACTAAATACTTGAGGCTATTTCTTTTTGATTTGTATCACAAAAACAATAATTATTCCTCGAGTCATAAAAAAAATCGTGGCAACAGGATTCGTACTATGTGGGGCATAATTTAAACTTTTACCCCCCCAAAATACTGTTTGTAATAAGACCGAATTTAGCAGTTATTCAAAAATCCCACTTGAAACTAATGTTAGTTTTATTGGCTTAGCCACCTAAGCTGCTTTGCCCCTTTAGTACTTTCTTATTAGCTTAGCAGTTTGGTTAAAGAGGGTGATGAGCTGGCTAGCACCTGTGTTAGTGCTGCTAAAACGTGAAACACCGTCCCTAAACCTTCCCAAGTACTCTCTCTCACTGTATAGCAAGGTAAACTTGTACAATACCTGCAAGAAAATCGTAAGCGTGTCGTGTAGTTTAAATTAGTATGTGTCAATTTAATACGCAAATGAGGATGATGTGTTTATGTTGGCTAAGATATTCACAGTTGTCTATTGTAAATCCTGCGACATGTAGGACGAGGCGCAGACATACGAACTGAAGTCGTCCTTTAAAATACAAAAGTCATGAGGACCAATGCCCCACTAAACATTCAATCCCAGACACGGAACTTGAGATTCGTATTTGAGTCAAGTTATAGAGGTAGAAAAAGAACCTCGTCAAGTATTTGAGTTTATATACGTTGAATAAAAAACTATGTTCAGTTTTATTGATAATGCGATGCAGTTTCCAATAAGTCGAACCTAATAAAAGTGTTGACGATGGTATATTTCCATAATCATTTAAGAAAAGTTTTAAAGAAACTCAGTTAAAAGTATTTCTATATGTTTAGACTAAACCATATAATTTTCTCACAAGCATTTCATAAAATACAATTTAGTTCATAAATACAATAGTATTTACATGGTAAATAATGTGACTAGGCTACTGATCATGAATAAACTAGCTTTTGTGTTTTTAGCTCTATTTTATTCCACGAGTTTTAGTCCAGCCGTTTAACATTTCCCCGCCGCTAGTCCCACCACGTGAGAACCGAACTCACCCCGTCCGATAATATCAATTATGCTAACGCTCCAGTAGACTAGCAAGCCCTGACCTCCAACTATCAACATTATCCTAATTACATACGCTACAAATTTGACTTATAAATAAATTCATTGCGACTCCCTTTCAGTGTATTGGTTAAATAAAGGAACCTGACAGTGCGATATAATATGGAAATAGCGTTATTTTCAGTTCCCGATAAGGCGAGCTGAAGAATTCTTTTTGTTCAGCGATCAATCTCTTGAAAACAGTAAAATAAGGTTCTCAGCTACGATAATTGTTTTTATTTGAAGATGGTGGAACCTCCAATCCAACACGAGGGTTGAGTGACTAAACAAGTCCTATAGATGTCCAAATCAATTTAGAATAATCCATTGTCTCGTAAAGTTCATACAGAGTATGACAGTCAAAAGGGGAATATTAGAGGAACAATGGTAGTCTTAAGGTAAATTTTTGTTCCACGGACTAAAAAGTAGAAGTGAAACTTATCTAGAATTTAACGTAACGAACAAAAGTTAAATTCCAATCAATGTTACTCTGATAAAAATTAGCTAAGGGCCATAACAACTAATTTAATGAAGCATGATTTTAGTTTTCTGTACAGTACTCCAAATAGTTGTGTGGACCATGCTGCAATCAATCGATAGATAAAACAGTCCCTTCTCGAAAAATCCATTTTTGCCATGCATAGTAAGTCTCTGTTGCCCACGTTTCGTTTTTTTTAACAATCATTTATTGCCATCCTCAGCTGACTATTCCCCTAAACAGTCAAATTGGTAGAGAGTCCAAGCCTTTTTTTCCAAACATAATATAATACCAAATGTGTCTTTTTGAGTACGTTCAGTGGCACTACAATGAATGATAGTATACAGTTAGCTTATAATAATAGAATAACAGCATTGGTTTACAATGATGCTTTGAAGTCAGTTGTTAATAACAGTTCAATCTAACGGGGAAATATTGGCGAGGCAAATGATCCTTAGTAATTAATGTTTTTATAAATATACTGTTTTAAAGATCCTGGGACCAACTAGTTAAAAGCTGCAAGAAGAAGGATCGCCACCAGATAAGGCACAATGTTGACTAGATGACTAATGACTGCAGAGAGAGAGAGAGAGAGAGAGAGGGAGAGAGAGAGAGAGAGAGAGAGAGAGCGCAAACAGGTGGGCATTGGTTCTTTAACCGTGCAACAGTTGTGTGCCCTGGTGATTATGTGGCTCCTGATGGATTTAGCACTCGCCTCGCTGACAGCGGTCCGATTGTCCCCTTTAATCCAACCGTCGCGATGAGTCCCCTCTCTCTCGATACAATAAGCGGAAAAGTCACCTTTCTTGCCTTCTCCGGTCTTTCTCGTGTTCGACAAACCAGTGTTCAGCAACAGGTATTACTATATCTATGTGCTGGGAAGATAAACCGGATGTTATTTACTGTATTAAATAAGATACAATACGAATTCCAGTGCGCACGAGGTTTAAATTAGTTATTTAAACCCGACTGGTAATGGGTTTTGGCTCTTCATCTGCCTCTTCAGGCTTAAAAAGAGACCAAAATTGTGATTGAGAGATAACTGTAAAATTAATAATATAAGTTATGCCTTTTCTGGTAGACTCAGATAAGGAGAGAAAATGAATTAAAGTAATAAGACTTACCTTGATGTATCTGGTAAAGCAGAGGAAGAAAGGGATGGATTGCAGATTATGGAAGGAAGTGAAAAGGAAGGGTCATGGGAAGGCTTCATACAAACCATATAAAATTATGGGGTGCACCCAAGGTAAATCTTGGCATAACCCAAAAACAGAAATTTTTCCACTCATCGTGTCACAGAATGACTGACTTGTCCAGCCACACCAGGAGAGGGGAAGAAAAGGGGAGGTAGCAGGCATCTAATCAGAACTAATAGTATATGCCAAACACATCATTATTGTCAAGGCTCCTTACCTGGCAGCTAGTATGTTACTTGGCAGTGTTCCTTTTAGTGGACTTTAGTCATGGTTTAGTGGCTCCTCTTCCTGGAACAGGTGCCAACAAGAAGTACATACTGGATAGACGAGAGTCCCAAAAATTCCAAAATTCTTCGTCCCAAGCGAAAAGACGCCCGCCGCGGGCTAGGATATCTACGAGCCGGCCGCTGTCCGGCGAGCGTAAAGAATGAAATTAAACGGGTAAACCTGTGGTCTTTGATCTTTGCTGGTGGCCTAACTGGCAGGCAGTTTTATTCGTTTTGATCTGCTTCCATAAGATCATGGAAGGTATGCCCCGACAGTGCACGATGTTCAGGAGTAGAGGAACAGGGTAGGTATTATAGACGGTTTGTGTGGTCTTTGAATGACCACGAATTCTCACTAGGTATCTAAGGGTGGGTGAAAACCGTCCAGATCCCAAAGGCGAGTGTGAACCGAGAGAGGCAGACTGGATCGCTGGGGGAGACGATACTAGGTAAAGTTTGTAGGGCCCCAGGAGACCATCGTTCGCAAGGAAGAGATCTCTAACAAGGAGGTGGTAGTTTTAGCGAGACGAAGGCAGAGAACCCCACTAGGAAGGTTTGGGGTCTGACAGCGCTGGACTAAAACATAGCAAGAGGAAAACATAGGAAAGAGAGGGGCAGAGGTAGTAGAATAAGAAAGCCATGGTTCGAGTAGAGCAGCAAGCGCTAGTGCAGAGAGAGAGAGAGAGAGAGAGAGAGAGAGAGAGAGAGAGAGAGAGAGAGAGAGAGAGAGAGAGAGAGAGAGAGAGAGAGAGAGAGAGAGAGAGAGAGAGAGAGAGAGAGAGAGAGAGAGAGAGAGAGAGAGAGAGAGAGAGAGAGAGAGAGAGAGAGAGAGAGAGAGAGAGAGAGAGAGAGAGAGAGAGAGAGAGAGAGAGAGAGAGAGAGAGAGAGGAGAGAGAGAGGGAGGGAGAGGGCGAGGGAGAGAGGGAGAGAGAGAGAGAGAGAGAGATCAGTGTTCACTTCAGGTGCCGAGTTCTATATTGGCAGGTCAGAGCCTGGGCCTCACCCTAGTCGGGGCGCCTCTATTTGGCTTTAGCTGTTTCACCCCCCTCTCTTAACTGACGCTTAACATTTTTATTATTAAAATATAGAAACGTAAGTGGGTATTTTCTGGGCCGAGAAGAAGGGAACTCTATTTATTCGTGAGGAAGAAGTCGGCATAACAATCCTTATATATTTACAAATTATGTATGACATTGACAATCATTAAGATCATCTCTTCCCTGGATCTGGAGTTTTCTTCTTCTTTCATCAGTGGTTTCTTCAATTTGACATCATCTTCCTTTATTCAAATTCCTGCCTTTATCTTTCCAGGAGGTGCAGTTTTTGTCTGTCATCCTCAGTAGTCGCTTCAGTTTTTTCATATTTCTTCTCTAGTCTTTAGGTTTCTCACCGCCTCTCTCTTCGTCCTCTTTCCAGCCTGCTTATTTACCTTTTTTGGTTTCGTAGCCTTTGAGAATTGCCTTCAATTGCCTACCGATTATTATTCAATATTTTGTATGTGTTATGAACAGTTGAAAATATGGTGTCTTTCCCTACTAAGATAGAGAATATACCTAACTTATAATGTTGTTTTTCACTGACTTGAAAGTATGTAGTACGATAAGGTGTAATAGTTTCTAATAGATACGGTTGTCTTTTTCCAGTCGTATTTGATAAATTCAACGATATTGGTCGTAAAAATGTTTTTAAAATTTATATTAATCGAGCATATTTATGTATTAAATAAACACAGTTGTAGGAAGGAATACATAAAAAAATAATAATAAAGAAAGAAAATATTATAGCATTAATAAAATACCTCGGATACCTGCCCCTATTCTAACCATTAGCCAGATCGGTGGATTGCTGTAAAGTGCCGCTTTTCTTAACTGGGCCTTGAAATGGTTCTACCCTTGACTAGCAGGAAGATAAAAGGCAACCGGACCGTGTCCCCTGCTCACGCCAGCGCCATCTTAACCTGCAACCATTATATAGAGTACAACATGCGCTTTTGCTTAATTTTTTTATTTTGGAGGGGTATGACGAGGATGATTCCAATAGGACCAGCTAATGTCCTATACGATTCAAATTGAAATTAATTTATTTCCAATTTTAACAATAATCGTTTGCTAATCATCCTCTAGTCTAAAACTTTAGGCTCATTATTATTGCTCTAGGTTACAAATAATCTTCAATGAAGCAAACGTAAATACAAATCTAGGAAATAATATTTTTTAAAAATGAAAAAAAACTCATAGTAATACAAAAACGTTTCTTCATCGTATATTATACCCTGTAATTTACTAGTTGAGGAATTTCGCTGCATAAACGATACAACATTAACAAGTGGACATCAAATTATTTCTTTTACTCCATTGTCTGATGTTCAAGTTTTAATACTCCTGCGGTACTGTTTGGACAGAAAGGATGAATAGGTAGCAAGGAAGAGATTGTTAAAAGAGGATTTAACATTTCTGATGCCAGAAAACGCTCAATTTTTATGTCATGTATACATTTGGTGGTTATTGCTGTAAATGAATCTAGGACATAATCAGCTTTTGATACGTCGTTCAATTTTACTGTTTCACGGTACCTATATGCCAAAAATTAATCATCGAAACGTATTTTGAAATATTGGACGTTTCCTGACATTGGGATGACTAGTCAAGGTAGGTGCTGCATCAGATATTAAGGGTTTCGCCTAACACATCTTACATAAGTAATTTAGTCTGGCTATTATACATATAAACTGTATTGATATATGGGAAGAATTATAAATATAGCTGCTTTTCCATTGGAACGAGTTTTCCATATAAGGTCTGTATGTGTAGTGAAAGTGATTCTGCGGTCTAGAGTAATCTCATGCTACTTTAATGTAGGCTAATTCCCAAATAATATTTAATTTACTACTTTACGGATATAGTTTAGAAAATATAGTTTTAGTTTTGTTAACATTGATTTTTAATTTCCACTTTTATGTGAATAATAAGCGACAGTGAATATGCCATATAACTATCTGCAACTAACGATGTTTCTCTAGACTGATTTTGTTATATGGTTAAATATATGCCAAACTCAAACTATACATTTTTTTCTGAAAAAAATGTACCATTAGAAATTTATCGTGTAAATGTTAGCTTTATGGAATTTTACACAGGAAATTGATTTCAATAAAAAAAAATCTTTATGAAACATCAAAATAAAAGATGTGAACCAGGAGTGAACTGCCCTTAGAGCGTGTCCAAAGGCATCTACCAAGTTACTGTTCCATTATGTTCATTAACTCAGTTTGATTAAAGTTAAAAGAAAATGTGTGTTGTGACATATAATGTCCTTAAAATGCATACTACTATCAAGAGTCCTATATAAGCTTAACCGTTTAAAGTTTGAAAATATTTCGGGAGAGGTAGAACTGTGAGAGATGAAAGTGATATTTTTCCAGTTCATCAAATATAACTTGGGATTCTCTTGTTTAGGATATATAGATTTTGTTATGGAACAAAAGACGTTTTGTCTTTCCACAGCATTATTGATTTACACCAGTACGTTTTCGACGGACTAAGCCGTCATCTTACATAAATATGGGAGTAGCATGAGATTACTCTAGACCACAGAATCACTTTCACTACACATACAGACCTTATATGGAAAACTCGTTCCAATGGAAAAGCAGCTATATCTATATTTCTTCCCATATATCAATACAGTTTATATGTATAATAGCCAGACTAAATTACTTATGTAAGATGTGTTAGGCAAAAACCCGTAATGTCTGATGCAGCACCTACCTTGACTAGTCATCCCAATGTCAGGAAACGTCCAATATTTCAAAATACGTTTCGATGATTAATTTTTGGCATATAGGTACCGTGAAACAGTAAAATTGAACGACGTATCAAAAGCTAATTTTATTCTAGATTCATTAACAGCAATAACCACCAAATGTATACATGACATAAAAATTGTGGTTTTCTGGCATCAGAAATGTCTAATCCTCTTTTAACACTATCTTCCTTGCTACCTATTCATCCTTTCTGTCCAAAAAGTACCTCAGGAGTATATGAAGCTTGAACATCAGACATTGGAGTAAAAGAATTAATTTGATGTCCACTTGTTAATGTTGTATCGTTTATGCAGCGAAATTCCTCAACTAGTAAATTACAGGGTATAATATACGATGAAGAAACGTTTTTGTATTACCATGAGTTTTTTTTCATTGTTTTTAAAAAATATTATTTCCTACATTTGAAATTACGTTTACTTCATTGAAGATTATTTATAACCTAGAGCAATAATAATGAGCCTAAAGTTTTAGACTAGAGGATGATTAGCAAACGATTATTGTTAACGTTAACCTCAACCTGATGGTTACTTTAGTGTTTTCCCGGTTGGCGATATATATATGTGCAGTCCGTCGAAAACGTTCGGGTATAGATCAATGCAGCTGCGAACGGCATAGGTTTTATTTCATAATATGCATACTCCCCAACGCCACTACACCGTAAAAAAACATAAATTATATTGGTACATAAAAATCTCAATTTACTTTTGCCATCATTTTTATTTGAATCCTGGAGTATGTTATGGGCTTTCATGTCGCCGGAGATGATATTATTGATAAGATCTTTAATAAAAATAAAAATGTCGTATTCCTTATAGCCCTACGACTCGAGCGAATTCACGACAAATACTCATTAACAATTGGAAAAATTTATAAACTAACATATAAAAATTTATTCTTCTTCTTGTATCAGTAAAATTTGTTTTCAATACAAATAATACTGTCAAGATTTTTTTATATTTTTTCATACCCCCTTGTTACAGAAATTGTTATAAAATTCAATATAGATTTTACAAATGAAGCTATTTACAATTCATTCATTATATTTCCTGTAGCTGGGCTACATTTTATAAAATTTCAGATTTCTACACATTGTGATGTGCATTGTACAAAAGTATAATGATGTACATTATACATTAATTTACTGAACATTTTTTAAAAGTGATGGGGCTCACCACTGTCAGGTAACATAGCTTTAGAGCTATACTATATAAGACGTTCTGAGTGGAAAAATCTCTGTGTTTGATTTATACCAATATTTACCTTAAGTGCCCTACCCCCCCCCCCCCTATTACTTATAATAGTGGTTTGCATGCAGCCTACCAATAATATTTCTTCCCTATTTCTTGACTCCTGCCAATAGCTGATTTTCAGCCCTTTCACAATCTGGGTAACAAGGTAAATCTACTTAAACATTATTAGGTTTATTACTTGGTCTCCTTATCTGACCATACCAGAAAATATATAACTTGTTTTATTTTAACCTTTTTTTGTTATCTGTTTTTATAGAGTCATACAATATAAATAGTATTGATAATTCTCAAAACAAACGATAACTCACAATACGCATAAAATTGTGATTACAGATAAAAGAAATATGATAGCATATATCATAGAGATAAACGTAAAGGCAGTACCAGGAAACTACTGTACTGCTTGGCTAGAAACTGGGTTATGTTCATGAACCAATTTGATTTCCAAGGCGACTCAATGCTCTTTTGCAGTAATGGGACATACCTAAGAATGCACTCTAAAAGGCGTAGCGCATAAAACTCAGCGAGTATTTACTAGTAAGTAGATGTAATTATTTTTATGACCATTAAATTCCTACTATCACAAGATCACATTCCTCAGAATTATTAAAATTTCATCCGACATACAAATCGTGACTGACCTGTCCTGTCACCCACCCCTACAATCCTCAACAGAGATTGAAATGGATGTGGTCCTGAGATGTTTTGTAAATATTTAGACTCAGGGAGCTCTGAAACTGGTCAGTTTTCTCCACTCTGTCCTGAGCATCTGCGGCTCTCACACAGCCGCCACTACTATGTAGCAGTGATGCTGCATGCGGAATATCTCCAATTTTTTTTTTTTCTTAGCTCTCTATTTATAAGATTAAGGATGAGGGAAAAATAAAGGAATTCTTTGGCTACTTATATATGCCTATGTTGTATGAATGTGTTTAGTAAAAACGACATGAATGAGAGTGTAAGTGTAAAGTTATAAATGCGATATTTTATTAATATTACTATTGTTATATTCTTTTATTTAAAAAAAAGCTTAAATTTTATGATTTATATATAAAGGGTGTCTTAAAAAAATGTTACCACACTCAGATTGCTTATAAAGCGTTAATTAAAGATAGCTCAATTTGTTTGCAACGTTAAAAATTAATTATATGTGTCATTTACGTTTAAAGGGCCCACGCGAGTGTGGTAGCGTAATTTGCTGAGAAATCACAATGGATTAAAATTTCTGGTGCTACTTAAGAACTTGTCAATATTTTAATGGCCGTACGTTGATGAAGTACGAGTATGTTTCCTACATGGGAAAGATAAGAGAGGGAGGGAGAGGTAAGGTAATGAGAAAAATACAGTTTTTTTTAAAATAACTTCATACATTAAACGCGAGTAAGACATTATAAGGTACAGATCCTTAGCTGTCTCTACAATAAATCTGTTTACGGCTAAAAAAATAAAAATTAATTTGCTTGTCCTATTCCAAACGATTGAAAATAGATGGGAACTCTATACTGCACTGAGCATGTTCGGTCATGTAGGCCCTCTCCTTGCTTTTGATGAGTGATAAGTCCCCACTAGAGCTCAAATTACTACAGGACTTTTAATTAGTTGCCTACTGTCTTACAATATCTTTAAAACTCACGCTCTTCGACAGCCTCCACTGGCTAGTATCCGGTGACGCGGCTGGGGGACTTCTCAAGACTCCGCTTCCTCTTTTGCATGTGAGGGAGGTGACAACCATGTGGATTTTGGAGGCCTCTGGGCTGTTTGTAAATACTGTATGAATGAGCGAGTGAATGCAAATTGTAAATATGGTAAGAATGAGAACATTTATCACAATTACTTATTGCCTAATAAGGCAGATTGTAATTTTAGCACAATAAAGAAGTTTCAATATTTAAAAAAAAGAACCCCCCCCCCATTAAAGTGAAGGGACAAGGATTTGCCCTTCTGGTTTTCACTTGGCTTCAACATGGCATGATTATAACTGTTAATCAAAAATTCATGGCGGTACCAGTTATATTCCGATCTGTTGAAAATAACCAGAATGCTATCAGAATAAAGGCCCTACCTATGGCATTCGTAATTAATTGCTAAAGTAAATTATATTGAAATTCATTTACAGGGAAGTTAGGTAAGCAAAACCAATTAGCATATAATTCCAGTCCGGGTTTTAGAGTGCCATAGCTGAACTCCATGTATGAATAAAGGTACACCCCTCTATCCAACTTAGTCCCAACTGCTCTAGGTCAGGCGTGGTATAAGTCAAGAGTCTGGGTTATGGCACAACTCAGTAAAATTATCAATTTAGAACGCTACCAGTGGAAATTTATTAATTACTTCTTTTCCGTAGAATATAGAGTTCTATACACTAAGATCCAATCTGCAAAACATTAGCAAGATGTTAACAAAATTTAAAAAAAACACCCATTTTTCATAAAATATATTAGTAGATCTCGATTCACTATAAAAGCACGAAAATAACTACTAATGATTCATATATGGATTATTATTATTAGTTAGTTGAAATTAATTACAGTTTCATGAGGAAGTACCCTACTCCCGTTCTCTGTGGTAAGAGAAAAATTCTAATCCGAGGTACATTTTTCAATAAGTTTTTCCACGCTGTATTTATAGCATCAACTTCGAGGAACAACTTAGTGTTTTATTGCTGCTCATAACTGATGACCTCTATTCTGTATGATAACAGTATAAGAATCACTCTCTCGGTCGGTTGGTAACATTTTTCAAAGTTGAAATGGACTAGCAGTTTCATTAGAGTTGTACAGAATAGGAATAGCTTTAGGAGTGACAAACCAACAAGTTTTGCACATTGTAGTCATTCTAACCCTTGTGGTTTTCGATGACTCGTCATCGAGCTTGTGACAGATAATATCTTCAAGAAATAGTAGCATTTTCACAACTGTCTCTTCCTTACCATCGAGAACTTTTAAGTCAATACTTAACATACTCATTAAAGGGATCTCTGACTACTTCTATGTGTCAGAAATACTTGATGAGTACACAACGGGCTTTGGGACACCCTCCAGTAGACCATATGGAGCTTTGACCTCAGCCACAGGTTTTTTTTCATGAAAGGGCAGCCAAAAAAGTCTGCTGTTGTCATGTTATCGATGGGGGCATATCACTCTCAGGTTTAAATGTAGCTCATTGCTCATCGTTAAAAAGTAGCCAACTATCGTTTGGTTTCCGCAAACAGATATACTTTCCGCGACCGACCAGAAATACTGGTAGTCAACGTGTACATTCCCTATCATCAGGGATTCCCAAGACCATAAGACAATAGCGACATTCGTCATTGACTTTCCTGTTATTAGAACTGTTCCCTCTTCTACAATTTTCAGGCTACAGTAGAAATTTAATTTAATTTTTTCCTAATTTAAAATTTAAATGTACTTCAATGAAGATTTTGAAAATAATCAATAGCAACGATGTCAGTCATTTGTTTTTAGAGTAGTTGCGTTGCATATTGTACCATTAATGTAAATAAATTGTTTTATATTTTAAAATTAGTGTATAGTCTTTGTTTTAAAACTTGAAAAATTGAAGAATAAATACAAAAATGAAATTATTGATATTTGTTTAATGATTAAATGAAGTGAACGAATGAAAAGAGTACCAAACAGCCAAGGGTTCCATAACTGCTACGAAAACGAGTTACATGACACATTTATGGAAACTTGAGGTCCATCCACCATATTGGATGAAAAATGAGTGGTTTTTTTAAAAGTTTCGCGGAATAGCTTTTTTATTTTTATAGAGTTGTCTATATTACAGGGGAGAAGTAATTGATTCATTACGGTAGTAGTATACTACATGTTGCAAATATTACCTTTGGCATACTACTACCAAAAAAATTAAGAAATGTATATTTTGATGTGAAGAAAAGCGTATTGGGTAGACGTTGCATTTATGTACTTCTAACAACACAACCGGTAATACATATGACCATTGTTATCTGAATGAAGTTTCGTTTTCAATCCCAAGATATGAAATAACCTGAAAAGTAAATTTAGGTAAGATCAAACAAATCGATAAGGTGATAGGAACATGTTTTACCGCAATTTGCAGCAACAGGTGGGCCTTTAAGGTTAAAACATTGTATTTAGTACGAACTATGACTTCTTTCTCTTTTTGAGCGTCAGTGGATGGATGTTTAACGTCCTTGCGAAAAGTGAGCCATCATAATTTTGGTCACCAGCTTCTAATAATAAGTGAAAAAAGTCGAAACAAATCTGTTTATCTAATTATTAGAAAGAACATATTTACCTATGTAATACCACACCCAAATCGGAAAAAAATACAGTTATAAAATTCTGGATTTTATTAAATTATCGGCCAGGTCGGTAAAAGGTTCTAGCATTTTCCGGAATTACCACAAATCATCCTGTCTCATTCCGAAGACCCGGTTTTCCATTAGATTTCCGGACCGATTTATAGGCAACGAAAGCCTTCTACATTTTATGAATTCCGATCTCTTTCCCCGTTCCATTTGTGTCGCCATCATCATTTTTTTTTTAGCTCTTTGTCGTTAAGAGGATTCGAAAAATGTGGATAGAGCGAGAACGAGTAACATAACACTAAAATAATATAACGCATGAAATTACAGCTGAAGTAAAATTATCAATCAACTAACGCTATAACAGCATCCTTGGAAGATAATCAAGTTCACCGAAATTGCCGGTTCCAGAGGGTCAATGCTTATCCTCATAAACTTCATATCTGTTTGCTACTCAGTTAGTCTAGAAAGTGCCCATTTTCCCTAAAGAGATCAAACGAGCCTTTCCAAGCCTCCCACCATTCTTAACGGTATCACTCCCAGGGTCAATAGGTCGGCGTTGTGTTTTATCTTTGTTTGAAGATGATTATGCCGAGAACGAAGGGAGAAGCTATACTTCTAAATGTCTGAACATTGCACTTTCAAGCACTCGACACAAGAGAAAAGTTTCCCCATATTAATTAACATAACCACTTTTCTTTTAGGTAGTCCTCGTATTAGTCCTATTATCACTGCCTCCTACTCTGTCAAGAAGTAGGCAGATAAAGCTCATCAAACACTTTTGAGTTTGAAAAAACTTTTTTTTCTTTAATACCACCCACATTTAAATACTTTTTGCATGTGAATTAAACATGCAGGATTATTTTGCTTTTTTAAGACAATTTCAGGTATAATGTCTACTCAAGCAATTCTCTCTACTTATCATCAAGAAGGGATTAGGTTACACAAGAAAAATTAACTCAGCATATCTGTAAGTGTATAAATAATATTTCAGAAAGGAACTGATGCCTATCCAGGAAGGGAGTTAAAAAACCTGCTTTGCAAAAGTCTTGTTTGACAATGGGCTAAAGCGGGAAGCTTCCTGACTTCATAAAGGTTGGTGCAGTCTGAGGAAATGGAAGTCACGGTCAGTCTCAGTCTTATCGCCTGATTTTTTTTAATGGCTGTGATATTTTTTTTCTATTTTTTAAAGCTATTATTATTAATATTACTTTTTTTGCAACCTTTACTAATTCTCTCAAGCTATCACCCCTTGAAAAAACAAATATTACCCTACGGAGCGGGAGGGGTGACATCGTTCCGTTAAGAGCCCGTCTAAACTGCAACTCCACAAACAGGCATGATAAGAAACACATTCATAATCCTGTTTAAATCTTGTTTTTTTAAGCTCATCAATGGTTATATATTACGACATAAAATAAATATGTCATTACATAAAACCAAAGCTCAATTGTTGGTGTTTCTCAAGCATAACGGTGGTCTAAGGATTGGAAACTCCAACAATCAGAATCCTATCCAGCCTTGCTTGATTGAACATAAAGGCTAATAGGTTTGTGAACTTGCAATGTTGCATAATAATAACGAATTAGAGAGCAGTCACGTGGTATTGCATTCCCCAACTCCTGCCGAGTTGAGCTTGTGAGTCCGTCAGTTTTCTAGCCTCCATGATCCGAGTCCGAGTCATCACTACCGTTTAGTTCTCATAGCGCACTTCACTACAGGAACTAAAAAAAAAAACACACTGATAAATGCAATTTTAGAATCAAGTGTTCAGCAACACACAGGAAAATATAAATTATGATGGTGAAATCACATGCAGGTATTTAAAAAAATCATGAATCAGATAAACAAGCAAAACAGGATGCCCTTAATCCTGACCTGGAAGATTCAAGATGATCCTGGAAGTTCTACTATCTGTTCTGATAATGTCAAATATCATTACTAAATGTAAAACTATTAGCTAAACTAAAAAAATACCGAAAAAATAATGTCTAGCTTTCTTGATAAACGAGCTACGATATTTGATTTCTCCCTAAGATAAAGTTGATTGGAGATGTACGATTTTCGGTGTAAGGAAACAATGATCGTTCATGAGTGACTATAAATAACCTTAGGTGCATTACTGCTGAATAGAGTCAAGATCTCTGCTCATGTAAAAACCAGGGAGACGATGAGTGTGATAAGGAAATAGGGTGAAAACCACGTAACCACTTGTGCTAGTCATATAAGAGGACAAAAATAGATAACCATTAAGGATATCCTTACCAAGATAAGATGTTCGTGACTTTCTGACGTCACAACAAACCCTGGGATTCCCTCTGTCTGCTTAAGACACACTTTCTCCGAGTCAGCAGATAAAGTGAGCAGGGACAGACTTTCCGACTCCTTCTGTCATCAGCCAAGGCCAGGATTGAAATGAGCCGTTTCAGTTCCACCTCGAGGAGCAGTTACATAGTTACAGTTACAGCAGCCAGTTGGCGCTTAGTCAAACAAATATATTACAGCGTCAATTATCCATGCTAATGACGGGGAGAGTATTCCTGGGAAGTTAAAAGAAAAGTTTTTATACCATAACTTTGATGTGGATAAACAAACACAGTACCTGAACATTACAAAAACGAATTGAGAATAATTTACCAAATTGGGACATGTAGCGGCTACACAGAGAAAATGTTTTAAACAAAAAAAAAAAAGAGAAAATTAACAATAACTAAATTCACGAAATATCACACGACACTCCAATTATTTACAAGTAAAAAAAAAAATTGGGTTGATTTTCTGTAATCTTCTTTCCGAAAGAATGTGAAATAATTAAAAAAATATCAATGTCAATATATTGCAAATCAAATATAAATATATTGTATTTAGGATAATAACGTGAAATTTTGCCTTCCCACAAGTTTTTTTTTTTTTATTTATCTAGCGCTGTCGAAAGCTACACTGCCATACCCAAGAGCTTAAAATGTATCGTGTCACCCTTACTACTTACTCTATATTTTACATACAATACAATATAATTTAAAAAAAAAAAAGGTTTTTTAACACTGGATAATTGAGTCACGGATAATCGAAGTCGTACTATAGCAGAAAACTTCAAATAATCATAATAAGTTTCTAAGAACAATATTTGACTAAGCAAGGCAAAATAGTTTAGCTGCATGGTTTGATCAAAGCTTATTATATTCTAAATATTTTTAAAGGGATAACCAAAAAAGGTTTTAGAAAAATATAAACATAAACAGAATCGTTAGCTTTAAACTTGTTAGTATTTATAAATAATCCGAACATAAAATCATAGGGCATATGTTAACATAATATATAATATATTTAAATTTATATATATAATATAATATAACATACATATAAAATAACATAAATATGCTTAACATAATAAAAAATGTTTTTATATTAGGATCTAATTTTTAATTTTTGTTTGATTATTTATTTATATTTTCCCTTAATTAAAATTTATGTACAGTCCAATGAATACTTTATTCATAATCTAGAGCAATGAAGCTTTCTTTTTAAAACTAGATGTATGCTAGCATATCATTTTTTTTTCACTATGTAAATATGAAAAATTAAACGATTTGATTTGAAAAACCTATTAAAATTAGGGTTGATAAATTGAACAGCATTATCCCTATTTTTTTCACAGGTGATTATAAACGAAATTTTAAATGTTGAAATACATGTAAAGTAAAAAAATGACGCAGAAAGTAAATAAGTGACATCGCAAGATAAACATGAGAGTTAGCACAAGTTTCTCAAAAACTCAGTGTTTTTATATAAGAAGTTTCACTCCCACTTCAAGAACTGGCCCAGTGACCTCTAATGAATGTATAAGTCGTTGGTATTGTTAAAGTTAAAACAATTTGATTCATGGACGAACAGTTGACTGTCCATTTCAGTCTCTATTGGTCCAAGAATTATGTTTTTTTAAATGATAAAATTGATTTTTGGAAATATGTATAAACAAAATTAAGGGTACAGGGAATGTGGGAAATAATCAAAAAATATCCGAGCTCGTGCCTTCTTCTTTATTTCTTTTGATAAAAATAACCCTTCGGTATTTTTAAAAATTGGTTTTATTTGTATCTCTCTCATTGAAAGTTTTGTTTTCAACAAAACATCATATTCAGATTAAAAAAAAAAAATTATAAATCCTACTTGAAACGGATTAAACGGAGCTATTGTTAGCTCACTACAATGTAGAAAACTGTAACAATGTAAATCGTAAATCTTCGAGGTACGACTTAATAAGTAAAATTCAACAATATTCGTGTTTTTTTCTAAATTTACATTATTATTATTATTATTGCACATACCTTACATGCATAGAATTAAATGTTTGAACCTTTTTTTTAATTCTTTATATTATTCACTCCACCATTTAGCATTTTATTTGTATTTTTGCATATATTTTTAACTTTCTAATCTTAAACTAAATTAGAAAATGTTTACTGCATGATCTCTTATCTGTAATTACGCATATTTCTGTTCATGATTATGATCTGATATTCTTTATAATGTTGTACCTCATTGTGATTTGTTATTTTTTTGGATCATTTTTTAGCGCTTGAAAATGGCAGCTGCTCAAAGCGCCTGTGCGTAATTTTAGGAGACTGTTCCATTCAAACGTAGGTAAAAGATAACGAAAATTTTCTCATAGTTCGACTTCTCTACTCAATTCAAATACAATAATATCTATAAAATATTAAATAATAGCAATAATAATATCTCAAAGAAAACGCGAAATAGAATATATTATAACTAAGAAAACTACGATGAAAATGAAAAATAGCCCACATTTAGATTCTCTGTGAAATAAAAGCGACAACAAAAAACCATAATACATTCATTGGTACGCCCCTTACACAAAAACAAAATTACTAAAAAACCACAGATTAGTAACGAACTATTATAAAAACATATATACGAGAACTGAAATCATATTGAATGTTGCAAAATAATTCGGTTTCAAGTTTGTATTCAATCGTCTTCATATACAATATTTTTAAATTTGTCCACTGGTTAACGTGTTAACGTCAAGGTGTCTATTTTTTGATATCGAAGATAAGGAACTAAAATGCATATAGCTTGATTTAAATTACTTTTTTGTAATGTGTAGTCTTAGGGCAAGTCAGAAAGCGGAATCCCCATGAAGAATTTGTTATGTAAATTGTGATCTAAAATATACTTAACGGAACTAAGGGTATTATTAACTTTGGTTTTGTAATACATTGTCAAGTGGTGTTTTTCCATAAATCTGCAGTAGCGAAGATACACTGTGGGCTTAGCTTAACTTAATTGCGCAGCTAGAATTAATGCTGTTGTATTTAAGCAATACTTTACAACAGGTGAAATTACTATCGCAATATTTTACATTTTACAGAAGGTAGTGAAATCCCTTTAAATTCTAAAATATATTTATTCTTCTAATTCAGCATTTTTTTTATTGTCATCTTTACCGATGATTCAAAGTCTATTAGAATAATTCCTGAGATTTTCATAAAGAACAGTACATGGGATTATTCTAAATGTTTATAAATTGTATTCACACTGATAAGTATGATAATCCAATGGATAAATTTAAATGCAGAAATGAGTACTGTTCATTATTAATTAAAATATTAATAATGAACAGTACTGTTTTAAACTGTACAGTATTAAAATAAGTACTGTTCAGAGTATAAATTCTGATATTGGTGGTGTTTGATGAGCTTGACTCTTGAAGTGCACGTTTTGCCTCAAAGTAGTTCAACTGAGTACTTTCAACTTCAATGTAAAAGCAACGTTTGTCTACATGTTTACGACGAACGGGTTTCAAGTTATAAACCGCCAAGACATAGTTGTATACTTTTGTAGAAATATAAATTTCGTTGAAAAACTAACATTCTATCTTAATCAACGACAAAAATGTTGATAGCTCTCCACTGATCGTTGATTAAGTCAAAGCTAGACTATGCCTGAAATTCGCATGACCTTAGGAAAGAACAACCTTCTGGCGTTGTTGTGTCTATCGAACTATCGTATATCGATTCATCGATTAGGTGAAGTCGTTGTTATCTAAGGATAAGCGGATTCATGTTCATGTTCAGTTTTGTTTCAATCACGTATTAAAGCAGTGTTCTCAAAAGTCTTCTTCTATTTAAAATTCAACTAGTACATAATAAACTGGCGACGAGGATCAAAAGCGAACTTTGGGTGTTACAGTGAACTGTTAATAGTTGTGAATTATGATTATTATAAATACTGACTGTGAATAGTTTGTCTACATCGTGTTCAAGAACTTGGATCTTTATTATTACATTGCAAGTAATCATAAATAAACTATATTCAATTCTAAGTAAGTTACAATATTAATATTAAACAAGATAAAAAAAAAAAATTAAATATGGATCCTGAACAATTTAAACAATTTATGGCTGTTCAACAAGCACAATTTCAAGCCTTTTTACAGGGGGTAATTCCAATTCAAAAACAGTCCGAATCTATAATTTGTAATTTTGAAAATTTTGATAAATCTAAAGAATGTTTTTCTCAGTACCTTGAAAGATTCAATAATTATTTATTAATGAAAGGTTTGGAAAATAATGAATTTGCATCAAAAACAATTCTTTTAAATAGTATAGGTGCAGAACATTATGAACTCTTAAAATTTTCTGCCATACCTAAAGAAGTTTCTAACTTAAATTACAAAGAAGTGATTGAAATTTTAAAGGATCAGTTAATTCCCAAATCAAGCGTAATTGTCGAACGTCATAGATTTTTATCACAGAAGCAGAATTCTAATGAACCAGTAAATACATATGCACACGAATTGAAAAAGTTTGTTCCTAAATGCCAATTTGTATGTGAATGTGGAAAGTCAGTCTCAGATATTTTCTTGTTGTCACAGTTTATTAGAGGCCTGAGCGATCAGTCGATGAGACAGCAATTATTACTACAGAGCCCTGGTACATTCGATGAAGCCATAACAAAAGCTCGGGCATTA
Organism: Acanthosoma haemorrhoidale; assembly: GCA_930367205.1. Lineage (NCBI taxonomy): Eukaryota > Metazoa > Arthropoda > Insecta > Hemiptera > Acanthosomatidae > Acanthosoma > Acanthosoma haemorrhoidale. Next base: position 48,650,863 of record OV884015.1, on the reverse strand, counting down.
GAGGCATCTATCTCTGATAGCAGGGAGATTTCGGGAGAAAGGTCACATGATTCTTCAATTAATATAGTTTCAAGACCTACAAGATCTTTCTCTACTGCACGCTTCCGACAAAAACAAACAATAGATTTTAAAAATCTTGGAATTGAAGGACTATGTTTTCGCTGTGGCCGTAATAATCACAACGCTAAAGAATGTAAAGTAAAATTCAACCAGGTAAAGTGTAAATATTGCAAGAAAGAAGGACATGTTGAGAAAGTTTGTTTAAAAAAGCTTATCTCTTCCAAGAAAAATATTAATTCTGTTAATAATGAGGATGCTGATTCAAGTTCATTAGAAACATATGATGTTTACCAGATAATTGATATTTATGCTGAGCAATCTCTTCAAACAATTCAAGATGCGCAAAAATATTTTGTTAATGTCAAAATTGAAGACAAGTTACAAACCTTCGAAGTGGATTCTGGTGCGGGACAGACTCTGCTACCCAAGTCTATTTTTAATAAACTTCAACTTAAAGCAAATATTCAAAGCACCAACATACGATTTAGGTCATACACATCTGAAATTGTGACTCCATTGGGTTATGTGGAAGCACCCGTTCAATACAGAGATATAGTATCGACAGAAATATTGTTTGTGGTTCCGGACGGATTTACACCTCTACTGGGCCGTACCTGGATTCGACATTTGAACATTAAATTGGAAGATTTAGACATCAAGAATATTTCACCCCGAAGTGATTCTATAGCATGCGTAAACACAACAAATTTTTTACAAAATATTTACTCGAAATTCAAATTAATTTTCGAGCAGCGTGTTGGTTGCACTCCTGACATTCAATGTAATTTAAAATTGAAAGAAAATTCAAAATCCGTATGTCTGAAAGCAAGAGAGATTCCATTCGCTCTAAAAACAAAGGTGGAAGAAGAGCTTAGTAACCTTGAAAGAGAAGGAATTATTACTCCAGTTCAAGTTAGTGATTGGGCGTCACCGCTAGTTGTTATACCTAAGCCCGACGGGTCAGTAAGACTTTGCATTGATTATAAAGTAGCAGTCAATCCTCAGCTTCTTTCAGCGCACTACCCGATTCCTAAAATTGATGATATTCTAAGTAATCTTCGAAATTCTAATTTTTTTTGTACATTGGACTTATTCAAAGCTTACTTACATATTCCGGTCGACGAAGAGAGCGCTAACGTTCAAACAATCATAACTCATAAAGGAACATTTAAATTCAACCGGCTGTCTTTCGGAATCAAGACTGCTCCAAGCGAGTTTCATCGCATTATGGACCAGATCCTGGCGGGTCTTCCTGGCGTTACAGCTTACTTTGACGACATTATAGTGCATGGTTCAACTCTACAAGATTGTTACAATCGACTTTGTGCTTGCCTGGAAAGACTTCAATCTTACGATTTACACTTAAACAAAAAAAAATGCCAATTTTTCGAAACTAAAATTAAATATCTTGGTTACATTGTTGAAGGAAACAAAATTTCAAAGGATCCATCAAAGATTAAGGCTATTACAGAAGCTCCACGACCTCAAAATCAAGAAGATGTCAAAAGATTTTTAGGAATCATCTCTTATTATTCAAGATTCATTCCAAATTCTTCAAAAATTACACATCCAATTCGATTATTACTCCAGAAGGAAAGAAAATTTCACTGGTCTTCGGAGTGTGAAATCGCCTTCAGAACTTTAAAAAATGAAATGGCTAATGATAGAGTCCTAACACCTTTCAATCCTGAATTACCTGTAGTTGTAGCTAGCGACGCTTCGCCGACCGGCATAGCAGGTGTGTTGTCTCATGTAGTCGATGGCATAGAAAAGCCAATTGCATATGCTTCAAGATCACTTTCGAAATCGGAAATGAATTATAGTCAGTTAGACAGAGAGGCTCTAGCCATTGTATTCGCCTTGAAAAAATTTTTTTATTTTCTATTTGGAAGAACCTTCACGTTGATTACAGACAACAAACCACTAAGTAGAATTTTTCATGAAGGTGCAAACCTACCAGCGATGACATCCGCTAGGTTAATGAGATATGCGGCTTGGCTTACCAATTTTGATTATAAAATCCAGCATCGACCTGCAGAAGAAAATGTACATGCAGACTACCTATCAAGAACGCCAATACAAGAAGAAACTACTACTATTGAAGATGAAATTAATATGGAAGTTGACCTAATTTCTAATGAATGTGTTTACAGTATTTCGAATAACTCATTAACTTATAAAACTTTAGCAGAGGAAACAGCTAGGGACGAAGAATTATCTAAGATAAAATGTGATTTGTTAAATAATGATTGCTATGATTCAGAATACTATTTACAAAATGGAATAATTTTCAAGGGTCAGAGAATTATAATACCTCGAACTCTTCAAGAAGATGTATTAAAAGAGTTACACCACACGCATATAGGTATTGTGAAAATGAAGCAGTTAGCGAGAAGGTATGTTTATTGGAAAAATATTGACCAACAAATTGAAAATCTGGTGAAATCCTGTCAGGAATGTGCCACCATAAGGAAAAATCCAGAAAAAGTTCCTATTCATTCCTGGGAAGAACCAACAGAAAATTTCGAGAGAGTCCATATAGACTATGCAGGACCATTTGAAAATCACCATTTTTTGTTACTGGTTGACGCCAAATCCAGATGGGTGGAAGTGCGTATATCAAAAGAAGCCCCTACTTCGCAAGAAACTATTAAATTACTACAATCAATATTCTACATCCATGGATTTCCACGAATACTAGTTTCTGATAATGCAACCATTTTCAAGAGTGAGAAATTCACCGAATTCTGTGATATGGCTGGAATTAAACAAAAATTTATAGCCCCGGGACATCCGGCTACGAACGGATTGGCGGAGAGGAATGTTCAGACATTCAAAAACAAATTGAAAGCAATGTCTAAATTGACAATGCCTCTGCAGACCAAAGTTCAAGAGATACTCCTGCGCTACCGTTCAACGCCGTTAGCCTGTGGGAAATCTCCGGCAGAACTGTATCTCAATAGGAAAATTAACATAAAGCTAGATGCACTCAAACCACCGATTAACAATTATGATTTATCTCCAGATAACTATAAGAAAGTTCGCCAACTCCAGATAGGAGACAGAGTACAAGCTAGGTGGTATGCAAATGGAAAATCTTCATGGAGATTTGGCACTGTAACCAATAAATTCGGCAAGTTGCACTACCTAATCACCTTAGATGGGGATGGCTACACCTTGAAGCGCCACATCGACCAGCTGCGTCCCGTGGACGTTCCAGAGCAGATAAAGAAGGACATTACTCCTAGTCAAGCTTCGCATGCTAAGAAGAAATTTACCTTCTCTGACAACGAAATTAGGCAGCCAAGGAATTCTGCAACTCCCACATCACCAGTCGAGCCTTCAACCATCACTGCTCCTGATCCAGTAACCACTGAGACTACACTTCCGGCAGCACAACCTGAATTCCAGCCTTTACGTAGATCCCAGAGACAACGTCGCGTTCCGGCTCACTTTTCTGATTATGTGCTTAACTAAGTCGCGGAGAATTGTTGTGTCTATCGAACTATCGTATATCGATTCATCGATTAGGTGAAGTCGTTGTTATCTAAGGATAAGCGGATTCATGTTCATGTTCAGTTTTGTTTCAATCACGTATTAAAGCAGTGTTCTCAAAAGTCTTCTTCTATTTAAAATTCAACTAGTACATAATAGGCGTCAAGCTTTCTTTTAGTGCTTTTAAAAAAATCCATTTATTAGAGCACATAATGCAACTAAGAACACCTCTTTAAGTCTCATAGTCGTAGCTTCAAACTTTCAAGAAAGTCTTATCAGTCGGGGAAGTAACAGGAGGTGATCATTAATTTACATTTTTCCTATGAACAAATCCCAACGGTTTCCGATGTGCTATTTAATTTTTGTTGAAACTACAAATATGCAAATTCGAGCAGTACATAACCTAGAGTAGTGACTGCATCAGCAGTGAAAACGTTATTGTGTGGGCCTTTCACGTTGGAGAATAGTTAGAAATGAGAAACTTACCGTCTCTCAACCCATGCCGAGGACAACGTATTCTGCCTTTCAAACGAAGACTGGTCCTGGAGATGTGTTCCCAAAGGAAATGGAAAAAGAAAATGAAATGTGGAAAGCTGGCTGGCAGTGCGGAGTAAACAAAGACCTAAGAAGAATAAGAGACAAACTTGGGACATGGCCCACAAGCAACAGGAGAACGTTCAGACACACAGCCTTACCCAATGTTTGCTTATATTGAACTGCCTGTCCACAGCACCAATTAACACGACCGGGATAGCAAGCAGATAGGGGAAAGCGCTCAGTGACCATTAACGCTGAACTTCCTGAAAGCAACAAAAGTTTAACAGCAAATTCAAGTTGGGCAACGATCCGTGTGGCTAGAGGTGCTTACAAATACTAAATAAAAAAAATGTCGTCAATTATTTTTGTTAAATTCATCGTTAAAGAAAGAAAATAAAGTGAGTAGGATACCAAAAAATTAGTATTAGTTAAATTAGTTGAAGCTTGTGTTGGGAAGTGGCTTGGGTTGATAAAAAAAGAGATGTCAAGTTTTCTTCAAGTTCATCATGTACATTTTTTTTAAATATATATATATGTATATATTTAAATGTACAATTTTTACTCAAAGTGGTTGTTTCAATAGTATACCTTCAACAGTCATAACCATCCTCCTTCTTCACAACTGAAGCAAACATATCTTGTAAGTAGAAACGTTGTCCATAAAGAAACTTGATGAAAACTTAACAACCCCTTTTTCAACTAGAATCTTCTTAAGAAAACCTTCAAATCATTTATATACCCATGAGTAACAATGAACTCAAAGTATCAAAAATTAAACATAATATAATATTGAAAAATGAAAACATCTATCATTACTTCAATGGTTCTAAATGAAAACAGAATATTTAAACAGCTGATAATCTATAAATCTGATTTTTTTTTAAATAATAACATATAATTTAACAGCCCAAATAGCAAGAAAGATATTATCGCATATTAAAAAAATATGTATATAATTTTATAGGCTGTGAACAAAATGAACTATAAGCAACTTTTGTTTCCTGTTCTTTCAAGTTCTTTACATTTTTGAGGTGATCTTTTATCCGAAATCTTCCTCAGATTGCTTCTGCTTACCTAAGCTAATGCTCGCTAGTTCGATAAAGCCAATATGCTCTACGAAATTAAACTCCATCGTCTTTTTTCGATAACTTCATTCACCTTTAAGAAAGGAAAAAGAACAATTTACATGAGGAGTGGAAACTTCCTTTGCCTCTCTTAGGTGATTTTTCGAAATTGAGGGATCATCGCTAAAAACAGGTAACCTTTTGACCCCATCACAAAGCTTGGTGGTTTGAAGATCAGCTTCTTTCTAAATTCAATATTTAAAAACTTTTTATATTGTTTATTCTTTATGGTTTATTCAATACGTTTTGGCTAAATATCATTTAAAATAATATGGGAGTAGTAATCTGACTGTTCTAAAAACCATTTTGGTCAAATGACCAGTGACCTTGCAATTTTTTTGTTATGCTTGTCCTATTTTTTTTTTTACATTAATTATAAGCATTAAAAGTTCTCGTGTTAATAGCTGCAGCATGACGTTCGTAAGCGACAACATACTGTGCATAGACCAGCCAGTAGCCTGATCGCGTAAGCACTACAAAATCTAAATATTGTTCTATATGCATGTTAAATATAATATAAGAAGCAATATGCTACAAAATAAGCATTAAATATCGGGCTAGAAGCGAGTCGGTCAGCGCTATTATCAACATTCTGGGCACTTGATAATATAGGCTGCTAAAAGTGCTTGTTGATAAGAAATAAATAACTTGTAGGAAGACACGAATAGGACGGTATTTACTTAATTTAAACCCTTCACTAACAATTAAACAACAACAAACTAGGTTTTTTTTTAAATCAAACTGGTATCCTTTTAATTTAAAATGATTTTTTCTATTTTTCTACGATGGTATTAGATTTGTATTGACTGGCGATAGTGATTTTTCAAACACGACGGCGTAAAATTGTTACTGTCCAACAATAATCCATTTTTTACCTCGAAGATTCAAAGACCTGAAAAATAATCAGACGATTCTAAGTAATACAAATAACAAACCGAAAAAAAACAATGTCTATCTAGAAACACTTTTAGTGAAGTACTTTTAGCAATTAAGGGAGGGATTAGCTAAAACGGAATATTAATATATTCCCCCTTGCAGTCTGTAGCAGCTGCTATAAATTCGAACATTTCTTTCTCTATTTATGACGTATATGTTTCTCCTTCTGAAACGATTTGGTTAGAAGATGTAAAGGGCATTCATTACAAAACAATGGCCTCAGCCGATCCTGCTAATGGGCGCTGTGAATCCCCACAGCCGCTAATAGGTCAATACTGATTCAGAAACCAGAGGTAGAATTTTACAAGGCATAATAGACAAATGGCCTCCGGGTACCAAATCCTCCCCTGAAAACATTATACAGTGGAGGTCGTAAGACTTGGACGGCAGTAGGCAGTATTATGTTCTCAGGGTGTATTTCAACGACGTTTAGACAGACATTCTCATAACATAACTACTTGATGGTCGGAAAAAGTTATTCTAAAAAATGCATCCTGGGACGAATTTCATGATAAATGTGTTTCCACGATTACAAGTATCATCAGACCTCTTCGTCATAAATATATTTTAAAACATATTAGTCACAGTAGTGCACAAAATATCTACCGTATTTCCTCATTCTACTTTCTTCTTCTCTGGAAACGTTTCATTATTGTCCTATTCGCCAAACCCGGTAAACGACCCAATGACACATCATCTTACCGCCCTATTAGCCTACTCCCTATCCTCTCAAAAATATTTGAAAAACTCCTATTAAAACGTCTACTTCCAATTGTTGAATCCAAAAACCTTTATCCTACTCACCAGTTAGATTTCCGTCAACGACATTTGTGCACAACAAAGTCTTCGCGTTGTTGATCACATATCCTCAGCCCTTGAAACCCAACTGTATTGCACTGCTGCCACTCAGGGTCTGGTACGCATTGATTATTGGTGCAACCAATGGTGAATCAAAGTTAATGAAGCAAAATGTTCCCACATTACCTTTACCATCTGCACCAAGGCCTGTATACTAGTTTTTTAAAATTCCATTCCTCTTCCTTTATCCGAGACAGTACGATATTTAGGCTTCCATCTCGACAAAAGACTGAGATGAGACCCACACACGAGGCTAAAAAGACAAGAACTAAACAGACGCTTTGGACAACTGTACAGACTACTTCGGAGGACATCCCATCTCTCAATAGAGAATAAATTGCTAATCTACAAAGTTATACTTAAACCAATCTAGACATACGGATTAGAGCTATGGGGGACAGCAAAAAAGTCGAACATGAAGCGCATCCTTTCAATTAAAAATCCTGGGAACAATAGTAAATGCCCCTTATTACGTCAGCAACAAAACCTTTCATAATGATCATACCATACCCTACTTCATGAACTCATCCATTCCAAGTACATAAAATTCCACAGTAACCTATCCAACCACCCAATTCCCTAGCACAGTCATTGCACTGCAATTTTACAAACAATTAAACACTGAAATCTCCGTAGGAACATACTATATCCACATTAAATGTTTTATCATCTCTGCAATGAAATTCTTTTACATCTTTTAAACAGTATTAATAAATTATAGCAAACCTACATTTTTCCTGATCTGAGGTGAATGCTTGGTCATCTGAAGCAAATCTCCAACCGTTTAAAGACTCAATGTTGAAAATTAAAGGCCTCTATGTCTAACATAAATGACTGTAACAGGCCAATGGTTCCATCAGACAGGGCCCTGAAGAGTAAGCAAATAATTCTGTGTTAGCTTCTCTGGAACGTCGGAATCGTTGGTAACAAGGGAGTTTACTAATCAGACAATAGGATTGCACCCCCTCACTTTACATTACTATGAGCGATTGCACTGCTATCCTCCTCCATTAATTGCAAAGCCACATCAGGTCCAAGTGCTCATGTGGAACAGTCAAATACTTTACGATCCATGAAGTTAACTATTCCACTGGAACTGCCCGCAGTAGCGGTTGCCAGTGACAACTGAGCCATCAACTACTGCCTTGAGGGAAATCAAGGGGCCATATTTCGGTGGAACTTGTTCCATATTGTTGTGGAAAGGAAGAGGTTTTGACGTCATCGATTCGCTCTCCCACACTGCTTAACTGCTTGCAGTCACTGCATACTGCGGGTAGTTCCACCTAAATAATGCCTTTAAGGAGACAGTCTTTGACATTTGGCCAATGAACGATAATACAAGAAAAGATAAATCGAGATTACCAGGTTGAAGATCGACTAGGCAAATTCATCCAAGACTACCACTCGGCACACACTCGATTCCTCAACTTCCTGCTGGCCGGAATCAAAAATAAAATAAATATGACGAGGAATGGATTACCTGCTGTCAACGGACATTAAATCTATGATCGAATACGATAATGTAATCCAGCTACTTCCCAAGCCGATAAATTAATGATAATGACAAACCAATAACAATAAAAATGTTGTCATAAATTTATTTTTATAATTGAATTTAACAATGTTTTTTTGTTTATTATACATAGGAAATTTAAATAACTTCTTTATTGTGCTAAAATTACAATCTGCTTTATTAGGCAATAAATAATTGTGATAAATGTTCTCATTCATACTACGTCAATCTTCATTCACTCACTCATTCGTACACTATTTACAAACAGCCCAGAGGCCTCCCCAATGGTTTGTCACATGGTTGTGATGCGCATGCGAAAGAGGAAGGGGAGTTTTGGGAAGTTCCCCACGCTCCTTCGTCAGTTATGGAAGCAGCTGACACATGCACACCGACTGTCAACACACAGCTGACACCTGCACATCGCCTAAGTCAGCAGAAATATCAGCACTCCTTAATCTAATCTGTCCTTATATAATTCTCCTCTTCCTCTCACCAGCTCTCATTCATCTCGTTACTGTACCCCTGACGTATTACTCTATCACTATTATCATATAAGTTGTATTGTTTGTCTAGTTAATAAACCACTTTTTAAAAAGGCCGCTTTGGTTAATAATTATTTAACTGTCGTCCGCGTCACCGGATACGAGCCAGTCGACTGACGAAGAGCGCGAGAGCCACATACGCTTAGGACATGATTGGAGAAAATTTATATATTACTATTATGCAATTTTAAATGTAATCTTATACAATTTTTATAATGTAACTATATAAGAAATTTGCACCTGAACACTTGGTTGCAAATGGCAAATTAAATCAATAAAATATACAAAGTAGAGCCTCTACCTTTGGGTTGGTAAATAAAAAAAGAACATGTCTATTGGGATTGAACTCATTTATATGACTGAATTTGACATTGTATTTTATGTCCCACATGTGTATCCATTGATTTGGTAAAAAAATATATTTTATACCTATCTCGAGTCTACTTGGAAAACTGGATTTGGTCGACTTCCCTTTGATACAGAACAGTGATCGCCTTTGTAATTTCGTTTCTGCTAATCCATTTAAAATCTAATTTCATCCAGAAACGGTGTTTTATTCCAATCAATAAGATAACAAAACTCGAATAAATCTTCATGACAAGTCGTACAGCGTCACTGCCCTTTTATTAATTTATATATTTCGAAGTTCTGTCCCTCACATTTTTTTTCATTTTTTTTTTTTAGAAATGCTTTCTAAATGTAAATTTGTAAAAAAAAATACTCCTAATCAATCAATAAGGGTCGTTCGAGATGGATTTCCCTCCGTATACTAATGACATTGAAATTGCCCACTTTATGACGTAGAACTGATGTGCTCTCTCTCTATATATTTTTTTAGACTTCATAGATTGTAAATTCTTCCATATTTAATTTTCCTGTATTTATTGAAATTTTCTTGCTGCCAGAGCTTCCCTCCTTCTCTCCCATACGAAAGAAATACAACGACTTCAAAATTCTTTAGACAAACTTACTTGATTATTCCCTTCCATGGAAATTTCAACTGAATACTAAAATGACAGAAACTAAAATGTTCACTTTAAAAAAAAAGAACTAGTGACGTTCACTGAATGAAATGTACAAAAATCAAATTCCATTGAACCTTTCAGACAGAGGGGTTTATACCTTTGACTTGTGCCGACAGACGCCCATCCTGAAGATTGCACCTTAAATACAAATTACCACCACCAATGGAACGAGACGATCCTGTACATATATACAAATGTGTACTATTACATTTAGCCCCACTTGGGCAACTGATTGAAGTACGCTATTTCCCATATTAAAAATTACTGCCGGTTTGTGAAATGGCATAATTATAAAACAGTTTTACTGTATTTCCACAACTGATAATCTCTTCTTTAATGTGATAGCGCTTTCGACAGCTCTAAGCTGTCATCTTCAGTTATTTCCAATTGGTCATGTGGGGTATTTAACTCATCTAATACAATAGTATATTTTTTATCTATTTAACCAGGGCTGTTACATCCACACTCCTCATTTACAACTTCAGTTGTAGAAAGGCTAGTGAAAGCAAAATGAAGCGCTAAAGCGCTTAACCATGGTACCTTTTAGGAATAGACAAATCAGAAGGAATCGGATCCATATTTTTTGATGAGTATATCGCTTGTCAACATGACCAACTACAACTATCACTAGGACCAGATCCACTCAAGAGAAGCTATTGACTAAAGGAGACTTAAAACCATCAAGATATAGTTTTATAAATTAAAAAACTTGAATCAATTGTGATGAATCTTAAATCAGGGGTATCGTTACGGTGGCCAAACATATTCTAATAACAGTCGTGTGACTTTTTATGATAATTCTTTTTGTAATTGTTGGGTTTCTCGATCACGTCGGGGTCACCAATTGTCGGGTTGCCACTAGGGGAGTGCATAATCACTCTAGCCCTGGTAACAAGTGTGGATTGTTGTAGTTTATAACATGGACTATGTTCCATGTCGGCGTTAATATCTGACTCCATTTTTTATGAAAGGGATGTGTCCCGACAATACACTGCGTTCAAGAGAAGAGGTGCAGAGGTTTCATGAAGAATAAGACAAGTTTTCAGAGTTCGGGCGAGGGCCCGGCAGCGTAACAGGTCAAGGCACCAGAGGGTCTGCAAGGCGGCTGTCGGACAGGATGACGGCACAGAGGTGTGGCAGAGAGTAGCCTAGTAGAAGACTGAGTGGACTTACTTCCGGGGCCCTGGCGTAAAGCGACCGAGTGATTGCAGCTGTGGAGATGAGGAGACTGGGAAAGAGTGGTGTTACTGGGCGAAACCCCCTGATTTAAATATTATTTCCCCATCCAACCGGAAGGCGGAGCCTGGCTAGAAAGGGGTATGTTTATGATGTCACACCTGCACCGAGGTACGTGATCCCTCGTCCCCTAAAGGACTGTTTTATGGCATGGCTTTTAGATTTTATGACCACCGGAACGTGACCCAAGGTCTGCCCGGGTCTGTTTATGACAGTCAGGTGGCTTACCCTCTCAGTTGTATTGCTGACGACCTTCGACTCTCTGTGACATGTTTACGACTGCCGATCCCTCCATGATCCATTACTAGAAAAGGCTTTTACCATGTTTTACATCTAATTACAATACATTATATATGCACCAGAGTATAGGGTGATTTAACACTTATGTAGTTAGGGTCACTACAGTAATGTCATTTTTTGTGATAATGTGATTAAAAAAATAAATTGTGATAGTTAACCCGAAGGTGAGCCCTACTTACCTCTGGTTTCTTTACTTTGTACAATTTTGTTCACTATGATAAGCTTGCAATACCTCATTAAAAGGAGCTCATTTATATATTCTGTTGTAATTGTTTTTCTTTTTTGTTTTATACATTAGTGCTACAAAAATAAAATATATGTTATTCTTTTATCATTCAGTTTTTTACTGACACTTTAGAAGAGGAAACGTTTACAAGATAAATCTGTGAAAATCCGTGGGCCTCACATTGAGGCAATGTTATCTCTTAACCTGCTACTATAGAAAGTTGGAACGGAGAGTAAAGATCGATCACTTGAGGCTCATCCATCTCCCGAAGAATATTCCTAACAAGGATATTACCAAGGTGGGGTTAAAAATAAATTTACAAGGAAGTGATACAAGGAGCTAACTTAGACCGGCAGGATACTGAGCAAGGAAAGACAAAAAAAAAGAGAAAAGAAAAGAAAGGGTATGCCTGTGGTATTGAACTTCTTAAAGGATAGAGGACGCTTAACTACAATAGTTGTCTAAACGACTAATTAGCCATATTATTGAGAAAACAAAATTCTACCCCGAACGACCCAAATCAAAACTGTGTATGCTGGACAAGATCAAAATGGCCCCATAATAGAAAAAACCCCCAAAAAAAACTTTTATCAAGCCAGAGATTCAATGTTCTTCTTCATGGTTTAACACTTTTTTCCCGACCATAGTCTTTTTCGGAAAAATTAGTAAATAATTGTCAAGCGATTGATAAAATAAAATTTATTTCTGTAACATTTTGTCATACATGTAATAAATAAATGAATTATATTCTTGTAACATGCACTTTTATTGTACTATTAACGTTACTTGTATTTATTTATATGTTTAATCATTGCTAATTTTTTTTTCGTGAATCCAGATGCAACGAAGTTCGTCTGTAACGATCTGATTCCAAGATGATCGTTGTAAGCGAAGTACACTGTATATGTAAACTGAGAAAATTACTCAGGGGTATAAAAGATAGCATAAGGGAGATTCAGAGCGGTATGTAGTTGAATTTTTAGATAACTTAATACCCGGATAACAAAAAAATCACGCGATTCGCAACGTAATCCACACGTTGGAGTACACGATCCTGTATCTCATCCTATTGGTCAAAAAAACTTGAGTTTGCGATAAAAGTTTAAGGTTTATATTATTACACTCGAATAAGAGACAACGTCATTTCGAAACATCAACTGTATGAATGTTTACAATTTGTCTAGGTTTTACTAAGAAAAAAGTAGGCTGTATTCAATAAGCAAACCCTCCTGATGAACGGCCAATACAAACCCAGTAATAAAATACGTACCTACTTAATGTAACAAAAAAATTTGAGTTTGCGATAAAAGTTTAAGGTTTATATTATTACACTCGAATAAGAGACAACGTCATTTCGAAACATCAACTGTATGAATGTTTACAATTTGTCTAGGTTTTACTAAGAAAAAAGTAGGCTGTATTCAATAAGCAAACCCTCCTGATGAACGGCCAATACAAACCCAGTAATAAAATACGTACCTACTTAATGTAACAAAAAAATTTGAGTTTGCGATAAAAGTTTAAGGTTTATATTATTACACTCGAATAAGAGACAACGTCATTTCGAAACATCAACTGTATGAATGTTTACAATTTGTCTAGGTTTTACTAAGAAAAAAGTAGGCTGTATTCAATAAGCAAACCCTCCTGATGAACGGCCAATACAAACCCAGTAATAAAATACGTACCTACTTAATGTAACAAAAAAACTTGAGTTTGCGATAAAAGTTTAAGGTTTATATTATTACACTCGAATAAGAGACAACGTCATTTCGAAACATCAACTGTATGAATGTTTACAATTTGTCTAGGTTTTACTAAGAAAAAAGTAGGCTGTATTCAATAAGCAAACCCTCCTGATGAACGGCCAATACAAACCCAGTAATAAAATACGTACCTACTTAATGTAACAAAAAAATTTGAGTTTGCGATAAAAGTTTAAGGTTTATATTATTACACTCGAATAAGAGACAACGTCATTTCGAAACATCAACTGTATGAATGTTTACAATTTGTCTAGGTTTTACTAAGAAAAAAGTAGGCTGTATTCAATAAGCAAACCCTCCTGATGAACGGCCAATACAAACCCAGTAATAAAATACGTACCTACTTAATGTAACAAAAAAATTTGAGTTTGCGATAAAAGTTTAAGGTTTATATTATTACACTCGAATAAGAGACAACGTCATTTCGAAACATCAACTGTATGAATGTTTACAATTTGTCTAGGTTTTACTAAGAAAAAAGTAGGCTGTATTCAATAAGCAAACCCTCCTGATGAACGGCCAATACAAACCCAGTAATAAAATACGTACCTACTTAATGTAACAAAAAAACTTGAGTTTGCGATAAAAGTTTAAGGTTTATATTATTACACTCGAATAAGAGACAACGTCATTTCGAAACATCAACTGTATGAATGTTTACAATTTGTCTAGGTTTTACTAAGAAAAAAGTAGGCTGTATTCAATAAGCAAACCCTCCTGATGAACGGCCAATACAAACCCAGTAATAAAATACGTACCTACTTAATGTAACAAAAAAATTTTTTTTTTGTAGCCATGCTACAGGAAATACAAAAATAATTTGTAAATAGATTCGCCTGAGGATCTATCATTATATATAATTATCTGTAAATTTAAAGGGGCTATGAAAGGAAAAAAAAAATGTAGAAGTTAATAAATTGGAAAACAAATCTTTGATATGAAGAGAAAGCATACAGCACACACATTGGTATTATTATGTTGTGCAATATAGCGTCAAATAGCAAAATTGTTGTATAAGGCTAATAAATGGACAAATGGCCGTGGTCCTGTACCTGTTTTAAAATTAGTCCTATATTTTTTATATTAGAATCTTGATATATTTATTTGTTCGATACCACATTTTCTTTAAAATATTTTAAATCTTAAGTTTGTTTTGTTAAATATTCTTATAAATATTTTCATCAGAAAACCTCGAACAACCGTAGATTATCATTGATACTGATTATTTAGCTTTTTTGTAGTTTAGCTATCAAATAATACATAATTAACTCTTTTAGGCAGTTAGTAGTTATAAATATATATAGATAATTTTAAAAGATTACCTACTTAACTTGAAATAATTCAAACAGACTGCTGGGGTGGGGGGAGTTAGGACTGTTTCAATACTTTCCTTTCTTAATAACATGGACCATTAGTGGAGTTCCTCATCCTCCGTGTTTCCGGGTAAATCCCAGTTGCTAAGTACTTTTTTTTAATCTTTATAGCTTCCATCTGTTTCTTTATTTTATTTTTTTTTTTTTCATAAAAGCATAAAACTCCTCGATTCGTTTATTTGGGCTGGCATCCGTCACTCATTATGATGTTCACATCATCATGCTCCATGCTGTACACATTTTTGTTTCCTTCATTTAATGTACATGGCTCATTTGACATATCTGCCTGCCGACTGTGCACCTCTAAACTAAAACTGAAATAATCCTAATATTTAAAACTAAAATATCAACTTATATATTTAAAAATCCGTAACCATCAATTCAATACCACTTCCTATGTACAATACTGTTATATATAAATGTAAGTTTCGAATTCAGGGACTTAAAGGAAGTGGAGGTTGTAAGGTTATTAATCGAACACTTGCAGATGTAGTTTAGAACTGTATTATTTAACATATGTACACATTAGATTGCGCTAAAAATATTACAATAAACAAATAAAACTTAAAACTAACCTGAATCAATACAATTGTCCATGATAAGCGTTTATAATTGTCTTAACAAGAGTACAGCTATTCACGAGGTTAACAGCTCGGAGCCTTCTTTGATACTAACTCCCTCTGTAGAGTGACACCTAACATATGTGCCAAAATTTGACGGTAACGTTCAAACTTACATATATATAAGTTATGGCTAGTGGTACGGCAATGTTAAGCCTAATACCACATAGCCTAAGGTAAACAAACCCGTAATATGTATATAGAGGGTCAGGAGGAGAATAAAGCCAGTTATAAACCAAACCATCACGTTATATCATTAACCTCCTTATTCATTCTTTATTTTGATCGTCTACAACCGGGAGACGATAACTGGTGCCGAAAACGGGAACTACGAGTATTCTAGTAAACAAGTGTGAGTAAAAGTTTTAATTTTTTTTACTGTTATTTTATTTTAGGAAAAAGTGACCTAGTACACACATGGTAGAATGTTACACACATGGTAGAATAAAGCCTGCGGCTTTTGAAGTTCCCTAATTACCTAGAGAACGATGGCTGAAGCTCATGCAAACTCCCTGGCATGGATGAAGGTTCGAGTGGCGACGTCACAGGACCTGAGGAGAACAATATTGGACCTGGAGAAATTCTCAGGAGAGTTAGGCGAAGTGAACCATTTCATCAAAGGTGGTGATAAGGTTATGGAAAGGGTAGAGGCGAAGGCAAGTGAGGGTTTACTCGACTCTGGCGACGCAAATCAATAAATGCGGACCTAGTGTGCAGAATAAAAAGGAGCGTACTATACCTAATACAGGCTGACGAAGACACCCCATGGACCGTGGTAAAAGAAAGACTAAAGAAGGCATACGGAGGAGGCAGATGGACACCAGAAGAAGAAATCTTTCAGATGTTCAGGGAGACCAGACGGCCCAATCAAACTAAAGGGCAGTACACCGGAGAACTCTTGGCAAAGTTTAACAAAATAACTGAAAAAATGAGAGAAACGGTGAACCTAGATCGGACATCAGACGAGTAGGGACCATGCCTGAGGCTCATGTTACTGCACTCGCGCTGATGAGAGTTAAGGCTATGAACACTCAGGACTTAAGGAAAGCAGTTGTGGATTTGGAGAGGTTCACCAGAGAACTAGATGAGCTAAACCACTTTTTAAAAGGAGGAGACCGCCTCATAGCGTTGATCGAAGCGAATACGGAGAAATAATTTTCCGAAGGAGGGAATATCAACGACCAGAACCCATGGAGGTAAATGCTCAAGGAATAAGGGCAAGGCGAAGTAGGACTCCTCGAGAAACCGGATCGTCAGGAGACGAATCCTCTGGGACATTGGGTACCGAAGGAGAAGAGTTCAAGTGCAGCAGGACCAGAAGACAAACGGGACCAAGAGATGAGCCACGCAGATGGGAACAACGCGCAGAAGCTTGAGGAGTGTGTCAGCAGAGAGGTGACCATATCCTAAGGTGCAACAATACTCATGAGAGGATGTGTGAGTTGCCGATCGTTGAATTCGAGAAGGAAGTGAGGTGTCTGGTGGACACGGGGAACACGAGCACCATAGTATCGTATAGTGAACTAGACAGGTTGAGTGGTGGAGAGAGAGCACACCAGATTCAGATACAGGTATGTGAGTGTAGATTGATCACTCTAGGGGGGCCGTGTGAGATAATGGGGAAAGTGGTTGTGGGAATCCGGGGGTGGACGAAGGTAGGAGGTGATATTAAGGTGCATGTGTCCATGAAGTCCATGCCACGGGAATACCAGATGATCGCGGGTTGTGATCTAATGGGAAAGGTAGGAGCGCTAATTAGTAACGAGGGGAGGAAGTGAAGACTTAAATTAGGGAAAGTAGTCAATCAGAGCTTGGGAACCGCCCGGGAAGAAAGGGTGCACATCGGAGCGGTAAGCAGAGTAGAGGGCTAGAGGGAGAAACTATGGGAGGAATTCCGAGATATTTTCTTCGTAGACGGAGACACACTGAGGGCAACTGGGAGAACGGTGCACGAAATCCCACTGAAGACAGAGCGCGTGACTTATGTGAAGGAGTGAAGATACCCACAAGTACTACGACAGCATTTCCGGAAGGAAATTGATGAGCTAGTAAGACAAGGGATAATCAAAGACAGCACCTCACCGTACAACAATTCCTTGTGAGCGGTAAAGAAGAAGAGTAGACCAGGGGACAAGAGAGGTAGATATAGGAAGCTGAATGAAAACACGGTTGATGAGAAGTGTCCCATCCCAAAGTTTGAGGATATAATAGATGCCAAAGTCTTTAGCACCTTGGGTCTGTAGGCCATCATATCCGAGTAAGCGCCCACGACAGGCAGAAGACCGAGTTCTCGTTCGAGAGAGGGCACTTCGAATTCACGCGGATGCCGTTCGGGTTGAAGAATGCCCCAATTACATTCCAGAGGTTGATGGATGAACACCTTCGAGGGATGGATGCTGATATGTGCCAGATCTACATGGACGATTTGCTGGTGTTCAGCAGAACCAGGACTCTGCAAAACAGCAGGGAGTTGGTGGGGATCGGCCGGTGGCATACGCCAGCAGCTGAGTTGGAGAGAGAGCTGCTTGGTATCGTGTGGGCTATAGGGCACTTTCGTCCGTACGTGTTCGGCAGGAGATTTAGGGTGCTTACAGACCACAGACCGCTACAATGAGTCGGAAAAATGAAAGACTCGTCCGCTAGGGTGACTAGATGGAAAGAGTTCCTAGCGCAATATAATATTGATATCGTATATAAGCCCGGTACCGAGACCTCGTAGGATCCTGCGACGTCTGCCTACGGACGAAGTATGATTGTCACCCCCCCCCCTAGGGTGCCAGGAAGAATCACCGATGGCGAAAGCACACCTGGAAGATTTACAGGTAAGGTAGCCGTGGCACTCGAAGACCAGGATTAATCATTGGACACGAAATTGCGCGCGCCTCAGCTCTGGTTCCAATTTGTTGGAGTGCCGGAGTGGCGTTTTGACAACGAGAAGGTGCGAGTGGAGATGGCAAGGAAATATGTCACGTGGCACGTGAATACCCCTGGTCATCCCAAGAGTAGAGGAGCCATTGAGGGCTTCCACAGTATCAGCGACCATCTCCGAGTGTATCAGGTGGAAAAGGAAAAGGCTGAGAGCGAAGGACGCATTGCCGATGGCAGTGGTGGCCTACAATCATTCGATACACGCGACGACGGGCTCAGGCCATTCGAGGTGTTCTTTGTGATCCGCGTGCAGACACGCAACTGGTTGGAGACAGTGACAGATGAAGGAATGGCGGATCAGGTGGTGAGTGCGCAGGTGCAACTGGGGAAGACGTGAAAAGCGGTACGTGACCGGATCATGCGGGAAAAATCCAGGCGTGTCGCGAAAGGGAATGTAAGGTTCCGGGATAGAATGGGGGCACTCTCAATCGGAACTGTCGTTTATCCCAAGCTCAGTTCTAACCGCTCCAAGGAACCAATTCGGTACGAGGGTCTATTCAAGGTTACAGTCATTAGGGAACATAATGTGGTCACCATTGAATGTCTGACCTCGCCCATTAAACGACGGAGCGTCCATGTAGAACAATTATAACTCCCACCACAGGGACGGGAAGGGGTCCCAGGTGTCAGCAGCCAAATGATGACGTCACTTGAATTAGTTTGTTTATGCCTTGTATAATACGTAACCTTTGTTTGCTGTTACAATATAGTTCTGTTCTAACATTCCATGAAGTCGGTCGTTCTTATTAACACCCTCATTCTTAATTTAATTAAGTCATTCCTACATGGTGCCGAAACCTTTTTATTTTAGTTAGTTTTGATTTATTAAATCCGCGAGTGATAATAACGAAAATTTTCTTTCGTGATGAGTGGAAACGAATCGGACTCGGCTGTTAGCCTTCGACCTCCTGGGCCTTTAATGATTTCCCAGGAATCAAACATGGCAACAGCATGGAAATCATGGTTACAATCATACAAATGGTTCGCAGAGGCTATAAGCCTAGACAAAAAATCGAAGAAAAAAAAAGTCGCAACTTTTATGACTATTATTGGTAAGGAAGCCTATTCAATTTATGAAACATTTAAGATCGAAACAGCTGATAAGGACAAAGTTGAAAAAATTATTGAATTGTTTGAATCGTATTTCACCCCTAAAATAAACATTACGTATGAAAGATTGATATTTAATCGCATGACTCAGCAGAATGGACAATGTTTTGATGATTTTCTCACATTAGCGATTAATCAATCCAATAAGTGTAATTATTCAACCATGAGGGACGAATTTTTGCGCGACAAAATTGTAATTGGAATATTAGATGATGAGGTTAGAAAAACATTATTGGAAGTAGAAGATTTAAAATACGATAATGCGGTAAAAATATGCAGGGCGTCTGAGTTAGCTAAACAACACATGTCGGCTATGAAAGGTGGTGAAGGATCCGTATCGGAAATAAATGTTGTCAGACGGGATCAAAGCAAAAAAATACACACCAAACCCGACCAATTCCATTGCAGGCGGTGTAATACGACCCATGGCAGACGGACTTGTCCAGCTTACAAAGTTCAATGTAAAAAATGTAATTTTAAGGGTCATTTTACAGAATGTTGTTTATCATCAAAAAAGGTGGAAATGGTCTTAAAGAGTAATGACGAAAACACTGATAAAAATATTGATATATATATAGGCACGACACAAAAATATAAAACAAATTTAAAAAATACAAAAACAAATCAAATTTCAGATTGGATAGAAGAATTACATTTCCCACGAAACAAAAAAGTCTCTTTTAAATTGGATACAGGAGCCCAAGGAGATGTAATAACAACCACAGAAGTAGAAAACTGTGGCCTAAGAATAATTCCATCATGCGTCAAATCACTGATTTCATTCTGCAATAATCGAACGCCTGTTCTGGGAGAATCTAAAGTAAAAATAAAAACTAGGCTGGGTCAGACAGAGTATTTGACTTTCCTGATAGTTGAAGCCGGACACCAGTGTGTTTTGGGCAAGGCTTCTTGTGAAAATCTTGGATTAGTGAAAAGAATAGAGACCATAAACTATGACGATTTGTTCAAAGGTATGGGATGCGTAAAAGAATATGAATATGACATAGATCTGATTGATGAGCCTTCATTCAAAATACACCCACCTCGCAAAATTCCTTATGCAGTAAGAGATCAGGTAAAACAAGAATTGGACAAAATGGTCTACAATAAAATAATTACTCCCATGATAGAACCCACTCCATCAGTTTCACCAATGGTGGTAGTGTGGAAAAACAAATCACCAAGAATTTGTCTAGACCTGACTGACCTGAACAAAAATATTAAAAGAAGACACTTCCCTTTACAAACAATGGAAGAGATAGCCGCTAAGTTGCATGGGTCAAAATTTTACACAAAAATTGACTGTATAAAAGGATTCTGGCAGCTACGAGTTTCACAGAGAAGTTCAAGATTTTTAACCTTTGCAACTCCTTGGGGACTATACAGCTGTTTACGTCTTCCATTCGGCTTATCAAGTGCCAGTGAAGTGTTCCAGTCCTTCATGACAGCTACTCTGGAAGGAATAAAAAATGTGGAAGTCGCAATTGATGATATATTAATTCATGCAATAACCGAAGAAGAACTTAAGAAAACAACGGATAAAGTCCTTAAAAAATTGCAGGAAGTTGGGCTAAAACTTAACAAAGAAAAATGTATCTTCAACGTACAAAAAACTAAGTTTCTGGGTCACGTGATCAGCGAAAAGGGCCTTGAAGCAGATCAAGAAAAGGTGGCTTGTATTGATAGGTTGAAACCTCCGGCAAATATAAAAGAATTGGAAAGATTCTTGGGTATGGTAACATACTTATCGAAGTTCATAAAAAACCTTTCTGAAATCACAGCACCTTTACGACTTCTCAAACAAAAAGACATAGAATGGCATTGGGATCAGGATCAAGAACAAGCATTCATTAATTTAAAAAACAAATTGAAATCTGCCCCGGTTTTGCGCTACTACAACCCTAAAGAAGAGGTAAAAATTTCAGTTGACGCATCAAAACATTCGATGGGTGCAGTATTGTTACAGGATGACCAACCGGTTGCTTATGCATCCAAGGCGTTCACTCCTGCTCAAACTAGATACAGCCAGCTCGAAAAAGAAGCCACCGCTGTTCTGAATGGGTGTAAAAAATTCCACGAATATGTGTGGGGGAATCCTAAGTTAATCATTGAGACCGATCATAAGCCATTAGAGGCAATATTCAAAAAACCACTCAATAGTGCTCCAGCGAGGCTGCAGAGGATCTTATTCGAAGTCATGCCATACAACCCTCATATAGTATACAAAAAAGGAAGCGAATTGTACATAGCTGACTTGCTCAGTAGGGATTGTGCAAATGAAGCATTAAAAGATGAGCCAGTTGACATAGTTATACATGTAAGTATACCATTTTCAAAAACACGTTTTGAGGAATTAAAAACACTTATAGAAGAAGATGTTGTTATGAGACAGTTGTCAAATTTTATCTTGAATGGTTGGCCTTCGTCCAAAACTGAATTATCTAATGAATTAAAAGCCTATTACAGCTTCAGAGAAGAATTGGCTCTTTATGAAGGAGTAATGATCAAAGGGGCCCAAATAGTAGTACCAGAAAAATTGGTGCCTTTGGTTCTATATGAAATTCATCGAGGACATAGAGGAGCTGAATCATGCTTAAAACTCGCCAGAGAAAATTTATTTTGGCCCAAAATGTCCTCAGACATAAAAAACTTTGTGGCAAGATGTCAAGTATGCCAGTGTCTTCAAAAAGATAAACCAAAAGAAGAACTGTGCCTAAATCAGGTACCAACTAGACCCTGGGAAATTTTAGGATCTGATTTGTTCCATTGGAATCAAAAAGATTACTTGATTATAGCTGATGAATATTCAGGATTCTATGATTTTCAAGTGCTCAACATAACCACCAGTGCAGCTGTTATCCTTAAACTAAAGAATTGGTTCTCTACTCATGGAATACCTGATATACTAAAAACTGATGGTGGTCCACAATATAGCAGCAAAGAATTTCAAGACTTTAGCACATCATGGAACATTACCCATCAAGTATCCAGCCCTCATTTTCCGCGGGCTAACGGATTCATCGAAAGATATGTACAAGAAGCAAAACTATTACTAAGAAAATGCGCCAAGGAAAACACGGATATCCACCTTGCACTACTGAATCAACGCAACATTCCGAGGGATAGCATTGGATCCCCAGCTCAAAGGCTCATGGGAAGAAGAACGAAAACCCTGATTCCTTGTTTGGACTCAGTTCTTAAGCCTCAACTCATCAGCCCAGACAAGGTCACACAAACACTCAAGAATTGGCAAAGCGAGCAGAAAAGGTATGCTGACATAGGCAAAACGTCGCATAAAACCTTCAGTGATGGAGAAAAGATCCTATGGAAGAAAGCACCTCGTGAATGGGTACCAGCAACAATTATTAAGCAAAATGAAGGCTCCAACTCTTACATTATTAAAACCCAAGATGGTGTGAAGTACCGCCGCAACTCATGGTTCCTTCGTCCTATAACTGAACCCCAAAACTTTGAATTTAAGGAGAGTGTGGTTTCCTCTCCACAACGTATGGAATCAGCTCCAGCAGTGGTTACTCGTAAATCGATCTCTACACAGTTCACACCACCAAAGAGTCTAACACCAAAGCCACCTGTTTCTGAGGATATGAGTTTAACCAAATCTGCTACTCAACAAAATAAAACTGAAGAATACCGAACCAAGAGTGGAAGGTTAATCAAGGAACCAAGAAGACTGATAAAAGAAGAATAATCAAGCAACCAATAAGACTGACAACATTACCAAGAAGACTACATATGAAGCTTCAAATCCAAAAGAAGAAGGATGTCAGCAGGCAAATGATGACGTCACTTGAATTAGTTTGTTTATGCCTTGTATAATACGTAACCTTTGTTTGCTGTTACAATATAGTTCTGTTCTAACATTCCATGAAGTCGGTCGTTCTTATTAACACCCTCATTCTTAATTTAATTAAGTCATTCCTACACCAGGTGGAATAGATTGGTGTGCTCTCGCTCCTGCACGGGGAGTGTGATGTGGGGATAGTCGAAACACGCGGTATACGTATAAGATCTCAGTTTTTCTGTTGTTTTGGTTGTTTTACTAGGGTGATGTATTTTTGTTTTTGTTTTGTAATATTAGAAATAAGGATTAAAGATGTATTTTTGTTTTATACTCTTAGGAATAAGGATTAGCGATATAAGATCTATGTTATTTTTTTTTATTATTATTGTTATTTTTTCTATCTCTTGTAGTAGGATGTTGTATTTTCTTTTTATGGATATTGAGTGTACGGACCTTGGTCCCCGTGTGATGATGGGATATGGACAGAGTCTTTCGTTCCTAGGCAGAGGAGATGGTAGAGTTAACGTGCTGATGCACGGAAACTGGTGCGGGGGAGTTAAGATCCGGACAGAGCCAATGCATAGCCTTAATCCCCAATTGTCGGGATGTAAAAATCCCGAATGCATATATAGAGAACTATTAAGTGGAACAAAGAGTCTTGTGACAACTATCGAACGTGTTCTTATTCTATACCTTTTTCTTTTTTTTTTAGTTCAAAAGCTCACAATCATTAACTTATATATATTCATTTTCATGTAGACAAAAATAATGACCTGGAACTCTTATAATACATACGAGTTTAAAAGACGGTTTGGATATACGGAATAGAACTATGGTTCAGCCAAACCGTCGAACATCAATCAAATACAAGCATTCCAATCCAAAGTCCTCAGAACTGTAGTCAATGCATCCTCTTACATTGCAAACACGTCCCTTCACAGTGATCGCCATGTCTCAGTCATTGATCGTATACCCTACAGATTTTCCAAATTCTACAAAAACCTACCCGCTCATCCAAATCGTCTTGTCAACTCTAGGAGCACACACCCTTACAATACTCCTCGTCGCCTAAAACGGTGGTGGCCTAGCTTGTATTTTAAATTGATATGTATGTCATATCAATGACCATCATCCCCAATCATATTCTGAGCGTAAGTGGCTCTCTTTCCCTCTCTCTGGTTTGGGTCTCATGGCGCTTCCATCAGCTTTCTGAGGAGCTGTGCAAACTGTGTATGTATTTATTTTACGAATGTTGGTATGGATGGAAATTGCACATAAGTATGAATGGTTTCTTACATTCCAATTAATAATGCAATACAAGAAAATTGTAATTTGTCAAATGAAGATATTATAAACTATTTAAATGCAGGAACACGGATGAAAAAAAAAAAATCAAGAACCACAAAAAAAAAAAACTATAACTGAAAGACTAATTTCTTGCGTTACTAAGGATAAAATAAATGTCTTCATATATCTTCTTCCTTCTTAATACATGATGCAGAACAATTACTAATAACCTATTGTTGCTACTCTTACAATTTCCAAGAGCCCTTTAAGTACTTTCATGGGCGCACCGGGCCTTATTGTTCGTGCTCATTCGCGGTACACTGATACTCGTATAGGACATATTGGTTTCCTCGAGTTTGCGTGTATATAACTTCTCTATATAAGGTTATTCAGCAAACCAATAATCTTTCTAGCACTGGTTATTAGTTTATTGACCTTGGTGCATGTGGTGCGGTCGCATATATAGAGATGATACGGAAAGGGTGGCCTCTTTGATAAGATAATCTCAGTATTAGTTATTCAAATCCTTATACGTGCAGATTCTATGTCCAGGGCTAGGAATAATTTTAGTTATAAATTATGCTAATATGACCTGAAATGAGATCATAAAATTATCTAGTTTCCGTTATTATCAAGGAAATGAAATTTTCTCTCCGGTACTCTATTAAAATTACCAACTACTGGACTCCCTGAAAACTCAATCTCGGCTTAAGAGTTTTGGATGTGGGGAAGTAAATATAATGTAATGGCTAATCCTTGCGCCAGGTACGACTCCATTACGTTCCTTAGGCTTTCTCGGAGATCACCTGTTCAAAATAAGGCCGTTTATTATGGTACGTATGATGCAAGCTGTAGTATTAGTCGTATTTTACATTAAAAATTTGTTTTACATAAGCTTATGTAAGTACGTACAATTTAAGTATATTAACATTAAAAGTTACTTACGATAGTAAATGCCGAAGAAAATCCGGTTTGGGTTTGAAGAGTTCCTACTAGCTGCTTTCTTTGCTTTTTATCCACACCTCCGAACGTATGGAAACATAGATAGCCATTAATAAATTCGACGAAAACCAAACTTTCATTTTTCATGATCTTAAGCTGGTATCAGAACAAAATCGCCCACACAGTTCAAGAAGGTATGTTAGCTGGTTTATATGGCTTTGTCGTGAGAAAAAAAAGATAAAAGCCAGGAAGGGTATATGAAAAAAGTTTTAAAATATGTGTATGGGATTGGTTTCTTCTTATCTAATGTATCGCTGGTAATTCGAATAATAATAATAATTTCAACATCTTTCTTGATAGACCGTCTCACACATCCATAAATCCCTAACTACGTAACATTTCTAGCGCAGAAGCTCTATTTCCTTTAGAAAATCGGCAAAAAATAAAAAGAAAATTTCTCCTGGGAGAGCTTGTGCATTAGACGGGCAAAAAATAGCCTTGGTCGGAAATTTGTTCAACGAAACTTTTAGCATTAAAACAAGTTTTATATATCTACAACTGTCTGACTTCACTATTAAGTGCCTTTTCCCTTCTTTTAAATGCCGTCAAAAAAAAAAAAAAAAAAAAAAAAAAAAAAAAAATGGAAAGGTAGAGACTAGGGACATACCCCTAGGGGACCATCTGGCCGCTTCCATTCCTTTTCATCCCGGAAACGAATATTTGAATAAAGGTGTGTACTGACTTGTAGTGACCACGGAAGCGGAAATATTTCTTAATAGTTTCATACACGAATCCATTCGAATACCAATGAAGGCAACGAATGCAAGTCGTACGAGCAATCATAGGTACCCGGCGCAAGGATTAGCCATTACATTATATTTACTTCCACAAATCCAAAACTGTTAAGCCGAGATGGAGTTTTCAGGGAGTCCAGTAGTTGGTAATTTTAATTGAGTGCTGCAGAGCAAATTTCATTTCCTTGATAATAACGGAAACTAGATAATTTTATGATCTCATTTCAGATCATATTAGCATAATTTATAACTAAAATTATTCCTAGCCCTGGACTTAGAACCTACACGAATAAGGATTTGAATAACTAATACAGAGATTATCTTATCAAAGAGGCCACCCTTTCCGTATCATCTCTATATATGCGACCGCACAGCAGGCACCAAGGTCAATAAACTAATGAAAGTATACTTAGGGCCATGTTCCAGTGAGGATAACTTCAGCTAAATCCAAGTTTGTGTGAATCGGGCTGATCTTTCGTTGTTTTCCCCTTACCTAGGTCGCAACAGGTCCTCACTAGTGGATCCGGTGTTTATTATAACCAGTTCTTAGGCTTAGAGCTCTCCCGATTACTCTAGCCTCAGTAGATAAGTAGGTCTTGTCTTTTGTATAAAATGATACTCTTTGAAACACGAACGCAAAGGTAATGTTTTTTTGGATCAAACGATGAAGCCTCCCCGTTAGTGGATCACGTGTCGCTATTTGTGCATCCTTATTCACCCGATATCTCAGCCTCTGTCATATTCGTTCGTATTTCAATCTACGCGCTAGCTCTCTGCCCTGTAGTCCCAATCGTAATAAAGTAATATACTTATTCTGGGACCATGTCCAGCCATCAAAAAAATATATAAGCCAAGAGAAAATAAAATAATAAACAAAAATTTCTTTAATTAAAAAATAAGAGAAAAATTACAATATAAAGCTACATTAAAAAAATAAAAATTAAATTAAATAAGTAAATATTAGTTAAGCTCTTAGAAGCTTACATCTATGGGTTTATCAACAGAAAACATAAGTGGTAGTAATCGTATACAGCTAAAAAAATAATAGAATAGGGTAATAATAATAGTTAAAATAAATACAAATATATTCTTTTCCGATTTACATGACGATCGGGTTACTGAACAAAGCCTATTTTCTAGTCGTGTAAGCCTTAAATAGCCTAGACATTTTTTTTCTATGTTTGAAACAGTCAGCTCCATAAATAAATTCGATGAAAACTTTATGACTCTCTTTCATCAACATAGACCGATCTCTTTACTAACCCTTCTACACGTATGAATTATATAGTTTTAGAGTTTTAACTACCATTAAATATTTCATGAAGTGGCACTGCATTTGAATAGGAGATTTCATTGATTTAAAAGAGGGATGCAACATTATATTTAAAAAAAAACAAAACTTTTTTCAATATTAGAAACATATTTTTTTAACTCTGAGATTTCAAGGTCGGGCAAGAAAAAGTGTGAATAAAAACATAAATATTTTGACGGCATTTAAAATGTTTATTTACTTGACTGATATAAAAAAAAAAAAATTTATAAATGCACTCCTCTCTCCGGACTACCCACAATTTATTTTATGATACAAGAGCTTTCTAGGGCTACGTCACCATTTTTGAGTATTGCACCATTAAATTATTAGAATATGAAATGTCAACGAAACGTAAAAACAATGTCCTCCGTTGTTAGGCAGTCAGATAGTCCGTCTGGAGAAGAACAGCAATTTTCATTTCCTAGTCTATTAAATTAAACATAAGATACCTGAAAAGGCACCGAATGAGCTTGCATCATGACGAAATAAATTGTGGGTAGAGGACTTCATATAAACCAAGGGATGTTTTTATTTATTAATGTTAATAACCCACAACCATCCTTCTTAATTTAATTAATGATGTATGGAATAATAATATTTAAAATGGAAAAACACACATTTTCGTCGTAATACAATTGATCTTTGCCCTAATTCATTCTCAGTAATTGAAAGGAAAGAAGAATTAATATCACTATAACAGCTCTTGATTTATTCATATTCATATTTATTCATTTTTAGTT
This sequence comes from Acanthosoma haemorrhoidale, assembly GCA_930367205.1. Classification (NCBI taxonomy): domain Eukaryota; kingdom Metazoa; phylum Arthropoda; class Insecta; order Hemiptera; family Acanthosomatidae; genus Acanthosoma; species Acanthosoma haemorrhoidale. The sequence continues at coordinate 48,622,337 of OV884015.1, read as the reverse complement.
CATATTCAGCTCAATTTTATTTATCGTAATATATTATGCCTAAAGTTTTATAACTTTTTTATTATTTGTGCAGTAGTTTGAACTAAAATGGTTCCAAGCAGAAGCATTTGTTCCAAAAATTCAAAAAATTTGTAATGCTTTCTACAGTTGAGGCCTCGCGGAAAAAAATGTTTGTCATGAGACAAAAACTCATCATTTTCTTTGGCACCGACGATTTGACAATCTCAATAAATCCAAGATTTCTTCGGTTCTTAACTCAAACAATTTTGCAGCACATCAGCTCGCCGCAAGATGGATTACTATCTAAGATCTGTAGTTACATGATAACATTTTTCACAAAGTTTCAAATGCAAACTGACTACACTTTATTGCAATTATCTTTTACAAATGCAATAGTCATTCAAATAATATGTCTTAACTCTAAGCTGCAAAAGTAATTATCTTCATACCTTCCAGAATCAATTCCCAGTTTTTTTTTTGGTTCAATGAATTGCCTACTATTCCAATTTGTATTTGGTGTGCAGTGCTTTTTGAAAGAGAATGAATTCCTGTTTATTACCATAAAGTCATAATGCTAAATCGTGTATGACATATGGAACTGTAGGGCCCAATAAGTTATATGGTGCTACCATAAGAGCTCTTGTCCCTAGCCATGTAAGGAGATCATTCCGAAGCAGGGTCAGCAGTATTCGCCGTTTTGTTATCTGAAGGGCTCCTTCAGTACCACTATCTTCGATAGCTATGTTAATCCCACGATATGATATCTATGACCAGTAGCAAGGAATAACTTTAATTATAAATTATATTATTTGCTAATCAGACATGAAATAAGACGATGAAAATCCTATTAAGACCTGGAATTCGTATCTGGTAATGAAATTAGCCGATACAAATAATCAACTTTGAACAAAGTGGTATGTAATGGAGCTAAAAAAAAATCGCAACTATCAATTGTGGCTTTTTGTTTATTATTTGTATAACCCTAACTGGTATACATTTACACAGGCATGTCTATGATGAAACCATCATTGATATCTGAAATTCTTGTTTTTCTTTCAGCTTTTAACTGAATGAGGCGGAATTGAAATGGAGTGGTCTCAGTCATCCTATTTCCAAGAAAAGAAAAAATTATATAAGGTCTTGTACATTTTTTTAAGATTCCCCAGAAAAGGAAGGTCCACCTCCGATCTTCGTATGCCATCTGCATTCCTGCGTGCTCCAGTCTAAACACTACAGAACAACATACACCTATGTCTCTGGGACTACACGTCGTGGACATAAAATGTATCCAGCTCTTCTGAAGCTCTGGAGTGAGCTTAGCATGAAACCTCCATTCCCCACAAGAGCCTACATAGTAGATCGGTTAGGTCCACGGGGCTTCAAACCTTGTTGTTACTTGAAAAAACTTTATTTTTAATGTTAAAACTTTAACGCAAACCTCATGATACCAAAAAGGACAAGTTGATATAACATTGTCGTTGTGGTGAACTACCACACAGACATCCAGAAATCCTGTCAAGAGTGTTTAGGAATGTTACTACCTTATTTTTTAGGAATGTATTTTGTATGGCGGGGGGGGGGGGAGAGGATTTGAACCCTCTCTAGCCTTGAGATAAAGGATTTCTTCACACAGAGAGTCTGACATTCGGATTCTTAACCTGATTCCTTTATACACCCTTTGCCTTCACAGCAGTACAGCTTTTGGTCTTCCAAGTGGCAATCTTCATATTGTTCTTGGCAATCTCCACTCTGGGGCCAAACCAGCCCAAGCTCTAATCTCCTCGGCCAACTTATATTTGGTTTTAGCTGCCACCAGTACTGTAAGGTCATTAACGGTGTCATAACAATTATTGTTCAGTGAGGAACCCAAGAAATCAGTTTAACACCTTCCAAAGAGCTGAAATAATTACTGATCAGTTTAAACATCCCTGCTCAACATTCTCATCTACCAAGAATGCACCAAACAGCTTATATTTTTTCCTATATTTAATACTACTGCGTTCCGGTGACTCGCACCACCGTCCCTAAATCACCAGCACCTCGCCTGAGGGTCTCCCACACTCGTTATTTCCTTCACCCAACCTTCAAATAGGTTCCTCCTAGAAAAAAAGTTACACTTACCCTAAATAATTTCCATTTTATTTTTCCTTATTCCTTAATTTTTCAAATTTGAGAGCTTTGAAAAAGAAAACAAAACTACAGGGTTCTCGCAGAACTTGACTGCTAACGTTCCACGATCGAAAACACTAGGGTAATCTTAGTTGTTTTTTTTGTGGCAAGAGCTCAAATCTGGTAAAGTTTTAATATTTTAGTCAGTAGCGCTTTTTTCCCGTGAAGACATGTGAGTACTTTAACTATTATAAGTGAGGCTCTCCCCCTTAACTGGACGTGCGTCGCACGGACCTTTGTAGGGTATGGCAAACCGTAGGGACCCCAAAGTGGATGATTTTCTACACCCAAAAAGAGTATGCCGCAAACGTACTCTCCCCCAGGTCCCAGAGGTTAAAACCTCTAACTCCTTCACCCCCCTAAACTCCGCAGCCCTAATATTAGGGTGGATTAACAGCTACGACCTCACGAGGTTATTAGCAGAATACAACGTGAAAAACTACAAAATAATGCAGACGCAGCAGGACACTAAGGTGCTCTGCCACAGCGTCCAAGACCAACAGCAAACAATTGCTGCAATTAGGGATTTAAACATCCCATTTCATACGTTCGCCCCCCGTGGTACTAAGCCCAATATCAAATATTTGCTACAGGGTTTCGATCTCTCTCACCCGATTGAGGAGATAAAAGCCCACATAAATAGCGTGGGTAGCATCATAATCGATGTTTATCGATTAAGGCGCTCCGACCAAAATGGCGCTAAAACATAGATAGAACCGATCCTAGTGAAGAACTCGGTTTGGGAAGACCGCCTCACTAGTCTCCACGGTGACCACAAGCAATTGTGGAAACTCGTAAAGACATGCAGGTCCAAAAAGAACGGTGTAAGGTTGGCCGTGAACTGGCAGTTCATCCCCACCACCGAACAGGCGGACATACTGGCGGATCACTATGAAGCTGTGAGCCGTGGCCAAGGTGAGCGAATAGGAGCCCTCGACTACCCCTCCCCCTCGCTCCCCACCATTACCGAAATCTCCCACCGGCAGGTTGCAGGCTTCATTCGGAGAACGAATGGGAAGAAGGCACCAGTCGAAGACGGAATCCAGAACATCCTGCTCAAGCAGCTGCCGAAGAAAGGAATCTCTTACATAACCAACGTATTGAACTCCTCCCTCAGGCTGCACTATTTCCCTCAGAACTGGAAGCACGCTGTGGTCGTCCCCCTGCCGAAACCAGCGAAAAGCGGTTATGAGCCATCTCATTAACGCCCCATCAGTCTGCTGACTCAACTCTCGAAGCTGTTCGAGAGAATCATCCACCTACATCTCTTCGAGCACTACGAGACGCAAGAAGTCATCTTACCAGACTGATTTCAGCACAGGCTTAAGTGTGGACAACAACTTGGTGAGACTGCAACACCACGTCGCATCGAACGTCCGGAGCAACAGAGCTACCACTATGATCTCACTGGACTGTTCGAAACCTTTCGACTCTGTGGACCACTACACCCTACTCCAGCGTCTGAGGGAATAAGAATTCTCGGACCAGCTGCAGAACCTGATGACCTCATACCTCATAGGCAGAACTTTTTCGGTTCAGATAGGCACCAGGTCTACGACCCTAAGAAAATACACTGCCGGTGTCCCCCAAGGATCGGTGCTAGGCCCCCTGCTGTTCAACATTTACACCGCCCACATCGTAGGAGCCTCGTACCCAACTGCGAGATATCGGCGTATGCAGACGACATATGTGTTTACAGCACTAGCATCAATCCAACCAGAGCCCTGAAATTTGCTGAGAGCGCCAGTCAACACATTGCTGTGAAACTCGATACCGTCAACATCAAAGTAAACCCAGCCAAGACGCAAGGAATCATATTTAGTTATAAATCTGGAAGAAAGAAGTTACCTAAATCCTTCACCTTAGACGGCAAAGAGTGCACTGTGAGCAACAAGCTATGCTACCTTGGGATTACCCTCGGTAGACACTTGTCGTTTACAACTCATCTCAGTAACAAGTTAAAGAGTGTTAGGTAAAAGTTCTACAGCCTAGGACACCTACTTCATCAGCTTTATCAGTACGCCTCAAGCTGCTGATTTACCAGAGCGTCCTGAGACCTGCTTTGATGTACGGGACCCCACTATTCAAGTATCTAACTCCTAACACTCTAAAAACGCTCCAGCAATTCCAGAACAGAGTTCTCCGCACCTCGATAAAAGCAGACGAGATCCACGAAAAATATGAAGTGCTCACCATCCAAGATTTTATCAAGAGACGACACATCAAATTTTTCAATTCTCTTCAACACTGCCACAACCCACTATTCTCCGACCTTCAACCACCACCAATGCCCGTTCGATGGAAGCACTGCTGGACCGCCGAAGCCTCGAGACAGATAGACCTCATAGAACCCTGACGGGGACTGAACGATTCACACCCAGCCGAGAGATCGAGGTCGATCTCCCGGCCGACTCAACCGAAGCAATATGACCCCTTCTACCTGCTCAGGGTAGGTCGATCTTCCACCCGATAGGCCGACTCACTGCAGACCCCACAGGGAGCGGGGCCGGGTATGACCTGGCCGACTTCAAACCAATGCCGAGTACCCCTAGGCTCCACCATAGGTAGACTCTCACTACCTTTTAGGCATCTCACAACCCATATCCTTCTCATACTTCCTTCAAATGGCACCCCCCTTAGTGAAAGGCACCCATCAATCCAAAATAATTTTCCCACATCCTATTTTTATGAGTTTGAGAGCTATGGGGGGGGGGGGGAGCCATCGGAAAATCATATTGATATGTTGATGCTTTAACGCAATTGGAAATCCGATCACATTGAGTAATTTTGTTTTTAAGTTGTTACTCACCATGATAATATGGGTATCCTAACTGTTACCCAATCTGTTGTAGAACGGGCTTATCGCTAGGGTTTTTATCACAAGCAGAATGAGGATTATGCAGCATTTTGTGTTTTGTTCTTCCGTTCCCAAAGCGATATTTATTGTACAATTGTAATTGAAACAGAGGGATTTTCATCTCGCCGTTTGGTGAGTACAAGCGGTCTTTGTCAGTTGTCAACCACACGGTATTCCTTTTGACGTCACAGCCAGCGGATAAAGACAATACCCAGTTATATAAGTCCAGCTACAAATCGCCTATGAAAATAAAATACTTCTTAGCTTCGTATTAATAGAACAATGCAATAAAGAGAGTGGGAATGACTGATGGTTGTGCCGGGTGCTTGCATTGTTATCTGTGCATCAAGTACTTACTGTCTTAATTTTAAACCCGTTTTCTCGTTGGTACAATCTAAAGTTGCCGAGGTTCCAAGAAGAATTCAAGAACGCTTACACTTCAGATCATCAAATTTTAGGGAGAAATATGAAATAAATAAAATAATCTAAAATTGATTGAATAAATATGTTGAGATAATTGATACAGTTTACCTAAGAAAATAAATAGATTTACATCAATTTTATTTAAGGGCGGCGTTTTGACTTACTATGTGTGTGCTAGATCATCAGCTCATCACATATAAAGTAATGAAGAAACATGGTACATAAATAAATTTGATAAAATATAGCTTGGTTGAAAAAAAAATATTCACTTCAACAAGAAAATATTAATGGCACAATCAAAAAAAATACTTATAGAGTTATTTATTATATAACAAACTACATACTTCAAAATTACAACATTAGAACGTGTATTAATACGCTCTGCCTAGAATATCTTATTTATTTCTTAAACATTGTTTAGGTCACAGTCATATACAATATATTGATATTTTAAGGATCAAATTTAAGTTGCTTTAAGCAAGTGATTTTTGTGTTAAAATCACCTGTACAGAATATTTATGATCTGTTCAGGCACCAAGTAGTTATACTTGGCCCTTTAGGGACCTTTTTTATTATGGTAACGGTATGTGCCAGTGAAAAGAATGAATTAATTTTGCATTGTCTAACTCTTAATTATAATTTTTTATTGGAAAATTATCTCCTCAACTAGGATATACAAACTTAGCGCATACAAACATGTTTCATGAATTTGTTTTTTTATTTTCTCGTGTTCTATATTTTAGCATTTTTCACAGCTAGAATAAAAATATGCATGAGCTTATTACATCTTGTGCATTACAATGAAGATTCTTCGCATCCCTGCTCGACCTCAGTGAAGCAGCTTCCTTACTCAACCAGCCGTTACTTTATCGCTTACTACAGTAGCTGCCTTATCAACTTTTAAGTTGATTTATCAAGATTCTAGAAGCGTCCTATCTCAAGGTGTCTGCAACTAAAGGCTCTCCAAATTAACTCGACTAAAGAGGGTTATTGTTAATTTTTAAACCATCACAAAATCCATTTTATTCTCGTTACTTAAACTAAGAGAATCGTGAAGAAACCGTTACTTATTCATAATTACGTCATGATTCACCTGAGGATCTATAATTGTACGTAATTATCTGTAAATTTTAAAGGGGCTTTGAAGAGGGGAAAAAAAAAAAAAAAAAATTACGTCATTACCCCTTAACAGGTATTTCTTGATAACTTTAAATAAACTTCCGGCTTATAGCTTCAATTCAAAGATAGTTAGCCTTAGTTTTTAGCCTTAGAGGCACCTATCAATCCAAAATAATTTTCCTTTTATTTTTCCCACATCCTATTTTTTATAAGTTTGAGAGCTTTGGAAAAAAAAAGAAAAAGTTAGCCTTAGCCCAATTGAGAGCATTTACATTCACTTGATAGATTCAACTGAGGATCTATAATTCTATATAATTATCTGGAATTTTAAAATTTAAGGATTTAATTTTAATTAAATTTAAGGGGCTATGGAGGAAAAAAAAAAAAAAAAGTTAGACTTAGCTACTTGTTCGTAAGTCATCGGGTCTGTATTCATACTGCAGTTTTGTGTTGTTGTTTTTTTCCTAAGCTCTCAAACTTATAAAAATAGGAATGTGGGAAAAATAAGGAAAATTATTTTTGGCTGGAAAGTGCCTTTCACTAAGGGGAGACCCCTATTTGAAGGATGTATGAGAAGTTTTGTGAGATGGGTGTAATTTTTTTTTATGAGTTCAATCATACAATTCACTGAAATCGCCAACAAACTCTGTGAGAGGTTGATCATCTACGTTGATTTGACTTGACTGCATACCGTTCGCACTAGTGGTTTGGTCAGATCAATCCGTTCTTCAGTCGTTGTTAAACAATCCCGCCTCGATCTTTGGGTCGATTTTGACCTATTGCCTCACTTGACTTACTCTGACCTGACTAGACCGCTAGTGTGAATCGGTCTTAAAGGAGAAGCGTGGGGAAACTTCATGTCGGGTTGGGCGTCTCGGGACAATGTGCATTTCTACATATTGTATGAATGAGTGAGTTGGTGCTAAAATGTAAATATGGCAATGTAATTGGACAATTTCTTATTGCCCAATAAGGTAGATTGTAATTTTCATTTCGATAAAAGATTTCTTCTCTCTGTGAAAGGACGCCACTCTTGCAGCAAGAGAAATCAGAAATTGACTCGTGGATTGACAGTTCACTGGGTTAGGCTGAATCAGTGCTCTCAAGATGATCATGATCTACTAAGTTTGAATCCCGGTCCTGTCATTATCTTTTTTCTTTACTTAATAATTTAAAAGGTTATTAAATTTTTCTTCTTAATAAAATGAAAAGGTGTCTATAGCTGAGGTAGATAAATAATTAGTTGAAATGAGTCAAACCCAGTTATTTTCTCTACAACATATTAGCATTAATTTATTTGAGGATTAAACTGTTATGCCTTCCGTCTAACGAACAATGCGAAACTTATGATATTTTAAGCAATCCAATTCACAAGTAATTTAAAAAGTATTTTAGCCCAGGAACTTCATTACTCATTACATAATAAGGACCCGTCCAATAATAACATCGTATTCTCGAAGTCATACAATTTTATGGGAACATCTTTACCGCCGATTCCCCCCTCTCACCACGAAACAATATTGTGATAACAAAAAAATTTATTTTTATTTGCATCCTGTGAACATTAGTTTTCCAAAAACTTGAGGACCCTCCCAAAATATCTTTTATTATTGATATTACAACAACAGTCAACGATTCGCTAGCTAATAATTGCATTGTTTACCCTCCGGAGTACAATTCAGATAAAAAAGGTAAATTCACATGCATAGATAACAATTAAATTAAGGACAACAAGATTGGCAACAATCTAAAGAATAAAATTCCAGTATAGTATGCTGAATATTCTAAGTAATGAATATTTATGTTATCTCTTTTTAGTGTTACTCTGAAGAATAATAAAACAATGTTTTTTTTTGTTTTTTTTCATATAGCTCTCAAACTTATAAAAAATAGGATTTGGGAAAAATAAAAGGAAAATAATTTGTAAAATCGTTTGTTTAATTTAATATTTTTTTTAACTTTTTTTTTTTTTTAGCTCTCAAACTTATAAAAATAGGATGTGTGAAAAATAAAGGAAAATTATTTTGGGCTATTGAGTGCCTTTCACTAAGGGGAGTCCCCCATTTGAAGGATGTATGAGAAGGATATAGGGTGTGGAATGCCTAAAGGAGGCGGGTGGAATCAGGAATGTCAGTTAAGTTACATAATTGTCTGCCACTGCTGGAGCTCATTTATGATCTTCCACAACACAACAAACAGCGATTGATCATGTTTTTCAATTAATGCTTTGGTTCACTTACCTGCTCTTTTGCTCTTAATTAAGTCAAAAAAGGCTGTCAAAAATTTTAGGTTACTCCGTAATATTTAAAAAAATTACACTTCAAAGTAAATGTTAAACAGCATCGCCTCTCCGAATCCTCAACGAATCTCGATGCTGTTTTGATGCTAAATCAAATATATGGTTATTCATAACCATCAGAAGGGGTTGAGAGAGCTACAGCAGTCAGAACCTCAGCTGAATTATTTGATGTCTTGGGCGCCTGACTGTTCCAGATTCTGTATCCTCCGGCACACATGTGACAGATTTACTGCATATGTCCTACAAGGATGCCGTTATGGTCCGGTCATGTTTAGCATGATATCCTAGAATAATTTAGTATGGATCCGAGGAGGGCACAAAGGGTATTTTCTGCAACATAATTTCGTGGTTACAATCATTCGATATTTATTGAGCATTCCGAGGCTTTATTAGTTAATGGCTTGAGTCTACTATCATATCCTGAAGGCTATTGAAACATCCGTTACCTAAAAGGAACACTTTTAAAAACAACTTTTATATGGTCTTCTAATCAAGGTAAATGCACCGATCTATAAAGTTTCTGCCTTTAAATACCTACTTAAGCACCTTGACGATAACAGTAGAATAGAATATAATCGAAAAAAAAAATCTTTATTCTGAGGCCATGTGACCAATGAATAATAATAACAGTACTCAAATAAATAAAACTCCTCCCGACAAAAAAGAAACAATATATTACTTATGGTGGTTAAATAAAATAATACAAAACTAACTCAAATTAAAAGATAACATTCAAGAACTAGTTTTAATTCTCAAACAAGAACAAAGTATAATGCACAATTAAATTAAATGCAAAAAAAGAAGAAGAAAAAATTATAGCAATAAAATTAAATAAATAATTATAGCTGGTTACTTTGTTTAACACAATTATTATATTATGTACATAGCATGGTGGTGATTTTTAACTTAGCTGTACATATACGAAATAATACATATTTGATCAATTTTTCTATTGAAGAATGGAAGTTTCCTAAAAAATATGTATAGCCAGGAAACTTGAAATACAAGTCTATGTGTAGCTATAGAAACCCATAATCAATTTTATCAGCATAGTAATATTAGGAAATGATATGACTCACCCGGTCTTATACATTATATACGGAGCGTTGGAAATGTTCATTCGAACACGTTTTTGATCTAACATGAGCAAACGCGGCACCCAACGCGCGGACAGCTTTCTCATCTCTAAATGTTTATTTAATATGTGACAAACACGTTCTTTTTACATGTTCATAACCTCTGCTATCTCTCTCACTTTAATTCGGCGGTCGTCTAGCACCATTTGGTGAACTTTGGCGATGTTTTCGTCGGTAGTTGCAGTTTTTGGAACATTCATCGTCTCCCAAGCTCTTACGACCACGTTTAAATTCAGCTGCCCAAAATTTCACTGTGGTAAATGATGGTGCAGAGTCCCCAGACACAGAATCCAACTCATCTTTGATTTGCGTAGGCGTATTGCCTTTCAAAAACAAATATTTAATGACAGCTCGATACTCGATTTTGTTCATTTTCATAAAAACCCTCACATCGACTCACTCAAACGACTGTTACACAACAACTGCGCGTCCAAAATGGCTGAAAATTTGGTGAGTAACTGTCAACAGATGAACAACGAAATTCACTAGCTTTTATTTACGACTGCTGCTATCTTCATGTTGAGGTCGGAAACTTTTCAGACCACCCTCGTAGGTGCATTCGTCTCACTCCTCACCCGTATTGTTGACTCGACAAAAAAATCAAGTGTGGTGCATCGCAATTATTAAGGCTACAAAACGAATCTAATGACTTATGAAATTATGGTCACAACACAAATGACGTATTATTAGTCATGACGATGAGATTTTTGATTTGATTCCCAGCTCATTTGACAGGAAAACATTGATTTTTTTTTAATTACTGGGTGATTTATTAACCCTTCTTCCTTTTGAACGGGTTGTTTTGATTTATACCACCTTTGCTTCATTAAATGTAACTACCATGCAAAATATTATAGAAAGGTTTCATATAGAAACAGTATAAGATGATTGTCTGATAATAAGTAGATTGTATTAAAAAAACATTGTACACAATATCCCTCTGTATAAAATTTCTTTATTCATTACTCATCACATGTGTTTTTTTTTTAGTAGCATACATTTTTAGCTTATGCCCCAATAATTTTTTGTCGATCAAAAACTTATTAATCCATCAGAAAAAAAAATTGCACACTTTCAATCAAGATGGTGAGATTTTTAGTGTAATACCCTAATGAAAGCTATAGAAATATATTTTATTTATTATCAAAGTGTTAATAAATTAATGATATTTATGGGACGGACAGATGGGTGAAGACCTCATTATATCTGTGAAAACAAAAAAACCTCAAAAGAATAGAAATGTCATCGGTGTAATAAAATTGGTAATTAGAAACTTGTTCTGATTGTTTGGAAGAAGGAAAAATTACTATCGGATATGTTCTAAAATAGTTATATTCTCTACAGCCTTTACCGTGTCCGAAGCGTAAGCTTAAGCTGGGTATCAAATTGCACTTGACTTTCTATAAAATGTGAGGTCGGAGCCGAGCTAAAACATATTGTTCGCGTAGAGCTTCCTTTTCAAATCATCAGCTCGCTGTTTATTTTTGTTTAGTGGGGGGGGGGTACCTTCATCTAATGAGTACCTTTCGCTTAACACGGATTCAAATTTGTTTTATGTTTAACTTATATTTTTTTTATATTGTTTAATTTAGCTATAACCATTGGCAAATGTTGATATTTCTAAACATATATAATATATTTTAATTATTGTTGAAATAATTTTTACATATTTTATTGCATATTTTTTGCAAGTTGACTGTTAGACTTTTACTATTTTATGGTTTTACATATAATTGATATAAAACTATTTCAGTCCACTTATGCTACTGACATAATCACCTATAACATTTATTAAACAATTTTGTATAACTTCTAAATCATTTAGATTTATTTTAGAGGTTGAAGAAGGACTGAGCGCTGTTGTGGGTTATGGGTAGTCAATACCTTTGTTTTGTCATAATACAATCTACAACTAATAAAAATACTTCAGGTTACCACATATTTTATGTAGTAAAAAACCATAGTCTACGACTTACAAACATATAAAAGATATCTTTGAAAGTAGATGATTTCCCTTTGGGCTGTGTGTACTTTTCACTTGGAGCAATTACTAAAACACCGAATTGTTTAAAACAAGGTTTTCATGTTCTATTATTAGTCTCTGAGGGGAATTTAGGTTATTTACAAATCAGACTTTCTCCTGGAAACCTCATATTTCCCAAATTTCCTGATGGCCATAGATCTCGCTTCCGTTCTGCTTACCCAGCCTACACGTTAACTCCTGGTATTTCCCTCATTTTCCCTCACTTTGACTAAGGCTAAAGCGTGTCATGGCTCTTCCACTCCCTCCGTATACAATGCTTCCTTGGCTCATAACTATTTTATACTATTCAGTCTCATGACCCCATTACATTTACAATATCCAACAGTTGAAATCCTCAGTCTACTTCCCAGACACATGATCCCCTCTATGTGACTTTTATACCCCTTACCACAGACCTGCAGTATATATGGAAGCAAGCCATCTTGTTCCCATTACTAAAGCCAGCCAAGAGCGGAGATCACCCAGCCCACTACCGCCCGATCAGTCTGCTACCACAGATGGGGAAAATCTTTGAGAAAATTCTTTTGATTACTGCTAGGAAAACGACATCATTCCGCCAGAGCAGACTGGATTCCAATCCAGTATGAGCGCAGAGCACCCCCTTCTGAAGGTACAGCTAGCCATAACATGAATAGAAACATAGCCACGGCTATGATTTCCATTGATTGCACCCAAGCGTTCGGACTCGGTGTCTCACGGGACACTGTGTCAAATGCTCTGCGACCGGGAATGCCCGGAACAACTGTATTCAATTCTGGCTAGCTTCCTGAAAAACAGATCGTTGTGGGTGAGAGTGGGTGATAGCTTCTCCGTAGCTGTGCCACTGACCTGTGGAGTACCCCAAGGAGCCGTCTTATCCCCTGTACTATTCAACGTATACACGTCTGAGATTGTCAGAGCCAGGTACAAAAATACCACAGTTACTGATTTCGCAGATGACATAGCGGTGTACAGTAGCAGCATGAGTGCCAAGGTAGCTCTAAGGCAGGCTGAAGCAGCCTGTAACCAGATCAGTGAGAGATTGGGGAGACTCAATATCTCTGTAAACGCGGGTAAGACTGACTGTGTAATTTTCTCTTTTCAAAAGGGAAAAATCCCGCTCCCTACTAGTTACATAGTAGGAATGGAGGAAAATTCACCAGCCAACAACCTAGTATATCTGGGAATTAAAATGGACAGACACGTCCATTTTAGTAACCATTTTGCGAAGAAGTTGAAGCATACACGCGTGAAATCTTACCGGCTTACGCACTTATTGACTTCCCCCAATCTATCACTGCGTCTCAAGCTACTGATTTACAAGAACATACTCAGGCCTACCCTGCTGTATGGTGCACCGCTATTTCGTTATCTGACGTATACGACAGCTAAGAAACTCCAACAATTCCAAAACGGTATACTGATGAAAGTGGTCAGATGTACTTCATTCGAGCAGTGAAGAAACAGTGAGCTTCATGAGATATTTGAGCTGTCTACGGTGGATGAATTCATCCAACAAAAATTGTTTTGTTTTTTTAGTGTTTTAGTGTTTAGTGTCGGTAACAAGCTGAAGGTGAGCCTCATCACCTAGTATTTGAGACTATGAACTTTTAACCACAAAAATAAAGTATTAATTTATGCACTCCTTCAAATGCATCTGTGAATGGCAGGAAGAAGATACATTTGTATATAAATTATTAATTATTATTTATTTTGTTCATGCTATAATAAAGAGGTTTTGAAATAAAAAAAAAACAAAAAAACCTGCAGTATTTAGAATATTGTTACTGTAATTCTACCCTCCTTCGAATGCATCTGCGCATGGAGTAAGAGGAGAAATTTGTAAATCGAAAATTTTTAAATTGTAAAAATTTTGATAAATAAAATGGTTTTGAAATTTAAAAAAAACAAAAAAAAAAACAGCCTACCGTATTTAAACGCTCCTTCATTCTTCGCTGTACCGCTCAGTAGAATTCTCTCCCTCTCAACATCGGTCATCCTTCAGCCTTACTTACTTTTAAAACCCTTCTATTTTTACACTTCCTTACCATTGAGACATACCTTGCTAACCACTGATCTTTTGTTCTTTTTTACTATGTTTTTTTCGAATTCTTTACTATTGCTACTATTTAACTGTTCATAAACCCCTAGCTGCAACCTTTTAAAATAGTATCCACTAATATTTACGTATTTTTATTATATTTTATCACTATTACATTTTCCTCTTATTTTTCCTTTTAATTTAACAGTGTAACATGAAAAATTCTTGATTGATATTTTTCAATATGAGGTATAACTATTAGTTATTAATCTTATTTTTTTCCTTCGCCCTATATGATGTATTGTTTTCTTTTGTTTTTCTATTATTATTATTTAATAATTAAATTATACTTATTCTTTTCTGGAGCCATCATCGGCTGACGTCAGATATTTATATTTACTCTCTACTCAAAGGTGACTATTCCCAATTTAGGAAAGGAAATTTGACGCCTCCTGAACAAACAGATAGATGTGGTGGGTCAAGCGTTTAAACCATTGATCCTTTCGTGAAAAACAAACAATTCACTGAATTTGTTGCTTCTGCCTAGAGGATTTGGGGATGTCTTTGAATCCAAAAACATTCCTTTCCAAACGTTGATTTTCTCAGCTGTCTTTGTTACTTCAAAGACGCCTACCAAGTGACACAACATTATAGAAGGACCGTTTTTTTAATGCTTAGGGGGAAAACTGAAAATGGTTTTTATTTACTATATTAAAAAAAATCAAACGGGGGAGTGGGGAGGGGGTGGGGTAAATATATTCCGTAAAGGAGTTGATCTTCACCAACAGCAAGCTCCTTGATCGTTTAAGGAAATTCCTTACTCTCCTAAATCCCCTAGTCATTATCCCTTAAATCGATGTATTTGATGGCGCAAAAATCAGGAATATAATGTTTATTTAAACAAAAGTGAGCAAGCATGTGATGAAAATAATGAGATATTTAATTAATTAAATCTGGATTTTTTTGATAAATAACATAATGGATCTTACGATTTAGGCTTTCATGATAAATAATGGATGTTCAATATTGAACATATATATATCGTTGAACATCAACTAAGTCATAAAAATGATTGTATCAACATTCAACTATTATTTGAATCAGTAACTGATAAGGACATTATTTTTATTAGACAGCTTCCAATTCTCTCCCTCTGAACAATGGAGGATTTCTTTGGACAACGTTTCAAATTCATCCCAACGATCTTGAATGACTTCACTGATATTCGTCATCTGCTGACTGACTGCTCATTGAACCTTAAATCACCCCCAATTTCCTTTTAGACGTGGCAGTAGTAGAAGCTAATATAATTACTGGTATTTTTTTTTTAAATTACCCATACCCCCCCTACTTCATATAATTAAGTCTATTGCACTAGACATCGTCATTTTGAATTTTTATTTTTTCTATTACCTGTTCGTGTTAGGTAAATTAGTACGAAATCAAATAATATTAATATGTTATATAATCTAATACCTGTTTTAACATATCCTTCAAGTGAAAAACAAATTTAATTTGAAAAAAAAAGTTAAAATTATTGATTAAGTAATAAAATGTGAAGTTATTTTTAGCTAAAAGATGTAATTCAAGAGAATTCTGTGCTGCTGTTAGTGGATTTAACCATACTCCACCCACCTGTTAAACTTATTGCACGGTTCAATAAAGCGTTAATGCATACTTCAAAGCTTACAACGTACTTATTTTTTAGTGATTATTATCATGCTTTGTATGCATTTTTTTAGGGGGATGTCGTTTCTGGCCTTTTATGGCCACTTTTTTTTCACAAAGGTCGGGTAATCCTATAAGAAGTCACAGTTCAGGGCTTTGTTATGTTTTGAAAGCAAAATTCCATATTAATCACAGCTAGTTAAACTTGCGCAACAAAACTTGCACAGCAACTAGTATGCTTTCTCCTGACTGGCTGTTTTCTGGTTTGTGATTTTTGTGGTGAGACCTGAGTGACATAGAAACATGAAACGTTCACATAGGATCCAGTTTATTACTCTATGGCACGAAAAATACTGCTACAAAATAACAATTACTTGTCGTACTAATAAAAACATATTGAGATGGCCTGGAGAACGAGACATCGTGATCTCCGGTCAGGTACTCTGACAACTACGCTAACATTGGCGAGTCATATAGCAGTGGCAAAAACGATAACTAATAATTATTATTAAATTTATTGAGGTTCGTAAAAATTACAGAAAAATGTTAATCAACTTGATCAGTCAAATTTTCTTTCAATATACTCAATTCAATTTCAAATTGTAGAGGGAGATTTTTGTCGATAGAGGTAGTTTAAATCCGCATATTTTGAAATTCAGGCTAAATGTTACACCTCTTCAGTAAACTGTGTACTTCCCAGACTAAATATAAAGTCTATGTGTACATTATCCGGGATAGTTTTCTTTAAAGTTTTTTTATGATGCCTCGGGAACAGATACACGGTGAAGTAAATCTTTACGTCTTTAGTTTTTCAACACGAGCGGTTTTCTGGTTTGATCTCAAAGCTGGAATGTTGAGATGAAAAGTCATAATATGATTTAATAGTTTCACTTCGGAGAAACCAACTTAAATATGTAGACACACTTGATTTGTTTCTCGCATCAAAGGTGATAATGCAAACAAGTTATAGTAATAATTCGGGCGTTGGACTCCTACATACTCTAACATGAAGGAAGGATATAAATAATGAAGTGATGTTTTACTACTTTCCAAGATTTCCTGCATCTAAACCTCAATAAATTTAGGATTATATTTCTTTGATGGGAAATTAGAGGAGAAGCCTCAATTTTGTTTTTTCTATAATAACATAATACCGATGCTTATCGCAAAACTACAAAAAAAGTTTTATAAAAAAGAAAGATGTGAAAGTTAAGAGCTAAATAAGCTTATCTTGACTAACTGGTGATTGATATCACCCAATGGAAAAGTAAATAATGAACTATAATATATCCTTAGAATCAGAAATCAAAGATGAAGTTATGAAAGTATCTCTGGTGTAGAAAGTAGAGATAGGGAATGAATATAAACCTGAATACACAGCATAAAAATACAGCTAACAAAGACAATCATCTTGAATAAAAAAATATATATATATATTGTTTTGGCCAAAGCTCAGAACTTTAAAATTAAAATTCTACTTATTAAAATTCGACACGTAAGTGATACAAAAGAATATGCCAAATATGGAACAGTTTACCATTACAAATACTAGCATACTATTAACAACTTGCTAATAATATAAAAACTGTTTCAATGGAATGTAATAAACAAAAGTTTTGATGCTACAAATATTAAAACCTATAGGTTCGATTAAGGAAAGGTTTTCCTGCACTAGTCTTTAGTTTCGTCATAATGAACTTTAGTATGAAACACATTAAAAAGTGAAATATTTACTTAATAACGGTGTATGAAAAAATATATATACGTGTTTGGGAATATGCCAATTTGGTATGTGATGATAGATGAATGAGAGTTATGATTGTGAAAAAAAGTATCTATATCACTCCGAGGACGCTATAAAGACGAAGCGTCGACCAATGTTGAATTCAAAATTCTTTATTTTGCTAAAATTACAATCTGCCTTATTAGGCAATAAGTAATTGAGATAAATGCTCTCAATCATACCATATTTACAATTCATCATTCACTCGCTCGTTCATACAATACTTACAGACACCCCAGAGGCCTCCCAAATCCACATGTTTGTCACCTCCCTCGCATACGAACCAGTCGACCAATGTAAAAACAAAAATAAACTTTTGGAGAGACTGTAAAGCCTTCTTTTTAGAAATTCAGTTTTTCAGTTTTTAGATATCTGTTTTTCAGATAGTTTTATGATATGAACGAAAACGTTTATTACAATTACTTATTGCCCAATAAGGCAGTTTGTAATTTTATAACAAAAAAAAAAAGTTTTATTTCGAAAAGTGCGTGTTGGGATATTTACTTCAATTCTAAGGCCATGTCCCGGATCGGAAATAAGTTGGTTTAAATGAATAAAATAGGAGACATTTTACCTCGGAAAGTATTCAATGCAACCCAATGGGATCTAACGGACAGTCTCAACAAGGAAGGAAAGGTGGTCACAACGATGTCTTGAACCATTTAGAATTTTGAACCATTGTTCTTAGTGAGAAAGAGTACTAAAGATGCTGGAGGTATTCATTAGCTGTGGATATAAAACCGTAAAAACACAAGAGGGTTAAAATGAGCATGTTTCTTGGCCAAGAGTTGTTACTGAAGGAGAGAAATAATGAAATTAGCTGTTCTCTACCTTGGAAGGCATTTGATTTCGAAGGGCTTCACTTTGTCGCTCCCTCTCCTACCGCTGAGCAGTAAGGGCAGCTTACAGGCCCGATTCGGTTCTGAACTTGCTCCCTCCATCAAACCATAACTCTTTTATGGGTATCATTGGAAATAAACCCACTTGTAATCGGTTGTGAGCTCCGGAGTGTTTACGTTTTTGCGGTATCAGTCTATGAACATGGTCTCCTTGCTCACGCCCCACAGTGGTCGGAAAAGGCACAAACACGGTAAAAACTCTGCGAAACTTT
This sequence comes from Acanthosoma haemorrhoidale, assembly GCA_930367205.1. Taxonomy (NCBI): domain Eukaryota; kingdom Metazoa; phylum Arthropoda; class Insecta; order Hemiptera; family Acanthosomatidae; genus Acanthosoma; species Acanthosoma haemorrhoidale. Next base: position 48,603,708 of record OV884015.1, on the reverse strand, counting down.
AAATTTAAGCAGGATGTCTGAGTAACGGAACTTCATAGAATCTTGGGGCTTACATTACTAAAATTATCATGTCCAACCAATATGAAATGGGACCTTTCATGTCTCTAGCCCGGCAAGGACCTTAAGACGACTTAGACAAAAACCAAGTTCGTGAGAGCAATCGTTATTGTCATCATTATTAATTGTTTACTTTTTATAGACTAGAGGAACAGCTAGCTAGTATAAAGAAAAAGAAAAACTACTAAAATTTAACGAATTGATTGTATAAACATAACATCTAAAATGTGTCTTTTATTTTTGGTTCGGCATAAAAGATATTTATGAATGGATCTGACAAAACCATAAGGAAATTGAAAACATCTTCACTTGTGACTGTCCTGCTGCTTTTCCGGGAGGTTCTCATCCATAAGATCGATAATCTCTGTGTCTTTCTTCTATGGCCACCTCTGCCAGCATTCATTGCTACGAGTAACATGGGTCATTGTGTCTTTCCAAAACAAGCACCAACAATAGTGTTGGACCAACTTCTTTACCGTGAATAAATAGAAGTTCTTGGACCATAAAATACCCACCTTCGTTTCCATATTTTAATAATAAAAACATTAAGCGTCAGTTAATAGAGGAGGAAACTAGTGCATGAAACAGCTGAAGGCCACTAGGGGCGTATATAAGGCCCAGATTTGTGGCTTTTTCTCACCCCAGCCTTCAGTAGACTCTCACCACTGTATCGCAACATTTCCACCTCTTCGAGGTACCTGTACCGAGGCTTCCCTACTCCTTAATTCCCTCACTCAACCTTCAAACAGGTACTACCAGTAAAAGGATCGCTAGGACTCTCACCCCAAATAAATTTTCCTTTATTCATAACCTTAAAAATTTGAGAGCTTAGGGGGAAAAAAAACCTTTTTCTCAGACTCTAAGAACCCGGCACCTGAAGTGAACACTGCTCTCTCTCTCTTTCTCTCTCTCTCTCTCTCTCTCTCTCTCTCTCTCTCTCTCTCTCTCTCTCTCTCTCTCTCTCTCTCTCTCTCTCTCTCTCTCTCTCTCTCTCTCTCTCTCTCTCTCTCTCTCTGCACTGGCGCTTGCTGCTCTACTCGAACCGAATGACTCTCTTAATTAACTACCTCTGCACCTCTCTATCCTGACCTCGCTATGTTTTAGTCCGGCGTTGTCAGGCCCCATACCTTGGGGAATCCCACTAGATTCTCTGTCTTCGTCTCGCTAAAACTAGCACCTCATTGGAAGAGGCCTGCTGCCTCTATACGGTTCACAGTCGCCTTTGGGATCCGGACCCTTAGATACCGAGTGTGAATTCGTGGTCATTCCAAGACCACATAAACCACCTATAATACGTAACCTGTTTCTCTTTTCCTGAACATAGAGGGCTGTCAGGGCACACATTATACGATATTATGGAGCCAGATCAATGTGAATAAAGCTACTCGCCGACTAGGCCGCCAGCAAAGGTCAAAGACCACATGTCCAGCCATTTTATCTCTTTCTTGGCGCTCGCCGGACAGTGGCGGGCCGTAGAGACCCCAGCCCGCGGTGGGCGTCCCGACAATAGACTGACAGAAAGTATTAAATAAAGCTTTTATTTATGTGTATAATATAAATATAATTATAATTTGACCTTTGTTCGATTATGTTTGAACAGATTACTTGATTGAATTTGGCAGATAATTACTATAACCGCAAGTTCCCGCCACTGGTTTTTGCATTTATCGTTAAAAGAGGGTTCAAAGAACATTTTGAATCCAGTAACACCTTGGCGCAAAGTACTTATCCTATGAATGTCATGAAAATAAGCTTTTATACACAAATAAAAATTTTGAAATCCGGGAAAAAACCGGGGGAAGTTTTGAAATATATTAGTCGAATATCCCTCACTTCAAAAAAATAGTCAATTTGCATTTTCTGAACACGTTGAAAATCGGGATTTTTGCCACTCCTTGACCACTGTGCGCCGTAGGAATTGAGTTTAGTCTATATTTATAATCATGTTCAAAGAGCTTTTCAAGATTTAAAGAGGTAATTTTTTGAGAGGAATGTTTCCAGGTAAACTCCCAAAAGAATTTTTGAATAATACTTTTATATAAAATAATAAATCCCCATCATAGCATATTTTTCGTTTCACGCTAAAACTATTTATTTTTAAATTGTAGTCGATATCAGCTCCCTCTTACTATGTATCACCAGACGAACTATTCATGCCGGAAAAATGATCTATGAATCTTGACGTTTCAATTTTCCACTGCATGAACCAGGAATGGTTTCTGCCAGGCATGGTATTCCCCATCTGCATGCCTATGAGCTTTTAAATGTCCTACCCAGTGAATAATATTTTTTCCATCAGCAGTTTTTTTTTCCCTGCCTCGGGAGAAGGAACTAACGTTATAAATGAGTATAACTCAAATTATAATGTTATACATATTCTTTTACTGTCTCAGCCATTAGGTGCTCAAGATTGGTAATTTAACTCAAACACTCCTTCAACTTAATGTAGGAAGTGCGAGTCACTCCCTTTTTCAAGAAATCGTAGGTTCCTGTATATATGGTATAACGTCGTGTTTGACTGAACCAAGATTTTATATGATGAAATTAGATTTAGTCGTCATATGCTAAGTTTTTATGAATGTTCGTATGCGAAAAACTACTTTATTAATAAAAAATTAAGGTGGCACTAGAAGCCCCACTTACAATCCGGTTTTCACGTACGAATCCTGACTTTCACTTGTCATACTTCACAACTGGAAAGTGGCCTGATCGAGTTGTATCTTTATGACTGGTATTCCCAGCATTTCATCTTCCACCAAAATAATTTCTTTGGCTGCCGCCTTCGAAGTCTATTCTGTTTTCTAGTAGTGCCAGTGAATCACAAATTTTTCTTCGAAAATTGCTGTGCGTAGTATTAAATAAAATGCAAAGCCTAATGGGGTACACAATCGAATGAATAAGTAGTCAAATTAAACAATGAAATCAATTAAATAAAATAGAACGCCCAAGGATTGAATATTTTACTTTAAAGTCAGCTTTGTTTTCATGCATGAGGACTTAACCAGCCTAGCACTAATGATCAACAGTTTTCAGGAAGTCATCGAGAGTTAGGAAGGCCGACTAAGGGGCGTTCATTAACCGATTCATCTGGAGTCGGTACCTATATTGAAGAGAGATTGGACGTCCGGGGAAGGAAGCAATAAAGGAAGAATAATAAACGAGATGTGATGGCCGACGTGAGTGGCCGGTTTGTTGAGAGGGTCAGTCAGTGGATGTCTCTTCCAATCCAAATCTATTGGAGAGACCAGTTTAGGAAGTTCCCTTCAGATTGAGTGATTAAGCTTGCGTGTTTATACCAGAAATACGAGTGTTTACTTAAAAATTTTGTAATAACATAGGTAATAACTATTTTAATTGACACTCATGACAATAAATTTTCTTAGTCCTACTCATAACTCCTTGAGAATTAAATTGAAATAGAAAAATCATTTGATACGGTATGCCACCGGCTAGAAAATTTTCCAAACAAAAATACCTGCCTTATATACATATAATATATCTCGCCTGGAAAAGAAATAATTGAATAGGAATGACTTTAGTAAGTTTTTATTTCTAATTTCCATTTGAATTAGGATACGATAAGAAATCAAGTCATGCGCAATGCATCACAGTTAAAGGTTTCTTTACGAGTACAACAAAGATTTTATTAATATAAGATTATAAGATTTTATAGTTTTCAAGACTTTTTGTAATAATAGTACACTGAAGCCATAATACATATTATCAATGAGTTAGTTGAGATTTTTAATTAAGCAATCTGCACCTCTATTTATATGTTATTATTAACATGTCCGAATAGGATATAAAAGTTTAAAAAAAATATAATTATTGCAAAAAAAAAAATTGATCAAATCATTTACTTGAATAACAGAAAAACAGACCTGATAGCGTTAGCACTTTTTACTTTTATTTATCATTTAACATTTCAAACTTTTATTTCATATTCTATCATTTCAATTATAACATGCTTGTGAATGCTGCTAAAAGCACTCTTGTTAGTATACAATAGATTATGGACATACCAGAGAGAGTTGTGAATTTTTTAATATAAACAGCGCACAATCAGGCTTCCAACATAATATATTTATTTGATACCCAACTTAAAATGATGAGAAAAATTTTTTATTACAAATAACTGATCGATAATTGACATTTTTTTCGCTGATGACATTTTTTTAGCATCTTTGAAACAAAATATTAACAGAAAATTTCATCCGTGTACATATTACTGGGGTCGTAGTTCGATGTAGAATACACTGTTGAATGGTTTAATTGACTCTAAGTAATTATAGGTCTCTGAAGCCCTCTAACTCACAATTATGGACATTTTTTACTAACTATTTTATATTGAGTCTCTAGATTGAACTTGACACTCACAAAGTCCAGGACCTGCCTGCCTGTCACTCAAGGGTGAAAACATACCTTTTTGTAACGAATGAACGAAATCCTAAAAATTCAAATTCAAAATACACATACCCCTAAGAAATGTAAACTGTTATGTAGAGAGCACGGCCCTAATCACGGCTCAGAATGGAATATTCCATTAAATTTTAATGTCTCGTTACGGAAATTACCTGGACACATAGAGGCGGAACGGCCCTTAACAGACAATATCTAAATCGGAGTGGCAAGTGTTGTCCTGTTAGGATCACACGCAGCATACATTCGACCCTTGCCAATAACCCATTAGGAACAGGGTCTGATAACGGCTGGTCTAAATGGGAATGCCGTCCCTAGCATATATTATTTATCTTATACGCCCAATATTTAATTTATACATTTTTTTATTCTTTATAAGATCTCATTCATCTTTTTATAAAAAAAAATATTTTGCCTTATATATTAACGTTAGTAGTGATCATTTTTGGGATTTATTTTAGCATGAAACCCTTACGTTTTCATCGCCGTTGTTTGTGCCTTTAAACTCATTTTGAGAGCCCACTGATGGGAGTCCGGATAGTACAAGAGCATATCCCAGGCATTCCGTCATCGGCCAGGGCCCAGGAGGCACCCCAGTCCCATATGTCTGGCAATGATTATAGATACTGCTTTAAAGGACACGGCGTATGATGTACATAAAAACCATGTAAACACCTAACTTAGGTTGTTAATATTTGTTAATACAAGCCTAAGTAGACCTAATACAACATATATACAGTTTCAAAATAATTTGAGGATAACACATGTAAAAATAAGCAAATAAATTATAAAGTAATGAAAATATCATTCTATGAATTTAAACAATATTTATGTTACACGAAATGTCCAAAGCTGATTATATTCTAGATATTCAAAAAGTGATAATCACAAAGTTTATAGAATAATGTAAACATCTACAAAAAACCATTAAATAACATCGATAAATTACCCAAACATAAGTGCTTAGGACATAATATATTACCAAAAAATGTTTTTCTATTAGCATCTAGTTTTTATTGATTTGTTTTTATTAATATTTTTCCTAAATTAAATTTTATATGTAATTTATTCAAGTCTTTAACCATAGTCAATAGCGATGGTTTTGGATTAGATACATTGCATATTGGGATAAGATTATTTTTGTATTATATAAATATGGGAAATAAATTTATTAGAGTAAAAAAAAAGTAAGGAATGAAATTGATAAACCTCGAACAAATCCTAAAATAAAACAATTTACACACCTTACTACTACATTCAAATTTTGTTTTCTGGCCCAAACGCTGGGACATAAATGCTCCACTAAGCCATTAAGTGACACAGGAGAACAACGATAGCAGTCTCAATCTCATGTCAACTACTCTACTGTCATTTTCATGTCTTGCTGACATTAGTATTGATATAAAAATGGCTTTCGATAATGTTTGGTAGCCTTTTAGTCATTCAATCGACTGCTCTAAGTAGTGTATATTGGTATATCAAAAGTGACAGGTTACCCTTTTAAGATACAACTTAAACACTGGATACCTCAACTCTTCCTGTATTTTGTTTTTTTATTGCATATGTCAGACAGATTCAATTCCGTACTGATTACAACTATATTATAATTAATAAATCTTATATTTATTTATATTCATATTTTTTATTCGTTGGGCTTTAAGATGACAGAACAGCTGAACGTTTTTCAACTCGTTGTCTCTTGGAGAAATACATTTGTTTAAACTATCACTTTGGAATCGAAAACTACAAAATAACTCATAGACATCTTTTTTATAAAATAATGTTCTTCCCAATGCAAATACGGAAACACAACACAGCCAATAACTGTAATACAAAGTTATATACTGCCGTTCAAATTGAATTCCTTATTCTTCATTGTTCAATTTAAAGCATCCGACCGCAGGGGGTTAGTGGGGTGTATATTGATTAAACGTATTCATGAAAATGATAAACTGGTTAATATAATCAACATTCAGGAAATATTTCTATTTAATCACCTCCCTCGTGAACAAAACGGGCGGAGATAAAACTTAAGTTATTAACTCCTGTAGCACTGCAGGGCTGGCCATGTCGTATTATTCTTCTCAAGATAGGGGCCCAACAGGAAATTAAGCTCACTTTCCGTTTCTCACGTTTACATTGGTAATGCTCTTTTTACCATTTCGTAGCTCTTAATAAGTGAAAATTATTGAAATCCCTTTTAAGATACTTCAAATTAATTCTCAATTTTTACATTTTTGTTCTATTATATTATGAACGAAACTAACTTAAAATGAATCCTAGTAATGTATTAATTATGCGATTTTTTCATTGTAAGAATAAAAACTGTTACTTTATCTAACATAGCTTTGAAATCAGTGTGCTTTAATGCCTCTTTTGTGTTTTTAATTAAACAAAACATTAATTCAAATCAGAACTTTCAATTTCAAATAGCTCAGAAGCTGAGACTTCAGGACCCGAAGAATGAGAGCATAAAAGTTAAAGTGAAACGTACCCAAATCTTTTCTTACCTTTTTGAACTTGCGATGCGTTCATTGCACACCTCAGGAAGAAATAGGGCTGGCCTGAGGTTACTAGCTTAGTTGGTAGGTGACGCTGAATCGCTAGGTGTGTTACCTCTCTACATTCGATTAGGTTTTCTAAGCCGGATTCACTTCGTCTTCACTTATCCTCACGAGGCTGAGGGTCATTAAAAAATGACTTGGCAATCAAAATATTAATATTTTTCCATCATTAGGACAGGAAAGGATTTTTAGTGTTGTTAGTTATCTTAGTTATTATTTTTAGTTAACTTAGTTATTAGCAACTTTGAAAATGGAGATAGATTGAATCATTTGTAAGATCGCTGTTGTAGAACCCGACAAAATACAATCACCCCGTACCTGAATGTATGTAAAGCCTCTGACATTACAATTAATATAAAAATGGCTTTCAATAATGTTTGGTAGCCTTTTAGCCATTCAATTATCAATCATTGATTGGTACATCAAAAGTTACAGGTTACCCTTTTCAAGGTACAACTTAAACATTAGATACCTTAACTCTTCCTGTGTTCCTTATTCTTCATTTTTCAATTTAAAGCATCCGACCACAGGGGTTCTTTCTCCCTTTCAGATTGGTATGTTAATTAAATCTATATGGATAGGTTCCATAATCTCAAACTATTTGTGAAACTGAGTTTTTAAAGGAATTTTATTTTGCCAGGTAAAAAACATTTGATTTGAAGGTGAGCATCCTATGTTTGTATCACCCCCTGAAAATAAGGAAAAGATATTCGTTTCAAATATGATACTTACACATTGCTCTCAGTGAGCACAATCCTCCGTTAATAGTTTGTCTGCAAAAATCAGTGAGATGTTTAATAATTTTTCATACCTTCGAAACCTATGAGAGCACTAAAATATTGTTGAATTTTCGAGCTCATACTCGTACCAAGACTTGGGACCCACTGCCATGACAAAGGTTTGGTTTTCTGTGATGAAATCCTCTGAGGTCTTTGGTGGTTATCCTCTCAAAGAAAATTCTTCGAAATCATCTGACGATCTTGCGGTTGCACGAGAGGAGCACTAGTGGTCGCAAGATAATGATAGGCCCACATCCACCGAAGTGCACTCAAGTTTCCGCTGTGAATCATACTTTGCAGTATCTTCCTTGTTCAGTCACCGATGACTGGGCAAAGCAAGAGAGGAAACATTAGTACAAGTCATAATGGTGATCACGAATAATAAACTAAATAATTATTAGCCAACAAAAAAATATAATGCCAAGGCTAGGGTTGTTTCTTCAGCTAATAATTATTTAAAAAATAAGGTTCCATACCACAAATAATGATTATCAACAAAAAAAAAAAATTATTTTTGTTATCTTCAAACACGTTTACTCACTCGACTGTCGTTGAAATTTTATATCCTGCGGGGTGCATGCATACGTGGTGATATGAAATCAAAAGGAAAAAAAACACTTTATTCTTGGACATTGTCCCTTAAAAATAACAAAAGGAATAAAAAGTATATCTATCTACCAATAAAAGAAAAAATATAACATAAAAGTATGTTTCATAAACATAATAATGTTTATAGTCTATTGAGAGATGGGATGTCCTTTGAAGTAGTCTGTACAGTTGTCCAAAGCGTCTGTTTAGTTCCTGTCTATTTAGTCTCGTATGTGGGTTCCAGGTCAGTCGTTTGTCGAGATGGAAGCCTAAGTACCGTACTGTCTCGGGTACAGGGAGAAGAATAGAATTAAAATAAACTAGTGGACAAGACTTGCGACAAAGGGTGGAGGTAATGTGGGAACATTTTGCTTCATTAACTTTGATCCGCCATTGGTTGCACCAATACTCGATCTCGTCAAGGTGTTTTTGAAGGTTATGGGATGCTATGTCGGGGTCTGGGTTAGATGACAAGACTGCAGTGTCATCTGCAAATGGGGCCAAGAAGGTATTGGGAGTAGAGGGGACATCAGCGGTTTATAGGCTATAGAGAATGGGGCCCAGGACACTGCCCTATGGAACTCCTGCATTTATGGGATAGTAGTTAGAATATTCTAAATCACAGCAGACTTGGAAGAAGCGGTTTGAAAGGTAGGATTAGGAAAAGGGTCTGTGGTAAACATCTTTTGAGCTTGTAGAGTAAGTCTGCGTGCCAAACCCTTAACAATGAACCAAGATTGAAACAAAAAAATAAATGGGTAGGGATGGATGACATTCACTATTAAGTGCTTTTATTACTAGCATGTATTAAAATAGGGAATGAATACAATTAATAACAAATACATAAAAAGAATAATATCGGTGAATTATGAATTATTAAATTGGAATAAGATAAGGTACTGGTAAATTCTAGATTTAAAGATTGGGAGAGTTAATGAAGGATGAATATTGATGGGAATCAAGTTCCCACGGATGTTTTGTGGCACGGATGGCAAAAGAACAATCAAAGGAAGCAGGTTTATGGGATGGGTATAAAGGTATTTAGTCCAGAAAATGTGATCTTTGTTTGAGGGTCAATATCCAGAAAAAAAATCTTAATAAAAATAAAGTACTTGGGTGAACTCCAAATTTGAATGATTTTGCGTCATGTGATTTAAAAGGTTTAAGTCAACGCTTAGAATTGTCGGTGAGTGTAAACTTAGGCTTTTGATACCCAACTCCATTATATTCTAGGTTTCTTGTTCGATAGGAAGATGGTTTTGAAAATGTTTAAATCGATCTGAAATATTAAAGTAATATTTTATTTGGTTGGAATGGATTAAATGACAGATTTGTTTTCTTTCTTATTGATGGACTATTGCAGGAGCCTCTTACTGTTCAGAAATTTTATGAAATTTGAAAGAAAAAGTTCCAGCCCTTGTCAACAGGAGAGGACCGAAGTATGCAGACCACATGTTTGTTAGTTAAAGCCTATATTTTTTTTAGAGCTTTTGAAGCATTTAAAAAAAAAAAAATCTTCCAAAATGAAAATGAGTTAAAATTTATCGATTCAAATCCAAAAAGTCTCTTTTGAAAAAGAGATAAAAAATTTGGGAACTGGGAGAAAAGTAATTAAGCTAATGGAAGTTATTTTGAATAAAAATATTATTGTTAAAGCTTGTTTTTTCTTTGATTTGCCTCATACCCTAGGAACTGACATTTCATATGTTCCAATCTTATAAAACTTATGAGATCACGAATATTATTAGCTGCATGTGATAAAATGAGACGTGAAAATAATTGAGTTTTGATAAGTTATAAGATTATGAAGTCACTAGTCAGGTCAGTTTAGGATAATGCGAAGGCGGTGAGTTTATGTTATCATTTTAGATGTTTAAAAAAATCATGTTCCGCAATTGAAATTATTTAACAGATAGAATTAATCACGTTTAGTAAAAAATACCCGGTAGTTTTTTTTACTGTTCAAGAAGGTAATCATTTAGAGTATTTAAGAAACTCATGTGGAGCCCCTTAAGCACCATTATATAGCGTTCCTTTTTTTTTTTCATCAATAATTTAGTTAGTTAATATTTAACTTATTGAAGTGAGTTCATAATGGAACAAGAATTTTCGTCTGTCAAATGAAAATCTTTAAAATAATGACAAGTGCCATCCATTAATTTTCCATGTAATTTTGCAGGTATGTTGGCCTTCCTCCCACTTATGCTTGAGTTGTCGATGTTGGTCCGTTGGTAGAGTCCGTAGGAGGGGGGGCTGATATAAGGGGATGTCCTTGTGTGTAACTGGGGAATTTCGTGTAACGTGTCTGATAACGTCATGGCTGTACAGTACGCGTTGGTCATTGTGGGAAGTTCTGTCCTAAATGGAATGTGTAGGTCAATCATGTGGCAGTAATGTATATTTCGTTACTTGAAAACTGGAGACCCTCTCAGCATAATAGAAAAATCCTATTTTTTTTTTATCACCATGTAATTAATTAACTAATCATGATTTTTCTCGGGCTCATAAAGCATTACGGCATAAAATGGAACCACCAAATAACATATTTTGTTTTTATCTTAAATAAAGGTAGAGTTTAACTAGCGAATGCGCTCTTGATGGGTGCTTTGATGAACTTTTGTAATTATAGTCTGTTAAATATGATACTGTTATTAATCAGGACTGTAATTTGATACTCTAAACAGTATGATGAGAAAATAATTTATTTTTAGTAACATCGGAGCCCCAAACTGAAATACTACCTGTAATATCAAGTTTCTCAAAAATCTCTGGTTAAGTAATCGACTCGATATTATTAATACATTTGATGAATTTTCGTAATTGAAGTTTTAAAAAACCAAACACGTATATTTGGTCGGAGCATAAAGATATTTAATTTGATATCCTACACATAATTGACCAGAAATATATTATTTTTACTGTGGAATAATTTCGTATGTATTTCCATTTCCAAATGTGACTTCGTTGCAAGATTTCATGTTGAGACAAAGACCAGGACGTCTTGATTCCTGGGGAAAAAACTGGTTTCTGGTTTTGGAAACACCGACCAAATAGTAAAAGCTAGCAGCTTACTCATCAGGAAAATCAGGAGATGAAGAAAGAACGGGAAGAAGACAGCATGAATCAGTTTCAAAGAGCTCTGCTGATTTTCTTCTAAAGAATTTTACTTTTAAAATAAAAAAAAAACTTTGGATATTCTACCGTAAATCCATACCTCCAAAAGAGAAGTAAAAGTTTTAAAGTATGTGAGAAATCCCCGGGTCCTTTAAAAGCATCCAAAAGAGTGAATACATTGGATTCCAAACTGGAGCGAACGCTGTACCTTTTGAAAAATCCTCTGGTGGTTTTCACTTCGAAATTGTACCGTTACCTTGCTGACAGCATTCTCTGTAAGTTAATAGACTTAGGAAAATACCGCTGGTTTAAGTTTCGTTAAAAGAAAGTCCAACACCAAAAGGAAGGGCTCAGCTACTAATTAGTTATCCGCTAATTAAATTTCTTTCTGAAGACTCGTCGGATTCAACTCTAAATTTGGAATTAGTGTTCTAGTTTAGGCCTTTCCCAAGTGGTTATACCGACACACAAGGAAACAACACCGCCATTTCCCTGGAGAGGTTCCTTATATCCCCACGAATGATAAGGTGGGCTCAGAAGAGTTGTTAATTAATGTTAATTAAGCTGGTGAGCTTTAACTTCTAGGCATTTAGGCACTTTAAGCTATAAGCCTTAGAATCATCTGAAATCTGGTTGAGGTGTTTTGGATGAATAATAAATGATTTTTTTTCCAAACAAGGGATTACATACAACTACTAATTGTAATTGTAAAAATATGTCTAATATTACTAAAACAAACGTTTACTAGAAAAAAAATTGAAATTCAAGTACTGCATGTCTATTTTTATGAAACATACTTTCTCTAGCCTTAACGTATTGTATCCTATTAATACGATTTTTCGCTTGCAGTAAAGCATTTTTGTATTAGAGTACGCTAATAGGACTTCAGGCAATTTTTCGATCACGAAAATCCTAGGACAAAGAAAATGTTCCAAATAATTTATTGGTGATTTAGAATATTAAACATGTACGAAATTACTTGACTAGCTATTTTGTTTTTAATTTTTTCAGCGTTTGAATCGTACTAAAGATAGTTGACAAAGATTTAATGAAGTTTCTGAACTGCACGAAGTTCAATTTCCTGACTTCGGTTTCAAGAAAGCCTCAATGTGCTTGATACGTCACATGGAAACGAGAACATGTATATAACACTATAATAAAAAATGTTAATTTTTATTAATATTTAAACACATTGACATCTCTCATACTAGCAGATAGTGTGGTTATGTCATAAATAAAACATAATGAATCTTACGGTCTTTCATTCATTCACCTGCAACAAATGCTTATAAGACTATTGGTCAGAGTGAATTATCCCCTTAAGTATTTTAAGTGAACGGGTTTATTACAGAAGCATCTTTTCCAAAGAAGCCCCAATTTAATTGAGCCAGTGATTCCTGAAATATGATAGGAGAGGAGCACAAAAGACCTATTGTCGGAAATAAACCGAGTTTCTATAATGAAACAATCTATAGGTATTGTCTTGCGAAATAAGGTATTGGCGATCTACTCGAACGGTTCAAGAGAGTTGATTATTACCTAGCAATTTAAATTAGAGATCCAAGCTATTATATAGAGTAATAGTTGACCCACACTAGTCACGATATGTACCACCTAGGCTCTAATCGCAAGATGACCATGTTTCCAACAATTATGCACATGCGATCCATATCTATTCTTGACAGATCAAAAAAATAATAAGTCAAGTATCCCCTTAATATGTCTCACAAATGGGTGGTTCGTTAGGGTTGCAAAAACACTTTAATGACTTTCTTAACCAAAATATCTCCAACGCATAATCCACAATATTAATTGGTAAATTTTGAAACTTTTCATTTAATATCATATGAAAATATGCTTTTTTTTTTCTTTTTAATAATTAATAGTTCTATCCATACCACAACAAAAATAGACAAAATATAGCTCTCATTTATTTGTAGCATCTTTAGATCATCAAGTGAAGCATTCATATTCATAGAAAATATCATCCCTCTACACAAAACAGAACGAACAACTGTGAATAAACTTTTGATGGCGTAGATTGGTCAAAGAAATTCCTTATTAATAAACTTTAAATTGCAATTATAGTGAAGTAAAGTTCTGTAAGTCGACATCTTTAACTTGACAGCCTACTCAACATGATAGGATAATATTTATTTTATTTCACGGTTAGTTAATTGAATAATAATTATTTTTCATTTTTCAAAGAGCTGCCATGTGATCCAAACAAAAACGCTAGTTGTCTTGTGAACGCTTTGTTGATAACAGTTTTGTAGACTTTTTCTAATTTGTTTGAAAACAAATTCAATATAATTAGAGCGTATAAACGTTAATTTACTACCCTTCTCAAAATTACAGGAAACGTTTTATGGAAACATTTTTCCAAATGTAAAATGGCTCTTTCATGGCTACCAAGACTAGGAGAGAAGCATTGGTGAAAACATTAAGGTTTCGGGTTCTGAACAATAAAACCAACGAATCCTCAAAAACAAAACAAGGAAGACAATTGTATTGAGTTAGTCATCAAAGTCCATCCGACGTTTTGACAATAAAACACTACAGAGTGAGTTCACAAGAATGCGAAGCCGAGAACAATCCTTCAATTAGGCAATCAACTATTTCCCAATTGCTCTCATTGCTCACAGCCGGAACAGCCGGTCGCAGTCAATGATTAAATTTTTACGAGTGCGAAAGGATCATCAATTTCTTAGAACTTTAAAAACTAATGGTTGTAAAAATGTTCTTAACTAATGTGTAGAGTTTTTCAATCCAAGGAATCGGTATTGTGACAGAAAGATTCATTATTATAGAAGGACTGTTTTTGTGTATCAATATTTCAGTTTAATTCAATGTATTTCTTGGAGTGTACTGATTAAGTACACCTTCCTTTAACTTTTACCTCTATACGCTCAATCCTTTGATATGGGAATATCTCTGAGGATATTCAAGAAAATCCTTCTTTTTGGTCTAACTGCACGTTACTACCTGGAAGGTTCATTTTCATCTGAAAAACGCAGGTGTTTCACAATGAAGTTTCCTCAGTCCTATGCTTCTAGTTTCTAATCCATACTTACTGTTGATGTCCTGACCCATACTACGGTACAAAGTTTATTGTTTTCTAATTTTAATTCTTTATTTCATGAATCATTTATTTTAATCTTCAAATGACACAAAAAACACCAATCCATCAAGGGTTTTGAACATAATAAGTCATTCACACCATTACACTTAGCGCATCGCCAAAGTGTACACAAAGTTCAAAATGAATTTTCATAGATAAAGAATTTAAAAAAAAAAAAGGTTTCGGACTAGAAATAGCAAGTTTACGATATTGTTTTCTGATATTTATAGAAATCCTAAAAGAAAAGCTTACCTGCTGCTTCATCTTTGTAGCTAGCTCATCATATCGACTCACGAACACTGATTCCTGACTAAAGGCAGTTGTAATCAAACCTTTGTCTCTTTGGTTGGCATCTCTTACTTTGTCATATTTATTAATACTATCTATAACTCAAAATGAAACAAATGTTTCTTTAATAATATGTTCCCAGTCCATGTATTGCACTTGACTTTTTTTGTGTTCTTTAGTTATAAAATTACAATTTACTTAGCCATCATTTATAATTGTGATTTAGGGGCTCATTCACACCGTTTCGTTCTCCCCAGGAGCCCCCATCCCCCGAGATATTTGTCCAGTGAGTGATTGGAAAATATTTAAGGGAACTACCCCAGCCTTCAATCTGACTATTTTGATATGTGGTGAAGAACAGAGAGAGAGCAAGAGAGTCACAAAAGGACCTGAGTGGAATGGTGACCAGTGCCAGGACCACATCACATTCTTCCCTGTTCACTATAGATCCAATGATACCACCGCTTTAGGCGACATGGAGGATTGTAGGAACGAGCAGTAACTCAAGGAGGAATCATCTATATGATGAGTGGATAGGTTTACATGGAATTTGGTAAATATTGAGGTTATAAGTACATGGAGATTATTGTGAATGAGCGATTTCTGGATGTAGAAGGAATAGTTGACAATAGTTTTGAGGACTTTGGATTGGAATGTTTGAACTCGTTTGATGTACAATGTGAGGTTTGACATTATCCCACACTTCTATTCCATATGTCCAAATAGGTTTCAGTCCCTGTTTAGGTTTCAAGTGTGAAATTAGGATATCTATTAAGCAATCTGTAAAGTTTCCGAAGAAGTCTGTTTAACCCTTGTCGCTTAAGTCGTACATGAGGGTTCCACATTGGCCTTTTGAATAAATGAAAAACTAGGTATTGACCATCATTGGAGTGGGGATTAGACGGTGAGAGAGGATCCTCCTCAAAGGGTAAATGTGACCTGCAACATTTTCCTTCCAGGGAAATTTGGTAGTGGTCCTGAGACTTTTATTTTTTCTCCAAAAGTTTCTCCATTGCCGAGCTGGAATGATCTAAGTCAATTTTCCATTTACATCTGTCTATCCCTCTATATACTCGTATAGTTTTAGTGACCAAGATTCTGCAACAAAAAAAATAAAGTATTTTTTGTGAAAAGTACCGAGTGGTCTTGTTATAATCATTCAGTAGGTTTTAAAGAAATTGAACTCCTTTGTGTATATATCTCTCGATATTGTTTCCACATTTTCGATGTACAATAATTTTTATGAATCTCTTAATATAAAAAAATTCTAGTCAACTGTGATGCATCACATGTGGTCGTTGCGGTTTTGAAAACGATTTTATGGGCACTTGTTATATTGGCCTTTAAAAAAACAAACATCTAGTTTATCTTGTTAATTAGTGCGATGAGATATTTATTTTATTGCTCTGTTTAATATTATTAAGGATTTAAGTATTATTGAAGGAAAGTATTTTTTTTAATAAAAAATAATTGATTGATAATTTACCCTTCATTATTTTTCAAAAAATTGCTTTCATTTGTCGCAATTTTAGCCCATCAAGTAAAAATTTTATTCAGAAAGTGTTCCCTTTGTGTCAGGAGGGGGTTGAAAAGATCTAAGTCGGCTTTTTTTCTCCAAGGCAAATTTAGGGGGCGTTGAGGACAAACCATTCAATGACGGTTATCGAATGCGTTTAAAAAAGTAGTTCTAATAGTATTTCAAGCAAGATTTGTTAAAATTAATTATTGATACATTAAAGTTTCCATTATATATTTTTTACTAGTAATTAAACAAGTGCACAGTTGTTATGATCCGGCTCGTCCAACAAAGTTTACATTTTTGAGTTTGCTTAATATGGATTCTATTCATATTTTGACACATTGATTAAACAATTATATGAGGCTTTTTATTCGTACGAAAATGTTTCGAAGTTCGTTCAGAGCCTAAAATAAAAAAGATTTCAGGATGTCCGTTACATGATTATTCCAGATTGGGTACTAGAAACGTTATCAACTCTAGCAGAATTATCACTCCAGGAGTAGTTGATAGAACTATCAACAAGTGTGAAAATTGAAATAAAAAAATTAATATCAGGAATTCAAAGGCAAATTCCAGCATTATATCTGGCCATATGGATTGGTTCATCTTTGAAAAAAGTGGAGTATGGCTCAGAAATAGTTGAAAATTACATGGGTTACATTGCTGATTTCAAAAACGGGAGTGAGGCGTGTTTTATTCTTTTTTTTTACTTAAAAGGGGGTGGTGAGCAAATTTTTTTTCCTAAAGGTGGAAACCTATGCTCTAAAATAGACTGGTGTTGTAAAAAAAAAATGGCAGTATTAATGTCTTCACGTTCTTTTAGTCCACTAAAGCCTGGACAAGCATTACATGTTACCAATCAGGGCTTCGCCCTGAGATCTTCGGTTTGATAAGTTTAGTCAGAAATATTGAGACAATTTAATAGTTTTTTACGACCTACGAGTACCTCTGTGGCATCAAATTAACAACCAAAGAAAAAAACCCTACTAGATATTGTGGAAGTCCCGTTTTTGTTTTTTTCCTCTCTTAGCCGCTTTAAATTTACAGATAATTATAGATCCTCAGGCGAATCTATCTTTCTTTTGCTGTTAACTATTAATAATTATTAATAATAATATATAATTATAAACGAATATTGGGAGAGATAGTACAATAAAATTTCTCATTTAATAACGATTTGTAATGAAATATTTGTATTATTATTTCTTTACTTTCTACATATTGTTTTGAAAAATAAATTTACAAATCCCTGGGTGAACCAGTTTTTATCAATAGAAAAGTCTACTAATATAGTATTCGTTTATATGTGTCTGGTGCGAACTAAGGGAAATAGCCCTGAAGACAAGCACAAAGCTCAGAAATCAAACCAGTCTGTCGTAGTAATTGCAAATTGTACAGTTACTCACGATGAATAATAACAACTAGGTATGAATGGGCCAGGTATTAGCAAGCGAATCTAGGTGAGACGAGGAAAAGACCGGTCTCTTCTGAGAAGCAATCTCTCCGCGAGACGGCCCGCAACTCGAGGCCTCTGTGTTTTCCAGCTACGTAGTCCCGGCGGTCGGGCCAATGGGCTGGCGGCTGGCGTGACGTGCGGTGATTCAGCCGCTAGAGATATATGTAGAGGCTGGCAGGGGATGTCTTTCAGTCAGTGTCTGTCTCTGGAGTATAGGACAACACCGAAACCAACGACAACATCAACATGTATCCCAAGCTGAAGGACTGGGACTCCAAAGAGATCACCACAGATCGCCAATGCCCGCTAGCAAAGCACCTCAAGGTAAAGCAGCAAATTACTTTGGGATTAGCCTGGTGACAACACGCTAAAAATTTCGTTATTTCCTAGTACTAGTTGATGACATTTCTAATTAATATTCAAATTCATTCCAAGTACAATTTCCTAATTCTACGCGACAATTATTTTTTACTTTATGCCCCATCCTTCAATACAATTTTCGTTTAGCCGTGAGGTATTCTTATAATGTGGTTTCTCTGGGAATGTTTTTTGTTAAGAGTTGACTTGGCAAGTATTAAGAATTTTACCTAGTAGCCTGTCTGGCTAAGTTCAGTGTTCAAGTGACTTCAATAAAACACTGGGAAATGTTCCCTTAAGGCTATAATGGCATAAGGGGTATTTTTCTAGGAAAACTGGTTCTACAGCCAGTCCCAGTCCGAATCCCGGTGAAATTGCTTATCCTTGAAGATAGACAATTTCCATTTATTAAGGGTCAGCGAGCCTGAGTGGTATCGCAATATTCATTGAAAACATATTATTTTGATCTGCAAAAATTTATTTACAACATTTATGTACTATATTGCATTTTTAAACGGAGTAAAGCGTGTAAAATATAAATAAAAAATATCAAAAGATACTTCTAGGACTCGGCGCAAGTGATGACTTATTACTTGATTATAAAATATTTAGTTTTTTGATAAAGTATCTCACAAGAAATCAGGTGAAATATATTAAATATAATCGAGATGTTGGTATCTCAAAAAAATACTCGACTGCACAAGTATTTTGTATTCGACCCCTCCTGTTCTTTAGAGCTAATTACTTTCCTTGAAAAAAAAAACATTTATTTTAACATTTTCATTAAATAGTTACAGCTATTCATCTGTTTGGCATCTAGATGACAGTACAGTATGACTAAATTACTTGCAGACAAGCCTGTTATTCAAAATCATTATTTTTTGGGGGGGGGGGTAACCGATTTAACCAGGGGGAAAATATTGTAAATTTAAATTTTTAGTTCTTCTGAACTTAACTTCAGAAAATTAAAAGTAAAGGACTTACATACCTAGTTTACATTTACTTGATTTATATATATATATATATATATATATATATATATATATATATATATATATATATATATATATATATATATATATATATATATATATATTATATTTGTATTTTAACGGATAACTACTCAAAATATTTCAAGATATATTGGGATGTAACTTTTGAATTTCAGTTCGATCGAATTATTTCGATTTACTTTGGTCAATCGCCCATAACATAATGAAATTAGAGCGTTTCCTTTCGGACTCGGCAGCAAATAAACAAGGGGAGGTTGCGCGCTTCCTAGATTTCAATAAAACTTTGTTTGGTGGCACTAGGCCTAAAAATATTTGACTTTTGTCTGGAATTTTCTTTTGAAAAAAGTATAGTTGATAATTAGGCGACTTTGATTAATTATTGTTTTTCTCTGGCCATTATATGAATAAAAATAACTTTTAAATTCCACCATTTCCTTAAAGTTTTGATGCAGAATCAGAATATAATACGACCAATATATAATAAAGCAAATGCTCCCAAACAATTTTCGGATGGATCACAACTTTTTTTTGTTTTAACTGATCTAGTTGTTTAAATCAATTACCAACTGAATTGTATTTTGTTATATAAACACAATTAAAGACGTGGAATAAACAATATCGAGAGATGTCCAAGTTCAAAATACAGATCTTTTGCTACCTGATATTTCCATCTGGCAGGGTAGTTAACAGTAAATATTTACATGTTTGACAAGGATAGCTCAGTTGAAACATTAATCACAAGGTCCCAGGTTCGTATCCAGACCTTCCATCAATTTTCATCTTTATCTACTAATTACTAATGAAGCCATCTAACAAATAAATACATAACATTAAGCCTCCACGTAAAACCTCTGGGTTGGGGTGTTTGTTTCGATGTAGTCTCGGTCTGTAAATCGAGAAGTGGGGCTTGAGATATCTAGTTTTTCAGCTTGAGCTGTTTTGAGTTAAATCGACTACCTCCCTAATTTACTTCCCAGCCATCCTACTTGAAATATTGCGTCAAATCAAGGCAAATGATAAGCGCACTAACTAATTTAAAATTTGTACTGATTTTATTTGTTTAAACAGACATGTATTTATTCTTGGTTGAAAAAAAAGGGAAATATTATCTAAAAAGGGTAATAAACTTGAAAATGACTAGTTTTCTACGGTTATGATTATGCAGCATGTTGCATGTTGCGGAATAGTCATTGCTATTTGTTCTTTGTTTTAGTATTATTGCGAATTTAAAATAAACTGATTATCATCAGTAGTCTGATAATTTTTTTCTGCTATTATAAAGAGCTTTATTGTATTACTAGACATAAAAAATTCTGAAGTGTAGTCCCAGTCAAGTTATGACGATGTCCTTGATCTAGTGTAATAGGCCCGCAGTCTATACTTGTTGAATCTATTATTTACGCTGAGTGTCAACTGTCCTTATGTCATCCCATATCTATGACCTGATTTGATGCATGGGACCCCTCTCTTCAAGTATCTGACTCCTAACACTCTCCAAACGCTCCAGCAATTTCAGAACAGAGTTCTCCACACCTCCCTCAAACATACCCCGTTCGACCGAATGAAGGCAGACGAGATGCATAAAAAATTTGAAGTGCTCACGATTCAAGATTTTATCAAGAGAAGGCACATCAAATTTTTTGACTCACTCAGACATAGCCACAACCCACTATTCTCCGACCTTCAACCACCACCAATGCCCGTCAGATGGAAGCACTGCTGGACCGCCGAAGCCTGGAGGATGATCGACGTCATTGAACCCGATGACTGAACGAACTACACCCAGCCGAGATATCGAGGCCGATCTCCCGGCCGACTCAACCGAAGCCACAATGATCCAATCTACCTGTGTAAGCAGGGTCGACCTTCCGGCCGAGAGGCTGACTCATTTCAGGCCCCTGCCGGGGTGGGCCAGGCTTTGCCTGGCTGACTACAATCCATTGCCTAGGTGACCCTAGGCTCAACCCTTGGTAGTCTCTCACTACCTTCCTGATTCCATCCGCCTTTTTAGGCATTCCACACCCTATATCCTTCTCATACATCCTTCAAATGGGGGACTCCCCTTAGTGAAAGGCACTCATTAGCCCAAAATAATTTTTCTTTATTTTTCCCACATCCTATTTTTATAAGTTTGAGAGCTAAGAAAAAAAAAAAAAAAAAAAGAAAAAAAAAATCCCATATCTAATGTTTGCTCAATTACGAAGTAACCCTGCTTAAAGGAAAGCATTCCTATTAAATGAATCCCCATACAACATATTTATACAAATGTAATATGGTCTAAACAGTAATAAATCTAACAATAAATAATTAAAGCACGCTATAAAAATTCCTCAAAATCTCCTACAAATAGGTTTAGTGTCATTCTAGTTATATTCTCTCCATCGGCATCAAATCGATCTTAAAAGGCTATTACAAACAAAATATCGAATTTATTGTGATGTCAATATTGAGATGCAAGAGTGAATAAATAAATTCAAAAAAAGGTTTCTAAACATACTCATTACACACTCGGTCTTTTGGTGCCACAAGCTGCCACTCTCATACTTTAACCATTTTAACGTAATCGTTGCGTATCAGACCTGTAATTGACGCTCCTTTGGAAACTAACCTGTAACCACCATAGCATCTTACAATTGTAATCATTCAAAATTGTTAAAAAAGCAAGCAATGATGTAAATTAAAAGTTACACAAGTGAATAAACAGATTATTCAAAAATGGCTTTAGAGTCGCTCTACTTATTTATTGCCTGTCGTCGTTTCAACTATTTCAGGGATCTTCAGGACTAAGATGATATAATCTTTCAAAATCATTGTTCACACTAAAATTGCATACCGAATCAGTAAAATCTCTTCTTAAATAACTTTTATTTAAAAACATTTCTATTCTCCATACAACCAGAGAATTTTGTAGCAGTTTATTTGAAAAAGTATATCATCACTGCCCTGAAGATTCCTAAATAGGTGAAACGACGACCGATGATGAAAAAAAAAATGATTAGAAAAGACCCTAAAGCCTTTTTTGATAAAAAAAATTGTTCACATACTGTGAATTTCAAATACAGGTTTCTCTTTTTAGAGTGGTCACTCATACAATATTATGATGTAAAGTATGTTAAGTAAGTTTAACTTAATTTTTGCTTAGCTCCTATATTTTTTTTTCTAGCTCTCTATTTTAACCAATTATTTTTTAACCAAAACTGAAGAATGCCATGGAATAACATGAACATTAATCGAATTACTCAGAAATGGCTATTCTTTCCATTCTGAGCATTTGTCATGTCGGTATTATAGGCTGCTCAAAGGTGTTGTCAATAAGAAATAAAAATTTGTGGGATGACCAAATTGGATGTTGATGACTTAATTAAGCATACAACAAGCAATTAAACCATTCGATCTTAGTTTTGCGTTAAAAAAAACAAAACCGTACTTCGCCTAACGCGATTTCTAAGTGGGGAGTTAAGGCCGGAGTTAACTAACGCTATCTCTGCTGACGGGTGTCAAAAGTTGAATTAAAAACTCGCCCTGGGACGGGATTATTGATGTATACAGGAAAAGTATTCCTGACCGGGAAAAAAAAATCTGGATAACTTTACCTTCTGGGTTGAAGTGATTCAAGCATGTGCTATCCTAGGTACATGCACTAAGAAAAATCTCTAAGACGTTAACAAAAATAATATAGATTCCTCGATTAAATGAATTTATTTAATGAAGAATTAATTTTTAAAGTCTCTTCATTTGTAATACATTAGGAACTTTAACAAAGATATTTTCTCTAAGAGAGATTTCTTGAAGAGAATTTTTTAAATTCCGGTTCTTGTCTGTTTAATTAATCTTGAATTATCAAAACTCAGACCTGTTTCCTTCTTGTTTAACGCACTAAAGGTAAATTTAAAGTTACCTCGGACCTTTTCAGGTGATCTTTGACGAAAAAAATAAATTAAATTTTCCGTCCGATATAATATATTATTTATTTTCTAATTAAAGGTCGTGTTAATTAATATCATTGCTGTGGCGTTGGGTATATACAATTTGACTGAGGCCTTTTAAGTGATTTGAAAATATTTCGCTCGCAAAAATCTTTGGAGAAAGAAAAGAATATGTGATTTTGCTTTTAGACTTGCTCAAAGACTTCTTCATAATGCTTTTCCTGTGCGGTTCTGGGTGGCTCCTGTTGAAATCACAATTCATTCTTGTTATTTTCTCGCCACATATTCAATGTGATGCCAACTAAACTTGCAGATCCCCTCCAAGCGATAAATGTAGCGGTTGGTGTTTTCGGATTAAATTCTTCTGGAATAATTTCAAGTTAGTGTTGTTGGTTCCAAACAGTGCATACAAGTTAGTACGTGCTAAATTAGTGATTTTTTTTTTTAGATATGTATATTTGCTCAGTGGTTTTGGTAGGATTTAGTCTCTGATCACTATGGGTCAGCCAATCGTGTCTCGTTTCATTCATAACTCGTCGAAACGTCGAAGTGCTAAATATTCGACTCCATTTTTTGGTTTTTGTGAATGAAGTTAAACTTTCCTTCACAATGATATAATGGTTCATTGAGGACTTCAGATTAGAAGGTATTTTTGTCATTGCCTAATTATCATAGGAGGCCAAGTTACAACCATTTTGTATGGTTCCGGCATTCAAACAGAATATGTTAAAGGGCTTGGAATTCATCCTTTAGGAACACCAATATTTTTTTTTCTTGACTGTCCACTTTAGTCCGGAAAATTTTACTTCCTACATATGTCTTCATAATATCGAAGAGATGAGCGGATCGGTGGTAATCGTCCATACGATACTATCTAAAAATACGTCCAGAAACGCTCTAAAATGTTTAGTTTTCCGCAAACTCTTATCGTCATAAGGAGCTATCCCGTGTTCAGGAAAACGATAATAAAATATTTACGACTACGTATTATAGCTATTACACAGCAGTTAGCTACAAATAAATTAACAACGATGAAACGACTAAAATTATGAAAACGAATTGTGAATGTTCCATCCTACATTCAAAATACTGGTTCAATTTTGCAATCGTTTCTTTTTATTCGCAGATGACTCGTTAAGGTTAATGGAATTACTAATATAAATAGTAAAATGAATATTTGAAAATTACAGCTACTAAGTATAAGAAATCGATAGAAAAACAAATACAGTATCCATTGGGATGTGAAAAGCCAAGAGAACCTGCTAACTTTAATCAGACGGTTAATTGGAAGTCGTTCGTCTAGGGAACGGCTGACAGGCCCTTAATAAAATCGACTTCAAATAACTGTCTTTTAACTTTCCTTAATACTTTTCACTCCTTAGTCGAATTAAACATAACTTTCTTGGTGCGGCTCTTTTAATTGCATTTTAGTCAGTTAGAAAAATTCTCTTACTTATCCTAGCTTTTAAATGATGGGCGCAAGCATGTCGAATGTAACACATGAAAATTGTAATATATAAAATAATGTATATGTAAACTAATAAATAATAACATGTAAACTTACTGGAAATTGTTGCTTTTTATGACATTTCGGCAATAAGGCTATTTTCATTGAAATGACAACCCAGCTTTTAAAAGGATCAGCGGGAAGATGGATATATGTTAATGGACATGAACAGTATTTAAGCCTGAGGAAGTATCAATTATCAAAATATTTTTAGTAGTTCTTAAGTTTATCACATACAATAATAAACAAACAAACGTCCCTTACCCGACTCGATAAAACGCGACGTGATAAGGACCGGGAAATTCCTGAAGTTTTTAATTGCATTTGTCAACCTGCCTCAAAGTAGACCGTTTGAAATGAAATAAGTAAATACATCTTGTAATTTATATCCCGAGGGAGAATGTTATAAAATTACACCAGTAAAGAAAACCCCAGAAGTCTCGGAGTATTTCTAATTAATTATGAGCACTTACCATCGACCTTAAGAAGTAAACAGACTTCCCTCGCCTCTAAAACGGTCCTGAAATAAGTTCAAGATTTTCGTACTAAATTGGATCTAAACCACGTATTTTTATCCTTGGCTCTGAAAACAAAATTTTTTTTGGGTTGTCTCCGAGTTTATTTTTTTTACTGAATATAATTTGTACTAATATTTAGGAAATCCATTGGAAGTTTTTGGCCATATTTTTTTTTTAATTTATTACTTTTTTTATTAGTTAATCACTGGGAGTTGGTAAGTTTTCTCTCCTCAAGTCCTGAGCGTCTCTTTAGTCCACTGCTACGTAGGAATGTGTTTTCTTTTATTTATTTTGTTTGTATTTATTGTCTTTCTATGGCAGATTTCAATTTTATTCAAATAAAGCTTTACAGAAAAAAATGATAATTCCCGTTGTGTCGTTGCCTTTCTTCAATACTAACTTAAATTATTAATTCTAAACGATGAGGTAATTTTGTTTGCTGTAACATCTAACCATGTTATGTTTTTATGAAAAAGCGTAATACAATTATACAAAATTTGCAATTTTAAAATCACCCAACAAAATCGCTCGAGATTCGCTTCAGGGAGACAAATACGCACCGAATACATTTGTGACAGCAGGTGTCGTAGTGGGATCAGAAATGTTTTGCATCCCTCATCCTGTTTGTAAATGGGGAACAGAAGTGGAAAGGTTCGATCACCTTGTAAATTTTTGATATATCTATATCTGTAGGGTTAAAAAAGAAAAAATCTATTTTCCAATATTTATAATTCATTCTCAAGTGGTTTATTCTGTAAATAAAGTATTAAATGAGATTTTATATGGGGCAGTGGCTGATAGTATCATGATCAGAAGGTGCTAGATCCAAATTCTTTTATATATTCTTTAATGAACTTATTTATTGAATTTATTTCACTTCCACTAACAGAAATATTCAATCCAATGACTCCTTATAGGGTAGCATATCTTTCAGTCTTTAACGAAAGTAAATAATGGTGTTAGTAATTAAACAGAATAATTATTCTATTGGCCATATGACTGTTCATGCAACAATACAATTTTTTTTTTCTTAGTATATTTTGTAAAAGGCGATAGTTACTTCAAGAAGGACATCCTTAGATAACCTTGTAGAGCCATGAACAGATCTTTGGACGTCCAGTGTGACGATCAAGTGAAATCAGACGTTCGTTATGCGTACATCCACGATTACCTGGACTACGTAGACGCTCAGGTCCGTCAAAGTGACCTGAAATACCTGAGGAACAAGACTTTTTGTAGAGGCGTCGTCGTATACGGCCACAGGTAACCTCAGGTGTAATGTGCTTATTTCACATGAAATGTTTGTGTCATAAAATCTCGAAATAATTCTGTAAAAAACGGGCGTACCAAGAATATGGCAAATTTTGGAAGTCAATTGTAGATACTGTATTAATAATTTTTGCTCCTTGTTTGCTTTGTCCCAGGGTTCATCTCTTACAAATTTACACCCAACCTTCTCTCCCATCCAGTATTAGCAAATATCCCGACTTTGTAGGTTGTATCATTGACTTGTACCTCTAAAATACATCAATGCTCGTTAACTTAGAAGTGTTTTAAACGGTCGAGTTGCATCCTCCACTTACTCTGAAGGAATGATAGAGTAGCCCCCACATAATTTACAGCACATCATGTAACGTTTTCGAACTGGAATCAATTTTCGTTCAGCTAGCCCTTTATAATCTCACAATGAAGGCACGTATGCCAAACAAGCGGGAATGGGAATGCGAAATAGACTGTGTCACGCCACCTCTTAAATTAACGCTGCAACGCTTTTGGGAAACCGATATTTTCCCGAAAACGGGGGGGGGGGTGGTCCTATTGTCAACACTAAAACGGACTTGGACTTTGGCATTCGAGTAGACTGCTTAATTAGTAAGTAATTAAAACCTGAAATGTATTCTTAAACTTCTACTATGAAAATAGGTTGACTTCCTGGCTTGTGCTATTGCTACATTTATCACGTTGTGTTGAGGTTTTAAATATCATTACTGGATTCGTTAACGGCTGATATGAGTAACTATTAACAGTTCCCGAAGGTCCAGGCATTTCTGAGTACTCAGCGATTGCAGTCATAAAATTACCCAATCGATTTTTAACTTGTCAGGTAAATTTAACAATACCCCGTATATCCTTTATTCATATACATTCGTATAAATATGTTTTCCTTAAGAACAGAATGGTGAATAATAAGTCCATAACTTCAGTTCAAATATGTTAGAATATTTTAAATATGTCAAATATGTTAGACTGAAAAGAAGTGGGTGTGTGAAATGACGAAGACAGCTTACATATCGACGTAGATACAATTTTCATAGGTTCTGTATATGTGCTGCGAAAATACAAAATACGTACTCGCTGATTGAAAGCAGGACAACCTCAGACAAATACAACTAAATTGGTTCCTGAAAATTCAAGCACCTCTGTGAAATCGACACTAGCCCTGATGTGATGAAAATGGCGATGAGCCTAAAAGCTGGCTGAAGAAGATGGGGAAATCCAGAGCTGGTCGAAAGCCTCACATATTGACTCATTATCGCTTAGTAGGAGGCAACAACTGAGGGAGGCGAAAAAGTCAAGCTCAAAATTTGGTTATAATTCTCAGACTGTTTAAAACGTTTAATATTAATAAAAAGCCAAAGCTAAAAAACTATTTACGGTTTATCGTTCCGAGTTCACGTCATAGTTAGTAGGCACAAGCACACAAATGACGACAGTGAAAAAATGAATTCTAATATATTTTAAAAATTTTGGAAGCCAACGATTTTATATTGTTTTTAACAAATATTTTTTTTAAGAATGCAATTTTTTGTGGCTGAGGTGGTTTAGAAATTAAAAAAAAATATTTGTTATTGAGGTTTAAGGACTCATGGGTCCATTACTTGCCGTACAGTGGTGCCGTGCTAAAATATAGAAAAATATTTTTTTTAGACTTCATCTTCTGTATATAATTTACACATGTAAACAATAATGCACAAACTGTCTTCTACCAATAATCACTTAATTAGAAATTGGACAAACAAATGCCTACAAGAGGTGTTATTCTAAAATTACTAGGTAGAAAAATATCCGTTTTAGGTATTATATTTATGGAAGAAGTCGAGGTGAAAAATTTCCCAAACTAGTAAAAAAAAAAGCTGGCCCTTAGAGTTCACAACAATTTTTTATCGCTATAAGAAAATGGGATGATGTTGAAGTGAAGTAGGGCAGACAGAAGAGGGTAGTTAGAGCGCAAAGACTATGCACTCGAGTGGGCCAAGAATGAACCCTTTGTGAACGAGATGAATATCCTGATACCGTCTAACCACTCCAGCCCTCCATTGCTTGTATCTAGGAGCCACTGATTTTCTGAGGCGTTTTACATTTTTACCTGAAACGAGCTGAACTTGATCGTATAACTTCTAGGCATGTTACCTTTAAAACCGGTTTATGACACGTAATAATGTATTTAAGTTATGTTGTTTACATGTTTTTTGTCCACATCACCCAATCGTGTCCTATAAAAGCACTATCTATAACCACCACCTGACATGTGGGACTGGGGTGCCTCCTGTGCTCTTGCCGGTTTCATTTTAGAGACCTGTGTAAGTTTAATTATAACGTGTGGAAACTTGTTTACTAGTAATTTTTAAATTTCGTATAGACCATTAGATGAAACAGAAAATGAATATAAAACAATATATTTCACAGGTGATTATATCATACATTACTACAAACTTATTGTAGATGACAACCTGAACTTAAAGTCAATTGACTGTTCAGTATGGTAGGCAGAATAATTATTTTATATAATATTTATATTTTGTAATGTCCAATTCATCTTGAGTGTCATCTTTTTCTCCATTTATGTTATTGCACTCATTGTGGCTACATTTAAATTCTATGAAGAATATAAAAAGAGACCTGTGTAAGTTTGATTAAAACGTGTGGAAACTTGTGATGAGAGGATGTGGTGTAATCTACACAAATCATTACACTCAATCTTCCCCACGTGACACATGCATACCGATGTGGCCCATCTTTGTAGATGTCTGACCAACCAAGCACAAACAATAAACAAAAAATCACTACATAAAAATACACCAATACACTAATAATGAAACATACGGAGCCAAAATATCTGGTTTAAATTACTAGGCCCATACTAATGGACCCATGACATCACCAATGTTTCAAGTATAATTCTACACATGGACTTATCACTATAATCACTATAGTCCTAAATACCTACTACTATAATTCCACACTTGGAACTATCATTTCTGGAATCCTACAGTAAATCACCCACAACCCACGTTGCAGACTTGTATGTATGTTATTTGGTCATAACTATTACTACAATCCTAATATCAGATCCAATTCTCCGTTCTAGTTTATCCTGATATTAACGAATTTAAGTTCCCCCGTAGCAAGTGGAATTGGAACATAAAATTATCGGAATAGGGGCTGGCATTACACCTATTTAGGCGGGAAGATATTTGAACAGCACGAAGGGGAGGGTTTTTTAAATAAAGTAAAGACACGAACATCTCTACAAATTATTTCATTTGTTAATCGAAATCCCAAATGTTTTTTTTTTTCAATTTTCCGAAAGTTTTACCCTACTATGCTATTGATATTTGTGTGACTCATTTCACTTCATTACTTAACTGATTATAGATGACAACCTGAACTTAAAGTCAATTGACTGTACAGTATGGTAGACAGAATAATTATATCATATAATATTTATATTTTGTAATGTCCAATTTTTCGGTGTCCATCTTGAGTGTCATATTTTTCTCCTTTTATGTTATTGCACTCATGGTGACTACAAATCTTAGTAGTATACTTCCCATTTCATGTTCAAAAAATTGAATTTCTTTTTGCACTATATAAAAATGATTATTGCACCTTTGGATCTTTTTACTGTGTATCGATAAAATGTAAATTTTTATTCTTACCGTGGATACTTATAATTAAAGGTCAGATTTGTCGCCTGCATGCATGGTTTTTAATCTCGATTGAAATATTCCTAACTCCGTATCTTACAAATTTTAATTTAAAACTACACATTACGTCTGATTTTTATTCGTACATTACAGGCTGTAAGAACCTGTGGGGTGTAAGAGAAAGATCAAAGTGCCCTCTTATCCCGGGGGATGTTGACACACCCCCATGAGCTCGTTGTGGCCACAGATCGCCCACCCCTTTAGACCGCAAAGGTTACGCCCTAAATTTTAAATTCTTACTTCTAAAGGTAGCCAAAGGGAACAACACTTGAAAAAGATTAGTTTTAAATTAGGGCTGCCGTTATCTCGCTAATATAAAGCATATAATTATTACCTGAAACAAAAAGTATAATTAGCAGTCTGCCCCAGGTGACGTTGAATTCACCGTAGCAAATTGGGTACGGATAAAACCTAAAAGCAATCACTTTTTTGAGGTGGGGGAATACTAAAATATGAAAATATTTAGAATATAAAACAATTTAAAAAAATCTTATCAAAGAAAATTCATCTAAGTTAAAATTAATTAACAGCTATATATTACTAACAATATGTTCAATTTTCTTCAAATATTTTCAAGTAGATGCCAATATTGTCAATAACTATTTGTAAAAAAATAAAATATACATAATATAGGGAGTCGAACCCACATCTTTATTCCATTCTTTTCTTTGGATAATAATCATAATTGTGGGATCTACACCGCAACAAAGTTGACAATATAAAACGAAGCAAATTAAAAAAAAATTTTATATAACTTGTTAACTACTGAGTAAAGCTTACTTTTTATAGTAGTTTATTCAGACGAATGTACTAATGCTTTAATGTAAAAAAAACAAAAAACAAAGGATACTTTCATTAGATGTGAACGTTAACTAATTATATTTCAGTTAATTATTTGATATCACTTTGTGTAAATTTCTTTAGTAGTCTGTTTTTGTTTCTTTTCGTTACAAAGCTCTCAATTTGAAATGTAGGAACGGGGAAAATAAGATGGAAGTTATTGGAGTAATGTTTTACATCGAGTAATTAAAAAATAATATTGGGAAGAATTAGATATCATTGGAAGTGGTGTCCAGGTAGATAATGTCCTTGCTGTCAGTCGACGATGGGCACCGTGGTGCGATGCAAGTCATTGCATAGTTTAAGCAAGGAAAATTTATTTATATTAAGAAAATCTTCGCTCGTGTTCAGCTATTAAATCACACAACTGAATATTGGGGGGGGGGACGTGGATGCCAGTATTTGTTTTTATTGAACTAATAATTATTAATAATACGTTAACAAAACAATTTTGAGGTTTGAAGTACTTAATAGTTCGTTGTCGGGGAAAAAGAGATATTTTTAAATGAAATTCATTTATTTCATCGATTCATCACGTTTCATCAAATATTGAATTAAAATACAATCAATATAAAATAGCTTTTGATTTGTGATGAATAAAAACAAATAATATAACTTTTTAAATTGTAATTTTGATTAGTTAGACCGTCAGATTTCTATGTCATGATATTATTCTTTCATATGATGAATGGTGATAAACAACTGGATTTCCGATGGATTTCAAAAGTACCGGATATTCGGCGTATCAGCGATGACGATTAAAAGGCCTTCGCATTGAGAACCCTTTTAGGAGCCTGTAAAGGAAATAAAGCTTTATGAAGTCATTTTGTTCCGTTTGGGCACTCAATAGGCGCTGCGATAGCGTGCCCATAAACATACCATCTGTACATAAATACTCCAAGTCCCTTTTATTGACGAGTTCGATAAACCGCCCACACTAACTTAGTATTATTATTCATAGCGACTTTTGCATATACTAGAACATAAAACATTTCCTATCTACGACCCCCCCCCTTTGCAAGTTTTTAATACCGGCAGTTAATTCCACAGCCCGACTCGATATCTCGTACATTTTTATTAAAATTCTCAAAATATAAACTCGTGCGAACGATTAAATTTAACCAATGAACGATGAGTGATCGTTGATAAATGCGACATCGTTAACGGTTCTGTTACAAGGGCGCAATCATATACATGCCCGCAGCGACCCCGATAAATTATCATAAACCAGGGCACTGGGCCTCATTAAGTATTCTATAATAATGTCTGTTTGCAGGCCATAGGTCGATGGGTTCGACAATGCTACGTCAGCCATTAGAGAGCAAGAAGACTAACCCCGAATGTGGTTGGGGGAAATATCCTTGGTATTTTTAAATCTAAGGGTTTTTTATTGTGAATAAGCATAAGAAGGATCGTACATCATATATTGAACCACACTTCAATTTTATACGTAATTAAATTACAGAAACTTGCATCCTTGTTAAAATATTTTAATTTCTTATTCATCAAGAGCAAATGGGCATTCATAGAAAGTTTACATAAATATTAATAGTTTTATTTTATAACGTTTCATTAAATCCGATCTCAGGGTTCTACTTGATTCTAGCACATAGTTTTGTGTATTTCAAACTCTGTATGATGTACTTATAAATATTTGGGAATGGGTTGGTTTTGTAACTCCGGGCGGCTTCTACGGCTGCTCACGGACCCACCTTGACCTAAGACAAGGTCTGACTAAAAACCCCTTTCTTCCTAAATAACCAACTCAAAATATTGGATATCCCAGAAGTTATATTTAAAAATATCATTACATTGTATATATATATATTGATTAAAATATAATAAATAACAAGATGTTTGAAGAGAACTAGTTTACCCTTTGAGCAACAGCCTTGCTTTGCTATTTAAGCATTTTTCGTTTTCGCTTAAAACGTTTTTTACATTGATTATCAAGTAACATTAATTTTTAGATATATATCTACATGTATTTATATTTCAGGATAATGCAAACCCTTGTGTCTTTTATGAAATAAATCATAGCTATTGTATTTAACAAACTAGATAAATTCAAAAACAAGCTTCGACCATGACTTTCCCCGTTTAGCACTGCCTTGTCAGAGCTCTGTGCTGTTAAATCCTGCATTTTGATTTAACGTTGACAAATTTTTTTTTTCTTTCGTATTCTTCTTTTATCTTACTTTTGTATCGATATATCAGAGATATGTCACTCAACGACTGACTTTGGTCACTAATGCTCACATTGGTAGATCCATTTCCAACCCCAACCAAAAGAAAAGCCTTTAAGCAACAAATTGAATTTGAGTTTTACCTCGCTTGCACGATAAAAATTCTTAACCCTTTGCAGTGCTTGGCTCACTTTCGACGATTTTAGGACTTCGGTCACTATTGTTCTCAGCAGGCGATTGGCTGACGTCTTATAAAGAACCATACAGATCCATTTTCTCATCTCTTTTGGCAAGCAATAAATACGCCATTTACATGCATAATTTACATTTACATACTCCCGGTGCGTAGAAGTACTTATTATGCTAAGCCAAAATCCTAAATCACAGCATTTCCTTCACAAGTGACAATACAAAAAATAAATACTATTTATTCGTTACATAATCAACCCTGTTAAATGGTAAAACAAATAAAAATCTTCTCATGACAAAATTTTGTTCCTAGAACAAAGAGAGGTTACAGTTTTCTAAGCCGAAGAAACTTCATATTAAATTATTTGACAACTGTCAATCATAAATAATTTCCTGTTAAGAAAACAAGAGTTTAAAAAAATGTATTATTTATAACCTATAATATTAAACTCACATACAGACATTCAAGATACTTAGCATACCAAAGGTAAACATGAAGGATTGTATTCCGAGGTTTACGAAAACATTAAATTCTTGAGAGTTATTACTTCTCATAAGTTTTCATCAGCACAGCACTCAAAATAGGTTTTCTTACATAAAATTATCACATTAACGCGATGTCTCGAATGCCTAATTAATTTTTTATGGTAACGAGGTGATAAAGTTTTCCATACGAAGAAAAGCAATCGGTGGCTTATATTAGCACATGCTTGTTGAAGGGGTGTGTGGTGAATATGTAGTAGGCGGAGCTTTGGGAGGCAATAGTTGCTTCTTGCTTTGTGAGCGATTCCTCAGCTATTCTAAGCGAGGATTGCCGAGTCAGTGAATATTAGCCTTGGGGAAAACCGCAATAAAATATTCACCCCGTACTTATCCTCACAAGCAGGTGTGTGTATGCAAATGGCTTCCAGAATACATTTATGCCAGGAAACGATGGGTAGGGGAGGTGAGATGTTATTGGATAAGATGGCCTAGGTTAGGGCCTCACTAATTAGGAGAAACTACAAAATCAGTTGTCTGTGATATTTTTTTTTCGACTGGCAAGCTTAGTCGGTAGAACACCCGGCCAGATTTTGAGTCCGGGTCCCGACATCTTTTGCTAATAACGGATAATAAAAACATGTCATTATGACAAACGATTTATATTTAAAGTAACACCAATGTTGGTTCCTTTTCACTGGCATAGGTTTACTTGGCAAGCGCTTTGAACAGCCCACGTCTAGCAATCTCAGGAGCTACGTTCATTCACGCCATCAGGCCACCATTACCACTTATGGAGAACTCAAGTTAAGAAACACCGTTCCTCACTCCATATTTGTTGTAATAATGACATCTCTCTGTAGCACCTGTGGGTGAAACTCGTGGCCTGTTGAATGCACTTTTCAACGACCATTGCTGTATTTTTAAAAACTAAATTATACCATATCTTTCAATCTAGTACCTCATAGTACAAAGAATATGTTGTTAATATCCGTTGCCTCACCATCTCTTTCCTCATTAGAACCTATGCTAGTTATATACACATAATAATAAATATATATGTATATACGAAATGTAAACTTGTTTACATTAATTATATCCAAAATTGTATTGTAATTGTAATTCTAATCTGGGGGGATGCCTCATCAATATTCAATTAAGGATATGTCTAATTAGCTAAAATGTTCACAATATTTTCAAAAACCTATATAACATGCTTGACATAAATTAAATACGCAACACCAACTGTTGGCTATTTTTCGGAATAAGAATAAAGTATTTCTGCGTTAAACCTGTTTAAAGAGTCCTCAGTATTGGGCAGAAATAAAAAATAATGAGTTGGGACTTGAGAAAAATGCTAGCGGAGCTGGCACAAATTTTGTCACTTTAAATTTATTTTCATACTTTCTGCTACTATATTTTAAACATAAACCAGTGACCATATTTTGACTTTTTTTTTTTATTATTAAATTTCATATAGCTTTAATGATTTTTACGACTGTTAACGTAAAGACATTTCCTTTGGGCTCTGCACTTTGAGAATACCTAAACGGAAATATCTATAATATATAAATAAATATATCAAATTATGCATAATTTGAGTTTATGTAATAGAAATGTCTTTCGCCCGCTAAAAAGAAAAAGTTTTCTTCGCTACTTGGAACCGTCATTGGCGACGATCAGAAAAAATCGCTGTCCGTTCGAGTTTCCAATTGTTCTAGAAATCTCGAGATATCTCATTGCATATTCCTTAGCTTATTTTTATGTACCAGATAACTTCGAGCTTCTTTAATTAAATTTTCATTTCTCAACTGTTTTTATTGGTCTGTAGCGGTTCGGATTGTAGGGATAGATACAAAAAAGGATAGCGCCCGAAGAAGAAAACACCAATGTTTGGAATCTGATAGAAAATACTACTTCTTTTAAATTGGACCAAATAAATCAACACTGTAACGGCTGTATCTAGTTTCATTAAGTTATATTTTCTTTGTTTCCTGTAATTCTTCACTCAATGGAAAAAAAAAAACGTGTGTATGTCACAACATCGTAACCCAGTTGCTGTCATTGAGAAAAGTGGAGTATAAATTCGGACTGAATTACAGAACTAACGTATTTAAATTAACCATTATCCAAATAACTGTAATTACTTAATTAGTCAATTCTTGTGTAAAAATTTGTTCGGTGGTTAGTACCAACAAATATTACGAATCACTAATCAGGAAGTCAAAACCGTTGATCGAAAACGCTACTCAAACAGACCACATTGTTTTTTAATTACTATTGAAATGATAGTAATTAACAAACAATGTGACTTATAGTCTTACTGTTTGTTCTAAATTAGTTTAGGTTTGAACCAGTAAGTTAATTAAAAAAATAAATAAGACTGTACGCAAACATTCACATTACTTGTCATTATATGTAAAATTACCTTACTTTATTATTAAGTATTTCGAAGCAATGGTAATTTCCTTTGAATATTCTGTTATTCTTGAATTTATGTTAACGTGCTTAATAAATAACACGTATTTAATGTTATTTATGAATGTTTAATCATTATTAATACATCTTGTGCTGATTTCCAATTTTATTTTTGTTTCAGGTAAGTCAAGGAACAGGTGATGCATCTATATTTATAATATTGGGTGTGAATAATGAAAATTATTTTATTGCTATCATCAGGTACGTGTCTTAATATAATTACAACAGATCTTAGCTACTTTTAGAGAAGAAAAATGGTGAGGGTGCTCATCAGTGTTTTGACAAAATATACTCAAAATTTCCTTGTCATGTGTGATTTTTATTATTTCTTACAATTACCAGGGGTTGGCACCATGGTTTTATGACCTCTGGAAGTGTGCTATAGCTGTCGCATAGAGCCTGGCTTTTTTTTATTGAGACACCTCAGTCTCAATGTTTTGTCGTAGCAATCCAGTTTGTTTCCTCTCGGCAAGTAATCAACCAGCTAAATTAAAATTGTAAATTTATAAAATAATCTCTCGCTCTTAATAGACTACCACTTTAGTGTGCCAAAACAAGACTGGCAGGCATAATACCCCCAAGGGTTTACTGTTAGTCGATCTACTTTGCTTAACATTTATATACTTTGAATGAGTAGATCAGACACCACCTTGATTGGCAGCGTCATTAGCACTTGACTAGGCAGCGTTAGCTGTTAAAATAGCTAATTGCGCATGACAAACTACTGTTTTACGCAAGTTTAATTACTGTTCATGTCCCCTGCACTGTTCTATCAACATTGCAGTAACGCTGAAATGTACTATTAAATCAGTTGAATTATAAACATTCTACTGAGGTCTTCTTCCTGTACACCGATAAGTGTCTTACCTAACCTAGCACTTATTATGCCTAACCTGCATGCCCCGTGATCAGATCATACGTGGGAGTGATGAAACCCCAAGAGTACGAAGAACGGCAGAAGAAGGCCTACAACTCTGTGAAGCCCATACCGACCATACCTACCATTCTGTCAATCGAGGAACCACTGCCATTTCGTGACTCGCTGGTCGAAGCCCTTATGGTCAGGGAAAGGGCCAACAGGCTAGGCCTGTTGTCGGTAAGGTCTGGTATAGTGTTTAATATAAAAGTTTTTAAGCTAAAATATTTAGCTGCCTCGTGTCTAACTAGAGTGTTTGGTAAAGGAGTATAAGTCATAGATGCAAAATTTTCCGTATACATTATATGAACTCTAATTATTTTTTACGTAACGCTTGTTAGTATATCATTTAAACCAAAATGAATAATATAATGGTATTTTTTGTAAACTTATAATGATTGGACCAAAAAGAAAATAGATTTTGTTTAGAGCTGGTCATTGGCTTATCTGATTTTGATCAAATTTATGACTTATACTCCTTTTACCAGATACTAATGACTGTGATTTCCCTTTCAATTTCACTAGGACATTTTGTTTGATGACAGTTAAATAATCTTTGTAAAGGAGAGTCTTTTAAAAGAAATGAAAGAAAAGCTTTATTATGAAGTACAAGCAAAACGCTGGTATATACAAATATTAAGAGTGATGTTACTACATACTGGGTCGGGCGTTGGGGAACGAGTGTCTTGTGAACAAGTGGGGACTGGGACTAAAGCTGAGACATATGTGAATAAGAGAAGGGTAGTTCCGGGAATTGGGATGGAGTTCTTTGAAGGAATGCGGTTGCTCACTTAAAAATATTAGTGACTTCCATGAAGTCACGAGGCAGGTATACAGTTCTGCTCAACCCCCTTCTACTTTTAGCATTATATATAATATTAGCATTACAATATTCTTAGCATTATATAACTGACGATATCGAAAGTGTCATATTGAGTAGAGCATCGAATCAAAGAGAAGCCGAATTAATGCATAAGTAATATTTGTTGGAACGTTAGTGGACTGTGATTACAAAAGTCGTTAGAATCTTGTTCAGGACGTTTTAGCAGCCCTCGTTTGGCTTGAAGGCAATTTTAAAGTGTGAGAGTTTCACAATGGAGTCCTCATGGGGATGAAAAATAATATAAACATCATCAAATGTAAGCTCTTAGGTCAATGGATACATCCCGATAAGCACAAGTACCAACCAAGTTTAGCCAATACAATTTAATATTGGTACCAATTCCATCCCTTGCAGCAATTTCCAAGATTCCAGCAAGATTCACTCTTAAATGTACTCAAAACGGTTTAAGTGGTTCTGACTAGATCTATTGCGTTTGTTGACTTGTGTCTGTCTACTAACCACGGGGGAAATGAGTAGCAACTTTCTTCTTTAGTAGTTCTGTAGTCAAAGAAGTAGAAAATTACCGGTTTAAAAAATAGGATCCCCTCCTCATTAAGAGTCAATTTAAGCAATAAGAAATGGCTTTCCACCGCTTTAAACTTATAGAGAAGTTGGAATTGTAATAATTAATCTCAGATAGGAAGTATTATTGAGTGCCGAAATGTAGGACTTACTTTGAAATTTTATATTTTGTATTCAGAACACAGACCTCGTATGATAAGTAACGAGTCTGAGAACTTACCTTCAAAGGCTTGTAACTAAAAATAAAGTCACGTTTTCAAGTCATACACGTACTAAAAAATTCCATCTTGGGTCTTAAACGAAATTCATACGTTATTCAAAGGGAAACTATGTGAAACCTGTTTCTTGTTAATCAAAGTAATTGGGCATTGATTATTTACAGATGATAAATAATTAGTTTCTTAAATTTTTCATCCTCGATAGTGAGTGAAATATATTATACAATTCGAATAAAAACGGAGAGTGAAACATAGCATGGAACAGGAAGTCCTGCTGACATTTTATTTCATCCCGTCCCCTCAGGAGACCTTATCCTGAAGGATTTGCTAGATACCTTAGGATCATCCTGATCCCCTATCACGGCTGATCAACATCTGTAAAGTAACTCTTATCACATGTCAAGGAAAATATATCAAATCAGCTTATAATTCTATATTATTCCATAATAAATATTTACTATCGTTAATTAAAATTAAAAATACTTGTACTAAATCACGTATGCTCTTTTTGAAGTAGAAAGGTTGCAGTATTTACCCCCCTCCCTCCGTATACACTTATTTAAACTATAAAAAATCAAGGAATCAGTATTTAAGTAAATACATATTCTTGAAGATACGATCTTAACATTTGCACTGCAATCATATTATTCAGACAAATATCCATTTCATTTTTTTGTAATTATGAGGCAAAAATAAATATACTGGTGGAATCAGGACTCCAAACGTGGACCTCCCCATACCCTTTTGTGCGATCTACCAACTGAGCTAGTTCCAGCAAGTTCGAAACTTTCTACTAATACGAAACACTTTTAATTTGTTTGTTTCCAAAATTTCAGTTAAACATGGATGGCCCACTTCAATTTATCCATTTATGTAGGTCATAAATAATAACCCAGACAGTTAACTGATACTGACATTATAATAATGGATTTTCTTTTCCGGGAGAGCCCTTGAAACAAAAAAGGGTCTCTGAACCGGCTTAGCCAACTTGTTCTGACAAATCGTCATGAAAAAAATATGTATTTATGTTGTATATTTCACTCACCATCGAGGATGAAGAGTTGAAGAGTATAATTTGTTTTTTTAATAGCTTCTGGACCACTTGGAAAAAAACTTCTTGCGTTCGTTTCCCAAACGAGAGATGAGAGCTGTTATTTGACGGAGTTAGAATAAAAAGGGCATAAGTGGCAACAAGTAAAAACATAGTAAAGGAAATTTTTTTAGTGCCACAAAGTAGTGTTTGTAGTGCGCATACTGCGCGTTTCACGGTAGTCAGAGTTATCGCAATCTTTCTTTATACCTTCAAATTAAGTTAGTGAAGTAAGCTTAGAGTTTTGTGTTCCAATGTAAATATGATCTCCTCATCATTAATCTTATGATTACTCCTCCAATGTAAATATGAACTCATGTAAACGTTGCTTCAGCGATGCCAATATTAGTTGCACCTCCTTCAAATTGCAGGAATGCTTCCGTCGCATTCCGGGACCTAATGGCTAAATCCATCCCATTTATTTTGTCTCATACAACTTGTTTTTATTGTAGAGTCCCTGATTAAAAAAGGAATCGGAGAAGAGAATGAAGGCTAAATCGCATCCTTGCTCCGTTCCAGTGCTCTAGCCATCTTGATAACATATTAACAATGGAATGCCAAGTTCTGGTGACTGTGTTCAATAGAGAGTGTGGAATTTTATCCGTTATAAATTATATTTTCGGTAACGGTTTTTTTGTTCTAGCAATATCAGTGTTAAGAGCTTGTCATCTAACGAGTTGTTGTTCTGTCATCTCCTCAACACTTCTTTCCCGATAGTCAATCAAAGCATACCTATGCGGTCCAGGATTCGTCCTGTTCCGTTAATAATGGCTCCCAGTGTCAGACTTCAGTTTTCATCTTATTTCCATGTACTCTATAGCTTGTTGAGATCCACTGTAACTTTAGTTCTCGTCATTTTTCTAGGTGCTCGTAAATTTCTTTTTGTCTAAAATAGCTTTATATCTACAGAATCTGTTAGTCCGGAGTTGATCATGTCAACTACTGATCGGGAGTCAACGAGGAGTACTAAGATTTTCTTTAGTCTTCAGTTCCAAGTTTGTTCATCTTCGAGTCTAATGGTGGTAACTTCTCCTGAGAAATTTGTTACTTTGCTTCCCACAAATGGAAATATCTGAGAATGCTCTGTAAAACTCATGGTCGGATGCCGAGACTGTCGAAGAGGCTGGCCCTTCCGATAACATTAAATAACATTGCTCCGAAGGGCACCAGTGTCTTCAGTGAAGAAGCTCGTGTGAGTGTAAATGAAGTTTGAGACTGAGGGTGTAAAGGGATTTTCTTTCTTGGATAAATACATAAATACAAACCTCAAAGGTACCTTCTCTCTAGATGATTCTTTAATGTTCCAAATCGTTTGTGGCATTTATGTGTAATAAAATATATTTGATATATTAAAAAAAAGAAGGATTATGATACTTTTGGTACTTGGCTCCCCACGTTGATTACTTTCGGGGTGATAACATATCAAAAACAAAGGGTAGAATAAATCGATCATATTCCTGCTAGGGCCCCACCAGAATTTTTAAAGCACAGACAGCCCCCCCCCCCGAATCTACAGCGCAGGGCATTAAGAGAAGCACTTCACATCTAAGGGTAGATTGCCAAGTACACTGCACGTCTGCTGAGCTTCCTGTATAAAAAGTCTCTCCCTTTATCCCTTAAAGTCTTCATTAGCGGCGAAGTTCCGGCCAGTTAGCCTCCCTTTAGGACCGAGAGCTTATATCATTAGCCCTGGCAATATGCTTACGTAGGACCTTTTTATTGTCGACTCCGTCAAACTGGGGGCTATATCTCATAACGTTCAAGCTTCTAAAAAAAAAACCCGACCCAAAGGTAAATTGACAAATTTTAGTACAGAATTATTTAACCCCAGTTGCTAAATGTTTGTTTTTTTTATGTTTCTATGAACATATTAGAACACGATTGGTTAAAGTTCACCTTTTCTGTAGAAATAAGACAAGAGTCCTTCCTGTCAGGTTTTTTTTTTTTTATTTCTATCATTGCACTGATTTGTTTTTCCGAGAGAGAAAATTATATTTCTTGGCTAATACTTAATTTTCGACATTCCCCGCTGTATGAAATAATCAACAAAACCCATTAGCTTTGAATCTACTCAATATGTTTTGAGAACTAACAATTCCTAAATGAAGGCGGTATCAAATTAAAAAAAAAATTAATTTTGATCATTTTTATTTATGGACGAAGTATCAACACACAACTATGTCCTAATGCGTGGTGATCAGGCAATGGAAACAAGGTTCCATACACTCATAGAAATGATCCACTTCGCTGGGTTAGATGATCATACTTCGTGTCCTATAAAACGATATTTTTAAGCTCCGCCTTACGTGAGCGATTGGAGTGCCGGGTGGTTTCGGGTAGCCTCTGCTCTCGTCCTTGCACTAACAATCTTGGGGTACCAAACGCGAACTATCAAAATGAGTTTAAATAAACAAAGGATGACCTGAGGGTTTTAAACCAAAATAAATCAAACAAACTTCACCCTTTGATTAGCATAAAATAATATATATTCGAATAGCTGTTGTATTCATTTTATTTTTAATTATTACTGAATCGCAACCTTTTGTATTTAGAATTATAAAGTCCACCCGCTACTTCCATGGGTTCTTTTTTCATTTTCTTGGTCTGCGTAGATATTTACAGGCTTATCCCCCTGCTTCATTGTGATCAGAAATGTCGATAAGGCCAATAGATACATATGTTCGGTGAAAAAAGAATGATGAGATGAAAAAATATAACAAAAAAAGAAAACTCATTGTGACGTAACAATACCGTGGACAGATAAAGAGCGTATAAGCCGGGTCTGATTCGTTATTGAAGCCCCAGCCAGGGCACCTGTTGCTTCGTCCACAATTACACCTGTGAGGCCAAGTATTTCCATCACTGCCCTTCCTTCTCTGTAATAAAACCAATTAAAAATTAACGGCAAAAGTTGTTTATATTTTCTTAGACCACTCTACATTTTAAAGAAAAAAAAAAATAATTAGTATCTCTCAATTAAAGATTATATGTCGGGACTGCGAGAAAATTGTGATTTTATATTAAAAAATATGCCCAATTCTAATTAATTATTGTAATTATAGACCACTTAAGTAAACTCATGACATATACAGAGGGGTCCAAAAAAATGTATCCACTGGTTAACAGTCCATAACTTGCAAACTAATTGACGGAGTTGTCTCATTTTTGGTGAAAGTGTACCTTAAAGTCCAACTTGAAGATATCACTGTAGGTGTTCGAAATGGTCACCATTAACATCCACACACAAACGATGCCGCCGAACTGCAGCACGAACTACTCACTGCAACGTGCTCAGTTGGATATTTGCACATGAATGTACGATGGATTCTCGAAGTTCATCCAATTACCAAGCTGAGTGTTAGGATCATTAATTTTGTACACTGTACCCTACTCAATATAATAGAAAAATTCTAGAATTAATTGGAAGGTTGTCATCTGTTATTCCTTAAATCCTTAACATTCCTCTAATTAAAAGTAAGGTGGAATTTTAGTTCTGAACATGGTTGTAATTACAGTTATAATTTAAATTGACAAAAAATTCCAGATTAATAATCAGAACGTCTAGATAATTTGACAGCTTACAACAGTGTTATAAGTAATTAGGTTTTTTTTTTCGAGATTAGAATATTTTTCGTAACGTTGCAATAATAAATATGATCTCCATGTAAAATTCCACACCACCAGGACGAATAAGGAACTTAAATGACCATTATTATTGATAATCAACCACCAAAGAAAAAAAAATTACGGTAATAATCGGGATTCGAAACCGGGTCCTCCTCATATCCAGTCGGGGGCTCTACCAACGTCTCGTGTTTGTTGTAGGGTAGTTAAATTTTGTGGCGTCATCGGGCCATGAAGAGGAACTTTCATTTCTCAAAATCAAACAAAGGGTTTCAAAAACGTTCTTGACAAATTCAACGCCTTACTGCATTTAAATCCTGGCAAATATTACATTTAATAATATGTCAAGCAGAATTTACCATGATTTCTTTATTTTTTCACAGTAGGGGGCAAATAAGAGAGTCAAGTTTTGAAACGAAACACTATATTCTACTGTCACGATGTATTTTCGTTCAGTATTGAGCATTCCAGTAGAACTGTTAACTAACTTCATTTCACAAAGGCCTAGGAATGCCACTGAACTGTAGTATTGTGATTTGTAAGCGTAAAGCCTTAAGTCTGAGAACTTTTATCAGTTTATTTTTAAATGATTTGGATTATTTAATAAAGGCGAGCGGTTCTTGTTAATCAGGACAAGAACGATAAGGGCAACGATATTCACCCTTAATGAATCTGCCTACGCTTCATTGT
Organism: Acanthosoma haemorrhoidale; assembly: GCA_930367205.1. Classification (NCBI taxonomy): domain Eukaryota; kingdom Metazoa; phylum Arthropoda; class Insecta; order Hemiptera; family Acanthosomatidae; genus Acanthosoma; species Acanthosoma haemorrhoidale. Next base: position 48,559,378 of record OV884015.1, on the reverse strand, counting down.
TCTTCGTAGATAAGATTCCCCATCGGTCCTGGAATCTGAAGATACACTGAATATATATTCCGTTGGTGTAATCATGGGGGTGTGGAGTGTTCAGCGCCCCCCTTCTAAAAATACCTATTAAGGGGCGAAACCAATTTATCCAAGTTTTATCTTAATTGATTTTTTTTTTCTGGTTGGAGATCTAGATCGCATTCAAACGCGTCCAGCTACACTCTAAAACAATCACGATATTTTTAGTAAGTCCACCTAACCATATTTTTTTTCTTCTGCAGACTATAATATTCATGAAAGTCCGCTCTACCAAAGGGAACATAATCACTGGATACATAGATTATTTCCACAGGCTCGCTAGTACTGACATGAGTCAGGTATTTCTCGGCAAACATCTCCTCACGCCGGCTCCCATTGACCTCTGGTACTACGTTCATCCAACGAGAAAATACAAAAAAAACAATACAACGTTATATAAGGTGATGTATGAATTTTAAAATGATCTCGTAATGATATCGATCGACAGAGCGAAACCCCCTTAAAATTCTTTACATATTAGTCCCCCTCTTTCCTCTGGACTGGATCATAATCTGATGAACACACGAGTCATCGTCCATCAACTGTTATTTCCAAGCTGTACGAGTTGAAATATTATTTTACGAGTCAATTATTTTAACCCGTGATTGCCTCATTTATGGAAATATACCCATGGTGATAATGATGGGCCTAGAATGATGGACCCATTTAAGCTTACTGTGCTCGATATTTCTCAATACCTAATGTCTAATTTCCAAATCTTGAATTGTTTCATAGAAGAACTAGAACCAGTGCGTAAAAAGCTAGTGGTGAAATATTTAAAAATGTATAAGTTATCATACGTAAAACCTTCCTTTAGTTTTCCTTTCTTAATATAGGGAAATTAATTTTCCTTAAAATAATTATATCTCCCTACTTTTCTTATTTACGTGTTGAACGAAATTCCTCAGTTTTATCTTGCTCTGAAATGTTTTGTCAATTGAAGAAAAACTATTAATAAATGTACTACTCCTCTCTCGTTTACCCATAAATTATTTTGTATTAATACGATCACTTTCCATGTCAAGGCCATGCCACCATGTTCAACTATCTTGTTATTAAATTTATAGAATAGGACATAAAAGTTTTAATATATATAAAGTGAAAACTTTAAATAATTGTTGACTATTTAACTCCCAACTGTTCAGTAACAGATCCTGACTTCGTATGAATAGGAGGCATTATTTAAACTTTTCACTTTAACAGTTCTATTCTTTTTTTTTTTATTTTAAATTCCTTTATTGTGCTAAAATTACAATCTGCCTTTTATAAGGCAATAAGTAATTAAGATAAATGCTCTCATTCATACCATAGTTCTATTCTATGAATTCAATTATCAGATAATGAATAATATAGCCGCCAGAAACGATTGTATCTGGATAAAATAAAGTTTGAGTAGACATTTATTAATATCAATAGTCTACAATCAGCAGAACAGAAGAAAAATTATCGATCGGTTAAAAAAAAAAGTGTAATTTGTGATGAATATTTAACATCGTTTAAACGATTAAAACGAAATTAATCATGTTTCCCTATATAATATGTTTCTGTTCAAAGTGTTCACTTTTTTTTTCATCCATTTTGTTTGAAACTTATAAATATCATTGCCCGTGGTTCTCGAGCATCCGTGGGAAACTTGACCCATACGCGGATGGTCGGGAGTCTGCTGTACATATATATACAAACAAATTATCTTGCAAATAGATTTAATTAGTCATCAACATTGACAGACCCTCGTATGCATAAGAGATGGAGTGCGGTTTCTCTACAAAGAAGACAACCTGATCGTCAACCCGAACGTAGTCAGTCCAGGCACCAACACGACAAAGATAACGATCAGGAATAAGAGATGTCTCGTGTTGGAATTATTTGACCACGCACCGAGCAGGCGAACGTTCTGCTAACCAGCGAACAAACTCTGAAGATCTTATTGTTACAATAAACGCTATTGTCAAAATCCTATTTAAAAACACAAAAGTGCGGATATGGCTGATTTTAAACAATGCAGAATAATTAGATTTAGAATTAATGTGTTATCCAAACAACTGCCCCGGATAACTAAGGGGTAAATGCGGAGCCTATAATCTCCTTCAATGTCACTTAGGATAAAGTATTTAGATTAAACAATGGACAACTAATTAATTGATAAATCCCTTTTATCCTCCCCAATGCATCAGGGTGTCTTGAATTTCTCTTTTTAACTTCAGTTTAGGCAGAGTGAAATATCAACACAAAATAGTCAATTCCCTCACCAAATTTCGGCTTTGGAAAACAAGAGTACAATAGTTTTTTTTTTTAGTCTATGCTTTTTCAATATACCATATACATTGTTCTGGAGGCCAATTTTATTTTAATGGTGATATATAGAAAAATATATTGTGATAAAATTACAACCTGGCTCATTGGACAATAAGTAATTGTGTCCAATGTTCTCATTCATACCATATTTACAATTCTTCATTCACTCGCTCATTCATACAAACAGTCCAGAGACCTCCCAAACCCACATTGTTGTCCCCCTCTCGCATTCCAAAGAGAAAGCGAAGTGTTGGGAAGTCGCCCACGCTCCTTCGTCAGCCGCGTCACTGGCTACGAGTCAATGGAGAGCCACGGACGCTCAGAACATGATTTGAGAAACTGCCCACTGTCACCAGTTGCTATAAGTACTCAGAAACTTCCACAAGTTTTGTAGGATCCTGAGAGAGCAATAAACCACCCAGCTGGTATTGATTATTTGTACAATAATTGCTTGAAAATTATTTTGTTTTTTATAAATTGGCTGTTACCCTCCTGTATTTTCATATACAAAAAACAATACAACCCTGGTGAAAATTCACAATGAAAATGGCTCTTTTTAATGGGTTTGTGACAATATTCAATATATATCTCTACCGAAATGTTTTAAATATTTCAGTCATGTTAATACTCATAATTAATTATGCGTTGTTGTTGTTTTTTTTGTGCAGCAAGTGACATGAAGGAATCGACAGGATGAAGGGTGGATTCCAATCTACCCCATCTACTGCTGCATTAGCAGTACAAATTGAGCACCCTTCTCTTAACTGCCTTCCTACTTTTAACCACTCCTCATCATTTTAAAATTATGCTTCGTTCGTTTAGTTAAGAATCAGTAGCTTTTCCCATTTTTTCATTATTTATAAGATTTTTATTTTACAATTAATATGGACTAATATTTTTAAGAACAAAATAAAGTACGTAGAATGACAAAAAAACTACATCGAGAGAAGTGGGATTCCATAGTTTCTTCTTCTAAAAGACTGCTTGGTATTTCAAGGGAAATTACATCATTATTTTCCGAACTATCTGTCGCAAAAAATGGTAAATTGTACAATACTAAAATATTGACAAAAAAAAACCTATTAAACTCGTCGAGGACAGCACCCCAATTTGTTTCTTACCTTTCAAAACTTGATTTTCTTAATCATATTTCAAATTATTTAATGGATTCTTATTATTATAAATTAAACAGGTGAAAAATTCCTGTAAATAATCAATCATTATCAATATAAGATCATTAATTTTATACGCTGTTGATTATTTGTTATAACCCTAATTTGTCTTTAACCATTAGGACAAAATCGAACCGTATCAAATATTGAATAGATTCGGATCAAGCTTTGATTAATTTAATTGATTGGCAAAACATGATCGACTTTTTTAACATTTTTTCACACTCCTAATTTTTGTACTTCAACCGTCACATTATTCTCATATAATGTTTACTATCAAAATGAGACATATGTAATTACAGACAAACGAATATCGTTTTCACCGTAAAGTGTTTAGAACTATAGCTCATTCCATCTTGGCAATCTATAAATACATAATTATTATTAGAACTAAAATTCCATACATACATGAATGTTTCGGCCATGCACCCTTCAACCACTCACTCAATGGTAGCAGCGACACATGCGTGTGGCATACTTCTCAGTCGACTTCCGTTATGACTATATATTTTCTTAATATTGATAAGCCCCTTGTACAGGTATAATTATGAAGGATTGGAACCGCAGATTGCTTCCGTGATGTAGTGGAATAAATAATTTTTAGCCTGGTATTAACAGACCTTGAGTAAACGATTTAAATTCGCATCAAATGCAAATCAAAGCTATGTCCGTTCTTATATGTATCAATAAATAATGTCAAATTTGTTATAATCATAACACTTAGTTACAATAATTTTTTTCCTGTTGTGTCAAGAATGAAATATTTTTTTTTATTTATTATTAATCACGTTTTTCAAAGACCTATCTTCTTAGTAATTTGTTGGCCTTAAATTTGATATAATTACAACCTGCCTTATTGGGTAATAAGTAATTGTGATAAATTTTTTCATTCATAACATTCGTACAATTTTCATTCACTCGCTTCTTAAAGTATTTACAAACAGCCGAGAGACCACCCAAATCCACATGGCTCGTATCCACCAGTGGAAGCTGACCAAGAGCGTTAGAGCTACAGTCGCTCAGGTCATTGCCAGGACTCCTACTGTCCCACGTATTTACATGAGGTCACGAGGCCTCTGCCGCTTTAAACTCCGAGGAGGATTATAGGGATGTGTGGCGCAGTGTAATCACTGTGCTAGGAGATTAGGATGGTTTGATAAGTGATGACTATGATATTTCACGAACACGGAGATTCTTGGAGTTCCAAGAATGTAGGGTATGTTAAGATCGTTATAAAGGGTCTTGTTGCTGACACAATAAGGGGCATTTACTATTGTTCTCAGGACTTTTGTATGAAAGGATTGGATACGCTTGATGTTCGACTTTTTTGCTGTCCCCCATAGATCTATTCGTATGTCCAGATTGGCTTAAGTATAACTATGAAAAATCTAAACTAAATAGTCCAATTCGTTCCATGAAGATTACTTTTTCACATTTAAAGATTGTGATCTATTCGACCGCTTTTACCAAAACTATATGTTCACGTACAAGCAAGTCCGCAGCCGAAAATTCTTCCTTACACTTTTTAATGTGATTTCGTATTCATCAAATACGTAATAGTTGTAATCCATCGCCCTTGAGTGAGAGAACCCTTGACGTATTTCTTTCTGTTTGTCTACATCCAGTTCGAAAGAATTAGATTTTTGGTTCTTGGATCTTCAAGTTAAATTCTAATTGAGTAATGTCATTCTTAGAGCGTTCGATACCGCTTAGTACAATGCTAATTAATATATATATATATATTGATATATATTGAAGTTTATTCATATTTAACTGTCATACGCTTCAGTTATTAATGTTTTATATTTGTTGGATGTCTAAAATTATACAGGCACCAGACAAACGAACAGAATGAATGGTGGTAATTCCGAGCCTGTGCAAGGATAAAGTTGTGCCCGGGGAGCTAATCCGTCAGACAATGCCCACACATAGCCAGAACTCAATTCAACATATTCACATAAGATTATCCGAACTGTCCGTGAGTTATAAAGCTTGCCTCATTTCCGCATCAAACCATCTACAGAGAGAGAAAGGATAAAGTTGGACAGATGCTTAATGTCAGATTGCATTAGCTTTGTCCAGATCGTCATTTTATTCCTCCTTCTATTCCATAAGGTTATTCTACTGTGCTTAGTTAACATCGGGCGCTCTCAAATGATTTCCAATAACTGAATCGATGAAGCATCCAGTTACTCTTCTCAAATCCCTCCCTTAATTTCCAACTTTAACGATTAATGCCCATCTCCATCTGCAAATTTCTAAATAAAACCTAGCTATTGTTTTTGACCAAACCCTCTCCTGGAAACCACATGTTTCCCGAATCTCTAGACGTTCCATTTGCAGCCTAAAACAAATGCAATACTCCTGGTAATGGGCTCATGAACTGTTTCGTTTGATTGATCTTTTGGCCTCGCAGGGATTCCCGCTCACACAAGTCTGTACTCCCGACTCAATTGACTATCCAGCTGCCTCTAGACAATATTTCCTCTGCTCATTTCTGTTCCAAATGACAAATGCCATAAATTCATACTAGCTATTCAACTTTAACTTTTTTTTTTATTACTTTAAATGCTATAAGAACATTGGATAATATGTTCATAATCCTTCATCGACAAAAGATATGAGACATACTGGAGGATTGGACCTTCTCTTCCACACCGAATCGACAATGTTTCTATGGCCTAAAGGCTCAGTTGTAAGTTGTCTACTGGGAGACTGCCCAAGGCTACATGTGCTGCTGGAGCACAGCGGTAGTGAGGAGGGGTCCATCCCACCAGGCATGTGTGTACTGGCACTTCAAGTCCATCTGTGAATAGCAGTTAAAAGTTAGTGTCTATGAGGTTTCAATATCTTTAGAGCAGATAAACAGTTTTGGAACGTGTGTCAAAGAGCTTTATCACCCCATAAATTGGGACTGAACATCTACAGTTTCAGCATAACCTTCTTCTTCAAACATCACTTGCTTGATTAAAAAAAGAAGCGACCCCTTGCTTAAACATTAAACGTGCTAGTTTATCCTCTTTGTTACGTCATCATTATGGAGAGTTTAACTAACCTTCATTCACTGAACTTTTACTGGTTTAATACTGGAAGGAATATTGTTTACATACTCAGAAGATTAGGAGTTGTTTTCCGTTTATTATATTTTCAACAGAGGTTACCCCACAAGAGGTGTGTTTTTTAATATAAAATAAATTAACCAGTGATGTTTTCATTAATCTTTAAAACATAGATATAAACTTTGTAAATACAATAATGACTCCTGAAAATACTATTATGCTACCAAACTCTCCAGCTATGGCTATGTATTTGGGCGGCATTTGCCAAATAGGAGTGTTTCTAATGTGCCTCACTGATAATAACGAACAGATTAATTGAAATTCACCACCCACATTATTATCAGTAAGCATTTATAAAATAGTTAAATGTGGAGTAAAAAATAAATTGAGAAATTTGTGGATTAATAACTCCATCTCGATTAATTTCCAAAGTTTCGATGAATGGTTTTACTAATATTCATACCCAAAAGTAGTTTCTTTGACTTGCACCATTTATATATACTGCAAATCCCGGTTATATATTCAACTATTCAATTATATACGAAACTGAAGGTGATCCCCATCACCAAGAATTGTATATATGTGTTGACTTTTTTACTTCAATCTAATATTGTTATTGTAGCCCACCCTCCTTCAAATGCATCAACGCATCGCAGTAAGAGGATAAACTGTTAAATTGAATTTGTAATTGCAAATTGTTAAAAAATGTTATTAATAAACGGGTTAAGGGGACAAAAAAAAACAGTTGTTTTTTTATTTTCATTGAAATGACTAAGTTTTTTTTATAATTATAATCCGCTAAACATATGCATATTCTTGATATGCATATCGAGATCTTTAATTTGATATCCAACTCGATATGGTGGGATTAAAAAAAAACTTTTTTGATGAGAGCAATGGATCTTTAAATCGATACGATACTCAATATGAAAGAAGTTTTATTATCAAATTAATTTATTGTGTTTTTAAAATTGAAAATATTTGGCTTGTCGGGTAATCCAATGCAATCTCTTATTAAAAGTCAAGCAGAGGACACACAATATCCAGGGACAGACAGACATTCGTAGGAGAAATCCATCGAAACCCTCAAAAGATAAAAAAAAAGCTGACGGAAAACCATTACAGGGTAGTACGGCTGTCGCAGATAGTAGAATCGAGGCGGGTTGTCTGTTTTACATGTAGGCCCTCCCGATTAACATAACCAACCCGCCCTATATTGCAAATACCGAGAGAGACAACCGCCACTCACGCTGTATGTTGTCGATGTTATGGGATTCTAAAGACCTATCTATGGTGTTACTGGAGTCTGAATCGATAAAGGAGCCTAATTTGAAGTGTATCCGTGTACCGTTCTCGTGTAAACACTCAGAGAGATGTCAGAGTATCAGTGTACCTTGCCGAGTTTCAAGGTAGGATCTTTAAGTTGAAACTTTTACTAGAAATTTTGTCTTTACTAATCATCTTCATAAAAATCATCCAATTGATAAGAACGTAGAGGATATAACACTTTAGCCTAAGCTAATTTTATTCTTAATCTTTAAATCTTATTTTCTTTGGGATGTTACCTACTGAAAAAATTTAATCTTCATTGGCATTACAAGCAGTTATGGTTTATTTAAAAATAAAACTACAAGGTGCATGGTTATGATCCTTAGATGTGCAGAACCGACGGGGATGAGTATTTAAGGAATTTGGCTCATCGTAAAGTTGACAACCAATCCAGCTAGAAATCTCTGCTGCTGTTGTAATTAATTACGAAATCACTACGAAACATTTCACAATATTTTTTTTGTCATTTTAATTTATTCACAGCAATTATACAATCAGTAATAGTGAATAACAAATATGCATGAATGCGGTAAAGGGCATCAAGTGATTCCTGGCCATATGAAGGACTATGTTGTTACAAGTCTTCCGTTTCCAGTTCGTCGTGGCACTCGATTTCCCTCACCTTCCTCACCTGAGCGGTATGTCTTCAGTGTTTGTATCAGAGGTGGTTAGGAGGATGTGACGTTGATTTTGGATTTTCATGTAAGGCAGTCGTGCTAACATTTCGCTACCCAGAAAAATATAGTATAATGATTGACTCACCCACTAGATTTTAGAATAAATTACACAATGGAACAAGTGTTTTTTATAGGCTGTGTTTGTGTTGTGCTTACGTAAGCATACACATCAGTGAGCACAATAATATGTTCACTACGAGCTCGGGGATGCATATTGCATAAAGCTATCTTCGAAGGGAAATGGAGATGCCCTAATGCAAATATGCCTCCAACTGTTAATGTATTCACTAAATTAGAGGGACAGACACGCAGCATAAATATGGTTTTACTTTTAGTTGGCTAGTAGAATTTTCAATGGGAAAATGTTCAAAATTAAATTCACTTTTGCTATATCTATATTACCCATTTTTGTGTAAATAATATTACTAAATCTGCCACAGTTTAAACTCCTTTGAAAAGATAAATAAATACACAAACATTTACAAAAATCCTTCTAAATATTGTTTTCATTAATATTTCATAATCTGAGTTATTATGATAATAGATAATAGTATTACAATAATGTAATAGTCCTGTTGTAGTAAAAAAAAACAATTTATTTCGGCATTAAGAAACTTCAAAATTTTCATTGAGAACGACGTTAAACTCACCACTGGTCATTATTATTTTTAAATTAACTATTACACTTGGAATTTGGAGGTGTGAAATTCTTGTTTATTATGAATGAATAATCCACTTCTTTGTCCGACCCCATTTTTATTTCCTCATTTCTAAGCACTTTTGGCATTTGAGCTGTTTCATAGACACAAAATTATTCGCTTATATTAAAAGTTGTATAAATTAGTCTATAATTTTTTTTTTTCTTTATTGTGCAATAATTACAATCTGCCTTTTATAAGGCAATAATAATACAGATAAATGATCTCATTCATACCATATTTACAGTCATCATTCACTCGCTCATTCATACAATAGGACATGATTGGAGAAACTGGCCATTGCCAGGACTCTCACTGTCACGCGATTATAGCAGGTCACGAGGCCACTGCCGTTTCAGTCTCCGAGGAGGATTATAGGGATGAGTGGCGCAGTGCAAAGACTGTGCTACAGGATTAGGGTGGTTCTCAGCACTTTGGATTGAAAGGATTGGATACGCTTGATGTACGACTTTTTTGCTGTCCCCCATAGCTCTATTCCGTATGTCCAGATTGGTTTAAGTATAACTTTGTAGATTAGTAGTTTATTTTCTATTGAGAGATAGGATGTCCTTTGAAGTAGTCTGTACAGTTGTCCAAAGCGTCTGTTAGTCTATAATAAATTCCTAATTTTATGTACCGTCTTGGTCGGTTTATTGGTGTGACCGTGATATTTATTGGTGCCGTTTTTCTATTACCTATTATCTATTGCTAAAAACAAAAAAAAAACAGCTATCTTTTATCTATAGTATTTTCATACCAACTAGATGTATATGTTTATACTTGATAACATAAAACATTGGATAGTAAAACTTCTTGTGCTTACTTTAACTCTTTAAAAGCTCAACAATAATAATAATTTCTTAATAATACAATTTTTTAGACGCGGGAATTTTAGAAGAAAGAATTAAGAAAGAAATTTATTTATTGTATTAATATTTAATTGGGTTTTTTTATTTTATTTCTCTTTTTTGATCTATATACCCATATCAGTAGCCCACAGGGGGTTCTGTATTCGTGATTTTCCAGGCTCAACAAGACATATTATTTTACTCAAAACATTAAACACCTTTGTGATGTCGAGCCCGGATATGACATTTTTTTTATAGATTTTGAAATGATAATTGTCGCGTCCAAATTATTGCCTGATTTAAAGCCGAAAAAATTTCAAGTGTAAATATCATGTATTTGTTGACAAGTTCAAATAATTCAATTCTTTTATAGATTACTCCGTACCTTTAAACGTGCCACGCTGACATATCAAGCCACCTGGACTGGAATTCAATGCTTGGCAAATTTTAGTTTGAGTTATAAATTCTTCATTTATCAATATGTTACATTTATCGGCAACGCGTTTTTTCACGAGGTTAAATGCTTTCTAAGAGCTTTCATTATATAATATTTTTGATACTTAAAAAGAAATTAATTCTCAATTTTTTCGGGAATATCGTTCATCGTTTGATTTGTATTATGAATTTAAACACTAACATATTTAAAGATACGTGAAATATGATTTAATTTTTAATCGTAAATTTGAATTATTATTATATTTGAATTATTAACAGATATTGTTTGTGTCACAGGAAGCAGGGTGTACTCCAAAAGTCTGTCTTGGAAGTCAAGTTTACCAGTACAACCTGAAACCTGTTCAAAGGACCAAAGAGGAACTTCTAGGACATGCCAAAGATTTTCTGGATCAGTACTTCACATCGATCAGAAGGTTGGTGGAGACATATTTTCTGAACCTTTTTGGGAGATGTAATGTAGAAAGGTCATTAGTAACCCATAATTTTTAAGCTTTTTTGGAAGTTTAATGTCACTATAATAGCGTGGCATACTCACCTGCAACCGTTTCTGACATAATAAGTTAAATATACTTACTCCCCGGTAATAAATTGAACCCCTTGAAGAATATCATTAATTTATCCATACCAGGCGATAATTCCCTAGTGACTCGTAAATAAATTGCTCCAACCCCAATATTCGTACTATATATTGCTCTATTAATAAAAGTGATGGTCTTCAGGGTATGAGAAACATTATTAAGCGCAATAACATAAAATAGTGCAAGTGAACAAAGCCAGGATCTAACTTTTTCCACTAGGAACATTAATTGAAGTATGAACAGTAGAAAAGTTTCGAACTAACAAGGGTATCAGATCATGAAGAAGCCCTAGATGTATTATAGTTCACAAATAGTTTAAAGCCAACTGTATAAATTTCAGAGCGGTTACATAAACCCTGTCAAAATGATTACCTAAGCATAATTTTAATTTGTGTTCCCTCTCAGACTTGAAAAGAAAACCGGACCTGTAAACTAATCATACCTTTCTTAGTAAGTTACCTGTCTACCAACATACTGTTTTGAAGAACTGCGATTACGTAACTCAAAACTTGCGAGTAAAGTACCTTCGGGTTTGTGGAGCAATTTAAACTTTTTAATTTTATAACCTCAACTTTATTCACATTGGTTAAAAATTTGGTGTTAAAAAACCGATCAAATGTAAGTGTAACTTTTAAACGCAAGCGGTCTACATCAAATCCGATTTTGATATTTAAATCGATTGGATTGGAACGTGTTATATTTAAAAGAAATACTTTGTTATTACTTGGGTGAGCCGTGTTCGTATGTTTGTATTTCCTGTATTTCTTTTAGGAGTTGAAACAACCGAAATACCAAATGGTCTACCCCACTTCACATCAATATGCTTTCTATAATAACATCGCCCTTATTGTTAAATTTAAAATTATTTTGATTTATAGTGTTTGTATGTTTTATATGGTCTTCAGTATAGAGCTTCAACATTTTTTAAAATTGTACTGTGTGAAATCATTTATTTCTAGCGAAGATGAAAACCTGCAATCTTCTCAATGAAATAGACAAACCTGTCTATACGGAACCCCGTGCGTCACGCACAAACACAATATTACAAATTTGCTAACGGACTAAACCCAGAGTCTGTAATTTCTGGAGTCACTCAATAAGCGGTCTGAAGTACCTGTTACTAAATAGGGAACGTTACTGTATGTAATTCGGGAGAACCAATAGCAGTGATTACCAGTGTAGGAAACATTTATATCAAGTTAGCTTCGAACCCCTCTCTCTCATTTCTTTCTTTTGCTGTGCAATAAAGAGTACGAATCGTTGACAAACGAACACTCCGAAATGGGAACAAGGGATGAAAAACGAAGCGGGCTACAACAGCTTAGAGGTCTTGAGGGAAAATTGAATTCATCTGAACTGTTGGCGCGAGGACATCAGTATTCTTCGCCAGGGTGGCATTGTCGCTGTTTTATCGTCCTGTCACTGCTACTTCTGCGAACACCATCGCAAACCACCACTCTCCCGAATATTTGCAGTACAAGTAACCAGTTCCGCTTAGTAATCGGATCTGCTGGAAAGTGTTTTGGAAATTTGCGTGCTGAAAAGTAGTAACCAAAACGTTTAATATCATTTGATCTGAAATGTTTTCTTGATTGAATTGCGATGAAGATCCAATTTTGTTGAGTTTACTGACTAGGACTTTTATTCTTATTTATAGCATAATAATAACACTCAAATTTAAAGTGCAAGACAGCTCAAATAGTGCTATATAGTGTTCAAGCATCAACGTACACGATAAGATGTCAGTTATGAGTTAGTCTCAATTGTGAGAATATTTCAATCATATTCACAACGGAATGCGAAATTTTAGACGAAGAGGATTATTTGAAAGTATATTTATGGATTAAGAGTTGACATATTGATGGGTTTTCGTCAAGATTAAAAAATGGTGAGGTTACGATGCTGAGGGCAATATGCAAAAGAAGAGTGGTTAGTGTGGACGACAGCGTTGCCATATGTATAATTCCGGGGGTTTAAGATTCAATTGATGATCCAATATTTCAAAAGTTTGAAATAAGAAACTTCCTTCCACGCACGAAATTCTTTATTCTAGTCATTGTGCTTTCAGCAATATTTTGCCTTTTATCTTCGTCTGGTCGATTCCAATTGTCAAAAAAAACCTCTGGAGGTTTGACGACTGAGGCCTCTGCGTCTAAACCGTGCGCGTGCTATTTGGAACCGTCGCCCTCCAAACTAATCCCTTCAGATGAGAGGTGCATTTTTCAAAGATCCTTTTTTCTAGTTCTGCACCTTTTTACGTTCTGATGGGATCACGCTCAAGTACGAGCACTTTACGAATATGAATGCAGCAAACTCGCACTGATATTGCTTTTGTCCGAGATAACATTTCAGTATATTTAATTCGGTTAAAGTTTTTTTGAGAATTTTATCAGGTTTAATAGTCTACACAAAGTGATACATCTTTCAACGCGCATTGTAAATGGCCAATCACTCGAATATGATAGTTGCAAACAAATAGATTACTGGCTTCTAGAATCCTGAAAAAAAATTTCTGTTAGGCAACTTCAAGCACTAAAATGGATCTTTTAAGATTTCTAATTCAGCGGCTGGAAAGTTACATGATCGAGATGCTGAGTGTTCCTTTGTCATTACGATCTGCAGTATTACATATTACGCTATTTTTAATTTAACCGGCTTCTGCGTACTAGTGAATGTATTGGTCCCCATTCGACAAATGGCTGCCCGAGATGATGACTCAACAAGGGGCTTTAATGCTTTCTTTAATTTTAACTGCTGAGCAGTATTGATGATCCTCGCTAAATTTATGCTTTGTTTATGAGAACACATGCTGCACCAGCAGCAGGGTCTTCCCGTTTGCTTACAAAGGAAGATTAATAACAGCCCAGTTCCGCGAACGACAGAACAGAAATATCACAGGATCACTCTGGTGGAAAAGGCCAGAAAATTAAGCAAGACTGACGACTCTGTTTGTGGAAGTTTATTTTTTTTTTACGTTCACACCAGTGGTCCAAATTTTACCAACATATTACTAAGCCCTGAATCACTATAGATTTATCGATCCTAGTATGTTTTATTATAGATATTTTCCCTTATAATTTTAATTTTTTTTTTAAATTTGACAAATGTGGTACAGCCACTGAAAGTACACGTATCACTAAAAATAAATTGAAAGAGGAGAATAGCCTACAACCAAGCTTCTTATTTTATTATATTCAAAATTAATTTAGGTATTACATTATAAATTTTTTTGGGCACATGTGAAGGTAAACATACTAAAACATAGATATTTATAGCAAGCCCTAATAGACCTAATTTATTAAATAATCATAGCTATTTTCATACTTAACCACAGCTGAAGCGTTTACGAAGAAAACGTATTAAATTCGGACTGAACTGTACACTTTTACATTTGCCTATCAAAAATGTATATTTTGGAATATACATATGGGACTGTGTATGAGCGTGTAATTTTCTCTTCAATTGGTTCTTCAACTGAGAAAAAAAACTGAGTTTTGTTTTGAGAAAGCTTAGGTCATAAGAATGAGTCACAAGTTTTTCACATTTAATTTTTTTTTTTTTTTCATACCCAATTATTACGTCTCAATAAACAATTAATATCAGTTTATAGGTTTTGCAAATGATCGCTATCTTTAGTTCCTTTAGGCATTCCACACCCTATATCCTTCTCATACATCCTTCAAATGGGGGACTCCCCTTAGTGAAAGGCACTCATTAGCCCAAAATAATTTTCCTTTATTTTTCCCACATCCTATTTTTATAAGTTTGAGAGCTAAGAAAAAAAAAAAAAAAAAAAAAAGCTATCTTTAGTAAAAGTTCTTCAATGTCGTTGATTGGCACTATCATACCTAAGTTATGTAAGAACCAAAAAGATTTAGATTCATTGACTCGTTTTCAGCACCAAATAAACCCAGCGTTTCTTAACACTATGAGCCCACCACCCCTTCCGCATCGATGGCAACGGACTGTCGGGGAAAATTAGGTTAAGATTTTTTTTTTTAAATTAGGTTAAAGTTTGTTAGATGTAAGTTACTTTTATGTTTAATGATTTGTAAGCTGAGCCCCATCACTTTTTAATCATGTATAGACAATGAATGTATAATTAACCTTTGTGACAATCGCAAATCACTGTGTTGTATAAAATGTAGCCAAGCTACAGGACATATAATATTGACCTATTTAAATAGATTCATTTATAAATAATCTATATTGAATTCTATATTTTTTAATAACAAGGGGTCATGAAGAGAAAAAAAAAGAAAAAGAAAAAAAATGCGAAATTAAATTCTCTTTCTTCGGGCTTTGAAGCTAATTTCAACATTTGACTTTGGACATGACTTTGTTTTTGATCTCGAAAAATGATGAAAAATGCGCAGAAATATTTTTAGGCATGAATGGGATTGCTTCTATTGCCCGGCGAGGTAGTGTAGAGGAGAGACCTTCAAAACCACCCAACCTTTAACTGATCCGCAGGAATCTAGATTCCATGTAATAAATAACAGATTAGGGGAACAGATGCCCTCTTAGCATAGTGGCGCCTCCTATTAATAACCAGTGTAATCCAAAACGAAAATAGGTTTACATTTTTCCAAAACCTATATTTAGCGTTTCGAGAAAAATAGACCTTAGCGAAAACAAGCTAGGTGGGCCGTAATTAGAATGAGGGATAAAGACATTGATAAGCGTGCATAATAGCCGAGATCAGGTTCTTAAATACTAATTTAATTACCAGCAGTAATTAAATTGGATTCATAACAGTAAATCCAAGGACCACTACCCAACCATTTCATTATTTGAAACCTATTTAATTTTTAGTGGCTAAAATTTGTTATCCTCGATAATGAACTATATTGTATTTTATTAAATGAATTATGAAAAAAACCGACAAAACATCAATTTATTTCTTTAAATTGACACGGAAAACCAACAATATAAGCACAAAAATTAAATAGACGCTCTAAAAGCAATTTAGTAAGAAAATTAAGTTATTGTATTTATAAATTTATTCATTTATTTGGATTCGGTTGAATGGTATTTTCTTACCGTAGTTATATGAAGATCAATGAATATTTCAAAAGTATGAAAATATAATGATAATTTTTAAATGTACTTTGATTAAAAATGAGAGAGAAAAGCAAAAAGTTTTTCACATTTTTAAAATATCTGCGTCTATATATATATATATATATATATATATATATATACACCATATATTCAATAATATATGCAATACGTATATGTAAATATACATGTATATGTTTATATTTATATAACACAACAACAAATGTATACAAAATACCAATAACATATACACATTAACAATAAAATAACAAAAATATTATAAGAGCAAAGCAATTCAAAATAAAATATTGGTAAACAGCAGTACATTTGCAGTACATTTGGATACATTTTTTGAATTACTGGCTGGCGAATGTCCTTTATTAAAATATTAATAATTCTTATCCTATAAACAATTCTCAATCACAATAAAACATGTGATTGAATTCAATTTGACGTGTTTGTATAAATTCATTTGACTTATCCCTTTTACAGTTTGTAATATCCGTGTTAAAGTAGTATTTGTTCAGTTAACCGCTTAACTGATAATTCATGCCAGATACATTGGAATCCCACATTGTATTGATTTAAACTCCTGTTTGATTGGAAGTTCAATCTCATTAATTTATTTAATGAGAATACTATTCAATATGCAGTAGCACTAGAGGACATAATTATTGAATACTATTCAATTTGCAGTAGCTGTAGTGGACATAATTATTTACTTTTTTTCGTAACTTTAACTCATCGGCCTGAAGTTACTAAGACTTAATCGAACTGTGAAGGTTACTAGGCCTACATGGGTGGGTTTATGATAGGAGTATAATTATTTGAAGGTGAAGCACCAACTTCGTTAGCTCATAGGGAATTGTGGTTTGTACCCCCACGCACCTCGGTTATGGAGACAAGTTGGTGTAACTTCTCTAAAATAAAGCACGTCAGGTGTTATTTAAGTATTTATTGACGGAAATGAGGAAGTGCTTCTCACAAAAGCTTTCATAGTTGCTCAGCCTAAGGGCATGAGTCTATGAAAATTTTATTCAACCCTTCAGATAAAATTTCACCCTGCTGCTGTGAAAAACGAAACTCAGTCTTCATAGCTGGTAACTGACTCCCTGCATAAAAATACAAATCTTCGAACAGTTAAAATTTTTATACAACTAGAGGCAAAGATATATTAATTAAAATAAGCACGTTTCGTTAAATTATTGATTTCGAAATGTAATCATAATGTATTCCTACATAAGATTCAAGTCACAAAATGTCCTATATTTGTCTTTTTTGCCAAAAATACTTCAATTTATTTTTTTATCTTGGTCAGCAAAAGCTAATAATTTTTTTGTATTACATCTTTCATAATTGTGTACAAAATGAAACTTAATCAACAATATAAGTCTTAGCCGAATCGGAATGTTCTGTGACTTGTAGTGGCAATCCATGTCAAACAAGTTTCGCCCGTTATCCAAGCGAATAGGCCCCCGTTCAACTCCGGGCTCACTCGACTGTACTACGAGGAGTACAACCACTCATCATCAAATCATTCACGGTTGTAAATTACCAGCTTAGAGCAACTTTGTTCTTGCACTCGCGTACATAACTCTCTGCTCATTTCACTAGTCTGCGACGCATGAAAGACGAGGAGTCGTAGGATTAACTCGCCGCACGAGTCAATAATTTATCTATGTCACTCGTCTGTATATCCCTTTAGGATCTATAGTCTCCTATGGTTAATACATTACATGCATTGTCACCACTATTACCTAAAAAACCATCTACTACCGATAGAAACACTGGTCGGCCTCGTCACATGAAGTGCCCCCTCCCACCCAAATTTAGCATACATTGCTATAATACTTCAGAAATTTAGTTCACTGTACTAAAGATTGATTTTAATAAATGTACATCTCTCTCTGGTCTAACAAATACTTATTTTACACTGACACAAACTACCCCACCATTCTCAGGTATATTATAATTTTTTAATGGAATTACAATTTGCCTTTATTGGGCAAAACCTAATTGTGATAAGTGTTCTCATTCATAACATATTTACAATTTTCATTCGCTTGCTCATTCATATAGTATTTACAAACAGCCCAGAGACCTCCCAAATTCACAGGTTGTCACCCCTCTCGCGTGCGAAACAGGAAGCGGAGTCTTTCACGCTCCTCTTCCTTACTCAGGGCATGATTTGAGAAACTGGCAGCTGCCAGTACTCCCACTGTCAGGTATTTATAGTAGGTCACGAGGCCACTGCCGCTTTAGTCTCCTAGGAGGATTATAGGGAGGAGTGGCGTAGTGTATTGACTGTGGGGATTAGGGTGGTACATGATAATTCAAATGATAGAATAGGGCTCAAAAGTTTGAATAAATAATAATTAAATAGAAAAGTTTAAAAATTCTTTATCTGATACTCTATATCTAGATATAAACCCCAACCAGCGTTCCAACATGAACACTTATTTTATTATTTTACTAAAGTAAATTTTTTAAGAAATAACATGAATTGACTTGTTGTTTTTATTCTGAGAGTATTAGTCCAAAAATAGATCTCTTGGCAGTATTGAAGAATTATTTCCTTTCAAAGGTGCCTTAAATCTTTGAAATGTGTATATGTTCCAGGTTTATTCAAATAAAACCTTGGTTTGCCTATTCGGGCATTTCTTTAAAATAATTTATTTACACACACTTCCTTACAGGACATATAAAAAGCTAAAAAATCCCACCTTGACTATACAGGGATTTCAAGCCGAAGCACTCAGGCTAATAACTGCATCACACCAATCAATTTCACACGGCACAGAGAGCTGCAAGTTTCAATGCACGGACTGACATGAAGAAGTAATGCAGTCATATTCATGACGAACTGTCTGGCCATTTGAATCCGCTGGCACATGAGCTGTCCACACTTGACTTACTTCATGTCCCTCCACGACTAAAGAGGAGATGGAATAGGCAACTGTTGCGATCGCTGATCCTAAAAGCAATTATGGGGAGGAGTCAATGGATGTCCATGTCACCTTCATACCTCATTCCCTTTGGAGGTGGGGAATGTATTGCATTAGTTTATTGCTCGACTAAGCCAGCAGGGTAATACTTTGAAGAGAGTTAATCGTGGGAACAATTTGACAATGAAGTTTTCTTGATTTCTAGTAAATAAAGTGGGGAATTTCAATTCTTAAAGGCTATTCCTTAAAGGGAGAAGAAGAAAAGTAGTTGAGTGTTCAGCCATGACGGATGCAGGGTATTCTCACCAGCAGGTAATAAAGGCTGAATCATGGCGAATAATTTATCTGGTCCACGGTTCCACCAACCAACGGCATCATCTTCAATGCCCACGCAATCCACTGTTTATTGTAACAGTAATTTCTCTGTCAGGATACTTTCCTTTCTACCTTTTAATCTAAGCTAAACGGTTCGGATGTTTCCTTCTAGACGTTTTCATAGTGATCAATCATGTTTATCTGCAAAATAATAATACCAAGAGAATATAGCAACAATGAAATTTTTATATTATATATTATATTCCTTTATTGTGCTATAATTACAATCTGCCTTTTATAAGGCAATAAGTAATTAAGATAAATGCTTTCATTCATACCATATTTACAGTTCATCATTCACTCGCTCATTCATACAATATTTACAGACAGCCCAGAGACCCCCAAATCCACCGCGAAGAGAAAGCGGAGTCTTCGGAAGTCCCCCACGCTCCTCCGTCAGCCACGTCACCGGATACTAGCCAGTGGAGGCTGACCAAGAGCGCGAGAGCCACAGACGCTCAGGACATGATTGGAGAAACTGGCCATTGCCAGGACTCCCACTGTCACGCGATTATAGCAGGTCACGAGGCCACTGCCGTTTCAGTTCTCCGAGGAGGATTATAGGGATGAGTGGCGCAGTGCAAAGACTGTGCTACTGGATTAGGGTGGTTGGAAAGGCTACTGTGGAATTTCATAAACTTGGAAGGGATGAGTTCTAGAATGTAGGGTATATTAAGGTCGTTATGAAGGGTTTTGTTGCTGACATAATAAGGGGCATTTAACAATGAAATTAACGAAATAGATTCGAGTATCATTAATCTTAACATAGTTGTTAATCATTTGAATGATTAGGCAATAGAAAAATAAATTGGCAAACCAAGCCATCCCTGCGAACCCTTAAGCCTAGTCTATATCAAATATCTTCTGCTGAAGCCATATAACCGATTAAAGATCAGTAGCCACAAACGAAACCACAGCACAGTCAAATTTAATTCTTGGGTGAAATTTCTCACAACTTCAACGTGTAAATGCCGTTCTCAAAGGCTGAATCAGAAATTTTGAAAATAATTGAAGGGCGGCCGAATAACGGTATTTTTTTTTTTTCTTTCATAGCCCCTTTAAACTTACAGACAATTTTATACAAGTGTAGATCCTCAGGTGAATCCATTTACAAATTATTCTGTATTTCCTGTAGCATCACTACATTATATACAGGTTTTGTTATTTTATAGAAATTATATAATCGAATAACAAGCATAATGATATACATTATACGTGACTAGACTAAACTGAGTAATAAGCTGATGGGCTCACCTTTTTGATCAACCTTAAAACTAACTTACATACTGATTCTTATCTTAATTTTTCCCCGACAGTCTGTTGCCATCGATGCGGGAGGGGTGGTGGGGTCATAGTGTTAAACACTGGATTTGTCAGGTGCTGCAACGAGTCAAAAAACTTAATGTGTCTCCGGCAGATGAACTCACCCACCGACGGCACACCAAGCAACGGGTGCAGGTCAGCGATCTTCAACCTCTCGAAAGAGGTATATCGGACCACTTTTCGCATGATTCCATTCTGGAAGTTTTGTAGACATTTGGCTGTATTATCAGTCAAGTGGGTAAATAGCGGGGCACCGTACAGCAGAGCTGGCCGGAGGACACATTTATATATCATCAATTTAAGACAGGTTAGGTGAAGTTAGCAAGGAATAAAAGTCTATGTTACATTTTAAGTTTTAAATTAATGCAATTAAGTTCCTACAAAAAGCAACAAATTTTGTTACTTCTATGTCACTTTCCACAGCTGGGGTGGGAGTCCTATAATTGGTACAACGATCTTGGTAGCGTAAGTAACATGTAAGGGGAGGATCGTAAAACTTTATTCAATCCAAAACCCGATTTCCCAAAAATGTAGCATAGACAGTAATTCGGACGAACCCTTCCATTAATTTTATTTTTATCAAATATCCTTCCTTGCGCTAGAGTCTCTAAAGTGTCTTAGACCAGGGGGCAATTTGGCACTTAATATCTTAAAAATCTTCTGAGCTGTACTAGTGAGATTATATTAAGCAAAAGTATTAAGCAAATTTATTTTTCAAAATTTTTTTATGACATTTTCGTCTCAAATTAAACAGAGAAAGCCGCTTCATTTAATTCAGTACTTAGAATTCCACTCCAGGCTCTTTATATAATAAGGTACTTAAATTTATTGGTTTAGGTAACCTTTATGCTTAATTAATCTTTTTTTTCCCCACTGTAATGGACAATGGTACCTTCTACCTCTCTATTCAGTAAGAAAACTCGATTTTCAAAACTGAAAGAAAAAAACCTCTTTGGTCTTCTCTTAAGTCGAAAATTTAAATATTTACAATGGTGGCGAGGGAAAGCGACTTGAAACTGAAAATATCCTCAGGCAAAAACTCTCATCGGTTAAAGTGAAACTGTTGCAAGAGTTCCGTTTCGTGATTGATATTAATATTTAATTTCAAATTAACTTCAAGTATGAAATCATCCTCCGAAAGTAACTTTTTAATCTGGTTATTTAGTTGGAACTTGATTGATCGCACGGTGTAACTTTAGAATAATTATTTTAATCGCCATTAAATACCAATATAATGAAAACCATCATATAAAGACCACATATCTCAAGGATTGTTTATTAGTAGGAAATTATTTGTGAAATCACAGTACTGATTGTTTAGAAATCTACAGTTTTGTTACAATTCTTGTTAAGCTAGGATATTTATTCACTTTGTACTTGATTTTGTGTGAGTGTTCCACGGAATTAAAAATTATTCAACCTACCTGAAATTTTAAATTATATTATGACACTACAAGGCCTAGGAATATGCTGAATGGTTAAAACGCAATTAATGGAAGCACGAAAAAAAAAAATTAAAGGTTAAATCAGCCCTATTCGCTACAACTTTGATTTCTCAAGTAGCAGCTTATTACTCAATATCAGTAGTTAAAGATTTAAAGTTCTCGTGATTGCATCTTTAAGATAAAACATTTCAAAAACTAATGTTTTGGGAGGGAACAATATAAGTCACGTTTATAATTTTTGTTGACCATATTGGAACTTATTTTATTCTTAAATGCTCAGAACGATAGTAAATTCTGCTGAAGGCGCTTGCAAAATATAAATATATTTAAAAAAACCTTGGGGGAACACTTAATCTAAAACCACAGACAGCTATCAAACCGCACTTAACTATCAATATTTGTGGTATTTTATTTTCTCTTGATAGTGTCCCTTCAAAAAAAATAAATAAATAATAATATTTGATGGCGATACTAAAGGTGGACCCTTGGACATTGGTGTGACCGTAATACTTTTATATGTTACAATAATATTAAAAAGTTTATTACTTACTTATGCTCTTTTGGTGTGTACCCCTTCAGTCTTAAAGGCAATATCCTGAAAACAGTATACCCCGCAAAAACCTAAAGCTAGCCCTAGACGAAATCATACAGGCTAGGGCCCAAGACCGAAGCACCACAGTAAAACCGAGGTCTGTTGGTTATAAACCGTGGAATTCTCCCCATGTAAAAGGGAGAACATCCCTTCGATACCCCATCTATTACCCGGGAAAATCCTCAGATTTCTGCTGAAATAATATATATCATATCTCGCAGAGCGTTAACGTGAAATAGCCTTGTTTCTTCCTTTCTTTCTCGCATTCTTCTGGATCGTTAAACGGCCCCGCTATTGTCGTTTTAAAGACCGGTATGCTTTCAAAAATTTCTCTATTCTTGAAATCGCTTTTCAGATGTTCTTGAAAGCCAATTCAAAAAAGTTTATTGAAGTTACGTTAGTCTTTTTTTGGATAAGCTCCATAACAGTTGCTTTTAAACATAGCAATTGTTTTCAGGCTGCCTGTGTCTTCCACGCCGGAGGTCGGTTAAGACATAGAAAACCATGCATGCAACATAGAACTTTTGTTAGAACAAAAAATTTGTTAGCGTGACTACTTGATGACATGGGATTTCTCTGGGGTTGAATGTGATCAGCTGCAAGAGGTCCTTAAAATACCTGCGCCGAAGAAACGTCAAGATCTTGATCGGCTGAGCCATCTGACGAACGAGGTGTTCAACACCATGTCACTCTACTCTTCACCCATCGATGGCAGCAAGTGGTCGATAACCCCATCTCTCTGTCTTCTTTTAGATTGCTTCCTAATAAGAAGCTGCCATCACCTTCTTCGCATTCAGCTTGACCACTGTTCCAGGAGTTTGCCGTCATACTTGTGTTTTTCTTTATTGATGTATAGCATTTTAAAACCAAAAAATAGTGAATTTATTTCACTTCCATTAATAAGCTTAGTTCGCGTCCATAGTCTCTCTTTTTAGTATTAAATGGGAGCCCTTGAATTCGTAAATAATATAAACAAACAAAGATATTCAAAAATTAAGTCATGAAAGCCTTCATTAGAGAATCTCAAATTTCATATTGTCAATGAAGGCGACGAGATCATTAATTTTATAACCTATTGAATGATTTCGAAAATTATATGTATATGAGAAATAATTATTGTGGTATTGATCCCACTGTTATTCGTAATAAAGTAAATGCGATATTGTAAGATACAGTAGACTCAATGAGATCATACAACGTACAATTCGTTACAAATAATTTCTAAAGGATTAATTCTCAAATGCAAAAAAAAAATGAAATACATAATGAAAGGAGAAGTTACATCTATAAGATATATTATCACGGGTATGCGTAATGCTCGTATAATTAAGAACATGCATTTACATACATGTGCGGTATTCATGCAATATTTTATGCTTTATTCACTGTACATTTCTCTTACTTTTTATTCCATCTACTTAATTTAATTGTCTCTTTTTTATGTAGGTCTTGAGAGCTTTTATAAAATGCTTAAGTATTTTTCGCCACAGCTTTTGTTCCTTAAAAGCACTATTCAACTTTTTCATCGATAAGATATGTTAAATATACTTGTCAACAATAAATGTTTGAATATTCATTGGATTAAAAATATCCTGTTGAATAAAAATAATCTGAGAAAACAGAAGGAATTATTGGATGTTACATCCATCCAATGATACATTGTATCACACGGTAATAGATGTAATTAAACTAAATCAAATGTGATCCAATTTGATCGCAGAAACGTACGCACTTTAAAAAAACCTTAGATCACGTTAAAGAAGCAATACCTAAAAAGTAGTATTTTTCTCTGAATTCTATTCTTTGCTAGAGAAAGATGTTGGAGACGAACTAGTTGTTTCAAAGACGACAAAAGATTTTTAGTGTATTATAAAAGTAGTTGACAACGTTTTTCTGGGTACCTTCCTACTTTGAAATTAAAGGATATGAAAAAACTGACAAAGCTGCGAAAGAAGATACAATTTATAAACAACTGCCTTCCCAAAACTGTTCGTACTTACCTCAGAAGTCAAAAGGAAGGAAGAACTTATGAAGAGGAGAAAGCTGAGCGAAGGATGGGAAGCGCTGAGCTTAAATTATTTAAAGATCCGCAACACGCCAAGGAACACCTCCATCTTAACTGTGGAGAATAGACGGTAGCGTGTTAACAAGACTGAGGTTTAGCCACACCATACTGACGCATCTACATCTTGTATGATTACACAGGCCAACATGTGAATCACTTGGTAACATCCAACAAAAAAACAGATGAATAACGGCATCAAAGCTTCTTCAACCCCATTTACTCAAGCAAGCCAAGAAACGGATGCCGAAAAGAGATCAAGATCTCCAACGATTTATAAATACGAGAGTCGTCATCAATAACTAACACGACATAAAATACAAACAATTTTAAAGAATAATAATAAATATACCCTGTGAGTCTGGGAAGACTCCACGCTCTAATAAATTACACACCTTTATGAGATCGAGTATTGGTGCAACCACTCAAAAGTTAATGAAGCAAAATGTTCCCACAATACCTTTACCCTCTGCCACAAGTCCTGTCAAGTTTTTTTTAATTCCATTCTTCTTCATGTATTCGAAACATTACGGCATCATCACATCGGTGGCTTCCATCATGACAAAAGGCTGACATGGAACCCACAAACGAGGCTAAAAATACAAGAACTAAACAGAAGATTTGGAAAACTGTGCACACTACTTCAAAGGACATCTCACTTCTCAAAAGAAAATAATTTACTAAGTTATAACTAAGCCAAGCTGTACGTACGGAACAGAGCTACAAGAGATTGCAAAAAAGTCGAAAATCAAGCGTATCCAATCCTTTCAATCCAAAGTCCTAAGAACAATAGTAAATGCCCCTTATTATGTCAGCAACAAAACCCTTCATAACGACCTTAATATACCCTACATTCTAGAACTCATCCCTTCCAAGTTTATGAAATTCCACAGCAGCCTTTCCAACCACCCTAATCCTCTAGCACAGTCATTGCACTGCGCCACTCATCCCTATAATCCTCCTCGGAGACTGAAATGGCAGTGGCCTCGTGACCTGCTATAAACGCGTGACAGTGGGAGTCCTGGCAATGGCCAGTTTCTCCAAACATGTCCTATTGTATGAATGAGCGAGTGAATGATGCTGTAAATATGGTATGAATGAGATCATTTATCTGTATTATTATTGCCTTATAAGGCAGATTGTAATTATTGCACAATAAAGATTGTTATATCGATAATAATAAATTAAAACTTTTGATAATAATAACTGCTGTATATACAAAGGTTATTGTATAACTTGGAATATAAAAACACATGGGTTGGATAATAAATGAATATATCGTCGTCATCATAAGAATCTCTCTTAACTCCAAAATGTTATTGGGGACACAAAGGTTTGTTTTACGCCTTCCGTTTTCGTGTTTAAATACTGGGTATAAAACAAACTTTTGTGCCCCCTGTAAAATTTACAATTTTGCAGAGGTTTCCTTGTGATGACGATGATATATGAAGATAGCTTTATCCCCTTCTATAATACCTTTTATAGCAGACATCTTGTGACGGAATAAGGGCTTTGATCAATCCCGACCTAAATTCGGCCACTGTCCACCGAAGCCGAAATCCTAGCCCATTCCAGGCCATTTCAACGAAAAATCATTTTAAATCACATATTATTTTCTTACTTTAAATTTATATTTTAATAAATTAAAAGGTTGCTTTTACATAATAACGGCTTTGTTTTTACGTTCAGAAAATAATTGAGGTATTTTCATCCAAGATGTATGCGTGTTCTACAATATTATTCGTAGAAATGAACCGATTGGTCTGAAATTACTTGCATTAAATAATAACTAGCGTCTTAAGTCCGGGCTCAGAAGCTAGTTTCAAAGTTCTGGTTTTTTCTAAGGATTAAAACACCGTTTAATCGTCAGGTTTTCTTATTTATATTTATTTGTTACTCGTTGAAGGATTGATTCATAATCAAGAGCGGTGATGTTTGTCTTTTCGTTTCTAGACTGGATCTGGTACTAACAAGATTATTTTTGATTATGTAAATATAGGGAATAAATTGATTCTATTGATTAGAAGCCATTACAGATACTAACACGATGTCAAATATAAATAATAATCTTCCAAGTATAAACACACTCCACCACTTCAGACTTGTATTTCGAAAAACACAGATTTTCAAAAGAAAAGAAAGATATAACAATCTCTCCAAGTTATAATTTTTGTTTTTACAATGGTCAGCGATTCGCCTATTGAGGTAGGCATTGACTTCATAGTGGGAAGAAATTTTCTCATAACGATTTGGAAACGAAATTTTTGTATACATATTCGGTACGGTTTGAATCGGTACACAATGTTTGAAGGATGATATTTGAAAAATATCATGTCCTGAAGTTGCTTTAATGGGCATTTTTCATACAGTTTAAAAATAAATAATGCAAAGCAGTTCCGATCGTTTTATTTATTTATAACTTTAATAGCTATTAACCTATAATGGCTATAGGTTATAGTCAAAATTTGTATACAATAAAAAAACAGAGAGCGTCTGTGGCTCTCGCGTGCTTGACCAGCCTCCATTAGCTGGTATATCCGGTAGTGTAAAGGAGCATGGGTTTCCCGAGACTCCGCATTTGAGGGAGGTGACAACCACGCGGATTTGGAAGATCTGTGGTCTGTGTGAATTTTTAAATATTGTATGAATGAGCGAATGAATACAGAACTTTGAAATATGATGCATGTACGAAAATAGCCATCATACACTGTTCCCGGATATAAATTTATTATTCAACATCTTGAATTAAAATCGATAAACGTTATTATGCTTGTCCGAAATTGTATACATTTATGCTAATGATAGTTGCGTATAGGTATAGCCTGTGGCCTCTCATTAGCCCCGCAGCCAGAATTACTCGGACAGCGTCTATTTATCTATCCTAATCTAAACGGTACAGTCGGCAGTGAAACTGAGCATTTTTCACTGATAATGGGTTCTGATAAGTCCTACAGAGGGAAATGTCGACGTTGATACAATTCGTGAGACAGAACAAAAAAATCATCAGGTACAGGCCCTGTTTCGTACTTCCCCTCGTCGGGGCTTTTTAATCATTTTTTTCTCTATTCTGTAAATATTGTCGAACTAAGACAAATAGTATTTTTTTTTTTCTCAGGGTTTTCAGTTTTCATAGGGTCGGTGACCGTTATTCTTTGAAAAAATGAGTTATATTTGCTATCCTGGGAGCTCTCTCTTCAATATTTGAGCTCTTTTAAGCGGTTTTTATCGAAACGACTGCAGGAGTTGTTTTTTTTACCATGGATCTAAAAAAAAAAGTAAATTAAACAGATATACAAAAAAACATGGGGTTGAACATGACGAAATAGGTATGTTCTTAATACCTCGTCATCTCTCAAAAATTATTGTAGATCAGAACTACCGTAATATCTCTATCATGAATTATATTTTTGGTTCTATTATAAGTAGTTAACTCAACACGAAGGAGGTGGCAACCATGTGGATTTAGGAGGTCTCTAGGCTGATTGCAAATACTGTACGAATGAGCGAGTGAATGAGAAAAAATAGAAAATATGTTATGAATGTGAACATTTATCACAATTACTTATTGCCAACTTAAGCAGATTGTAGTTTTATTACAATAAAGAAGTTTCTGAAATAAAATTTCTAAGCATCGTTTTTTAACGCCGTTCTGCAGCTTTTGATAAACATCTTTTTACACTAACAAAGACTAAATTCTCGCAAAATCAATAAACCGACTTTTTTCACGAGATGATCAAACCATTTGTTTTTGCACTTGTTTTGAAGTTAATTAGTCGTACCTAAATATGTATTATATAGATAAACATATCTATTATAGGTAAAAATAAATAACGTTACACTAATATGATCAGCCTGTAAGTAATAAAGGGTCTATGTGCATGTAAGATGACTGCGATGAACCAAAAGCATAATATTGAAACAAACAACATGAGTTGAGTCGAATGACAATTGTAACTAAGAAAATATAGAAATTATTACGATGTGGATGAGCTTGAAGGGAGGAGCTGATAAAGTCCAGATTTAAAGATTGGGAGAGTTGGTAAAAGATGAATTTTTGTATGATTCCGAGCTAATTAAATGAAATTGATCATATTCAGTTCTAAGGGCACTAAAAATTAAAAAAACAGAAAATATAGTAGCCTGCATTTTTTTTTTAAAACATTTTCCACTTCAATAAATATTCATAAGCTTTCCAGAACACATAAGAAGGAACACCCTGCCAAATGACAAACGTGCTTTTGCTTACCTACAATTTTGTATTGAAATACGTGATTGACAATGGAAGATCTTTTCAAATCAGCTTTCGTCGTTACAAAATCAACAAGACTAGAACAGAAAATATCATTTTTATTTCAAAATGGCACCTCTTAATTGTACAAGATAGAGTAGTTGCCTATAATAAGTGAAGACTGATGAATGCTTAAGCACCCTGCGCGCGATCGGCTTTCCGGCGTTGGTAATGGCTTAGGTCGCTCAATGGTGGAAAACAATCAGGTAACGTTTGCACCAGGTACCTGTTCCATTCAACCACCTCCGAATTAACAAGCGATCACCAGCTAATAACAAACCCGACTAGCTGCTCTGTCAAACAGTCCACCTCTGTGATTGCGAGTAATCAACACGCTTTGTTCGTTAGAGCAATAGAACAGAACAGAACAACGAAACCCTAAAAAGGGACCGAAGGTAATTAACTAGTTGATCCAAGGATATGTTCCCCGTTAGCTTAAAGAGTTTTTTTTTAAAAACTACCAAAATTTGCATACATTAATTGTAAACCAAGGATCTAGAAAGTGAAATAAGGAACCATACAGAGTTCGTCTTTAAACTACAATTTTAACCAAAATTACTTAATACTTAAAATATGAATTGAATATATATTTATAAATAATAAATAAAATTTGTCCATATAGGAATAGGTCTCTTCTTAGATCTCAAGTCATGTATAGAAAATGTTTGTTGCTAAATATGGAAAAATTAGACATTATAAAAATTGAATCTGAGAGTAAAAAAAAACTGATAACAGAATAAAACTTTCGATTATCCGGGAATACTCTCCCTTTCATTACCCCGGATATCCGAGTTTGTACTGTAACTAATTTCTCTGGTTCCTTGCGACTTTAATAATTCCTTAAAGTTATTCCTAACGATTAAACCGTTTGCTCATGAGAAATACGGGCCAGCGTAACTGAAATGACGAATTGGTCTGCCATATCAAGGGGACAGTACTGACCAATGAGGATGAAGTTCCCTTTCTTGTGATGGCCCTATTGTCAGGGTTTCCCTCAAATTGTTGAAAACTTCATTGACAAGTTTCATTCAATACTCGAATAGCTCGGCAAGGAATAGAATTTTCGGAATAAAATGTTCTGTAAGGCATCCTGGAAGAATGGTTTTGGCGATTGGGTATTATAAGGATAACTAACGCAGATTGTAATGGATTACCATCACGTATTGATGGTTGCACTGGGTTCTTGCCGGGGAGGACAATCATCAGGTCAGAGGTTGCAGTATTTGTATTTTACTGGGTAAGAATCGAACTCTCGCTCTACCTGACTTTGGTACAATAGAAACAAACTTTCAAAGTTACCTGGTTGTTGAACAAAACCTTCATGCAATGACCTAATCAGAGAATCAAAATTCAAACAATTGGCACATTTAGCTACAAAATAACTTGCGTATTTTTCAGCAGTTAGATCAATTGCACCAATTATCGTAATGAGTCATCAATTATGAGTACCTATCTTACATATTCATTCGAGTTACTTGTGACTTATATATTTTATTAATTTAGATAACTTTTATTGTGCAATAATTACAATCTGCCTTTTATAAGGCAATAATAATACAGATAAATGATCTCATTCATACCATATTTACAGTCATCATTCACTCGCTCATTCATACAATAGGGCATGATTGGAGAAACTGGCCATTGCCAGGACTCCTACTGTCACGCGATTACAGCAGGTCACGAGGCCACTGCCGTTTCAGTCTCCGAGGAGGATTATAGGGATGAGTGGCGCAGTGCAAAGACTGTGCTACAGGATTAGGGTGGTTGGAAAGGCTACTGTGGAATTTCATAAACTTGGAAGGGATGAGTTCTAGAATGTAGGGTATATTAAGGTCGTTATGAAGGGTTTTGTTGCTGACATAATAAGGGGCATTTACTATTGTTCTCAGGACTTTGGATTGAAAGGATTATTAATTTAAACATTTTTACTATGACTGTATGAAGAATCTTTAAGTAACCTATGTTCCAGTGGGGGTGCAGAGTAGTGTAAACTGACCAAATACGA
The DNA here is from genome assembly GCA_930367205.1 of Acanthosoma haemorrhoidale. NCBI lineage: Eukaryota > Metazoa > Arthropoda > Insecta > Hemiptera > Acanthosomatidae > Acanthosoma > Acanthosoma haemorrhoidale. Next base: position 48,528,098 of record OV884015.1, on the reverse strand, counting down.
TGCATATAGAGAAGTACTTTTCGTAGTAGAATTTCATCAATCTTGGGATGGTTTTAGTATTTATTTTTGATTGTACAGAACCAGAAGCTGTTCTCACCCTCTCGCCTGCCTCTTTCTCTGTTCTGGTCATTGATAGACCCCTGCTCTTGATAGCGCGGTGAAATTATGTGTTTGTTGGTCTCATCGCCTCATAAGCCACCACTCCACAAAAAATATGAAAGGTTATAAAAGGCCCGTTACGGGGTATTGATATTAATAAATAGTCACCTCTCTCTGATCTCATTGGTAACATATCTGATCTGAGTGAGAATAAGAGAATTTAATCTTTCACTTTTTATTTTTGAAACTTTTAACATACTCATTCTCCAAAAGTGCTCGTACCATTGTAAAAAAATAAATAAATTGTGGGTAAAACAGTAAGAAAAGTGTATTTATTAATATGAAAGGTCATTAACTATACATTCATTCTCTCAATTATATTGACATGGGTACCAAGTTAAAGTGTGATTAATAAGATGTGCTATTTAATGGAACTTCAGTAGGCTATAATTTCAAAAAGTCAGTAGAACCAGGTTCAGAACATTTCGCAGGCGTTAAGAATCCGTGATTTCGTCATATATACATAAATTATACAATTTTATCTTATCTCTCTCACATTGAACTTGATCTACGACTATCAACGGTATCGTTATCTTGTATAATAAAAAATAACGGATTTTTGCTGGTTTGTATTTTTATTCCTGAACCGAACATCTTTGGAAATTGTTTTCTTGTTACCTAAAAGTTACCTCCTTTTGACCAATCAGGACGGTCAGCTTAAATAAGGAAGAGGACGAATAAACCCAACCATTCAATTCAGGGAACAATGACATCCAATCGCAGGAAACCATAACAGTTTTTGCCGTTTTGGTGATACTGTCTTTCGCTGTTGGCTGCTCTCGATGTTATTGTGATCTGCCCCTTTCCTTTTTTGTTATCGATATCCAAACAACCAGCTTTTCTTTTTTTTTTTGGTTAGGCCCCGATAAATATGTAGATTGCTTTTGTAATAACATTGTGATGTTAGCCCTTAGCCAACAATCTCAATAATAATAACGCTATAACAATAACGCCTAGAGTAACAATATAACATTTTTTATAACATCAGATATCATTGGCAGTGTATCAAGAGTGGACGAGATTCAGGTTTATTATAGAACAACAAGACCTAGATTCATCAATTATGAGTGCTTGATGTAAGTCCTGTTCGGCACTCATCATTGCATATGTGTCAAAGATAAGCAATTTTAAGGACTAAATAACCCAGAGTAACAATATCACCTTTTTGATAACATCAGATATCATTGGCAGTGTATCAAGAGTGGACGAGATTCAGGTTCATTATAGAACAACAAGATTCATCAATTATGAGTGCTTGATGTAAGTCCTGTTCGGCACTCATCATTGCATATAATAATTGCATAATAATATAAAATAAATTGTGGGTAGTCAAGAGAGGGGAGTACATTTATTAGTATCGTTCGCTTACCTTATGAATTGTTAATTACCAATTATGCCATCTTACAGTATAACCAAGTTTTATCACCTCTAGAGAGTTCCTGGGATGTGAGCGCCTCAACGATAAGGTAGAACAGTTAATGATGTAGCTGTACAGAGCCGCGATCCTTAAAGACCTGAGGACAGGGCGTAGGACAGGTTTATCTGACGAGAGTGACCAGCCATAGAAAGTGGTGGCTCCCCGTAGAAAGCATGCCCTGTAAAGGGAAGCATTGAGGATGATGGATGACGGTAGCTCAATGGCCTTCAATCCTACCCGGCATCGCTTATTCCTAACATGCTTTTTCCTCGGGGCCAATTTCACTCCCACGCCTTTATTATATTTATTTCTCCCGTCTTTTGTCAGCGCATTTCGACCGCACGGTGAATTTTAAAGACTTGTACACGCATCCGGCGTTTAAACGTTCGGCCCCGCTGTAAGTACGACTGAGGGTAGATTGTTACAGATCCGTAGACGTTGCGGCGACATACTTGACATCGTGTGGCGCCTTTTTCTAATACATTCTCGACATGTACTTAAATTTGATATAATTACAACCTGCCTTATTGGCCAATAAGTAATTGTGATAATTTTTTTCATTCACTCGCTTCATAAAGTATTTACATACAGCCCAGAGACCCAAATCCATATGGCTTGTATCCACCAGTGGAAGCTGACCAAAAGCGCTAGAGCTACAGACGCTCAGGACATGATTGGAGAAACTGGCCACTGCCAGGACTCCCACTGTCCCATGTATTTACACGAGGCCACTGCCGATTTAGACTCCAAGGAGGATTATAGGGATGTGTGGTGCAGTGCAATCACTGCGCTAGGAGATTAGGATGGTTTGATAAGTCACTATGATATTTCACGAACTTGGAAGGACCGAGTCCAAGAATATAGGGTACATTGAGATCGTTATGAAAGGTTTTGTTGCAGACGTCATAAGGGCCGTTCACTATTTTTTTCAGGACTTTTGATTGAAAGGATTGAGTACGCTTGATGTTCAACTTGCTGTCCCCCATAACTATATTGCGTATGTCGATATTGGTTGAGGTATAACTTTGTAGAATAGTAATTTATTTTCTATAGAGAGATGGGATGTCCTTCGAAGTAGTCTATACAGTATTAGTTTTTCTCAACATATAATATATGTACTACTAGTTAACTAAGTACAACACGTCTTCTTCTATAGGTTATGCCATGTTGTTAAATTATTTCGACATTAGCAGTAAACATGACATCACTTCCGTCTCCTGAATACTCTTTTAGTTTCACCACTCCAGTCAATGTGTACTAACTGTTGTCAAGTTCAGATCGCTGTTATTTAATATTATGTTTTTACCTCAATAAACTTTAATATTAAAAGAGTAATGGTCTGTGACTTGTGATTATTTAATCGATAGACATCCATTGTTGACACATTAATGTGGTTCTAGCGTCAAATCATGTGTACATTGAATTATTACGGTAAAAACCCGCATGTCTGCACCGGGCCTCAAACTGTTAATGCATGTGCATTCGTTTCACGTCAGTAGAAGGAGAACAGCAGAAGCTATTAGCTATCTCACAGTTTCACAAGCTCGGAGTCAATGGTTCTGCATCCGTAGGCCAAGGAAGTTCGTATCTAATGGTCTTCTCATTCCGGGAGAGAAAATGGCTTACTGCAACTGCAGTTCTGCCAGATTATCGAGTTCACCAAAGCCTGTTGCACTAATGCGATTTATATACTTAAACCCCAAAGTCCCTTCTGGAATCGGCTATTGGAACATGCCGTCGTTGTGAATTCAACTCGTGGTATTCAGGGATTACCGACTATAAACGAACTGATGAAAAGTCAATCAATTTCCCGAAACCCAAGAAGCCTTTAAGCATATAGAAGATTCAAGTCTTTACTGGAAATGCAAATTTTAAATTAAAGAAAGGAACTTTAAAATTGTTTTGGACTCTTGTTATTAATCATATCTAGCTGAGGCTGAATTCAACATTTAGTTAGGGTTATTTTCTTGATACGAAAATGCTTCGATCTATCAAACAAATAAAGTGAAAACTCAAGGGAATTTTTAAGATGAACGTTTTGGAATAGGCCAAGAAAACCTTTGGAGATTAATTTATACATTTCATGAAGTTTGGAGCAATATATGAAGTGAAGTTTAATTATTCGTTTGCGAACCTTTCGTTACGGTTATCCGTGGCTAACTATAGAGCATATATTAATTTATTAATCATTAAAAAATATTTGAGTAATAATGTCATGATCCATGTCCTAAATATGTATATATGTTCTGTCTTCATCATCAGTGTACGTAAAAAAAGAAAGTATCTGTGTATTAGCTGACACGAAAGTAAATTAAATCGCAAAGCATAACTTATTTCATGTTTATGACCTCCACACCAATGTACTTAGTTGCTCTATACACCTAGGTAACCAACTGCTTGGAAAGCAGGGCGATCAAGATCAAGGAGACAGTTAAACCCCGATCACTCCATGAAAACTGGATCCTCCTGCCTTGAAACGGCTAAGAAGCATATGGTTTAAGTATGCAGCAGTAAATCTAAGGGGTAAATGGGAGAAATAACCGTTTGAGAGTCAAGTGGAGGGAGTCTCGCCGGGAAGTCGTGTGAGTGTAAATAACATTTTATTGCCGAAGAATCCTTCTGAGGAGACGTGACTCTGTCTAATTCAATTTGTCCTGTGCAAACTGGGTTAATCAAGCCGCCTTGGGACGCTTGATTAGAAAAGCTCCGGATTAATTTGTTGACAAATCTACGGGCCGTTCCGTGATAACTGTCGAATTTAATTCACCGAAATCACTTGGTAAAAAGAATATTGACTCAAAAAAAAAAGTGATCAGACATTTTAAGAAGGTTTCGAAGTCCCGGAGTCGCCGACGGTAGTAAATTATTTACAATTAGGACCTTGCGCATTGTTAATCACAGTGAGAGGGAGGCCAATTTTGTGGTTTAGTTTTCTCAATCAAAATTAAGCAACGACAACCAGCAAAATATAAAATGATTTGTAAAACGTTTTTCTATCATCTCCCACCTCAATATACTCGCAAATCCCACGACCCATCAAGCTGTACATTTGCGGCCGATTCGACGTGTTTGTTGACATGATCATGGTAGCATAAATTATGGTGGTATAAATAATAGATCAAGGGCCTAAACTATCTAACTTACTGATAACCGTGTCTATAACATCGAAACAACGTTAAGGCGGCCCCTCACTCTCCAATACCACGGAAGAACAAACAAATAAAACCGCTCTCTGACACAGCTTTATTGATTTATCAAACAATATTCTTATACACTATAAATGTAAATTGAGATATTCACTAAAGCAAAAAGAGATTGCATGAGAAATGAGAGAGCCAGAGTATAGACTACTCACAGATTCTAAAACGGTTTGAAACATGAGAAGGAGACCTCGGGGGCAAATCCAATAAGCTGTATTATGATTATGTAGAAGAGGTCAGCAAGAGGAACCTCGATGGATGAAATAGAAAAATAACAGGGAGATTGTTAGACAAAGAACGTTGGTTGAGACCTTCTACATTTAGTAGCACAAAGAAAGTAAGTTAAAGTCGAAAAGGAAGAAGAAAAAAATTGACATTATCAGCCAGATAAATTCCCCTTGATTTCCGATCCACTCAACATATGCATGCTTAGGAGTAAATAAATCCTTTTAAAAATCTCTGTACACAAAATAAAATCTGTAAAAAAAATAAAAATTGCAAAAAACGTTTTCTTAAATTTTCGTTGGTCGTCCAAAAAAAAACCCCAAAAATCAAAATTTCAATGGTTATCCTTTGAATGTTTTACGCTCAATCCTGGCCTGAACCTCGGATTTTTTAAAAAGCGATTTTTAGAATATAATATATACCATTTTGAGTCAATAAATTTCTTTTAGTTCTTCTGTTAGTACGAGCTCGGTTAGCTCATTTGAAGGGACAGGGAATTTACGATTGAGGAGGGAGGAGTGTACAGAGTCCGGCGATAAGACCTGACCGAGTGGAACCACTGCAGGAATGGGCTCGCTAGATAAAAGCTTAGTGCAATCAAACGGACTTCAACTTCAACTAAGTCTTCTTTCTTCTCACCGTTTATGCCCTTATCACCCGCTATTTCTAGTTCACACCGGTTTCGAAAGCAACCTAAACGAGGTGGTTGGATGAATTTAAATAGGTTGTTCGACTAGTAATGGCCGAATTAATTCTACATTGAACAGCTGTGAGGACTGTAAAAGACTGAGGTTTGTAAGTTAAAAAGTTGAATTTTGAAGGGGTGCGTAGGTTTGACACCCTGTAACCTTGTTAAATGTACCCCTCCCTCACGGATCACATTTTTAGAGACGCACTAAAAAGCTGAGTACCCTGGCTAGTTAGGTTTATGCCCTGTGATGTTCAAAGCGATGATGGGTTTGGGTTGCATTTTCAGAGAACTTTGCATCTAAACCCCTTTGCGCCATTTGTGGCAAAATAAAACACGCTAGGTCCACAATATCAACTAAAGTTTATAATTTATCTGTTTATTATGTAAGTATTACTTTCTTATTCTAGGCGAGACTGCTTTTTAATATATCATTTTTAGTTCTACCGTCCATTTCTTAATATAAAATAAAACGATGCAACAATAAAACAGTTAGACGTGGTCAAATCACTTGGCGTTCCTCTGTGCCTGTTGCTTAAGCTTGATCTCCTATGGTAATCATTGGATAGAAAGGACAACTACACTTTAATAACACGCGAAAATCTAACTTGCACAAAGAGTTCATCACGTGTTGCTCTAATGAATATCTAAACATCTATGTCTTTGTTTCACCAGTCTGCTATTTACTGGAAACATGCCCCCCCCCCACCACAATAAAAGAGTTTTTTCCAAAGGTCCTAGGGGTAACTCCTTATTAACTGGCCACGTTCTAAACACTCAATACCGACGATTTCAGTCAAAAATTCACTCCCTAGCAATCTACTTATTGTAATGGATAATTTAATTCGATTATATAAATGTCATTAAAATATAAATGGCTGTGACCTAAAGCAGTTACTATTATGTAAAAATGTAAATTAATACTTACTTCATCACCACCAACTTCACTCTAACATATGTGAATCTGAGAATTTTAATAAAAATAAACCATAAACATAGATATCTTGCGTGCTATGACGGAAAATGAAACGTCAATAAAGCCTATAAAGGTCCAATATGCCATGTTATTGAATTTTATTTGCAAGTAGCAATTGCCATCCTGCAGGGCTGAAGTGATTTCTCCGTTGAATTGGGTAGGAGTGGCTTCCTCGATCGAGAGGGGTGGTAGATCTCAACCCTCTTCCGGATGTTTAATACAGTTCGAAGTAGAGCATTACATTTAAATTGTTGTAAAATTAACAGTGGTATTTACCAAGTACCTTGATTGTTTTTTTATTGGCAAATCCGATGGGAGAGGGTGTCTTTTCAAACAGGTTCGAACCAATTACCTTTCACCAAAATACCTACCTATATGTGCTTAAAAAAAATATTTTTTTTTCTGGTTAATAACATCCCTGACCTCGTAACTCACAATCCATTTAGGGTATAGTTTAATTTTTCCATTCAAATTTTAAATCCCATAAATTTAAAGATACTACGCGTCATTAGTATTTTGAAAGTTAATAATAGAATTAAGCTTGATTCACACTATCGGTCACGAACAAGTTATTTCTGAGAACTACAAAAGAAAATTGTTACCGCCGAAATTGTCTTTGTATCTACCCTAACATAGGTTTTATTTAATAACTATTTAAAGCTCGAAAAATGGGTAAAATGCGAAAATTGTAGCGTTAACTGATTGACGTTTACCCTGGTAGTTTATATTCGTATATATATATATGTGTGTGTGTGTGTGTTGTGTGTGTGTTTGTGTGTGTGTGTGTACACATCCATTTTTATTATTATTACCTCTAGCACCTAAGTTGGAGGTGGCACATCATTAAACAATTAAATGGATTATGGTTAAATGGATTTGAGCACCACGGAATAATGGAGCCTGCCTGCACCGTGACTTGATCGGACCTTCTACTCCCAATAACTCTAATGGATTGCTTGCTATCCGTTTTGATTTCATAGTGAGCTGATTTGATCTTTAGTAAAAGGCGAAATGACCCCATCTACCTGTGTAAGCAGGGTCGACCTTCCGGCCGAGAGGCTGACTCATTTCAGGCCTCTGCCGGGGCGGGCCAGGCTTTGCCTGGCCGACGACAATCCATTGCCTAGGTGCCCCTAGGCTCAACCCTTGGTAGACTCTCACTACATTCCATCCGCCTTTTTAGGCATTCCACACCCTATATCCTTCTCATACATCCTTCAAATGGGGGACTCCCCTTAGTGAAAGGCACTCATTAGCCCAAAATAATTTTTCTTTATTTTTCCCACATCCTATTTTTATAAGTTTGAGAGCTAAGGAAAAAAAAAAAAAAAAAAAAAAAAAAGCTGATTTGATCGAGTCAATTGATTTTAATTGATCTTCCATATCAATATATGGAACTCGTTTTTCCATTAGCTATTTATTAATTAACGCTACTTTCAACGTCCAGAGACCTCGATGGAATATTATAAAACATTTTGGATCAAAGTAACTAATGGCTTATTGATAACTTGCTTAAATTTAGGAAAATTATGTAGACCTTACTAAATTCTGATTTGCACCCGAACCCTTTATTATATTTAAAACGTATATTGATGCACATGACGTATAAGTTAGTTACATGATGAATATCACAAACTATTACTGAATCGATGGCTCTGTTATCCCACATAAATCATTGACAAAACCTTCTTTTTTTTCTTGCAGACATAAGAGCGCAGCTCACGACCACCGCTGGAAGAAAGTGAACGAAGAGATCGAACGAACCGGAACCTACGACCTGACCGAGACCGAGCTGGTCTGGGGAGCCAAGCAGGCCTGGAGGAACGCTTCACGATGCATTGGCCGTATACAATGGGCCAAATTACAGGTATTTAATTCATCATTGACATCATCACATCATCAAAATATTATCAATAAACATATGCAATGTGTAAAATAAAGTAAATATTTTAGCATTATCGTCGTAGAGTGAAATCTTAACTCAACTAACAGTTTAACAGGAGATGAAAAAAAATATCTTTTTAGGACTGAGAAAATGTCCCCAGTATATTTCTCTTGGTCTATTTGTTTCTTAAGAATGATATTGAAGGTCTATTTTTGAAAGCGTTTTATGCCACGAGCCTTTGATTTTTTTTTTTAGAATTTGAATAGTACACTTACGATTCTACATGTTAAACCATACGTACTACCTAAACCTTAACTTGCCAAGCCCTCCAATATTCTTCGCATCAAGTCCCTGCAATCCTCCGCAAGAAACCCAATGGGGACATCGACCTTCTATACCAACAACCGAACCCTTCACTCCGATCTAAACAACTCCCGCAACCAGATATTCAATTCCCGCCGACAAGGCCCTCCGATTCCGTATGCTTAAGCTCTATACTACCATATCAACCCAGAGCAACGCCTAAGAAGGGAGTGGTCTCGTGACCTCCTCCAAACCAGCTAACTCTTTGTTTCTAAGTGAGTTCTGTGGTTATTACTGAAATGACAATTGAAGTGGTTTAGGCTAACGAGGCTTTCCCCAAATTGTGGTCCTGCAACAATGAAACCCCTTTTTCTGACGTTTTACATATTTTATGGAAACCATCAAATTACGCCTCCTTAAATTGCGTTATTTCATCCTCTGTCTGTCTGTATCCTGAGTAAAACTAAAAGCATCTGAACTTAACCAAAATTGAAAATGGGAGCTTTTGATTTTGTGATGCATATTAAAAATAAAATTTACTAAATCCACTGATGGTGTAAATGAATAGAACTCTCTGTAATGGCTGCCGTCAATTGATTAAGCTACAGTATATTCCAAGTCGGGATGAGAGAATTAAGCTATTTACTGAATATCTAACGATCCCCTCCCCGAGGACACGGCGGGAATACTGATCAGGCGTAAAAGCAGGAAAACATGCATGTCTTGAGGGCTTTCACCCGGTGGGCAACATCATACCATATTTAAATTTTATTCATATTACAACTAACTGCGCCACATATTTTGACATGAGTTGACATGATTCCATCATATCACATTAAACATCTATGTAAATACAGTAATAATTTGTAAATTTGTCTTCTGGGTTTGCCCATTATTCTGTAGTTTCGACAATGGTTATTTGCCAAGAATGGGTACGACCAGTAGTGTACCTAGGGGGAGAGTGAGGGGGGCTCAAATTTTGGGGTGTTTGGGGCGTGTGGATCTTTGAACAGGTTGTAGATATTTGGGTCTCCTAAAACTAGACATCGGTCTCAACTTCTGATGATTTTAGCAATCGTATTAAAGAAAAATAAGGAAATAATTTCAGTTATTGGTACCGAACTGATTCGAGGTTTTTTTGTTTTTTTTTAGATGACTAATGTGAGTTATTCGTTACATTATTATTTCTTACAATTATATTCCAAATCCTACTATTTTTCCCTTTTTAGGAGCAATGCTAACATTTGTTTGTGCATTGCAGTGGTTTTATTGGATATTTTATAGCTTTTCCACCTACTGGCAGACTTTCGCGCAGAAAATGCGCGTCGTAAATTTTTGGAATTGTTGATGGCCACTTACGTTGCCTGGTAGTTAAATCGAGATCTAGCTATACTTTCTACAGAGAAACAACTAACAGACGATAAATTTTGATAATTTCATTCAAGACATTTCTAATAGAAAACACTCTGACATTTTATCATTATGTGTACAATCTATATAAACAAAAGAAACTTTGTTTACTTATTTATGTTCAGTAATTATTAATAACCACTCCTGATTTTTATTAACTTAGAAAGGGCGTCAAATTGGGGACCGCTCCAGACGGGAAAAGCTCTATTTACACCACTGGTTAAGAATAGTTTGAATCGATTTTAAATGTAAGAGACATCGATTTTGAACTTAATAAGTTAACAAGGAATTTCGTACGTGTTATTGGATTTGCAGAGCGATATTTTACAATCTAGAAAAAGAAGCGAGCACGTAGGCAGTTTGCTGTCCTTTCAAGGAGCCCTTTCGCAGTCCGGCATGAATATTTTTTACATGGCCCCGATCCCATAAGCCAATGAAGACTTCCTTATCCCTTCTTTACAAAATACTGTTTGAGTTTTTCCACCCGGGTATTTCCCCTAATACGTTTCTTTCCCCTCAGTATGTTCTCGAATATAGAGGATATTTCTGATAAATGTTTGGAGAATAAACGAATCTGTTTATACTGTAGTTAGTCTATTTGATTTTTTCTTTGTCTCCCCTAACAGGATTTTTTTTATTTATGCGCTTATATTTTGAATTCCTCGCACCAAACCACCTCAAATTAACTAATGTTAATGACTCACTGAAAAAAAAGTTAAAAACAATGTATACAAAAATTTCTCGTGATCATAATATATTAGAGCTGAAAGCAGGCGTATTCACGGGTTCACTCAGAAAGAAACACTTAAATGAGTCGAATTGGGTAAGAATAAGTATTTTTCATGCCATCAGATATTGTGCAGCATCCCTGTCTCATTTCATGTCTCCAAGTCAAAGAAGGCCCATGCAATCTCTAGTACTGCCAATCAAACACAGGAGGAAATGAATAAGTGTTTCTGGTTTCTAAAAACCAGTCCTTCAAGTATAACTGAGACTATATTGTTGGTTTTGGAAGGATATAATTAAAAAACAATGAAGTTTATCGCGGAGAGCCAGAGGAATTGTTATTTAATAGCTGAGACTATATGTTAATTACTCATAAAGACTAAAAAACATATATATAGAGAGGGAGAGAGAGAGAGAGAGAGAGAGAGAGAGAGAGAGAGAGAGAGAGAGAAATAGTGTATCTTTATCTATCAATTGGAAAGAAAAGAAACAATGTAATATTTGTTTTTGTTTGTTACAGGTATTTGACTGTAGATCCGTGACCACCACTACTGGTATGTTCGAGGCCATTTGTGAGCACATCAAGTACAGCACCAACAAAGGAAATATAAGGTTCCACTCCTTACTTATTTATAAGCTCCTTGTCATTTAATTCACTATGGATAATCCTGAATATATTTCAATGTCATTATACATTAAATGAGCAATTAATTTGAATTTAGCTTTTGAATGAAAAAAAAATTAGCTTATTTGTACCCCAATTAATTCACAATTATTTATTACATGTGGTTTATTAATTTCTTCTGAATTTGAAATGTATTGCTTACTTTAATGTAGGCACTTTTGCTGGTCCATAATTTTGATTCATTTTTTTGACAAAAGAAATAATTTTCAGATCTGCCATCACAATATTCCCTCAAAGAACCGAAATAAAAAACGACTTCAAGATATGGAACCAGCAACTGATATCCTATGCTGGATACCTGAACAAAGATGGAACTGTTACAGGGGATCCCAATTATGTCGAATTCACTGAGGTAAGTTATTATCTTATTATTGATCACTTTTTACACTATTTGATTTAGTTTCCTGCATTGACTATGTTGTGTTGTGCAGTTGTGTACAAAACTCGGCTGGAGAGGAAAGGGGACCAAATTTGATGTTCTGCCTGTCGTGTTGTCAGCTAATGGAGAAGACCCAGACTACTTTGAGATCCCTTCAGAACTTATTTTGGAAGTTCATATAACCCATCCAACGTAAGTGCAAGAAAACTTATGTAATAATAACTATCAAGTCTCATTACCTGGAAAGTCTTACTGGCTGGTCTATCATAATAGGAAAATGTATTTTCATTTTATAATCTCAATAATAAATTAAATAACTCAGCACACTCGCAAATATTGAATAATTAATTCATCAATAAATTATAATTTTTGTTATACATCCCTAATAATGTATTGCATTATCAGATATGACTGGTTTAAAGAGCTGGGTCTGAAGTGGTTCTCCTTACCTGCTGTGTCCAGTATGATGTTCGATTGTGGAGGCTTGCAGTTTACGGCCGCTCCATTCAATGGTTGGTACATGAGTACCGAAATCGCATGTAGGAACTTTTGTGATCCGCATAGATATAATCTGATAGAGGTAATTTTGAGTTTTAAATAAATTTACTGCTGGAGGTATATTTTACATAGAATATATTTAGAAGTAATATGATCATGGCATTATATTCATCCAAATTCATTAATGTTATCATATCAATAACAATTTTTTTTCAGACTCTTGGCCAGAAAATGGGTCTTGACACAAGATCACCAGTTACCCTTTGGAAAGATAAAGCTTTAGTAGAAATGAACGTAGCTGTTTTGTATAGTTTCCAGGTATAACAATAAGCAATTGTATTTATTTATATATGTATGAGATTCATCTAAAAGATGTTAGTTTTTCAATAACAGCTATAATTAATAAAAAATATTCAAATTTTAAACAAAGTTTAAAAAAAATAATTATGTAACCAATATAAACTTAGTTAAATTTTGTATTTTATATTTTCCATTCATACTGTAAGCATTGCCATTTTTATGAATTATTTTTAAAGATCAAAATGACCAAGAAGAAAACCTTGTACCTTGTCTTTTAACTGGATTTATTATTTTTTAGCCATGCCTCTTTATCTAATTGACTCAAATACTGTTTCTAGATCACGAATGTCACCATTGTTGACCATCATACAGCTTCTGAGACATTTATGAAACATCTTGAAAATGAACAGCGTCTTCGCGGTGGTTGTCCTGGGGATTGGGGATGGATTGTACCTCCAATTTCTGGTTCATTGACTCCTGTTTTTCATCAGGAAATGGCAAACTATTTTCTCTATCCAGGATATTCTTATCAGGTATAATGGTTAAATCTATTAATAAAATCACTTTTTCTATCAGAAAGTAGAAATAAATATTACCAATTGTTAAAAATACCCCTACCTAACAGTATAAATTGGTACAGAAGTCTCATTCCTTTCAATATTATTATTTTCATTCATTGAAATTCTTATAATATTTTGTTAGGAAAATTACTGCTTAATTGTTTTTCTTAACATCATCCATTAATAAAAAAAATACTCGAACAAAAACTAATGTTAGTTACAAATTATTTTGTAATAATAAGTTTTACAAATTTATTAAGGAACCTGCCTGGAAAATTCATGAGTGGAAATATGAATCTGGAGGAGAAAGCGGCAAGAAAGAAAAGAGAAAATTCCATTTCAAACAAGTTGCAAGGTAAAATTATTTTTTCTGTTCAGTGTTATTATTTTATGTTGTCAGAAATATTATAATAATTTATATTTATTTTTAACAGGGCTGTTAAATTTACTTCAAAGCTGTTTGGCAGTGCTCTTTCAAAACGTATAAAGGCTACTATATTGTTTGCAACTGAGACTGGAAAATCTGAAATCTATGCGAAAAAGTTAGGAACAATTTTAGGTCATGCTTTCCATTCACAGGTAAGCAATTAATAAATGTTTATTTAATGTCTATGGTATTGTTTCGAAATTTCAAATTGATTAATAATTAAGAATTTTTTTATTAGTTTGATTAAAAAATAATTAATTATTGCTTGTTAGGTTTTATCAATGGATGAATATGATATGAGCAAGATTGAACATGAAGCACTTCTCATAGTCATAGCTTCAACATTTGGAAATGGTGATCCTCCAGAAAATGGACAGGTAATCATCCCTCTTAACACAACTTCATTTTTATTCATTATGCTTCTTGATTTTGTTTCATACTTGCTCAAAGGAATTCATAAATATATAACTCTTTTACATTGTTTCCATTTACTTTTAGGGATTCGCACAGAGTTTGTACACTATTAAAATGGATGAACAAGGAATCTCCAATGGAAACTCCTCTGTTAAGTTAGTAACATCTGTACTGCATCAAACATATTTATTTTATTTAATTTTCATAATTTTGGTTAATGTCTAAATCAATAAATAATATGTAAAGAAAATAATTGATTTATTATTACAGTTTGGCCAGTTCCGCATCCTTTATAAAAGCCAACAGTCAAACAGACCAAGTGACACTACAAAGGGCTGAATCATTTCGAGGTTCTGTCACTGATGCTGATATATTCGGGCCGTTAAGTAATGTCAGGTATACAAAATTTTATGAGAACATTTAACTAATGATCTAAAATTATTCATGGTTTTTCATGACATCATATTATTATTTTTCAGGTTTGCTGTTTTTGCACTTGGTTCTAGTGCATACCCTAACTTTTGTGCTTTTGGTGCTTATGTTGACAATCTTCTTGGGGAACTTGGAGGAGAGAGGTTAATGAAATTAACTAAGGGAGATGAAATGTGCGGTCAGGAACAAGCCTTCAACAAGTGGGCTCCAGAAGTATTTAGTGTAAGTATCCTAAAATTAAAGTTGGGTTAAATTAAGTAATTCATTGATTGAACAGTGCAGTCAACTCACAGTTTTTCTTCCAACATATTTATTTACTCTTTGTTTTTGCCAGTAAGCCAATGAATGTTTACAGAATAGTGATTATAAAAAATAAAATGTCATTTGGAATATTATATGTTGTAGTGGTTAAAATAACTGGTTCATAATGTTTTGGGGATATATAATTTAATAATATTAAATAAAATATTATTTTGTAATAATAATAATATAAGGTTTTGGGCTTTAGTCCCAAGGACAATAATGGTTTTTTTTTCATTTCTGTAAATAGAAGTTGTCCCCAATAAGCCTGCCTTTTTTATCGTTTTACTTGTTCCCTTTCTCATGAGATTGATTTTAAAAACTGTAAGGGATTCGTTTTAATATAATTTTTAGTAGCATGCATGACTGCCTGCCATAGGGAGTTCAAGTCCTGCCCTGGGAGGTGATTTTGACAGCAATGATATTTTTTCCCTAAACCATGAGCATTGGAAAAAGGAAGCCACCAGTAGATAGACAGCCCCCTGGATAATTCTTCCACATTAAATCCTTTGAAAGCCAAAAATATGATAATCCATTACATAACAGTAGGGCTAGTAAAAAAAACATTTATGACATCAAATGATCTTGTTTTGTAGGTTGCATGCGATACTTTCTGCCTAGACAATGATGTTAATTTTATTGGTGCCACACAAATACTTCAAGAGGAAGCTATCAATGCTAATACTGTGCGATTTGTTGAATCACAGCTTGACGATATGATAAAAGGTATTTAATTATCATTTATTTAAGCACCCATTTATGAAAAATCTTTTTTAATAATTTTAAATAAGTGTCTTTTTTTTTTTTTTTTTTTTTAGGAATTTTACAATCTCATAACAAGAAAGTGCAGAAGTGCCCATTATTAGGAAAACATAACTTGCATGGCAAAGGTAGTACTAGAGCAACATTATTGTTGGAAATTGATTCCGGTGATCAACTTCAGTATTTACCTGGAGATCATGTCGGTATATTCCCTTGTAACCGCGCTGAGCTTGTCCAAGGGATAATATCTCATATGGACAATTCTGTTGATCCGGATAGTCCAGTACAGCTGCAAATGCTCAAAGAAAACCACACCCCAGATGGTATTTATTAATTTAATAAATTTGCAATTTTGTTTACATCACAAAACCTCGCACAGGGGAAAAGTGAATAAGAGGTTATAACTGTGTAATTATATTACTTTATAGGCGTAATTCGCAACTGGACTCCCCATGAAAGACTTCCAAGATGTTCTCTGAGAACATTACTCACAAGATTCCTTGACATTACAACCCCTCCAACTCCAAACATGCTTCAGTTCTTTGCAACATGTGCTTCAGACCCGAATGATGTTGAGAAATTGACCAATTTGGCTACAGTAAGTTGTGAAACTGAGTATGCTATTTAGTTTTATTCTGCTCTTAATTCATATGTAGATAGCAAATGGAATAACGGACTCAACATAAATGGGAATATATCCCAGAAAATTAGCATGTTATTAGTAATTAAGTAATTGGTGATGAGGCATAATCATTTTCTTTAACTTAGTCTATAATTATATTTTCATTTAGTGAGTGTGTGAAGACTATATCTTAGGTTCAACATAGGTTTTTGAAATATAAAAAGTGTCCTTTTCCTACAGTGAAAATTTCTAAACTTCAGATTTGATATCATTCAGATTTTTGGAATATCTAGCATGAATACCTCTTTTTTAAATATTTTCCTCTTTCTTATATTTCTTTTATTTGGTTTTTATGAGTTCAAGTTTTCAATTTAGGGCAGAAATGTTTGAAATTTGCTAATACAATTATATTTTTCTAATTTAGGATTCTGCTGCCTATGAGGATTGGAGACATTTCAAATTTCCAAATATATTGGAGGTCCTTCAAGAGTTCCCTTCAGTACAACCAATGCCAGCCCTTCTTGTAGCACAGTTGAAGAGTTTACAGCCGAGGTTCTACAGCATTTCCTCAGCTCCTACACTCTATAAAAATCAACTCCATTTGACTGTAGCAGTTGTTCAGTATCGAACTCAAGGTAAATTTTTATTTGATAATGTTCAAGTTTTAGGATGATTTATTATGTAATTTGTTAAATTATGATTTTCCTTTTCAGATGGTAAAGGTCCAGTCCATTACGGAGTAGCATCGAATTACCTCTTTGACATGAATGTTGGAGAAGACCTTTATATGTTTGTCAGAAGGTAATAGACTGAAAATTGTATTTGAAAGACTAATTGCATTATGATTCACAAATTTAAACAATAACCTTTTTTATATTAACATTTTTATGACAGGCTTCAAAACATATCATCAGAACTTCTCACTCATGTTATATAGTCTTAAAGATTTGACTATCTTTGTTAATGTTATTAGTGAAAAATGAGCTACTTAATTATTCAGTGAATTTCAGCACACATAAATTACCAAAAATTGCAACAGTGACAACTGTTACATAAATATAAGTTACATTTTCTTGTTCTAGTGCTCCGAACTTCCACTTACCTAGAGATGAGACATGCCCAATCATTCTGGTAGGACCCGGAACTGGAGTAGCTCCGTTCAGAGGCTTTTGGCAGCATCGGTTAGCTCTGAAGACACAAAAAGGTCTGTTCAAATTTGTTAAGCTTTTAATGTTGGTAGTGTTAGAGGATCCCTTATGTAAATTTTTATTCTTCATTAACAGGTGCAGACAAATTTGGAAATATGTCATTATTTTTTGGATGCAGGCTGAGGAATTTGGACTTGTACCAAGAAGAGAAAGAAAAAATGGTTAAGCAAGGGATCTTGAGTAAAGTCTATTTAGCTCTTTCAAGGGAGACCCATATTCCAAAGGTACTGTTGTAAAATAATTTGATATTTCATTAAGTAGCATAATTTAAAACTCCATGAATATAGCAGAAACATTATTAATAGTACTTACATCATTACATTATGTTATAATAATTACAATAAATCAATCATATTTGTTTTTATTGTTTTGATGAAGAATTCATTTCAACGCAGGTTTTATGATTGATCTTATAATTCCAACAACTAGTAAATAACATAAGACTTATATCGATCTGTTGAGTCTAAAAAATATAAATAAATATTCTATGTTATTTTCTAGAACCTTTTATGAATTTATGTATTTTTAAAACAAAACTCTTTTCTTGTAGACATATGTTCAAGATTTATTAAAAGAAGAAGCCAAAACTGTGTACCAGCAATTAGTTAAGGAACGAGGTCACTTTTATGTCTGTGGTGACTGCACAATGGCAGAGCATGTTTTCAAGACACTGAAGCAGATCATTCAAGAAGAAGGGAATTTGTCAGATCATGATGTTGACAATTTTATGCTCAATTTGAGGGTAAACTGTTTTAAGTTGTATTAGCCTTAAGAGAAAGTTTTTGAATGTTTCTTTAAAATCTATATATACTATTGTAGGTAGAAAAAAAAATTAATTTAATTAGATATATTATATAAGAAATGGCTTTAGTTTCAATCCCAAAAGCTTAACAGCTTGGAAGCTTTTTGAAGTAGATGTAGACACATTTTTTAATATAGGTTAAAATTGGTATGATTTTTTTCTGAGTAGCCAATTATCATTTATTTGTATTTGAGTAGCCAATCAGAATAATGACTGGGACATGTGCCAGTCTAAACTAAACTTATTACTAACTTACCAAAATACTGAGCAGTTAACTATAAATTGTCTTGCCCTCACAAAAAGTAGTAGTGTCATCTGCCCAAATGAATCCGAGTGACTTGTCACACATCCTTTTTCTCTCCAACTGTACAGTTGCTTTTTTTCCTACATCTATTTTTAAAATTATTCTTTGACTCCTGGTTAAACTAAAATCTGGTTGATCCACCACAAAATAATCAAGATTTGAGGGCACATATATATTTTTTCTACTGTATAATTTAATTTATTATTAAGTATAGAAAAAAATAAATCAATTGATAATTATAAAATTTTCAATGTACCATTTCAGGATGAAAACCGATACCATGAAGACATATTTGGTATCACCCTGAGAACAGCCGAAGTGCACACAAGGTCCCTTGAGACTGCGAGGAGCAGGCTCGCCTCGCAAGGACAGCCTTAGCAGCGGAAATGCAGTAGCCCTTTCAACCTGGCTACTGGGCTCATACATTCCATTAGGTCCTTTCTAAATAACTAACTATAATAATCTCCTATAAAAAATTTACATTATTAAACATATTTGTTTCTAAAACAACCCCATCATATGTGTCCTCTTTCTTTGTAGGTCTCCTACTTTAGATAGGCTGTTGAAATGGGAAACTGCTCTGAGGGAGGTCTGTAACACCTTAAATCTGCCTAAGTTAACAAATTTTGAGCAATCAAATAAACCAAAACCAGTACTATAAGATTGTTTTATGTTTATTTTAAATTTAATGCAAATCAATAATACATGTAGAACAGGAATTTATTTCATTAATTGTAAAAGTCAGTTATTTTCTTCCGTTACTTTAAATTTCATTACACTTAATTTATTTGTTAAATTATACATATATGTAGCTACTGAAATCCATTAAAATATTATTTTTTGTATTCCTAAATAATAAATGATATATTATAAATAAGTCTGTCAGTAAAATGACGTTAATTTGACTAGGGTTAAGTACATATACAAATCTTATCTTTTTATTAATTTATAAGCTCTTATTCCTCTGTATATATCCAATGTATTTTATTAATTACAATTAAGTATATAAATATATTTGCTTTATTATCCTTTATATAATTGGATAATATCAAAGCATTGTCATAAATAAAATTTCTTGTGGTATCGAAGAATTAAAATACAATTAATTTTATATGCATATATAATATAGCGCAACATATTTGCAAACAAGAATGAATGTTATTACATGTGTCAAAATGATGAGACAAGTATATTTCATATCTATAAGTCAATTCTGTATTTTTATATGCTTTTTTTCATACTATTACATTTTTAATTTCAAATGTTTTTTGTTACAGTAATTTTGCTTTTGAAAATTTTATTTTATTTCTTAAAAAACTTTACATTAAAAAAATTATATTTTATTCTTTTCTGTTATAGTGATAATTTTAAAAGAATTAGTAAATATAAAATGATAATTAAGATTGTTTTCACAACATATTCGTTTTCCGATACAAATTTCTGCTTATTAGCATAATCTTTAAAACTTGTAGAAATGACTATGACTTATGAATACCAGCTTCCAGCTATTTTCATACATATTTATGTATAAGTATGTAAAATATATTTTCTTAAATATTAATAATTGACATTCTTTCGAGTGTATATATCTACTATGTTTAGTAATAATAAATAACTTTCTAGCTAAAAAAATATTGCTTCCACCAGTGAGAATAGATATGCAGTTATTGATTGATATTAATCAGTGATGTCAGATTTATTTTTAAATCTAGTCACCAATTACTCCTCTGTATTAGTTTTTGATTTAATTTTAAATCATATATTTAGTTAACTAATATATTAATTTTCATCAATTTAAAAGATTGACGATGTGTGTAAAAATGAATATTTTATTTTTGTAAGTAAATAATAATAAATATATTATAAAAAACATTAATAAACAGTGACTATGATTACTTCAAATATTGGCTTAATATTTTATTAATAAATTAATTACCATCTGATATATCTGGTTAACAGATTAATCTGCTATTAAAAAATCTACATAACTTTCATAAAAATAAATTTCATACAATGCTGAGCTGAAGCAAAATAAATTATTTTTTTATAAACACTTGATATGGAGCTAAAATAATTTTGTTTAAATGCCAAATATAATGAGACATTTTTTATAGCATAAATTTATTACAACTAAAACTCACAAGATTTACTGTTCGTTTACTTAACAGCTATTATTAAAAAAATAAATTTTTAACATTCGCTAGTCCCATCGTTCAATGATATCCAAATTCCATTGATTCAGCTTTTAGTATTTTTTTTTTACTAAGCGTATTCAACTTTTATTCCATATGTGAATAAACTACATTTTTTGGGACCTCATTGAAGTTTACAAAGCAATTTAATATTCAGAGAAATATTAACCTAGTCATTTAGAAAAGTGTAGTATACATCTATGTCTACAGAATGGCATCAGAATCTCAGAAAAATAAGTGCAACATTAATGCTAGTTGTATTTGTCACTTGGCCCAATTTACCCCACAAAACAAGCACGTAAGCAAAAGTTTTCAATAATAAACAACTCATAATGGAGTATTATAGATTTCCTCAACTAACAGGTCCTGCTATATTGTAATCATATTTAAAATGATACCCACAAATCTTGTGTTCTATTGAATTGAGCGATTTTCAATTGAAAGAGGTTTCTGTTTTTTTGGACATAAAAGTTATTCTAAGATAGACATTGTTTAATTTATTTATAAAATATATTTGACTACTTACTCTAACAAGTTTTCAAACAATATTACATATATTTTAGTCATGTTACTATAGGAATAAGCAGTTGAGTTAAAGTAACATCCAGGACATGTTTTCTGGGTCAAGGTACTTGAGGGTAGTGAGGTACGCCTCACTCAAAAGTTCCTTAGGTTTTGCTTCTAAAAAATTTGATAGCCTTGTGCGCCTTAAAACTATTTGGTCTTGAGTGCTGCGAGTAGATTAAGTTCTATTCTCAGACTCTTTTCTGGCTCACCAAAAATAAAGTGCCCAAAAATATCCAGTTTGGCAAACCCGTATTACCGAACAGTTATGAAGGTTGGTATAAATGTGGTGCTTGTGGCAACATAACAAAGAAGGATTCTGCGTGAAATGTTACGGTTTTATACAAGGGAATCTGAACCACTATTCATTAAAGCATGCTGCCCTGTATTTATGTACAGCTTATACAATTGTGGTTGGACTTAACTTCAATATGTGAAATTCAATCAAATTTATAAGATGTTGTAGATTAAAATCAATGTGAATTTGCACTCAAATATTTTCTGTTATATGGTTACTAATGATTCTTAAACGGTCATACATAATACCTCCAATAGATATTTTCGAATTTCAAAGATTCTAAACAGTTCGTAAAATTACCTTTTGAGGAGGCACTTGTCAACTATCTTAAGCTTAGTACTGATCGCAATAAACTGATCTTAGGAATATTTCTTACTGTGACATGGTACTCACATATGCCAGGTAGTTTTTCACTGACCATCTGCCCCGAAGTCAATATAAATCATTTATTTATGTTATTATGGTAGCTATTCTTCACCTACATGATACGTCTGGAATTCCATTAAAATTAAATTTTGACAAAAAATTAGATGGGGCCCAAACCTGACTGAGTGCACACAGAGAGCAATAGTTTGATTGAATACTGATTACTAGGAACTCTAACCTATCACTGACAGGTACAGACAAAAAAAATGCAATTGAGTTGATCATTCCCTGATGTGGGAATTCCTGTGGTTCACATTTCGCTATCAACCTGACTAGTAGTGATTTTCTGTTATCATTATATGCCACCCACCAGTTGAGAGAGGGAATGTTGATAATATTCTAAACTGGATACCATGCCACCAAGTTATAATGTACTGTTACATTATAATAGTAAGGTATCTCTGTACTAATGATTTAAATAAAACAGCTTGAAGACTCATTTGAAATGTCCTGGATATTACTGTCACCTGCTGAATTTGTTTTTAGATATAGATCATTTTAATATATAGGGTTTCAAATTCACCAAATTTTCATATAATTTGTAATTTTAAATAATGGATCCACCAGATCATTTGTAAGGGTTTTTATTTAATTAATTTTTTATATTTGATGTTCATTAGTGGTTGCCAAACAGTAAAAAGAGCAGGAACCCAGAAAAGTTAGGCAAATTATGACTCTTAGTAAACGTGTTTAGTGGCATTTAACCTTAAAATTCAGACTGTGGAATCCTACTTGCCATGAAATGGTTATAACAAACTGATGCTATTTATGTAAGTACACACAAAAAATAGTGGAGTAGAAATTGGACAACTATGAATGATTAAAATTTTTTATGAAAATATTTAAAGAAAAGTCAATCTGCCATCACTGTAAAAACATTTTGAAATTATATCTATCATCAGCTTTTAATAAACACATAGTTAATTGTATTTTCTTATTGTAAATTGAAAAAATAAATAGTGAGTACTTTGTTTGTCACGAGGAATATAAGAACTGATTATATTTTAAGAAACAATATTGGTTTTGAATCATTCAGAAAGTGTATAGCATGATTTAAAAAATATTTTTGTATAGTAAACTGTTAATTATTGTCAACATCAACACAATGTTTTTATAAATATTATTTATGGTTTCAATTTCAGTTTATTTTTTGTTCAACAACAGGCAACCTAAATTATAAAACTTTCCAACCAAACTCATCTTGCACTGATTACAAGAAAATATTAGATGCAAATGATATAATAAAATGTTCTTTATCATCTTGTAGTATGAAATAGACATGTTAAGATGTGTTTTTAAAAAAAATTCTAAATCTAATACAACTTAACAATTCTTCTGCTGTAATACTTTTAACCTAATTTTTGAACTTGAATATATTTGTACTTATGTAAATACTTTAAGCATAAATATACTATTTAATTGCTCATATTTGTAATTTACTTATTCACATAACCATTTGTGGTAAGAGACCCACCCAACTATAAATTTGACTTGATTTTTTATTGATTTGTTAGTGTTACAAAAACCAGAAGTTGTCATCCCTGTGTCTGCCTGGGTTACCCTGTTTGACCTAACAATGAAATTTTACTAGCAGATTTCATTTTAATACCCTACTTTGAGTCCTAAAATACTGCCAACTCTTACATGATTCTTATCAATTGTTAATTAATTCCTTGATAATTAATAATACATATTACTTTGAGTATGTTAGCAAATCGAAGATTTCAAGGTCTTGATCTATTGATACATACTATTGTATGTAATATATGTTGGGAATTGAACTATAACTACAAAAAATCATTAAAATCATGTTTACAGTTTTTCCCCATCCCTTGTTTGGTGCAAAGGCATGTTTTTGCATGGAAATTCCAACAATTCCTCATGGAAGGTTATTCCTACTTAACTACTGTGAATATGTATCACTCTTTCTAAGGACATACATTTTTCTCTCTCTTTGGAACCAGACTACTCTATCATCCATCAATTCTCTATTATAAAATTGAACACTTCTCTGTATTGTCAAATCTCACTTGATGACCTTAATTATCTTTTTCTTCACGCTTCTCCACCATCCAAACTTTGCCTAGCTGCAATCATTTCGATGAACTTAACTTTTTATCTCCCATATCTACTACTGATTTCATATTCTCTCGTTATGAAATCTCGCACAAGATTAATTGTTCTAATTGAATTCTTAAAACTTCACCTTCTCGATATTCATTCTCCTTTGCTACATGTCAACAATTTACCTCTTCCAAACTCCTTAATCCCATCCTACTGGTAAAAGAAATTGTGGTAGTTTTATTGATAACTTAATGCTAAAGAATACATTTTTTATCGATAATATGTCTAAAAGCCTATTGATAATTTGTGTATTATTATTCATTACAGCTAACATAATAGAATATTTTATAAACTTATGTTTTACTAGGCATTGTCCGGTATAGTATATCACATTTTAATAAACATAATAGTTTTCTTCCTATATTATTCATTGCAACAAAGTCAACATGTAAAGCTATATTGTTTGGATGTAGATCATTTTAAAGACGATAAAATTCCATTATTTGCACTATGTTTCTAAATTTTACAGTTGTCAAGATATTTTAATCTGAACTTTCTTAGGATTGACTTCCAAATTCAGATTAAAATGTCTCATAAACAGTAAAAAATGTACTTTAGTGCAAATGAAAGATATATTTAGGGTTTCGTCCCCTGTAATATTATGTGAAAAAGAAAACTGTAGCTCTTTCTATTGAGAAGTTAGGAAGCAAAGAACAAAAAAACAAATAAAGAAAATAACAACATTTTTGCTTGTATTTCGTTCTTTAAAAAAATGTATGCCACCTTGGCTAATTTAGTATGCAGTCGGGAGCTCATGTGTATCATTATCGTCAGTGTTGGATTAATAAAAGGAGGCCAAAATTATTGTAGCTGAATAATATTGAAGAGTTAAAGGACCATTGTACTCAGTGGTGTGCCTAGAGATTGTGTCCCCAATTCGGCGCCTTTTGTAAGACAATTAAAATCAGGAGTGGTTATTAACAATTACTGAAAATAAATAAATATTTTTTTCATGATGGCGAAGGTGATTGTCGGGGATGTCACTAGGGGAGTGCCTAATCACTCTAGGCCTGGTGACAAGTGCGGGTTGTTGTAGTTAATAACATGAACCATTGTTCCATGTCGGCGTTCAATATCTGACTCCATTTATGATAGGTATGTGTCCCTATTTTACACAATACACTATGTTCAAGAGAAGAGTTGCTGAGGCTTCATAAAGAATAAGGCATGTTTTCAGAGTTCGAGCGGAGCACGGCAGTGTAACAGAGCGAGGTGTCAGAGGGTCTGCAAAGGGGCTGTGACGGCGCAGAGGTGCGGCAGAGAGAGTAGACTTACCGTTTTTTTCTTTCAAAACCTCTTTATTGATAATATATATACAATGACAAAAATAAGTAAATAAATTTGGAATTACAGCTGTCTCCTCGTGCTGCATTCGCAGATGCATATTAAGGAGTGCATAAAATATAATACTTTCAGATTGTTGTTAATAAGTCAATTACACATACACTCACTAGGTGATGAGGCTCACCTTCAGCTTGCGACCGTGGAAAACACTAACACTAAAACCTAAACCTAGAACCTAAGACTAAAGCGTTCCAGCCGCGACAACGTCCTGCCATCGATGGGGGAACGGAGCGGGGGTTATCGTGTTAAACACCGGGTTTGTCAAATATTGCAGGGAGTCGAAAAATTTGATAAGTCTACGTTGGATGAACTCATCCACCATAGGCAGATCAAAGATCTCGTGAAGCTCACTGTTGCTCCGCTGCTCGAATGAAGTACCTCTGACCACTTTCATTAGTACACCGTTTTGGAGGTTTTGGAGGCTGTTTTATACGTCAGATAGCGAAAAAGTGGTACACCATACAGCAGAGTAGGCCTAAGTATACTCTTGTAGGTCAGTAGCTTGAGACGCAGTGATAGATTGGGGGAGGTCAGTAAATGCGTAAGCCGGTAAGACTTCATGCGGGTTTGCTTCAACTTCCTCGCGAAATGGTTACTAAAATGGAGGTGTCTGTCCATTTTAATTCCATACCAGGTTGTTGGCTGGTGAATTTTCCTCCGTTCCTACTATGTAACTAGTAGGTAGTGGGCTTTTTCCCTTTTGGAAAGAGAAAATTACGCAGTCAGTCTTACCTGCGTTTACAGAGATATTGAGTCTCCCCAATCTCTAACTGATCTGGTTACAGGCTACTTCAGCCTGTCTTAGAGCTACCTTGGCACTCATGCTGCTAACGTACACCACTATGTCATCTGCGAAAGCAGTAACTGTGGTATTTTTGTAACGGGCTCCGACAATCTCAGACGTGTATACGTTGAATAGTACAGGGGATAAGACGACTCCTTGGGGTACTCCACAGGTCAGTGGCACAGCTTCGGAGAAGCTATCACCCACCCGCACCCGCAACGATCTGTTTTTCAGGAAGCTAGCCAGAATTGAATATAGTTGTTCCGGGCATTCCCGATCGTAGAGCATTTGACACAGTGTCCCATGAGACACCAAGTCGAACGCTTGGGTGCTATCAATGGAAATCATAGCCGTGGCTATGTTTCTATTCATATTATGGCTAGCTTCTGACTGTACCTTCAGAAGGGGGTGCTCTGTGCTCATACTGGATTGGAATCCAGTCTGCTCTGGAGGAATGATGTCGTTTTCCGAACAGTAATCCTTGAGATAATTCAAAAGAATCTTCTCAAAAATTTTTCCCATCTGAGGTAACAGGCTGATCGGGTGGTAGTGGGCCGGGTGATCTCCGCTCTTGGCTGGCTTTAGTAATGGGAACAAGATGGCTTGTTTCCATGTATCAGGAAAGTACCGCAATCTTATACAAGAGTTGTGTAAGTTTGCTAGTTGTACTATCCCTCTCCTCGGCATTTGTTTGAGCAGCACAGTTTGTATCCCGTCGTGTCCTGGTGCTCGGTTTCCCTGACACCGGCGAAGAATCGCCTTGAGCTGCTTTGGTGATACAAACATGTGGTTCTGTTCAGCATCTACCGGAGGAGGCATGTGGTAGTATCCCGTCCTAGCCTTAATGTCCCTAGCGTAATGGTCGGCCAGTTTTGTTGCCTGTTGCTCAGCAGTCAGAACATTGTCGCCTTCGTGAAGACGGACAGTAGCTGTCTTGACTTTTGTAGTCTTTTAACAGCTTCCAAAACTTTCTGTGATCTCCGTGAGTACTACGAAGTCTCTCATGCCACTGCGCTGTTTTCCAGAGTTTCATCAAGCCCCGGATCTGCGTTGTGAGAGAATTCACAACGACCTTGGCTTGCTGATCTCTCCTCCTGTACCATCTATTCTTCCAATTATGGCGCAAGGCAATAATTTTAAGGATGTGGTCGCAGAGACGGTGGCATGGGAGTGAACTTCGGGATCGCAGTGTTGGCTGCGTCTATGATCACATCAGTTATGAAAGTTAGTTGAAGATCTACTTCTTCTTTCGTGCGGAGAATTAGCACCGTATGCAGGTTATGGTAAATGTGCGACCGATACAGATCCCAGTCGGCACGACGGTAGTCGTATCTCGTGGGGCAAGGGTCGCCACTTTATCATCTACTGCATACAGTACTGGCCTGTGGTCAGACGTAATAAAGTCTAGGGCGGTGCAACTAGTGATACTGTGTGGTTTTTTTGTCAGTAGTAAGTCAATCGTCGAGGTAGCCTGCGGGTTACCTCTATGTCGAAAAGTAAAAGTCTGGGGGGTGAACGACCGTAAACGGCGTTCTCAACAGGAGTCTCCCAGCCATGTTTGTTGCGGCGTTATACCACATCGTGTGTCTCGCATTGAGATCTCCCACCACCCAGTGGTTAGATCTCTGCGAGCATGCGTGTAGCATGGCTGAGTACTCCTGGAGAGATGCGTACGTTCTCCTGTATAGAGCGGTAAGGTAAATGGGTCTCCCCAAATTTACCTTAACTGTTAAGTGGTGAAGCTTGGGATCAGTTGTAGTCAGTGGTGAAGTCACTCTCTTCCAATTGATACCAAGGCGTATAGCAATTAGAACGCCTCCGTATCCGTTAACCCTTTCAATGGCAGTTGAATAACCTTTAATGTGGATCGATTGTGTAGACACCCTAGTGTCTGTCAAAACTACAATATCTGGTCGGTAGAGTGCTAACAACACTTCTACCTCATCTATTTTGGTCAGGAGACCATCAACGTTAAAATTTAATATTTGGTGATCTAACATTGTTGTTGATTTCCAGATATTATAGTCATGAACATTTGGCTACATAAATCTGCTAGGGCAGTTACGCATTTCGGTCCGCATTCCAAGTCTTGACGCTGGTCGTTTGTCAAAAACTTTAGCCTAGGATCTAGGTACTTACATTTAAAATTGTCTTCCGATGTTCTAGGAGCCGTTCTCGACGTGGAGGGGGCAGCTCTCGACGTGGAGGGGGCAGCTCTCGATGTGGAGGGGTGAGCCGGTTCTTTATCTTGGTCCTGAAACAGCTTGAAGAGCGGGTTCCTCCAAGCGCTGGTGGATGGCGGTGGAGCCGGCCTCATTCTTGGCTCGTCCTGGTGGCGTTTCTTCTGCTGGGGCTGCATTCTGTCAAGGGCTGGTTTCATTCTGGCTAGTATTTCCTTTCGCTTTGTGCAGCCTCTGTAGGACGCCGGGTGAGCCTCGCCACAGTTGGAGCACTTGAGCGGGGTTGAATCATTCCTTGGACATTGCGCTACCTCGTGGGGTCCCACACATCTAACACACTTTAATTTCCGGCCGCAGTGGTTTCGTGAGTGGCCGAATTCTTGACATCGATGGCATTGCGGGGCGCCTCGCACCTACCGAGCCTAATTTCCTGGTTTAAATACTGTTCCCCCTTCCTAGTGGAAGGTGGAGTCGGGTGAACGGGGTATGTTTTATGATGCCCAGGTGGCAAATACCCCTTAGGTTTATGACTGTTGGCCTAAAAGGGTGTGTTTTATGACAGTCAGGTGCCGTTTATGACGGTGACCCCTCATTTACCTGCCTTGCTACACTGCCGAAGGACCCACCTGGTTTATTACTAGAAGCTCATACAGATTTACATTTATATTATAATACATTATTTGCACCAGAGTATAGGGTAATTTACATATATGGTTGGTGCTCGCTACAGTGATGTTTAACAGTATTAAGTTTAAGTGATAAGTGATATGGCCAAGTTATACGTTCTTAGTTCAATATAATTCCATTAGAGAGCTGCACGTTAGACTTGCTAAGAGGGGGGGGGGCTAATAGTCATCCCTTTATTGTAACCGACGGTGAGCCCCATCACCGAGTACCCTTTTGCATTATATAATTTCTTTTAA
Organism: Acanthosoma haemorrhoidale; assembly: GCA_930367205.1. Classification (NCBI taxonomy): domain Eukaryota; kingdom Metazoa; phylum Arthropoda; class Insecta; order Hemiptera; family Acanthosomatidae; genus Acanthosoma; species Acanthosoma haemorrhoidale. The sequence continues at coordinate 48,498,581 of OV884015.1, read as the reverse complement.
TCACAAACCAGATATTGTTAGTTCTTAAGACATGCACTCCTTAAAATGCATATAATACAGTACAAGGAGAAAGGCACATGTAAAATATTGTAATCTATAATCAATTTAAAAAAAAAAATTACCCAAGGGGTTAAGAAAAAAGACAAAAAAAAAGGATTAATAGTCGATAGTTACACACTATAGATATATCGATACTAACGATGGATAACCCCCGAATTCCCATTCTCAAAGAGAAAAACATTATTTCACTAAGGAATCGGAAATAAGTAGAAAAATATGACCGATATCAGAAGATGTTATTAATAAATAATTTATAATTTTTTTCAGTATTTTTTGTAAAATAAAAAGGACCTTTTAAAGCAAAATATTGTGAAATTCAATTTTCTTTGATAAAAATAAGAATTTTATTTGAAAAAACAAAACATTTTCTTGTTCTAAAGGGGTGTGTTAAAACGAAACGCACTAAGAGCTACGAATGTCTCGTAGCATTATGGTTCAATTAAGTATTTCAATTTCGATACAATTATGAATTTCGCACGTTAAAAGGTTTCCGTCAACTGCCCTAAGAATTAAACCAGAGTGAAAAGAGAACTATCGATAGTTCAAGCGACCATCAGCTACCCTTATGCAGCTCTCTAATGGAATTATATTGAACTACGAACGTGTCACTTGTTTACAACCTAACACTGTCAAACACCACTTTCACCATCATAAAATACCTAGCTGCAATAGTTATCTCAGCGAACTATTTAAGTTTTAAATGATGAGTAGCGAAGGGAGTCTAATGGGAAATAAAGACACTGATTGTTTGTCTTGTAGGTTGGTACGTGGCTTTGGATGTCTAGGTATTGGGTCCTATCTTATCTATGAAGGAAGACACATGAAAAGTTACAATCGAAGAGCACTATTCATCTTTGGAGCATGTAGGATTATTTTGATTAACTTTAATTTAATTATTACTATCTTTGAAGAGATTACTTGATGGTATGGTTTGTTTTCTAGGTTTTGGTATAGTTGGAATGGCCAGTTTAGTAGGTATGAATGCCTTGAAAAGAATAAAATTTAATTGATGGATGGCTATTTATTTTATACCTTTTATGTATTTTATTATATAAATTTTGGTAAAGTAGTAATGTCTATTTATAGTGTGAAAAGGTTCTACTGTTATCTGTGTTTAGGTATAGCTTAGATATTTCTAGATAAATATTTATAATTGATAGATTATTATTTTAAACATCTTGTATCCATTCATCCTTAGTTTACATAGCTGATGAAGCAGTGGAACTCCCTTTACAGCAAGTTAAATTTAAATTTTATTGGTCATGGTCATCAATTCACCGATATCTATTTTACTATCTTGTGATTCACTAAAAATTAGTGTCCAATACTGACAAATAACTTATTTAATTTACTAAAAGTGGGCTGGCACCCAAAATAAGAGAACTTTTTTTTTTAAGGGTTCTCTGTTCATGTTAAGTTAGCCCTCTTGACTAATAACTTTTGACATAAAACTGCATCCTTCCTCAAATTTTTTATTGCATATATATAATTATTTCGATGATTATTAGCAAAAAAAAAACTACTGGCAGGATCTGGATTCAAATCTGGGACCAACTGATGAGTATTTGTTTGTTTTTTAGCTAATAATTATTAATAACATTGGGATCTAAACCCCAAGAAAAATTGACTACATTGTTGAAATCCCATTTAGTTTGTGACCATAGGAGCCCAAAACCTTGGTCATCTCATTCATTACTAATGTTTCTGTTTCATCAAAAAAAACAATTAGGCTAATAATATAGTCGAACTCCATATGTCTCAGTGTTGCCAAGAGTGGGCTTATCCATCGTTGACAAAAGCCTATTAATTATTAATAAACGGTATATTTTGTGGAGGATGGAATTATTAATTTAGTTTAGTTATAACATTTCAAAATCCGTACTTTGGAATAATAGGTCCTGCGGGACAGAAGCATATTTTGTTTATTGACTGCAGCATCTCGGTTGAAGTGTGCTTAGTCTAATTAATAATTAGCGCCTTCATTTACTTCAAAAAAGCCCATTGAAGTCCAAGTGAATCACATCATACACTCAGTGAAAGTTGCAATTGGTAGGTGGTTTTTTTTCTCTTTAAAGCCTGCACAACCCATAATGAGCTCAAAGGGTGAATATTCAAGTCCTGCAAGATAAGCATGTTAAAATTAATGACGAAGAAAATTTTAATACAAAATTTAGTGGTACATTGTCTATTACAATTTTTTTTTAATGCTACTGAAAACCCATCAAAAAGTTTTTTTACCTGTTTCAAATTGAATTATGGAACAATTTAAAAAGCATTGTAAATGCAGTTGGCATTAATGAGTTTATATAATTTAGTATTCAGAAAAAAAAAATTAGTATTTTAATAACCAAAAACATTCATGGGATGGGTCAATATACAGAAGGCAACCAATTGGGGTAAAACCCCAGTTGAATTAAAAAAAAAAAAATTTGATTAGGTTGGCTTTACAGGCTCATGTGATAGCAGAGTTGCATGAAAAAGCCAAGTATAATCTTGATTTATCAGAGAGAGCTAGTTTTTTTGTTTTTTTTACCACAGCACCCCATTGAATATACAAAAGCTTTCCTCTTCAGATAAGGTCTCCGGACCTTGGATACAGATCTTTACATCTCGTAGTTGGAGAGGAACAGAATAAGTGACAAGAACTAGGTTAAGAAAGATAGAATTAAATTGCTGGTTAAATTTTATTAATGACAGGGCTAGAAAGAAGTTGCTTAATTTTATGATAATTAAATTGGATGACTTGAATGTCATAATTTAATCCTTCTTAAAAGTTTTTTATTTAATGGCATTTTATTTTCAAGATGGGAAGAATTTCTTTCGATGGTTCTAATTACTCTGTCGTATTGTTCTATAACGTCGGGATTCATGTTTCCCATTAGCCAAGATATTGCATTCCCTAGCCCATTAATAAGGCCTCGTTTATTGTCTATCAGATGGTCTAATTTTCTGCAGAAATAGTAGTGATATTTGAATAAAAGCGTAACTTGATTGGTTTTATTAATCTTATAGGTAGTATTAATTATAATATCATGTAGCTCTAAATCTAATAACTCTGTTTGACACGTGCATAATTGTATTGTATTTATCTACAACAAAGGCATTATATAACTTAATTGGGATAATGCCAGGTCCCATTGATAGGTAACTGATTTCCATGGTCTTGACGAGGCATGCTGAGGTCAGCAGCAGGATTACAGGAGTTTACGTTCACATCTGCAATGGGGATAGTGTTACATTGTTAGTTGCCTGTGTATCTAGATAGGTGTTTAAATAGCTTAGGGTACATATTGAATGATTTCCCACGCATGGTAGATAAGTTAGCTTCTCTGCAATAATTTGCTTGTTTAAATTTTTGCCATAATGTTTATCTTGAATGTAAATTTATCTTTCGGGGATGTCTAATTTTTTTCTATTTACGTTTAGCCTATTTGTACAGTTTTCTTTTTCAAATAGTTGTTTTATTGCTGGATACATTTTTATCATCATGGTATTATTTTACTCTTTTTTTATAGGGGGAGGGGAGGTCCTGTGATTAAGGGGTTTTTAGGTTAACCATGGTGGAATTATTTTAAGCTATGAGACTGAGTCTTAAAATTCTATTGAAGGGGTACTCTTTTTCCTTTTATGATTTAATTTTTCCTCTTAATATTAATTTGGTAGGTTTTAGGAGGGATTAGTTACTTATTGATTTCTTTTTTTTTTTGGTCTTCGCCTTGATGTTCTTTTTGGGACAACTAGTCTCAGAAAATCTCAGTTCTATCTTTGAGGTGGTTACCGCAAATAAAGCACAGTTCTGTGAGCACCAAATTGTCTTTGGGTTGAATGGACGTGATAAATGGCCAGGACTTACTGAACTTTTAAGATTTTGAGGTCCCTTCTTTCGAGTGCCAGTTAAATAAAGATATAACCTGAAGAATTTCTTAACAAGATTTATTTGGCCATCGCAACAACAATTATTTGCTGTTATGTGCTATAATTTAGATGAGGTCAGTATCAATGCCTGGAAAATAATAAGCAGCTCAGGTCTAAAACAAGTAGAGGAGGATCACATCACAGGTGTATGTGTGTTACAGAAGGAAGATGTAAACAGTTTAAACACTCCTTCCTTCCATTCCGAAATTCCTCTCACAAGGACCTAATGACAAAATACCTGTATTGACAATACATCCATGTATAAATAAATATAATGTATTTTTTTCTTCAACACAAGTTGATTTTCTACAAAATCATCTGCTCATACCTAATTTCACTACTAACTATGGAATCTAAGTTTGGATTGCATTATTTTAAAATAACCACTACATCAAACTATTTATTGACGTTCATAATGGACACAGCATAATTCATCATCCTGAACATTCATTTTCTATGCTGAGTTTAGTTTTTTCGCTGAATGATAAGCTTTTCTGCCAGTAAGCCATAATGGGAAGTTGATAACCTAACGTAACCTCCTAACATTTGTATATTCTGACTGTTGTGAATTGTAATTAATGAAATTTAAAGCTAGCCAGTCATATTATGGTTAATGACAAGGTATGCGTTAGTTAATCACCAAAGTTATATAGACTGTTTAAAGTTTATATTGCATGAAAAGTGTTCAGTGCACTTGGTAACATATATTTATCATCTCTATATTTACTTTTTAAACTATAGGTTAGTGATGAAAAAGCTACGATTATGGAGGAAAAGATAGGCACTCTGGAAGACGAAGCACTAAGGAGAAAGGAAAGACTCAAGGAATTAAAATCCAAACAATGGACTACTGACAAAAAAAGCAAAGATATTCCGACTATCCCAAGGTATTTTCTTCTTTAGTTTAGTTTTTCCAGTAGTATACATTATCAGTACTCATTTGGATTACAGATTACTACACTTGTACTTTCCATAGTCGCTGACAGGAAATTCTAGGACTAGGACCTGAATTGTAGAGTGGTCGATTTACTGTTTCTAAAATAATGTATTTATTGTTTCTGTGATTAAACCAACCAGTATTAAAGTTAATTATTCATACATTTTAATTGTTTTTAAAGGCCAGTATTTAGGAACTACACTCCCAATGATGAAAAACTAAAGGAAACAGTTCTTGAACCAGCTAAACCTGGAAACGTTGAAGAGGAAATCAAAGAACAATTAGAAGCTGCAAATACAAGAGTTATCATTGAGGATTTGGTAATTTTTTACATATGTTAGTTCTTTGTGCTCTTGCTCCATCTTCTGGCAAGAAAGGTAGGTTATTTATGAGTCACCCTTCTTGCCAGATAATTTAGTCCTAGGTGAGAATTGATATGTGGTGCAACATCTGGTGAAGAAGTTGAATTGACTGAGGTCACCTTAGGTAGCACTGAAGAGATAATGTGGTTGGTATCTCTCAGCCTTGTTTTCTTAACCAGATTAGCTACTTTATTCAAGTAGCGACTCATTTGGCCTTAAGAGACTTAGCAAACCCTCACCAGATTTATTCCTCAGAGAAAATATTGAGCCTGGATCTCTGCATTACAAGTGTGGCAGTCTTTTTGACAAGGTTGGCTGCAAGCACTTCTGCTAAGCAATATGTATGATTTAATTGCAGGTATGCTACTACAGGAAAAATTGACTATTATTTTGTACCAAACATCTTGGGAAACAACAAACAATACCTATTTCTCCACCAGCTTTTATTGATCAAATATTTGCCTCAGTTCAATGAAAATGTGTATATTAACTTAAATAATTTTTTTTTTTCAAAAACTTTTCTAATAATTGGCAAGCGCTTTCAACATTCAACGTCTGCCACCTCAGGTAGCAATAGACGCTATAGAGAACATTGTACCATTATTATTATGTCTCTTAAAATATAACACCTCACTGTATATTCAAATTTATTTGGACCAATTGCAAAATGTCTGCTCATTTCTCTGTCAGGTTTGTTAAAACAAATGGGGTCATATAATTCATTCTGAGAATGGTCATAAGTTTATGACATTTTTGGGTAAGAGGGACAACATTCCATTGGATCAAATGATTTCTGACAACTGTTCTACAACTACAACTTTTAACTACTAAGTTTCTTCTTTATTGTTTTCAGAGTATAGTGTGCAAATCTCACTAAATTACCAAAAGTAAATGTATGTTAAATACAACTTGGGCTTTATACAATTCTCAGTTGATGTCATTGTTTGATTTTGAAACAATTATTTTTATCCTAGTTGTTAAATGATAAAGATTTTCAACCTTTTTTTATTTTTCTTATTATTTTTGATGCAAATAAATCATATTAACTATAATTTTTGTTTAATTATTGGATTTCAGGATATTACAAGTTTGGCTCCTAGGAAACCTGATTGGGATTTAAAACGGGATGCTGCTAAAAAACTTGAACGGCTTGAAAAACGAACGCAAAGAGCTATAGCAGAACTGATTCGAGAAAGGCTGAAGTCAGAACTGCATGATTTCGCATCGAAAGTTGCCATCGGTGCTGAAACTGCGGCAACATTAGACGATGATGATTAAATTTGTATTCACAAAAAAAAAAAAACTGAATTGTTTATTTAACTCAATTCCTACTTATTATTTTATGTGTAAATACCTGTAAAGTTACTGTAGTTGATTTGTTAATACAATTTATATTCTATTTCATTCCATATTTTTTCATGATGAATTGTATGAACTTTTTTATGATGTACCGAATTTCAATTTGAGAAGAATTTCTGGATTTTGTTCTAATTTTGGACACTTCTATTTAATTGTTACTACAGATTACACTGACAAAATGAATTTACTTCTTAATTGTTTTGATGCTTGTTATATTTTGTATTGTTGATTCATTGTTTATCAGTTAAATCAGTTAACTCACTTCAGATTATAAAAATTAGGGATTTAAATTGGGAGCATTGTTATCTCTATATTTAGGCGTGTTTTATAACTTGTATTGTCTATTATGAAAGCAAGTGGTGCCATTCTATAGCTGTCACTAACGCACTAGACAAGGCTTAGTTAATGAACAATTCATCATTGAGGTTGGGTTTTAACATGAAAAATCTATGGAACAGGTCGCCCAAAACATGTTCATTGATTGGTATGTGTATCCTCTGACCTTTCTTTGTCCATACCCACTTGGTCTTCAATAAGCTCCTAAAATAAAAAATTCATTATTACATAAAAAGGTCTACATCAGTATGGGTCACATGTCCAGAACATTATAACATTTTATTATAAAAGCTAGGTAAATGTAGGGAATCAATGGGATTTTTTTAATGAAAAGAAGTATTATATTTGAATAATGTATTTATTATGCTTTATAAGTATAAAATAAAAACAAATTCTTAGCCCTTATTATTACAGACATTCTGTTTCATGAACGAAGGACAATTAAAAGATATTGCTTTTCAATATTCTTTTTTTTTTTTTTTTTTAATATGACAGGTAATATTGCCTTTTTTACAGTTAAAGGAAGTGATTTTATTACAAAAATAAATTATGAAATTTACAAGTTACAATAAATACATACTACAGGAGATAATAAATATTTTACTTTATCATACAAACGAATACAAGACTTAACTAATTTATAAATGACATAGTTCTCTTAATGTGAGTGAAAATATGAATATTCTTTTTGGTTTTTGCATTCACACATATTTTTGTCATTGTAAAGGGAGTATTGTATGTAAATATCTTCCTCCCAAAAAATATTTTCACAATGTTTTTAAAAACTCATTATATACAATTTCTACATTGACTTATATTTTGGAGGTAGAATAATTCTTTTGGACTATAATTTCAATTTTTTTTTTTTTTTTTTTAACATATTTTATTAAATGTAATCTAATACTAAACAAGTGATAATAACAAAATATGAAAGACATTTCGGCATATAATTTGGATTCGTAAATCCTTTTCATGAAATAAAATGAAGCAAGTATGGAGATAAAAAATTTGAATTTTTAAAAGCATCTTATAATAGCATCGCACACATAATTAAGCACTTATAGAAAACCTAGATATATCAAGCTACACTTCTACCTTCTCCTTTAATCCATCCATTTGTGAATACTGAATAATAATATATGTATTATAAATATGATATACATCTTAATATGTAGGAAAGAAACACACGGGATATTTTCTACTTACACTAAATCACACAACACGTTACAAGATATGAATAACCAAGACGTGAGAATGAGAGGAAATAGACATTTTTATGTGGGGACAGGAATTAGGTATGTTCCTGTTTTGTTTTTAAATTATTTATTAAAGTAGCTTATATATAAAATAAAAAGCTGAAATAATGTCCTTCATGAAGTTAACTAAAGTTTTAAAAGCAATATAGTTTTATTATTGGCATATATTATATGCTTCTATGAAGACGTTTTATTATGTTAATATGACATAATATTTAATTATGTTATATTATAACAATAAACATATTGTGCGTTTATCATTTTACAGTCTATTAAGTATTATTGCACTGCACCCACAACTATTAAGGCTCCATCTCTGTTAGCTTGTCATTTCATTCTTTAAATTGACAATAAAATCCAAAATTATTAAAGATATCAGATTTTTAAATCTTGTAAATATGTGGGAAACCTATTAAAGTGATTATCATTGCTCTTAAATCTATGAGATAATTAATTATATATTAAGGCTACATGATTCTTAATTGAAAAATAAAACAAACGATATAATGACAATAAAGTAATATAATATTAACAATTATAAAATGAGCGTTATTCAATGTAAATCTGTTTCACTTGAGTCATTCTTTTTAGTTATACTGAGTTACATTCATAAGAAAATAAATGGAATAGGTTTTTTTTTCCACAAACAAATAGCAATTTAGCTGAAATAAAAGGGTATTAGAACAAGCCAAGATTTTATCACAGAACGTGTAGTTGTGTCTCATCGTTGTTATTGAAAACTAAGCATTTCTGATTCATTTGCTAAACAGAAATTAAGCACAACCTGATAACTGCAGAAGTTGATACGCTCAACTTAAAATAACAAACTCAATAAACCACCAATATACAATTAATATTACCAGTTGAATAAACTAATTAAATATTTGTGTAAAACAAGAGCTCACTAAAAATTATTCATATAAAACAATTAACCTCCTTTGACATTTTAATTTGTCTGAGGAAAGGTTTTTTTAATATATGATTGGCAGTAGCTACACACATCGACGAGATTCTACTTAATTATGAGCAGAAAAACATGTTCGTAATCTGGATGAGATCTTACAAATAGCCTGACCCTCTGGTCTCATTGTATTCATCAACCTGGTTGGCCTTATGTTATCATTATTAAGGCCATCTTAAAAATATCTTGGTAATATTAAAAATACCTTAAATTTCATAAGAAACTATATATATATTCATATATATACATATAAATAACATTCTGCCAAAGTTCAAGTTTACTTTTTCAAATAGTTATTGCTGCAACTGTGGCTCAAAAATATCTTTTATAATCTACATTGAATATAAAAAATCTTTTTTGTTTTCACAATGTTTTTTATTACGATATATATTTTGTATAAATATTTGACAAATAAACTAATTAACAGTATAACAAAATTATATACAAACTATTTAAAATATATTTTCTTAAAAATTGGTGTATTATATATATATATTTTTTTTTAGTTTTACATATTTTTTATGTTAATAAATCTATTTATTGGGTAAAATGAAAATATACGAAATAAAAATGATTTTATATTATTAACATTATATAAAATTCTCTTTATGAAATCTATTGATATATCTTCTATACACTTTCTCTTTTGGCAGAATTAGGCCAAAAATATGGAGATGATTTATATTTGAGATCATAACTGACATTCAACCCTGCCCATTTCAAAAAAAATAAATATGAGAAATGTTAAATAAATACATTTTATAAATGATTTAAAATATATTATAATGATATATAAATAAATACATGACAGCAGTGTACACAATTTGTATGGGCTTACCCACTAACGTACTGTTCATTAATCTTTCCTAAGAGAGCAGTTGCCTGCAAATGTCTTTTTTTCTTTTGAAGTGAGCTACCTTAACGGATAAAATAATTATTTACATTCAAAGTCTCTTGGATGAGAAACGACAACTAAAACTAGCACTTAATTATAGAACTGAATTCATATTGGTAACTGAATGGATAATTTAATATCAATTAATAAACGTCTGTTCTCCAATATCAAGTTAATAGCAGACAAAAATTAACTATCCTTTTTTATTTTTGGAAGAAATTTTGAAAATTTATTATATTTCAACTAAATTTTTGTAATTAATATATATAGGATGCATTGGTGTGATTCGGTTTTAAATAATATAAATAAACAACAATAAAGAAAGGAAAACTGCCCATTAATGGTAACTCGAGAAGGAAATAAAACGGCAGTGGCTAGCTTAATTTGTAAAACGTTCTTTGAGGCCATCACATAATTTACACTGCTTTCGTTCTTTTATAAAATATCATACAATTTTCTCGACAAAACAAAGCAAGCTTTTATACAAATTACAATCCATCTTTTAAAAATAAAAATCAACAGATTTCAAAATTATTGGACTGTTCAATCCCCAAATCTGGTGCAGGCTTTTTTCCATTTACATTGTGTGCACCACATATCGCGGTGCTCCATCCCGTATACTTTACGGCATTTTTTGGTATCTCCGCGCAGCCTTCTACTTGGACTTGAAGGAACCTTTCCAGAGGAAGGTGCTGATACTGACAGCTTTATTTGCTTTTGGCTGCAACTCTGAAAATAAAAAAGGAATTTATTTTAAATCCATTACAATTTGATAAATTATTGCTAACACAATATCATTTATTGAGTTTCATTGATCTGCGGTTGGCTGTCAAGATTATTTTGAACAATCGATAAGATAGGGCATATGTTGCTATTTATTTATAGATTGAATTCATTTCAATTTTTGATCGAGAGGAGAGGTCAGTGGTATCAACATCATATGTAAAACTACGTTTTGTCTGTTCATAAAATTCATTGTTAAAATACTTGCAATTAGTAGTCTGCAAAAATATAATTAAAATTTGTATGAGTATACTACGGCCGATTTTCACTGATGAGCATTATCTACCATGCTTAAGTACTTTAAGCGCCATTAATTACATAACACTTCCACTCCACCCCAGCATTAATTTGATATTTTCTCTCTACTCTCATTTTATGAAATAATTTGTATTCTGTTACAATATTTACTATACATCCACAATCTTACTAATATTATTTATAGATCAAGGTAACTTAAAAAAGTTTATAATTTAATAAAAATATAACCTTTTTTTAATTATTAATTATTTTTGTTTTAGTAAGATTATTTTAACTATTGTATTTCATATTTTTTTAATCTTGAATTGACACTATGCAACCAGTGTCAAAAAACATGTATGTTTTGATGTATACTTATTGTTATTGATATGTTAATAAGTTTTTTATCTATTTGACTTTCTATTCAATATTTTCATTCACAAAAATACATACATTTTCACAGAAAAATAAACATTAGAAATCTTCCAATAACAAATCTCTAAGTTATTTTAGTTACAAAACTAAAATTTACCAAGAATTTAGATTCTTATTGCATAATGCTTGCCTATCAATTTGAAGTTATTGTTCTACTAAGTCTGTAAAGAAAATGATTGACAACCAAAATTTTTTCGGATGGTAGTGATAACTATGAAGAGGAATGTATGAAAAAGGTTTACCGGTGAAATAGATGCAGATACAGGCCAGCTGTTGCTTGGGATGGATATTGGACCAGCCATATTTCCGTTTCCCATACTTAATGCTTTTTGGTATTCTGGATCTACAAAACATTATGGATGTTTTCTTTTAGCTTATTTACAAGTAATAGGCTTGAGGTTAATTTGTTCAATAATTTACAATTGGTTAGACTTATCAATAAGAAGCATTTTTTGGTAAAATTAAACTGCTCTTTACCTTCTGCACAATGTAAAAAAAAAAAAGTTTAATTTGACTAAAAAAGACTGTAATGATTTTACAGATATTGTCCATGTTTTGTATAAAATGAAACCTATTTACCTTCATGGGCAGGACGTGCCATGTCTCGATGTGATAGTGTAGGCAATGGAGAAGTCAGACCGATCTCCAATTCAGTGTAGTAAAATTCCTCTTCATGATCATCTCCAGCCATGCCTTCATCTTCTCCTTCATTTCTGGGCCTACACAAATAATAACCATAGTGATAAAAACTATTTAATAAACTTTTAATCAAATTTAATAGAACCAAATCAACTTATTCAAGTAATTAGATTTATCCACTCAATTTTAATCATAAAAATTGGAGGGTTAATTTCTTTTATTTGTTGATTGAACTCCCTATATTCAGTTAAACTAGAAGTACTAAGCTATTGTTTATTCAGTTTTAATAACTGTTTAGCATTGTACATTTACTCAGATTTAACTTGGTAAAATTCCATAAGATGCTTCTATGCTGTTGTTTCATAATATATAAAAAGCTCTCAATTATAATATAGTTGTAATAGGTCCTTATGGGTGAAAATGTAACTAGTTTTGTTGTTATTGGTAATAAAATCCTATGTGGGTATGATAAAACTGTAGTCATGCCATAATAATTTAAAAACAGTGATCGGGAAACCAAAAAAATTGTTTTTTTGGGCTTAGATCCCTTATGCACTCAAGAAATTATAACTTATTTACTCAAAGAATAATAAGTATTAAAGAATTCAAAATAAATATTTATTATAGAATCCAAAATGATTACTTACCCAAGGTGAGTATTTCTGACATGCGCTTCAATTGCTGGACAGGTTGTGGTCCGAACATGACAGCCTGGCCAAGTGCACTGGAATACCAGTCTGGTAGCCTGCAAAAAACAAAAAAAAACAAGCGATTATTTATAGCTACTTTAACCCCACTCATAATTTAGCCTTAGTATTTTTTGCATTCAAACCTAAGCACACATTATAAATTTGATATTTCATAATGTGAAATGTGCTTTCCAAATAGAAAAAATATATATATAGTAAATAAAAAGTCAGAACATCGCAAATTTGATTTTTTGGTGATAAACTACAAGACTCAAACCTACACTCATTAGTTTGTAATGAAATGGTGGAAATTAATATTTTAGAAAGAATTTTCATAATAATTGTTTTGGAGCATTGGTGTAGCTTGACATACATACTGCACATAAACATAGTACTAGAATCAGCTTGTAGTAAAACTTTTTTTTCTTCCTTTCTATTTATCAACTCTAAAATTCCTCTCGAAATATCCTGTCGCTAGCCTAACAGATCCAATAAAAGTGTCAATGTTAATCAAACTGATTTCTTGATGCAAAACAATAGGGTTTCAGATCAAAGAAAATAAATTCGATAAAATACACATGGGTTTTGTTCTATAGAGCTCACATGATGTTGAGATATATATTTTCTTCGCAGGCCTTTAAAAAACTGCTTTTACATTGTATAATCACTCATGCTTAGCTAAAACATTAAGGGTGCGATTAGGAATGCTAAAGATATGAGCATCATGAACATGGCCGATCATTTCTTCGGAAGTGCTTGCTTCCAAGTCTCAGTCATATTTTTGTCGTCACAGCATACATAATCAAAGATTCTGACAGTAGTCTACCTAGGGGGTGGTCCACCGCAGGTGGCACATATTTTGGGGGTGGCATTTTAAAATATTTTTGTCTAAATTACATAAAAATAAACAATATAATAATGTAATCAATAGATTCAATGATTACAACACTCATGCAATTTAACAAAAATGCTTGCTGACCCCGGCGGCCCGACTCGATGACAACATTTTTACATTTAATCAGAGAAGAAAAGAAACAATGCGCCGTAAATTTGGAATTTGCGATGGCAGCGAATACGTCGCTTTGGTGGTAAACATCACTGCTAATGAAACTAAAGTACTTTGAAAAGGGCCACTTGTTTCAAGAGAATCATTGCAAGGGCGAAAATAGACGTAAAGCAAGAATACATTTATAAACACGCTTACATTTTGTAATTACGTGTCAAATTTCTTTTAATAAAATAAATTTATCCATTCATGTCCAGTAATTGTTAATATAAACTCTTGATTGATTTAGAAAGGGCGGCAAAATCTATAGGTACGCCACTGGGCCGAGTCATAGGATTTACAATCATGATTTGTTTCACTTCAGGGATGACAACATTTTTCTTTCGATGTACCCCCCCCCCTGATCTATGCACACCTGCGATGTTTAACAGGTCAACAAATGGTTTGATTTCTATTTCATCTGTTAACATTCCATCACTTTCCCCACAAAGGCACTTGAACTGTCAATGCATTGATCTGTGAAGGTGACTTTCATCTCAAACATCTTGTTGTTGAAATATTTTTTGGAGCGTTCACGATAACATGGAGTTCCATCAGCGAATTACGTTGTTGTCTTTACCGGGGGTTACAGGGGATTTTTTTCCCCCCAAGAGATTGATTTAATTAACTTCCTTCCTGTTTTCTTGTTGTATATGCGGAAGTTTCCAAACTCCTCATCCCCTCCATCGAAATCTGATCCTCAGTCACTATGCTCCGTATTTGTCTTCTCGAACTTCTGTTTGTTCCGAAGCATTCTTGTCATCGTCCACATAATGCGAGCTCATTGCTAAACATTGAGTGTATAAATAAGTTGAAGGTTTTGTTTTCATCTAGTTTATTCATATATGAATGGTATGTCGAAACGTTCTCCATACCATCCTTGATATAAAGTCATGCAAAGGTTTTTTTCCTCTATTTGAACAAGTGCTTCGAATAAGTACGTCATCATTACTGTTGCCAAATAGCATTTGATGGATTCAATCAGGTTGAATGTTTTTTTATTTATGCCAAGTATCTCTACAAAACATGATTAAGAGATCAACCAGACGAAGAAGTTAATTTGAAACGAAAGTTAGAAGAAAGAATAGGAATGAGCCGAGAAAAAAAAAATCGTATAACGATCGCATTGGATCTGTGAGATCTATCTGCTTATAAACAAATAATGAAACAATAAACATTACTGCACGAAAAAAAATACACTAGCATAAAACTAATAGGAAAATACTATGGGACAAATGAATATCACTCACGAATTAGTTCACAAGATATTTGACAGATCCAACGTTTTTCTTCTGGGTACAAGTACACACAAGATACCTTCGCTACCGGATCATGAGAGTGAGGAGGATTCGGGATGGGAGGGTCCTCCTTAATCAAGAGATCGAAAAACAACAAAATTCCTCGGGCACATCTATCGAATTAAAGATTTGTTTTTTTTAACGGACTCAACCATTGTTCGAAGTGAAAGAACGCCAATGAGAGATAGTTCGGGTCTGGTCGGAGATTCAAAAATTATTTAAAACAACTCAAAAATCAGTTCGAAGAGCGAAAAGAGCCATTTAGGTTGTTGTCTTTGATTTTTTTTGGAAACTATTTTTTTTTTTTGGATTGCCGGTATTAATGCGTACTTAATTACTGGGGGAAATCTGAACTGAAAACTTAAACACTTTGTTGCCAGTTTAGAAATCTGGAGCACTTAGCATCTTATAGTGTTTGAAGTGTTTTAAACACAAAGAAAGGAATGTAAATGCCACTGAACAAATTAACTTTAATCTGTCCACGAACCTTTTCGACGGACTAGGCCTTCATCTTCAAGGGTTCAAGCTGATGAGGAAGCGATCTAGTTGCTCTCAAACGAAAACTGCCTAATAAATGCAATCTGCCCAGAGACGAAAATATGTTTGTTTTAGTTCGTCAATGAGCACACCCCACTCCGGAATAAACAACAACAGCAGCAAAAGGAATGTTGGAAGAAGAACTAAGTACAAGTGATAAGCAGGAGGGCCTGGATGTGGGGTGGGGGTTGGCAATGGCCTGCCCTAGTTGGCGGAACTGGGACATCAGCTGATCAATAACAACATTGCCACGTGGCCCGGGATCGATGCCGGGCAAGCGTAAACAAACCAACACCCGGCAACGTCGCACGGGCCTGCGTATGACCTGTCGCCTCGATTTTTTTTTTATTTGAAATTCCGGAGGCCTCTAAATTGATCGAGACACAGACAAAACACAGCGAGATATGCATTTTTGGATAGTCTTCCGGTCCAACCATGGTTGGTATGATTGATTGGTCAAAGCAATTTTATAATTCTAGTAAGTACATACCACGCATCGCGCAATTAAGGATTTTGTTACAGCTCAATAAATTTTATGACTGTATTTTTATTTATATCCCCACACATTCTGTCGGCTCTTGATAATGCGAATCTCGATAAATTCGATTTTTTTAATAGTTCGAACTCTTCAGCTGGCCACTTTAGTAAATCGAAAAAAGTCCTATATACTTAACAATCGGTAATGCGAAGCCGTTTTCGTAAAAAAGAGAGAAAGGGAATTATGTAATCCGGAAATGAGCCACTTCTTTTCTTTATAATTCGAAATTGAGGAGGCGGTTGCAATAAGAGCTCATACGATGATTGACGTTTTTGCTTAAATCGTTGTAAACACAATGCAAACAAATCGTGAAAAAATTGCGAAAAGAAAAGTTCCAATAGAAAAAGATTGGAAAAGAAACATTTCGAAACTAAGACGTCATGACACTTGACACTTGACGCGTCAGTCCGGCGAGGAGTACATGTCATTAGCAGGATAAACAGTAAAAGCAAGTCGTAATTTTTGTACGAAGGCATGTAGCAAAAAATATAACTGGAAGCGAACAAAAATATTTGTACCACCTTTTTACGAATAGTTAGTCGAACGAAGCCCAAGATTTGTTTTCAGCCTCTTTTATTCCCAGGGAGTCTCTAGTGGAAATACCACGTCATATCAAACAATGGCGAAGGTGATGAAGTTTGCCGGAAATTTAATTCTAAAGTTGTTTAAAATCATGACCGAGAGGCTCAGAACCTTACAAAAAAAAATAATTGGCAATTCAACATTTGAAGAAAGGAGAGGGACAGGACAGGCTTGACAAATTCCTTGCAGACGTCTGTGAACAGACTTTAAAGAACTTTGAATATATGACGCATAGAAAAAAACATTACCAAATGAGAACAACTCGTCGATATTTCGAAAATCCGGAGTTGAACGTCAAGTTACTTCACTCAAACCTTATTGACTTTTATAAAGAACTAATCGGAACAATCTTTAATGTGTACACTTCCTTCAAATTTGACCGAGAAACCGACTTTCCTTATGTAGCTCCTTTAACAGACTAGTGATTTCTTTGTGGGTATGAGAAAAAAATAGAGCTAAGCGCAGAAGATCCATATCGACACGAATACTTGTTTCACAAAAACAAAAAAAAGAGTTGCAAAGCATAAGTCATAAGTTTCATAACAAAATATTGTAATAAAATTTTTTTTTTAAACATGACATGGTATTTACTTCAATGATGATGATTAATATTTTATTTATTTTGGTAAGCTTTATGCGAAAAGAGCACTTGGATAGAAAAACGGCTCATATAGGATTTCCTCCTGAAATATTGTTGATATCGTTTATGCTTTGTTCAAAACAAAAATAATTTGTTTTCTTATCACTCTTATCGAAGATTGAACTTCATTTTAAAAAAAAACTCAACTCTGGATTATTATTAATAAGGTAGATACACAGCGCTAAAAACTTTGAATGCAAATATCTCTAAATAAAGTTTTTTATAACGGGCCTCCTCAATTTATAAGTAATGTTAACATTTCGCAGCTTAGTCACTTTCCACTCAGTTTGTTGAGTACATGTACAGAATGAGTTATATAGGAACATACCTAATAAAATCCATAATTCAACTGTTGGTATTTGTGTAGTTTTTCATTCTTTTCACGTCTATGCACTACTGGCATGTATTCAAAAAATATATAAAAGCTTGGTAATTCGAATTGTTTTTTCTACCCGTATTTCGAACTTCTTGATAAATAACACCCTCAATATTTAGATATTTTTCCGTTGTCCCATGGGGTTAGAAACAACGAGTGACGACTGCGGATTACTAATTAGTAGGTCGGAATATTATATTTTGAATTTTGCTACCCTGGTAAGTAGGATAGGAAAATACTTATTTCTTAATTAGTAAGTAAATGATTAATTAATTACTCTTATTATAAACAAACTCTGATGCTGGCTAGGAATCAGCCAGAGAAAAAGTAGCAATATACAGACAAACTATTATAGAAATTCATCCCTTGAAGTATAAATTAATATTCTCACTGTACTCACATTTCTTACGAATTAAAAGTACTTTTTTTTTTTACGTGAATAGTATTAGTATCAAGATCGGTGATATTTGGGTGAAAAGCAGTTTGTAATAGAATAATGAGCCTCAATCAGACAGGATCAAATTCAGCAGTTATGCTCTGATATTTAAATCAATAATTGTGTTTTTAAATCTGTTATAAGTAATTATACTTAGTTACTATGTTACGGTTACCGTAATAGCTTTGTTATGAACGGTAATAGGTAATATGTTCTTAATCAAGCCAATAGAACTATAGTAGTCAAGTGTAAGGTTCAGGTAGCCCTGATGGTGTAATTCAACAAGGCAACTAATCCGACTTAAATGTGTCAATTTTTCGTACGTGTCACATAAAATTATAGCTTTAAAGAATGATAGATTCGATGACACACAAAACTCGTACGACGATCATCAATACATCAAATTTGAGAGTTGAACCTAGGAGGTGGGCAACCCACAAAATAAAATCAGCAACTAAGCGTGTGAAAAAAAAATACTTAGCAGATATTGGTTTATGTTTTAGGTTGAAATAAGTTGTCTTCATGAGCTGAACGGTAGTAGTGTAATTCTGTACAATGGCAATGCACTACATATTAGCACAATATTACTGCATATTTTTATACTGAAAAATAAATTTGACTTGAAAGAAGGTAGATATGGAAGGGGCGCCATCACAGCAGATAGGTGTTGCGGATTAGTATGCGAGAGATTTGCAGGCAGCCGCTGCGGTGCCCCGTGCGTTCTCAAGGACAAGCGCTACTGCGCATTCCCAGCCCCGTATCAGTGCCGCAAATTAATTATACAACTGGAACTAGTTGTCATTATTGTTGTTGATACTTATACAAATGATAAATGCGAAACGGCAGCGAATAAATTAAAGATAGAAATATTAATAATTAACAGCCGAAGAAATACATTACTGCAAGATCGGGACTCAAACTAAATTAATTATAAAAGTTTAAATTATTAAAAAAAATCGATGTTTTAAAACCAAAATCAAGAAAATGATCGTATATATGTGGGCATCAATGTCCTTTTGAGATTGGCATGTCCTAAAACTATAAAAAAAAAAAGTAGTGAGGCGAGAAGAAACTCGAAGAAGTGGCACTTTACCCTGTATTTCAGAAGATGGTTTGAAGTCTAAAAACTTAGTGTCTTTTTTATGGGTTATTTTCTAAAACTTTGTACCACGGCCTCTTTGTATCTCCATCTAATTTTTAACAGTACCCAACATTAACCTCATAAACCCTATCATATTGTAATAAAAAAAATCTCACGAGATGGCTGTGCATAAATAATATGTTAGATATGGATTAAATCATAGTCGTAATTTAGGATGTTGTCATTCCACGGAACATTAAACTGGTTATTAAGTTTTGCAGGAACACATGAAGACAAAAGTTATTTTTTCACGCCATGTCTCCCTTTTTCAATGAGAAGTGACAAAAAAAAAAAAACGATATAAACAAAAAGGACGATAAAATGAAAGTAAACAAATATAAATACATGACTGGGATAAGTATGAACAAAAATCGTAAAACCAAATCTTTAACATTTGTTAGCCTTGCTTTGTATATACTAATACTTATGTATAAACAAGTGCCACTTATATATATACTAAAACAGAAACAAACAATAATAAAATAAAAAAAGACGTTATGGTAAAAAAAAAAATGATTTGATACCTGCCTTCCTACAAATTTAATATACTGGCACTCTAATGATCCGGTTAGGGTATGATTTTCTGGTCCAGGATAATGCGATTGTAACATATTACTCAACAGCTCAGCCTTGCCAGAATCCTATTAGTTGTGCATTTTGACTCGAGGCAATAATGCCGTGGCATCGGACAGAATTACACTTCGGTTCAGGCCATAAAGACTGCGATTTAAACCTAAAATACACCCAGAATATGTTTTGCCATTGAGGGCTTGAGTGTCGGTAATACACTTTCAATCCCTGTAACTGAAATTCATATATTTTGGTTTTATGTTGTGTGTCGCTCCACCCCCAAAGCTGGGTTATCAGTCAAACTATCTGTAGTGATGATCTGTACGCTATCAGGCATTTGACTACGCATCGCATTCTGTACAATGGTTTGGCGATCAACCGGCGGATAACTCATAAGAAAATAGTCCGTGGTAGGTAACATACCGTCGAGAAGGCAGCCTCAGTAGTACAATGGGATTTGCAAAATAGATTGGAAGGGTGTTCACTTGACCCAGCCATACAGGGCGGTGCATCTGTAATTAGATGGTGTGCTCAAAATTAATGAGGTCTCTGCGTTGAAGGCTGTCGGGCCAGTTTGTGACCTCGTGCGCTCATCCGCCCGTGGAACAGTTAATCTGACATCCCAGTAACATTATCAAAACAAACCACGGAGGCGTATTTTTAGGTTATCTTTTCTAACTTTATTTATTGATTGATTCACATCTGTGAAACAACAGCTATCAACAGTATGATAAAATGTCATGTCTTGACATGAAGGCGGAGGACATTCAGTATTTTCTATATTTTTGAAGAAATTGTTTACTTAAGGAATTTTTAGGCCAGTGTACGTAAAATGGTAAAATAATACGAGCACCCCTAATTTTTTCCGATTATCAGTCAGGATGCGTATGGCACCATTCATTTATTTTAACTTGAATGACATTTTGCTGGAGAGTCCTCAATTTCAAGACCTCTAGCCCAATATTACGAATTATATTGAAATAATATCGATTACTTTAGCGCTGATTAATTTACACGGAGTTTTCATGTTTTTTTTTTTAAGAAGGGACCACATAGGACAACAAATGCTTTTTAAACTATTTCTAATGCAATTTAACTATTTAATGCATATGATAAAACTAGAACTCTTAAAATTAATCTTCGCCAGACCTGAAACAAATATAACAATGTGCTAGGTTTTCAAAGATTTAACGAGCGAGAGAATAGACAGTGCAATTGGAAAAGGATAGCTCACAATGGCGTGAGTTAGAACCACCAAGCTATCTCTTTATCTAATAATGTTTGGAAACCGTGTGATTAACGACCTTCTGTTACAATTCTTCTTTGAGTAGTCCTCATTGTAGTTGTATTTCGGACTCAAGTCCGCCAAGATGTGGCATAGACACGACAGCACAAACAGATTCATACGCAATACTACGCAGAAGGCTGGCTCCACCAGTGTAAATGCTACGACACAGCAGCGGTGGGGGATTGTTTACCATGAGGTCGATGAACCCCTGCGCCGACCAACGGCCCAAGCTCAGCCACATATATCGGCCAATATCTCATAGGCCGGCAATAGTCCTAGATAATCCCAGGTCAAATCATAGAGCTTTATAGGGTTTTCAGAGAATCATATGATTATACTGATAAAACATATTGCGGTTGACATCACTTTATTATCTTATGCACTCATAACTGTTGTCATTTTCATATTGGCCAAGCACTCCTAATCCGAGATCAGTCCGATTAAAGGCGACGTTCATTAACGAGTGAGCAACTGTAACGAAATGACGTAGTCTATGTCTTGACCTGACAGTACCATGATTCCTAGTGTCAACAAAAGATCGTCATACCAAAGGCATAATCAAGCAAAATAAACTTATCTCCACGTGCATCGTAATTCCTGTGTTTTTACAGCTTATTCTCATCGTAAGATGCAAAATTTAAGTATTTTTGGGCAATTAGGTCGGTTAATTTTTTAATAAAGTTTATACTGGGGTGTTAAAGACCGTTTTTACAACTTGTTTTTAGAGCGTTATTCGTTATTCGTAACGCTATGCGGTTCACAAGATTTCAACTGTTTTAATATGGTGAGGATAGAATGAACGCGACTATTAGCAAGTCTTACACCGTGCGTACACAGAAACCCAAGACGTCAATAGCCAGCGCAATAATACGCTCATCCCTTCCCTCTAACGTTGCAAATAAACGCCACTCAGAGATCTGCGCAGCAAATAAACAGATAATCAAAACAAGCTCAACTCTCGTTTGAAAGGAGGATTCTCAGAGCCTAGTTAATTAGATCCAGGAATGAAATCGGATCTGTGAAATTATCGGGAACTTAATGTTTGTCAGGAGTGGCTGCTTTATACATGCAGATGTGACTATCTGTTCTGACCTCGTTGGAGCGTGCAAGCGAGAAAAATACGTCACTCGTGCTCATCTTATTTACTATTGACTCGCGACTTGTTTACATCGTCGGCACACGTCTTGTTGACTTGCAAGACAACAGAGTGTTATTCAACCGGTCCAACAACTCTAAAGACCACACTCTCCTGTTTACAGTCTACGTTTAGGCAATTGTATACTTAGTGTTGTTGCTCGCAATGCTCAACAAAACAAACCGAAAATCGTACTTAAAGTTACAATCTCTAAGTTCTGAAATATTTACATATTACATATCTGCAAATAAAAAAAAATGTTACACTAACCAGTACATCCCCTAGACCTTGTACTCCCACAACATTACAAATACATTAATTGTATTTTTAACCTGTGAGTTGATAGCCGTCAATCTAGATTTGGGAGGATCCTTTGTTTGGGTATCGGGTTTTTTATGTTATGAATTGCAAACGATCATTTAACAACAAAAAAAACACTGCAGAAAGAAAACAACTCAACAAAATGATAATTATAAATATAAAAAATAATCGTAATCAT
This sequence comes from Acanthosoma haemorrhoidale, assembly GCA_930367205.1. Classification (NCBI taxonomy): domain Eukaryota; kingdom Metazoa; phylum Arthropoda; class Insecta; order Hemiptera; family Acanthosomatidae; genus Acanthosoma; species Acanthosoma haemorrhoidale. The sequence continues at coordinate 48,475,632 of OV884015.1, read as the reverse complement.
TTGTAATAAAAATGCAGTGAATAACATTTTTATTACAAAAATTTAAATTGCAATGGAATCAACAAAGATACTATATTAGGACTAAATATTTGTTTCGTTTGTTTACTTTAACAAAGCCTACAGATATCTGATTATACATACTTGAATACATATTTGAATGTTAAATTACACGTGTTATAAGTATTTTATAAATATCATTGTTTGGACGCTCTTGCGTAAAGTATTTATATATTAATATTTATGATTTCTATAGATCAAATCGGTAATCTGAGTGGTTATAAAATCAATGTATTTGAGAAACCATTTATTTGTTTTTATAATTAGTTAATTTTCTCCTTTATTCTAAAAATTAATTATTTAATACGATTAATAAAAAAAACTGGTGTGATGGCACTTAGGTCCTGGTGTAATGGATTCAATAGTTATTTATTCAGTGTTTCTCTACTCATTTTCACTAACGAGGCAGAGTGGGCCTCGACATGACCAGAGCTTCGATCCTCCGTATTCATAGCCACTAGTAAGAAAGTGACATTTGTATCTAGTAAACATTTTTGAAAAAAAATACGTTTCAAAAGTGAACTGACGTTTATATAAACAATTTTTATAGTTAATAGTGGAAGGAAATGAATATGACTTGAGCACTCAGACCGTCTGATAAGATTATCGTTGGTTCATGCGAACGGGGGATTTAAAGTAGAACTTTTTTATGCCAGTTGGTAATCCTTTTTGGCAGGCTAAAGCCAGAAATCAAATAAAATCAAAGACCCTGGCCAAACGATATTCTTGCCACCGCTTTATCTGAGGCAATTGCTCAATAGTAGCCAGAATCGATTCTTAAATACTAACGAGGGATTGCCAACTATTTTCAAAATGGCAGGTTCATTGAAAAACCATTCAATATTATTCTCCAGAGAAATACTTAAAAATAGACACTGTATACTGTGTGAAAGAAAACGCTTGAAGTCACTTCTCATAAAGTATCTTTTGTTTTTGGATATGACACTCGATGCCTCACTTGCTCAGTCATCCTTAGGGCTAAAATTCTAACAAAATCAATACAACCCAATTAAATTTATATGCATAGAAAATAATTACATACCAAACACTAATAATTAATAAAATTGGCATTTTAGCAACAATTCAATAACACCACATGGGAATAATAGTATCTTTAAATTCATGTTCATTCATTATTGTATACCGAATTCAACAATATACAACGATGGATATGAATGCTTGATTAGGCGAATCGTCGACTGTTGTCGTAAAATCGATAATAAATATTTAGGGGCAGACTTTAAGCGTTTTTTTTTGTTTTTTTTTAAACTAAATTTCACACAATATAACTGTGAATACACAGTATCTCTTTTTAGAATGATATAGAATATTTGTTCAATGTACCTGCAATTTTGAAAATAGCCGGCAATGACTCGTAGTTAATATTTCAATATACAAATCGGTTCTGGACTACTGTTGAACAATTGCCTCAGATAATACACAATGCATACATACGTATTACAATACATATAAATAAAACTATCAAATGAATTATGATCTATGCTACATATTTGCGAAATCGGGTTTCGGATTGAATAACTTGTAATATGTAGCTTCCCTTACATTTTCGTTACGCAACTGAGACATGGACCGTTGTTCCAATTGTGGAACTCACCCCCCCCCCCCCCCCCCAACTGTCTAAAGTGGTATAGTATCGAAATAAGTTGCTTTCTGTAGGAACTTAATTACCTTAACTTAAAACGTAAAATGAAACACACACCATTTCAAAATAGCAACCAAATGACTAATGAAGATTGATATTTTTAGTTTTCTGCAGCAATTTATCGACCGCTTCTTGACCCAGTGCTTTTTAAGGAGACAGACCAGTCGGCTAGTAAGACTGGCAGTCCCAACAAGGACATTGGAACAGAAGGGGAAAAAAAAAGAATCCTTTCTTGATTTGTGCCTTTCCATCTCGTTGAGTCTTACAAAATTCACAGAAAAAAAAACTTAGACCATTAAACCCCGCAGGAGGCCCAAGGCTCGGCACTAGATAAGGACTATTTCTTGACCAGCGGTTGCAACAAGAGAGGTGCTGTGGTCAGTGTTCAAATGCAAACGATAGGCCCCTCCGATCAATGGAAGGTTTAGGTACACAAATTATTCAAGCCGGCTGAGCAAGAATTCTTGGTTTGGTTTTTCAGAGTTAGCTCACAGTATATCTGACTGATTGAAGGCTAACTCAATCGTCTGTGACTGAAATTTCTAGAATATAAAAATTCCAAGGGCATAAGAGTCTTAGGTTAGGAGAAAATTAATAATTATTAGGTTATGTATTACTAATTAAATAATTGTTAATAATTTTACTAGTATGTAAGGATGGCTTTTGACGGAATTTTGTTTATTGGGACATAGTTCTGACATACTGAGGTGCGTCAGTGACATGCCAAAGTAGGTTTTATTGATTTTTTTACTGTGGTCCCTAGGTCTGTTTTTTTGGTTGTCCTATAAATATATGATTCACATGCCCATATGGGTCAAGCAGGTAAGAGTATGTCTTCAGTTTTTGTGTAAGAGGTAGACGTGATTGTCTGTTCAGTGTAGCAATTTGAGCCTCAATAACGTTCTGTTTTTAATGAAAATTAATTTTTATTAATGAACGTACGCCCGTTAATAAAAAAAAAGCTGGATTTGGCTCATTTGATTTATCTAGAATGAAAATTTAGAAAAGTTTGTATAAGCCAAATTAATCTAAGTACTTAAAATATATTTTATACATTCTTCACAATAGCTGTCGTTAAATAAATTACCAATAATCTAAAAATAGGTTTATCATACTGAGACATTTTCTCCTACCCCAACCACACAGTCGTACAGAAAAAAACGTTCTCTATTTTCTAATAAGCGAACGCTACTTCCTCAACGGCAGCTGACTCGATAAGAAATCCTTTTTTTCTTTCCTGGGAGTGCCCCCTAACCACGACATGTGGCGTATCCTCAGGTCTTTCCCGGCAGACACTCCAGGTACAGGGCGTTGATCTCTCATAATCTTCCTTGAGCGATCTACGGGCAGTCCTTTATAAACAGTTAGCTCTCTTTCGATTGGCCTATGAGTAGGAGTTGCTTACAAGCAGTACAAGTAAATAATAGCATAACAATCAGTAGAACCACATAAAACTTGACATCATTGCACATTGATTTGAGGCCTTGTCGATGGCTGGACACGCCTAGGTTACCCTTCAAAATTGTACGAAACGTAAATAAATCGATAATATAAACAATTGTCGGGAATTATTTAGGTTAAATTACATCTAAGAGATATATGTAATAACTGATATTGTTTTAAAACTATTTTTTTTTCTTCAAAAACATGACAAAAATCAAAAAGTTCAAGTCTCTCCCAAAATATATTTTTTTATTGATGATCAACAGTCGATGTTTGACCTATTTAACAGGACTACAATTCAAAACAACAAACATACATTTCCATTTATAGAAGACAATTTATCCAAAACACTTAATTTAATAAATAATAAAATTGGAAACAACAAGAAAATAAAACAACACATATGTGAGAATGGATCCCTGTATAAGCGAACCGTCGACTGAGGTCATATCAATAAAAAATAGTATTTTAGGAGATACTTTACCATTTTTTTTTTTTTTTAAACAAATAATTCCAACGCAATATAAACATTAAAAAAAATAATTATAAGTGGCACGACAAAACCTTTTCTCATTCCTGGCGATGAATATGAGTATTATTTTTCATCAATGGTATCAGACCGAAAATAAAATGAGGAAAAGTCTCTATTGATGTTATGGATGATGAGGGAAATGCTTTTCATTGTAGTGAACAAACACCATTTAAATAAATGATGACGGATGATGTCCAAGTAAATTTGTATCTGTAATTTGTAAAATATAAAAGGCCAAGTGGAAGGGAACCAAAGATAAAATCAGTCCCAACCGCACGTGTAGCAAAGCATATCAAGGATGCAATAGTGCCAGCAAGTGTGATGCCGCAACGTGACCGAACTAGTTATTGCCGCCTCGTAGGTGGAATTTGAAAATTTCATTTCTCTCCCAGTATATTCACTGCTCTATATATTCCTTCATGTTTGTAGAATTACAATTCGCTTATCCTAGCATTAATAGTTGTGTTTTAAGAGCTCATTCATACCTTATACAGAGTTCCACTCAATCGGTATATGCAAAGTTTCATGTCAATGTTTATTCCATATGTACATACGAAATCTGCCCAGGAGCCCACATGGTCCTGAGGATACCGCCAGTGATGCTATTTAGACTTTTTGTTAATCTAAAATCTTATTAAGTAATTGGGATCAATGTTCTTATTCATACCATGTTTACAATTATTTATTCGCTTGCTCATTTACAGTATTTACAACCATCCGAGAGACCTCCCAAATCCATATGATTGCCACCTCCCTCGCATGCGAAAGAGGGAGCGGAGTCTTGGGAGTTCCCCACGTTCCTCCATCCACCGCGTCACCGAATACGAGCCAGTGAAGGCTAACCAAGAGCGCGACAGCCACAGACGCTCAGGACATGATTGGAGAAACTGGCCAAAGCCAGGACTCCCACTGTCACGTATTTATAGCAGGACACGAGACAACTGCCGCTTTAGTCTCCGAGGAGAATTATTTGGATGGAGTGTAATGACTGTGAGGGGATTAGGATGGTTGGATAGACTTCAATGGAATTTCATAAACTTGGAAAGTATGAGTTCAAGAATGTAGAATATATTCAGATCGTCATGAAGAGTATATTTAGACTTAGAGAAGTTCATTTTTATCTGTAAGCATAATACGTGAATATGGGTGTTCACATTAATAAATGTAAAGCTATAGTATAATGTACATGTTAATGTAGCAGAGCTGTTTGACTAACACTCCATGAGAATAGTGTATATTCTTTTCTGTTACCTTTCCTATTCTATTCATTTAATTATAAGATACAAGAAAATTGTAACTCGAGCAGTCTTACTGCATAAGATGTTTACATCGTTATTTGAATTTTCATTTATATATTGCCACGGGGTGTCAGCGAATTTTGGTTTACGGACTATTTTACCAGCACAATTAAAATATATTATAATATAATTAATATCTGTAAATATTATACATGCTTTTAGGGGGGGGGGGATACGCATTGGGAGAAACAGTTATTTTCAAACTTCCGTGATCATATATGATCATGTATGATGACAGTTCACTTGTGATAAATGAAACTCACAGCCCCGCACATGACCATTTCGCGTGCCAGTACATCTGACAACTGCTCGGAAATTAAGATTGCTTGTACATTATGGAATGAAACTTTTTTTTTTTATTATGCCCATAACACTTTTTCTCAAAATTGTTTAATATTATAAATACATCTGTTCTGAGTAGGAAAAAAAAAATGATACTAATAAACGAATCGAAACATTAGCCCTGGGCTAAAAGCAATTAATAAATAGAAGTTAAATCATAAAAATAATAAACATTTTTGAATAAAACATAAAAATAATTAAGCTGTGTTGATATAATTACTAATGAATGGTCCGCTCTCTGCGGTCGACGCATAATTTATTTTATACTGAGCTCTTTCCGCGGCTACGCCACCATATCAAATATCTTAAAATTGCAGAATAATGGGAAATGAAAAAAATCGCGAGCCTGTTTCTAGGTCCAGAAGTAAAACAAGCTTTGTACTCTTTCAAAACATACTCAAGGAGGTATGTCCCCCATCCGGGTAAAGGGTATAATGGAAGCCACGTACTGGTTATCCAGCATTTCATCCACAATAAAAAAGGAATTGGAAGGAATACCGCGATGAGCATACCCCATAAGTCTTCTATTATTTACTGTGCCTGCGCGTCACTTGTTTTATGAGGTCTCGCTCCGATTGCACATGTCCGAATAGCACCGAGTCCATAGGTTTTATTTTATTTTGTTTTAAAACGAATAAATGGTTTGAGGGAAATACATGCTATTTATAAGACCTTATGAGCACAAGAGTACCTGTGGGAAAAACCACATATAGTGGGGGTAGTGTATTGCCAATTAATGATATGGTGCTTACATAAAGGTTAATCGTCAAATGAAAATCAAGTTCAGTTGTTTAGTCACTGAAAGACATTGTTTGCATTAGGTGACTATTATTTAAATTATATATAAATTCTTTTTCCCGAATATGTCGATATGAAAGTAGACAAAATTATGCCCTAATGGCCTCCACCGGACACACGTACAGTTTTTGACTCGTTACAGCACCTAATAAACCCAGTGTTTAACACTATGACCTCACCACCCTTTCCACATCGATGGTAACAGACTGTGGGGGAAAATTAGGTTTTGTCCGTTGGTTGTATGTTTTAAGTTTTATGATTCATAAGCCCCATCACTTTTTAAACATGTATAAACAATATTTATAATGTACATTATACGTTTGTAACAATCACACATCACAGCGTTGTTAAAAGTTGTATAAAATGCAGCTACAGAACATATAATATTGACCTATTGTAAATAGATTGATTTATATAGAATCTATACTGAATTCCATAATTTTTAATTACAAGAGAATATGAAAGAAAAAAAATTGGGCCCGAGATCATACTCATCAAAGAAATTATTATTCTTTATGAGGTTTTAAGCAAAGTTTGAATCCTTGTGCAAAAGGATGTAAAAATTAGAGAAAAATACGTGATCCTGGTATATTTCCAAAAAAAAAAATCAGGCAGTCGGAGAAGAGTTTTCCGAGTAGAACTGAAAGAGTTTTTGCTACGGGCCACACCACTAATAACCAAGCCTTGGGTTCAATTAAGTAAAGTGCCCCTCGGACAGAAGAGGGCAAAGAGACAATGGAAGTAATGGGAGCTGTCGACCGCCGGCCTCAGGTCCTGGAACCTCTGGAGCGACTCTTTTCCAGAGCCTGGCTAATCCTCTGGACCGTCACGATCACCACCACGGATCTAACAACGCGCTTTACCGGCCAACGTTTAAACGAGGAACCGTTAAGCCCCGGCACGAGATGCTATTTGTATCTGGGGCCTCAGTATGTACAACTAGTCGTTAAGCTCTAACTGCTAATTAGAAGTTGAAAATTTAATCGATTCTAATTTGTACCGACGCAAATCTAATTTGGTATGAGGGGCGCGAGGATGATTTCGCACCGTTTATAGTCAATGAAGATTAAAACGCTCAGCTGAGAAATTGAACAGAATACAAGTTATTTCTTACCGTTCAGTCTCCTCAAAAAACTGTCTTAAGTTATTATTTAACATATATAAAAGAACTCAATTTCAAAAGTAGTAAATATGCACTTTGCCAAAAAAAATAAAAATAGCACCGACTAAGCCTGAAAAGAGATGCACTGATTCATAAAAGGTACTGGGTATTTTATAAAAGAAAATATATAATAACAATTAAAAAAACAAAACAAGGAAACCAAGGTGAGGGTTTTGCAACTGTGGCCCTAAAATCCAATTTATCTGAAATTGTGTAGGAATATTCAACAATTCTCCAGGCTACACTATGTATTTTTTGTTATGGAGAGCTATGCAAAAAAATAAATTAAACGTGAAAACCGTCATAGGATCAAACAGTAATATTTAATTAAAATTATCTGGAAAAGTTATGTAAGCAGTTATATAGTGAACGAAATTCGGTAATAGAACATCTTTACCTTTAATGTAAGGAAATATATAATAATAAAAAAAAACAGTAAGGTAGAAAATGTTGGAGGGGCGAAGGTTGCTGACTCCAGAGCGACCTTGGAGGGAGCAACGTCCGACGGCGAGCAAGCTAAGGCAAGCTTTTCCATAGGTCATTGAGAAGTCACTGTGGACTAGTTCTGCAGGGGATCATCACTAGTTGAATAAAAAACATTATGCATAATACATAATCATGCGCGTCAGGTCACTTTACACTTGTCATCTATTATTCTTTAGAGTTAACACTCGAACATAGACAGTGTATAATGATTTTTATATCTTGTTAAATTTATTGTTAAAAGCTTGGATTCTTTCGAATATGTTATGTTTCTTCTTTTAAATTCTAGCCCTTAGGATACCTGAACATGCGATACGTTGTCTCATGATCTAAAAAAATATTTTAGAGAGACTTCAAGCTTTATTTATTTTATTTTTTTTAACTAAATCTAACACGACTCAAAAAAATTTGTTTTATAAGAGAAAAAAATTTTTTCATTGACAAGGATGAAAATAATTTTTAAAAACTCATTTACAGTTTTACTTATATTTTCATGAAATAAAAGTTTTTTTTCTCAACTTTTTATATTTCTCAAAATTAAATATGTAATTATTTCCTTAAATAAATAGATATCTTCAAATGAGTTAATACACCAGACCTACTTTTTCCAGATTTATTTTTTCCATATTCCATATCAATCGCAAACATACACCTGATAGCATGTTCCAGTGTTTCGTGGGACATGCCTTTAAAATTTCAGATATACTGTATCATGAAGACAAAAGATTACCGCGTATTTGTTTGAGAGTGAAGCCATAGAAAATATTCTTCTCTTTCAAAAAATGTTGACTAATGCTCTTAGAAAGGTTGAAAAAAAAAAAAAAATATGAAAGTATAAGTGTTCTGTGAGCTGATCGTAGAAAGGTCATTACATTCCTAGCACACGTGTAAGGATCGACTTGAGGGCAAAGACTCTCTCAGGAAGGCGTGAATTCTTCCTTCCTTTTTAGTAACGCTATACAACCTTACTGCAAAACTAAATCGAAACTATTCCATCATAATTATATTAACAATTCATTAAACGACCTGATTCGTTTAAGGATTTGAATGGAGGGCTTTCACGTCTGAAAAATTTACCTGATTACATCACCATAGGTAAAACATTGCAATAAAAAAATAAATTAAAGTTCGAAACTTAAATGAAATATACAATTCGACACGATACATTACAATTAATACGATGATTTAAACTTTATAAAAAAAAAATTGTTGCTATAAAATAAAGTTTGAAATAATAACAAAATCTTGATTTCAAACAACCAATTGCAATCAGGACCTGATGCAGACATAAGTATTATGTCGAAGCGTCATCTATTAACAAATTTGTTATAAAATAAAAAAAACATCTTTCTCTAAAAATACACCCTCTCTCATGCCATCAAACAATTTTTCCAGTAATTTATCCACGAATATTTTTAGTTGGCTTAAATACATTTGATTAATTGGAGTAAGATATATTTTGTAATTGGAGTAAGATATATTTGGTAATTGGAGTAAGATATATTTGGTAATTGGAGTAAGATATATTTGGTAATTGGAGTAAGATATATTTGGTAATTGGAGTAAGATATATTTGGTAATTGGAGTAAGATATATTTGGTAATTGGAGTAAGATATATTTGGTAATTGGAGTAAGATATATTTTGTAATTGGAGTAAGATATATTTGGTAATTGGAGTAAGATATATTTGGTAATTGGAGTAAGATATATTTGGTAATTGGAGTAAGATATATTTTGTAATTGGAGTAAGATATATTTTGTAATTGGAGTAAGATATATTTGGTAATTGGAGTAAGATATATTTGGTAATTGGAGTAAGATATATTTTGTAATTGGAGTAAGATATATTTTGTAATTGGAGTAAGATATATTTGGTAATTGGAGTAAGATATATTTGGTAATTGGAGTAAGATATATTTGGTAATTGGAGTAAGATATATTTGGTAATTGGAGTAAGATATATTTTGTAATTGGAGTAAGATATATTTGGTAATTGGAGTAAGATATATTTGGTAATTGGAGTAAGATATATTTGGTAATTGGAGTAAGATATATTTGGTAATTGGAGTAAGATATATTTGGTAATTGGAGTAAGATATATTTGGTAATTGGAGTAAGATATATTTGGTAATTGTGAGAAAGGTCCACTTACTTCTCCGTTAATATCCCGAAACGCCGTAATGTCAACGTACTCTCTGTTGTCCGAAAGTTGGTTCCAATGTCTGGACGTTTTCTGGAAAAAAATTTAATTTATGCTAGTATTTCTTCAACTATTGGAAATTGCAAAAAACAACAAAAAACAAACAAAAACAAACTGCTTACTGTGGGTATTGCGCAGCTAGTGCTCATAGGTCTAGTAGGGATCGGTCGTATGTTCAAAATCCATCCACAAGTTAATAAATGTGAATGGATTAGATCAGTAATCAAAGAATTTGTCGTAAGAATTTAAGCATCAAACGATTTAGAAAATAGAATAGAGATTAAATTATGTAAAATGCACAAAAGATTCGAAAATGCTTGGCGCTTACAAAACATTTCTTTGAATTCAATAAGTAGTTCTTTTCTTCACCGTCTTATAATGTATATCAATGCAAAGTGTTTAAAACAAGGCCAGAAAGTTCATAATGGTCCTGTTATCTATCACATAATTATTTGATTTCCGGTCTTGTATACTTATACGTTTATAAAAATAATGGAGTCATATAATTACAATAATAAGTTTTAAGAAACAGAATGGCCTTGAAAGTAAATGAAAATAAGCAGCTTCTCAAATGGAGCTAAACCTTTGAACTTTTATTTTTGAGAAATAAATATTTCATCAATCGACTATTTTTGAGTGTAGTATTTTAACGCCTCTCGTCATATTACTCATTAACGCACAACACATCCCGAGTTCTAGCTTTAAACAAGTAAAACTTTGTAATTGGGTTCAAAATGAGTTTTAAATAGAATTCTCGAACTTTTATGAGAAAATACTTTTTTTTTTACTTTAAACTTTATTCAAAACTTTGACAGAAAAAAAAAATAATAACAGTTTTAACAGCTACTCTCCATCTTGAATAAAACGCTCATTTATAAAAAAATAAAGAAACCTTAAAAATGTTCTCGCGAAACTTTTTGTATGGTGAATAATATATTTTTATTATATTTTAATGACTCCACTTCCTCTTTAGCATGCGAGGGAGGTGACAACCAGGTGGATTTGGGAGGCCTCTGGGCTGTTTGTAAATACTGTATGAACGAGCGAGTGAATGAAAATTGTAAATATGGTATGAATGAAAACATTTATCACTATTGCTTATTACCAATGAGGCAGATTGTAAGTTTATCATAATAAAGCTGATTAGATTGATATTTTAATAATATAGTATTATATGGTTTTCATCACGGCCTTAGCTACGAGAAAGTCAAGGTGATCTTTTTGATTAGTGAGATATTGTGAATTTAAGTATAGTGTATCAAAGCGACTAAATGACGAAGTTTTATTAACCCCTCCTCCAAAATCAGAAAATGCAATTCGGAAAAACATCACAGGATGTAACTTGGATTATTAATGTTTTCTCTTTTAGGCCAAGATATGGTGCGATTTCCCACAGAAAATCCCTGGAAGGTAAATGTTTTCCCAGGGGCCTGAGGTATGGTTAGCAACAGTGCAACTGAAGCAGCCAGCTGACGTATCGACCGCTGTGGGCTTCCCGATCTACCCCGAGGCCTTGTCCACTCAGAGCATCGCTTGCATATCCTAGCCCATGAATAGCGTTTGGAATGAGCCTAGGAAGCAATAATCCACCAATAAACACTAAACCACTAAATATTATATAAAATATTAAACAAATACATTTAAATGAAAAACAATTAAGGGAGTATTTGCTTCAGAAGAACGTTAAAATTATTTACTTTAATAGCGTCTATATGTCACAATGAACAATTAGCGACCAGAATCGAGTTTGAAGCCGGGACCTGTACGTCTTAATAGCATTCGACATTATGGACTAGATAAAAACACAAACAAACCTTCGAAACCTCACAGCGCTTCGCTAATCACTGAGAAATGGTACTAATGCATGGTTATAGTGCCTCTGGCATAATTAAACCATAGGAAAGTGGGATACTTATAATAAAACAAGATTGTCAATGCCCTAATTATTCAGCACCGGTTGGGTACAAGATTATACTTCAGATCTTAATCATTAAAATGTCTCAATTCACAATTCAGAAGCTAAAACCATAAAATGTTCCAATTGATTTACTAATTTTTTAAATAGATTACGTGTAATACAGTAAAATACAATGATATATGAAGAAATAGAATTTTGAGTGGCCGAAGTGATTTTAAATGATTTTAAAAAAAAAATACCTTTATCAATTACGTGTTGGTGTGTATTCGTCTTCATAAATCAAATGTAGCTCAGAACTATAAATAAAAATTGTTTAATACCAGAAATAAATATTATTGAATGCAAAGGCTACCGCAGTCATTCGCACTAGATGCAATCACCAAGGCAACGCTCTCGATTTATAATGTATTATCGCATGAAATGACTCCTCGAGTATTATCGCTGATTTGAAACTATTTCTTTGAGCTGTAAGGGGATATCTCGGACGACCGGGGTTAACGGACAGGCCAGATGAAAATCGACGAGGGCGAACAGCCGAAAGAAGCAGGCGTCATGGGAAGGTCACTAACCCGAACAAACGTGCCTCTGTTGCGGGAAGTGATTAAAGAGTCAATGCTCACGGCAACAGGAAGTCCCAATGTAGTGTTTTACCTATCGATAGTGGTGCTCGGTGTAATGTTACAGCGTACTTGCTCTCATGGAACCTTTGTGCTACGCGAATCGTCATATTCACCACACGAAACACTGCATTGCTACTTGCCGGCAATGAGAAATGATCTGGACGATTTGCAGCAATAGCGTGCTCCATTGTTCAAGAATGGTTGAGAGGGTGTAGACTTTCTTAACCACAGGTGATGAAAGTATTCCTACGCCATATGAAGGTATACGCACCTAATTCACACGCTGAGAATCCCCTAAATAAAAAAGTTTCAACTATACTCCTAACCCAACACGTTAAATTAATCATCACAGCGTCATAAATTGTGAATCGACATTATAGCTATGTTGACCTGATTCTCGCCACATAAAAAGTAGTATATATTAATATTTAATAATTCAATTGTATCGGTAAACAATGTTCATAATGTAACCAGGATGGCAGGACATGCTTTTCTCTCAGGTTAAATTATGGTTGTTTAACTTTAAATAATGCAAGATTTCATTGCAAGCCAGAGCACAAGGTAAAAAACCAAGGATTTTTTCAATATATCGAGTGCTTTTTAGCTGATAAAATAGCATTGTAGTAACCTAAAGTAAGTCCTTCATCTTGTTTCCTTCTTCTCAGTGTTACAAGGTCAGAAGCGATGTAAGCGAAACTCCCTACTTGGCCTTTTTTGTACTTGTAGCCATCTAACGTCTAATAGGCGATTTAGTTCGACCCATTGGATTACAAGGCTTGCGCATTTGCCCGGCACAGCTATCGGGTTACTAGAAATGAGTCGTTATTTCCACATTACGCCAAAGGAAAGGCAATACCCCAAGGTTGGCGATTGACGACGGCTGGTTCTCACGAACTTGGATGAATCTATTCACGGGATTGCCCGCGGTCGACGAAGGAGGTCTTTAGAAGTGGGAGGCAAGTGGGACGGAGAGCTCTGACGTCATAGGATGATGTCACGGGTAGAGGGTGACGCAGACTTCATTAAATATCAGACATTTCTTCAGGTATGGCCGTCTGGCCATAAAAGCCATATTTATGCATAAGAATAATATATACAAATGAAATACATGTTTGATTTACATTCAAGACTACATCACAGTTCAAATACTCTACAGATATGACCCTACAGATCGGCCTAGGAAAATCATTCGTTCTTACTCCTCAAGGCTAAAAGTTTTAATTAATCCTCCTCACACAGTAAAAACTTTACGACGCCCTTACACTATCCCAGTAAATGTGGTGATTGAATCGGGACAGATAACAATGGCAAAAGATAATTCAAGAATTGTTTCTTGAATTTCTTAAAAAATATGATGGCTAGGATAAATCAGAACAGTTTATTAAACAGTAGAGCTGATATCAATTTAACAGCAGTTATAAAATGGGTGACAGCATCCTCCGTGTTATTGTTTGCGTCTCGCAACTTTCCGAATCTAAAAATACCTTATGAAAATTAGGGTTTCGAAACACCTCGACTGTACGAGCACCATGACAAATACTGGGAATGAGGACAGTCACCTTATTCGGAAATGTCCTGTCACTTTCTCACATTCCTTACGCACATAGACGCAGGTTTGTTCTACTCTTTCAATTTAAAGAATACATGTATACATTCACCATATTTCCATATGGTTGATGACATACACAGCGGTCATTCAACGAAGATCATGAATGTACCCTTGACGTGGGTGCGCCAAGGAAGCTTACTTTAAAACACAAAATATTTGAGAGCAATGAGGTTGACGTACCAAAAAAAAACATTTTTTTGTTAGTATTCATTTAAAGTACTTTCACTCATAAGTTAAGAACTAATAAATGTACTGAAAGCCATTTGAAACTAACGTTATAAATTGAGTTTTATATGAGATATAAACTAGCTCACTTTATGTAAACCCTAAATTTTGGCGAAATTGTGGAACATCAATAAATTTCAGAAGGTGATGGATGATAGAGAATGTTGACAAAAAAAAAAAACTGATGTTTTGAGGGGCTCAAAGTAAGCCGAGACGACTGGAATGAAGGTCACAAATTCTGAAAATAAGTGATTTCATCCCTTCTAAAACTTAGGGGGATGTCATGTTAAGCTGCTTAAGGATGCTATTGTTGCCAAGTTGTCGTGTAGCTTATTTCACATACTGTATTAGATTATCATGGAAAATCCCTAGCCCTTGTTGTTATTGAAATGCAGTAATTAGCCTGTGAATGTATTTGCAAATGATTTTCAGACATTTTTTTTTCATTATAAAAAAATACATTTCAGATAAATATCATCTAGTGACTTAAATTGCCTTTTTAACGAATGATGAATAAAAAACACTTCTGAAATTGAAAACGATCGGCCTTAACAACTGTTTTAACGTTGCGTAATTACTGACCTGTTTAAGAACAACTTTCAAAAGATGGATTTTTGTCGTCTTCATTTTAATCCGTGAGGGTTTCATTGTCGAATGCGTACCCATAATTTGTTCAGTTTCCTTCACAAAGTCAAATTATTAAGGCTATTCACCTTTGGTACCCCCCTGTGTATTTATTGCCTTTTTGTACTAACCTCTTTAGAAGACATCATCGGGCCGTGTCGGGTTGGGTGAGCTCCAAGACGCCTTATAAAAGGGATCTCGTGTTCGGGCATGGAGGAAGCCGTTACTAAGTGGTCTTGCTGGAAGAGGAACAGGTAACAGGGTGCTTAATGACAATTTAATAGACCTTTAAAGGCCTTACGATTGCTGTAGGTGATAAAGGGTTCTACGCCTACTGGCAAAGGACACGGTAGAGTTGATCGACGTAAGGAATATTCAATGATCCTGGAACCATGCATAGGATATGAGGCGGGATCAAGAATACATTGCTTCCGCGACTGCCCCAACCGGAACATGCCATTGGCATAAGTGGGCTTAGAGGGAAGTGAGCACAGGAGTGACGGAGGCCTCCTTGTCCTACTGTCCG
This sequence comes from Acanthosoma haemorrhoidale, assembly GCA_930367205.1. Taxonomy (NCBI): domain Eukaryota; kingdom Metazoa; phylum Arthropoda; class Insecta; order Hemiptera; family Acanthosomatidae; genus Acanthosoma; species Acanthosoma haemorrhoidale. The sequence continues at coordinate 48,460,131 of OV884015.1, read as the reverse complement.
GTCGATATGATACTTGCTACCGCAAAAGAACCTTGCCGAAAAAGCACCTCGCATAGACAAGTCGTTCTACATAAAAAAAATCGTTGACTTAAAAATAACAGATTAATATGTACTATGAGATATTGGATTGAAAGAAATGGTATGATTCAGGTTTTCAATAACGCTAATGTTTTTCTGCTTGGCAAGCACTTTCAAAAGCCCACGTCAGTGATTCTCAGGCTCTAAACAGCGATCAGTCCACCACTACAACACATGGAGAACTCAGTAAAGAAAGACCGTTCGGAACTCAGTAAAGAAACACCGTTCAGAACTCAGTTCTCAGCACTTTATAGTGGTGGACTGATACCTCCTGATGGTGGACAGCACTTGCCAATAAAAAAAAAGAAAGTTATGAAGAGAAACGAACTTTAGTGTTATTCAAAACCTTAATGGACATTTTTGTTTATATAATTGTTTACTTTGACCAATCGTTTATTCACTCATACGACCACAGGCCGTCTTCTGAGCTTAAGTAATTTGTCCAGTGGAAGGTGAAATCAAAACACTGATGGTTTAACGAACAAGAATTAGTAATAATCTAGTATGATCAAATTCTAAGTCCAATGAAAACGGTATAGCACCATCATCAGAAAAATATAAGTCACGGGTGAAGTATCAGACAATTCAAGGTTTCCCGTTATGATAAATCTGCGGGACATCTCGTGAAGACCTACTAAAAGGTGCGAGCCAATGATAGATAATAATTGCCTCTTCCGGATCCGATAATTCTAAATATTAATATTTAATCTATCCTTTATGAAGCAGATTAAACCCCGACAGGAATCTGCTTCTTTAAAAAAAATCCTAGCAGTTGGTCTGACGAGCTAAACTGAACACTCCGGCAAGGCATGGGTTTGCTTTGAGTATGTAAATATATGACGTTTCTATGTATTTTGGCTCCATTGAATTTTATCGGTCATCAAATGCAATATTATTGGTAGTAATTATTTTTAATTATGCAGCCAAGATGTTTCGTTTGATACGCTACTCAAAGAATAACAAAGTCAAGTGTTTAGGTCAAACAGAGAACTACAGAGTGGTTTTGATTTAAAAAAAAAAAAATTAACTATAGCTACTCAAAAAAGCAGACTTTGACTAGGGGCCTTGCCACATGCGACCGTTTAATACGTATAAGAGGTGTGTACATTTTTGTTCGGAAAAGTCTGAGGTTAACGTCCGGTCGCTCATTACTCTTTCACCGGGGGGTGGCAATAAGACGAAACGGAATTTTTCCGCTCCGGCATAAATAATTCAACGGCAAGCCGGAGGTCTAACAGGTAAAATATTTAAGTATGCCCATTAGGAAGTCTCAGGCGGGCAAATTGCAGCAGTTCCCTCGGATCGCCCACTGAAAGGATATCGACTATTATTAGACAGAAAAACAAGGATCGGGGAGTATCAGTCGTACGGCTTCTGCCAGGAAATTAAGGGAAACACCGCAGGGTTATTTTTAAAACGTTGTAACCAAACCGACCAATCAAAGAGGTTTACACTCTGAGGCATTGTTTACTACAGCCTGTGAGAAATAGCTTTTTACAAACATCATCTAACGCCATTACACAATATGCTTACTCTTCGTAAAATGTAAGTTGAAACAACTAGAAGATCCAGCAAACACAGAATTTTTAGGTGTTTTTTTTTCCCTTCGAAGCAACAACCCGCAAGTCATTACATGGAGGTATCATTTAAAGACCCAGCACTCGAAAAATAATTTATTAAATCAATGACCAATGAGAGTCATTGGAAGAGATTACTTGGTAACTCACAGTACTGAATCAAATTAAACAGGGGACGTCCTTATTGGAATGTCAATAATATAATCTAAATATCATTCATGATGTTTGGCAGTTTAATTTTTTTGGTATTCTAATTTTTTAACTAATGAATTACCACTAAAGGACTATTCCGAGCATTACACTCAAAGCCATTGAACATTGTGTAAAAACAAACAAATAATATGAAAATAACAAGAATAATAATTATTTTGTGTGAAAATAGGTTTTTCAAAGAATAGTTGAAGAATCTCCCAAAATTTATTTTATTATCGAAATCCCATCAACAGTAAACTTTTCACTAATTCAGACATCTTAAGGACTACGATTCAGGCAAAAAACATTCATAGAAAACAATTGCTTATAAATCACTTAATATAATAATCAATACTATATGTAATAGTTTTCTGTCTCTACAAAATTATGCTTTTTGTCCAAGTTTTCCTGAAAATGCCTGAATAGGCGACAAAGTCTTATTGTCTGATGTCTACTGTTGGTAGAAAACAATTATTCAAGAAATTGTTAACACCATTTCTGAAAAACGCAAAAAACAAAGAGATTATTATAAAACAATTTACAATGCATCATCAATGACACTTGTGGTTGACATGACACAAAATAAAAAAAAAAGTTACATTACGGCTTCTAAAATGCGAACACGATTTAAAGGCTTATTAATCAGGACATGTTATGACCAACTCGATATGATAAAAAACAATTATTTAAAAACTGCTACTTAAAAAAACACACAAAAAAAGAAATTTTAGACGCATTGCCCGATAATGCGAATCTTATGATAATCAAGGGGGGGGGGGTCACTCTTCTCAGTGAAAACCGAGAATTATCAAGAAACTGTGCAGCTTCCAATGAAACACCTCATTCCCATTATTATTTTTAAGATAGCAGATATGATTGAGTGTCTGTCATCAATTTGGCCCACTGGTGTTAACTAATGGATTCAATACGGGTGTCTCTTTTTGAGGGTTCTGAAGAACAATAAGCATAATATAATAAAACTTCATTGTTTTAATTTTATCATGATTTATAGAAAAACAATAGCACTCTAACGTTTTAGCATACAAAATACCTTCTCATCTTCGTCGGGTAGTTTTTACATCCTAGCCAATGGACAAGCATAAGCATGGTGTGCTGATTGATGCACCTTCTAATTTACAACATTTTGGATTTTTTCTAGATCTCTACCGTAGATCAAAAAGGCACGGACGAACCTGAAAACTATTAATAATTCTTATTAATCAACGGATAGTAGCAGGCTGACAAAGTTACGTAGATGAAGTCCCCTCACAACTCTCCCCTTCATAATGAGACTCACTCACAACAGGGTCATTACCAGAATTGACGCACAATGACTGCTTACGCGACGAAGGATGTAGTGACTCCCACGCGCCGGCCACGTGTACCCTGACTCTCAGTAACAGATATATCCTCTCTCTATCTCTCAAGACTGTTGTGCACCGGCCAAGTACCGGCCTTGTAGAGACGCATGCCTTTCAGTAGGCACCTTATCTCATCGCTCGCTACCTGTTTGTCAATTACGCAATACCAATAACAACGGGCACGAGTATCGCGATAAATAAGTTAGCCGGGGGATCGGTAATATTTACTCAGTTGCAGTTTTCAAGGCACGAGTTTACTGAAGTACCCATAACCACTCTTAAAGCACTACAACAACCGATAAAACGTAAGCGTACACGAAAAATAAGATCAATAAAATGCAAATAAAACAAGTTTAAAATATCGGACCATTAATGCCTCCCAGACAGGTGAGACTGGGGTGGCGCCCCCGGTCAGGGGTTCATGGGTACCTGTCTATTTCTTGATCGATAAGATTCATGGCAGCTGGCTGCATTTAATACTATTAAAACCCCAAAACAGGTTTAAGAACTTTAAAATGGTAATAGAAGTTAAAATAATTAAAAAAATACTGTTGAGAAACCAAAATTAAGAAAATGATACAATGTATCATGTCTGGTTGACATGACCTAAAAAAAAGTTATGTTACGGTTTCATCAATTTCATGACTAACTCGATATGATAGAAAACAATTATTCAAGAAATTGTTAACACGATTTCTGACAAAAAACAATAAAGAGATTATTTTTAGATGCATTACCCGATAATGGAGATCTTCTGATAATCACAGGGGTTCAATCTTCTGAGTGAAAACAGAAAATTATTAAGAAACTCTGCAGCTTCTAATGCAACATCTCGCTGCCATCAATTTGAAAACCTACTAGTATTATTTTGAAGATAGCAGATGTGATTGGTTGTCTTTCATCAATGGTATTAACTAATGTATCAATTTTGTGCTTGCTCGTAAAAACAGCTGACTTAGGACCCAATATTTTTAGCGTGCGGTGACACACTTCCTTATTATGTAACGATGACTACAAAAAAATATATTTAAAGAAGGATATCTGTCGCCTTTTACATTCCTGATTAAAAAGGCTAGTGAACAAAATTTGGCCATAGAATTGCACCTACACTTCTCATCGCTCAATTCAATTAGAATATTTGTACAATTACTTAGACTTGTGATTATTTAGCTATCGATTGTATTACATATGGCTGAAATCGATGCGTATAATGACCACCAAAAGGCCTTTGTAAAATGATAGTTTAGTGGGTGGGGCAGGAAAAAACCTTGCGGTTGCATCGCGTAGCCAACCATTTCCCCTCATTAAGTACTGTAGGTAATACGCCTAGCGTGAAATACTTGCCAACAATCTACGCTGTTGTGAGAACTGTGAGTGAGGAAGATGTAGGAAGGTCGGACTAAGTAAAGCGTGGGCCGAGTTGTTCGAAATGTTTCAGCTTGTGACATCACCACAAGCATTGGCAAATGCCACGAGTGTGGGCGCCCTTGACTGAATCGTAACTAACGGCCCGGGATCAGCTTCTACCGAGGTTACTGAAAGTTTTTATAGTCGAAATATTCCAGTAGCTAAATATAGATTCATCTTGTAGCCCGCAGGTTGGAGTCCAGTTTCAAAAAAAATGTAGCAAACAATTAGAACCTCAAGTAGTTTCAGCTCAAGGGAAGTTATAAACCTCAAGTTAGAAGCAAAATACAAAGACAGACATTGAAAATTGCTGATGAAAGCGAAAATATTTCCACCTACTATGAACGGATGTACGATTTGAGTTGGACTTCTACTGGTACAAATTAGAACACCGATGTTCAATAGAACTGGATGACCAGCCTGAATATCGGGTGACAATAAATTTTTATTTTGAATAAGTCGGATTGCATTAAAAGAATTACTCAGGATCATAACAAATAAAAAAAAACGTTTCTGTACACAAAAAATTAAATAAATGGCAAACAAATTAGAAGAAACAATCCAAAACAGCTAATACCAGTCTACTTAATCACACGTGCATCACAGCGATGCGCAGGCGTAGAACCAACGAACTACACACCACGAAGCCTCAGATACACCACTTCATGGTCGCCAACTGTGCAATGCCAAAATTGCTACAGAGAATTTTTCTCGAAATAGGTGAAGCGAATTTTAATATATACGACTGTAAGCATTAAGTGGATTATTTGTGGGGCTTCGTTTGTTTATCGGTTTTAACTTTTCAAAAATGGATCAAATTGGAAAACATACTTTTTCCCGTCATATAATCTATTAATATCTAAATATGCGGCTATACTCCCATTTTTTTGATAAAGAACAGTCTTGATAGTCCTGGAAACAGTGCTGTAGGAATACCAAAAAAACACTGAATAAATGCAATTCTTAACAAATGTCAAAGAAGAACAACACATATTGGTTAACATATTACTATGCTTTGCCGTGCGTAGAACACGCCGAGAAAACATTTTAAACACAATGGTGAATTATACGTTTATATCGGGGTTTTTTTTTTTCAAATCTTTAAGTACACATTGCAAGTAAATGATTATCTGAGAGAAATAGATAATATAGTTTCTAAAACAATGAATTTTTTTTTTTTTCGTCAATATCTGTGTGTTGTTTTCTTTGATCAAACGAATTTCGAGAATCTGTGATTGTTTTAGAAACGCGTCGGATAGCTGGACATGCCAAACTGGCGTACGTATTGACGAACTAGAATAATCTAAAATTGCATCTTAATTTAATATTTTTAACAGTTTTTCTTAAATAACCATCTAAATGTGTAAATATATGCGTTTATTGACAAATGTGCAAAATAATATGTGGCATAATTTCAGCTAAAATCCACTAATTCATTGTAAAGATATTTTGTTAATTGTTTAAAGAAGGCACGGTATAATTGAATAACAATCTGGGCTCTGCTTATAAGATGTGTCTCTTTAAGATAAATGGTCAAATTTAGAGGAGTGAGCAATTTTTCACGTTTATTTTTTTGTCTTGGAAACTGTTTTCATGGCGTGAAAATTGGTATTTGATGAAAAATAGAGAACACTTTAACTTAATGTTGTTGGGTTTCATTGTATTTTATTTCATGCTTTCATATTTGTTTATATATCATATATATATCATACTACGCAATAGGTACGCATACAATATTCTATAGACGAGAATACTGAGATCTTGGCCTTTGGTTTGGTAGGTTTTTGTCTGTCTGTCTCTTTTGGTCAGTTCATTTCAAAATACATGGAACATTATTCCTAAGGAACATATCATTGAACAAAGTTTACGGTTACACAATTCGAAGGTGTTTGTAAAGGATCAACAAATACCGAATATTCTGTTCTACTGGGATTTTAAAAAGCGTATTGTTCAGTTAATATCGAGGAAGTAGGTCATACCCGTGGCAACATTTCTACTGAAACTTTCTACTGTCGAAATCTTCTTTCATAAAGGGCAGACGGAAAGAGAAAACTAGGAAATAGCGCGAGGTCCCTTCACTCTTCCCTCGTCAGCTTTTCTTCCTAGGCCGCCAATCGCGGTGGTTTTAGAAAGCTGTAGGCCATCAAGAAACTGTTCAACAAAACGAACCGGACAAGTCAAAACTTGTCGTTGACCGTGTCATCATCATTCAGTTTCACTCTATTGCCCTTTTGTTGAAGATTTGTCATTACTTGGCATGATGATCCGACCGACTCATCACAAAGATAAGAGGAATATCCGTCTTAATGCACAATATAAATTTAACACGTTTCGAATTTGGTTGCAGAATTTTATCACCTTATCGCGCAAGGACGAGATGTTGACAGGAAGTCGATAATTTTTTTGCCATCTTGTTCCAAATGCGCCTTCGATTCGAGAGTTGGGAATTTTTGCATTATTACTGTAACTGGGTACATAACTGGATTCATTACTGATTTCGATAATTCAACCACTACAACTTATGGAGGAGCTCTGAGCGGTGTTTCTTAACCGAGTTCTCCAGGGTATTGTAGGGCTCTCTCTGGGTTGTAGTTGTGACCTGATCGCTGCGTAGTGCCTGAGCAAGATGGAGGAAATAGTTAAAAGCGCTTGTCAATTAAAGACAAGCATACGACAAGTTATATCCCGTATGTCACTCCATGGAATGAAAACGAAAATCCTTCCTATCACGTACCAAATACCCTAAGTAAACCAAGGCATAAGAACGCTCCATTCCTTAACATTTCTATTGTTGTCATCATCGACCAACAATTCACCTATGGACATTATTTTAAATATACGAATGTACTGAAAAAAATCGTTCTTCGGCAAGAACTTTATCGCTACTAAACAAGCAAGGGGAAAGTTCATTCCTGTATGTGTTAGGATTTTATTAGGATTATGCTACCGGTCTTGTAGCGAAGAAAACAGAACATATTGCGTTTATTTAATCACTGCGATTATTTTGTCGTAAGGGGACGTACCCCCATTTACATACCATTGTTCCATTTTCTGTGAATAAATAATCGCATGTGGGCGCCTAGCCTTATCCCCATGCTTACAGCGTTGGATTAGCTGTTAAATCATTATGATGATCAGGTGATCAAGCTGCTTCCATTTGGAATAAAATCCATCCCTCCTAGATTAAAATCGATAGCTATCGTCTCTATGGTCACTATTGGCGGCTATCCTTGGTTAATGCAGGCATTTAATTAAACATCGAAACGTTACCTCGTTCACACAAGGAGTGACGATGTAGTGTATCTGTAACACGTGTTCGATTGGACGACTACTCGATGAGGAGTGATAAGGCCGGTGAATGGCGGAGAGAGAAGCCGGCCGGCACTGCAACGAGCTTACGTCAGAACTGCATCTGTGCGGTGCACACGTGTACCCTTGACAGCAGCTGTGCGGAGTCGTCCTTGAATCGCAAGGCCGCTGCCCACCTTAGCCATTGTTCTATTAGCCCTAGCTTTAGCAACCAAGAATTAGCGACTTATCCAAACTCATCAATCCAAACATCTTTGGATGTTTTACTTAATATAGTGATCAATAGTGCGAAGGACCGGCAGAGGTAACATGCGTATTAGACTTATTCATCCTATCGTGACAGCAAAAAAAAAAATTAATCTTCCACATATATCGCAATTGACGATTTTTTATACCTTTATAGAAATGTTTACATCCAATCAATAAATAATAAATTAGGCCAGATTAAAGATAGCCAGGGAAACGAGAATGAATATTTATATAAACTTTTCAATACTCTAAAAAGTAGTTTAGAGAAATTTAGGAATTTCGACAAAATAGGATTATAAAATATTGTTACTATTGGTTCTATTCCCCCACCCAAGCTGTGTCGGAAAACAGGTTGTAAAAATACACCTATAATCAAAGACTCCTACAAACCATCTGTGGAAAATACTTAAGGGATACAAATTATCACCTTTTCTACAATATTTTTTGTATCCACTGCAACTATAAGAAATTTCTTTTTAATCTAACTTATTCTTGGCGGTATGTCAATGAGTAGAAGTGCTCTATTTTGCAGCCTCCTTCATACAATAAGCCGTCGAAAGACTCTTTTTATCAGACGATGGGGTGTCTAAGGTGAGTTGGGAGTAACAAAACCGAAAATCTATTTAGAAAATTGACTAATTTGGATCACTATCCAAATATTCTCTAAACTCAACAATAATTGGTGTTTAATTCTATTGAGCTGTTTTGGGGTTCTCCTGAGGAAGAATTTATATTCAACATCATTTCATATGCTTTTTTTTTTTTAAGTACTCAATAAAAAACTTTTTTATTACCACTTTTATAACACGATCTGACCCATCTTACTTGCCTAGTGTAAAATATCTCAACTTTTGGTATTTACGGTATTGATATACCATATGATTTAATGATGATAGAGATGATGTTGAGATATAGTCTCACCATAACGCCATAAACTGACCTGCGGATCGATGGAGGCAAACCGCTGGAAGGGTTCCTCAACCACTAGTAGCTAACTTCAGCTTGAATATTATATTAGTCCGTAATAAGTTTATTGCTAGTGGGTAATAATTAATAATTGAGGAGGATAATTCTTATTCCTTTTAACATTAGGGAAGAATGAATTTTACGTTAGTACGTTTTCGCTCGAGGTACCAAAAACAGAATTGCAAGGCCCTGTAGAAGAAATAATCCATAAATATATCATTTCTTCAAGTTTCAATACATTCGAAAATCAAACCAAGTTTAAGTTGTGTTTTGATTGACTTGATCTAAAGTCCAACTAAGTACGCCTTAGAAAATTTGTAAGTAGCTTACTTAAACAACTGCAATGAAATTCAAAATATATGGTGATATACATTAGCTCCAAGATTACTTTTAAATAAATTAATATGATTCAGGAGTGAAATTGCACAAACGCGGACACTCGATTATTACTTAAGTATTTCGGATTGAACAAAGCCACACTGCATTCAATTAGAGATTGTAGTGTAACCTAGAACAGGATCTACGCGGTAGATCTAATTGGGGTGCGCAGGTAACAAGACCTCCTTGGAGCACTGGACTAAGGTTTTTCCACTCAAGTCCGGACTAGTCCTAATCCTCTCTCAAGACTTTGTAAGGTTACTTAAAAACTTTCCGCGCCTCTCTGAAAGAATTGATTAATAAAGACCCGCTTATTAAATATTTGGATTTACGGATTGTGGTAGAAAATTTAACCAGCATTATTATTAAGTAGAATTCACTCATTCACAGGTGTACTCATTGATGTTTAATTATATTATAAAAGGCTGTAATAACCTGACAAAATAGGAAATTACAATAAATTTAAAACCATAAGAGAAGCAAACATATTTTATTACAATAGTCCAACATGTTCAGCTAAAATGATCGATAAGCTTACTTATTTGAATACATCATTCTTTCTCTTATCATCCAGTTTCTATTTCTGCTATCAAATAATTCTATTAATTTATTGTTTTGTTATTTTGATTTGTCCCTTAACCAGACATCAGTATACACCGCACGTCAAAAAATCACCTACAAATCACGAGATTTTTTAGTTTTGGAGCCTAACCCATATTTGATTCTATTAATGGTAATAGGATTAAGTATTAAGTAGTGGGATTAGTCACATGAAAGATTTTAGGGGCTATTCATATCATTGTTACTCACCATTTGGCCACAAGCGAAGGATAAACATTTTTCTTGATTGATCTCAATTCCTCTTTTAGTCTTTTTTTTTAACTTTTGTTTGCCCCGGACATCAATTTCTCTCTTATCTGCGTTTTATTCGTGTGATAATGAGCCATTAAAGCCACGATGATTCAATAAGAAGAATTACTCTTCACCAAGAAGGAAAATCTTTGCGTAACATCGCTTATCTCCTTGGTTTTCATTACTCTAAAGTTTCAAGCGCCATAAAAAGGTACAGTCACTCAATACGTCCAAAAGACATCGATCTCATTAACGACCGCTTTATGAAATGCAAGCGCTTAGGAAAAGCAATTCAACAGCTTCTGGCCTTTGAAACTTTGGGGGATAACAATCTCAGAGTCAACCGTTAAAAGAACACTGAGAGAGCCAAGCTCAAGAAGGGAGAACACCGTAGATTGACTAAGATTGGCAAGAAAACACCAATCTTGGACTGAAGATGAATAGAAAAATATATTTTTCACTGAAAGGGTCTGGAGAAGACCCGGAGAACGGTAGTCAGTGATGCGTGTCAGAAACTGTAGCATTCGGAGAGGGCACTATCGAGTTCTAAGGTGGCATTTCTTGGGAGGCCCGTGCCGAGTTGGTACCAATCCAAGGAGGGGCTTTAAAAGTGCCTTAAATGCCTTCCGTTGGCGCTGAATCATTGTTTATGCATGATAATGGCCGGCTACATAATGCAACATGGGTTTCTGAGTACCTGAACACAACAGGTACCCATAACCTAGATTGGCCAGCAAGACGTCCAGACCTTAACACGTGTGGGTCAAATTAATAAGAATGTTTGGTCATGGGGTCCTCCCACTACGCTTGAAATGCTAATGATGGCTGTATTGGAGGAGTGGGACACCATCCCAAAATTTTATTAAAAAACTTTTTAAGTATGCTTCTAAAGGGGTGGAAGCAGTTATTTAAGCCAGAGGAGGCAATACTTCTTATTAAATGCCATTATACGCCTATAAACTTTTAATTTTGTTAAAAGAGAAAAAAAAATATTTTTTTATTAAAAATTATTTTAGTTAATAATACATTAAATTTTAATATTTTGTTTGATAAAATTGTTTATTTTGAATTTATGAGCATTTTTGTAAATGTAAAACCTGCTGTTCTCTCGAAATTAAAAAATTTCTATAATTTTTTTTAGGGGAGTTTAATATTGAACAGTGTTGGTGTTGAGGCACCACACTATTTTATATATATTATGTATATCTTAATACTGTTTTGAAAAACGTAATGAAGATTTATTATTATTATTATAACTTGACTATTTTAGTTTAAATGTCTGTAATTGGAATAACTGTCAAAGAAATTAACATATAATTGGATTAATTAATTTCAACCCTCAACCTAGCCTGAAAAACATTGCCCTATACGATTTAAACAAAGAGATAAACAATTTCCTAGCAATAATTACTTTCTTAAGGCAAATCTTAATATTGTTCCTTCACTATCTGTACGTTTATTTTCGTTTATATAAAAATAAAAATTTACAATAATAATGTTTCCATCATTTACACAAGTTTTTCAAGAACCTTAGATGATTTTTTTTTGTATTAATAGAGTTACTCTTTTATTTAATATTGATTTACCATTTATAAATTATTTTTTTCAGAATGGTCAACCAATTCGGTATCCAGCAATGAATAGATATGAATTTAAAGATATGTACTATCATTCACATTGTGTCGATGGATTGTTTCTTATGTTATCATTTATTATTTTAATTGTATCTAAGTGTGTAGATTTAATCATTTCGCATCTTTTTGTCTAAATATTAGTCATCAGGATGTTCATATATCGAAATTTGATGTATGAATAACAATAGATATTTTGAGAAACACTTTAAGTATTTTTTGAATAACTTATAACTAATTTATCACAATATCAATCAATTGGGGTATCATTTTGCGCTGTTCTTAACACATAAATTTAATTTGCAATTGAAGTAGGTTTTTACATAGTTAAATACATTAGTCGTAAAATAAATCTTGGGAAAAATTTCGTCGTAACTAACCCTCGAATTAACTATTCGATTAATTTTCGTTTTTTTTTTCAATTTCAGTCGTTGTTTAAGATTGAGGAATATTAGGGGTTAGGGAAGACAAATAAAGCAATTTTTTTTTGTCCCCTTCCCTAAGCTCTTTAGTTAGAAATTCAGGATGAGGGAAAAATATAGAATATTTAGGTTAATCGGATCCTTATACTAGGAGTACCTGCTTGAAGGTGGTGTGAGAGGATTAAGGGGTGTGGGAAGCCTCGGTGGAGGTTGGTTGTTTCGGTACAGTGGTGAGAGTCCACTTGTGGCTGGGCCTAGAGTCTCTCTAGGCATGTAGTGTATTCTTATTTAGTCTGATTTCAGTGATGGGTGCCCCTTAGAGGCTTGTTGTTGGCGGGCCTAGTGCCGTGATGTCCACCATTTCCTCTGCTTTACTCGATCTTGTGAGTTGCCATCGTGCCGGTAGCGGTGGTGGTGTCATGTCTTTGAATAGAGGGTTTAGACTGTGCTTCATCGAGTCGAAGATCTTGATGTGTCTTCTTCTGATGACGTCGGTGATGGTGGGGAGCTCGAACTTTTCGTGCATGTCGGAAGCCTTCATTTCACGAAAGGGGGGTATGCCATAGTGCCGTTCGCAGGATCTTGTTCTGGAAGCTCTGGAGTCGAGTTATCTTGCTGGCATGTAGGAATCTAAAGAGTGGTGTCCCAAACAGTAGAGCTGGCCTCAGGACGCTCTTATATATTAAGAGCATATATATAAAGCAATCTTTTTTTTTTTTTTTTTTTCATTCATAGCCCTTTAAATTTACAGATAATTATATACAATTATAGATCCTCAGGTGAATCCATTTACAAATTATTCTGTATTTCCTGTAGCATCACTACATTATATACAGGTTTTGTTATTTTATAGAAATTATATAATCGAATAAACAATCATAATGATATACATTATACGTGACTAGACTAAACTGACTAATAAGGTGATGGGGCTCACCTTTTTGATCAACCTTAAAACTAACTTACATACTAATTCTTATCCTAATAAAGCAATCTTTTAAAACTTGTGGCGCATTAGAACTAGTCCGGAGTCTAGACTGCGCCGGGAAGGGAACAGGTATGCAACAAGTCAACAGTCACAAATGAGACGGGAGCCAACAACTTGGTACGTCTTTATTGCAGTTTGTACTTGTTTGCTAAAAAAAAAATTACTATCCACAGCCCGAAATTACATACATTTCGGAATTATCCTATTTAACTAGATTGTAATTTATCTATTAGTTCGACTTTGCAACCGTTTCGCATAAAATAACCTGTTGGCCTTGAAACTTAATGTAAGTAGGAAGCGAAGAGAAAATAACAGAAAAGCTGTCGTTGGAGCCAGGATAAACTTTTTGTGCTAGTTTACTATAAATATTTCTAGTATCGTTAAAGTGGATTATCAGGATTTTCCATGAACATTTACAACTGTGTAATCATCAATGTGCCGATGTATGAAATATTGGAAGGCAACAAGGTTTTAACCCACATCCTCCGATCAGTCCTCGTGTCCTTTAAACGAGAATCCATGCCCTGCCTAACGGACAGTTGGGGCCGCGGTGCTGGTTTATTTCGCTATTGTACACACTTAGATCCATAAGGTATATAGTTGCTGTGTTTAATAGTGTAATAAACTCAAAACACGTTAGCAAAAGTAAAAAAAATCACAAACCGCTGCTGTAAAACCAAAACTAATAAAATGATCGTTAAGAAGATGACTTATGGTTGACAAGATAAAAAGCATATACGCAATAATAGTGTAGATAATACGCAAATCAACCTCAGTTCAACAATTGTCAGTAGGTCTATAAAGTAAATAAGGCCTGAAACGAACCGTTGGAAAGTCGCGAAAGACGTCTCGTCTAATTAAAAACATTACTTCTATAAAAGTTTATTTCAAATTCACATAATATCGAACGTGGAAAAAAACAAAACACGTCTAGCACAGAAGCAAAAGCCGGTTACAACAGCACTTAATAATATATTTCCGAAAAATGGACTTATGAATAAAAAAAGGACTTATTCGCTATCTGATACGCTCAGTGAACTGGGCCACATCAAAGTAGTTACAATACTAAAACTAGATTTATCCATGACCCTGGAATCATGAAATAGTGATCTTAACCGTGATCCTGAGACTTTGGAGTTTCTTAGTAACCGATGTGACCATATTAAGTTAACATGATATAGTTTAGTATTTGTAAGAATTACGCTAACTTAATGTTGATTACGGTCTTCTGAAACTAGTTTGTTAATATTTATACCCTAACTGAATTGATCTTAAAAAGTCGTTTGATTAACCACAAAGTTGTTTCTAGGAAAATTTTCAAAATTAAACTAAGCCCAACAAATTTCAACTAAGAAAAAAATTTGACAATACGCACATTTGACTTAATAACATTTCTACTACGTAAGATGTTATCCGTTCTTTGAAAAATGTTTCTGAGTGAAATCATCTACCAGACCAGTATAACGACAGCAGTAGAAAATTATCAACACAGGGCACAGGAAAGAAACAACAGCCGAGGTCCTGCTATTCGTTTAACCGTTAACAACGGGCTGGCCGCCTCAGTCAGCACTTTCTCTTTTGCATCTAGTCGGAGTGGAAAAAAACGCCCCAGTGGAGAGTAAAACAAAACTGTTAATAGCTACAATAAAATACTAACTGTGGTTTACTACTTTTTTGTTTTAATGGTGTCGGGTTGTCACGAGGAGAGTGCCTAGTTACCCTAGCCCTGGTGACGAAGCGAGGGTTGATTAGGCTATGACCTGGACAATCGTTTCACGACGATCTTACTCCATATTTGATAGGTATGTACCGCGACAATGCACTATGTTCAGGAGAAGAGGGATAGGTAGGTAGGTAGTTTGTGTGGTCTTGGAATGACCACGAATTCACACTCGGTACCTGAGGGTAGGCGAAATCCATCTCGATCCCAAAGGCGAGTGTGAACCGGAAAGAGGCAGACTGGATTGCCGTGGAAGACACTGCTAGGAAAATTGCACGGCCACGACAACCGTTGTCCGCGAGGGGGATGTCTCTCCCAAGGAGCTGCTAGTTTTAGTGAGGCGAAGGTAGAGAATCCCACTAGAAGAGTGTGGGGTCTGACAAGGACTAAAACATAGCGAGGTTAGGAAGAGAGAGGTCCAGAGGGTTTCATAAATGAGAAGGCCAAGTTCTTGAACGTCACCGCAGCCACAAGCCATCAGTCAGCCAGTCGTCGGGAGAATGAATTACAGCCCCAAACCGTGGTTCTTATATGCCCAACTGGCTTCGTTAGTAGCCAATAAGCTTCGGTTTTATTGTACCCAATGCCAGCTTAGTATGTGGTGGCCTTTGTTCTTTGACAGCCCTTGCCTGAGTCACCTGCACCTGACCCAGGTAAGGGTCTACAGCCCTGGTTTGGTTCGCTTTAGTACCTGCTACGGGTAGCGGGTGGCCCAGCTCCTATAACTAATTGGCTTGCAGCTGCGTCTTTATTGTTTACAACATTGACAATTATTTTATGTTGGGTAATGTTATTTACATTTGTTTAAGTTAATTTACAATATATATACAATAGAGTATAGGGTGATTTATCTTATGTAGTTAGCGGTCGCTACAAATGGTTTTCCTAAAGAATAAATGAGAGCAGTAACTAGAGCAAAATTGAGAAAAACTGTAGTCCATAACCATGGACGTACTTTAACAAAATGTATATCAGCCAAGCTCAAGCAATGCCACAGCTTTAAGGAAAACGGAGAGTAAAACAAAATAAGGGACGAAGTGATAAGATCATTCAAAGAGAAGGTACATCGTACAGGTTTTACAATAGAGTGGCACCAAGATGTCAAAGGAAGTCCCTGTCCCAGGGGGGGGGGATCTGGGGATGGGGATCTGGGAAGTCCTCATAAGGCATTTGGATTGTCAAAAGAGATCATAACTGACTGGAGACATGGACTCCACAAATGTAAGGACTATGATACATTTTAAATGATCGTTTATTATGTCTTAAGAGTCGTTATATTTCCATGTCGCGAAAAAGGAGAAATCATGCAATTGATTGATTGAACGCCCTAAAAAGGTTTTAAAAAATCTCAAGTTAGGTTTTATATTTCACCGTTACTTTCAATGGCTCGTATCAGGTGACGCGGCTGATTGGGGAGCTAGGGGGGACTTCCAAGACTCCGCTTTCTCTATCCCGTGCGAGAGGGGTGTACAACCATGTGGATTTGGTAGGTCTCTGGGCTGTTTGTAAATACTTAATGAAAAAGCGAGTGAATGAATTTTTAAATATGGCATGAATGAGAACATTGAACACATTATTGCTCAATAAGGAAGATTGTAATTTTATCACAATATAAAAAAAAATCTTTCAAAAGGGCCACTTAGCAACCCAACGCTTCAGAGACTCGGGAGGAACTGTATTGACCGAACTGGAAGGAAGTTCACCATCGAGGGTTAAGACCAGGATGAGAAACAAAACAAGGAGCTGAGCTGAACCACCTCCTACCGGACTGAAGAGCACTGAAGTGAGGGTGTTCTAGGAAAGTCGGATCAATAGAGGTGACTTTAGCACGGTGCCCGTTATGTAAGGGGTAGTCCATTGTACTGCCTTCCCGAGCAAGGGGTGTCATTTTCTAGTCGCTGCCCATCGAGCTGGAAGATTTACAACTTCCCTCCTGCTTTATCTTTCAAGTGGAATTCGGGAAACACAGTTGTCATTTTGAAGTCGGGTCATAACTGAAAACGCTATCAAAAGAAGTATTCAACCTTATTTTATGAAACTTGCGGTAATTTGTGTTCACATCTGCTGTGACTGGAACTCTTTAATTTTAAGCGTTCCGCAAAGTTTGACAAATATTTTATGGCGGCGTCATAATTTTTAAAAACGCAGTACGTTTTTATCCTGGAGATGAAGTATTTTGAATGAAAATTCAATTGCCCTAGTTCAAAAATGTAAGCTGTTGGATTAAAGTAGGCATCGTTCTTTAAGGTCTAGAATATTAATGACTACTCAGGGTCAGTAATCCGTTCAAAGATTCTTCCCTTGATTGAGGGTTCAGGAGTACTTCCATATAACCTTTAGTATTATAGAACTAAAGTGGTCCGACATACCTTACTTGAGAGGTTAAAGAACGCCAACCTGCACCCGTTGCAGCACCTCACAAATCCAGTGTTTAACACCATGACCCCACCACCCCTCCCGAATCGATGGCACGGACTTTCGGGGGAAATTTAGGTTAAGAATTAGTATGTAAGTTAGTTATTCAGTTTTCTTTTGTTGTGATCAAAAAGGTGAGCCCCATCACCTTGTAGAGTCTTGTCAATAAAGCCAAGTACATTGTGTATCATTGTACTTGAATTGATTATATAACTTCTATTCTGATTCAGACCTTGTATAGTGTACCGATGGTACAGGACATATAAAATGTAGTATGAAAATAGATTCGCCTAAGAATCTATAGTAAATAAAAATTTTGTCATTTTTTAAGGGGTTTTGGGGGAAAAAAAAAATATAGAACTCTTATGTTAATAGAACCAACAATAGAAGTAGCTTTCACATTTTTAATGACGTGCAAGCTGATTAGAATAGACTTTTTACGATCAATGTTTAAGCTATTTACGATTTTTTATTTATTAGGAGACATGAATAAAATAAAAATGAAATATTTTTGCTTAAAAAACATATTTGATTGGTTATATAGCAAGTTGCAAGAAGAATACTAGTCATGTTTGCTAATTTCCATATATTTAACGACCATTTGAAATGCTCCAACAACCCACATCCGCACATTAAAGATTGAAGGGTTTCAACCTAAAGTTCGCTTTAGGGTAACTTGTATTTTAACTGTGCCTTTTCAATTATGATTTCAGGCGCTTTTGTAATTTGGTTTCTGAGTGAAATAATATTAAAAATGATAAATGTAAGAGTTGAAGTGAAATTTTCTACGGTCGCAACGTTTCAAGGTTGTCGGCAAATTGCCTGGAGAAACCAGGCTAGTGTTGAAGTTGAAGCTACTTTTCAACAACTTTATTTTCCAAATTTCAATCCCCCTAACAGCTCATAAGAATAAACGGTTGAGCTGTGAGATTAAAATCACTCAGATAATTAATCTTTAAACTAAATATGGAAATAATTTACATTAAGAGAACTGCGAAGAAATTGCAGTACGGTCATGCAGCCAAGTTAAATTTCACAGGGTCATGAGTTGCAAGTCGTGGTTTAAGTCCATCAACTTAAACCACGAATTGCAACTCTTCCATCAATCTGGTTTTCCCGCGGCTTGTGGGTAAATTATCCTAATGTTCCTGGTTCAATGTCCTGTTTACACAACATGTAATAATCAGCTCAACTCTGGTCAATAGTAATTTTCTTGTTTCATTGCATGCGAACCATAACTTTTCTTAATAGAGGACCAGAAAATGAAGATATAATCATAAGAGTCACATGGACAAATGGAAGTATACGTTTACGAAGTTAAAGCCATAGGAGTGAAGGAACAGTATTGAAAGATTTCCTTCAACTGTTGTGTCCTCACGTCAGTTTCTCCTCGTGAATTCATGGAAGTAATTTAAAATCGTCTTTTAAACGACTAAAAAAAAACTTGTAAGTAGCTAAAATATTGGTGAAAAAACTATTGAAATCTGCGAAAATGACTGGTTTGATTGCATAGTAGGTTTAGAACAGCTATCGCCCATCGGCCGACTTGCCTGCGGTTTTGTACGGACCACAACAAAATTTTTAACAACAGACAATAATAGTGTTTCAGCGAATGACGCGTACAGTAAGAAACACCTAATTTCAAAAGTTTTACTTAGCAGAGCAGGTAACGTAGAATAGGTTAGTAGGTAGTGTGGGGGAGGGAGGCTTTGAAATAGATCTGTGGGGAAAATAATTGGTGACCACTGGTTTAGAGTAAGTAAATAACTTCCCTCAAGTTATTTAGTGTTTACAAGGGCAGCATAGAGGTTGAAAACGTCTTTCAAATGCGTGAAAACGTCTCATTTTGCAAGAGTGTGAAGACATAAAAATGACGTTATTAACTGACACGAAATTCTCGATTTGCATTGTTGTCTCTGAAATCGCTGTTTTCTGATATTTCTTTGAATTTATTTCTGCGTTATAGCGTCTTTATATACCTTTTACCTTAGAAAAAAAACTGAAAACATACAATAGGTTCAGAACAGTGACCTGAACAAGCTTAATAATCGGCGAAATTGGGCTGTTGAAACAAAAGGGCCAAAATTGTACCTTATCCAAAACACATACAGATTATTTGGAAGATGGCGACCTGTTTTGGAATCACATTTAAAATTAGATACAATCCTTTGGGGTAATTGTTTAGGGTAACACGATTTCAGCTTAGGATATCCAAGGTACTTAAAAATAATTCTCTTCGTTCATCCGACAGAGGACAAACTCCAAAGAAACTTATTATCTCATACCGTCAGTGTTTAACAATGGCCAGGATTCATGCTCAAGGGAATTCCATCAATTATCCAACAGGATAATACTCATATTGCCTATAGGACTTGACATCATTCATACGCAGCGTTTGATGAAGAGACAAGTCGATGACGCAGATCCCTCGGGAAAATCTGTGAAGATATCAGGAGACAGAGAAAAAGACGAGCGCTATAAATAATAGTGTTTGCGAAGGTGAGGTCACGTGTATTCCCGCGCTCCTAAATATAGGTCGTTAACAACCCTTTTGCTCTTCCCAGCAAGCTATACTGCAGTAAATTTTAAATCTTCTAAAAAAGTTTGTCATATCACTCGCGCAAATAAGACCCGTTAACAATTCGCTCACACTCCACTCAAAATCCGATATCGTACAACTTAAAAAATAAATACTACTATTAATAATGGTAATAAATAACTTTTATTTAATAAATAATAAAATTAAATAAAAATAAGTACAGTAGTTTATTATTTTTTGTGACATTTGTTGGTAGAACCAGGAATCAAACCATGTACTTCATGAGCTCCGGTCAGGTCCTCTACCGACTGAGCTATCGAGCTCAAGCCTAACAGATATAAAATTTCAATAGTTAAGCGCTCATGAAGCTCAGAAAAACATAACCAGAGGGAAATCCCTTAAAGACTACAGAACATTTGATGGCTTGTCTTGTTCCGTATTTTTTTTTTCATAATTAACCAGCCTCATAGTCCAAAGAACGAACCGTCCTTAATATCACCAACGTAGAGGCCTACCCGGGGGGGGGGGGTGCTAAGGGCGTCATTTAAAAAAAATATTTTTCTCTAAATCATATAAAAATAAGCAGTGGAATACTGTTATAAAAAATGATTATAATAAGTAAGAAGTTTAACGTTTCGATTCGACTCATCACCGATGAGTTTTACGCTTAATCAGAGATAAAAGAAAATACTTGCACCGTAAATTTAGAATTGGCGCTGGTCCCATAAAAATATGTGGCCAGGAGGTAAAATCGACATCTAGAGACTCTCTCCAAAGAAAAACAACTGGTTGATATTAGTTTTGACAATGTCATTCAATGCTTTTCTAATAAAAAAAAAACCAAAAAATAAATATAGTAACAACCTTACATTTTTTTCATAAAGCGTACCATTCGTTTAAACAAAAGATATACTTATTTATATAAAATAATAATTAATACCCACTCTTGGTTTGGACTGATTTAGCGATAGAGGCATATTGTTCCGGCAGCAAAACCTTAGCTAGCTACACCACTGGGTCTACAACCTGAAGACACTTCCCACGGCCGACGACAAAATTAAATTCAGTATTTCCACTGCGGCTAGAAACGGGATGGTAAAATAAAGATAGCCCGTTTTTCGTGTATTGACTTGAAGGGGGAAAATAACTGCGACCTCAGGATAACCGGTTCTAGTTACGAAACGGAACCTTTTTTTCGGTGACTTACGGAGTTAATCTCCTCAATGAATTATTTTATAAATCTCCCCCCCCCCCTGGAAGATATGAGCAATATACGTACCGTAGTGTGCGAGAAAAAAAAACTGGGCATATTTTATATTAGAGATGTGCCCAAGGAGGCGCGGTAGAGCTGCAGATTGCGTAAATAGGAAGTGGGAGCGGGTCACGTGGTCACCAAGGACGCCCTGTCTAGGTCAATAGTAAACAGAGCTCGGCTCACCGTACCCTCGCGAAATATTTTGTATCCGCAGTTTTGTGTTTTCGGTAGTGTCAGGAACCAGCAGCCAAAGTGGCCAGTCAGGTGGGTTTACAGGCTTCGATCGCCCCTCAATCGCACAATCTGACCTAGGAAGAAAAGAAATTACCATATTTTTTCATTATACGAAGGAAAAAGAAATAATAATAACAAATAAAGAAACCCCCTTTGGAATCGGAGACAATACTGATTTTTAAATCAGAAAAGCATAACATAACCTTCTGGGATGAAAATACTAAAGAAAAAAAATACCTACACAGGAAAAAAGGCATTTGGAGAGGACTACGCTAAAAGACACCTCATCATGACAATGAAGAGAATATAGGGTCTAGAAGAAATAGGGATAGGAGATTTGAAATAGTAGAAATCAAAGAAAAAAATGCACCATTTAATATTGCAGTTAAAATAAGAATAATATGATAAAATAAAATATACAACATACTGAAATCACACAACGAACCAGGTATTTATTAGTTGTAGCTGGTGGATACATCTACAACTTAACTTGTACAACTTATAAGTGGATTTTAGTTTTGGCTTAGAGGCGCTCTCTCACTCTTTCTTAAATCCAGGTATTTATATATTTGTATTCTATTTATCTTGAATGGATTGATGCAAGATAAATATAGAGAGGTGGTAGTCATTAACTCATTAGACATAATTCAAAAGTCCCAACACAAATGGGCTAAATGTTCCACTCAAATGTAACAAATGTTTTTAAAATTTAAATTTAAACTATTTACTTAGGAGACTCCCCTTTCCTAACTCAAGTTATGCAATTTTAAATTCTATTTGTTTTACTTTGTAGAACGTTCGTATGATACTTCTCCTTAGGTATAGGTTTTGGCACCCCTGTCCACAAGCTCTTATGAGCTACACTTTTTTTTTTTTTAAATACAGGAAAACAGGGCAATAATCTTTTTGAGAAGCTACACTCTATCTGAAAATATCGTGATGACTTATAACTGTTGGTGAAAACTGTCAAGGTCCGTTATTAAATGAATGTCAATCCCTGAAAGTTAAAACGGTGTCGTTTTAAAAATCTCTATCTGTGCGTTTAAAGGTGGGTTTGACCTTACAAGTCACCATCCTTTCAAGTAGGATTTAGAGGCTAAAACTGAGCGCTCGACAAGCAAGGCCAAGCAGTCCTTGGTACAGTAGCAGCTAGCCAATGCAAATGTATCCAAGGAGACGTCAAATTGACATACTTGCAGTCTCATCTCTCGATCATGCATTCGCCCAGCACAAAGGGAGAGGCTCTACTTTCGCTCTGGTACGAGACGATCGTTTTTATGTCTGTCTGTATGCATTTTCCACGGTAGCTCGAGAGAAAAATGATCCATTCTAGCTGAAATTTTAAATATAGTCCACTGCAATTAGAAATATACGAATTCATTTTTGTCAAACATCAAATTTCGGTAAGTATAGAAACAAAACCGTGAGAAAAATCCACTCTTTCCCCTGAATTGATAATACCCGACTCATAGGACAGCGCTCTGGCTTGATTGCTAGGTGTCGATGAGTATTTTGTATTCTCACAAGTTTTTTAATTTAAATTTATCTGCCATTTAAAGCTTAGAAATTGATTGTGACTCCTGATGGGATGACCCTTCGTACTATTTAACATACAAAATAATTCTGAGTGTTTGTAAATACGATTTATTTGAACGAGAGGTAACAAAGTCGTTAATCAACGGTATCAGGCAAAGATACGATTCGATGTTACACAAAGTCTTTTGGAGCAACCAAACAGCTTTCATCATTTTCAAATTTACTCGATTTTGTTCAGTAACGATTTGTTTGTTTGTTTTTTCTGCAAAGCGTGAAAATAACGGTTATGTGTTATGAAATGGAGTCATATTTAAAGAACCGATTAATGTCTGTTAGAGATATAATACTGTGCCAACTGACTGTGCTAGTGCACTTATATTCGTCACAAGGACAGCGTTCGAGGCGCGTTACGTAGTATACATGTGACACCAGGATATGAGCCAAAATAAATCGCTAATAATTATTCTCTGTGCAACAGTTAATAAACGGCCCGATTAATTGTAAGGCCTGATATTTCGGTCATTATTGTGAGTGAGTTTAATTCACATTACGACTCATGGGGGATCAAAATCCAATTCTTACCGGGGCGTTGCCGGCCAGGTTTGGAATGGGTTATATCACAAAATAAAACAACTTTCTGTGTTTCTCAAGTCTCATTAATTTATACCGGAACATTATCGACGGGATAGGCCATCTTTTTTTGAGCATGAATTAATAGAGCTGCGGAGACAGGAACTTGTTTAATTTCATAATCTTATTCCGCTCAATACTTAATTTTATTTCTTCCGGAGTGTCGTTAATTGTGCACTAATGAATGCGACTTATACAACACAAACACTCACTGTATCTCATTATATATGTATGAGGTAAGACAATTTTTGCCACGGGTAGAAGCGACGAAGGACACTGGGCCGGCAATACAAGCCTTGGTGCCTTAGTGTCTAGGACGAGTCGCTATTATTACATGTGGCCTTTAAACGTGTGCAAAAACACCTCATCCACCACAGCCATAATAATACCTACCTATAGTTTAACAAAGTAATAATTTAATTTTGACATGATATAAGATTGCCGAATCACAAATGCAAACAGTAATATATCTTTCTGTGTCTACGGCTTTTTGATTGGTAGCCGAAAACAAATGGAGAAGCTCTACTTTCATTCAGGTCCGATGCAATCGTCATTCATCAGTCTGCTCTGAGATAGTGATTGTAAAAATGATTCACACGACCTGAAATTTCAACTCGAAATATGCTGATCTGATTTCGGATAATATACAATAACGAAAATGGTGAAAACAAATTTTTTAAATCTTACAAAAAGTTGGGCTTTCCCGGTCAAGAAGCGAGTGGAGGAAGAAGTTCTAATTTTATTCCTAATGGATAATGTTAAAAAAAAAAAAAAGTACCAATAAATTCCAAAAACGAAGTAAATAGAAATCGGATACTTAATGTCTTCTATTTGATTTTAATTGTTTAATTAATATAAAACTGTTTTATAATTTTTTTTTTTTTACAGGGTAGCATGTTTACACGTGTATATTTGTATTGCAGGTTGTTTGTTCAAGCTCTTCGCAATTCTTTTCTTTTCACAATATCATAAAACCGTAAACGTTTCGCCTGTATTATTATTAAGAATTACAATTTTAAAAAGAAGTTGTATATAGTTACATTAAGGAGATGTATTTGGGTGTTCAAATAATTTAGTATTAAGAAAAAATTAAATTATGAAGAGACTGGGCTTAATGAAAAAAATAACACAGTGCAAATATAAGAATGTTTTAGTTAATTACCAATATTTTACTTGTTTAGTGGGCAATTTGTAGTGACTGTGATGATTTAATAAATAAAAATAATTATTTATTTTTATCAAAAATGACGAGCATATTTACTTTATTCCTTTTCTTTATTTCCGTCTGTGAGTTCTACAATAGCGGTAGGAATGACTGAATATATATAAATATATATAGACATTGCGTACTTGATATGAATAGGCTCAAATCAGGGTCAATAGGAAGTAAGTCCTTGACTAGCGAGCAGGGTCCTTCCGCAAGTGCAATTGTGATCTCAGAAAGAGATAGGGGCGGCCTGCGTAGATGTGTAGGTTTAAAGCTTCTCTGTTGTATTTAGCTTGTTCTTCGTATGCAGCACGACGAGAAAGATGTAAATCCAAATTTATTTATTTTTGTTCATTTTATACTTATTAATAAAGAGGTTATATAATAAAAAAAAAAATCTCTTGTTGGAACCTTGTTTAATTCATACATGTCATATGTCATGCATTCATACATAAAGTATGGTTAGTCTGAAGGACAAGACAGCAGTGATAACTTGAGTAAGGTAATGGTTTAAATCACCTACATCTATGACCAGAAATTTACAATTAAACAAGTATAAATTATATATAACTTCAGATACCTTGCACGTGCTTGTTTTTTTTGTTAGAACGGTTTTGTTTTTTCAATCGGGAAGAGTTCGGTTCTTTATATCGAGGCATCTGGCCAAGATTCAGAACGACTCATACACTGGTCACCCACCACTTGTCTATTTCAGGAATGAGGCGATTTGCTTAAGAATGATATGGAATAAAACGAATGGGTGTAGAATTCGCCAACAATAAATTCTATGGAGAAGGTACTTATAAACTTCTAATCTCTTCTCAGTGGTCAAGTGCACATCTTTGTCTGTTGACTGTGATTCAAAATGAAATCGACCATATTTCACAAAATAGAATTTTGAGAGCCAACAAAAGAATGTTGTTATTTAAAGGCAATTTTAAATATTCAATTTTTTTACTTGTTAAAAACACGATTCACTGATTGAGGTAACTCACAAAATTTTAATAATTGGCAATAATTTAATTTGTGGACGTCTCTGCAAAAAGTTGTTGGAGTGACTGAAAATATATTTTGGTAAACGATCTTCGAAAAGGTCGCTCATTTTGTCTTGTTAATATTGTTCTGATTTCAATGCATATTTAATAAAACACGCTTTTAGCTCCAAGGTTTGTTTACAGCAAGTGTTACCATTGTGCCAGGAGGTAGCGCCGAGTCCTTGGCTGGTGCCGGCACGGGGAATAACAAAACGTAAGGATGTGTAACCGAGGCTACAACAGTTCCTGGTGCGCAGCTGTAGATGAATGAACGGGCTATAATAGATCCCTGAATATAATGGTTAACAGCTGACTGAATGGTTCAGATCATGCGCAAGATCCTGAGCGGTATGGATCACCTGGTATGGAGTGAGGTAGGTAATACACTCGTCTACATTGTCCACTTCCGCATCCCTTCATATTTTGGGATCCATTCGTGGCTTATCACTTTGACTCGCACCAAATTCAGAAACGCGGCACTTAAGTGGAGTGAGGGAGTAGCACCAAAAAAGTGTGACATGCGCATAGCCCACGCCACTATGAACTGGGCGAGCTTTACGCACAATGGAAAACCTTTTATGAATAGCGAAAACACCAAAAAAGTTACCAGGTCACTAATTCCTAATGGATGAAATTTTTCTATCAATCGAGTCAAAAAAAAGGTTATCGTTTAACAGGTCAGCTAAAGCCAATAAAACTCAAAAGGGAAAAAAAAAATATACATTTTTATTAAATGCAATCCCCGTGTTACAGTTATCTAAAACCATGTACATATACCCATATAAGTTTATTTTTTTAAATTTTATATTTCTTTTGTAGTGACAATATTTTTTCCGATTAGATATTTAGTCGATCCTAAAACTAATGCGGAAATATACTCTTATATATATTATTTACGATAAATATTAAGAATTAAGTTATCTGAATAAAAAAAAAAATTATTCAAAATATAAACGGAAACATCTAACTTAATATTCATTACGTTAAACTAATAGTTCAGGGCTAAAGTTGCATATTTTCTCGATCTCATATACATTTTTATTTTAAAAATACGGATCTAGTCTTACAGGAAGCCAAAATTTCTTGACATTTAAGCTAGACGGACAGCTTCCGGGATTATTGTCAAATTTCCATTATCTTGAAGGTCTTACAATACTGATTAATAGAGAGCACTGCTACCAACTAACCGAACCAATAATCACCTCGCATACTGGTGTAAGCTTACATTCCAACAGGTAAACATGTAAATCAAAGTGCGTTCTGCAGCACTCGTAAAAATGATCCAATATGAAACTTTGAAAGTGTATTCAGAAACGTTTTAGATCACACTGTATATACGTATTAGCAATGATATAATAACTGGACGTATACGATAGAAAATCAGAAGTGAAACGACCCGTTCCTTTTTTCCTACAAAATTTAAGATTTTCCAAAGATTAATTGAGATGAAACTGATAGTACTGGTACTAGATTATAGCCCGATAACACGTGAAATACAAACCATGCATACAGCTTAAAATAACACTCACAAGCATGATGCAATGACTATAGTTAACATAATGACGGAGCTGAAGCTTTTGACGTCAGAGAAGGTCACGTCTTGAACCAACTTCCCAAGGCTTGTTCTTCTTCTTCAGTCCTCGACGTTGCATAACGACAATGGTCAATTGTTAAGTCATCTTACGCAACAAGGTGGTCCTGTATTGCGCTTTTATCGATCAGAGGGAAAGGGAAACGCACATATGGCTCTTATTCAAATATTTAAAAATAAACACCAAAGGATCGGATGGAACAAATATATTGTATAATTATTAATTAATACTTCAAGCAAAGCTCCCAAGTTCGAGTAGCGATCCTGCCAGTGTTTTCTTAGGTCAGTAAAGCAAGAATTTTTGAGTGGTATGGACGTTTCAAAGAGGGCCGTGAAGACGTTGAAGGTGATCGTATACTACTGCTTTTCTAAGACAATCTTCTAATAAAGATTTGTTTAAAAAAATCAGAATTGGATAGGCAAGACTGGGTTTCCATGGCTAAAAAAAGGTTCCATGTTTGTTTTATTTATTTTTTCTCGTTAATGCATTTCAACTAAAGCCATAATATTTTGAGATGTGGAATACACTTATAAAATTCTAGATGGCTAGTATCGTTATTTCGACCGTAGAACGCACCAGATAACTTATAATTAAAGGCCCTTTAGGTTTAATTACCTATGACTATATAACAATAGCCGATATGAATACACTGTACTGTGCCCTCAGGGAATTTTTCCCACCTCGAATATCCCTCCTTACAAAGACTAGACCCTGCTTCTTGACTTTCAATGTCCTAAGGTGACAGACGGATACTACGGAGATGAGTCATGAGGAAGCAGACTTGTGCCAAATCACCGTTTATTTTACCTGCGTGACCCCATTTCAGGCATAAATGTCCGTCTGCCGTAACGGGAGTCCCATTCAGAGACCGCCAAGGTACCGGGAACCGGCTACTGTCCGGATCTACCTGAGCAGGATAACTTTACTAAGGGGAGAGTGATAAATAAACCTGAGAGCCTACGGTAGAATTACATAGCCCAGGAATCTCGCATGTTCTTAATTTTGTACTCGATTTGTTGGTTAAGTTCGATCATTATGCATGTGTTCTCTCTGTGATGAAACCACCAAATTCTAATGATATACTGTAAGTTAATTGTTAGTCGTGAGTATATACGAATGAGATAAGGGTGTGCTGCGAGATTGGCTTAGTCTGATAAAAGAGAGATGTTAGGTTTTCATCACATTTAATTATGGACAACGGTGAGATCCTTTTTGAAAACATTACACCTTTCATCAATCAACTCACGTAAAAAACTTACAACTTTAGTTTTGTAACATTTTTGGATTCGATCAAAAATAAGATAGACACTAATGGTTTTGTTCCCCCTTTAAACAATTTATCATGGATTTCCCAACTATCCGCCCTTTTTATTCTTGAACATAAGTACATTAAAACAGGAATAAAAAAAAATGGGATAAAGCTAAAAAGTTAAATGATGAAGAACTTAGTCTGATTTACTTCCCTTTGGAGTAATATTTGAGTATTTGCTTTCCTTAACTGAAGGTTCCTGACCCGATTTCCCAAAAACAACTCTTTTACTTATAAATAACGATATAGTTTTCCCAAGATAAATACGGTTTCATAATAAATAATGTTTCGATAAAGACATTTCAGATTACAATTAATACAATGAATTTCCTGACCCATAATTTCCGAATATCACTAAATTGACCCTTAGACGATAGGAAAATGTGCAGAGATCAGACCCGGAAAAAGAGCTCAAAGAAAAACTGGCGTTATCTGCATCTCTGCGGAAAATGCCGAAAACTCTTCGATGCGGTGGATGCTTCACAATGGTGCAGCATAGGCCGATAACGGCAGGCGACAGCGCATATGGGCAAGGCTGAAATTTAAAATCCTTCGAGGCGGGGCACCCGGTTTAAATGGCCCAGCCTTGAGAGCCGGCACAGGACAACAGCCGCGCCTTCGGTCCAAGGACAGCTGATCGCAAACAGCTGACGAGCGGGGACATATGCTCCGGTCACAGGTCGCGGATAGCACATTCAGGGTCCTATCCATACTTTCCTTCGTAATAAATTAATCCAAATTTATTCGAATAGCTGGATTCCACTCAATTAATTCTACCAGGAACATACCCAACCATGCTTATAAAAGTACGCCTAATAGTCGGCAGCCTGATTCTCATTGATTCAGATCAATATTCATTTTATACGAAAGGAGTATTCTAGTACTCCAGTAATTCCAGTCAGTTGTAACCCGGTGGTGAGCCCAATCACATCCTATTTTCACTTTTCAATTCATTATCGCCCTAATCCGATTTTTGTTAGTATCAGCTCCTTAAAATGAAGCTCTGTACACTATAATAAACCCATTTTAAACATTATCTGTTTTTGAACATATTTTTGTTTAGCAAATAACTGAACAGTTCAGAAAAAAACCAAAAAAACTAGTAATTCCAAGGATCAGAGGCCTAGATTTTAGATATTTTCGATCAAAAACGCTTGTTTCAAATCGTTAAACCATTCTTCCAGACATTGAATGCAGCTGTAATACAAAAAATAAATTATAATAAAGACACAAAGATAAATCTATTGAAATCGACTCTGTCATATGTAATGTGGTTCCAATCATATAGGAAAAATAGGGCCTGAACAATGACGACGAAACATTTCAAATATTAGAATAGCGTAGACATTTTTTACGTTGGATTTTTGTTTACATATTTCCTGTCATCAGGACAATCAGAACTCACTTTAGCTGTTTCAGGGGCATTTTTAAATATACTTTGAACGATTGAGGTAGATCATCTTTAGGGTTGCTGCTAAAGACCAAACAAATAAGAAATAAAGACGAGGCTATGTTAATTAGTATGCAAGATTATGTAAGTAAAGATTATGCATTCGCTTTCTCACAAAACGAGCAGTGAGATTTGACTCCGGATTTTAATATTGGAGCAGAAGTTGTGACTAGATTGTCTTGATCAAAATATCGTACTACGGGCTGACCTCGACGAGAATACGAAAACCATGACCTTTCACTGAGGTCCTAGTACGGCATCAGAGTCCCCGTGTACCTTGGCTTCCTCCTCGCCTAATTTGTTTTTCAGTTTTTCTTAGCGCTCAGCATTCATTAAAAAAAACTATTCGCAATTTTTTTTTGTCGTTCCTGTTGGCGAGCTCCCATTGTTCTCTATTCCTTTGTTATGTTTTCGTAACGCGATAATTATGTTAATTAATATCCTGTACGGAATGATAGCTCCGGTTTTTTTTTCCTGTTCCATAAATCAGTTACGATCAGAGCTTCTTACGAATTCATGGGACTGTGAATGTAAACATTTGGATTGTATCCACTTTGACTGGATTGAAACGGATAAGAAAGGTATTATAGTCTGTTTGCTCTGGCATAAGTCCCTCGGGGGCATAAAGACTGGTAACAATGTCAATCATACAATTACATAACCTGTAATCAGGTGACGCTATTAAGTAGTTACGGGCGACATTTCAATCGTCCACAATTGCCTCGTCAACGGCCATTGTACTTGGGTCGATCGTGTTTTTTTCTCTTTGTCTGGCACAACTTTCGCAAAAGCACACATAAATTGCAGTGATGACATCATACGTATGCAGCATCGATCATTTTTCTCACAAAAACACGAATTGTCACTTATCAAGAAAATGGCTGGTGTTTACAACATTTCAATTTCGAATGAAAAAAACAAACAATTGAGACCAAAGATTGTTAAAAACCACTGCATAGACTAGGTGGCTGTCATGCATTACTCTTGAATGTAATCAAAGGCGTATAGATGTCACTGCATGAGCAATGATTGAAATCAGAGAGAAGAATGTCATAGTATCTTCGGGAAGGGGGCAATGTAAAGGCATGTAAACTGTTTGTTGTTGATAACAAGTTCAACGGACGAATAAGTGTACTAATGTCAACAAAAACACTTCAAGAAATTTATATTCAAAAAATCAAACAATGATAAGCCATGTAGTAATTATTTTTCAGTAAACAAGCAAATTATAACAAAATCAACAAGACCATTTTCTTTAGTAGTTGCGCACGGAAAAAAAAAATAATGAATTTAAAATTGGTATTGACTCATAAATATTTTGTTATACTTTCATGTAGTTAACTATTTTACAAGTTTTTTTTTAATGATTAACAGGCATTAACATTTTTCAAATGTTGAATTTAAAAGTCAATTAATATGTTTACAAGTGGAATGCAAAATAGACCCATATTAGTCTTTATCAGAATTTTGACCGAGTCAAACAAATGACGACTAAACACAAGGAAAGATAAATATTTAACCTTGATGTAAGATTTTTATTATCAATTCCCTACTATTACGAGCCTGAAGAAAAAAAAACTATCATGCTCTAACATGATCGTAGATATCTGACTCGTTATCATTCGTGCGCATTGAGGTGGAGACAATTCAGCTCAAAAAACAAAACATTTTTTTACTTTTTATATTTACTATTCTAGAATTGTTGTGATTAACTAGCAATGCAAAACAATCCAGCAGTATGTACGCACCAAATTAAATCAGAACAATACTTCATTGCGATTGAAATATTATTGATTTGTGATAATAACATACAGATTTATATAATAACAAAAAGCATGCTTATCGTGAGTTGCAATTTCCGAATCTAAAAAGAAAGTCAAGTTATAATTCCATAAGATGAAACAATAGCCTAATTAAATTATTAACTTGTAATAAATCAAACGTTGTGACAGTGGAGATGGTAGAAATTGTACCGTCTCTTTTGAACGCTAAAACTCTTTTTGAATATAACAATGAGGACTCACCACTTTTTTCTTCTTGGGGAATTCGTCGAAGTCATCGTCGAGCTCTATTCCTTCGTCGGAAGCCGACAGCCAAGCGGACGGTGCTGACTCCGACAGCGGAGGCGATGGCGTGCCAGACCTCCAAGAACAGGCGTCTGAAGCTGCAGGTGACAAGGGTTCAATCCAGCCTGGAACAGTAGTAGCATTCGTCAGAAGTAAGTTCTCAGTAATTCTTGTTCCTAAAGAAAGTAATTTTATTGCATTATTTTGCAAAGATTATGAATGAAGAGATGCAAAATTATACATCGGATGTGCAGATTTCTGAAACAAAACAAATATATCAAAACTAGCATTGCCTTTATCATTATAGGTGGACTGTGGTTTTCATACAGTATTTACAAACAGCCCAGGGACCTCCCAAATCCACGTGGTTCTCACCTCCCTCGCATGCGAAAAAGGAAGCGGATTCTTGGAAAGTACCACACGCTCCTCCGTCAGCCGCGTCACCGGATACGAGCCAGTGGTGGCTAATCAAGTGACGCCCAGGAGACTCCCACGTCACGAATTTATAGCAGTTCACAAGGCTACTGCCACTTTAGTATCCGAGGAGGATTATAGGGATGTGTAGCGCAGTTTATGCAGTATGTTTGTAGGGAATTAAGATCGTATAAAAGGTATTAACTACATAATAAGGGGCATTGACTATTGTTCTCGGGGATTTACAGGGATCTCTAGCCCATAGGATCTAGTTTATTTTTAAAAAAATGTTTTTTTTTTCTAAGCTCTCAAATTTTCAGGATTATAGATAAGGGAAAAATAAAGGAATGTATTTGGGGTGAGCGGATCCTTTTACTAGGAGTACCTGTTTGAAGGTGGAGTGAGAGAATTAAGGAAGGAGTGTGGGAAGCCTCGGTAGAGGTGGAAATGTTGCGGTGCAGTGGTGAGAGTCCACTGAAGGCTGAGCCTAGAGTCTCTCTAGGCATGTAGTGGAAGCTCATTCAGTTGGATAGCAGTGATGGGTGCCCGTCCGAGGCTTGTTGTTGGTTGACCAAGGGCCGTAATGTCCACCATTAGGTCTGCTTTCCCAGATCTAGAGAGTTGCCATCTTGCCGGTAGTGGTGGGGGTGTCAGGTCTTGGAATTTAAAAATATGTGTTTACAGGAAAGGGAATAATAGATGCATGAAGTATTGGAGTTGTCGAGATCAACAGATTTTTCACAACTATTCAATTAAACTCAATTGCAAAATTATTCTCATACCTCATCCTGATATTTAAAATGATAAGATTATTATTTAATTTGTTTTAAAATAATAAATAATACTCGTTGATTATATTTCAATTAAAAATATTTTGATTTGACCGAATCTTATGGTTAATTCATAAATTAAAGTTCAAGGATTGCATTCACTTAGATTCATGATTAAGTTCTCCACTTAATCATGAATCAAAAGATAGTAAAATCAATCAAATCAAATGGCCCCCTTTTTCGAATTCTGATTTATAAATTAAGTGATTAACATCTTGGATTAAGTATATAATGTACTATTTTTTTTAAGTTTAATTCTTTTTCACAAGCGCAGCATCCTATAGTATCCTATATGTTGTTAATAATAGTGGTGTATAATTCCTACTCAGAAACTGTTTGAACACTAAAATAAGATTTTATTTGCTTAATTTTTTTATCATCATTTTAATTCGATCGAACTGAAATTGCAGACCTTCAGATAAGATCGATGATTAAAATTAATTCAAAAATAGTTGTTTGGTGTGAATGTAGCTGAGGGGTAAATGAAAGTTAAACTTACTAGTTAAGGAAATACCAGTTCGGGAATACTGCACATTAATTTCATAATTAATTATAAATGTATATACAGAATTATTTTTAAGTACATTTCGAGTAGAACTAGCAAAACCAAAACACATATAAATGTAAAAAGGCTTAGAAAACGCTGCCAAAATCGCGCTCCTAAAATTGGGTGATATTCGGAGGTCCGAGCAGACCTGAAAAGTGCCGTATAATGGGAGGAACCCTTTCTCGCCTCAGAATTGGAGCGCGTCCCTGCGCTGTCATTCCTTTGGGGAAAGTATCGATTACTGCGTTACCCGATGATTTTTAGTTTGGATAAGTTTTTGGAAAGAAAAAAAAAACCTCTTCAATGAAGCGGATTTCAGCGATTTTTGTAGGGTATTTGACCAATACCCGAGGCCAGTTCGTCGTGGATTGTGCAAACCCCAACGATGCCAGGAAACAATGTGGGAAGTGATCATTAAGTGACACTGGACTATACAAGGGGCAGGTTCACATCTGTGTTCTCTGGTTGACTATTCTGTCCAGCTGCAGTTCCGCGAACATGCCACTTCCTCTGAACAATGAAATGGACACCATGACTGGAATACTTCCCGCATGACGACTATTCCACTGGGATCTTTGTCGTTAAGGGTCTATTACAAGACCATTCCGCGGGAACATCTACCACAGGATCGCGTCCTCAAATACCGCGGTGAGTAGAATAAACAATCGTTTGTAATAAAAAAATAAAATACAAATCAAATATTTATTGTGATAAAAATACAATCTGCCTTATTGGGCAATATGTAATTGTTTTCAATTTTCTCATTCGTACCATATTTACAATTCTTCATTCACTTGCTCATTCATACAGTATTTAAAAATGGCCCAGAGCCCCACCAAATCCACATGATTGTCACCCTCTCCGCATGCGAAAGAGGAAGCGGAGTCTTGGGAAGTCCCCCACGCTCCTCCAACAGCCGCGTTGACTGACCAAAATTGCTAGAACCACAGTCGCTAAGGACTGTGATTGGAGTGAATACTGTCACGTATTTATATCAGGTCACTGCCGCTTTAGTCTCCGAAGAGGATTATTGGGATGAGTGGCGCAGTGTAATGACTGCGATTTGGGATTAGGGTGGTTGGATAGGTTACTATGGAATTTCATGAACTTTAAATCTGATAAAATGCGTGTTATTTTTAATTGAAGTTCGTCGCCTCCTCGCGATGCAAACAGAGAAGATACACAGATAAACAGCCTCAAGGGCGTCTTTTCTAAACATTTATTTTTCATATCTTCGATTCAATATCACTTCTTGGACAATATCTTTTCACCCCTCCTTTTGTAGTTGTTCTTCTGTAGAATTTATGTTGACCGGAGATAGTGGGTTCGATCCTAGATATTCGGACAAGGGTAGCTTTGATCTAGGCCCTCGCAACGTTGTCTGACCTCCTTGCACCTGACAGTATATGATAATGATTTGAAAGCTGACTACTTGCCACATATTTATGTGTAATAACCGACTGATCTCGATTAGTTTCCTGCTGTTATTGTTGACAGCCGTGATGTATTGATATTTTTGTTTGTATCCTATCTCACTACGTCAAAGGTTTTACAAACATATTAGATTGTTAAATCTAGGGTCCCATAAAGAGATGATAAAGATCTGAAATTATTTCCTCGAATAGTCACGACGTACTCTAGATAGCATTGCCGTCAGCAAGCTCTGAAGAACGTTTTGAACAGTTGATGTACATCTGTGACATTTAATGTACAGTCTATCTTCTTTCGTGACTACGGCCTTTAAACTTTCTAGGAGCTTTTTAAGCATTCCTTGTAGACTCGTAAATTTGCTTTTCTAATCTTAATGTTTTCCCTATTTGTAGCAATGACAAGGAATTTAAGAAGTTCTTTCTGGCCCTACTCGAAGATTTTTATAAGTAAACGTTCGGTCTTACTAATGTTACCATAGGAGTCATGGTGTCTCTGACGCACAGTAGTAATGATTCGCAATTAAATATCAACTAATAAAACACTTTAATTCGATAAGGAGAGATTAAAGAGCATTGAAAAAATAAATATATACACACGTATCGACGGAAAAGAAAAATGAGAACAAAGGAATCCTTATCGATTCGATACGGAAAATGTTCAATGGATTATTGTATTGCAACTTGTGTGCGGGATTAACTCGACGCTCGATTAACTCGTGAGTCTTGTGAACCACAGGGAAAGTATAGTACAAGTTCACAGCCCTTAGTGTAAGGTTCGCAAGCCCTCATAAGATTCCACCAGCTATTTCAGCTAATGGAATTCAAATGCGATTGAAGCACTTGTCCTTTGGCATCAATGCGCCGCTACTTCACCTTGCTCTACACTTTCCCAAAGCTCTGGTATTTTTTTTTTTTTTAAATCAAAAGCACTTCATTTTGTATTTAAACCAACTCGATTCTTTGAAATCAATTTTAAGTTTAAAGAAAGGTTGATAATTGCTGAAATATAAAAAAAAAAAAAAAAAAAAAAAAAAAAAAATTTTTTTTTCAGTATTTACTAATTTCCTTATATTATTTTTCACAGGGCTAGTTTCATATTTAGCATCAATATCAATGGAACTATCATGCATGTATAAATGCTTCAAAACCATAAATAAATAAGGTTGAGTTAAAGTTGCGGTTGTCATGACGTGACTGCAACCGTTATTATGTAAACACTGAATAAAAATTAAATGTTGTTGATCAGGAGATTGAGGTCGTAAATTTTATACTAATTTCATTTTTTATGAAAATTAATTTTTTCCACTCCTAATACCAAATCTCTTTGGGAACTCTTTTTTAAAAAAAATTGTATTTTTTCGAATGTCTTATTTTTGTGTTGCCGTCAGAGCTTTAAAGAGTAATTTAGTTCTGAGCAGCGATTTTAGAAAATTAATTAAATTAAAATAATTTTTGTTGTGATTTTTGTTTCTCAAATAATGTATTTTTCATTCATATATATATAATATACTTAAAAAAAGCAATATCCTACCATGATAAGTAGTACTAAGTCATTTGGCTGAAGAACGACGGACACAATCGAATAATAATGTTTTATGTCTTTCCATAACTTAGTTATTTTGAATATATTTTAATTAATGACTAATAACCATGATTATGTTATAGAATTTGGTTTGTATCCGTATGCGCAGTTAAGTTTTTTATCATTTGACCTTTTTTTTAGATAAATGAAAATGACAGCACGCCGAAAGCACTTTTTGAAAAATAAACAAGTGTTATGGAAAGGCAAAAAAGCTAATTTATTTTAATAATGTGCGGATTAGCGATGAGTGACAAAAAATGTTAATTTTTATTGATTTTTTTTCGATTAGTGCGGAGCTACAAAGAATACGCCTGATGTACTGTCACTTGATGATTCTCTTTGAAGATCTGTCTGGTCTACTTCAGCAACAGTCGAATAATCTAAACCATTTTTCGGACCGATGACCCCGTCGTGAAATGATTGTATCATTAAAAGCGGGGTAAATTCATAGAAGGATAGCCAAAAATCCAGTACTTAATCAAAAGATGTCTATCTATCAACTTTTACAGCCCCGGTGTGCGTAACTAATAATGATGCTATCTGAACTGCGAAACCATAATTTATGCCCGGCCTGTTTCCTGCAATTAGTTCTACTTTCCTATTTTATTCTACAAGAAATTATTCAGCTAATATGCATATCAATACAAGGGGTAATGATTGATAGTGACACGGGTAATAAACACTTTGAATTAGCTGAAAAACGAAATGAACTATAATTTTCCGAGGACCTTTTATTAAAAGTGTAATAAATTATGATTTCTGAAAGTGCTTAGTAATCTGTTTAGTCAGTGATTGTTGATATATTTCTCTCCAAACTATCGAGAAAAAAAAACAAAAAAACAGCACCAGATAAATGGCAGTATAGTCATTCAAAGGATACCTTCCTTTTCCAGTCACAGAATGAATACTGAAATTCTGCCGAGCTTTCGCTACAGAATTGAATTTAGTTCACATTGTTCTGGTTCATGTTAACTACAACCGTATTTATACTGGCAACAAGAATTGTTGCAGGCAAAGGAATTAAGTATGTGGTTAATTTCGAGAAAAGACGAGTTTATTATTTAAGAATAAAACTGTTCTCATACTTTTCAATACCAAAAGTGCATCCACGTTTTTAAGCATGTTCGAAGTATTCCTTTAACGCTCAAGGTAGGTCTTATAGATGATGATTAGTAGTAGTTACATATCATAATCACCATTTTCATGTCGTTACTTCAGGTTTTCCCAGCGATGGGCCAGTCGGAGGTCACTACGCCTGGAGCCTCATCAGTTTCATATTTTCCCAGAATTTCCTCAGCTCTGACGTACTCTTGAGCTAAGTGATTCACCCACACACTCCGCTGACACTAAATTACTAGAGCAGAATTCGTGTCACGCTGCGTCGCAGACGAATGTGCTATATTTGGCCAACGGTGACGCAGCGGGACGCGATAGCGGGGCGTCACCCCATCTTTTTTTTCCCCTCAAACATTTGACTAATCGAATTAAAAATACTTGCAACGATGCAGTCTTCACTCCCCGCTAGTGACTCACCTGCCAGGCTAAACCCGCCACAAATTATGCAATTAGTATTTTCCTATTTCTTAAGCAGGTGTTTTCCCAAAAGAGTGAGAGAATAATCGATCTTGATCATAATAGATTCCAAGTCAAACATTCTCATTTTCTACACTTGAATCTTTTTCACTTATTAAACTCACACTTAACTATTTTATTCCTGGTTTATAGCTTAAAGGATTAGGAGGAACAATCACTAAATGTAATCTTAAGAATTAAAACAAAGATTAATTTGTGAATAATACGTCTTATTTTCGTCTTCCCTCGAGTAATTTAATTTATTCCTTTTTACAAGCACTTTCAGCAGCCTATGCTGCCGTTTCTAAGTGCTCAGCATATGTCAATGGACAGGTCAGACACCGCTCACCTTAACAACATTCTGACATCAGACGATTTGTCAATCACATTATTAAATCCAATGAATAGAAACTCATGTCATAAAATAAACTCTTAAGGTAAGGATAGGAGATTCTGAAGTTAAAAAAACTTGTAAAAATCAAATTTAAGTACATTTAAACATAACGGAACGTCTCAACCATTTTCACTTGTTAACGCTACAGTAGATTATTCACTGAATAGCTACAGAATTCTGTGATTATTATTAATAATTGAGGTAATCCAATAAGGAAATACGGGTTAGGACCCAAAAAGACTGGCAAATTCCTCAGTCTTTCGAGTATCCAGTATAACCCGAGTCACACGACACCAGATGGCACAGAAATACGAGATACCTCTCAGAATCTCGGGTTCCGCCCAAAAAAACAACAACAGTGGGTTACCTAATCTGAAAAGGATCTAGGCTCTACAACTCTACCGTAAAATCTCATTGACAGTACATCTAAACACGAGAAACAAAATGTTCGGAAAGCATGTGACGAAGTTCATTGAATAGAAAGTGAGACCTATAAAATTTAACGATATAAATATTTCAATAGTGTCTTAGGATTTAATCAATTTAATAATTTTCAATTCTGAAATCTTCGTGGAGTGCTAATTGGATAATTGTTTTGAGAATAATTGTTGTATCGGTGGATTTGGGTTTCAAATTTTTAGTGTTAGTGTAAACTATGTATTAAACGTTATAAAAGGATTGGCGTGAAGCAACATTACTTTTCTGACCTTTTGTGTTTCATAACTAAGGGG
This sequence comes from Acanthosoma haemorrhoidale, assembly GCA_930367205.1. Lineage (NCBI taxonomy): Eukaryota > Metazoa > Arthropoda > Insecta > Hemiptera > Acanthosomatidae > Acanthosoma > Acanthosoma haemorrhoidale. Next base: position 48,420,234 of record OV884015.1, on the reverse strand, counting down.
GTAGAATTCGTCTAAGAATCTTCTGAAGGAAGCAGACGCAACGCAGTCAATCCTACTAATCAAACTTTTGCTTTCTAGCAGTCGTATTATTTTGGTAAATAGAAAAATTCGATATTCAGATTCCAGATAATAGATTCCGACATTAACGTTTAAACGGAATAATATTATTCCAAAGTCAAAAGTCTGTGGTCGGATCAACATTTGTCAGAACGTTAGACCGGCAGTAACAAGTAGTTAATTACATAATTTATTGTTCAAGGTGTTTTTTTTTTTACATAATGGTCTAACAATATTTAATTACTTAGAAATAATAGAAGTAAGAGAAATATTATTTTTATAATGCTGTTGTTTTTCACTGAGCAATTTTTATACAGATTTTATTGGAATAGAGTTTAAAAATTAAAAAAAAAGTAAGAAATGCAATAAAAATCGTCGGTTAAAATCCATCTATTCCGTTTTATGACAGCACAGCGAAACCCAGAACGGGGAGATTACCACAGCACATTGCACTGGAAAATAACCGCTGGATTTCATAACAGTAGATGTTGTTACTACGTCTTATATAAGAGACAATTCATTAATAGTAGAAAGTCACGCCAATACAGACCTATTGCTAAAAAATGTACTCATTGATATAAAAAAAAAGGGGGTCCTGAGTTCTCAGCTAACTCAGCCCCATGAGGGAAGTTGGTCTGGTACTTAAATAAAATACCAGCAGATCAGATCTAAGGAAATCTCGAATATCCACAATGAGGTAGGTGTTTTTTTCAGTGTGAATTGTTATGGAATTTAGAAATTTTTATTCAAATAATTTTGACTACCACTTTGCAGGTACATGGAACACTTATAGGTACGCTTGCTATGAGCGAGGGGCGGACATAATTTAGGCTTCCTGGCCTATATAGGGTGTCGAGTCTTCGATCCCGCAGCATGCCTAAATAGAACAATGGATGTGCCAAATGGAAACGGCACCTTGACAACCAGCTTCCGGCTACGTGATGCTCCTTCCACACCCTTTACATAACCAATGGCTGTTCGGGATTTTTCGCTCCCCCCCCTCTCTCCGCGGTCTGCAATAGTTACGTGCCAGAGGGCGGTCCAAAGCCGCCAGAAGAAGTCCATTGTTACGTCTGGAAGGACAGTGACTCGGGCTTAAGTCGGCCGTTCTGCATTATATAACTTCCGTAACAAACCACATCTACCCTATCCCAGCAGAAGCAACCCTTACTTTAGACCGTGGAAGAAAAATAGGAACTCGCCTAGGCGTTTCCATTTTGCAGGCATGGCTTGATTTAAGTATTTTCATTGATTTGAAAAAGGCATGTGATACTTACTGCCCTCGGAAATTTCTCTGTAAGCATTACACCTAGCAATAACATAATTCAAGGAGGCTAGAAAGGGAGTAGTTGCCAATGTAAAACTAGGACATGTGGTGCAAAGCTGTTGTCCGACGAAGAATGACTATAAGAAACAGTGCGATAAGCAGAATTGTACTCTTGATCAAATCAAAAGATGAGTTCAGTTTCCGTGTGCCTTCGATGGGAATACATCAGGATATGAAGCGAGCAGCAATATTTATTTCATAGTATTACGCTTTACTTGCTCTGCAACTAGGGTGGGAAAGAGAAACTCCAGCAAGTTTAAGCAGAGGTCGGTTGATATAATGCCAATGCAATGAAAGATAAAATGGTTATTGTTTCCTTATTGCTAATTGCTAGACGATTAGATCCGAAGATCGATTTGCCCTGTATTTCATCATTACGAAAAATAATCGACTATACGCTTAAAAAATAACAAAAAAAATAAATGGTGAATAAATTGAACGTGTAGGAGGAAAAAATAACTTTAAGGAATTTCAGTTCTTTTTTAGTCTTGTTTTTTCTGTCACCTTCATGTGTCGTATTCAAGGGTAATTCAAGACTGCAGTTTCAGAAGAAATGACGTTAGTAAAAAATCCTCATCCTTAAATTGCCAATTGCAGAGCTCCTAGATGCTTTTAAAGTGTGCCGACAATGTTAAATTACCTGGCTTCACTGGGTATGAATGTCTTGCCGGAGGAAGCGGCAAGTGGGTCACATCCTGCCGATGTAACAGCCCAGCGGAGGGCTAAAAGACCAGTTGTCGCTGTTCGCTTCCTGTAGCCGATCACTGGGGGCGAAACGGCCCTCCTGTCCTGGAGAAGGCTGCTGCGGCGAGTTGGGTACCAGTCCCGCTGGAAATAGGCCGCACTTTCACTGGAGGATCCAGGTTGGGCGTGCGAATGGCGTGATCACTCGCTTCAAAGAGCGTGGTGAATGTGGCAGCGTTACCGAATCCTCTTTTGTCCGCTGGAACTCTCGGTAGACCGCTAGTTCTGCAGAGACCTGAACAGTGCGCAGGCCTCGGTGTTCGAGGCTCGCTCCATTCTCCCTTCTCGCTGCTTCATACATAGCGCATGTGATAAGCTAGGGAGAAGTAGTGTGATCCTTGAAAATTGTCACCTGCGCAGTCCTTGTTACTTACCATTCAGAACACTTTAATTTGGTTGGTTTTTTGTTTGTCTGCTGTAACTTGTCCTAGCCCATCACACATTTTATTAAGATGTTGAAGGCATTTGTTAAAGGCATTTATTTCGTAAAGCTTGAACCGCGTTAGCTTTCGCGGACCATCCTGGGTCACTTAATCCTTTAAGACAAACAGATCATGATTCCTTTAAAAAATCACATCCTAGAATTTAAAAAAAATTTAAACACTTGTTTAATTGTTTGAAAACATGATGTAATTCAAACTGATGTTTGTGCAGCACGAACGCCTAGTAAATTAAGGCCGTGCATGAAACAAACCTCGCCATATAGCGTTCAAACGTAATATCCTGGCTTATACCCTCTTGTATTCACCTGCCATATTCGCTCTATTATCATACGATTGTCCTTAGTTAAACCGTTCGTTGATGACCTGTTCCTGACTGTACCCTTTCCTCTCGTTCTCGTTTTCTCCTCGTAGAGTCTTTTACTTAGAAAACAGAAAGTAACTACTTGTCGTTTTACAAAAAATCCAGTGACTCGAAAACGGGTGGGTACATTTGGTGAAATATAGAGATAGTTCTTGAAACTGGGTAGGTGGATGGTTGACAAAGGTGACTCCAACAAATCATTTTGATGGAAAGTAAATTTTCAATTATTTGTAAATTTACGTTATATTGCTTTCTCTTCTTGCACTCGGATGAATAGATAACACTGTAAAATTCTCAATTTAAATCACTCCTGGATTACTGTTACCGAAAGGGGCTGAAAGGTCGGTTGAAGGTCTAATATATTAGTAAATTTTAGTAACGTCGATATCAGCAGAAATTTAACTGAATAACAATTTTTTTTTAAATTAACTTCATCATGGGGTGTTTGTAAGAGGGAAACAGGGTTTAAACCGTGAAAAATAAAAACGCGTTTGTGTGACCTTATAAAAAAAAAACGAAATATGCAAATGGTTCTAGATATTTGTGCAGGTGAAAACCGTTACAAGGAGACACAGTGGAAAACATTAAGGATATTTAAAAAAAAATAAAATAAAAACATGGAAATGTACAAGAAATAATATAAACCGGTTTGAAGAGGGCGCCTTGCAGAATTCATGACAAAACTGAATGACTATCCAAAGCATTTCGCAGTTTAGTTAGCTGAACAAATAAAAAATCTTTTGGAACGACGATAGTGAAACGTTCGTTCGGTGAAAGGAAGCCCGGACTAAAGCTGGACGAATGTGTCGAGCTTTGCTGATATCGATTTCGAGCGGAGGCAAGCATATTTTGAGCCAAGATCTGACTCGCTCGGTCTCTTGTAAAATTCACTTTGATCGCGGGGCAGGATGGGACGCGAATGTCCCCGCTTCGAAATGTTCTTTTTTTTTTCGAAGGACAAAGGGAAAACGTCACCGTCACAGCATGAACAGGCGATGCTACGAATTCTCTGTGTACGAGGGACAAGTTAAGTGGGCCACGTCACGAAAGACAAAATAAGCGAGCACCGAAAGTTATTTGGAGATCCATGTATAGCACAATTCGAAAGTTTTGTGATATCATTAAATATTATTTATTAATTATTTTGTTAATAATAAATAAATAATCCAAAAATGTGCCTTCAATAATTTTGATGAGGTCGTTACTTGGTTACCGGCATGAACAGTTGTAATTTAAGAGCTTAAATACCTTAAACACTATTCCGCTACTCAATATGTACAGTTCTCACTCATACCAACATTCATAGATTACAAAAATACAAAATACCCCAGGAGCTCTTGCACCCAAACAGATGAAATCCTCAGATCTTCATGTGCATAAATAAAATATGGATCGCATAAAAACAATGAGCACGTTAAGTATCGCAAAAACTGTGAATTATCTCAGTTTGAAGATTATAGCAATTATAATATCTACTAAAGACCCCTACCTATTACTAACAAATAATTAATTGATGTAAAATATTTTTTTTTTGTTGATTGACTTATCATTGCGTTTTTAAAATCGTTTATGACATGCACGAAAAGTAATCTGTTATATAAATTGGTTATTAATTTTATCTACTTCAAAACAACATGCCAACAATAAGCATTGCTACAAACAGAGAAGGATGTCAGTACCTTCCCTTTCGTGCCGAATGCGTAATCGAAGTGGAAGGGTCCGCAACCTGACCTAATTCTACTGAGCCAAGCATTGGGGCAGTGTAACTTTAAATTGCGCCTGGTAAAGGCTGCAAAATTAGTTTCATTCCGAATCTACGTTAAAATGAATTAAGGGCAAAATCATCGTTATTGAAGAGAACTTTATTATTATAAATAATATGAATATCATTGATACAATGCATATTATGAAGGGTAACTTCGGACAGTTTCGTGACACTGCGTAAATGAAATCATCCCACCGGTAAAAAGCAAAAACATTTGAACTTACTCAATTGAAATAATTCTAGAATATTCTCAATAGGTAAGCTTAACTTCATACTCGAGCTCTACTTCATACAATTTACAACCCAACATCATAATTTATTTCCATCGTAGCAAATTGACAAGTTGTATTTCAAAGTCCGTAAGATAAAGCGGTACAGACATGAAAAACTGAGCCAAACGAGAAACCTTTTTAAAAAATTAAGTGGTTTCACATGCTGGAGTATTCCAAAATTAACACACGACTCCCGCAATACTCGCGAGTTAATCGATTCTGGGCCCACGCATTCTTAGTTCACCTCGTTTACAAGGACACCCTCATCTGACTTCTCTACCTTGATATTCAATGTCGATAGAATCATAAGAGTTGAGCTAGTTTGAAACGAGATCATTAAGGATTGGAATCCATGTGTAATGATCCAACAAGTCTTAAATCAAATCGTTTTTTGTACCCATAATAACTACTAATACAAAAAATATGCTCTAAATCTGATATTACTTTGGACAATGAGATGTTAAGTTTTGTAATTGAACCTATGATTCAACCTGCTTTGAAGGTTCTAAATTAAACAGAATTGAACCAACTCGAAGTTTAACGAAGCAACCAAAGACGGGATTGGATTGAAAATCCAATAAAAATTTTCAATATTTTTACATGCTAAGTGTAAATGTTGCCTAAAAGTAGTTGTAGTTCTTGTCGGAAGAATTGATTTATAAATATTATAAACACTTGTTAAAACGTCGATTTTTTAAATCTTGACATACAACGCTGTTTATATCTTGTCAGTCAACACAAGACGCATGGAATTCCCCTTTGTTTGTATCTCAGGAACTCGAAGGTCTAAAGTAATATCAGCCTCATCATCATTATATCTTCACCAGTAGTCCACGATCAACCTCATCTTAAGAAGACTTCGCCTCGAAGACTGCAAAACTTCACACATAGGAATGAGCTCATTCATTTACTATAGTTTGTACTGTATCTAAGGACACTTTAGTCTAAGGATAATTTCTAGAGACATTTCTCAGCAGGATTTCTAATATGATTATTTTTGATTGATAATAAAAAATCTAATAAAATTGGTTTATTATTATGTATATGCTCGTAACCCCCTAAAGGTAAAGTAAATGGTAATAATTTAGGTATAATTTTGATAATTATGCTGATTCTTCGTAATATAATTATTTATATATTTATTTTCGTTATATTATTATATATATTTTGACTCGTTACAGCACTTAATAAACCCAGTGTTTAACATTTTGATCCCACTACCTTTCCCGCATCGATGGCAACAGACTGTCAGGGAAAATTAGGTTAAGATTTTGTTTGTTAGATGTAAGTTAGTTTTAAGTTTCATGATTCATAAGGTGAGACCAATCACTTTTTAAAAATGTATAGACAATGAATATATAATGTTCATTATGCCTTTGTAACAATCACAAATCACAGAGTAAAATTGTTAAAAATTGTATAAAATGTATCCAAGCTCCAAGACATATAATATAAATGATTTCTCGATTCTTTCATGGATACAATTATTAAATTATAAAATATGATGAATTCCAAGATACTTATTGAGTTTTGATGTTATGGTGCAGAAAATCAGATCACGATAAGATGGGTCCTAATGATAGTGTGCTGATGTAAACATAGTGGCTAGTACCTCACAATCCATTGAAATGTCGAACAGCTAAAGCAGTTCTGTCAACAGTTGTGTCAGGTCGTCACGAGGGGGGGGGGTGCCTAGTTACCGTAGCGCTAGTGACGAAGTGAGGGTTGATTAGGCTAGGACCTGGACAATTGCTTCATGACGGGTCTTACTACCGTACTATCTGACTTCATATTTGCTAGGTGTGTTCCCCGACAATGCACTATGTTCAGGAGAAGAGGTATAGGGTAGGTATTATAGGTAGTTTATGTGGTCTTGGAATGACCACGAATTCACAATCCGTATCTGAGAGTAGGCGAAAACCGTCCGGATCCCAAAGGCGAGTGTGAACCGGAGAGAGGCAGACTGAATTGCCGTGGGAGACACTACTAGGTAAAGTTTGTATGCCACGGCAACCGTTGTCCGCGAGGAAGAGGTCTCTCCTAAGGAGGAGCTAGTTTTAGCGAGACCAAGGCAGAGAATCCCACTAGGAAAGTGTGGGGTCTGACGAGGCCGGACTAAAACATAGCGAGGTTAGGAAGAGAGATCCAGAGGTTTTCATAAATGAGAAGGCGAAATCTTGAAATATCAGTGCAGCTGCAGGTACCAGTCAGAGAGCCGAAGTTAGAATTATTTACAGGACAAAACGAGGCCCTATATATAGCCCCCAATAAACAATGATCTGGGGTTTTATTATGACCAACCACACCGCAAGGTTATGGTGACGCTTGCTTGTTCTAGGCTGGGACCCACCCAGGCCTGGGTTGCTACCTGCCTCTTCCTTCAAGGGCCTCTGACTAGTTTTTTTGCAGCCGCGTCTTTTATTGTTTACAATAGTTACAATGGTATGAATTATGGTTTGGTAATGTTATGTACATTTGTTTAAATTAATTTACAACATATTATAACCCATTTACAATAAATATACAATAGTGTATAGGGTGATTTATCTTATGTAGTTAGCGGTCGCTACAAGTTGGTATAAACTTTCACATTCATTGGGTTTTGGCATTTCGGGCAGCGTCCTTCGGCGAGAAAGTGATATGATTTTAAATATAGAATGAGATTTATTTTTGAATGGCCTAAAAAGATGTTGTTGGATATAGGATGGGAGAGGGCTCCAAAATAGCGCCGAGCTTCGCGCTGTGCCTGGTACCCGACATGGCATCTGGTCTTCGTTTCAACACTGGGCCATACCCCTTGCATGACCTCATGAGCCTTACATTCGGACAACCAACATAAAGGTACATGAGTATATTCATCTCTACATGAATTACAAATACACGAACTACGAACTGGCATGTTTCTCTAATTTCAACATTGACCAAGGAATATCACTTATAGGTTTCAATTTCATTCTCTTTAAAGATGTCCGATAAAATACAATGCGCGGAAACCATTATTCTTTCAGCTGAACCTGGAATGAAGGTTGACGAAGATTCAGGAAGTAATAACCTCTCAGGACGTCTCGAAGAACAAATATTCAGAAAATTGGCCGTTGGGCGATAAATATTGAATAGATTTAAATCTGAACCGTTGAACTCAAGACATATTTACGAGCTCAAGGGAGTAGTGTTGATAAAGGATTATTAACCATAGAGGAGAACCAGAACTAGCCTTGAATAGTAGCTGATTTGTGACTTGGATCATAAAAGTCTTCAAGAAACTGTACCTTGTCGTTGAATATGAACAACGTTTAGTAAATCGGACTGTTGTTGATTATACCTTTAAAACGTCAGGTCAATTGGTTCAATTTTATGGTCATCATGGAAGAAAACCTAAAATAACTGACAGATACAGAAAGGAGAAAGAAGATTGCACCTTACCTACTCGAAAGTACAGCTTACACCTTCGGGCTCGGCGAAAACCAATTCAGAACAAACAATGATTATTTACAATGGATTTCTGGCATCCTGCATATTATATATACAAAGCTTTAATAAAAATATAAATTTAGAATGGAGTACGGTGAAAAAAAAAATCGTTGGAGCACGATAAGGGCGACGAAACCCAGACCCTGTGACCCCATAATTCAGCGGGCACTAAATCCCAGCTATTCCCGTCCCACGGTTTGGAGAGGAGGCGTCAAATTTATCCTCACATAAGAATTTATACCCCATAGTGACGTTTCAACACGTGGGAAATTCAATAAGTGCCTAGCCCAGTTATTCCAGAAGAATCCATCTACGAGTATGTGCATATCCCCAGACTCAATGTGTTTAAATCTTGATTTCATTGTAAAATTGAAATTCCCAGATCTATCTTCTTATCTTATAATTTAAATGACAGAGTAGTGATATTACTTCTATTGCCATTGTCAGGGCTTCGGGTATCCCTTGAATATGAGCCCTTATCTCTCTATACGAAAAATTGCTTAATTCATTTTTATTTTTTTTTAAGATTAGCCCAATAAAGAGTAAGCTCATGAAAAATTGGATATGGCACTCTTTTGAAACTAGAGGTGTATTCCAGGACATACTAATCGTACAAAAGGGGAACACCATTAGCAAGGTAACTTGATTTTAAGCTATTGCTTTAAAAAATACTGGCTGTATTACATATTGCGGTTCTGCTATCCAGGACTGATACAGAAAATACAGTGTCCACGCTTGAAATCGTGACAGGTAAGTAAGTACCGGTAAGTTGGAGAGGGTAATTGGCATAGCGAGATATCTGTGCGGTGGAAGAGAAAGGATTGGGAGCGTTGTGCAAGTCGGACACGTGCTGAGAGCGGAGGTAGGGATAGGAAAGGAGGCCAGCCATTGTCACTCTATATATATCTCCCGGTCCGATCTCGATAAATACTTTTCCTTTGGGCACCAGGAGTTCTGACCAGGAAGGTGGAGGAGAAAGCCCAGTAACAGACGGGAACACAATCTTAGATTTTTCACAGAATCTCATTTGCGAACAAGAATGGCAATGCCAGCAGATATGCAACGTCAATATTGTTGACATTATACCTTAACAATAAAAAAGAACATTTTTCAATCAAAGCAAAACAAGGAGGTTTACCACTCAAGCCAATCGGTTGAAAATCCAATCCAGAAAATCACCTGATTTGATGACAATTTAACAACTTAACAAATTCAATGCATATTCGCGCCATTTTTCAAGCAGCCACCGTTGCATTCGATTTCCTTTGGTTTCTTTTCAAGGAGTGTTTTTTTGAGAATCTGATTCAGAGCCGGTAAAACAAGTCCTCCTGAGTAACAATAAACGGTACACAGACATGAATAAATGGTGGGCTAGCAGAATGCAGTATTGAATGAACTTGAATGGAATTCATACGACAGTGCGAGTCCGGAACTTGTTTCAAGAATTAACTTGAAAAATTGATGGTGTAATCTAACATGGTCATTTGATAACAGTGCATAACATTTACTAGGGTATTCCAGACAAAACAAAGTAAGTTATGCATACATAACCTCATAAAGATTATCGAGACAATACTGAATACAAAGGGCTATCATAAGTTGGAAATTGATTTAATTTTTTAAGCAGTGCTATTTCTTAAAGCGGCCCCCACCGCTATGTCAATAGTGGTAATTTTCGTTATTTCGTTGGATAACTTCACTTCAATAATTTTAAAATAGCATAGTATGAATGAAAACATAAGAAAACACTCATATAATAATTATCGGGGGGGGGAGGGGGCAACTTGGGCAACAATACTCAAATATTTGTTAATATATAAATAAGGGAGTCCAACCCAAAATAATAATTCAAAAAAACAAACAATTATAATAGAAATGTAACACTTTCATAAAGCGTAAGAAAATGAACGAGGATGATTTCCCCATCCGCAAGTAATATACCATGAAATATGATACTTTGGCAACACTTTTGAGTCATATCCAAAAATAATTCGTAAACAAAAGGAATACGATTAATAAGGAGCCAATATTCTTAAATTATTCATTTCAATATCATTTTCATAGCATATTAATTTTTAATATTAATGCAATTACTCACGTTAAATTCGGCTACATATTCAGCTACTATACACTCTTACCTGAAAAAAAAAAAATTTATTACTTGATGACATAGTTAGTGAAGAAAGTAAACACAAATCCTTAGAAATTGTCACTTGTTTTGTGGAGTACAAACGAAGATATCAACTGTTACTTAAACAATCGCGAGTCCTGTTTTGATGTAGTAAATGTCCAACAACATCGTTCTTTTTTGCGAATCGCAATAAGGTCAATAAAACCACAAGGACAAATAGAACAATACACGCGTTGAATTCATATATATGTGATAATGTGCGATCCCTGACTAAATTTACATATAATTTTCATACTGGCGCTTTAAAAGGAGACGCTACTAATTCTCCGGAATAACAAATACAGCCCGCAGGACCTTAGATAAGGCATCGTAGATGGGTTCCAATGAACCCCTGGTTGGGGTACTCGAACCCAACAGTCTCACAGTGCTGATACTAAACCCCTGAACTACTAGTGGTGGCCGAAGAATGTGCCAAGAGAACGAACGTCTGCTGGCCTCGAGCGAATTAAAATGGTAATCATTAAGGATGGGTGCCATCCTTGAGAGTGTAGTCTCATGTTTTTTCGCGCTACACTACAGCTTCTGTTGCGCAAGCATCAAGTACCTTATTTTCGAAGGGGTAAGTATTCGGGGCTGGATTTATGGTTTAAAAAAACAAACATTCAAATCCATAAACTGATTTCAGAACTGTGTGCGGAAAGGTTATTAAATCTAAATTAAAGGTAAATTGAGCCTAGACCAATACTTATCACGAAAACTTTTCTAGTCCTGGAACAGCATCTGATACAACCGTAAAAATGAATCATTTACATTCAAAATTTCTACATTTTGAAAAAGTGGCAACAATTGACAAAGGTTTTCAAAAATGATCCAAATTTAACACCGTTTAAATTATAACTCATTGAGGAAAATTTCTTAGTGCCTATACATGATTTCATCAACTATTTTGAATGATTTATCTAAGAAATATTTAACCACTTGCACTGCTAATCATGAAATCTAAATTAGATCTCAATTGAATGCAGATCAAAATGAATATCATATCGTAAATGTGGTATGAATGAGTTCATTCATAAACAATTATCCACTGCATATAAAATATTCTTCAGATAACGTCATGCCGCATCATCTCACTCGGAATTCAATCAGTGCTACTCATGCTTCACTCAATTATTGGTTTAGAATCCATTTTATTTTTCTGTTAGACATCATTTCAAATCAGCTCCAATTAATTTCTTACCGGATACTACATAAAGTTAGCTATATAAAAGCCGATCTTACATTGTCGATTTACACTGCAACTTCCAGCTCTAAGCTGTGAGTCAGCTGGATTTAGTCCACGTGAGAGTGCCTGGACCAAAAGGAGGATCGTTACTCAATGACACACGGAATTAGAACTGAATGAAATGCCAGCACCCAGAACGCTCAGGGATATTGTAGGACCAAATCGGGAACCGCTAGCTCATGCCAAGCCAAGCTACACGTGAGTCGATCCTGTCCTAGGTCAGACTTGGTGGAAGCTGTCCAGCTAATCAACTCCGATGAATCTCAAAAATAAAATGGTAAATTGCTTTTTAGCATTCAAGACAATCTCAAAACTTTTTTACCGAGTAGCTATTTGACAAAAATCTCAAGAATTAAGCGTGTCATGATTAACGAAAAAATCCCTTGTAACTATCCGCAAATATGGTTTAAAAAAACAAACATTCAAATCCATAAACTGAATTTAGAACTGTGTGCGGTTCTGTCTTCAGAAAAACTTGTGCCGAATAACGAAGTATTTACTGTTATCCAAGTACACACACTTACTCATTAGTGAAGCAACTTTGGTTGGCCTAGAATTTTCCAGTGTTTTTTTTTTTTTTTTTTTTCAATTTGGTAAAATTTAGCTGGCAGGGGTATATTTTTTCTAAAATGTTGTACGCTTGAAAAATGGAAAAATGCATTTTAATGAATACTTTCATAACCATGTTATGTTTCATACAAGATAAATTTCGTATAAGCATAAGATTATGTTTATTATGTAAATTAATTAATTTGAACAATATAGGATGTTATCAATTATTTTGATAACATTAGTGACTGAACTGAAAATACCTAACATGTAATGTTTATCCTCTGTCAAGCACTGTTTGAAATTGAAGTAATATCTACCACATTAAACATTTATCTTACGTCAAGTAAAAAATCCACCAAAAATTAAAATTTTGATGCGGAAGTGTATATGAAGGTTCTCAGCTTCAACCCTTCAGGGATTTTCATTCATCAGTAAAAACAAGTGAACAATAAGAATATTAAGCTAAGGAATGACGTCACATAGATATTCTACTGAAAAGTAAGTTTTTCAGTATAACAAATCCTTATATTACTTTCATAACTCAGTATTTCACTGTGGCCGATTCCCTGAAATATATTTGTGACATTAAGTTCAAGCGCACTGCGTACTGCCCTAAATAATATAATACAAGGAAACGGTCGGAAAATAAAACTGTCAGTCTATTGAAATAAAAAATCAAATAAAATGCGTTCAACCATTAAATTAATTGCTGCGTGTTAGGGTTGTGAAAACGTGATTTTAATGGCAGCGTTGATGACTTTTTGTAATTAAAGTTCACCACAGTCCCAACAAATTATCAATAGATAAGGTGACATCTTTATTATCTCTTCACATTCTACTCGATGCGTTAGGAAAATATTGACTTTTTATTTACCAAGTAATCGATTAATGAAGCTTTAATACCTTTCTCGGAGTTGTTTTCTTCAGTTAATTTCTGGGAACAGGGGAAAGAGGCCACAACAGCAACCTACAAGGCAGACTGACGTAAGGATGAAAACATAAGATTTTCTAGTTTTAAAACGGCAATAACGGAACCCCAATAATAGCGAATGGGTAAGTGTCTTATTTTTAACAAACGCATTCATTGAATTACCTCAGAGTATCCTTGTCTCGTGTTCTACTTTTAAACTTAGTCATAGATGTACTATCTACACCTCGTAAAATATTTTTAACACTAATGACCCTGGGATGTAGTGGCCAGTATTTTTAAGATAATCGTTTATATAATAGACTCATACAATTTATAAATCGAAAACTTTGCAAGACAAAAATTTTTTTTTTTTATTATATCAACTTTATTAAGATGAAATTACAATCTGCCTTAATGCTTAATAGGCAATAAGTAATTAAGATAAATGTTCTCATTCATACCATATTTACAATTCATCATTCACTCACACATTCATACAATATTTACAAACAGCCCAGGGGCCCCCCAAGTCCACATGGTTGTTGCCTCCCTCACATACGAAGGAGGAAGCGGAATCTTGGGAAGCCCCCCACGCTCCCCCGTCCGCCGCACCGAATACGAGCCAGTGGAGGCTGACCAAGAGCGCGAGGGCCACAGACAAAATTTAAATAAATACATTATATAGAACCTATAACATGGACCAAAAAGTGCTGAGAGCCCTGATCTTTTGGGTAGATACAGTTTAATGAAATTACTTCGCGTACAAACTGTTGGAATCGCTGGCCTACTGTTTATTTTCATCGGTCTCATTCCCTCACACCACCTTCAAGCTCCTGGTACAAGGATCCGCTCAACCCAAATATTCCTTTATTTTTCCCTCATCCGTAATCTTATAATCGGAGAGCTAAGAAAAAAAAACCCAAAAAACGAAACAAAAACATCGGTCTCACTCACTGTTGACGGGACCGTGGGATTTTTCGTTGTCTGTGGTTCCAGTGCAATTTTGGGTGTATTGCACTGGTCAGCACCCATTTGGCAAGTAGAACCACTATAAATCAATAAGTTTAATTTAATTCAATTTAATTTACCTGCCTGTTTACTTATTCAAAGTCTTGACTGAATATATTTATAAACAGGTCGATAAAATAAAAGTTGAAGATAAAGACAAGACTAAAAAGAGATATTGGACGATGAGTGTGTAAACAAGTCGGCGAGTTGTTGGCCTATTTGAGAGCAACCTAAGGCAAACGTGGCCCATCCCCGGCTTGGTTTATTGGTCAGCGTTATGCCGTTATGTCCTGTCTGCCTCTGCCAAATGTCACCTGTTCCTAACAGTTGATCACGGTTACATTGATAACGTTACTTTCACGGGAGGAGATCAACAAGGATCCGTGAAGGTGACTTGCCGGTAAACAAAAGGTCAGGAGGGAGGATGGCGTTGGTGACCAAAACATATCAACGTCTCAGCTATGTTTTTTTTTAGTTCTTAGTATTAAAATTATAGCAGGTTATTTAAATACGCAAAAGTTTCCAGAAAGCTAGGGAGAAACTTTTCCTTTCGACCTAGTTTTCTCGTTCTCTCATCTAGAAGTGGCCGATCGATTAAAGTTACTCTACTGGAATATGTTATTAGCATTGATACACTGATTACTGTTTTATGTACCCGTTAATTAAATAAATTCGTTAATACTAATTAACAGCAAAAGTAATATACTGGTAGAATCGTGACTAAAAACCCAGGACCACCCCAGCTGTGGCTAACGGATCTAGCCTGAACGAACATCTTCCCATATGAATCTTTTTTGTCTAAGCTCTCGCAGTGACTAGAAGAGACCATTTCATTTTCTCATACCTAGTTTGACAAAGTTCATTAATAATTATTAATGTTTGTATGTACAAACTGCATAACTGTGTGTAAATAATACTGTGTAAGAAAATTGTGATTTTTCAAATAAAGATTATTAATAGTGGTAGAATGTGATTACCATGACGAAGAATTTCTAATAAGAAAACGAAATATTTTTAAATATCACACATGCCTTAAAATTGGGAAACTAGCTTAAGGAAAATTGGGAAGATCGCCCACTCGTGCAGGCTAGCTCACTTGGAAGAGCTACTGACTAGATATCGGTCTAATCCCGGGAACTCAAGTCTCGATCCTGGCAGTATATTTTTTTCTTTGGATGTTTATTTTTAATAATTACTTCCTTAATAATACTGTATGAATGAACGAGTGAATGAAAATTCTAAATATGGTATGAATGAAAACATTTATCACAATTAATTATTGCCCAATGAGGCAGATTGTAATTTTATCATAATAAAGCTGATTATATATATAAAAAACAAATTACTAATAGTAATAAAAGCTAAACCATAACGAAAATTATTCGATCCAAGCATTTTTTCTTCCGGAAACCAGTTAACTTAAGTGTTGATGAAGTTCCTAGAACGACTGTAGCGTTGTAGGTAGGTATGTAAAGGTAGGTATTAAGGAAAATAACAAAGACTGTAGGTTAGGGAATCAAAGAAGACCACATCACAGTCCTCCGGTCTTAGGCTTGTACAAGTGTGTGTGGGGGCGCGTGGCTTCTCGTGTTTATGACCTTTAGGTCTTCTTTAGGTCGCCAACCCTATTGATTCCTTCACGCTCTGAACTTGGATTATCATGCTTTATATCCGAGGATATGTTAAAATACTCTGGCATTTTGATCGTCTTCTCATTTCACGAGAGAAAAATGTATCGAATACTTTGACAGAGTCAAACCGAAAATTATCTGGTTGGTCTATAGATTGGAAATAAAAACCTTTAAGCCAATAAATCACAGCAGAGCCCTAAAACATTCTCCCTCAGGTTCAGAGTAGTGGGAAAACAAAACTTAAGTTCACTTTATAAATGCATGTTGACATCTATGGGGAGTGTAGGAGGAGACATGGCGTTGGGCACCAGCTTTGTCTGGTGGTTCAGCGAAGCACTATCAGTTTATAAATCTTGAAAACTTCGAATTGAAATATAATTGATAATTGACTTATCGAAAACCTTTGCGCTATGTGCTTATCATAAGTAGAGCCAACGATTCGTAATGGGGATGTAATTTCTAATACACTCATACCTTCCAAGTTCATAAAATTCCATAGTAACCTATCCAACCACCCTAAATCCCTAGCACAGTCATTGCACTGCTCCACTCATCCCTATAATCCTCCTCGGAGACTAAAACGGCAGTGGCCTCGTGACCTGCTCTAAATACGTGGCAGTGGCAGTCCTGGCAATGGCCAGTTTCTCCGATCATGTCCTGAGCGTCTGTAGCTCTCGCGCTCTTGGTCAGCCTCCGCTGACTCTTATCCAGTGACGCGGCTGACGAAGGAACGTTCCCTCCCTGGAGTCTCCTCTGGTCTGTTTGTATATATAGTATGAATGAGCGAATGAATGAAAATTGTAAATTGATATGAATGAGATCATTTATCACAATTACTTATAGCCCAATTAGCCAGAATGTAATTTTATCATATTAAAGTTGTTGTTAAAAATAAAAAAAATAAATTTGTTATACACTTAATGTTATTCAAGATCATCGTGGAACAAATTAAATGATCGGCGATGAAGAAATTGCCACGTTCTCAGACTAATGGCAGAGCAAAGCATTATCATCGTGAAGCGGACTGCACCCGATGTTTTTATCTCGACGTCGATTAGATAGATTATGCAGTTGAATGCACCAAGTGTTGTTAATTGCACCGCCTGCGGTACAATAGCCCATTGGCTGGCCGTTGCACTTGGGCCACGGCAAGACAGCTTCCCGATAACTAAGGTGGATCTAACGTCGTAACTCGGTATTTCAAACTACAAACAGGGCGCGGATCCCGCCTACTGTTTACAAGACAAAATTCATAAACGCTTCCTTGTTCATAAACTATTAGTCAATGAATGTGACAGGTGCAAGGGCAAGGCGCGCCTTTGGAGAACGAAGCAGGTTACCTTCGATAACTTGGTGCACTTATTCAAGCATTGCCTTTTACAGCAGATAATGAATTCTATTTAGTTCTAGCACTTCAAGGAAGTTCAACATTCAGTAAGGTGACTACTGTATATGGGTTTGTTTCCATTTCCTTGGCTCTAGGGAAACTATATAATATTCAATGTATTAAAGGGTCCAGGTCATTTATAGCAAAAATACAGCCACCAGTGGACTCTCACCACTGTACCGTAACAATCAACCTCCACCGAGGATTCCCACACTCCTTACTCCTCTCACGCCACCTTCAAGCAGGTCCTCCTAGTACAAGGATCCGATCACCCTAAATATTTTATATTTCTCCCTCATCCTAAAATTCTAACTAGAGAGCTTACGAAAAAAAAAAAAATAGCAAAAATATGAAACGACAAAACAATAAAAAGCCTGTTAAAACGTCAATAAGGAAAGAAACCTACGTAACAATTAAACTATATCCACATGAGTGACTTGTAATTGCCAGTTTATAGCACGTGGAACGAATGAAAGTGCATTATCTAAACAACAAAACAACGACATAAAAGTGGTTTGTTTATGTGGGTGGCGAATTCCTTAGCCAATCTTTAAGAAATATATTATCGGTGTCAAAATAAAATGTTTTATAGTAATGTGCTAAGTGATTTACTAGTTTTCTATACAGTGATACATTCCGATTTATTTCACGTAATATTTCTTATGTGTGTTATCATACATGATGCGGCGGTTTAAGTGAACCATGATTCTCGATTTTCCTCGGGAGTAGGTCTGGTCGGGGCTCACTCAGCCACTTAAAGTAGAAACTGTAATAAGAAGTGAATGAATCTGATTTAGCGTGCCAAGATAATGCTTAAGACACAACCTGTCGAAAAGACTACCGCCTCCTCAGAACTACCTACTAACTTCGGCGGAAACCTCGGCCGTCGTTTCCTCTTCAGGTGTTTGGCTGTACGAGTGAAATAACGTTTGTAAAAAATAATTCAATAGATCTGAAATCATAAAGATATATTCCATAACGCATCGAAACATAATGATTATGTTATTGTTAAACATAAACAAGCCATTTATGTTTTAAAGTTTTCCCTCCCCCCATGATAAAGGTCACATTCAATAAGATAAGAAGAAACTTAATTCAAAATATTTAAAGTCGTTTCAGCCGATTTATATATTAAGCCAATCAAGTTCTGAAGAACCTCGTTTACATGTCGTTTCTACGTCGTTTAGTTCGTAGATACTGTAAGATACCTCGTCTCATATTTTTTTTCTGGTCATCGGTTTGTCCAATAATTCTTCAGCTGCAGTGCTATTTCTTAAAGCTGCCCCCAATACTATGTTAATGGTTAATAAACGGGATTACGTCCTTTACTCCTGCACAGGCTAATCTTTCCCTTTTAAAAACCACCCGGCTCACTAAAGAAGAGGTCAAACTCTTGGTAGACTCTCACTACCTTCCTGATTCCATCCGCCTTTTTAGGCATTCCACACCCTATATCCTTCTCATACATCCTTCAAATGGGGGACTCCCCTTAGTGAAAGGCACTTATCAGCCAAAAATATTTTCCTTTATTTTTCCCACATTCCTATTTTTATAAGTTTGAGAGATAAGAAAAAAAGGGGGAAAAAAAAAAAAAAAGAAGAGGTCACGTGTTCGGAATTTAAAAATTAATCAAAATTAAAATTTCAGGTGGTAAATTTTGAAAATCAAAAATCCACTAAATATATTTAGTTTAAAAAGTATACACACAAATTTGAGATGGGTAAAATTAAAAATATCACGTGTTATGTTCAGATTTAGAAGCGAATAGTGGCCACCTTAAAAGGCCTACGGTATGAGCAAGGAAATGAAGCCAGTCCTTGCACGGGCGAGTACTAAGCACATTTGTCTGACATCCCCGAAGGACATGTCAAGGCGAAAGAGCCTGTCTCTCTAGGACGACTTATCAACGAGCCACGACTGTTTTAGTTGCCTTGCAATTTTTCATGCCGTGACGACTGACTGGTACACCGTGTGATGCGAGGTGGCGAAGGCCGGACTTTCTCGCTTCCTCCACGTGTAGGGGGAGCTTTCGGCTCTCATCGGACAGTGCCGTCTTCAGTTCGCTTTCATTAGAAAGTCAGCCAGGGAGAATGGTAATTTATTCGCCTCTCAGATTAGGTGGGATTTTTCAACAGGCGGAACTAGAAAACTAGGAAGTTTTTGTATCAGTAGATGTGCCAATAATCAACAGGCCTCGCTATTCTTTTACATTTTACCGGCTATTATCTACCGTGAACTAAAATTTTTTTTTGAGAAATGAGGTAAAAAATGAAGAAGAAGTGTACTCAGATCTTTCAAATTGTTTTTGTGCCATCATATTTAATGTACCCTAAACCAGAGGGGAAATATTGCGACATCAAAATCTAACTAGCTTCTGAATCGTTTAGGTAGAGAAAGAACGATCCAGAATCATCCAAAATCAACCAAAATAATCATCCAAAGAAAATCGGTCCAGTCAGTAGAGCCATATTTACTCATCACTAATGTTTATCACATACTTCCCGCTGATACTTAGGAGCCAAAATAAACCAAAGAACAACCTAATATTTGTTGAATAAATCATTGAAATTTCTTTTTGGTGCTTTCTTACACGATAACCTACTTCTCCCTGACTTCAGATATCTCAAGATGCTGCTCAGAAGGTATTAAATTAAACCTTTAATGTTATAATTATTTCTCTCATTTTTGAGGGTTATTGCCCTCATAGACTAAAAAGGGTAACACAAACGTAAATAAAAAGATATTTTTAAAGATATAGTTTCTGAGTCAGCTGTTAAAATCACATCTTTGCAGCCAATTTCAATAGGTATTTACTTAGGTATATATTTATAGTCAATAATTCAGTTATTCAATTTTTCCCTTCAATTTCATGGCATTTGGAAAGTTCAAATGCTTAGTATTATTAGTAGTAATTAGTAATATTTAATTAATAAAACGTGTTCTGATAAATGAATGGTTCAATACCGGCAGTGATAAGTTAAGTGTATAGCTTGAAGGCTGAGTGTTGAAGGTAAGTAAGTTAAGCTCCAAGATATATTAGTACATTATTGTTTTAGTCACATCGGCTGTCAGCTCCCGTTTCTCGAATATCGACCTTCTTGTTTTCATAGTCATAAAAATTATAGCCATGAAATTTTATCTAAACCTATCCAACCACCCTAATCCCCTAGCACAGTCATTACACTGGGCCACGCATCCCTATAAATCTCGGGGACTAAAGTCGTAGTGGCCTTGTAATCTGCTATAAATATGTGGCAGTGGGAGTCCTGGCAATGCCAGTTTCTCTAATCCTGTCCTGAGCGTCTGTGGCTCTCAAGCTCTTGTTCAGCCTCCACTGGCTCGTATCTGGTGACGTAGTTAATGAAGGAGTGTGGGGGACTTCCTAAATACTGTATGGATGAGCGAGTGAATGAAGAACTGTAAATATGGTAGGAATGAGAATATCACAATTACTTATTGTCCAATAAAAGGCAGTTTTTAATTTTATCGTGATAAAAAATTATTTATTAATTAACATTATCTCATTGTAGGACTAGATTCAGACTGAAGTGTGTGGAAAAACCTTCCATTTTGATGGAACATCTATTTTTCATCAACCAAATCACAATAAATAATCTACTTGTATTTAATACAAGTTTATAAACATTTTATCTCTAGGCAATGTGAAGATCGTCAAAGTAGAAAAGGTCAAAATGTATGGTGCTTTTAATCGAAAGATTTATCTTAACTGAGAAGACGAACTTTGAGCAAACTTTCTGGAACGGGAAGCTTAGCTACTTGTTCCATGAGGTACCCCTATCCTAATAAATCTTAAAGGCGATATAGGATGACAGCCGAACGACCAAGCCCAAGATGAAGGCGACCACTGGATACAGGGGTAAGATGTAAGATAGAAAGAGAAGGCCGGGTCGGAAAGAAGGGAGCAGCTCTATCCGTCAAATTATCTAACTGGGTCAGCCTCAACCGCCTGCAATCTTCTACAGAACACTGCGCAGCGAAATCTTGCGCACTTTTTCCTAATCTTCTGCGCTAAGGAGAGTTAGCTTCACTTCCTCACTGCTACTGTCTACACATCCTCGACTATCCATCTTTCATTACGACTACATTGCTTTGTTCGGTATGCACGAATTTCCTTTCTGAATACAGTATATCCTGATCGTTTTTGACAAATTATAAAAATGAACTCCGTTTAGTTTTCTAGATTCTAGCAATATTTTCTTTGTTCATGTGTTAAAAATGTATTTTTTGACAGAGCTTTTTAACATTAACTATGGATTGGCATGTTTACGAAAGTACGAAAACAGAACTAAAAATTTTCTTAATTCAAGTTACCGACTTGCCTTAATATGCTATTGCCATTAATAATTCTTTATATTTTTTAGATGCTGCATTAGTGAAAGGTATAAAGATTGAAAACATCCGGTTTAAAGCATGTTTTGAATAGAAGTGTTCGAAAATTCCAACGTACAAATTAACAAGGAACGCCGTGAAAATCTATAACTCCACTAAAACCAGAAAAATGACAAAATTGCTGCTAATTATTACATGATTAGCGCACAAATACAAACCAGTGCGTAAATATTCAATACTACCCATATTAAGGCGGCGTATACGAACATAATTCTATAAAATGCACAAAACATCTTTTAAAATATTCTCGGAGCTTTCATTCGAAGATGAAATTTCTAGGCATACCCTGTTTATTGGTACAAGAACATTTTCGTACACCTTTAATCAATAAACCAGTTCCCCATCATTATGATTGTTTTCTTCTCAGCTCTTCATATGCCACATCTAAAATTACACCGCATACTAAAAATATTTGTAAAAGTAATGGCACGTTCTTAGACAAGTAAAATTAAGAAAACGTTTAGTTCTGTTTTCTTCATCCACTGATTATTCAGCAGTTACGAACGAAACTACTTTCAATGGCAATAATTAAATGGCCTACAAAGATAATCTTGAACTATTTTCTAAACAATAAGATTCGCATATCAGCGATGTGAAAAGATTTGCTAACTCTTACATCCTCATTCGATTTCACTTGTTATCTCCGATCCGTACTATGAGCTCTATTCAAAGAGGCAGATAATAAAATTATGGTGTTGTGGCTAAGGTCTAATAGATATTGATCTGTACCATTACAGCGCACTAGGCTTTGGGGGTAATGTTTCTCGACCGACGATCAAAATTATAAACTAATTTACCAAAATACAAAAAGCTTGGCTCCCATAAGATCTAATCAAGACAGAACATAAGCCCTTCAGTCAACTCCTATTGTAAACATGGCCATTAACCCTCGAAAAGAGTTCATGCATTGTAGGTTGTCGATGCACTAGACTAGGTTGGTTTTGGCTACCTAGACATTTGAAGGTTTTGTTTACACTTCCCTGAGCAATGACAACTCAATCAAGAGTATTGGAAAAGTCAAATATTCAAAATTATTTGAATAAATTACAAGCAAAATCCTAGTCCAACTTACCGGGAGGCGAGTGTGGGCTGCACGAAAGATGCATGAGAACTAACGCTGCGGTACATTCGTCCATGAGGTCTTCTTTCTGGTCGTCCTGAGACGTGCTGGTCCTCCTCTTTCTCGATCTAGAAAAATAAAAATCATTCTTGTTATTTGTCGTAGTAGAGCTGAGGCACTTATGCAGGTATAGTGATATATGTCAGAAATAAAGCTTGGAGCCTCCCAAAATATATACATTTAGCCAGCATCAGGACTACATGATTGATGATTGATGTACATTGAGAACAAGTTTGGTATTATGTTATTGTTGCTTCTAAACATGTAAATTTATCAGGCCTTTTCTAAATTGTAGTCATGATTAAACCTGAAAAGGTGAATCGTTAACTGAGGATGGTGTGTGGAATAACAGCATTTTACAAAAATATTAACATCGTTATTACTAGCAGTCGACATGCCTATATCTTATCGAAATAAGTAATAACGGTACTATAAGCAACAGAGAAAGTGTAGTTCTTACAACAAAATCGCAGCTATTTATGATGCTAGGACGATATAATCCCTTTCGAAAGTAGAATTAATCCGAGGATTGTTTGAGATAATCAGAAGATATATTGAAAATGGATAAATTACGTAAATAGATAATTATATGAGGTATATCAGCCAAAACAAACGTGTTTTGTAAACATGAACAGCACATTTATTTATTTTTTTTAAGGGCGGTTCAACCACTAGGGTCATTGATGTCATATTTTTTTCAAATTAGACCTTTTTAAGAAATTTAAATTCCTACACAACCTACAGAAAATCTATCATTCTATCCTAGCTCAAACATTTAGAATAAAAAATTCAACCTGTTTGGTTAACTCATTATTTATTCAATCATAAATCACAATCTGCAATAAAACCCTATGAAAATTTAAATGTACTATTTATATGCTTATATTTTTAGTTTATATGTATTTTATTTTACTGGAGAAGCGAATAAATGGAAATTAAATCCATTGCATATAACAAAAAATATAGGTATTTTGTCAAAAAAAAACTCGAACCCTTTCGAGAAACATGAATTACGCTCACATTATTTATAAGTTCTAAAATGTTAACAGTGAATTCCGCCTCGAAAACATAAGAGAAAGAAGAATTTGAGCAGCAGAATGAGACGAGGAAGGCCCGATGGCCAGCAAGTGGGTTAGGATGCCACTAACGGCGCTTGCCCAGGTAGCGAGCGCTTGCGACCTGCCCACTTCTCCTAATCATCTTAGGCTAATTGCCAACGAATTAATTAACATCGGGCAATTCCAGCCTTTCATTTTCTATCGAGCCTCATTAGTACCGTTTTCTAATAGTCCGGGTGAGGAAGGAGTTGAGTTTCGTTTTTTTGCAGAACTCAAAATGTAAAAAGATATAGGAAAACGGGTATATTTCTAAGGATTAAAGGTAGTATTGAAACGACGAATTGACATAACTATTTGATTGGTGCCGGTTAAGGATGGGTATATTTAAATGAAAAACTGAAAATAATAAAATAAAAATTCAAATCATATTAATCTTATGTCTACTCAGCTAATAGCATAACATTTCAAAATCATGTGAGTTTATATAAACAATATGATGGTTATAAAAATAATTAAAATTAAAATCAGATTAATATGTCATAGAAACATTATTTCTTTGTTAACTTAATAAATGTCTGCACTGGTTTTATTTACTATTTATTGTTATGACTTTCACTAATTAATTTAGTTTGTCTCTAAATGCACGCTCAATATTGTGTTTCATTTGTATTTTTATTTAAGTATTCTTATTTTTAGGCCGAGGAGTATTTATTTAAAGTGAAAAAAAACCAATAACTTGATTTGTGGTGAATTTAATACTTACGCAATCATAGAATGGAGCCATTATTATTTGAAATTATTTATTTCTATTCGAAATTTGAAATACTTTAAAAGTTAAGTATGTCATCTCCGAAGTAGCGTTCTAATTGCGTAATGTGCCATTAGACCGCGACGGTGACCAGCTTAAATGTCGTAACAGTTGAGTGGTTCGAGTCCTAGATTTTCTTTATTGAATTGAAGATATAAATACTAAATTATTTTATAGCACAATATAAAGTTAAGTTTTTTAACTAGTAAAGTTAAAACATCCACATTTTTCAGACTAGTTGTTATGAATTAATAAATTATTTATCAGCAGTGAAACAATCAGACTGTGAGGCCAGCAAAAATATTATAAAAACAGTAAATAATTGTAACTTCCTTAGGATTAGTTGCGATCAAAATAGGTTGTTAAGTCAATAGGTAGTTTTGTCAATTTGATTACGTTAAGATTAATTATGCGTTCAATTCTTCAGAGTAACACTTAAACAGAGACACTTGAAGGTTGACATTTACATTGTGTTAAAATTGGTTCGTAGGAAAAAAAGTGAATTCCCAAAATAACTTTTATTATTGTTATTACACCAACAGTCAACGTTCCGCCTTTTCAAACATGGTCAGGACTACTCAGACAAGAAACATATGTTATGACTAGTGGTACGGCAATGTTAAGCCTAATACCACATAGCCTAAGGTAAACTAACCTGTAATATGTATATAGAGGATCAGGGGGACAATAAAGCTAGTTATAAACCAAACCATTGCGTTGTATTATTAACCTCCTTATTCATTCTTTTTTTTTGATCATCTACAGCCGGGAAACGATAACTTATATATATAAAGAGAGAGAGAGAGAGAGAGAGAGAGAGAGAATTATATACAAAACACTTAATTTAATAAATAATAATACTGTCAATAATAGAAATAATAAAACAACACGGCTGTCAATGATGGTATCCTCGAATAATTAATAATTCATTTCTCTAAACAAAATTGGTAACCTTTCTGCAAAATATTTGTTTTATTTTTTTTATTATTGCGATTATTACTATTTATTAAATTAAGTATTTTATATGTAATTGTCTTCAGTATATGTAAACTTATTGTCTGAATTGCAGCCCTGCAAATGCTTCAATAGGCAAAACATCGGTTTTTCATGTAATATTAATAGTAATAAACAATTTTTGGAGCTGAAGTCACTCTTTTATTCAAAAAAAAAAATTTAAATATACGTTCAATAATAACGTAAGTCACTCACGCTCTAAAAAAGCACTTTTACTTTCTTGCACGTTATTTTCAGAGCTTCAAAGAACATTTCCATTAAGTTATTATGACTCAGAATCCATAAAAGTCGAGCTCACGTTTCGAAAGAAGGTTAAGCCCTGAAAAATAATTTTTATAACGGTTCACCCCGGAGTTTCGGCGGTGAAATTTCGGCAAAAGCCCCATTAAAAATCACTTTAGAAGTACAGGGCCTTAAAGACACGAAGTGAAAGGCATCGAGAGAACGAGCCAAACATTCATTATCTATCCACTAGTGAACCTAAGGTCGGAAGGAAAGAGGCCCTCCGTGTTGTCCACGGTATGACGAAACAGGTTATGCAGCTTGGCTAAATGCGACCCGGTAGTGATGCTGGTTGAGGCCTTGTCCTTCTCATAAGGCACACCTAGCATCAAGGGCGTCAGGCAATAACGAACGTCGTGTGAATGTCGAGTGAACTTGATTCCTAAATGAATTGTACCAACTTAGGTGACAAACAAATAAAAAAAACAAAAGGCATTCATTAGGCCTAATTGAAATACAAGTGCAGTGGTTGTATACGCAAAAACAAAGAAAAAAGCTTGCCTGTATTTATCAGAATGAGGCCGACAGAGGAACATTTAAGTTTTATTATTGTACTCTACCCTATACGTCCGGTTTCTATACCTTCACTGAGAAAAAAAAGTTAAATGCACGAGAGCTGCTGTGGATTAAATCTGAAAACTGAAATTTTACTAGGACAAGTAATAGATGTACAAAAAGACAAAACGATTTCTCGAGCATACGAGGTTTGATCAAAAAATAATGGGAGTTTTTGCTTCTTCTTAAAATTTTTTTTAAAGCATCGATAGAAATTTTTTATCCTTCAAAGTAATACCCCTCAGATATAATACGCGAAGTACTTTTCAAACTCACTTTTCGATATTCGCTCTTATACTTACGTTACATGGGCTCAATTAGTATTGTTTCAATTAATGCATAAAACTAAAATTTCCACTGAAACTGAACTTTTGCTACCACTATCGCAGAACATACACAAACGTTAAACGATTACTCGAGCATAAGTCAAGGACAAGCGTTATGTTCTTGTTTGAACGAAATCACTTTTACAAAATATCGGGCTCCACCCCAGGTGCCTTAAACTCGAGTGTTCATCAAGTGCGATGAAATGTGCCTTAGAACCATGTTGGAGTTTTTCATGCCTTTGTCGTAACTGAAGGCTGATTGATCCAAATTTATACAAACACAAAAAAAAAAAAAATATGCAATATGGTCTTGAACCCGTTTTGAAGCCATCTGATTACGATTTTTTATCCAAATTTTGAACTTTTAGATGAAATTTTATGTACACTTGAGTTCACGTGAAAAACGTTGAGAAAGTCTTCTATAAATTCTAATTAGTAGCCAGGATTCTTTAAAATCCAACACAGGTTGAGTAGATTCCTGAAGTGTGGTTGAAGTCTGCAGCAAAAGATCGACCGGTTTTTAAATGAATAAAGAGCACTAAATGAATAAATGGGAACCTGGTGCCGGATCGCATGTCCCCGATGAACGATCGATTCCCAACAACGGTTTAGCCTAGTACATAAAATATCGTGTCTTGTGCTATTTCGACAGTGGACAGTCCCGGAGAGCCAGAGGACTAATCGCTTTCTCGACGACCACTTCTGACTGAAAACACCAGAGTTACATCATTGAAATATTCCTCGAGTTCAGTGGCGATCCTGTTAAGTAATAACCCGGGATGAAGACAAACGAAACTTTACAATTTTTCCGAAACGTTAATATTTCAAATGCTGCAAGGCCAGAAATGCGACTATTTACAATCGGCCCGAATATTCTGTAAGGTACATACATACATGCATATTCATTTTTTGGTTATTCTGAAGCTAAGCGAAACCCAGTGGGGTTACACAGAAATGGGTTATTGTATAACACGACTGTTATATAACGGAGTAATACAGTGTCGAATTGACTAACTTAACTGTACTTTCAAAAGGAAAGTATTACTTGAAAGAAGTTTCATGATTGTCACTCACCAGTAGGTTAAAAAATTATTTAAAATTTTAATAATTATTACTGAACGAAAAAAATATTGAAGGGGCCTGCTTGGATTCAAATATTCTTTTTAAAGACTTACTGAGACCACTAGTGACTGACAGGCTTGGGTGTTGTAATAATACAACTTTTTATATGCTTTTTCACCTGAGCTAAAAGGTGCTTTTACCGTGTGTTAATTATTTAAAGAATTACCACACATTTAGATAATTATTAGTTGTGTTATATTATGACACTAGTGTAAATTTTAATTATGTAAATTATTGGGTTATAATTATAATAGGACGAGTCATGGCTGTTAATTGCCAAGTTTGGCTTAGTTGGCAAATGTTTATGTAGGGTTATCAGAAAAAAAAAAAAAAATGTTTTTCTCTTTAACCAATAACTGTTGAAATCGACCAATGACTTATTGTCACAATAAGTAAATTGTTAGGACATATGATTACAAATAAATAATACATAACAGGTTTTAATATTATTCATTTTAATTTTCCTTGGCTCTTTTAAAGGTTACGCTCCTTTGATGTTTGACCTTTAATTGTTCAAACTCGCTTAGAAACTAAACTTCCTTCTATAGAGTTGCAGGGTCCTTTCAGGGTTACTATATTTTCATCAGCGCTTCTAAACAAGGACGAGTAAGCTAGAGTAAAAATATTTTTACTTTGAGTTCAAAAGTGTAGGTGGTTACGGAACTAAATGTCGCTTTTAGGGACGACTTTTAAACTGTGCATCAAAAGCCATGTTGAATTCATTTTGAAGTTTCTCATTAGTACATACTTCAGATGAAATTTTCGGACTTAAGATTCGATTGCACTTGAAAGACGCTGAGAAACTACTTGGTGTCCAATGCTTACAGACTATAATTCTTTACATTGGGACACGGGTCGAGAAGAGCCCCGAGATGTGGCAGTCCCTAACACCATTTCTAGATCTTTAATTATTGAACACCAATTTTCATAAAGTAAAAACTACCGTTTTTTCTGAAACCGAGAAGTGGTACCTGAAAAGTGCACAATTGCAAGCCTTGCTGATAGTTGTCTCCCTCGATGTCTCATACCCAGGAGGGGGCATTTGTCGTAGCAAGACTCTTCATTGCGGAAATATGAAGCGGGTATGTTCCGACGAACAATCCCTAAACGTTCGCGGTAGTTGACATTAATTAGAGGAAAGGGTTCGCGTGCGAGAATGGGCTGTTATCAGCAGGCCCGTGGTACCGTGTAAAGCCTCTAATGCCGTCCGAAATCTCACATTTTCAAAACGGAGCGGAAACCACTGCAAATCAAATGCGTGCGTGGCGGTCACGCACAGAATTCAACTCGCACAGTAAAGGACAAATACAAAAAAAATATATTATAGTGGAAATTAGCAAACGTCCAACTCGACATTCATTTCTGCCAAGACATCGCCAGGATAATTTCGATCATCAAAAAAGTAGCGTACTTGGCAAACTAGTCAAAATAGGACTAAACAAGTTATTATAAGCCGTTGCAACGAAACGTTGAATATACGTTCTCTATATGATGTTGATTGGTTTTACAATAATCACTGTATCCCAGCATGTAGTGAATTACCGGGACTTAGTAATGAAATTATCAAATCTGATTTAAGTTCAGTTTTTGAATACCAGATAATAATACCCTTCCATTTTATATACTTTCTTAGAAACATAGATCTATTGTAAAACAAGGAATATGGGATAAAAAGACTGAAATAAGGTATTCTCATCTCTACGAAAGTAGTTTTAGTTTGTCCCCCGGATTAATTACGGATTGGAGATACACCTATGAGAAGTATCCATTAACAGGAACTACGATATAGTTGTATGAAAGAAAAAAAAATAGGAAAGAGGTGGCAAAGCGAGTCTTACGAGTTGGCACAAATCGCGTGGACTAAAACGGTTTCGTGGTAGCGAGCCCAATGGGTAATCTATCCATTACTAAGTTAAAGGGTGGCAAACTACGGATAATGCACCCTTTTCTGCCACGAATTGGAGCATAGGCGCTAAAATAGCCATCCATTATACATCTTTCATCGCAGGCACAATAATACAGAAGCATTATTATAATTAAAAATGTCCAGAGCATTACCAGAGGGACAGATACTGGATGTGACGGGAAATAGTACAGAAATAATGGTTCTCCTTTCATTATCATTTGTCTAACGGATAATGGACGTTACCTTATTTAAATACCACAGCCAGCAGTGAAGTGCACTAATCAATATTAATGAGTTCTCATATAATTAATCGTTAGTATAAATTATTGTATGATAATGATTATTATCTAGGTTAATTTAATGTCATTAACTACAATTTATACATACAACGCTGAGTAAACCAACGTTTCAGTAATAAGAATTAACAATTAATCGATTACCTTAGTAACAAAACAGATTTTTGTTCAGTATAATAATTGATAGATGCATAGAAATAGCACGCAGTAAACGCACTTCACTGTCTGAAGAAACAAAGATAACAACTTGTTTAGTCAATCAAAGCCATTACATAATTGATAGCTATATACACACAAGTAATAAAGACTAGTGAGCCCATCTCGGTTAAATGCAAAATGAGACAATAATCAGACAAAATGCATTTAACCAATGAAGAGGATAACTGTCAGAAATAAAACGTTACATAAATGAACCGAAAATTATCGAAAAAGATTTCACCAAACTTGAAAGACTATTGTGCGTTAAAATAGAATATTATCGTCAGTTAAAATACCGCTTCATATGAACGAAAAATAAAGACGATAAAACATAAATTGTAATAGTAATATAAATAAAAATGCGATGTTATGCGAAGATCAAATGACTGCTGTCAACAAGTGTTTTCACCAGCCTTGCTTTGGACTCAGATTTAGTCTGAATAGGTCTTATCACAGTTGTTTATCACAGCTTATTTAGCTATGTATCTTATCAACTTTAACTTGTTATCTTTAGATTAGTACATTACAAATAAGACCATTTCTTCTCTTAAAGAATTGATGATATCCCGATTGTAAATATGTCTGCTGGATAATGCCACTATTATAATTAGAAATTCCATATATATTATCCATATGAATATCGTCCAATGTTATCAATTAGAAACGCTGAAATAGGAGTGGAAAGAGATTTTCTGGCATTCTTTATTGTTTTTTCGGGTGCCCATATCGTGTGAAGACAATAATTCAGCTCGGTGGGCGAGCTCGGATGATTTCAATTGAGAGACAAAGGGAAGGTGGTGTCTGGGCGGCAGTTGCTTCCTCGAGAAGGAAAAGTTTATGCAACTCCTTGAGGATCGGAACGAGAGAGCACAGTGCAAGGAAGCAACAGATCTACAACTTTCATCTTCAGCTCCCCGGAGAAAGGTTTTTCACTTTCGGCTGTTATCGCTCTGATCTAGGTCGTTCTTGAGCTACGTCTAGTCAGCTTAGATAATAATCAATATCAGGCAGGAAGGGCACCGGCAATTGAGTAGATCGTCAAGATCCATTCTGCGTACGATCAAACAACAATTTCTTGACTGATTGAGTCTTATTTCTTACGCCTATGTGAATGTGTTGGGGGTCAAATCTAGGCTGGGTAGGCCTTTCTAGGTAGGCTTTTCACAACAATTTTCTCTAACAACCTACAAAATCTATTCTTTTTCTTTTGGGTATTCTCGTCGCAAATACTTGTATCAACTCGAGTTTACTTAAAGTTTACTTAAAAGATCCGAACGAAAAACCCTATTGGTTCCTCCTAATAAAAAGGGGTCCTTTTAACTCCAATAACTTCCATTTTATTTTTCCCCGTTCCTGCTTTTTCAAATGAGAGCTTTAAAAGAAAAAAAAAACCCGGTGGACTCTTACCACTGTCCCTAGATCACCTGCACCTCGCCTTGTAGTTGTGGCCTTGTTGTAGATCTCCAACATTTCACATTTCAAACAACACCTCCTTATTTCCTGCACATTTGGGATACCATTTTGTTTTTTCCTTATTCCTTAATTTTTCAAATTTGTGAGCTTTAGATGGGAGCAAAGTCAAAAAAGCTGCGTTGTGTTACGGAATCCTTTCACAATCCGGCCCTAATCACTTAAAACACTCTTATTTTGGTTAAAATTCGTCGAAAAACACATTGGAAACGGGTATTGCTCACCAAAATTTTTAAGTTTCCAATCCACTTCAATCGCCGATTACCAGATGATTCAATTTACCCTTGAGATAAGAAATAAGAAAGATAGAAGAAGGATATTCTGGAGTGATTAACAGATTAATGGAGGATTGGAGAGGAAGAAATTATGTACGGTATTCCTTCAGCTGTGGAAAGCTAACATTGCTTTATGTCTAATCGGCTTGTTGAAAACTATGCGGTAAAAAATCTCTTTGTAGTTTTGCTCAGGGCCTATTTGTTGCCGTAAAAGAAATCTGGCAGGAAAAATGAAAATAGCAATTGGAAGCGTAGTTCTCCACTTACCTTCGTGTCTTTAACTTTCATGCATAACTTCAATTTCATTCTATTGAACTAATTTTGAGCAAACGTACCTGGTATTGTACAATATAAACTAGAAATCTACTTGAAATGATCATAACTCCAGTGCACTTTAAGTAATACGCATGCCTCCCACCAGACTTACAGCTTCAGCTGTTTCAAACAAAGAGGGACCTACAGTCATTTTTTCCTTAGCCGAGGGGACTAACCCCTTCAGTGCTCCAGCAAAGGAATGCAGCCTTCAGTCCTTCACCTTAACAATCGTTACAAACAAACTTTACTTCTTCATCTGGCTATTAACATGTCTCGCAATTTACATTCTTTACGCCCATACACTGACAATAGTTTATTTTCAGATCTCCTCGTGATAAATACCCTTAAATTTATAGATATTTAACTCAGGTGAAAAGTTCTGTTAAAGTATTAAGTACTTTGAATACTAGGCTGATAAAATATTAACAAGCATTAAATAATGCCTCAAATTAGAGCATACAGAGCTAGACAATATTGATAATTTCCTGATTGCTATAAACTTTAAAATTGACTTTGAGTCTTATTATTCGTACTGTCTAACTAGGTATAATTGTATGTGACGAAAAATGGTGTTAAATGTTTTTTCTGTAATTTTTTTTTAGAGCATTTACATCGGGTTAAAAATTTACTACTTCGATTGGCCTGGTACGCCCACGAAGGCGCAGTGCCATTATTAATTATTATTGAAGAAGGGAGCTTAAAAATATACTCCGGGTACCCATTGATACCGCAAGGCCGACTGAAATCGAGAATGTACAGCTCACAGTATATAATTGGCATGTTGGGAAGCGGTGAAAGTAAATCTACTTGCTATACGCTTTCTACTTGGCGGGACAACAGGGAAAGTGGCTTAAGTCTCATCTGGGCAAAACGGGACATTGCCTACCGGAACTAAATTCAAAGGCTTTCTTATTGCCCTACCGTGGCATAGAATTACATCACTTCGTCATATGTGTTATATTCCACTAACCAGATGGCAAAAATGAAAGGGACTCAAGAAGTCCATTGTGACGTCCCATTCAATGCCGCAACATACAGCGCATGCGTTTGGAAGTCGCACAGACCGATAGATTCTAACAGCAATGACGACTGTCATTTATTCTTAGAGAAATTATTTTATTGTAACACTTTCATATAATACGAAATAGTTGATCTTCCTGAGACCACACAGCCAAAGTCAATGTGAAAGAGACGAGAAGATGGATCTGTCCTTCCGAAGGATGGAATGGTTTGATCTATTGACCATCGGGAGAGTTGCTTGAGGCATTTACGTCAAATTATAATTTTGTTGTATAATTAACAGAAATGATTGTAAACGAAGGAAAACAGCTATGCTGGCTTGGCCATTTCAAGAAAATGGCAAAGGAACGCTGACTGAAAAGATTCATTTAGCGTATGCCATCGACAAGGAGGGACATATGAAGAACAGAGAAGATATTGATAAAGCAATTGGAGCCAAACGATTTTCTGAAAATGATTGGGAAGACAGTACATAGGATCTGTGAGAAATGTGTTATGTAACAGAAAATCTTTTACATATATAAACAAAAAAAGGGCATGTACATTAAATGTTCACCTCACTCTCTGGTCAACTTACAATCATTTTATCCTGACATGGGGACTTTCGACGATCATGCCTCCATTCCTAAGTACCATATAAAAAAAATTATCAAATAGGGGGCATCATCTAACTTTCCACTCTTAATTTCAAACTTTTACGTCCTATTCAATCATTTTATTGACACTTGAGAATGACGGTGTAGCGACCGAAAACAATAATAGGATATACAATAAATTGTAGGTAGACTGGGCCAACAACCAGCTTTCCAGCATGACATAGAAAGCTGTAGAAAATGTAGAAGCACTTATACATAAATATTCGGTATTTTTGACCAAAATTTCATAGGGCGTCTAGTGCAATGAAAAAAATACTGCCCCGAAAATTTGAAGGGTACTGTTTGATTTCAAATTTTTATTCAAAAATTAAGCGTTACCGCTGGAAATGTTTTGTAAACAAAAAACAGAAGTTTTCACTTCCGACTGATTTTTTTTATTTGATTGTATATAAATGCTTAAATCCAGGGCGTTATGACACAAGTCTGTAAAAATTTAGGCCGAAAACGACGAACAGTAACAGAGACGAGCACTTATAACGTATCTCTTTCCGGGCTTCGTAAATATACCGTAATGCAATCACTATCAACTGTACAACTGAAGTGGAAAGAATGAGTGGAGGGGGGAGAAAGCAAAATCAAAAAAACAAAAACAGAACGAGTTCCGTTGACGGCGGAAAGATACCAATCGGCGCGAAACGAAAATTCGGGGCACCGCTGATAATTTATCGACATTTATCAACGGGGCACAACAATTAGCCGATCTGGACCTAACAAATTTTTTTAGTGAGGCTATCTGGAGTAATTATCGTTGCTACCTGGCGCACGAAACCAGTCCGTGGATTTATGATAGTCCGTTCGTTGATAGTTGGCGTATTGGTGATTAATCATAATTTGGCCAATCCATAACGTTTAGTTTCTTTTATGTAAACTGTCTTAACATTGTAAATTGTTTACCTATGAGGTTTTTTTTTATTAATATACATATATATTTAATTTATTATTCTTATGTATTAAATATAACAATGAACTAGGATATATTACCTAAAGTAAAATATGTATGCATATATAAAACATGCTGTAAATTGACTGCAGCGTGGCATAAATACTGTTACATCACATTTTGGGGGGAGCCTATATGAAATAAAAACAAACAAACTTCTCTGTCACAGGATCTCTGAAAGCAGCAAGTGGGTATAAAAAGATCAGTATAATTTTATCAGATTGGCATGAAGCTCTCTTAGAAGCGTAATGGACGCGAATAAAACTCAGGTCTCAGTTATTTATTGTCTCTAAGGCTAAGCAAAAATAATACATAACTATTCAAGGAAGATTTTAATTGAGATAAATTATCAGTTCCAACCCAACCTATAAGTATCCATTCTTTCAACTTGCGGGAGTCTTTTCAAGTGTTTTAGGACTGGAAATATCTTTATAAATACGCGAATTTCGAAAAATTCTTTATGCAAATTTCATTACATATTAAGACTGATATTATCACATCATCGCAGCTGTGGCTTATGAGGGTACTTCTTTCTAAATTGGCACAGTCCAGGCCTTCTAATCTGACTCAACTGGTTGTCACTTAATTGAGTCAATTTCTGACCGCACCATCTGCATGGAGGCTCCAGCCAGTTTAGTGTAAAACTCTTCAAGGCGAATAGCACAAAGACGATGGAATTTATTAAAACAAGGTAGCAACAAATAGAGCTAGGCATCTAGGTAGGTAAAGCACCTACGCAGTCAAATACCAAACAAGCAAATTCGAATAAAATTTGTGGTATTGACAAATAAAAAATGATAATGAATAAATTCAGATGTCACTTCCAATCGTTCTCCCGTGCAGGCTCTATATTTGCTCGCATGGTTTACGTCATTCTGACGGCAAAGTTGCCCTTCCTACTTGTTTACAAAAGAAAGGAATGAATAATTAAAAAATACCGTACTGAATAAATCTCAATCACAAAAGAAGATTATAGATGGATATGAATTAATTTGCAAACACCACTCGATCAGTATTTCTCATCATGACTATATCCGTTGTATTTGGGTCAGTCGGTAAAGAATACATGCTTGGTTATTCGGATTTAGAAGAGTTTTTGAGTTAGAAGAGCCGGCAATCGCCAGAA
This sequence comes from Acanthosoma haemorrhoidale, assembly GCA_930367205.1. Lineage (NCBI taxonomy): Eukaryota > Metazoa > Arthropoda > Insecta > Hemiptera > Acanthosomatidae > Acanthosoma > Acanthosoma haemorrhoidale. Next base: position 48,383,993 of record OV884015.1, on the reverse strand, counting down.
TGCCAATCATTTTTCGGGATTGGTTCTGTAAAAAAAAAAAAAGTCACCTTCTTGGTGATGTAAGGCATTAAATGCAGCTATGGTTTTTGGTACATTCAAATAAAAAGCCAGAGTAGTTGATGATATTTAGAAATAACAGCATATTGTTAGAAAATATTAGTTTTGAGTTTTTTTAACAAATCCTTTCAATCAAAAGTCCTGAGAACAATAGTTACTGCCCCTTATTACTTCAGCCATAGAACCCTTCATAGCTATCTGAATGTACCTTACATTCATGGTCTTGTACCTTTAAAGCTCAGTAATATTCAAATCAAACTTTCAATCAAATTCAAATTTTCAATCATACTAATCCCATAGCATAGTAAATGTACAGCCTCGCCCACTCCTATAATCCTTCTTGGAGGATGTGATCAAAGTGTTCTCGTGACCTGCTGTGAATTCATGTGGGAGTCCTGGCAATCGTCAGTTGTCCCAATCATGTCCTGTGCATCTTTGGCTCACACATTCTTGGACAACCTCAACTAACTCGTAGGGACAATCGTGCGGGGTTTGGTAGACTTTAATTTTATTTCTATAAAAATATTTTTTTAAATCGTTCTGTTGATAGCTGAATAGAACTAGTCAAACGTTGCCTACTAATAAACAGATGTAAACGGACCTCTCGCTGGAGGAAAAATGAACATTCGTTCTACTACCGTCTGGGGGTGATAATAGCAATGACAAGTGCCTTGAAATTAGGCCAAGGCTCCTTTTAAACTCCGCAGGGCCCAACGCCATGTTTTGACCCCGAAGCATAACGCTGTCTTATCTCCGTTCAAAAACATGATTAAAAAGGCATTAGATCCAAAACTGGACACCGAAAACAACCGTTGTATTGTTAACAGTGCAATAATGCAGAAAAATCATACTTAACTAGCAAACAATACCTTCTGTATTGTTTGCCTGCAATGAGAATCCTATTAATTATTAAAGGAATTCCGCCCTTTTCTGAAACCTTAAGCAACAGACAGGAAAGGGCTAATATACGGTTGTCAGAAAATCACTTGATATAACCCAACAACACCCAGATTTTCAACAAACAAATTTCCTGTATTACTACCTATCAAATCGATTGTATTTCAAGTATCCCAAATATTTGTTTGTAGGCTGAGTATACGTACATCGTTCCTTACATGGGTACTGTAAGTTCTAGACGTTTTTTTTACTATCTTGTTTCGCCTATAATTTTCCAAATTTTAGCAAATAGAAATGAACAAGGTATAATTGAAAAGAGGAATGTATACATTTTTAAACCATTTGAGATAGGTCAAAATAGAATCGGTTTATCGAAATACAAGTGTTGAAAGTATGCCCTCTTTTTCCAAAAAACTATCCTTCAATAAATCACAATTAGACTCGAAAATAACATACATATTGACTTTTATAACCTCGAATAGGTCAAAGGACGTATAAATTATAGTCTATTTATAAGTAGGTTACAGTTTATGTTAGTTAACTCTAACTGCACAGCATACAATTGTGTCTTCCAAAGTAAATAATATGACTAATACACTCTTGATGATGATAGAGTTTGTTTGGAAAGACCCTTTAAACTGATAAAACTGTTATTTTCAATTACTTTTAAAAGTAAAAATGAACTAAAAACTTTATAAAAAATAACAGCAAGGTTATAAATAATTCTCATGTGAACTCGTTGACTCTGATAATGTAGCCCCATATTTCTTTCCGAGTTCAAAGATTATTACAAGCCATCTCACTAACTAATGATTGAATGACATTAATTCGATTAATTGTGCGTTTTCAATGATCTGGCAGTACTGTCTGTGTCGGATTATGTAGATTTTACTTTATTAACAAACATGAATAACTGATGTTATGACATGTACTTTTTTACGACATAAAATGAGTTAGCTCTTTATGCGCAGAGTCGATGAGATAATGAAGTTTTATAGCTTCCATAAGACATTTAACTGACTTTCTCAAGCAGAGAGCTGTCAAAGACAACCCCCCTAATGACAGAGAGTGACTGTGTAAGTGGACTAGACAAGACAAGATAAACCAAGACAAGATATAGATGTGATTGAGCAATTATAGAGAGCAGGGCCGGCGGACCGGTTGCTAGGGACCGGAGCCCGGTAGAGGTGCTTCACCTAGCCGAAGGTCGACCACCTCACCCTTCAGTCTAAGGGATGTCTGCTGTCCTTGGCGAAGGGCATTCCTACCTGCCGCTATCTTTGCTGTATGTTCACCGCATTGTGTAGTCCACCCGGATCATAATATGATGCATTTTATGCATTGAAGTTCTCCCTACGTCAAGTTGTTTACCCCACACGGTACACAAAAGACAGAACCATATAGTTAACGCAGAATAAAGAAGTGGATGACCCGGACTAATTTGATGATATAACTATAAGTACTAACTATACTCAGTGGATAAGGTCAGAATACTAGATTTCTTTACAAACTAACGTCCATGTGTAATATCCGTGTCTGCACTAAGTTGTATTACAAAAGGGCGTAAAATCTAAATAAACAATCTACCAGCAGTACCTTTTATCTTTGGACCAAGATCTATGACTTATTAAATACATTGTTACGCAACATTCAGAGTGGAATGTTAGCCCCAAAGTGAAAGGCAACAATGTAAATACATTACATATTGGGTTGACCCGCATCTAAACTAATGTGGTGTTTATATAAGCGTTAATACGCCTTTGTCGAGAGTACGCTGCTGTTCTCGCATCCGTTATGCTCTTACCTCCGAAAAAGGTTTATTATCAATTATCAATATAGTATTTATTCAAGTGACAGACATTTCTCCAAGCCGTACTCATCGAATGTGATGTGTCAAGGCCAATATCCAACGAACCTACTGTACAAGAAAGCAGTTACTGAGAATTGTTCTGAGTCATCACATAGCCATCACGAACTTCCTCGACCCAGCATAGAGTGGCGAAGCCTTTAGAACTGACGATTCACACTTCCCACAATTTGTTCTTTAATGAGGTCATAACTTGTTTTTTGTTCCGAGATACTTCTAGGAGCAGGAACAGTACATAAACATTTAAATTTTAGGAGGTTTAGAGTTTTGTTTCAAAGTCTATGGACAGCCCTACATATGAATGACAATGTCAATCTAGAATTATATAACGTTTCTTCAGGGGCGTATACGCATAATAAAATAAGCCTATGGGACATGATATGCATCAATTCGATATTGAATAATGCAACGCGTTTTATTTATTTGACTTTTTTTTTCTCGAAAGGCTGGAAAAAACCTTGTGGCTTTAAATCATTAATAATTTATCCACTGTATACAAAATGCAATGGTAGGCTAGTTAGTGACGGATAGGGAAATATCTTTTATGGATACGGCTGGCTGCTAAGATATACTCATGACGGTAGAACAAAACTGTTGATTGTACAATTTCATCGACACCACCGATCGTTTTTATCTTCAAGGTCGAAATGGCTTCTATTACTAAAGGCCTCCACGGAAATATTGGTAGGTGATATTGATAATCACCTTGCCACTTATGAAACAAGATCAATACCGCAGATAGTAACTATGGTGGATCCTTGTTGGAAAAAAAAGACGTTTGTCAAAGCAGCTCTCGAAAAAGCCATCGAGGATTGTATAAAAAAAATGAATGACAGAAACAAAGACATTGTTAATGAGTCTCAAATATTACAATTTGAATTTGCCCAACCAGTACCAAGTACGAGAAGTAGTGATGACCCAGACGAAAAGGAGTATTTTTTCCACAAGTTAGAGGTCAAATGCTCTAGTAATTTAACACAATAATTAAATTAATATGTGAGAAATACCCTGAATGTTACAAAAATTAGCTGTGCAAATTAGCTGATAAATCTCAACTTCTCGTTATAATTAAACGATCCATTTTTTAAATTTTTTTAATAGATAAAGACTAAATCGTTTTCTCTAACTTTGAAAATTTGAAGTGCTCACCATTCAAGATTTCATCAAGAGAAGGCACATCAAATTTTTCGACTCACTCCGACACAGCAACAACCCACTATTCTCCGTCCTTCAACCACCACCAATGCCCGTCAGATGGAAGCACTGCTGGACCGCCGAAGCCTGGAGACTGATGGACGTGATCGAACCCTAGCCCCCTGACGGAGACTGAAGATCTACACCCAGCCGAGAGATCGAGGCCGATCTCCGAAGCTACAAGACCCCATCTACCTGTTTAAGCAGGGACGACCTTCCGGCCGAGAGGCCGACTTATTCCAGGCTTGACCTGGCCGACTACAAACCATTGCCTAGGTACCCCTAGGCTCCACCCTCGGTAGACTCTCACTACCTTCCCGATTCCACCCGCCTCCTTTAGGCAATCCACACCCTATATCCTTGTCATACATCCTTCAAATGGGGGACTACCCTTAGTGAAAGGCACTCATTAGCCCAAAATAATTTTCCTTTATTTTTCCCACATCCTATTTTTATAAGTTTGAGAGCTAAGGTAAAAAAAAAAAAAAGACTAAATCGTGTTTCCGGAACACCAAGTTTTTTTTAAGTTGGGGATATTGATAGATGTATCAATAATCCTTTTTTTTTTTTTTGTAGCCCCGGGCTAATAACTCTTAAAATAATAAAAATTTGTTTATAGTATTATTAATTATGTTTTACGGGGGGACACTGGTGAAAAAGTAAGGGTTTTTAAAGTTCTGATTAGATAACTTATAGTCGATACATATTATCAAATAATAAACAAATGTTTATTCGTTCCTAAAACCAAAGGCAATTCATATCATATAATTATGAATTACAGAACCTTGAATTTATTGATTGATGTTTAAGCACTATTAATTTTTATTTTTAAACAACTAAAAAAAGCTGTAAAACCTTTTTTCTCGAAATTTATTTTCCCACTGAGCACTCTTGTCACAAGTGTATCACTAAATTTGTAATGGTGAATGAAATTATTATGAAATAAAAAAAATCCATAAAGTAACTATGAAGTAGACTCAAATGTCGCTTAATTTAAATAAGGAAAAATATATATTTTTTCCCGTTTTGTTACATTACTAGCTAGAGGTTTAAAATTCCACTAGTGATACAATGCCAAACAACTCATCAAAAGCAGTGAAATTGATAAACAAATTCGATGAATATTCGGCAAAACACGGATCTAATCAGTAATTAATCAATATATAAATAGAGAATAACAATTAATTATATGCAATAGCCTGTGATCTAACGTTATATAATTAAAACAGTTGCATCATTAATGAGGATTATGCAGGGACACCTTGCCCTTTTAGAAGGATGGCTCTCCAAATAGGAGATTCAAAGTGAATGCTGACAAGTCATCTTATGTCACCATCACCCTCCGCCACTTGTCCCGTCCCCCCAGTTTTGATTTTCAACCATCCCATTCCTGTCAATCCCGGAACATCTACTTAGGACTTATACTATACAAGCGACTCACTTGAGGCCCACAAATCACGTTCAAACGACAAGAAAAAAACAGACGATTCCTCTCATGGACATTGTTTAATAATGTCATTTTCTACTTATACTGATCTAAACAACGATATTCCAAACTTCCTGGTCCTACGGAATAGAAGTCTGAGAGAAGGCCTTCCAATATTCTTCGCATCCAGTCCCTGCTATCCAGAATCCTCCACAAGATAGCCAGTGTTCCCTTTTATATCAACAACCGTATCCTTTACGCTGATTTCAACATCCCGTTCATCCCTCCCACAACCATATTAAAATACCGTTCTCCTCATTCTTCTCTTATAATTGTTCATGCTGATTAAAAACTTCCATTAATCAATCATGTTTGTTGAACGGTAAAAAGAAGCCTATATTGAAATTATATATCATTTCATTTTCAACAATTTTTATTTACACTTTTTTTCCAATTTTGTCAAACAGAATACGGGTTATTTCCTGCTTATTGTAATCGCTAACATGTACTGTTAAAGGTTAGAACTGTCGTCTAGAATTCGCAGCTTAATCTAAGCCTCAAATGCCAAATAGCCTCCACATGAAGCGTCTGTAACATGTTTAGCGAAATGCATGATGGCTTTCCGCTTTGACTATTGAACGGAATTGAATGACAGTACAGCTGTAATTGAAACAGTAGCCGACAAAAGAGTCGAAGACGTCGGGAGGTCGAAGACCGGAGACCACTGCCTTTACAATAATTATACCCAGATGATTGGTCGTGGCAAGATGGCGTGATGAGGGTCTAGGTCGTAAATCGCTCGATATCCCTTGGGAAGTTGCAATAAGTTCCGTGTATTTCACATTTGACGATTATGTTTAAAACATAGTTATGTCTGCCCTCAATTTGTTAATATTATTATAATATTATAAACATGTTTTAAAATGTTTAAACCATACAATTGGGACACTCACTATAATTAGTATACGACATGAAAAGTGAAGTTGCCAATTAATAATATATCAAGAATCGCGCGTTCTTCCCGGTCACAATAAGTCAGCTTTGTAAAAACATATTAAATGAAGAACTAGTTGGTATTTCAAATCGAAACACCTAATTTTATTAGGTCAAACCATGTTGGACAAGATGGTCTACACATGAAATCTGAATTAGATATGACATTAAATACTTTATTTAAAAATTGGTTGGCATCCATAATTGTCTTGTTTTATATATTTGAAACTCTTTTTTGCGTTTAATTTGCCTTTAATTTAAGGGGGGGACTCCCTTTAAGATTCACTGAATCTTAATTTCAGGTAAAAAAATAGCTACTTCACGGATAAAGAATTTGTTTTACCAATTGCTACTCACGAGTACAGCCGACACAACCCATCTACAACAACTACAAGTCAAAAACCAGTATACAATAAGTGACTACCACAAGTACGATGAGATGGGTTATGTCTCCAAAAGCATAAAATAATTCATGAAATAACGTAATGTAATGCAAATTATGCACTTGAATATGTTCAAATCCTGCTAATACAATATTTCCCATTGTTTCGAAGAAGAAATTTTCACAAACAACATATTAAAATGCAGAGGCATACTGTATTAAAAATTAGCAATTAGTTCAGGTTTAAGAGTAAAAATTAAATAAATATTGCAAGCTTTGATGATTACTACAGTTAATTGCGATGTTAAAATTGTTTTCAGTAGTGCGCAAAAAATTTAAAAAAAATTTGCACGCGCAACTTTGAGATTATGCTGAAGGCTAATAAATCGTGTTTTTTTTTAATCAACAAGAGCCATTGGTAATTTGGACAGAATCGCGATATAAATTGGAATCATGCAACATTTTAGTCGAAATTGAACTATTGGTATCGACATGTCATATCATTAGCTTCGCTATCAGAACGAGTTCATCGACCTCTGTTATATATTTTCCGAACTACAGCTACTAAAAACCTAAGGGCCAAAGTTAAATTAGTAAAAATAATAAATCTACAAAATTTAGTAATTCCAATTGACGAATATAAAGAGTGATCCAATTTTTCAAGTTTTAGTTCATACATCATCCCCCCAAAAAGAGTTGCTGACAATTCGGCACAAACCAAAATAAATTACAATTAAAAGAATAAAAAAAAAAAAATGACTTTTGAATAACAGTTATGAACGGTCTCAATTTATTTCATTTACAAAGGTTATAAAACTTCTCGACGATTAAATAAAACCATTAGAAAAATAACTACAAGTATTTATGAAAATAACTATAGATCTCGAGGTAGTTACTTTAATGGATCTAGAGAGCGGGAAAAAATATAATTAACTTTCTCTTCATATGGAAATGCCTAATAAAACATTACAACAGAAACTATTGTAAGAGAGTATGAGTATACTACAGAGTTTCCTATGTAATGTACTCTCTATTCATAAAAATTAACATTCAAACTATCAATTCAATTTCATAATCATCTTTATTAATTTTGGTAATTACTTAGAATAACAATGAAGAAATTGAGTGATTTGCATATAATATGCATAACTGTTAACATACAAATCGTAAAATAAAAGAAAACATAGCGTGATAAATTTAAACTCCAAAAAATATATTCTCCTCGAAAGCTGCTAATTACGTTCTATTTTTCAAATACCCTCCCCAAGGCAGAAAAAGAACACACATCATCATTGAGCAAGTCTATTCCATAGGGCAAGTTGTACAGTCGTATCATATTAAAACAGCCACCTGATACGAAACTACACTAAATAGCCGATCGCTCGGGAAATTCCTTTACAGGACTAAAAAATTTTTTAAGAGCGTGGAGGTAGCGGGGTCGCCTATGAATCTCTCCCCTTCCCAGCACCGAAACGTAGGGTCCGCTTCCTGTTATGGGTGGGTTGCGACCTAGATAATGGAGTAGAAATAACCTATGATGTTAAGATTGGTAAGTTTGATCCTTCCAGTCCGTAGAGAGGTGACACGCATGTCTCATCTTCCAAGGACCGCTCTTAGCTAGCAGCATGGCTCCATATATTCAGCTTCTTCCCTCCTCCATAAACCCCCTGGTTGTTGGCTGAATATATACAATCACGTACATTGTTTGGGATGGGATCCTTGTACACCACATCAGGGCAGCATGTTGAGGAGTGTATAAAGCTAACAAAAACCAGCCACAACAACATACAGTCAAACAAATTATACAGTGTGAAGGGTCCAGCTGATGAGGCTCATCTTCGGGTTACAAACCAAGCCATTTTGAGGTCCGTGAGTAGAATCATCATTTTGAATAAGCCTGATGTGTACATAAAGCTCCTCGGGAATCCGGTGGGAGAATACACCTGTAATTGACTAATAAGAAATGCGCATCGGCTGCTCGAGTATGAACTTTGAAAGCAATATCACTTTATTAAGGTACTCAATATTTATTAAGCTGGAATTAGTTTAGGGAAGAAAACTTTAGAAAAAAAAGTAGGTGGGGCACGCCTTGCAAGCTCACAATTGCTTATTTCCCAATAGGGCGGATTGTGATTCATTTTAATAAAAACATTTTCTAACAAAAAAGAAATTATAAAATGTTATTCCTAGCATCCACTACTGTTTCTTTTATAGTATCTCACCGTTGTTTATTTATTGAGCAAGTATGACATTTTCACTAATATCAGAAACAGGGTCAACTAACATATAACTTGCGTATATAAACGGCGATACGATGTCTATAAGGTGAATAACGAGGTAATTTTCGCTCGAGCATATAAAATAAGCCAGGCGAATAGGCTATAATTTATACTATTGCTCAGAGATCACTAAACGCATCAAATCGCACCTCATAACGTGTCGTGTGAAAGCAACATCATTCATATTTCAAACGGTACATAAATCATCAACGCCACTTTTATAGTTTTCTTGTTTAAACCTTTTAGAAATTTCTCCTAGATGAGTTTTTGTAACTGCTTTTTAGGTATCTTTACCATGTGCTTTCATATAGCGGTCAGACTGGGTGGTGGGAGAGCACATATTTATTGGCAGGGAGAAGGCAGATGGGGATCCGGCTGGTCGTAAAACCTCCACGGGAGGAGTATTGTGTGGCAGTGGACGAGTTCCTTTGCCTCTAGATTATATTATAACGGTCGCTCCTATATTTATAAACGGACACTTCTGCTTCTATAATAATATTGTGAACAAAAACTTATTTTCCAAAAAATATTATGGTAATTATATTTAAATCAGAAAATATAAATATAGCAACAACAGCAAAACATAATGCATACAAACAAGGTACAAATAAAAAAATCAAACTCTTGTTAATAATAATGAAAAAATGCATGAAACTGGAAGGGGGGGGCAAGGCCTATAAGAAAATGTCAACTAGCATTCCAGTACAAAAATACTTAATTTGTTTAAAAACAGAAAAACGTTAATATTAATGGTTACTCCTTCACAAGGATTTATACAGAGATAGTAGTGGAGTTATTTAAATAAAAAATAGTGAGAAAAATGCATAAGATTTGGTATACATTACCCTCACAGTGTCCTCCATGAAGGAGGATTAAAAAAAATATTTTGTGCAACTGTGACAAATGGAACGATCCGTACTCAATGACATAGAACGAAAGGTCTAGAGGAACAATAATCTTTCAAAGTAAATTGAGATAGTACAGTATAATATTGTATTACTGTAATGCTCACCAGCATACTAATGAATGATCTGATAATGACGAAACGGTAAGCATTACACATATGATAATGATATACACCAGCCGTAATCATTTGAAGAAGCAAAAACCAAGAGACCGATACAGTAGGGATATAAGTTACTGCCTGCTTCGGTGCCCATTCCAAACTTATTAGTATTATTATCCAGCAAGATATTCCTAAATTGTGATACAGAAAAATGTACTTTAACTGGCGTTTTTGACATTTTTGGCATTTTGCGCGGATCTTGGCTGACCATCACGAAATTCTAGTATTTTTTTTTTAACTGGAAAAAACAATAATTCTTAAATTTCAATAATCTGACAAATTTATTTGTTGATACTGATCTAGACGATCCTCTAGTCACGTAGACATTAAACCCGTTCTAAATCAGACAAGTGAAAGTAGAAATCAAACACTCAAAGGGAAAAGAAAGCAAAATTTACGGGACATTACTCACGACTCCGTTATGAAAAGTAGATCAAACTCGTTTTTAACTGTATTTTAACTTGGTGAGAATGTTTCTCTGAGTCTCGTTGTCGTTTCTCGAAGAAATTCGGTACACACAACTGTCACTCAAAAGATTTAACAAATTAGTATTTCTTCAGCACTCAAAACGCGAACGTTTGTTTGTGATCTCACGACTGGTGTTTATTGCCTTGTGCGTTAGAAACCTGATGGTTACCTGCTCTTCTAAAAATACCTTCCGTTTCCGCTTTCGAAGAGCTTTCACAAGCTCCTATGGGTCGGTCCCATCCCAGATTGCACCTGGCTCGAAGAGACGGTTGACGACGTAGTAATGTTCAACAAAGGAGTCGTGTTCCTGTTACCAGTTTAAATAAAATATGCTAATAGGTCCTTCGTTTGTTATATTACAATTTGCTTATCAAGCATTAATAATTCTGATTTAAGCAATCACATTAGACACAATTCCACTTAATATGTACAATTCATATTATATAATAATAATAAGAAAATCTGCCCGGGAGTCCCCATGGCTCCGAGAATTCCCCATGACCCTAGTTAAACTGTTCGAGCCAAAAAAGGGCAAGAGAGTCACAAACTATAAGACTATGATTATGGATGGTAGTCACTTCTATTTAGCAATAGGAAATAAACTTAACGTTAATCTAGGAATTCAGACCCAGTACTTTTACGTCACGAAGCAGTTACGCTAAACAATAAACTACAGTTCCGAATGTTATTTTAAACCTAAATTTGCTTTTTTGATTAAAAAAAACCCAGGCCCAGAAAGTTGCTTTAAGACATTTTTTCAAAAATACATAAAAAAAAAACTTTAATCGGAGCGATTTCAATCGCCAAAAAAATATTATTTTCTGATTCGTATTTATATATTCATGAATTGATGTATCTGCTGAAAATCATCACAGATTGATGAAAAACAATTGTTAGATTATCATCATATTTATTTATGGTCGAAATTCAAACTATGTATTCATCAGGTCCTTGTTTTAACTCAAATTGAAGTCACAGTTAAAACCGCTTGCACTTGACTCGCATCCTCAAGCCTTCTCGTACAAGGCCTGTTGCAGACATACATGCTATGTCGAAACGTCTTCCATATATATGACATTTTTCTTACATCAGCTTAAGCTGACTCCGAGTTTTAGTTTCCCTATTGACTGAGCACACACTATAATATATTTTTTCGAGTTAGCGTCTGTATTCTTGTCAATGAAACGTAAAATGTTCTTAGTTTCGATATAAAACCACAAGTGTCCACATTGCGTATAACTACGGTGGAAATATTTACCGTGCGATGTTTTTCACTTAAAATATCCTAAGGATACATAGTTTTCTAGCCAACCTTTTTTGTGATAAGGTTTTTACGCTATTCCGTGCGGCCTAGCCCCACTTGAGAGCGCGCGATAACATTTACAGCATTCTCAACGTCTGCGGCGGGTCACGATAACAGACATCGCAGCCTTGGGCGGCCTTTTCAGGTCAAGAGGCAAGGTGGAAAGAAAGTAACAGAACTTACACAACAATGCCCGGATAATTAATCATTTAGACCTGCATATTCAGATCGATACAGCGAGACTATGTTGATAAGGAAACATACTGATTGAGAGGTTTCGAAATTATTAATAATAATATTTGTGACTAACTAGTGTATATGTTTAATGCCGAGCTCAAAGGGAAAGGTCCCGTGGGGCGAGAATCACGAAAGTGAGTATTATTGATACGGATAATTAATTTGCGTGAAAAACAAATTTTTCATTAAGGCTTTAGTCTCTCTTATTATTTATTTTTAATTATACACCGTCAGTCGCCGTTTAGCTAATTCAGCATCTTTAGGACTTATAAGAAAACATATTACATGTAAAACGACATTTAAATATTAAAATGCATACTATATACAATAAGACTTAATAAAATTGTCCAAAATCCAAAGAATAGACTTTCCAAAATCATTGTTCACAGCCATCTACTATCGCAGACCGAATTGCGAAAGGTTAACAAAAATTAAAATTATCGTCGTAATTAACAAAGTTAACTTTTAATGTATATCATCAGTTTAAATTTTCTATACACTTTGCATAGATTTTACTAATTCTTGGTAAAAGAGTGAAACAAATATTTTAAGACGTTATATCATTCATAGGTTTGTTGCTTTATTCCCTGAATTGTTACCGATTTCATTATTTAATTTTTATAATTTATTTTATTACTTAATTAATTTTTAAATGTTGTTTTACATGTAATGAATCTGCTCTTCAGTCCCAAATATGAGCAGTCGAAACGTCGATATTATTAAAATAAATAATTTGAGACTAAAGCTTTTTATGCATAATTCATTTTTTCAACTAGTGCATATTTTAAATACAGGCTCCTTTTTTAAAAATGTTACCTCGTTAGAAAATTAAAAAATAAGTTGATTTTCATCGCATTTAATCAATGATTCACTTCGACACGTTGAATTTTGCCCGCATCGCGTACTTACGTGATATTGCCGGATTTTTTCCGTAACTAAGAACACATTAATAGTTTTAAAGGATATTCAAACAAATAATGTTTCGAGAAAAACTTTTTTCGGAATTTTAGATCCTTAATTCAGTTTTCATGAGCTAACGATTCACACATATATACAACTTACTTTCCCTCGAAAGGATGGGTGGTTTTTGTCTAGAGCAGCATCAGAACTGAAATCTTCCATTGTCAGGTAATGCATCATTAAACTAATGGTGACTCACTGAAATCGTGCAGGTGCAAGCTATAGCTATGACGGAGTTGGTGACGCAATGTTACAATGCAAGATAGATACCGCGAATAGAAGATGTTCAACAGGCTAATATTCCATATGAAAGTACTCAAGGCTGTTCAGATGATATGACCTTATTTACTAAGGTCGCAAAGAAAAATTGGTCTTGATATCACAACACTCAATGATATTGTATTGTAGTTTTTGAAACAATACAATATCACGACACTATGATATTGTATTTTAAAATATAACCATTATATCAATTTGTTGGAAAAATTGTTCCAGAAATGATATATTTTTGGTATAAACGATAATTATAATTCTTAGTCACCTTTTTGTACTTTATTTGAAGTCAATATTTGCTCAATTATTCAAATAAGAAAACATTGCTATTATGATTATGCAGTCGGTTCGGACGATTCTATATCAGTTGCTACGATCCAGTGGGTGCAACTAGACAATACGTAAGCCTTCTAGAACTAGCACGTGACGTACTGAAAATTACCGTGTATATTTTGAACTTTACAGTTGACCGCAGTCTGGTTTCAGATAGGATCTGCACTAGAGTATTAATTTAGCAACTCGGTCAACCTACGAAAACGACTGCCCTTGCTTTCCAGAGTAAGATATGAGCCAAGTGATCTTTATAGAGAACAGCTTCCAGGGCAACTCTCGCTGCATGTGACGCAACTGGTGACCGGCGAAATCTGACAAGTGTGTTTACCTCGAAGAAGTGGCAAGTGACTATACCGGATTCTAATTTAAATATTGACCTTATTTGTTTTTAATTTATAAAAGCTTTGTTAAATAAAAACTACAACAAAAGGGCAGTAGATAATAATACCGTACTTACAAATTTACATTTAATCTTTAATTCAAACTATACTTAGAATATATATTCATTCAGAACATAGGGGGGGGGGGGGGGAGAAAACTGAACAGTGTCAGTACTCTCAGCGACTAAATATTGACAAAAGACCCTGTGCCACTTCCGCTTCAAGCTCCGAAGAGAGGTTGTACGGATGGGTACTTGAAAGTGATCTTGTTGGAGGATTTGGATGGTCAGATAATTTTTAGAAGAGCTTTAAGAAGTTTGGGGAAATCTTGGACAGTGGGGTTTTAAGGTCATTGTGGAGGGTTTTTTTCCGTGATAGGTGCATTAACTGATGCGCTTAGGATTTCAGATTGGAAGGATTGGGTGCGTTTGAAGGCTTTGCTGATCCCCATAGTTCAAGTCCATGAGTCCAGGCTGGTTTTAGTGTGTATTTTTATATGAGTACTGAATACTTTGTTTTCAAGTGTGAGTTGGGATTTATTGTTCAGCAGTCTATACAGTTGCCCAAACCTTGTGTTGAGATCATGTCTTTTAGGTCTCTTATTAAGGTCCCAGGACTTCTGTCAAGGAGGAATCCAAAGATCGTGGTGGAATCGCACTGTTTCTGATATGGGAATAGCAGTATGGTTAAAGGGTCCACGTCGTAGAGTAAATGAAAAGTTGCTACATTTTCCTTTGTTGACTTTTATTCTCCATCGGTCGCTCCAATGTTCAAGTTCGAACAGGTGAATTTGGAGTTTATGGAATGCAAACTCGGGGTCATGGTGGGCTGAAAGGATATCTGTGTCATCATCAAAGGTGACAAGATAAGAGTCCACGGTGGTAGGGATGTCAGCGGTATAGAGAAGAGAGCCAAGAACACTACATTGGGGAAGTCCACCTTCGACTGGGAAGAGGTTAGAAAGCCATATCGACCTGGAAAATAGTGGTTGGCTAGATAGGAGTAAAGAATAAGAAAAAATACTTGTGGTAGGATAGACTTCAGTTCGAAGAGCAAACCAGAATGACAAATCCGCTGTAATGCACGAGCCCCATCAAGATATACGCCAGTGCACACACTAGTAATCAAGTCTACTACGCGAAGCCCATGCTGCAGTGTACAATGTTGGTAACGAAACCCAAAGTTATGTGCCGATAAAGGATTGTGGGTGTCCAAAATTCGAAGTCTCTTGTCGAAAACTTAGCAGAGAATAGGGAAAAGACTGGTAGGCGGATAGGATGAAGGGCTATTAGGTGGTTACTCGGGATTGCGGAATAATATTATAATGGAAAATTTCCAAAGAAGAGGAAATTGTGTAGTTCGAAGAATACAGTTGAAGATATATTTGAGGAAGACTAAGGCGTTGTGTTAAAGTTAGTGAAGGATTCGCGTCGTCAGAAGGTCATATCCAGGAGATTTGTTTCTTTAGTAGGTAAATAGTTCATTTAGTGTTCGGCCTCGGAGGGGTGAATTGCTCATAGTATGGCGTGGAAAGAAATTATTCAATGACAGATCTACCAAAGGATTGTCAGGGTGGGGTTTAAATGTGTTGGAGAGATGTGACGTCCAAATTCATCAGATTTTTCTCAGTTTGACGCAGCTATATAAAGTATTTTACGATTATACAAACGGGGTAAAATGAAAAACATCATATTTTCTAATAACGATTTTAAGACAGATAAGGTTCGATGTTTATAGTTGTCTAGCTGCCCCCCCCCCCGGATTCATTAAAGAATAATTATTTTTTATGAGTATACTCTTTATTGGGCTATAATTACAATCTGCCTTTTATAAGGCAAAGAATAATTAAACAGTACTTTCCTATTTCCAATATAAAATGGTATACTTTGATAGTCACGTAAATAGCATTACGTTATTCTGAAGTATAACTAAGCCATAACTTTGGCACTAGTAATAAGAGCTTCGACAGGCGAAACAAAAAATACTTTTTACACAATCTTGTAGTCAACAACGCGAACTTTGGTTTTGTTTGCACATACTACAGTTCAAGGTTCCTTCCGTTCATTTAAAAACGAATCTAAACATAACAATAAACAACCTCTCACAGCCAAGAGTAGCTTGTAAATATTATAAGACAACTCATTATTCATACCAGTAACAGTTAATACAGGATTATAATGGCTGTAATCTGTACTTACAATTTGCTTATCCGGGATAAATAATTGTCATTTAAGAGCTCCTTCGTCTTTATAAACAATTCCACTACTCAATATGAACAGTTCACACTCATACGCTATCTCCTAAACCACGAAAACAAATGAATGAAAACATTTTTTTTGCCAGTTTTATGTTCATTAATTTTGTATACATAGTACTTTTTGCTAAAATCGCTAGATTGCGAGATATTTGAGGGTAAAAAACAACCTTTAAACCCTCGGGGGATTGGTAATGTTGTACAGGACACTCCCACCAACAAGTATGCCAAAAATCAGAACCACATGATTTTTTTTTTTTTTTTTCCAAATGTCATATCTCGGCCTTCTTATAGTCTGGACTATAAGGCTGGGATTTGCATTTTCAATCGAACCATCCTTGTGGAACCCTTATCCCGGAGTAAATTTCAAGTTCATTAAAACTACTAGCCACATATTGATTTAATGATTTCGCTTTTGAGCAAAATATAATCATACATTTATTTTCGATTTGCCTTTAATCTGTGAGCCAATGCTGTATATATTTAAATAACAATAAACGGATCTGGTGGTTTACGTTTTAAAAGGCGCGGGTGACCTTGCTCTATGTGGAGACCAGCTGTTCAAATCTGGCCACTGTTCTGTTCATAAGTTGTCGTATGTACGACAGGGATTTAGAAGAGCAGTAATATTACCTCGGGGTCTGTCAGTTAGTTTTAGGGTCATTGGAGTACAACAGTATCTGTCACCGTCCGCGATAAGGCACAGGCCCTGGAGCCTGCTATCTCCAAGCGTGCGCGATGGCCAGTAAACAGACCATTTTTTTTATATCTCAGTCTGATGGCAGTTATTTTCCAGAATAGCCATTGAGAGTGTAATCAGTTCCACGTCACAGATCCCCAACAATAAAACGACAGTATATATTAATTACGTTCCAATCGATAAATCGTATAACTATTAAGTTTGAGTTGATGAATTTGTTGGGATATCCGCTCGGATTAGATACTAGATTTACATCAGATTTATTAATGGGCATCGTTTCGTTTTACCGAGCATGTCTGCGTCAGGCTATGGCTGGCAAGACTTGCTGACTGTCAATTAATCAAATATTAATCAATTAATCTGTCATAATCAAAAGACATATTGGAGATTCGGTCTAGAACCTACCTCAATAGAAAACAAATTAAGAGCTTCTTCAAAGACGACAAATATTGATGTTTCATGAATGAAATGTTGAAGATAATTGTTGGCTCTCGGTTAATGTTCAGATCGTTGATAGTATTTTTCCTACTGCCAGGCCTTCAAATAGAACCATTTTATGACATCTCATTGGGATGTCTTAAGTTCCAGAAAGAGAAAAAAAAGCTCCTCTGTTTCTCGATTCCACGATTAGACTCAAGGCAAATACTTTTATAATAAATGCAAAGAATCCTACGAAGAAAAGTGCCGCATATGGAACGAGGCAATACTTACCTAGGTTTAGCACAACGAACTCCTGAATTTTTCAAACTGGTGGGGGGAATCGATGGCGAACAGCTGGCGATAATAGCATTGTGAATTATAAGTGATCGCCCAGGACTCATTAATAATAATATTCATGGACAATAATGTTTAATAACATTCGACAATTATTTATTTTTTAAATTCAATAGCGTGTCCATGGAGTGTTAAATTGAGCTGTAAGCCACCGAACCATTGCTGCATTTTAGTTATATTGCTAATTATTAGATACACAAATTTTGTTTCAGAAACGATATCAAGAGATATCGAAGCATAATAAAAGCTAAATAAATAATTCGGTAAAAAATACCGATTTTTACAACCAAATATACTTCATATACCTGACTGTCTTACAACCAGAAGCAATAAAATCGGTTTGGACTAAATGGGACTCGCAATATTTATTGTTCGCACTCAGATTCTCATTATTTAGACACATCTTGAGATACCGTCTAAAACATGTCTTTATACCATAAAGAAAAAGTTGTGACCAACATTATCCGGGTGTTGTAGAATATGAGAACAATATCCTCATTGGTTGTAAGCCAGCCTCCTTCGAAGTTTTAGTAATATTTTACCATAGACCTAGGAAGTCACACCCGCAAAAGAAAAGAACTAAGACCAGCGACTTCTAAGCAACCGCAGCCACCCCGACCTGTAAGTAAGGTAAGAGTACAGCAGGAGATTAGTAGAGAGGCCAAAACACTATATAACACAAGTTAAACTTGTTAGTACTGAGATGAGTTTGCCGAGAATTCTTGTTCCCATTGTTGTACCCATTAGATCTGATATAATTTTAGAAAAATGTGTATAAACCAAATAGTGGGACTTGAATTCTCGGTGAAGTATACCATTAAAATTGCCATACTATGATACATTCATACAGGCTAAAGATGTTTATATCGTACCTGTTTATAAGTAGAGCCTATTCGTTCTCGGGTACAAAACAAAAAACAGTCTACTTCTTAATAATTTATTATTAAAGCCCGTATTAACTCAAGCAGAGCCTAGTTGGAACTTAGCCAGTCATACCAATACCAAACTTCAAATGCGCCAAAATAAGTTACCAAGAATATGGACTTTGATAAAATAACATTTGATTAGTTAAGTTGCACCAAGTATCAAAGATATATTCTAAATATTTTAAAAGCAATAACCAGAAAAAGTAAACCTATCGCAGATCCATTATTTACACAGTATATTATGAACAAATGTTTTCCTAATAGCATTTGGTTTTTTTTGCTGTTGTTAGGTTTTTTCAAGTTTTATATTTCCTAAATTAAAAAAATATGTATGCATACATGAAATTCATAATAAATGGTATTAGTCTTCTGTTTTTATAGTAGATGCAATCCACAATAGTATTATTATAATGTAAATTTTGGAAATGGATTTGAAGCAGACTGTCTGAGGTTATAGCTCAGAAGCCAAGTAGGGCCTGAGAGCCAAGGAGTCAGGCAGGAAAATGAGAGCAACAATAGGCCGGATCTAAACAAGAAAGAGCCACGGATCCCCAGAGGGGAGTCTAATTTTATCCGAGCCTATATCGTTCCCTACAATTCACAGCTACTTTACCGGACAGTGTTGTTGGTTCTCGCGGCCCCGGGGCTATCTCGTTAAATTGGGTCTATCAGTTTGGCCAGCTTCGGAATCACAGTGGCTGCTTGACGGTTATATTATCTCAGGGCGCTGAATACCCTGCTTGAATATGGGCATGAATCGTCACACACCTTTAATGCGACGGCTGTAAAAATAATAAAGGACGATAAAAATATCCCGAAAAAGACTGGTAGATATTAATGACAAGTACACATGAAAAGGTTGACATGGCAGAATTCAATGGTACCCGCCTATGTGGTACAAGTTTTGTAGTTGCCATTGTAAATTTCCAGCCTAATAAGCCCAAGAGATTGGTAGTCCAACAAATCTACGTATTTTGATATATCCGAATAAAAAAAAACAGTAATTTTTCTGGAGAACTAACGCAGAATTCCGTGCGTCCTCTGAGTGGAGCTGGGGAAGTGTCAACCGTAAAAATTAACTTATAAACAGTTATAAACTATTATTCTTCATTTAGATTCAATATAATTGAGCATATTGTAATTTTCAATCTTTTACAATGCTACAAATCCAATTAGATACACACATAAAATGTTAATCATGTTCATTATAGACAAAT
The DNA here is from genome assembly GCA_930367205.1 of Acanthosoma haemorrhoidale. Lineage (NCBI taxonomy): Eukaryota > Metazoa > Arthropoda > Insecta > Hemiptera > Acanthosomatidae > Acanthosoma > Acanthosoma haemorrhoidale. The sequence goes on along the minus strand of OV884015.1, from coordinate 48,364,007 downwards.
ATCGCTCTCTTTATATACCTTTACACTACTTATAAAATTATAATATACTCGTACATTATTTTACTAATTCATTGCGTATTTATTATGCTAATTTTTAGAAATTGAAAAATTGCTTTGTATTATATTTTTTAGTAACACACAAAATTAATACACATCTTGTTGCATTAATGTAATTATATATATAGACGAAAGCATAATTGAACAAACCACAGTACAATAATAATTTCAGTTTTACTACTGTCTAAGTGTAATCTCACGAAACTATGCCAAATTACAGCTGCAGCACATGTATTTTAGCTAGATATTACACCAAACGTCTGCCTGACCCGTCCAAAAAAGTGTGGAATTTGGTATGTCCAAAGAAAACATATAACTTCATTTGAAGTAGAGTAGTTACATTATATCGAATAAACTGAGTGTTCATGTTCACTTAATTTAATCTAAAACGTTTTTGGAATTTCAATTCGTTCTTATGAATTTCACTCTGTAAAACAGAAATAAATGATTCCAATTATACTGCTCCTTCGCCCAGAGGGCAGTTGACCTTAAATAAATCTTTCACCTTTTCCCAAAGAAAGGGACCACTAGTACTTTCGTATATATAGACGTTAAAAGCTTCGACACGAACTAATAAAAGAAGAGTTTATTTCTAAAACGGTCAGTAAGCCAGTATAAACTGAATTAGTGCACTTATTTGGCATCCTTCGAAGGGGTGGACAGGAGCACTGAGTTAGCGGAGCGACTGAGCTCCTTGGTTTCATTAACGCCGGCCGCTTCGGCAACAGGTGGAAAGTAGAGGAAATCTCGGCCAAGATTGGGCTGTCCATTGACCGCTTACTGTCCATTATCGTTAGCCACTGCATTCTCCCGAGTATCGATCACATCTCTGCCGAGTCTAGGTCAGTCACTTACGGACGGGAGGGTGAGCACGGTAACTGGGTCGTGACCTTTATCCGCGACTGCCTTAAAAGTATACGGCGGGGGGGGGGATTTTGAGTTTGATGTTTATCTTTTACAGAAAAGAGGTTTATATCGCCGTATTACAGCGGAGAGATTGCGATTCGGTTAATCATGTGATCACGAGATAGATAATTGCCGTACTTTCACTTTCAAGCAGAATAAAATGGTGAAAACTATTGCATACTATGACCATATTCTACGAAAACTTGAAATATTCTGATTACGTTCTGGTTTAAGGCACATTAGGTATATCTATCATCAGACATATTCCAAAAAAATATAGCCTATGAAGCCATTATCAATAGATTTTCAAAGACTGCATAATAAAATCGAAGCATAATAAAAGCTAAATAAATAATTCGGTAAAAAATACCGATTTTTACAACCAAATATACTTCATATACCTGACTGTCTTACAACCAGAAGCAATAAAATCGGTTTGGACTAAATGGGACTCGCAATATTTATTGTTCGCACTCAGATTCTCATTATTTAGACACATCTTGAGATACCGTCTAAAACATGTCTTTATACCATAAAGAAAAAGTTGTGACCAACATTATCCGGGTGTTGTAGAATATGAGAACAATATCCTCATTGGTTGTAAGCCAGCCTCCTTCGAAGTTTTAGTAATATTTTACCATAGACCTAGGAAGTCACACCCGCAAAAGAAAAGAACTAAGACCAGCGACTTCTAAGCAACCGCAGCCACCCCGACCTGTAAGTAAGGTAAGAGTACAGCAGGAGATTAGTAGAGAGGCCAAAACACTATATAACACAAGTTAAACTTGTTAGTACTGAGATGAGTTTGCCGAGAATTCTTGTTCCCATTGTTGTACCCATTAGATCTGATATAATTTTAGAAAAATGTGTATAAACCAAATAGTGGGACTTGAATTCTCGGTGAAGTATACCATTAAAATTGCCATACTATGATACATTCATACAGGCTAAAGATGTTTATATCGTACCTGTTTATAAGTAGAGCCTATTCGTTCTCGGGTACAAAACAAAAAACAGTCTACTTCTTAATAATTTATTATTAAAGCCCGTATTAACTCAAGCAGAGCCTAGTTGGAACTTAGCCAGTCATACCAATACCAAACTTCAAATGCGCCAAAATAAGTTACCAAGAATATGGACTTTGATAAAATAACATTTGATTAGTTAAGTTGCACCAAGTATCAAAGATATATTCTAAATATTTTAAAAGCAATAACCAGAAAAAGTAAACCTATCGCAGATCCATTATTTACACAGTATATTATGAACAAATGTTTTCCTAATAGCATTTGGTTTTTTTTGCTGTTGTTAGGTTTTTTCAAGTTTTATATTTCCTAAATTAAAAAAATATGTATGCATACATGAAATTCATAATAAATGGTATTAGTCTTCTGTTTTTATAGTAGATGCAATCCACAATAGTATTATTATAATGTAAATTTTGGAAATGGATTTGAAGCAGACTGTCTGAGGTTATAGCTCAGAAGCCAAGTAGGGCCTGAGAGCCAAGGAGTCAGGCAGGAAAATGAGAGCAACAATAGGCCGGATCTAAACAAGAAAGAGCCACGGATCCCCAGAGGGGAGTCTAATTTTATCCGAGCCTATATCGTTCCCTACAATTCACAGCTACTTTACCGGACAGTGTTGTTGGTTCTCGCGGCCCCGGGGCTATCTCGTTAAATTGGGTCTATCAGTTTGGCCAGCTTCGGAATCACAGTGGCTGCTTGACGGTTATATTATCTCAGGGCGCTGAATACCCTGCTTGAATATGGGCATGAATCGTCACACACCTTTAATGCGACGGCTGTAAAAATAATAAAGGACGATAAAAATATCCCGAAAAAGACTGGTAGATATTAATGACAAGTACACATGAAAAGGTTGACATGGCAGAATTCAATGGTACCCGCCTATGTGGTACAAGTTTTGTAGTTGCCATTGTAAATTTCCAGCCTAATAAGCCCAAGAGATTGGTAGTCCAACAAATCTACGTATTTTGATATATCCGAATAAAAAAAAACAGTAATTTTTCTGGAGAACTAACGCAGAATTCCGTGCGTCCTCTGAGTGGAGCTGGGGAAGTGTCAACCGTAAAAATTAACTTATAAACAGTTATAAACTATTATTCTTCATTTAGATTCAATATAATTGAGCATATTGTAATTTTCAATCTTTTACAATGCTACAAATCCAATTAGATACACACATAAAATGTTAATCATGTTCATTATAGACAAATATCGCTCTCTTTATATACCTTTACACTACTTATAAAATTATAATATACTCGTACATTATTTTACTAATTCATTGCGTATTTATTATGCTAATTTTTAGAAATTGAAAAATTGCTTTGTATTATATTTTTTAGTAACACACAAAATTAATACACATCTTGTTGCATTAATGTAATTATATATATAGACGAAAGCATAATTGAACAAACCACAGTACAATAATAATTTCAGTTTTACTACTGTCTAAGTGTAATCTCACGAAACTATGCCAAATTACAGCTGCAGCACATGTATTTTAGCTAGATATTACACCAAACGTCTGCCTGACCCGTCCAAAAAAGTGTGGAATTTGGTATGTCCAAAGAAAACATATAACTTCATTTGAAGTAGAGTAGTTACATTATATCGAATAAACTGAGTGTTCATGTTCACTTAATTTAATCTAAAACGTTTTTGGAATTTCAATTCGTTCTTATGAATTTCACTCTGTAAAACAGAAATAAATGATTCCAATTATACTGCTCCTTCGCCCAGAGGGCAGTTGACCTTAAATAAATCTTTCACCTTTTCCCAAAGAAAGGGACCACTAGTACTTTCGTATATATAGACGTTAAAAGCTTCGACACGAACTAATAAAAGAAGAGTTTATTTCTAAAACGGTCAGTAAGCCAGTATAAACTGAATTAGTGCACTTATTTGGCATCCTTCGAAGGGGTGGACAGGAGCACTGAGTTAGCGGAGCGACTGAGCTCCTTGGTTTCATTAACGCCGGCCGCTTCGGCAACAGGTGGAAAGTAGAGGAAATCTCGGCCAAGATTGGGCTGTCCATTGACCGCTTACTGTCCATTATCGTTAGCCACTGCATTCTCCCGAGTATCGATCACATCTCTGCCGAGTCTAGGTCAGTCACTTACGGACGGGAGGGTGAGCACGGTAACTGGGTCGTGACCTTTATCCGCGACTGCCTTAAAAGTATACGGCGGGGGGGGGGATTTTGAGTTTGATGTTTATCTTTTACAGAAAAGAGGTTTATATCGCCGTATTACAGCGGAGAGATTGCGATTCGGTTAATCATGTGATCACGAGATAGATAATTGCCGTACTTTCACTTTCAAGCAGAATAAAATGGTGAAAACTATTGCATACTATGACCATATTCTACGAAAACTTGAAATATTCTGATTACGTTCTGGTTTAAGGCACATTAGGTATATCTATCATCAGACATATTCCAAAAAAATATAGCCTATGAAGCCATTATCAATAGATTTTCAAAGACTGAGATGATTGAAATAAAGTGGCGTATTCTTCTAATACATAACTAGAAGTTTCTTCACGACCATTGAAGTAGCGGGTTCTCGAACCTCTAAGAACTGAACCAGCCAGCAACGGTGGACGATCTTTCCAATTTAAATTTTCTTTTTTCTTTGGCTTTTAATTATTAATAATTACTAATCTTATAATAATTTGATTTACTACAACATAAAATTGCTCGTAAGAGAACATAATTGCTCAGGCTATCTCTTTCTCTTGGTCCGCCTTTAAACTTTCAAGTCCTCGATTTGAATTACTTAGCTAACAAATAATATAAAATAAATTGTACTAATCACTTGTGATAGCAACGCGATGAGTAAATTGAATGTGGTAGATAAACACTGCATTTAATATTGCTGTGGCGAACCTTACATTTCAATGCATATCCTACAATGTCACGGACTACATTTATTACCGGTTGCTTATAGTGCTATAACAAAACAAATTCCATAATTTATGAGCTATTCCAAGTTTCTCGCTAGAAGTTCAAGTTGAAGGTTTAAATTTACTCCCCAAATTTAAACGTGAGCTTAAGATACCTTTTTGGGGGGAGGGGCCATTCACTGATATTCTACATCTATTTACGCAGGTGCAAGTGAAAGATAAAAAATAACTGTTAACCTAAGCGGTTTTTAAAACTTGAATACAACGTTTATTTGCCAGTCTTTGCAAAACTATTGACCTTTCAGGCGTCAAAACCATCACATATGGATACGAGTTGCCAACAACCGACCAACTGATATGCTATTATGTCAATATCACGTTCCAACCGCCGCCAATCGCTAAGGAGTGCGTTGCTAGCCCGCGGTGTGTCGGTGAAGTGAGTCAATACACAGCTCAGCGAGTCGAAATAAATCTTTTCTCCCGTCAGCCGGAATCTAAACTGCCCCCCGAGGCGTCTTGTTGGCTTGGCCTCATTCCCCATCTGATAAGCCACGCCATTTCCAATAACTATAAGGGAGTTCCTTAGTGTCTACTGATATTTCTCCTCTGATGTATTGTACAGATCATAACAGTTGAATTTTCTTTTATCGTGACATTTTATTTATAGGCATATAAAAGCTGTGTTATTACTTTTTACTAGTTTAAACCAAAGGAAAAATATATAAGTCCCGATATCCAGATCTTGTTTGCCATAATTTATTTTTTAAATAACACCATTGTTCTTCACTCTTCATAAGCTTTTCTTTTATATACAACGGCCAAGTGCTCCATAGGTTGCGGACTGATCTCTGCGTCCCCGAGGATGACAGGCGTGGACTGTTTAAACCACTTATAAATGAAAGAAAAGCATTTGAAGAGATACGAACATTGGTATTATTTAAAACCTAATTTTTTTGCTAGTAATACATTTACAATTAGTAATATAGTAGTATACTGTATTACTCCATTGTTTTATATTTTGTGATTCTGTCGCAATATTGTAGACAGCCGAATCGAATAGTGTGTACCGTTCAGTAGAAAAACAGGATAAACGCGTATATATCAAACATCAAAGAATATTTGGTCAGAGGAAAAAACAATATAACTTCCAACAGTTTTGGAAGAACTGTCAAACTCGTTATCCAATGTAGGTAAACAAATTTGTTTGATAACTTAAATTAATGTTTAAGCAATTTTCAATTTTCGTTCTGTCAAAAAAGTTAGAAAAAAGGATTTTTGTTTTTCGCCTGGCCTCTTCATTCATCCGCATCTCAGGGCTGGAACACAACGGGTCACTCGGAGACTAGCAGTTTCAAAAACGCTGAGCAAGCCCAACACTTAAGTACTTTATTTGATTCCTTGTTAATTATGAAAACTTTATTCTGAAAAAAAAAAAATAGTGCTTTAATATGTTGTAGTATTAGGTTCAACTGTTTCATGATATTGAGGGACAGGGTTGAAATCCTTAGGTGGAGAATGGATCTTTCAAACTCCCAACTCTAGACATCACAGTCAACCGATTCCGACAAATACACAAAAGCCCTCTAAACAATTACTAATGCATGTCATTGTAATCAAATATTTATGCAATCTAATGAATCGAGGAGGGATCTACCCATAAATCGAGGCAGCCGTGAAGGTGAAACACGTGTACAAACAAAAGTATTATAGACCAGATCATTACCGTGCATTCGTCTACACGACACAAGATAATAGGAAAATAGGTTAATCATGTGAGTGCTCCCACACCGGTGCGGCCGTCGAAACGAGGTCGTAGGAATATTTTAGAGTGTAATATATACAACTTTTGAAGTTATTTACTAATGGTAATAGAGTAATAAAGGTTGAGCATAATGTAGCAAATAGGAAGATGGCACATAAAGACATTCATTTTATTCTTAAGAACCACTAGAAATTAGTCATTTAGTCAATATAAAAACAAATAAGTGGATATTTTAGTTATAGTTTAGAACTATATGAAATGATATGAATTATCTCTCTCTCTCTCTCTCTCTCTCTCTCTCTCTCTCTCTCTCTCTCTCTCTCTCTCTCTCTCTCTCTCTCTCTCTCTCTCTCTCTCTCTCTCTCTCTCTCTCTCTCTCTCTCTCTCTCTCTCTCTCTCTCTCTCTCTCTCTCTCTCTCTCTCTCTCTCGATAACAATTAAAAAAATTATGGGCCATGCATATTATGTAGATTAAGTGAAAGTTGGCAAGAGCTACTGTCGACATTCAATCATTTTAGTTATTAGTATTAGCTTATATATTTTGTTGGCCTGTGCTGTATTTATGAGGTAGTCTCGTTTAGCTAAGAAACCTATGTGTTTATCCCATTCTTCAAGATTATAAATCTACGTCTATCGTGTTTATACCAATTTTATTGAGTTATTATTATTGAGAAATGCAACAATTCCAGACAATAGCCTGGTTCCTTCTACTAGATTACATACGTAACCATTAGAAGGTTTAGTCCATACTCGTGTTGAAACCATTTTCCTACTTTGACATCTCTTGTATTTCCAAGCATCCATGACTTTGGATAATATGAATAATTGTATTATGTAGTACTGCAACTGTATACAAAAAATTTTTTTCCTCCTAAATAATGGTTAAGTACAACTATTACTGTGGTTATGGGTTCGAACAAGAAGTTGAGAACTCACCCGTTGGGCGGCGGCACGTCGATGGACGAAGACAGCCTTCGCCGATCCCCCGCCATGTCGGCCAGCCTGGAGTAGTCCGTATCCTGGTCCTGGAGCCTGGCCGACTTGCGACACTCTGTCAGCCGGACATCTTCCAGTCTTTTGCGGACTTCGAGTCTTCCCTGCAACAGAACCAAGTAGTTAGCATCAATCTTACATGAAACAATCTAATCAGACCATATTTAAGCATGCGAATCAAACAGTCAATGTTAACTGACTTTCAAAACACTCTCGTCCTTTTCAAATTATTACGAAATTCAAGTGAAAATAGACAAAATTTAAAAAGTTGGACAATTGGCCTTTCATCGATGGCAAGTAGTTTGAAATATTTTATACATTAATATTTGTTTACAATACATGCCATGGTGAAAACAAAAAGGTCCAATAAAGCAGAATAATTATTACAAAATTCCATAAATAAATTGAACCAGAGCTTCTTATATAAGATAAAACTGTCTAATAGAAAAGCATTGTTATTGTATTTCACTTTTTCATGTTTCAGTCTATCAGTCCATTGAATTAGCTAATCTGATAACGTTAGGAAAAATATTGCTAACCCCATTAAAAATAATTGAGAATAAATAATCAATCAAATAGTAAACATTGGCGAATTGTACTGATCCATTTGTTGGGTGATATGGATAGTTTTTATCTATATCCGACGTGGTGGGGTAGCTGGGGGTACAAGGTGGGACTGGGGTACCCGGCTGGTTCTGGGGAGCCTGAGCTCTCGTCTTTGTACAATGTCTCGGCTGATATTAGTTTAAATTGATGGACTGAGGGCTTTATGCTGAAATAAATCCCAAAAATATCATCAATCCAGATACTTCAAAATTTCAACAGTTATAGCAAACTTTTAATTTTGAGGCTCATCTTGCGGTTTTATACGAAAACTTAGTAATTGAATTGAAACTTAGAGCATTTTAACCATAAGCGCTTATACTTAACACATTTATGCCACACAGGCAGGATGCAAAATTTTAAAATAGAGTATAAAGTTAAAAAATTTCAAGGCTGTTATTAACTCCTCTCCTAGTTATGCATTAATCTTCACATGATCGTGACAGTTCCCAATGTAAAATGTATGGACCAAAGAAGGCTTCTAGAGCAGTTCTGGTCCAGTATTTGTTGCCTCAAACTATATTGCAATTCAATTGTCTGTTTCTGTGAGAAGGTTTTGTTTCAGACCTGCTGAATGGTGACACAGAAGAAGCCAAATAAGCTCTTTCGTGCGTATTTTAAGTAATGATGATTGCCTGTGAAGGCTCTACGAATGTCATAACCTGTCATTCAGGCTAATATATAAAAATAATTGCAGCCAGATTTAATACTGCACTTAGCTGTTCTTTCGTCCTATGGGTGATGCAATCTAGTTCGTCAAAGTCTAATAACTACCGTAATTAATGTCCCGTCAGCTGACATAAAATCATCTGAGTACTTATAGCTGGGAACTTTATTGCTTCTCTAGCTGCACCCTTAGTATTAGTGCAGGCTGCCTTTTTCAGGATATATTGCACTAGGATCGTTTTATGTGGGGTTTCTATAGCTTATTGGCTTCGCTCGGTCGGAAATGGCTTAGTACCAGAAACGGTAAGAAAGAAATACGTTCTATAACGGGGTAGTATAATAGCTGCTATAACAGAGAGTAGTTATGGGTTCCTAATCTCAGTCTATAAAAAATTAACCATTTCCTATAATTTACACAAAGTACGAAACCATTTAGAATTCTGACATGTTTATTACACAATAGGATTCAAACATAGTAGTGACCATCTTTTCTTTTCTTTTTTTCAGAATTTTCAGAATCGGATTGTTTCTCACCGTTTATTTCTAAGAGTTTTTTATAGGATTTAATTACCTTTTAATTATAAATCTGGGAAGCGAAACTTTATTTTAAACAACGAATTCCACAAGAACATTGCGATGTTCTCGATCGAATGGAGTTTTTAGGCTGCGAGACAGAACAGGTTTAGTTAACACATCGCTACTTCGGTCGATTTTCAAAACCAGCAAATCTCTTTTTTAACACGTCTATGTGCGTGTTCGCCTGTTCTGGTCTTTCCGGGTCCCCAGTTTAAGATATATTAAATTTCATTTTTACAGAGAAATCTCTGATAAAAAATATAATCGATGCCTGAGATATGCTTAAATTAAACCTTAATAAAAGGTCAATTATTAGTTAATAGCTATTAAAAAATTTTTTAATGATACATTAGTAGAATATCAAACTAAAAATCACAACGAACTGACTAATTTAGTGGATAGGGCTTTAGTGGATTACCACAAAAATTCATTAAAACTGTCAATTATATCGTTATCGCAGCATGCATCACACTTGACTTTATTGCTCAGACGACGAGTACATACATCATAAATAATTTGGAACTTCGCACAAATCTTAAGATGAACAGAAATCCATTATTCTGATTTCGGTATATTAGAAGGGAATGGATGAGTGTCATTCTATTTTTGTATTTTTTTTTTCTTAACCCCTTTGAATTTTACAATGTGAAAATATGAACAATCAACGAACAAGAACTACATTTTTCTCCTCATTCTGCTATGCACAGATACATTTGAAGGAGGTTGGGTTACATATATAAGATTGAAGTTAAAAGGAAAAGACATAAATTACAAGGTGATGGGCCTCACCTTCAGTTTAAAAATTTTTTTTTGTAGTCCTTAATCTTAAACGATCTTAATATACCCTACATTCTTGAACTCATCCCTTCCAAGTAACCTATCCAACTACCCTAATCCCCTAGTTCATTCGTAACCCTGCACCACTCATCCTCCTCGGAGGAGGCTAAAGCGGTCAGTTTCTCCGATCATGTCCTGAGCGTATGCGGCTCTCGGGCTCTTGGTCAGCCTCCACTGGTTCGTATCCAGTGACGCGGCTGACGGAGAAGCATGCGAGGGAGGTGATAACCATGTGGGTTTGTGAGGTCTTTGGCCTGTTTGTAAATACTTTATGAATGAGTGAGTGAATGAAAATTGTAAATATGGTATGAATGAGAACATTTATCGCAATTACTTATTGTAATTTTATCACAATAAAAAGAAGCTTGATGTTACAATACTAGTTGGTTCACCAGTTCTCGTACCACCATATAAACCCTCTTTCGAATTTCCCAGAGGGAAATGCAAGGACGCATGTGCGACCCTTTTTGGGCACACGACCCTCTTTAGGGAGCGGTCTAGCTGGCTGGCGATCTAGAACTCCCTGGGATGCAGCCATAGAAGAGACCCAATTGCCTAGCTATGGGGTAAGTGTGCCAAGGCCTTGCACTTGCAACCCCTTACACAACCCACCCCTTGCAACACCAAGCACTTACGTAAAGTCTATCCGCTCACAGTCGCTCCAAAGGCCCTCGTTTCACTTGGTCCAAAAGCCATTTAAAATCATGCAAGCCTTTTATCCGTTATAGCACTTTGAGATAAATATATCAGATCGGATCCACTCATCTACAATTTTATATAAATGTATATAGAAAATAAACGGAAAAAAAAATACGCCCACAGTAAAATAGCAATTTTTTTCTGGGAAGGATAGGAGCTTTATAACATTTAATAGGAGGATAGCTGAAAAACTTGTGTAATAAATACGACTGTTATCACACAATTCTTTTTAGTCATATTGAATTATTCACAACAGAATTAATGATAAACCCAGTGAATAAGACGTCAAGTGAATAATAGTTTAAATGACATGTGACAAAGAGGGGCCCTCCGGAGTCGTTGGGGCATGTAAGGTGAGCCTTGTGTCGGTAAGAGAATTCAGGTGTCTGCATCATGTCTTATTACACAATAAAATATTTTTATACTAACCAGGCATAGAATTTTTTCTGAACATTAATGAATACAATGGTTAGAGGGTGTTCAATTCATCAATTTACTGGTGAATACAAAGCCTGTATTAATTATTTACTCTGAGATAGCTAGTTCAATCAAACCAAACGTACATACAAAATTTTACATAGAAGACAATCAACGACTGCTAGAATACTTTTAATTCGATATTATCAATAACTTATAACTTATTCTTAACAAACATTGAATATCAATTATCATGATATGAAAAATATCCTTAAAATAAAAAGTAATAATTACTTTTCTCTTAAAATCCATGCAAATGAATCTGGCGTATACGATGAATAATTCATGATAATGGATTAATTATGGGTGTTTTCAAGTTTCATTGGAAGAGAAGTCAATTAATAATTATCTTAAAATATATATCGTGTTTTCCGAATTAATTACTAAAGAATGGACAGTGACGAAGAGGGAATAAAAAATTATCTATAATAAGCTGAATTTCAGATTGATCGTCCGAAAATATCGTTCTGAACTGATAAGTGGGTTTTTTTCTATCCGATGGATCGATCCTGAAACGATACAAGGGAGTTATTACAAATGAAAGCCAAGCAGGTTATGAGAGGGTTTCCCAACCCTAGGAAAGTTGGGAGCTACCTCCCGGGGATATTGGACGTCCTTGTCCCAAAACAAACCACGTCTTGTTGTTGCTTTTTTTTTTTGCATCGCTGACCAGTGAAAGCTGTATGAACCGTGCCAGACTCCGCGTTCCTCATTATATGTGTAATAACACAGCACATTTCGACTACATGCTAAGGATTGGATTCCTGTCGCCTTTTAAGATATGGTTTTCTGGGTATCTGGTTGAAGTAGAATAAAAAGTGGTGAATCCTGTATATATTATAATAATTATAGACACTAGTGGTTTTTAACACTTTAATAACATTAATAAGATGTTATGGTATGAATGAGAGCGTTTATCGCAATTACTGATTGCCTTATAAAAGGCAGATTGTAATTATAGCCCAATAAAGAGTATAATTGTTGTTAAAATAAAAAATAAGATGTAAAAATAAGCCCTAATTTTTAAAAAACCACTTCGAAACCAATGAGCCAAAGCAAGGATTGAAAGTCGAAATTAAGAAGAGAGGAATTTTCGAATGTTCCTTCATCTGAAGAGATCCACGCGCGTTTGAAGAGCGCCAGATCTATTCGGCCTATGTACTAATGTACTAAAAACATTTTCAATGGCGTTTAAAACGTCTTGTTGGAAAATATGCTTACCTAATAGCAGTTCATGTGTGGATTTGTAATTTTCCAAGTAATGTACGATAATAGGCAAAAGAGTCAGGTAGTTACAAAGGCCGCAAAGCCATAAAGAATTCGTGAAAATACGAACGAACCTATAAAAAGATCGTGTGAAATAGACGGGGGTCATAAAAAAAAATATTGGCCAGAAACGTGTTGGGATAATGCCACTATATAGGACAGCGTTACGCACAGACACGGCTATTTAGAAGCGAAAATCTCACGTTATATGCCAATGGCTGGATGTTTTCAAACCACTTCCAAATCTGAAAACAAGTGAGTTTACGAGCCACTAGTGTGTGAATTCATTTTTTATCTCCGATTCCTATGTAACCCCATCGTAACTCGCCTACGGCAATTTACGATCTGCATGCAATGGGCTCACTGGGTCTAGCCGCGACTAGGAGTGCCAAAAACCTTTCACGTACCCCTGGGCTTAGAAAGGAATGAGGTCTGGGATTCCTCCAAGATAATCCCAGGAAAGTGAAAGTCAACGGGGGATTGCACGGGCTCTTAGGGTTTGGCAACTCTCTTTTCAAACCTATTTAACACATAGGCTGCTAACTCCTCCCGGACGACCCAGATATACATTTTATGCCGATGAAGTAGAGAGTTAAGAGATTTAGCGAGGGATATGAAATCATTCAAAATGAATAATAATATGTAAAAATACTTGCCTGACCACTCGGCACCGAACGCTGGTAAGAGAAGACATTGAATGAAAAAAAATATTCACGTTGTTATGCACTTGATATACGCTAATAAATTAGGGGATATACCATAAATTTTCTGTGTGACAATTTTTTATGGCTTAAGTCCTCTAAATATGAAAAAAAAAACATGGCAACAACAGAAATAAATTATGACCGTAAAAAATAAATAAATTGTACTTTCGTGTACTTAGCTTCAAACAGTTCCATTACGTTATACAATAATTTATGGCCGTTACGTTAAACATGCTTGAAAACAGACTAAGTAAACTCCACCGCTTGGAGGAAAATAATCCGGTTAAAATCGTTTTGCCTCACTTCAATTTTATTCGAATCAACCTGGCGTATCGGATCTATAGATGTTTAGCAACGATTCGGAGAAAATATTGTTGCCAACATTTTTATTTTTTTTTATTGAATAGGTTTCATTCAAAATCAATGTTTAAAGGCGTTAGATTGTTACTCATATAGATACATTTTTTTTCATTGGTATTTGCAGCAAATACGAAATTTGAAAATGTAAGAGAGAATATTTCTCCTTGACCAACGTCAAGTACTATATTGTTTATTTTTTAGAGCATGCCAACCACAAGGGTCAATAATGCTCACATTTTCTCGATTTTGGTTTTACAACATCGATTTTAACTTTTATTATTGTTTTACAGTGCTTGCAAAGTTATTTGTTTACGTTTTCTGTGGTTTGTTCCTTTTAAACACAGCAACTGTATACCTTATGGATCCTAGTGGACAAGATAATGAGAACGAATCCCCAGGCACCCCTGGAGGCCGGCCGACCGTAGCGCGTGCGGCACCGCAGTCCCACCTGCCTACCTAGTTGGCTGGTAATGTATTCTAATTTTAAAGACCCGAGGACTAATTTTATAGACGGATGTGGGTACAAAAAAAAAAATGCTTTGTTTAAAATATATGATGAAAGTAAAATCTTGAAATAACTTATATTTTTACCTTAATCTGGAATAATTTAAGAGTAAACGACCATATGAAGAATATGGCGTAATTAATGTTGAATTAGATGGAATTTCACAACAAATGGAATTGCCCCCAGCTTACAGCGCTAATGTGAAGCTCATCTGCCAAATTTGAATTTAAATTATGACGAAAATAATATTTTTGTGGTCACTCACTGCATGTGGTTTGCTAATGAGTTATTCAAGAAAAATCTTAAAATGTTGTTTCGAAAGAAACGTTTGTATCCTGGCAAAGGCCAAGTGGACGATTTATTTTCTACTAAGAATTGAATTATTTTGATCCTTGAATTTCGGAAGGTCAACACTTTAATTTTGAACAACACCTAATTTCAAGTGCTCTCGAAACACTGACAATGAATAACTTTCTAAACTAAATTTGTATTGGTTTATTTCAAAGTGACGAGGATTTGTTTATATAAATAAAGAACTAAAACGCCATGCCATGCAGGACATACTCGTTCGATGCTTTCGTGACCTAACTCCATAAAAACACTCCCTACGCCTCCTCCGTGGAAAATGTGAACACCTTTAAGTTAATCCACCAACGAAAACAGCTATCACAAATACAATAGTCAAGTTAAATTGAATATTTAGTAAGACAATTTTCAATCAAGTAGGCGTCATTGAAATGTGATTCCCGAGAAATTCGCATTTTTTTTCTGACTTTAGACACTGCGCATATCGCGCAGTTTTACTATTACATGACTGAATAAAACATGAGAATATTAGCATTCCCGAGAGCGTAACTGTTTATTTTTAATAATACACTATAATTGTATAAGTAAGCATATCATAAATGTTGACCATTTAGCACATTTTTTTTTCTTCCTTACATAAAATTTATAACTATGATTTATAATAATACTCTGATGCGATGTCGAGTGTTCAATTTTTTTATACTTCCGTTCAAGGTAAGCCACTTAGACTCAAGCTCATGCAGCAGTTTGTTTAACCAAAGGACACTTATGTGGTGTGGTTAGTAATGCCCTAAAATCGTTAGGAGTTCTCTTAACGCAGTAATGAACCATATCAAAAGCAGTTTAATAGTCAATTTTTTCTTTTCTTTTTTTTAATTGCCAATTTTAAACGGATTAATTTTGTAAGGTTCGAATTTATTTTACTCGGGATATTTAAGCAATTATACAACAATAACTAGAAGATTCATTGATCTTCTTTTCTTTATTGAGTTGTAACGCAGTTAAAATTAAATCTACGCAATAGAAGAGACGAATTGTCGTCTTTAGATAACTGTTTGGCCTAAACAGGCACGATTGCTATAAAAACAAACAAACAATTAAATGCACAATCAGTCCAACTGAAGATAGAGCACACCTCGGTAGCGTCCTCGCAAGGTCAGTGACACCAGACAGCAAACAATAAACATTTTACCAGCTGAAATTTTAATCTGAGTTGCTTTGAATCGCTAATTTTGAGGGAGAAAAATCTAATATATTTAACAACTGAAACGGTTGATAATGCGCAGTAAACTTGTGCAGAGATATTGACCCATCTCGGGAAAATTTGCCAGGAAGATATGGGGGGGTGTAGAGGGGATAACAGTAGCGAATAGGTTACAGAAGATAGGACTCAGAACACTGCCCTGTGAAACACTTGCATCTACGGTACCGCGGATCTGAAGAAAGCTGTAGGATCAACTAGAAGGCCTGTGATAAATATGTTTTGAGCTTATAAAGTAAATTGGCGTGCCAAACCCTGAGGGAAGCTTGTGCTACGTTTAAGAGACCAACGCAATACTATTTGCTTTCAAGGCCCAAGGATAAAAGATCAACAACGACAAGGCCTTGTTGAGCAGTGGATTGTCGTACACGGAACCCAAACTAGTTTGCAGGAAGAGAGGATTTTGAATTTAAATGTCATCAGAGGAGTTTTCCTAGGATTTTATGAGAGGATAGGGTCCTAAATATTGAGTCAAATAGAAATTTTAAAATAGTGAGGTTTATAAATATCTACTGAAAATTTTTGAATAGAATCTGCGATACACGAGAACGTATAGGGTAGGAAGAGCTGTTTTCATTAGTAGGGGATTCAGTGGAGGCGGGGACGGTGAAGAGATTTACGATACACGAACTCATGGGCAAACTCACGAATCCGGGGTTCGTGACGCCTGAAAACTGTAGAAGAAGCAATTCGACTTTTAGGATAAAGGCTATGTGCTGGAGAAGACCCTAGGATATGGGATTAATTCCTCTAACCGCTCAGCTTGGTACCGTTCGGCTTCCAGGCTCCATGCTCGCCTCCAGCTGAAGAATTGCTCCTGAAGCCCCATGGCTTTGCAGCTCAATGTGATAATTTACCCTTCATTATTTTTGGCTTTTATTAATAGCATATTTGGAGGAATAAGTAAAATATTTATGCAAATGATCCCTCCATAAAAAAATGAGATTTTAATATAATTGTGAACACACCTTGATGCCAGTTTTACAGAATTTTGGTTCTGGAATGAACTTTTATAGTTCATTTTGGTTCCAACACGTATTACATGTCTTTAATTATACACCCAACTCAAAATTCTAGAAAAATACATTTTCTCTAGTAGCATCGGGGCATCAATTGACACTACCATGTAAAACATCATTCCTGTGGGAAAAAGAATTTCTGGTTAAAGTAATGCAGTAACTTTTAATGAATTTTGGCAATTACATCTTATAATGTTAATCAGTGAGTCGTTATTTATAATGTCTTACCATAGACAATATAATACACAATTTTTTTTTTAATACCTACTAATTGATTAATGACATGTATATTCAATGTACTGATTTTTCATCCCGTCCATTTTCCACGTTAAATTTAATTTCTGTAGCCTAAAGGGAATCAAAGAGACCAATGCTGACGCACGGGGGAAAATATATTCAAGTTTCGAACAAATCAATGAAAAACATCGAGGTTTGGACCAAAAGTAATCAAATATATATATATTTAATTATACGATTTTTAACGATGAAAACGATAAAAAATTCGAAATATCTATAGTATTTACTTATTTGGAATGTTTTAAAAATAATTTTTCGTTACGACTGTAATGTGTGTACTCTATCCACACGGAAAAGCAGAACATTAAATGTTAAATAACAGCGTTTATGTAATTAGCTTCCGAGCCGTGACATATTCTCTTTCATTTCAAAATTTGTTAAACGATCATGACATTTATCACGACTATTTTCTTTCCCGTCATTGTACTTTACTCAAATATTTCGAGGAATGGTACGAGATACTACTGCCAAATGTTTACGTCCGCTATCATAGTACAAAGTAAAGCCTCTTCCACCGGGCTAAGCAACAACACTCCGTAACTCCAACGTCACGATAGTTTTGAAATTATACTCACCAGCCAGCCACGCTCTGTTTCCCATCCCTCTCATTTCACAGTAAACTGAATTTACATATAATGCAACTTGATTCGTTTAAAAACAGCAATTCATCTCTTCCATGTTAAGTTCCTCAATTACCATATTATAGAAGTAAACAGACAATACAAAATTGTTCAGTTTTGCTAAAGTTTGGAGCGTATGAAGATTCTCAACCAATAGACGCCAACTTTATGTTATTTTTCTTCATATTATGAAAATATTTGAATACTTGACAGTCCATGGTACAGATTACTCAACACTAAGCCCGATAGAGACTTGAGCTGTATGTTTTGACCAGCTGACACCGGCCGGCAGCGCAGTAGGTATTGATTATTACAAGGAAGCCTCACTGATACAGTGGTGAGAATCCTGACGATTGTGTTTTTGTGACCAACAGCTACCGTAAGATAATTATAATCAACACAGATTGGGAATAATAATAAAATTTTTCTATAGGAAATATCGACACTATTATATGGAGACAACTTCTGTCAGAAAACTATAAATGATCCAAAACTTAAGAATGCGTGTTATTATAGGGGCTATCAAATGCCCTGGTTTTTTTATGTTTAGAATGTTTTAGGAC
This sequence comes from Acanthosoma haemorrhoidale, assembly GCA_930367205.1. Classification (NCBI taxonomy): domain Eukaryota; kingdom Metazoa; phylum Arthropoda; class Insecta; order Hemiptera; family Acanthosomatidae; genus Acanthosoma; species Acanthosoma haemorrhoidale. The sequence goes on along the minus strand of OV884015.1, from coordinate 48,345,595 downwards.
TTTAGTGAGCTATTATTACAAAAAGTCATGAAAATCGTTTTCACAACCTCAACGAAACCATCTTTGTTGTTGTTGAAAATCTTGTTACTTAATTTGAAACAGTTCACAATAATTTCATTGCTCTTTATTTGATTGCAATGTCTTTTAATGCGTTAATTATATATTACTCCAAAAAAATTCAACTTAATTTTGAAATGATTTAAAAACACCCTATGATGATGAACTGATCATCGGATGAACCGGTTATAAATACGTAAGATAATACCCCCACCAAAAACTAAATGTAGGTTTAAAACAGATAAATAGGCAAAGCCAGGGTACTTTCCTACGTAACCCTGATGTTCAGGTAGCTGTGACTTGAGTTCGTCAGAGAAAGTTGCCCGCACCAACAAGTCTGTCCACAAACATGCCTCAGACCGCTTTTGAAAACAGTACAGAACTTTAACAAGTAAAACTGTTAAAAAGAGAAAAGTTAAAACGGTATTCAACTCAGCTGCATGGCGCTTGGTACATGGGGGCGAAGTACCCCGGGGAAAACCCCAGAAGAACATTCAACAACTACCATCCGGCTACCGACAGTTAAATCCTTTATTTATTTGCTAAGGTTGGCCTCTGCGGGATGAATACTAGCACAAGGGATTGGCAATTATTTGAATAGCCATTCAATCAAAATATTTGACATTGCATTCTTGGTTACAAATAATTATTCAAGACGAAGAAACAATTCATGATAATTCATAATCGATAGTAATCTAAAAGAGGAAGTATATTTCTACACAGGGTACCTTATGATGTATCATAAAATAAAGTGACTGATTATATAAGCAAATATCAAAAGGGCATTTGACTACACTTGTTGGCACTATAACAAAAGTATCCCATGAAATGATCGAGGGAACTAAAATCTACTTTATGTTCCACCACACCGTAATTCTGAAATCCAAATGTTCCAGCTCAGGTGCTCAGTTTAATCCTAAAATCAGAATCAGTTTAATCCTGGTAATTTGCTTGATTTTTTTTTTTAAATCTTTCTATAACAACAAATCATTCGAGAGATTAATAGGAAGAAAACTAGTAAAGTATATTTCTTTACTTTTTTACTGGGTAACTTAAGTATAATAAAAACATGCCTGCTCATGAAACTAAAAGCTTTCTACAGTTCTATATGGGTTTTTTATCCGGCTTCGTTTGTGATCCTCCATTATTGGCGTACTCGTTATTACCGTCCATTTTTTTATTTATATTCAAGTTTAGTAATTCAAGCTTACAGCGCGCCGTTGTACAAGACGGAACATATATGATGAACGTAAGTCATTTAAAAGCCTCTAATTAAATGCTTTCAGATAACCCTGTACCGGGTGAGTCAGTGCTAACAGCTCTAAGTGATAAGACATAAAAAGCAATTACGCACCATTACCGCTCACTAGTGTTGACTGTACAAAGCAGATAGTGACGGGACGATGGACAATACAGTCCCCGTCCTCTGTATGTCTTGGCGACTGCTGTCCTTTGTTTGATAAATTTGTCCTCTACAAGTGGCCATACCGGCGATAAAAACTAAACGGGGAAGTCTTCTGTTCATAATTGCTGAATTAACCCCCTTTGTCACTTAAACAATTTTTCCTATAAAGCTAACTAAACAAATCATCCATTGAGTGTTAATGATCAAAAGACACATCAGGACATCTGATAAAGGCAGCCAGTGGGAGCATAAAAAAACAATTATTTCAAAATAATAAATATGGAGAACAAAAAATATACGATTTCTTCCAGAACACCGCATCTCATTAATTTACCGGACAAGTCTTAGAATTATACACAATCCTGATAATTTGCTTGATTTTTATTTAAAAATAAGTAATTTAAGGGAAGATATGAAGTTTCGACCTTTTTAATATTTAAAGCTTTGTTTTCTACATATTTTTTGGGTATCGCTCAGTCTGATATTTTGAATTTGATGAATAAATAAATTTTTCATTACAAGGATTATATTTTAGGAATCCGTCTAATGTCGTCTGTTAATTGTCAGTATATTATAGCAACCGTGAATGAATGCAATAATGTCACTTACAAGTGATCAAAAAGTAAGTAGATGGAAATATTTTTGATTTTATATTTAATGAACAAGAGTGCCTTTCATAAGACTTACCTAAAACATGACTCATGCTATCTTAATATAAACCTATTACTAAACCATAGCAAATAACTCGGTCGAAGAAGAAGGAAAAAAAAATTGGCACAAAAACTGACAAGGTTTTTATTTCACTAACTGGCTCGTTCCCAACTTTTTAGCCCAGCGTAAATATTCAAAACTTCAAATACAATGCAATCGATCAGAAAACCTTCAGTCTTCGAATGGTACTCTAATGTAATACTTGCAAGGTTAATCATAATCTTATACGGATTGAAGTAAATAATTGTTTGAATCGTTAGAGCACCAAAGTACCAGCTGTGTACCAGTCGCATATTAAAGTTATCTAACGTACGTGGCGTAATCAGAAATAACTTTATTTTAAATAATACATTAAACAGAATCATCCCTAATAATAATAATCAATTTCATTTTATTTGTTGTCCATTTTTAAGAGGACTTACTGGAATAAACCTCCATTGCGGGTACAGCGGAAAACAGATCTAGCCGATCCTGCAGAATCTTTAACAGCCATTTTAAAGGAGACGAGATGGCTAGCTGGTAAGGATACTTCAAAATGGCATTTATTCTTTATCGAATTTCCACCCACTCTTAAATTATGTACATCTATTATAGATCTATACAATAAGCATAGCTCCCAATGATTGCAGTGAACATTTACAACTTTTTGATTAGTCAACTGAGATTGAACATCAACTGTCATAGTGATTAAAAAAAACCCACAAATGAGACAAATAATAGTTATAAGTTTTCTCTATTTCGATTATTTCATAGAATACTTGATTTTTGTTATAGTGTCACCAAGTGTAGTCAAATGCCCTTTTAATATTTACGTATATAATCACATATGTGGTTTTTGTAATTTATTGTTTTATAAAAAAGAGATAATGTTTTGTAAAATAGATTGCTTTGTAAAATAGTAGTTTTCAATTATGGTGGTTGTCATTCACAAACGTGAATAAGACGATAGGAAATTAGACGCATTAATCAACGGTATTAACAGTTACAGCAGCTGCGATTGCCGTTGAAGCATTTAATGTATAACCGATGACAATGATTGCGTGCTAAGCGATAAAACTACTCGAATACTAACTATTAAACTAACAAGGAACCAGTCTTTTAACGCTATTAAAAGTAATTACACAATTAGCACACAAATAACAACCATTTACATACATAAATTATGCGTAGCAGACAAAGGTGTCTGAAAGTGTGGTGGGAAAAAGTCTGCACAGCACGATAGAAAATTAACCTTACTTTCACTGCCTATCAAATATGAATTTTAGTACGGAGGCACAGAGATGTTTATACCGACATTTGTGAATTACTAGCGCTTCCCAGAAAGGTTTATTTCCATTAACGGTTTTATGTACATTTGTTGTGGGATCTAATGAAAGTCCTCGTCGGATGACGTTTTTATCCTTTAGCGTAATGACGATGAGTCTTCGGTTTCTCTCTGGAGAAAATTATAATCGGCATAACAAACAAACAGTTATAACCATGTTTGTCTTCTAGATTAAAGATGTCAGCATGATCTGTGTTTTCGCCTTTTTCCATAGTATTGGTAAACATCCCGAAACTGAAACCTTTCGACTTTACATACCGGTTTTGCAACTTATTTATTCAGATAATCATATTCCTTTATGAGGTTTAACTGGACCCCTTCCAACCTCCGTCTCCTTAGTTGAAGTAGTAGAGTTGAATGAGCGTTATTCATTCACTACACTGCAGAAACGATCACGAGTAATTATTATTTATGCGTAACATTTTCTTTAAATATACCATTGATGCCGGTCATACACTTGTAAATACTCCTTTACTCAGATTTAAATAATCCTTTGCTTACAGTTGCTAATTAAAATTAGGTATTGCAGATTTCATCCATTATATGTTTGGATACAAGAGTCCTGTTATTTTCGCCGCCAAAGCTCAGAGTCTAAAATAACATTCTTTCAATATTCAGCTATTTCCTTTTCAACTCATCAGCACAGTTAGAAGAGTTAAAATTTCGATTCGTTTTTACGAGCGCTAACTCAGAAAATAATGAGAACATAATTTATATTCAAGAGTAGATTACGTCAGCAACAAAAACCTTCATACCGATATAAATATACCCTACATCCTTTTGAACTCACCCCTTCCAAGTTCATGAAATTCCATAGTAAGCCAGTTTCTGCAATCATTTCCTGAGCGTCTGCGGCTCTCGCGCTTGGTCAGACTCCACTGGCTCGTATACAGTTACGCAGCTGACCGAGAAGCGTGGGGGACTTTCGAAGACTCCGCTTCTCTTTCGCATGTGAGGGAGGTGACAACCATGTGGATTTAGGATGTCACTGTGGCTGTTTGTAAATACTGTAGGAATGAGCGAGTGAATGAAAATTGTAAATATGGTATGAATGAGAACATTTATCACAATTACTTATTGCCCAATAAGGCAGATTGTAATTTTATCACAATAAAGAAGTATATATTTATCACATAAATTGGTTTTAAAAACTCAAAAACAACGCTTATAAGAATGTAGACGAACCAGGAACGAATCACAAGGGAAGTAGCTGAAATAGACAAAAGACCGACTAGGAATCAGTTAAAGCACAGCCATGACAGATTTCTAATCCACCCGCTGTTCTGACTTAATAACGGGGCCAATGGATTTCAGTCTAATAAGTCAAGCCAACTTATTCTACCTTTGAGTAATCGATGTTTTCCAGCCAGGTACGAGAGGTTAAATCAGCCTGGGGATCGGCTCAATCTTTATAAAGAAACGTTTTTGAAAAACCCAAAAATCAATTTTAGGTCTAATTTAGGACTGCGGAAGAGTCGGGGAATCCCTAGGTAACATATATACCTGCATTGTAAATGCGGTTTTAATTAAATTTTTTTTAAATGTGGTATGAATGCGATATTTTATCACAATAATTTTTTTCCGTACTGGAGCATATTGAAATTTTCTTAAAAATAAATAAAAATTATTGACATCCAGATTTATAGAAAATACTATACTGATAAAAAAAACGCAAAGAAATTTGATCCAGAGAAAGAGGTAGAGAGAGTTGTTGGGAGAAAGATATAAATTTTTTTTAGTTATTTCATTTTAAGATGAAGGCTTAAAAGGTAAAGGTAAGAAGCATTCAATGTAAAAAAAAAAGTTTTTTGTTTTTTTTATCCCCAACGTTTCAATTATTTACGAACAATCAGAGAATCTAAATAACTTTAAAAACTATTGTATCTCAATTAAACATTAACAGAATCAGCCAAGGTTCATCATGTAAAATGAAAAATAACTCGTGTTGATGGATCATGGTATCCATGAAAATGAGACTTCTTTAAAAAAAAGCATAACTTACACTTCTCAACAGGCTATCTCATACGGTGTAGTGGTTCGTATTATGAAGGTTATGGGTTCAAATCTCTGGAAGGAGGAAGTGGGTGGATTCGAGAGTGGGGAGGCCACCTTTCAACCATAAATGGAGGTACATGTCGGAAATAGATAGCTAAACAAACGTCTCTACAGAAAATATTCGAAGCCCATTTTCATGAGGAAATGAGCATTCCTTTTTTTGTTTCAGAGCTTAGGTTCTGTAAAATAAATGTCAAGTCTTAAAATGGTAACGATAGAGGTTTCTAAGAATAAAATGGAAAACCCAATTTAAAACATTGCTCTTAAACATCAGAACGGTTCAGATAGGAGACTATTTAATAATTTTCATGGCATATACACGATGAAACTCTCTATAAATCGTGATACGATTACCATTTAGGCTTAGTTTTATGACTTTAAGATTTTCCACCGAATTTAAAGGGCGAAGTTTCGACATTTCATGCATCTCTGCATCAGGTTCTACGAGATGATTAGACTATATAAGCAACATGTGCCCTCCCTAACACATCTCGGGGAAAAGAACCCATCCTTCTTTCATCAACTTAAGCCGACAGCCACAACAAACACGCCAAATCTAATTTCACGGCTACGTACGAACTGGAGATTACAGTTTCATTTACACCGCCTTCTCGAATCTTTTTTTCAATTATCTCCCTAAGGCGAAAATGGAGAACGGGGAGGGAGGGAAGACGCAGATACAAAGTGCACGAGGTAGAGCGAGGACACACAAAGCGAGAAGGAGATGAGGGAACGGTAGCGGTGAGCCGGTTGCCTAACGGTAAACCCGTCGCCGTTAACTCCTACGTTGGATATCTGGGACAGCTCCCGCATGCGCCGGCTGGTGCGCAGTACTTTTGCACCGGATTGTATCCAACAACTTTTGGCACTTGTCTCACAGATCCAACGACGCATAAACAATCGAAATTATTCATTTGATCCAATGCTGAATGGAATAGTTGTACAAAGTTAACCACGACAGATGCAAAATGCGCTGAAAATAATGGGCATGACGTTTTTACAGAAAACGGTACTAGTGGACCAGAGGAGTGGATAATAGAATATTATTTTTACCGGCTAAGATTTTTTCCATAAATTATGAACAAATATTTTTTGAAGTACATATAAATGAAATAAAAGGCTTAAGTCAGTCTCTTAAAAAAAAATTAAATGATCGTATTTTTAAGTAGTTTATTTTGTTCGCACAGCCATCTCGGTCACTCAAAACCGCCTTAAGAAAAAATAAAAACAATTGTAAATGCAAAATATTGTCACACAGAAATTGCTTGGAACGAAAGGTTATTTTCTTGGATAACTTAGCATATCTTTTGGAGTTATGATTTTAATAGGGAAAAACTAGAACATAGAATCTCTCATAGTTTCTGAGCAAGAGATTGGAGAAAATATAATAAACTGACTTGTTCTGGCTAAAGTGCAGATATTGCTCGATGATTTCCCTTTACGTAGAGATACAAAGGCTGACATATCTTTGTAAATATTCTCTGGAATATGTAAGAGCAGTCAAGAAGAACTACAAGACTTTTCAAGAAGGTATGCGTCCTCGGGGAAAGTCAAAGAGGCAATGTGGCGACAACATAGGGCTGTACCTACTACTGAAAATCATCATCACCACTCATGCATAACGTGGACATAAATTCTAACATTTATGTAGCCCAAGAGGAGCTTGATGATGTTAGTTGAAAAAAACAAGTATTGGCAAAATCAAGCACAAAAATGTGTAGGAGGCGTTCAGGGAAATGGAGAGAGAACGGTATGCGAACCAGATTCTATTTCTTTATTACATGAATATTATGTTTAATGTTAATAAATGTTATAACATTATAAATGTGACGTATACAACTGACCCGATGTGGGAACTAGACGAGCGGCAAATATCTTTTATACTATGAATAATGTATCTTTTTTTCGTTAACTGTGTCGATGGTTCCGACTAGGAAATCGTACGTGGCCCCATATCTGTTGCGGTTAACCTCGTTATTAGATACCGTGAGAAATATTCTAAAACAACAGCTAATAACAATACAGCGATTAGAGATAACGATCTGTACCAACACACTTTGCAGGACACCTTCCGGCCAGTATGCGCATTGAATTCCTAATCGGCGCTATTTTTACTCCGTCAGGAGCGTTATGGGCCTCCACCGCTTGAAGTCCTGCGCTACAAACCATTGGATGAGAAATGCACATTGACTATTTGCTTTTAATGTCTATGCTGGCATTAAACGTCTGTGATATTCAAAAAAAGAAGTATTTACTGACAAGCTGTTATGAATGGTTCTATTTCGCAAGGCTCTCTTCTCTCAGAAGAAGAAGAGTAGAAAAGCAGAAGAAAACTCGTCGTGGCGAAGAAAAGCAGGGCAGTCGTAATGTGAGGAGCGTGGATACAGCAGACCTGGTTAAATAGATAAAAATATACTATTGTTTTAGATGGGTTATATATCCCACAAAACTAATTGGAGATAACTGAAGATGACAGCTTAGTGCTGTCGAAAGCGCTATTACAATAAAGACGAAGTTATCAGTTGTGGAAAGACAATAAAGCTATTTTATAACAAGAAAACTGTTTTCTAGAAATTTAGCGAGCTTGAGTCTCTACATAAGACTCACTTTCATGTAACAGTCACTGCATCATATTCGACCACGCTAAAACAATATCACCTGAAAACAGTAAAAAAAAATCCGATGCAACAAAACATTCTTAAAGCGAAAGAGTATTTATAGATTAAAAATTTAATTTAATACCATTAAATTCCTATTTGAATTGAAATAAATACTATAATACAGGTCCATCACATTAATTTAAAAATTCGATAAAAAAAATACTAATTATAATTACTACACTTACGTGGTGAAGTTCATTCCTACGAAGTCTTCAATGAACTGAAACGAAGTTTCATGCCAGAATGGAATCGAGGTGCCATGCATTTTATCACTATCTATTTATTTTTACAGTATAATAAAAAAAACATATCCATCCAGGGAAGTCGAAAGAAACGTTAACATTTTGATTATTTTCATTGTAAAGCAAACGCAAATCACAACGTTTAGACAGAAAAATAAAATTTGATCATTTAATGGGAAACTAAGAGACAATTTTGATTTTGAAAACGATAAAATAAAAATGATTGTACCAAGAGAAACAACCTTTGTTGAGCTAATTGCACACTGAACCTTGCCACCGGACTTAACAGGAAAAAAATGCTATTAGTCTACATATTTCCACCCAATGCACAAAATGATAGATGGTTAATTAATGTGTGCCAGTAATCTCGTATTTTTCTATGTTCTTTTTTTATTTTAAGTTTTGTCATAGGAATCATTTTAACTGACACGGCAATAAACAAAAAAAAAAAACATTTACACCGAAAAATCAGCAACACTCAATAACAACACATTATCTATTTTATACTACGAAAACTCCCCTAGGTATTATAATTGAACTTACATGTTGATTGGTTAATTGTATATTCTGTGACGGACACTCCGAACCCACACCAGCCTACAACAACAAATAAATAATATTTATGTATTATAAAATGCTAATACAAATTTAAAAAAAAAAAAACACAACTCAGTTTATTAAAGAGCAATAATTTTGTCATTAAAATTTTAAAGTAGGTGACACTTGATTAAAATAGGTTTTAAGTAAAAACATACACATAAAAAATTCTACATTGTATTCGTAGGCCGGATATAATTGAAAATTTGAAATACATTTCTTCAAAATAAAATTACTTATCACGAATATTACACAATCATTTCTCATAAAAATACCCAAAATATTTAATAAAATTCTCATTTGAAATAACTCCTACTGGGAACATTCATTAACTTTTTGACTTCCAAACAAAATAACGCATGGAGCTCTCAACAAAAACGCAGTTCCATATTAATCTATTGTGGAAAAAGAAAATATCATAAACAACAATAATATAATCATAGAACATATATGAACATTCTTTTTGAATTATAGGGACCAATTTTAGACATGCAGAAATGAAGTTATCGATGTTTTTGAAACAGAAGCACTGCCACCGCCGCAAAAAAAACAACATATTATTATTTGTAAAACCTGAATAGAAACAGCTTAAACACTAGGGAATTTATACACCAAACAGTTATTAATGATCAGCGATAATTTTATATTGTATCATAACTTAATTATGTGAAAAAAACAGTTTGTTTTTTTCCCACGTCTAAAAGATAACTACAAAAGAATTTGAATAACATATATTTTTTATTCGGAGAGTTGCCTTCGGCAGGAGGGCGCCATGAGTGGAACAAGGCCCTCCAAACCGTGTCAATGTTAGATTAGAGGCACAAGGCGGTAGTACTGGAGAGATTTCCCTGATTCAATGGCTTTCCCATCCGGCATTTTCAGGTGAGCTGTTATGCTGGAACATGGAACGTTGTCGTAGTATTATTATAATACTATATTAGCGTTACCGTAAATGTTTTGGAACGCTGTATTCCCCCCGAAAATATGAGTTTGAACAGGTGTTGACGAATCTGTTCGGACAAACATGGCACAGATACACAGTGACACTATTCTTAAAACCTAAACTAGTTTTCGTAAGAAATGGCATTATAATTCCGTTTGATTTTAACGGTTTAGAGACTTTAAGCAGGGTTTTAAATACAATGGTCTGTGAATTTTAGGTGTCTTTCCAAGTGTAGAACAAAACACATTTTTTTTTATATTATCTTCTTTATTATATGATAGTAAAAATATCCGAAATAAAACAGTTAAGCCAGAGAATATGGGAGGTGATTGATTTCGTGTTAAAATCGGTTGAAAAAATCGTTTCAGCCTCATAGCATGTGTGGACCTATCCATATGTGTGTTGTTTTTGTGCAGGCCTTCCCCTAAACTGTTAACTTAACAAAAAAGATGTTATAAGAACATAACTTATAGGAAATATCGTCTATAGTAGTCATATGGCTTCTTCTTTTTTTTTTTTTAAGTAAAATGATCTAGATGATATTTAAAACAAAAATGTCCCCCATATTATGTAAAATTCGACTAGAGCACTAAAGCACACTTACAGTCTGTCTCGTACAGGATAGCATATCACACTTTAAGAATAGGCGAACAAAAGTGAAGCATCAACCCTTTCACGATGATACTCATTTTGAGGGTATAATGATTTCGATATTTATATATAAAGTTTATATAATTATAAAAAAATGTCTAGGAAACAATCATTTAAGGTAAGACTATAAATTAACTATGTACGAAAAAAAATCTATGGCATACCACATAATGGACAAGTAAAGGCCGCCCAAAGATAGTCAAGAGTTGTTAACAGAAGGTACTTCTTTAAAGTAGCTATATTTATCCCCACGAGGCCTTGTCTATCCATTCCTCAAAGAAATATATCGACCTGATGTGCCACCAGAGTTAGGTTAAGTGCTCATAGACCCTACTAGACGACTTATACCATGACAACAAGGCGTTGATGGCCGTTTGGTTTTACACCAATAAAAAACAACAGCCAAATAACCAACCAAAGAAAAAATCCTTGGACTAGCTGGGAATTGAGCTGAGGTCTCCGCCATTAGAAGTCACCACTGGGAAGTAACAAGGTAACACTAGGATTAAAGCCAAATAGGTACCAGCGGCCATGTTCCGCAGTTGTTTAATCCTTTAGCATCCTCCTTGCCAAGGTCGAAAGCCTGTCACATCACCAATGGAGAGCATTACGACTAAGGTTGGCACACCATTTAGCGGTGGGCTAACCGCGGACTGCTTCCTGGTTTGCAAAATCCGCACAAGGCAGCGGCAAGGCAAGAGAGCCTTCGTATTTGCAAGGAGGCGTGTTGGCCAAGCGCTTGGTGAAAGCGCCAGGATAGAAGCACATGCCACCCAATGACTTTGACATTATTTCCAAGCCGTCCTCGGGCAGGGCGGAGAGATGGAATTTCGGCCATGACTAGCCCTCCCTCTAGGAAGGGATGTTGCGCCACTGTTTCGTTCTGGAGGCTGGGCTATATCGGGCCAGCTTCTAACGTGTCACACGGTCGTCATGGTGACTGTTCGTGACGCTGTTGCTCGATATCGAATATTTTCTTTTCAACAGCTCAACCTTTAATTGATTAAAAAACAATAGCTACACTGGGAGAAGAAAAAAAAATATTCAATTAAAAAGTCTCTCCTACTTATTTTTATTTTTAAACCATCAGTTTACGTTTCTCCTATTCAGGCATCTTCAGGAGTAAAAATCAAACATATTACAAGTAAAACAACATTTAAATACAATTTTTTAAATAAATATAAAAATTGGTAACAATGCTAAGAAAAAAACAACTCCCCATAAATGATATGATTTTTCACAATCTTCCACTGTTGCGTACGGAATCAGTAAAATCTTTGAACACATAAAACATTTAAAGGTAACTTCGTTTACATAGTTTACAAAACCGAGATATATAAAACTTCTTTTACAAAATCGCAATATAAAACACTTTGCTAAGCGTTTTCTGAACAATTTACTTTTTCACATAGTACAGGGACACAATACTTACTCTTTTAAGAGTGTTTTTCTGGTAGAATATTACCATTGGTATGCTTTTAAAAAAAATTAAAAGTGCATCGAAGTCAATTTTGGTGTATCGGTGTGATGTACGAGCATTTGAGCAAAAGATTATATTTAATATGAAAACTGATTTATTTTGACTTTAATTTTTAAAATATGATTATAATTGACTTTCAGTAGTTCACGCACGTAACACATATGGTTTATAACAGGATGCGAAGATCATTAATTTGACAGCCTATTCAACAGGATTGGAGAATATTTATTTTTTAATAACACTTTTAATAATTAATAACCCCTCATTGTTTCTCGTGGGTTAGCTTTTAGTTTTAGCTTCATCAGGCCATAAAATATAACTATTATTATATAATATTAGGATATCATCAAATAGCCTCTACGTAAAACGCAGGTCACTAACACCGTTTAATGTCTTGTTTTAATAACCTTTTGGTAATTATGTGATTATGGCTGAAATATACATGCTTTATATTATAATTAATCAGGACGCTGAGAAATATTTCAGCGAGATACCCTACTCAGCTTGATAGAGAATATTTTTTTTTTATTTCCTAGTAAGTAATTATTTTAGGGCATTTAATCAGAAGTTAAGATCAATTTTCAGTTCATTCGTCAAATGAAACATATATTTAAAATTTAATGCCGCAAGCAAAAACCAGATGCCTTGGATGAAAACAAGGACATTGAAAATGAAACCAAATAATTTCTAAAAATTTATGATTATGGTTAACTGTTTCCGGTCTCAATTATAATAAGGAAATGAAACGTAAATTGTAGGACAGACATTACTTTCAATACACATAAATTTTTATTTTGATATATATTGAATTACAATATATAGGAACTAAACAAACTAAAATTCTAACTGGCGCTTAGAAATTTCCTGTGGCTACGCTACATTTTATACTGGTTATAAAGTGATATAACTGACTAACTTCATTGATACGGTTTAATTGCTGACTGTGGGTTAAGATTAAGAAAATATCGTGAAACTTCTTGTTCCCACAAGTTTTAATTTTTATTTCATTAGCGCTTTCGGCAGCTACACTGCATAATATGTGACACTTGATAATCGTAGTGTAGCTTCCGAATGCACTATTTAAAACAAATAAAAACTAGTGGGGCTACAAAATTTCACACTATTTTACTGACTGATATAATGCATCTATATAATCCAATATACAATCAAAATAAATTTTAACTGTCAGTCGTTGCCCATATTCACCAGGAAATGTGAATTATCCGTATTTTTCAAACCTTTCAATCAAAACTTTTATCGGCTACATTCTTCTATAAGAAATTTCGTTGGTTTTGCAGAATTTTTTTTTGTAAGTGAAGTTTAAGATAATAACGTTGGAGGTATAGCAAGCAGAATTAAGCACCTACTTCGGAAGGTTCCTGAGTTCTTTTCCCATCAGTGATTTATATTTTCCGGATTTTCTGCCTGATAAAACTCTTGTTATAAAGTTGGACTCCTCTGTAGTACAGCAAGTTAAAGCAACGCGATATTGACCACTTTATCCAACAATATACGTCCCTTTCCATCCCTGATGTTTTGGCTCTTTAAAGGTTGATCGCGTGTCATTTTAAAAATAATGGCTGGGTACAAGTAATCCATACTATTAATAAAATATTAATTATTAGTTTATTTCTTAAATTTAAATTTACCAGAGAACTTCAATTTATATTTCATAAAAATAAGGTAGTGAATGTTTCAAAGGCAGGTAATGAATAAAAGTCGGCTTTGATTTCTCCCCAAACTCAAGTAATAGCCAAGAGCCGTTTTTCAAAAACATAAACAGCACCAACTAACCAGGAACGAACTATTTTATGTGCTACTTACCTAATCGGCCTTTTTCAGTTCCTGTTTTCGCATCCCCCACTGCCCAAGGACCGTCGGGTCACTTTCGCCCACCTACATACCTGGAGCCTCTTCCAAGAGGATTTCTCCATTCCGTTGCAACGCTAGTATTGGCTGGAGCTGGAGATGGCAGAAAGTAATAGGGAGTTTTATATAATAGGGTACCAAGGGGTTAGGGTTAGAGTATTATCCTGGATTAGAGTTGGTACATTACCAATCAAGTATTTTTTTAACGAATCAATTAAATTCGGCTGTGATCATAATTCTCGGACACTGACGAGAAAGTTACAAAACCGTTGCTCTATTAAAAAATAAAAAACAGGTAAACAGCTTTAACCTTTCAAATATTTGACTCTTATCACTCGTTCTAATTTATAATCTCCATCCCAAAAAATAGCTTAGGCTGCGTTTCACTCGGCGTCCAATTACGGGGCTTTCACCTCTCGATCTCCGAATTTAGGAACCATTACCGAAGTAAGGATGAGTTGCCAATCGCCGACACTTGAAAACGTTCAACTGCGGTGAAAGGGTATTCCTAGCCGAAATGCTGTCATAAGCTCCGGCAGGATAATTGCTCTCAAATGAAGTGCAAAGAAGACGGCTATAAATTCCTATGTTGGAATCGGTTTCGTAATAAACTTTCGATTGGTTGTTTTATAAAAGCATTTGATTCGGTCTTTGATTGATCCACCCATAATTATTCAACTAAACTTGAAGGAACTTGACTACTAACGACGGACTTGTTCCCGAAGTGAAAGGGAAAATAGAACAGTAGAAAATAATAAAATCACGTAGGCATGTGCGTCAGGCAGCACGAAGTATGAAGAAGTCATGAGTAGATGAAGTTAGTGATGCCCCAGTTGATACGGCCGCTAAGCCCGTGGTATCGTATTGTGAAATCTAATTCCTTTCACTCCCCCCCCCCTCTATTAAAAAGGCTTACCGCATGAATTATTGTCCCGCCTTGTACAATTGACCCGTTTCCCTAGATTCCGTTTAGTTGCAATATGAATATAATGTCTACACGGTGTGTGGGTCCAATGAAACCGCACAACTGGAACGCTTGCAATAATGACACTGTAGATCTCTCAACTTGCGCGTACATACAATATAATGCGGTAGAATTCGTAATCGAGGCAAATGGTAGAAAACGAAAAAAAAATCAGTCATGGTCAGTCAAGATACAGTAGTTCATTGCAAACCAACGATTGGTGAAAATTCAAACATTATATAACAACAATAAGGTATTAGGTAAGGGCTTATCAAGAAGATCACATGATTGAACTGTAATTTAAACTCCAAAAAAATTGTGTCAAGATGAGACAGTTCACCTTAAGCAATAATTACATCAAGTCTCAAAACTGCTGCTACTTCAATAAAGGAATTGTACTCGCTTTAGGTTTTACGATGACCTCTAGGAAGAAGCAGTGTTGTTTAAACACTTAATTCCTCTCATAGGGTTTACACCTTACATAAGTTTTTAATTGACGTAAAAAGTGGATACGAGTGCTTGTGGTGTCGGAAAATACTGAGCTCTGAAGAGAGTTTGGTTGAAGAGCTGATAGGATTGATGGTAACATTTCCACTTTCTCAGTAAAAGAAAGTTTCTGTGGTAGGTAGCTACCGCAAAACATCGAAAAATTGTATTGGCTTATGGAAAAGGAGTCTTAGCTAAGTCTCCAAGAAATGTTTGAAAAAAAATAATGTAAAGGGCAAAGTGGCGCCTACTTCCTCTAAAGCTTGGCTAACGGGTTATATAAGTCGTCACAGCCATGAAAAAATACGACAGCTATGGCATTTTAAAAACCTTTAGGCGCTCATTAGGATGCAACATGGAGACTACCCTAAACAACAGTTAGTAACCTCTTGATAATAATTCAAGGTGTGTTCGGTTCTAGAGTTTTTGTTAATTTTAGATTTTTTTTTATTTATACCTATTACAGGCTCCTTGATAATATAAATAGAAACATTAGCGTATATAACATAAATTACTGGACATTCAAAAGATTTCTAAGTTTTCAATTGTTATTTATAAGACAAAGAATGACATTTTGTAAATCAAGGCAGAGATACGAATAATACGAAATTCAAAGAAAAAAGTCTTGCCCGCTGCATAGCAACCGCAGTATTTTGTGAATCGTAGTTCCGGCTGGACTGCGCCAGACTGGAAACTTCACTCCCAAACCGTAAAAAAAATTATCACTATCAAACTGTCTAGTATTAAAGCAACTTTATTTACACTAGTTAAAAGCCACTAGAAAGTATTTTGGTGTACGCTCCTTTGATTAAGATACCATCTCTCGATTATGATTTACCGATATGAGTTTATTTAATCGGCATATCTAGTGATTATGAGTTAACACAAACCAATATTCTGAAATATTCAACCAAGTCTTAAAGAGAGGACGAAATGTAACGAGGTGAATATGTTTAGATTTAATATGCCATGACCTGGATACAGTCTCGAAATACCAAGGCATGATATTTTTCAATTTGAAAGCCATCACCCGTCGGTTGGCCAAGATGAAGTATGCGCTAACGATTTTTCGCGACCGATATGCACTGACATAGTTTTGAATAAATATGACTCTAACCCTTTAATGAAATCTGTGCCGTAACTAAATCCCGTGTGTAGGCGTGTCCTTTCTACCCCAATGTAATGACGAAACCCAGCAATTGTCGGATTGACCTTTTGTTGAGTTATTTTGAACTCTATATAGTACAGTAGTTATATCAACATGTCCGATTTAAAGGTATTATTATTACAAATTTTTGAACGTATCCTGAAGATACGGATGCAATATCCAGGAAGTATATCTGATGTGTCATACCATTCCAGCAAGTGCATCCTTTTAAATATTCCGCAGTTATCGAAGATTAAAGATTGGCTTGAAATTTAGAAGAATAAACAAAGACTATTAAGATTCCAGGAATGAAAAAAATTTAATTGGACAGGTTGATTAAGAGCCTTTCATAAGACTGCTAACTTTGCTTGCATTGTGTTTTTAAGACTCAATGCGGAACAAGCTGGATCAGAATTCTAACAAGCGTTAATAACTACGCCGATTAATGCTAAGTTGCACGATAGGCTTGGGCTTGTACCATGGCCATTTACCATAGTGGTCCACTGGCTATGACAAGGTATCCCTAGGGCGACCCTGAGCAGGTAGCTACTGTTGAGACTGAGAGTTGTGGTACGCATCTGCGCACCGCACCTCGTCACCTGTTCCAACAGCTGTTCCCCCCTCGCGGCACCTACCCCTAGCAACAGTGCTTCTTCTACCAGCCCACGCACAAATCTCTTCTCTTACCCCTATATCCCTTCAACTCCCGCTTCACTTCTTCAGCGGGTCTAGAGTTATCATTCCATCAAACTTTTTACGATAATTTATTAATTATCTATTAATACTATGGCATACGCTCAGGTACTTATTACACCCAAAATACTTTCCTTTGAGCTTTAAAGAGTGTTTACTGTCCTCTCCTGCTGCTTCATAGTGCATAGTGCTAAAAGTAAAAGTTACAATAAGAGGATCGCTGGAAAATGTTCTTGATTTGGAATGAAAATATTATTTCAAATGATTGCCTAGAAGCTAAATTATTTATCATAAGAACAAATCAATTACAAACCTTATATTCCTCATGACAATATATAGAATATGAAACATTACAATTGCGGGTTCGACATCAATGTCATAATCAATTATCTAAGTTCAACCCACACCGGTAAACACTTAAAAGTAATCATTACATCGTTATTACTACTTGTTGCAACATTGGGATATCTGCGGGTTCCGTAAACCTCGTTAAACAAACTGTTTCTTAAGCCATCCCCATGTCATCAATTGCAGTCGTGGTAATCCCTCCTATTTTTAGCCGGACAAGTTACATATAGTCGATTAGTGTGTATTGACTACTAGACGAAAGCCGTATCACTCAAGAAAATATACGTTGGCGATCTACGAACGGGACCAGGCTCGGAATCCATTACGTATTCAGCGCCTGAAACTGCATAAGGCGAGCTACATAACAGCCCAAGGAAAAAACAAAAAAAACAAAACAAAAAACAAGGCTACGTGCCAATAAAGACAAGAGGCAAAAGAAGAGTGGACTCTAGGAGTGTTTAAGTTGTGCGTGGGGCGGTGTCGCCTAGCAACAGAGCTCTCCTGGCAACAAAGTTCATTGACCTAGCCCTTACCGCGCAAGGCCCTCAGGGGAGCTCTTTGTTTACTTATCTTCGGCTCTTCTCTCTCCTCTTCTTGGTCGGTGGAATCTAGAGGAAGCAGATAGACTGACTACTTCAGCGAGCCTTAATTAGTGGACAAAGGCCAGTAATCTTTTACAAGACAATCTCGAAGACAACGTCCAGGAAATAAGATATCCCTAGCGACTTCTTTGGGGTTTATTATGGGGAAAGCGAGTTATAAAAAGTCAAATGGATAACATGATAAGAGCAGCAAGGAATTCCCCGTTTCATAGAAAAACATGTTTTTTAAAATAGCCATTTGACCGAATACATAGTTCCTGGACTATGCTAGAATCAATCTGATTAAATTTTGTCTCACGCCAAATATGAAATGAATCCAAAAATTCTCTGATTGTATTTCCTTCCATGAATAGTTTCGGTCTACAATGGTCGGTTACAATAGTATTTGCACATTTCGACGCTTGCTATTGGTTATTAGATTACAAACAAGAACAAGGGAATCGGAATTATGGAAAGTGAAGAAATAATTATGAACACTAAATGGACTAAATGTAGCTTGTAATAACTATTTCTGCTGGTCAATCTGAAATAGTGCTCCTACACAATTACCTGACAGAATGCTACGCGAAAATCTGCCGTAAGCTGGTAGATATATAACAGCCGGGTAATAAGCCTACAGCATCGGCGTTGGGTAACAGCTGAAGCCGAGGGGGTGGGGGTCGCCGTGACGTCAGAATCAGCTGTCCCCTACCCCGCGCTTTACATAACCCCTTCACCTGCAGCTTCCGCGGACCACCACTTTCTAAAGGCACAGTTTCACTGTTCTTACACATTGTAGGGCCGCTGTGCTTCGTCTGTTTCAGAAGGTTTTAAGCGCTAAAGTCATTACCATAGTCATCATCCTAAATAACAACCCTTCGACCTATCTACTAGGCTTAGAATTGTTTACTAATTGATTGAATCCAAAATAATAAAGTTATTGTAACAGTAAGATAGTCTGGTACAGAATCCGAAGTAGGTGAGAAATACTGTCACTTACCAATCAAAGAGGGAATTAATTACATACAAAATACAAAAGCTTCTATAATAATAATTGTTGTGTCATATTATAAAGTACATTAACATATATGAGTATAAACAAGTTAATAAATCGTACCGCACAAGATTCATTTACTTTCTTTATTCTATGTCTACATGAGATCATACAGTATCAGTTCAACGGAAGAGGCTTCAAAAGAATTAATTATTTAAACCAAAATGGATTCTTTCTATGTAATTTTACAAAGAAAAAAATGGGCATAATTAATGATAATGTAATCGGGGTAAAGAGACCGACAACGAAGTTGCTAAAACGATGCAACTAGTTTAAAGAAGCAGGCGATTATAAAAGATTTAAAAAACACTGCAAATGTATTCCTAGCAAGAGCATCCTTAACATCACGTAAGAGGTGTTATGTTTTCCTGTTTATTAAAATGCTTTTAATTTAGTTTTAACGAGGCGCAGAGATAAACAGGAGGCGATGTGTGAAAATATGAAAACACGCGCTAATGACACGCCATTGAGGGAAATATGAAAAACAGTTCTAGAGATACTCGGATTGAGTCTTCTGTCTTCCATTTGTTCTGTGGTCCCTCCTTTTGTATTCAGATTTCCATTGCTGGCGGATGAAGATGAGGCCTGATTGAAACGAGACTTCAAAACCGAGAGATAATAGTTATTTTTTCTAACCTAAATGTACACTGCTATGTACTTGATGAGAATGTTCGCTCTTATTAATTTATAAATGGCATCATCTGGTCATAGTCTACTACAGACCATCTTCATTGCAAGAGGTCCAGATTTGGTACTTTCCGCTTGGACCCTCCCTCCAAACCAAAGGTCACTTAGAGGACGTAGCCTTCCCTTCATGTTCGCGTTATCACTCCAACACATTTCTTCAGACGTGTGTATTTATGAAACCTGTGTGCCACAAATAGAACTGTACATCACAGGATGATATTGGAAGGGTTGTTTGCGACCTCCTGACGACTTACCAGATCTCCTTGACCGAAATTCGAATCACGATTTCCCACCGTACGGATATTTTTGGGTGGTGACGTGTCATCAATGGGATACGATAAAACTCGAGATGGTATTTTTGTACTTCAACATAGACAAAACTAAAAGTGGTGTCAAGAACTTCTAAATCCAGACAGAGTCTGCGAGTCTATTTCTCAAAAAGGTCTCAGAGACAAAATAGAAAATTATATTGTTGAATAATTCAATAAAAGTACAGGGAACCTTTTGAACTGATGGAATTGTAAATTGTGTAGTTAAGAGTAGGTTTAAAATCGAATTTACTATATTTTTTTAACTGTTCATTGTATAATAAATAAATGTAATAAAAATTAAAAAAAAAAAAGTGGAAGAAGCTAGAGATGGTATGCTGCGGCTTTCATAAAATCGATTGTTCACTAGAACAATGGAAGAATGGATGATACTAGAGCAAATCTGGGTCAGGGTTCTTTCGAAGCTGGCAGATTTTATATCGAAATACTTAAAAACTTCTTTTACGCGACCCGATTCGTTTCCATTAGGAAACCTCTTCGGTAAGCCGCAGCGGTATAACGCCATTGAAAGGACTGACGCAATGGAACCTATATAAAAGTAAGTTCTAAGGCAGTGAAAATAGGACGCCATATTCGATGATTGAGGTTGGGATTTGTATGTATGTACATATTTTCTCTAGAGCAAAATATTTGCTGTAACATCAGGTACAATACTTTATGATGAATTTTAAGTGAGTTTAGCTTAATTTTATTACATTACATATTTCAGTCAAATTATTTTTTAATTTTAAAAGTATTTTCACATTGTACTTTGTACTTTTTCACTTTCTTGCTTTATTTTAGATTTCTTCTAGGAGTCATACCTACTTTTTTTTAGTTAAAAATAATTCGTCGCTTTTAATTGAAAGATGAGAATTTTAAAGGTACCATTATTTCGATTATTAGACTGGGAATTGATTACTTTGAAAAATGCAGTTTTGGAAAAATGATGAACTGCGTATCTGATTCTTGAACAGGTTTATCTTGTATAGTTAGACTTTACTAACTTCGCAGAATTCCTTACTCCCTTATACCAGTCTCTTCAGCTCAAGCTGCTATTTTATACAGTTGACACGAAAAAGTGGTTGGTGAATAATGCCAAAAGGTCCGGCGAAAACAAGAAACCAAGTTGACATGTAAAGTATATTCGTGTAATGACCACGAAACAGAGATGCGGGAGTTATATATCGTTCGTGCTGTGATAACCCAGTTTCGACTGGCCGATTTTTTACAAATTGAGTACCATATTGTATACCATACAGCAAAACATAAAGAGAACAAGAAACGAAATTCATGGTTCTAACAAACTTTCTTGACAGCATCTTGAAGTTATTGCGCGTTACGTGACTCAGCTTTTATTACAGACTTGTGCCGTGCTTTAGTTAGCAACGGTATTTACCCCCCCCCCCCATGCAATTAACAACGCTGATTTCTAGGGCTTCTTGAAAACGTATACTGGTAGAAAAATACCATATATATTAATAGATTTATATATAGACACCAATAACTAAATGTTGTGTTCAGTAAAAAAGTACAACCCAAGTACTGGATCAAACTGGTTACTCCGAAGACCCGTCAGTAAATTAATTGACGTGAATTTGAAACAGGGTGTAACGAGCATTGAACAAATCTCCTTTTCTTGAGGTGAAGGCCGAGCCGAACAATTTCCTGTAAGGTGATATTTCATTCTTACTTTGGCATCGATCAAGGGGAATTGGGCCAAATGTGATAGTGGACCCGGACTGCTGTGGATCAGTTGCCTGGGATTAGGCAAGAGCTAGAAAGTGGCGGTCTTGCCTCACAGAGTGCCTGCCGGCCTCTCCCTTGACCGACATTCTGCGACCTCACCATCATCGGGGGCGCGTCCTGCACTCGAACCCTTAGATCATGCAATGTGCAATGTGTATGGCTAGGGTTGAGGTGGTTCGGGTGGATAAGTTGCTTAAGGAGTTCTGGAGAACGAATGGTAATTAAATACGCCATCAAGTTATGAATGCAGTCACTTGATCAAAGAAGAAGGTGCAGTACAGCCTGAGTAGCTGGGTAAAAGTAGGAATTATTAATCCATTTCGGTTTCACATTGCACATAATAATTCTATAATAAATAATAATAATACCCTGTGAAAAAGAAAAGAGGCATCAATCCAATTCATAATATTTTAATGGAGGGTCATTAATAAACCAATTACTTATAATTAAAAAATAAAGATATTTTGGATCTATAATGGACGACGAGCATTAAACAACAACATTAAAATTCATTATTTATTCATTCATTTGCAGCTCTTTCACAGCTGCAAACGTAACAATCTATTAGGCTTAATGTTAAGACCATTTTTTTTAACGTAACTGAGTTATGTATATGTATATTTAGTTCTTACAATATAAGTAAGCCCTAAGTAAAATATTTGGTTTCTGGTTTCTAAAGCTGGTCCGTAAAATATACAAGCGGCTATCGAAAGTTTCTTCTATGCACTACAAGTCACCCCCTCCCTTTCCCCCTTTCACACCAAACTACCCCGAGTCAATCCGAATCGTAACGCTTATCAAACCGTTAGAATCATTCCCTTCATAACTAGCACATCGTAGCTCACCTTTTCTGCCTTCATCGAAGTACATGAAGCAATATTCTTTCAAGACTCCGGCAAAACTATCAATATATAATTAATATTGTTTTTATTACGACGATTTATTTGTCCTTGGGGGATGACCCCATGTATGGAGTACACCTTCAGACAACACAATAGACTTACATTTGCATTAATTTTATTGACTCCATGCAATTCATTAGGCGTTTGGTCGTTCCCCGGCTAAGTACCACAAGCAGCTTAACTCTCTCAGTCCGCCTAATGAAATAAAACAAATAAGATTCAAAAGCAATCAGTTTCGCGTTGTCAGCCTAGGCGAGGGAGTATCCGAGATTGGAAAATACCCACTCATAAGGCAATAATCTTGAAGTTATTTTTCTCCTCATATCCGGCCGATCTCCCGGTGGATCTATGGTGCTCTCCGGCAAGTGTTCGAATCCTAGGTGACGCTCGCCCATTGTTCCAAAGTGACGTCACATGAACACGTGACCGATAATCTCCATTGTCTTCCCGGTCGATCCTTCCTAAGGCTCTACGAATTGTAAAATGTTCAGTTTCTCATTTTCGATTACTTACGCTCTTCGCGATCATCGCATCGGAAAAGACTATCAGCGACAGATATAGGTTTCGAAGACGACGTCGTAAATACGTTAGCTCTGCCTTTACGGCCTTTGTCAACAGATTTTCGCTGTCCACCCATCCGTCTGATGGGCGGAGTGTCGAGGCAGAATCACTTGAAAACTGTAACCCATTTCATCACCAGCGAATTCTTCCATTTCGGAGTAGAATATTCTTTCTTTCATTTGCTAGTTGTGGAACTATAATAATTAAAACATATAAGAGTGCATGTTGCATTATCTCTGTCTATTGTTGGCCAATAATTCACGCTTAGACCGTGAGGGTGACCTTGCGGACGGGGGATCCCTGGGCTGTGTACATATGCCAATATTGTATGAATGTGTATTGCAAATACGGTATGAATGAAAGATGTAAATCGTTGTGAACTCGATCTTTTATCGCAATTGTCTAATTACCCTTCTAGGGACAAATTGTAATTTTTTCCAAAAAAATATTTATTCTTTAAAAAAAACCGTTGGGGGTTAACAATTATGTGAAGGAATATAAGTCACATCCCGAGAAGAAAATTAATTTGAGACATACAGATTCAAGGTGGCGCTGTACACGATTCAATTGAAATGGGTGGGAGGAGGGGAAATAAGAAAATGACTCAGATTTTTAAAATGTTTTAAAAGTAAATGTCCCACTTTAAAATGAGTTCCTAATTTCCTACAAATGTGTTGGTAGACTCTCACTACCTTCCTGATTCCATCCGCCTTTTTAGGCATTCCACCCCCTATATCCTTCTCATACATCCTTCAAATGGGGGACTCCCCTTAGTGAAAGGCACTCATCAGCCCTAAATAATTTTCCTTTATTTTCTCACATCCTATTATTATAAAAAAAAAAAACTACAAACGTTTCGTCTAAATTTATTTTTTGATTAATCAAGATTTATGGTTGATCATCAATCTCATATATAACACAGTGTTATATTCAGCAGTTATTAATCAATCAAGTAGTTATTTAATTTTGGCACGGTTAGGGATTTCCCCTTCTAATAGTCATCAACCCAATAATCAACCCATCTATAGAAATAAGTACAAAATTACAGTATAAAACACGAGTTTATAGTGTTACAAATGTATCTTAATAATTATTCAGTATTTCTACAATTATGTTACAAAAGGTAGCGTGATAATCTACTTTACTACAGTTAATTATAAGAAGTAAATTATGTTCTGTCGATGAACAATGAATGAGTCTCTCTCGCAGCTCTGTTGAAAGCAATAAATAATAAAAACGCTGACTTGGATGTCACCGAGCCTTGTTCCACTTGCCTAGTGCAATAAATTGTTTAACGCAGTTTGCCGACTAAGGTGTTTCGTGACCTAGAACGAAGACTATGCCGGGCGTATCTGGAGAAGACATAATAGCAGTCAACGGTTTCCTCGTTGAATCAGAATATGCGGAAAATTCGTGGTAGTGCAATGAAAGCATTCGATTACCCTTTAAAAGTGTACATGATTATATTTGAAGTTAGATCCCCCCTCTCGCAATTTGTTTGATAAGAACTTAAAATGCATCTAATGCAGTAAAAAGAGCCTCGCACAGCTATTTAATATTGTTTAGTTTATAATTTATAATTTTTTTTTTAATATTGAAAATAGGGGTTAAGGAAAAAAAAAAAAAGCTCATTCTAAAAGCTCAGCGATGCTATAGTCTGTAATTCGCATTAATTACGTACCCCATACAACTTTCCAATGTACTACAGCGAAAAAAATAAACGATTTGAAACCCTATTCTGTGACTAGATAAAACGAAGTACAGATTGAAACTTTTCTGAACTGAAAGTCTTGAGAAGAGCACTTTAAATTAATAATAAAAGCTAAAATAATTAAAAAATCGCTAACAAATATTAATAAAATGATATGCGGCATAAATTACCCTTGTGGTTGACCTGAAAAAAAGAAGGTATGAACACTTTCAGCGTTCTTTATCACTATATTCTAATGTATTATTAGTAATATCCAAGACTCTTGGTATAATCTTATTTTCTTTTTCATTTTCCTTTGCTCTCAAATTTTTAAGATTATAGATAAGGGAAAAATAAAGGGAATTTATTTGGGGTGAGCGGATCCTTTTACTAGGAGCACCTGTTTGAAGGTGGAGTGAGGGAATTAAGGAGTGTGGGAAGCCTTCGTAGAGGTGGAAATGTTGCGATGAAGTGGTGAGAGTCCACAGAAGGCTGAGCCTAGAGTTTCTCTAGGCATGTAGTGGAAGCTCATTCAGTGGGAAAGCAGTGATGGGTGCCCGTCAGAGGCTTGTTGGTTGGCCAAGGGCCATAATGTCCACCATTTGGTCTGCTTTCCCAGATCTAGAGATTTGCCATCTTGCCGGTAGTGGTGGGGGTCTTGGAATAGGGGGTTTTGGCAATGTTTCATCGAGTCGAAGAATTTGATGTGTCTTCTTCTGATGGCTTCGGTGATGGTGCGGACCTCGAACTTTTCGTGGATGTCAGGAGCCTTCATTTCACGAAAAGGGGTATGCCATAGTGTCGTGCCCAGGATGTTGTTCTGGAAGCTCTGGAGTCTAGTTATGGTGCTCGTGTGGAGAAAACGGAAAAGCGGAGTTCCAAAAAGTAGTGCTGGCCTCAGGACTATCTTATAATATTGTATTGCTATTTTATATACCTTATTGTGTTTTATTTGTTGGGATGTTAGTATGCTTGTTTGCTCTATCGTCAAGAAACAATTGAGCAAGACGTTTATTTATAAAATTATCTTTGACATTTTTCTCTTCGGTTGTAGTATAGCTTCCATATATTGTAATTGTTTTCTACACCGAGCCTGAGCTCTTCCGTCATTAGAAAAGCTCAAACGAGGATGGCAAATCAAACAATTAGTAGACAGGCTAATATTTTATTACCAGCATTACACTTTAAAATATAAATGTTATTTGACCATATTTACAGCTGAACTTGAAGAATTACAATATGAAAAAAAAATGGCCAGCTGTGATTTTCCAGTCCAACTAATGGGAACTACCCATCTAAATGAAGCAGATGTGAACCGGGAATCCCCACTCACCATCCCCGAACCTCTAATTACGATTTACGTCAAGTGGATTTCTTCTTATAGCTTAAATAGTCATATTATTTACTTCAATAAATGTACTATTTAAATAAATAAATTTAAATAATGACCTATTACAACGCAGAATTAGAAATATTATTAAACATTTTCACTTACCTTTATATTTATTACACTATGTCCTATTGGAGCATATTAATAGTAAGATACTTGATTGAGCCGCCGAAACGCTTGTATCAGTATAAAACAAATTTTGGGTAGGCCAGAGAGATGTGTATATTTATTAATAAATAGCCAACAGCCAGCTTAATTAGGTAGTTCATTTTTCTGCTGGCAGTAATAAAAACACGTCTACCAGAAATAGAAATCCAAAGTGTTACGAAATGATGCGTAGTATTACGATGAGATAAGCTAACCTAGGCCCTTGTAATGTTTTTTTTATTTATTTTTTTTCCCAAAGATAGATAATGATAAAGGCATAACTAATTACAAGTATCTGGGATTTCAATCACATTTTCTCTTCTGCTGTCTGTTTATAGCGATTATCGGCGCAAAAAGGAATTCCTTGAAGATCTTCTACGCTCGTGGTCGATTACGTTCCAGCCTATGTAAAAGAAATACGGATGAACATCAGAAGAAGGCGGATTAAAAACCCACTAAAATTAGGGCAGGTCTATTGTTTTCCTCTCCTAGATAACATTTCCAAGGCGTTTTCTAGGCTGAGGTCGGAGAGAGTAGAATGTTTTGCATTTTCGAAAATTATTCTCTAGGCAAGAACGAAGGAAAAAAAAAAATCTAGTTTTTGGCTCCATTAATTTCAACCTTTGGGTGGGTAGCACTAAACAAGGTTAGGCAAAACTGTACATCCACATGTATATTCAGTAAATAATGTACAATTGTGCCTTCCCACAAGTTTGTATTTTACAAGCGGTGTCATGGTTACTGCTAGAAGTAAACAATAGAGAATGCCAGAATAGTCGATTAAAGTGCTTGTAAAATACAATTACAAACTTGTGGTAAGACAAAAGAGGAAGTTATTAGCTTAGTCTAACTCACAACCACTAAAACCATAACATATATCTTCCATCAAATCAATGCCTCCACAACAATACAAGACCCCTATTATAGTACTAGTTCAAGAGAGAGATACCTGAGTAGAGCGGGTACTTAACAAAAATATATTCGACAAGAGGTATCCGTTTTGCAGAATTTTTATTCTACGTCAGGTTTTAAACAAAAAAAAAAAGTGATGTCCACTTTTTCTTGATTAATTTTATGGGAGAGAGTATTCTGGCGACAATTTTCAAAAAATACTTTTTTCAAGTTGAAATGCGACCACTTGGATTGAGATTTTTTTCATATTTACGAGGTATTCAGAATTTTATAATCCAATAATAATTAAAATTAACAAATACAAATAATTAAGTATATGTATCTGCTGCACGTTTTCTTTTTTGGTTATGTTTTAGGGCATGTCAACCACAAGGGTCATACACCCTGCTGCACGTTTAATATACTGATATGTTTAATGTAAGACCAGATGCTCTTGTCCGTTTGTATGGTTTAACGCCCGTATGTATTCCATCTATGGCAGGAGAGGTAGGTTATTAATAGGTCACCAGCCTTTTCCAGCTTGAATAGGAATGTTGAATCCATTATGTGGGTTTGCTAGTAATTAGTGTTAGTGCCCGTGCGGGTGTATGCGAGAGAGGGAGGGGGGATGCTCTGCATGGTAGGATTAGGAATCGCACATATCATTGTCTGATAATCTAGCGAATTCAGTGCATTTTTAAGCTATTGTGTAGCGTACATGGGGATTTCGTAAATTACGAAATAGGTTAAACACTAATCTAAACTAATGCGCTTAAGCCCATGCTTTATAACCTTTGGCAAACATCTAAGCATGACAGAAATAATCTGACCGCGTTTTTAGTTAATTGAAATTATAATAATCACATTGAACCACATCACCTCATTCGTTTCGGCCGGTTCAGGTAGAATTGAAATGTAAGAGAATCAATCACTTTTTTTTTTCACTCAATCCATGGTTATAAACAATTACTCAAGCACTGTATATATTAGCCTTTCAGTTGGCAAAGTGACTAATTATAAATAAGGAAAAATGAGCTTTAAGAACGTATAAATTGATTTTCATTTCATGTAATTTTCATCATCATTTCATAAAACGTGGTATCTGTTTGCTTATTCGCGGGTTAATCGTGTGTTTCTGGTGCGCCAGTTATTGGTTCTGTCCTAATGATCGATTAAATGGATTTTCCATTAAAAAATTGTTGATGTTAATATGCAAGAAGATTCCCGAAGAAGTCCAATTGTTGGTAAAATTAACAATACACTTCAAAACTTTCCGCTCTCCTTAATTAGTCATTAAATATAGTATCAATGATTACACTAAAGTTTTTTCTCACCCATGACTAAAAAATGTAAAGTGACAGAAATCTGGAAGAAGTATGAACGGTAACCATATGCCCCAGGTGTGAATCCCAGCATTGTCACTATTTCTTCAATTTAACTAATAAATATTAAAATTTACACCAGTGCGGTTTCCCACTACAATTAATAATCATAAAATATGTATTGTCTTGTAGAGAACTTGTTAGTTCTAAATAGAAGGTAGATTGACTATAAATATACACTAACTTGAAATTCATAGGTGAGCCTTGAGTACGTTTTCGGCATAGGTTGGTTAAAAAAAATATATTAGATCGTTATCAAATTAATTAATGGCCATGCGTTTTGACATATGAAGCATGAGTGGACCTTAGCATATTTTTCGATCAAACAAGCAACAGTACCTGCTTTTTCTGGAGATTTATTCTTGATTTATTAGACTAGAAGACAAGAGGATGGCACGCGTGGGCAGAAGAGATGGGACCGGGAAGTCATGGACCCCGCGAACCGCTAACCGCTACGCTATCTGTTCCAACCGACTGCTAGCGATCGCCGCGATCATGCCCCGGCTACGCAGTTGTTACCGGGGCAGGCGAAAATAAAACTCCGCCTAGCCGGCCGGCCGGTCCCTAGTAAACAGGCTGACGTCACTCACAAGGACACAGCTCCTTCCTTGTTCATCTGCCGGCGACCAGTTGCTTTCTTGAATATATCTGCCTCATGTGTGAATCAGACCTTTTAATACGTACAAAATACAACACAACCGGCACTAATATACAACTACACGTCAAAAAGTGTTGTATAAGCTACGAGTGCCCATGATGGCGGAGCGTTGGCATGAAGCTGTCCCCTCTCCTCGCCTTTTTTCTAACGTTTGTTAGACAATATTGATGATGATTCGTGCATTTAACAGATCAAACATTACTTAACATCTTCACTTCATAATATTACATCGATTTTCTGTAGGTGTCGCAGCTTTAGGACAGATTTATCAGAGATATAAGTGTCCAGATGTAAAGCTAGAATGACAACCCGCAAACCTACATCCGGCTAGCTCACTAAGGCAGTTAAATTCGTACTGAAAGTAATATCAGACTTCAGAAGTAATTTATTTGGACATTTGGCAACCGATTGTCAGAGAGAGAAACTGTTAGCTCAACAACCGGGTCAAGGTTTGAAAAGATTAGAAATTCACTCGGTCTGCAGGGAGAGGTCCCCATGAATTATAAAATCAAGCTTAGTTGCTTAGCTGTGCTTCAGAAAATTATCATGATTTTGTATATATTAATTGCGAAACCGTTAAAAATTTCTTGTGCCCAATGTAGGTAATTTGAGAAACTAATTTTGCTTTGAAATTAATTAACGGCTATTGAACAGATATATAATCACTATCACTGATGCAAGGAATTAGATTAGGAGAAATAGAAAGGAAAAAAAAATTAATCGATTAAAGATGTCCTTATAAGAAGCCGCATAGCAACAGGAACCTGAGACAGCGTATACAGATCTCGTTCTGTCTAGTCACTTTTATAAGCGATTGATGTTATTTTAATGCAGTACTGTTCCAGTTATGTTTAATACTAGTTGGAGTTACACTGACGTCCAGGAAAAGAGTTTTGAAAGTTATTCGCAGGTGCTTGACGACTGACAATATTCAAAAATAGTAAATAGTTGCGATAGTTAAATGAGACTTACTTCTGCTCCAGGTGGACTGACCAAGATGACTACTTTGTCTTCCTCTTGCCTGTGTTGCTTGACCTCTCCCGACGTTTCCCGTCCATTGTATGTGATGTACACCCTCTGACCCCTGAGCAGCTTGATGCCGTGCATCGTCTTGAAGCCTGGTCCCAGTAGCTCGTTGTCGTTGAAGTCTCGGCTAGGCACGGGCGCGTTACGACGATCGAACCTCACTGAGTATAGCGTGTCGTTCATTGGCGTTTTAACCGCGTGAATCACTCCCGAATAATATATCC
The DNA here is from genome assembly GCA_930367205.1 of Acanthosoma haemorrhoidale. Lineage (NCBI taxonomy): Eukaryota > Metazoa > Arthropoda > Insecta > Hemiptera > Acanthosomatidae > Acanthosoma > Acanthosoma haemorrhoidale. Next base: position 48,314,713 of record OV884015.1, on the reverse strand, counting down.
CGTCTTCCCCCCTGACGCACACGCGGGTCCCGATGATGGACCTCTTGGCGAGCCGTTTCCCGGTCGACATAGTTCAAGTTTCCCGTGACAGGAGGAGCATTACTGTCCCTGCCTCTGTTTAGGAGAGCAATGCCGGCCGCTCAGCTGACGATAACAACAATACCACGTGACCCAGGCAAGGCTCCTCATTGGGTGACCCAGTTCCCCACCCCTGGCTTCCCCCTCCCTGCCTCCCTCTATTTACCCTTCTCAGCTGTTGAGGAATGCCCTGAGTGTCTGACGTAGTAGGCTGTATTGCAGCCTTTAAAACGAGTACAGAGGCACATAATAGATCGTGGCGAAAGTAGCTTTCTGTGCCCTCTTTCCGTCTCTAAGCTGCTAGCTCCTGTCACACTCCAGATTCATTTCACATTACATAACATGACAGTCAATAACCAAAAATCTTGTGAGCAGTAATAAGCCTTACGAAAAGTATGAATATACATACCTCTTCTGGGGCAAAACGAACACATGTCTTTGCGGACCAAATAAAAAAAAATTCAGGTTAACTGTGATTCATCAGATAATTTTAGGTTTCATTACAGCTGTGAAAAAACTGGGCACTGTTGTTCGGTGGTAGCTGCGTTGGATTGGTGTTGTTTGAGATTTAGTCTACGACCAAAATATATTAAGATATATTAAAATATATTGAGAATATATTAAGTATACTTATATTTTCATGAAATGCTTTTATGATTTAACTTCTGTACCTCTCTATTATAGAGAATACCTAGCAATATTCAATTTGACGTAGAGGTTTTACATCTATGAGCCGAAGAAAAGAAAAATATTATCAACTCCAGAAAAATTGATTAAGCGTTATTAATTTATTCATGATTTGCTAATAAAAAATAATATTTTTATTAATTATGATTTATAATATGTAATTGGATTTTTATCTTTTGAAATATGATTATAGAAAATCAATAGAATTGTGCTCGCAACTGTAAGTCACCCAAGTAATTGTAAGTCAAGTGATTGGCATATACAAATGATCATAAATAATTATTAGGCACAACAAAAATATGTTTGCAGGATCTCACATATTTTTATTTGTTTAATATTAATAGAATCTATACAACAAAAATTTACAATAAATGAATTAAATTTTGCATGATTTAGTTAAATAGTTTACTAATATATGTTTATAGTAAGTTTTAGGTCCAGTATTTAATTTTCTATTTGTATTATTTTTGTTATTTTAACCCTTTTCTGGCATTTCTTTCTAGTTTCTTTCCTGTTAATTCAAGATTTTCTTTTTTATTTGCTCAATTATTTTCTGAAATTTTTTTTCTGACGAACCCTGTAGCTTTTGTTTAATTTTTAATTCTTCATCTTGAATTAATTTAAATCCTTTTTACGTATCCAATCCAAATAGAAAATCCTATTTAAAGTTTTCTTTATCAATCAGAAATATATTACTTTCTTTTTTAACAATTTTTAATTTAAGTCACCATATACCAGTTTTTTCCACACCATTATTCATTGTGAGATTTGCACTTTGTTCGTTACTTACTTTCTCAGTTTTCAATTTTAATAATCTTGAATTAATCAAGGACACATTCGAACCTGAATCATATATGAAAAATGTTCTTAGAGTAGAAATGTAACTTTGATTAATGGTGGCACTATTAGTTGTTTTTTTGTCTATATCATTTAATTCAGTTTCTAAGTTTTTCTTCATTTCCGTTTGTAAGTTCCCCATTATTTAGCCTTTCACACATTTTACATGATTTTTTCTTTTCAATTGGGTTTTTATTAACAGAGCTTGTTAATAGTTTTTGTCAAGATTTTTTCCTATGCATTAAATGTTTAAATTTGATAATATCCTTATAAAAATCTTCAGTTACATTTAATCCTTTCCTGTTAATTCTATTTAATACAACCTTAGCAGACCTAGTTCAATTATATAAATTAATCAGCCTGTATCAAAAAGTTTTACCTCTAGCAGAAGTCTCTTTTTTTATAGCATAATCTAGTAAAGGCCCAGCTTTGTATTTAAATAATAATGTTGGTTTCATTCATACTTCAAATTTTCATGTAATATCAATGCAAATATTTCATGTAATGGTTGTAAATCTTTTGGTACTCTAAAAGCCCGGTTATCTTATGTTGTAATTGTGGCTAATGTGGTAAATATTTATTATTTCAAAGTTCTATTTATGTTAACTATCTATAACATTCTTACTTATCCTACCTGTAACAAAAAAAAAAAAAAAATTTAGGTTTATTCTTTAATTAATGTCATCCCCTTTTAAGGTTTCAATCACTTTAAATTAACAATTTAATAAAATAATCATTGTACTCTTTTCACAATATTGCACTCTGGTGTTTTCCCATAGATTCCTTAATCACTCTCACTTCATAGCTGGTACGACTACGTTCGTAAATGTGCGGCAAATTCAAATTAAAGTAATACGTGTTTACATATTTACAAATACACCATATGTATACACAGTAAAAAAAGGGGACTCCCAACTCCGCATGATCGTTACCTGGATCGCAAGCGAAACAGAAAACGTAAGCTAGGGAGATTCCCTACTCGTCTTAATCAACCACATCACCGGATCTTACCGGTGGGAGCTTACAGGGATCGCGAGAGCCGCAGACGCTCATAACTTGATTAGCAAATCTGGCCATTATCAAGGCTTACGTTGTCAGCCATTAAATCATTAAATCAGGCCATTTCCGCTTTAGTCTTCAAGAAGCATTGTAGAGGCGTGTGACTATTGCAAGGGACACTTATTGAAAGGGATTAAGATGATTTGACAAATTTGAATGATAGTACATGAACTTAAAATGATTGAAGTCCAGGATGTAAGGCCTATTAAAATCAATTAAATAATAAATCTTCGGTCTCTCCACAACATGGTATGTACAGTAGAATATACACAAGGTGTATGTTTACACAGGTAGCACAAATCATATATCTTAAAATCGTTATGAAGCGTTCTGTTGCTTGGTCGTTGTTGAAAGGATTAAAGCCAGGCTACTTTATTAATTTATAAAAAAAAATATAGCAATTCAACGTTAAGGAATTAATCAATTAAAGAAGCGACGGAAATGTCCGAGAAAAGAAGAAAAAAACTGAAGTTGTTGGACTTTAGGTAAATATGAAAAAAAAAATGTCAATTGTCCAGTACTAAAAAGAACATATTCGATGTCTTCCATTGAAAGCGACAATTCTCCTAGTCCAGCAAATAATCAGTTCAGAGCAATGGATCATAATAATATGAAGAAGCTCATGAGAATGGAGGGTCTATGTGGATGCATAAGGTGTTCTACAAAACTTACATGATGTCAAAAGCTGTGTGAAAACACACTAGCACGGTATACACGTATGACTGCAAGACCTGGAGATTAAACAAAAAAGTTACTAGCTGCGAATGCATCCTGAGGGAGGATATCCAGAACATATTTAAGCCTGGATAAGTGAATCCCAGCCAGAAATAGGATCTCATAGGAAGAAAGAGGGCATGATCATGGGACTGACACCAAAGCTTCATACAAGACCAAGAGGTCAACCACGAAATGAGAGCAGCATTTGAAGTTTCTGACACTAAATTTCTAAAGGTTATAGTTTTGCAGAGATGACTACCAACTTTGGATTAAATATCTCATAAACAATAACTTTTGACAAAAGCAGATCCTTTGACAAATGCAAATTGTAGATGATTCAGTTGAGGAGTTTTTGTTCTTAAAAATACTTGGAATTTTAAACTAAATTTTACGAAGTAAGCTCCTTTTGCGCTAGTATAAGGTATAAAATAAAACAGCTTTTTGTAAAAACATAAGCTGTTAACGAAATTGATGAGAACCACAGTGTGTATAAAAGTGAAATGGAAGTATTTATCAAAATGATTGGCACAGTAATCAACGAATTGGAGAAAGGTAAATTTAAGATAAATTATATATATTAATTAATTAATTAAATTAACATATATATATAAACTTTATCACAACCTGCGCCTTATTGGGCAATATAACTTTATCTGCCTTATTGGGCAATAAGTAATTGTGATAAATGTTCTCATTCATACCTTATTTACAAATTTCATTCACTCGCTAATTCATTATTTACAAATAGCCCAGAGATCTCTTAAGTCCACATGCTTGTCACCTCTTTGGAATGTGAAAGTGGAAAAGAGTCTTGGGAAATCCCCCATGCTCCTCCGTCAGCTGCGTACCGGATACGAGCCAATGGAGACAGGAGCGCGAGAGCCACAGACGCTCAGGACAGGATTAGAGAAACTGGTCGTTGCCAGGACTGTCCCACTTTCACGGATTTACAGCAGGTCACGAGGCTACTTCCACTTCAATCTCCGAAAAGGATTATTGGGATGTGTGGCACAGTGTAATGACTGTGACGATCAACTAAGGTATGTTACCAGTAAATCGGGGCTATTTTATAATGGTACTTGTAAGTGTGAGTTCGAAACCTGTTGTTTGTCGGTGTTGTAATTAACATGATGGATATGTTATAAATCAATATGTAGTGTTTCTAGAAAGTTGTAAAAAATGCTTTGGGTATTGGGATTCAAACTTGTGATTAGGCCTTAGATAATGTTTCGTGAGAGCCGTAGGTTCACCAATGTAGGTTGAATAACACTTTTATACCACAGCAAGGAATTTTACCCAAGCAGTGTGTAAGGAAATTAATTAAACAGGACATTGAAATCTTGGTTTTTAGCCCCATGTTCATTGCAGAGCGGATTTTTTGTATTATGAAATAGTGAACATCCCAACAACAAAATTTTTTACTGTTCAAGTGACGGTTCCGTGTATCCCAATCTTTTCATTTAATCCTTGCTATAAAACATATTTTAAGTTAAAAATTGTCTGTGGTCTATATTGCCATCTTGGATGATCGATCTGCTTTGATTATAGGAATAAAAAATAGTCAGTAGTTTCATACAATTGTAAATGCTAAGCAGTGCATTTTTAACGAACTCAAAAACACTCACATTTATATTGATTTCGCATAGTTTTATTTGATTATTAACGTTTTGTATGATTTATGCAAATAAATGATTATAATTATCTTTTCACGATATCAAAACACACAAAGGGTACACAATAGAAATCTAGAGGAAATACTTTCAATAAGATATATTCTTTGACAGATATGTCAAAATAATGTTGGCGAGCGACAGCGATATGAATTGAATAATAAAAGATTATTTTGCTTACCTGTACAGTTTTTTTGTTGGTCAGCGAGAAAGTTATCGAATAGCATCTAATAGCCATCTGCGTACGAGTATAAAAAATAGTACAGCTCAATTATTTTCAAAGCAAAAAACGCAATTTCTGTTGTTTATTATTTTTTTTTTTGTAGTTTCAGAGCACTAAACTTCCATTTAACTATTGGCAACCGTTATCAAATAATAGGATGCCATCTGTTATCAGTCTGACAGATAAGGAGCTTGAGTGTCTATTGCGTTTGAGGCTACGCCAGTGTACGGCTGCAGGGAAGGTCAATCATTTTTAACATTCCTCTGAGAAAAACGATTTTTTTGATTTCTCAGAGATAACGGTAAAAGAACTTATGATCGTTATATTTAAATAAAATCAACTTTCGACTAAAAGGGACCTACGACTACTCATTCAGGCAAAGGACTCATTGCAGATGGGCAAGTCAGAAGATTGCTAATGAGCCTAACAATAAATTCTGACCATTTATTTATTTTAATAATTGTTAATAAGTATTATATAAATGACACCAATACCTGCTAATAGAAATGATAGAACTTCCTTTATGTTACCAAACTACGAGAAACCCAGATTTCAGGTTTTCCTGCCACCTGCCTCCATTTTACGAGTATGTTAGGTTTCATTGTTTGTTATTTTAAACCGGGAACTCTTATCTTTTCAACTGTACGTCTATTCTGGTCTTTGTTGAGTCCCCTGTTTTAGCTAGGGACATGAAATTTGACTTGGGAGGGGCCTCCATGGGATTGGTGAAGAAAGAAAACTGTCTTTCCCCACATGACACGACTAGGTGTCAATAATTAATTAATTGCTTGAAACTAAACCGAAATTTTCATAGTTTTTAGTATGGCAGAAAATGAAAGACTATAGAGTCTAGGTTAGCTATAAGAATTTTTTTTTTTAAACTACAACTACAAGAAGACATTAAAACTGTCATCAATTTATTTTCTGATCCAAAGCCTTTAATTGTATGATTCACCCATGACTTGAGTTTTTTTTTATTAAGTACTGTAGGAAGTAGTAATATTAGAGACTATTTTTTGTAACTCTCCAATCGATGATGAACAATTTATGAGTCTCGCAGAGAGACCGCAAAATAAGCTGTTTCAATGTACACTTGCCCATCAGTTCGCAAACAACTCTGACTCACTGGGTGGACATTATTGGACAAACAGTACTAAGTGTTGGTTCTCTTTTCGAAGGAGTTCAGTATTGAATAAATATGGTAAGAATATTATACATTTGCCACAGTAAAAAAATGCTTTCGCCTCTTGACCACTAAAAACGTTATCCTTATAATATGATATTATCTTATTGTGATATCTATAATAACAAAAATACAAAAAACAACAAAATTATTATGTATAAATACTGTTTGATGGTTACAAGTTACGCATAGTAGTTTTAGTGCCTTTTAAATGACAATGGCTGGAACCCGTAAAGATAAGAGAACTCAATTATCATAATGACCCTGTTTTACAATAATTAATTGTGAAATTGTTTGAAAAGTTTCGTAAATACTTACTAGGTCCGTCATGATTTAAGTTTTCCATAGACATATTACCGTTTACGCTTTCGTTTTTTAAATATTTGGCTATCATTGGTTTCTGAACTATGATACAATGATAGGTGTAGAGTCGATGGGTAAGTGCGAGACGTGTTAACCGTTCCACTTAGTCATGAACATTAAAGACGTCAAGGACTAATATGTATTATAATAAAATAGTAGTCATTTCAATAGTACGGTGAATACAGTATATTACTTGGAAGTAATACGCCGTTTACGTAAAGCGATGCGACGAAATTGCATCACGATAAAGATCCAGCTCACACCTCACTGACAGTTCGTAATTTTTTAGCAAAAAACAACACTGTTGTGTTACGTCAGCTACCGTATTAGCTGGAAATGGCTCCCTGCGTCTTCTTTTTGTTCCTGAAATTGAAAAAACCTTGAAAGGATGACATTTTTACACCATTGAATCACTGAAGGAGCTAAGAGCTATATCAAAACGAGAGTTTGAAAAGTTCTTCGAAGATTGGAAAAAGCACTGGCACAAGTATATTATATCTGAGGGGGATTAGGAAAGAGATCAAATTGCTATCGATGAATAAGTAAACATTTTTTAAGATAAACAAAAATTCTCGTTACGTTTTGAACAAACCTCGTATTCCAAAAAACAAAATTTTTGGAGCCAACAACAGAAATGGAGTATTTAACGTTCAATAGATATTATTTGTTAAAAAGGAATTTTTCGTAAATTTAGTTTTTTTTAAATCTAAAATGTAGCGCTGATATTGATACTACTTCGCTCTAAATATTTGACTAAAAAAAAAACAGTTCTGGATTTACACAAAACTCAACTTTAATTTAATTAATGGATTTTTCAACAATTAAATTAGAGTTGGTTCGTAAAACTATAATACATTAGTATATCCTTATATACTCTTCGTCTCCATCAAGGTTTGCTAGTAAGGCAATGGTCAAAACAGTGCAATCCTATTTTAGCATTTATAATACAAATATGCTATGTTTCGTTGAGTTGGTGGGACAGTTAAGCTGGATGTCTCTTCGCGTTCAGCCTTCCTCGTGTTAGCTACCTAGCTCAAACCATCCATTAATCAACTAGACATTAGTAGTGGTAGAAATACATTCGGAGCGTACTCATTATAGGGTATATTTACCAAATTAACATAATTACCATCAGGGCCATTATTTCAACAAGCAATGGTTACCATGGTTAGCAGTGGTAAGACAAAAATATAAGTGTTTCAACAATTTTATCGCATTGGGACGATCCAAAAGAGGAAGCCCACGAACCCAACGAGGCAAAATGACAAGTAATATTAAGAGCGACGACAACATCATGTATTTGACGACATGTATTAAGTTTATACTTTTCTCTTACCTTTACAGACAAAAATAATACAATGTCTTATGGATGTTTGCCTGGTTAAGGGTTTCCCTCGACTGGTCCATAGAAAAAGTCAATTTTATAGATGTGCAAACTTAGTTAAAACATATGTATGTGTCGGGTTCAGATATGTGACTTGTGCCCCCAAGGTGGGGAGGAGCGCCCGCCGCGGGCTAGAGTCGCTATAACCTCTAGCCGCCGTCATGCGCCTAGAAAGAGATAATATGGGTGGACCTGTGGTCTTTCACCCTTGCCTAGTCGGTGGGCAGCTTAACTCGCTTTGATCTGACTCCATAAGATCTTAGAAGGTGTGCCCCGACAAAGCACTATATTCAGGAGAAGAGGAACAGGGTAGGTTTATAGGTAGTTTAGGTGGTCTTGGAATGACCACGAATTCACACTCGGTATCTAAGGGTAGGCGAAAACCGTCCGGATCCCAAAGGCGAGTGTGAACCGGAGAGAAGCAGACTGGATTGCCGTGGGAGACGGTACTAGGTAAAGTTTGTAGGGCCAAGGCAACCGTCGTCTGCGAGGGAGAGGTCTCTCCCAAGGAGGTGCTAGTTTTAGTGAGATGAAGGCAGAGATTCCCACTAGGAAGGTGTGGGTTCTGACAACGCCGGACTTAAACATAGCGAGGCTAGGAGAGAGAGAGGATGCAGAGGTAGATGAATGAGAATGCCATGTTTTGAGTAGAGCAGCAAGCGTCAGTGCAGAGAGCAGTGATCCAAGTGCCGGTTCTGTACGTTCTGGCGTCTGCCCTATGACGGGCGGTTATATAGGCAGGCCAGGCGTGGTGGGGGGTCCCCCCCACCAGCAGCTTCCCTCTCTCCTACTGACCCCTTAAGTTTATTATTACAATATGGAAACATAAGTAAATATTTGCTGGACCGAGAAAAGGGGAACTTCTAATTATTTGTAATTAAGAGGTTGACACAACAGTCTGTGATACACATTTGCTGGTTAGATGCCTTTATTCGTAACTGTATTTTATTTCATGTTAAACGTTCAAAGGTAGTGTGATAGTGTATTTCCCGGGTTGCTTTTAATGTTTTAATATGAAACTGAATATTGACGGTTCTATATTGATTGATGCTTGAAAAGGTCGGCTTGCCAACATACTCAACAAAAATAATTAAAAACTTATACAGCGGCCGGAAACGTAAGCAAACGTGTACCCAAAAGAGATACTTACAGTTAAATAATCTTTATAGAGGAGAGTCTTTTAAAAGAAAAGAAAGAAATTCTTTATTATGAAGTACAAGCAAAACACTGGTATAAAGTTACGTTACTACATACTGGGTGGAATGTTTGGGAACAACTGAGGTCTGAGGCTGAAGCTGAGACATATATCTATAAGAAAAGGGTAGTTCTGGGAAGTGGAAGGGAGGTCTTGGAGGGATGCGGTCGCTTACTTAAAAAATAACAGGAACCATCAGTGACTTCCATGAAGTCAGGAGGCAGGTATACAGTAGAAGGGGCTTGCTTCTACTTTTAGCATTATAAATAATATTAGCATTATAATATTCTTAGCATTACATAACTTACGACAAAACTTCCAGCCATGCAAATAGTGCAAGTGGTACGATATTTGGCATGGGTACATTCTATTTTTTAAAGCAAAATGGAACAGGATAGTTCATATTTGGAATCCACAAAGCAACAGTGAACCATGGTTAAGGTTTGGACCACCATATTAATGGCTTAATGTTACTATTCAATACCAAGGTATCGCCTTAAGGCAAGATAAGTACGCAAGGATTAAACATTCATTTTTATAGTGATTGATGCATGTACGCTACATTAATTTGACATTCCAAACAGCACCTCGTGGCTTTAAATTAATTGAAGGATTCTGTATCATGTAATTGAAATTAGAAGTTCAAGGTGAACTGTAAATTGAAACGTGAATAAAGAGATAAAAAGAAAATAATAGATGATCGCTACATCAATTTGGGTTCCCGAACAGAAAATATATTGTGATATTAGATAAAGTACGCCTTATCAATTTGGTATAATGGGCTATTTGAATATAAATATTTAATGTTTTTTATTTTTGGTTCGTTAATAAATTATAACATTGTTTATAGATTCATTTAATTACAAAATTATTTTTAATATTTCCCCATAAAATTTAAAAACATTAAGAATCTGACATGAAGTAGTTATGTCGGCATTGAAGAGAAGCACACTCTAGGATGCCGTGGAGAGTGGATAGTCGATTTTTATAAGAGTGAACAGTTGTTGTTTGTCAGGCAACAGCAGGTTGTAAGAGCTGTAAGACTCGTAAGTTGCTACCCAGCAATTGTAAGTTGCCTCTAAAAGCCAGTTTCTCTAAACGTTTTGAAGAAATGAAATTCGCAGCCTAATGCGCATGAATGACGCGGCCTAATAGTTATAATATGGTAACGGAGAGGGAATTCTTTTAACATGAAGAAGGAAAGCAGTATAAAATCAAATGATTGCCATTTTTTTAAATAGAAGTTGAAGTTAATATTAACCATTAAAAACAGTAACGCTAAAATAAATGTCCAACAATTAAAATTTTATTTTATTTTGCATAATGATTTAGTCATTTATAATGTTTTCTATTGGTTGAAATGGTGACATAAGTGACCAAGATGGCTTCCTTCATTCACATAACTAAAGATAGTTTCTTAACATTCTATGTCCTTCCTTACATAGTTTGCACTTTTATGTCTATACACTAATAATTATTAGCGTTATTATAATAATTTGCGTTATGTAATTCAATTAGTAGATATTTCAATAATATTTGGTTAAAGAGAAATTACGGGGTCTGAACGGAATCAGAATGTCCTGGGTTCGAATATCTGTCTACCGGCACACCATTTTTAAATATAATTAAAAAAAGAAGTAGTAATTTAAATAACAATTTCAGTCGCAATAAAATATGAAGATGATGAAATAAATCTTTGATAAAGTGGTGAAATAAAAAAAATCTTTATAATTCCACAACGGTGTAAGTACGACTTGAATGCTAATGATTTTTTGTAATTATACTCAAGGGAATAAAGTAACCGATATCTTAAGCTTCTTCAGGACATCTATGGAATTACTAATTTAAGGCACAAAAACGAAACACCGGTTGTTTTAAAGCGGCGGATACAATATTAATATTAGGTTTAATGACTTTTTTTTTAATAAATCTTAAAAACACAAATTAAATATCATTAATTAGGAGAGTGAGATCTATAATAATAATAATAATATATATATATATTTTAGATTAAGGCTAGGAGTTTCTGAAAATAAATTTTTTTATCACAACGTTTCGCCTCTCCAGGCAGGCATCTTCAGGACTACAATCAAGAACAAGATACAAAAACTTATTTAGAATCAGCAATGACATGATGTGTACAATAGATAAACTATGGTTTTATTTAGTATATAATAAGATTGGAAAACAACACAAAACGTCGCTTTGATTTTAACAATGAACACATTATAAAAAAAGAACTAAGGAAAAAAAAAAATGGAAGTTTACCCTTTAACTCTGGTATTCAAAGTTGAATGTATAGTAAATACATTTTTAAGGTTTATTATTTTTAATGAAAATAATTGAAATGTTGGGGTTTTTATTTATTTTTTCTGATGTTTTAGTTTTTCAAAAGTATCATTTGTTCTCTAATCCGGATTAGATAAAGGTAAAAGTTCTTCCTGAGTTACGTAATCTTCCCCGAACACATTAAGGGTTGGTCTGCTTATAAAATACACAAATTTCTAATTTGAAATGTCCAAGTAAGTTTTCAAATACCTCAGATCTACATAATGGATTTTGTTTAACCGAAGTTGCTTTTTCATGTAATATTTTGATTTGTTCACTATCTCATAATTGTTTAGGTTACCCGTTTTGTATGATCAACAATGGATTGATAAAAATTGAAAAGTTAATAAACTTTTTTTCATTGGCGTGTCTTATTCTTTTCCAATGTTATTATTTTTAAAAATTACGTTTTAATGCATTTTAGTTCTTGTATTGTGTTATTGATGTATTTCTCTATGTATCTCGTTCTAAATTGTAGCCCTGATGTCGACTGAATAGGCGAAACGATGCTGTATCGTAAAAAAAATTGTTTTTAAAGGACTCTAAGCTCTTTTCAAACACATACAAATGCCTACACACATGCGTCCCACGAAGACTTGGTTAAAACACATGGCTGAAATCGCAAGGATTTTGGGATTTAAATAAAAGCCCAATGTGACCCTAAGAAAAATGAGAGTCCACTTATCCATGGATTTTCATCACCGGGAATAACCTTATCAAGAAGGAAAACTGCAGGTTACCGCCCTTTTTTAGCTAGAGTGGAAACAATGAGAAATATTTAAAAGAAGATATTTCACGTTCTCAATGGCGTGTTTGGTTATGATTGTGGTTGAGGTGCGATAGTGGTGCGAGGGGCCCAGGGTTCAAACCGCAATGTAAATTTGTTTTCGATTACTGATACTTATGTTAGCAGTGGGTAATGACCTCCTTGTCCATGTCCTAATTTATTACTGTTCAAAATTTGTAAATCAAAACAGGGCTTCATAAATAAATATTTGAATAAGTTCCCAGATCTGCGTGCGTGCTAAGTTCCCTCGTGATCGGTCTCAAGGAAGTGTGCTGATATCGTCCTGCCCGAACAGACTCGACGTCTGAGCTTTTATGACAGCTTTTCAAGGTGAGTTCCAAGCTGAACTGCGTAAATGAATATTTAGCAATGCAAAAGGAACATTCACTCAGGGTTCGAGCCGGTGAGTACAATTCTGAACCATTGTTCCGATGGAACACGGAAGTCAGGCTGAATTCTTTCCCATAATATTGTGAATTATTGACACGTGATGTCTTTGGAATAAATAGCTTGTTGGTGAAAGTTTTGACTACTTTCATACACGCAAGAACAAAGATATTTGCTTGAGGAAAATAACGTTTTTATATAACTTTTCATAGTAATGAATATTTATCGATACAACGAATAATATAGTATTTTATGATTATTTATTTAAATCAATTATATTTTAGATGTTTTCTTTTTTTTTGTATTTCCCATAGTAATAATTAAAAAAGAATTTCAAGCCGATAGAAGAATTCTATATGGAAGCAAATACATGGTATTTCGTATACATAAACTGAGTATTTACATAAGCTGAGGGCAATGAATTTCTTGGCATTAAAATTAATGTCCATTGATCCATTGATCCATGAGGTTCCAATTCCACTCAAAGAAATACCGTGATTTATTATGGTCAGTTAAGGCCCGGAGATCTTTAATTTGATCAACTGAATTATTTTAATTACTAAGTAATAAAACTATGACTTTTCATCATTTTGAGCGGTGATGCGTTTATTTTTACCATCAATACGGGACTATGTAGAACATGCGTCGATAGACAAAAGTCGTGGTTTCAATTTTAATCACTACTTACAATTACAGCAAATGAGGTCCCAACATATATTACACATTAGTAATTAGTCCTGACTACTAGTTTTTTAAAAATTCTATTCCTCTTTCTGTACCCAAGACACCGTACTCTCTTCCAGGCTTCCATCTCAGCAAAAAGCTAACATGGAACCCACCCACGAAGCTAAAAAGACATGAACTAAATAAACGCTATCAGCCACTTTACAGACTAGTTTAAAGGACATCCCATCTCTCAATAGAAAATAAATTACTAATTTACAAAGTTATACTAAAGCCAATCTGGACATAGAGCTATGGGGAACAGTAAAAAATTCGAACATCAAGCGTACTGAAACTTCGTGTAATCATCCAATCTAAGTTCATGATATTCCATCGAAACCTACCCAACCTCCCTAATCCCATAGCACTGTCCCTCCCTATAATCCCCTTCAGAGACTAAAGCGGGAGTGGGCTCGTGACCTGCTATAAATACGTGACAATAGGAGTCATGGCATTGTCAAGATTTTCCAATCATGTCCAAAGCGACTGTGGCTCTCGCGCTCTTGGTCTGCCTCCACTGGTTCGTATCCGTTGGCACGACTGATGGAGGAGGGTGGAGAACCTCCCAAGACTCCGCTTCCTCTTTCGTATGCGACCGGGATGACAATCATGCACATTTGGGAGCTCTCCGGACTGTTTGTAAATACTGTATGAATGAGCGAGTGAATGAAGAATTGTGAATATGGTATGAATGATAACATTGAACACAATTACTTATTGCCCAATAAGGTAGATTGTAATTGTATCACAATAAAGATATGATTTGTTAGTAAATAGTAATCATGACGTCACAAGTTTTAGTTTGGCGTCTTACCTAATGTAATAAAAAAATATTAAATATCAAGTAATGAATCATTTAATGACAATTAATCCATAAATTCCAGAATAGAACCGTTAGGTAAAATTTAATTTCTCTACTTTGGTTTTGAAAAAAAAGAACTACCTAAACCATAAAAAGTTTCTTAATAGAACTTCTTCAGAGATTTATTTCATAGGCTCCATTTGGTCAAAGCAAACACGCAGTGCTACACGGAAAGAAATATTGGGACCGACGACATAACGACTATCAGTCAGGAATTTGGATTCCTTTGTTGAAGCAGATGACAAAACAGCAATCTGTCCGATAGGCTAATGTCTTCTTAATGGCTCGTTAAAGAAAATTCAGAAATGACAACGTCCAGATGTCAGTGTACTTCTATCGGGGTTAAGCACCGAAGCGTCATCTCGTCAGAGTACGTTGCCTTCACATTATCAGACTGTCCACACACCAAACAAACAATTTCTTCATAATGAAACATTTTAGTCAAGCGAGACGGATCATACAAGTTAGAGTTCCGTTACGGATGCGAGATATATGTATATAAATATATATTATCCTGCACTTATGTCATTTAAGAACAAACATTTATTTAATATATAGTGTGTTTCTTTGGCAGTATCAGTCCTCACTGAAATTTACAGCGTGCACAAATTTACAACAAGATAAAAAATATAAAAATGAAATAAGAAAATATAAATATATTCTCCATTACATAGTAATCTTCTCGAAAAACAGTTATTTACCATTGTGTGTTCACATATAAATATGTAAATACACATATACCTAGATTTTCACATCAAATAATAAAAATACCTCAAGGAGGCATTCTACGTACTAATTCTATTAATAATAGTAACTTACATAATATAATAAGAATGAAATAAAAATCAACACTTTAACATTAGTTGGCACTTCATGTAACAACTCATTTCTTTTACGACCGCAAATAATCTTTTTTTGAGCACAGCTTGTTTTGTCATTCTGCTCGAAGCGTTGCTACGTTAAGCGAATTGGCGGTTTTTGTTTAAATTATCCAGATACTTACTTGTGTATCGTTACACTAATATATCTGATATACAACTATATCCGAATACATAAACTAAAAGGCAATACATAAGGGATGTATGTTTTCTACGGATACATATATCCGTTTATATATTTACCTGCCTCACCCACAAACGACACGCTGTTACGCTCTAGTTGAATAATTATAATATTTTTTTTTTTACAGGGATGCCATATAGTTATATAGTTATTCAACTACTAACCGATTTTATTCCTCTATCAAATCCTCAGCATTACTTACATTAGCATGAACAAAATTATACTTTTCTCTAGATTACTCAAACAATTTTCTATTTCCCCAATGGGAATCTAAACCCAATGTAACTTACCATGTAAAATTAACGTGGCAATAAAATGGAAGGGATTCATTTAAATAAAATAGAAATTTGCATAAATATAAATAAAATAACCCATTATTCCAATATAAGGAAGCAAACCTGAACGTATTAATACTAAACCATTTTTATGTGGAATTATGTAAGCTGCGAATATAATAAGGCAGGTAGGAAAGTCACTAATTGATAACCAACATTTTAAGCTTGTGTGTAACGTACAACAGCTCAAATTAAATTGACAGCATAATATATCAATTCCAATCAACTTCAAAAATTAACTATAAGTGAAATCAGACAACAGAAATGATATACATTTGGATGGATTCGTCGTTTCTTTCCCCTTTCAATGATAAATTAACATTAACATTTAATTGCTATCATACTTTCAAGCACAATTGAGATTTATCAAAAGTTTTTTTTTTAATGGTGAACTGAGGCTCCTTTATTTATCTCAAGAGCTATAAAATGTCCGATTTCGATTCAAACTGTTTTCATGTTAAGACCTTTTTGTTTTGGAGGAAATCACGTTTGTTTGAACATGTTGATTGGGGAGAAAATCATTTAGTGAATGCCCAATAATGTCTTGCGTGACCTTGCTCCACAAACATACTGATTAGGTCACTGTCGTATATATTGTGATAAGATTTTAGAATAGATGTGTTTTACTATGTCTGTTATAAGTAAATTGATTTCAGGGAGTATGATATTTGGGGCAATTCGTGTTTATTTCATGTGCAGGTACCTTTATACTTATTTTGCCCTTTGCGCTTAGGGTTTGTTTCAGGTTTAATCAGACCGTCGTTCATGCAACGTATGCGTCCTCTCAGTACATATCAGACAAGATTTTTTATTTTAAAAGTGGTTTTCAGACATCAAAAGCGTCGTATCCCCCCATATAATAATCGCTTTTGCTCCCTAAATATCTTTCTATAAAATATGATTGCCACGAGGAGGAGATTACACACAACACGTAAATGGTAAGCGAATTATATTTACATTGTCTAACTTTTTTTTTTTTGGATTGTAAATTTCATTATTGAGAAAATTACTCTTCAAACTAGCTCGCAGAAACGCCATATAAAGGAAAAATGTACGAAATGATGAAGAGACACCAGTGTTCGAAAAATTTGTGAAGTTTTGGCCTATTTTACAAGTTTGGGTGTGTAAACGAGTTTACCCCGAAGAAAAGGAGATAATTTAAAAGCAAACTGTCTGGTTACGTCTAGCACAAGGACACTCCTTCAGGCCGCATGCCTAAAAGGTCTGAATGCCAATGACTTCAACTTATGTGACACACAGAGGCATGGCCACTTCCACATTTCCTGATAACGGTTCTCCCAACTATACAGTCCTTTGTTCACTAATTGCGTGTGTCAGGAAAAGAGAATCGCAATACAATTTAAACATGTGAAGCAGCATGAAACTATTCTCGAACCAAGTCCTACAGATAAAGTACAACTAAAAATCATTTCTGCCTTACAAAAACGAAATATCACTTGCCAAAGTAAAATAAAGTCTAAAGCTCAATTAAGAAAAAAAAAATAATGGATTCGTATCTGAAACGTTATAAAAATAGAAGACCAAAAAAAAAAAAAACAAAAGGTCACTAAAACACGGTACTAAATCAAAATAAACCGTTTAAATAAATACATAGGAGATACGACACAAGATAAATAAACAATAGTAAAAAATAATGAAGGTACCAGCCAAGCATCAGTGATAAATAAATAAAATGCCTAACAGCAGAAATAAATGAATCCCAAACCAGCAAACGTCTGTCTGGATGGCGAGGACCTAAGAACGAAAGAATTAAAAGAGTGGCGAGTAAGAAAAGAGCAATCGAACTCGGCAGTTTTTTCCCCCCTTCAAATCCCTTTGTTATTAAAGATTATGGATTTTAATATAGATTCTATGTAAATGTATTTACAATAGGTCAATATTACATGTCATGTAGATCGGCTACATTTTATATAATTTTATACTGTGATTTGCGATTGTTACAAAGTTATAATGTACATGATGGGGCTCACCTTATGAATCATAAAACTTAAAACTAACTTAAATCGAACAAACTAAATCTTAACCTAATTTTTCCAAACAGTCTGTTGCCATCAATGCTGGAAGGGAGGTGGGGTCATACTGTTAAACGTTGGGTTTGTTAGGTGCTGCAACTTGATGCGTCTCCTGTGGATGAACTCACCCATCGACGGCACATCAAGCCGCGGGTGCAGGTCGGCGTTCTTTAATCTCTCGAGAGAGGTATGTCTTACCACTTTTTTCATGGTCCTATTCTGAAATTGCTGGAGACATTCAGCTGTATTGTTAGTCAAGTTAGTATAAAATAGAGCACTGTTCATCAGAGCTGGCCGGAGGACACCTTTATATGTCATCAGTTTCAGACGCAGCAACAAGTTGGGTGAAGGTAAGACTGTCGTACTTTTGTTGCTGAAATGGGTAGAGAAATTGAGATGCATATCCATTTGTATACCCAGATAGTACATTCAGAAAGCCGGTGAGTTCTCTTGCCCTCCTATAGTATAGGATTTTGGCAAGATTACGCAGTCGGTCTTCCCGGTGTTCACACTGACGTTTAACATGCCTGTCACTGATAACGTTTCGGTGTAAACTCAGCTGTTCTTTAGTTCTGTGGGAAGAAGTCTAAAGGCCAGAAATACGGAATCTTGTTGTCCGGGAATAGAGTTTTTTTTTTTTATTATTTTTTTTTTTTTTTTTCATAGCCCCTTCAAATTTACAGACAATCATATATAATTATAGATCCTCTGGCGAATCCATTTACAACCTCTGGCGAATCCATTTACAATTTAGCAATATTAATATTGATGATATCCTTATAGCATCAGTAAGGAGTTATAAAATTGAATAGCTTGGAAAAAGTATGAACAAAGGAAGTATTGTGTACGGAAGGAGGCTAACTAGTCACCTCAATGCTACGTAGAGTTCTGATACCCGGGATCACCTCGGGAATCTGACAAAACATTTCATGACTTCAACCTATGTGAGTCAAAGTTAAGGAAATGGAGGGAGGATACCATGAGTTGACTGACGGGTTACCTGAGAATGCAAATGGCAATTACGAACAATTTTCTTTTCCACAAATATTTTTAGAATATTGTTGATATTTTTATTTTTATATTTTTTAGGCATTTTTATTTTTCACCTTTAACACGCCTCTTCAATCAAGGGAGAGATATCAGGACTCTAAATATTTTATATAGCTTTCGAGCTACGACTTGAGAAAGTATTAAACATAACTTTTTTCAATTATGCACAGCCAGGCAGAAGTGATGTTACTTGAATTTTAATTTTAGAGAGAATCGAGAAAGTTATAGAATGATCAAAGGATATGTATTGCGGTCCGGGATGTTGCAGAACATTACTTTATAATTTCAGAATTATTGGACCTTTTTTGGTTTATAGGCCACTCAAGACGGACAGAAGGAAGACCGTGTTTGAAAGTAAAGCCTCTCCTTTTGTGTTTGGCCATTAAATATAGCAGGCAGATGTGGCCGTGGTGTGACTAAGCGTATCGCAATCATGTCCGCACAGGAAAAATCCAGTCTTGACTCACCGCTGTATACTTCAGCTCTTTCGAGCATTATAATACAATCATGTTTCAATCATTAAATGCGTAGTGTTGGTATTCAAATGTTTTTCAGGCCGCGTGGAGCATGCTTCCAAGTGGTTGAGAAGGTGAAGGATATACATCATCGGTCGAAATACTCTAAAAGAGAGAGTACATATTGGCGTTGTACCCCAAATTCCAATTAAAGAGGATTCTAAATTCTTAATGCGTAGTACAGGAAAATAGTTCCAAACCCCTAAAAAAAAAATAAAAAAATGGTCCGTTGATGAAACTTGGTAAAAATGTTTCATTTGTCATGAATATGAAGAATCAAATGAGTTCCTTAGAATTTTATATGGTGGAAGGGTGTTTTATTTTTGGAGGGGAGGAAAATGTGGGTTAGTTTTAGTTAGGCAAGTGACGCAAGTACTTATTAACGCTAGATCAAATGGAAACGAAAACAATACGATATAATCAGCCAAAGAAAGGTTATAATACTAGTTTTTCAATATGAATATATATAGATATATATATACATACCTCTACTTACTGAAAACCTTTCAATCCTGAAAGCTGGGCTAAATGTGTTGAAAATGTAAGGTTATGTGAGTTTTAGTCCTAAAGTGTATTACCAAATGATTTTCTGCCATTTCTGTATTATTCTAATACCCAAACTGACTCAATGAAAATTGTAATCTAAAATATTCTTCAAGATTTCTCTGTGGTAAGACGGTGGAGTAGCTAAAGAGATTGCCACTGTTGGTGTTCGAGGATAGCTCATCCTGGCTCCTGGCCCCATCACTATATTTTTATTTGGCCAATAATCCTTCCGGTAGCCTTGCGTGTATGAAGAATCATACATACATAGCGTCATCAGATCCTTGACACTTTTCAGCTGCATTGGCCCAACTATTTCCGATGTAATTTCAAGGAATAGATAATGGTAGCCTGTGAATTTAAATTTTGATGAAATATATCATAAAGTGTGCATTTGTATATAATATATATTTTTTTCAAAGCATATTGGTGACATCATGATTTATGACTTTATAGATTAATTTGGTTTTATTATATACTTTACATCATTTTACCTTTTATTAGAGGGTCTTTCTATAATAATTCTATGTTTTCTTTTTATGTTTGAATTGAATTTTAAAGTTGCTGATATCTTTCGAGAAAATTATCCAAAATAAACTTCAATATAAGAATTTTGCCTCAAACCAAATTAAGATTAGAACTTAATTTAAATCCTGTTATCAAAATGAAATGCTCTATCATGAAACTATTACATGAGATATTTAAGTTCTATTTCTATCTAGTTTTTTGTTTGAATGGAAACTAATTCTAGTAATCGTAAATCCTTTGTTTGATTTATAGTAAAAAATTTTAAATGAAGGTTTCATATGATATTAGACGACGTTGAAATCACCACCATTAATCATGTAATTACTAGGTAATAACAAATAAATAAATTTCTATCATTTTGAGTCGGTCCTAATCAATCATAGTGTCATATTTGTTGGTGTCGCATGAGTGTTTGCATCTTTTTTGGAGTGGATGATTAATTGTGTAATTTTTCAAACGTCTTAAATTTTTAATATGTGTTTAACATGTTATTAGTTATCAGCATTTCTTTTTTGCACATTTGTTCAAAAATTAATATAAATGTGTCTACATATTTCAATTTTGTTATTACTTACTAATCCACCTCGGATTCGTCCTTGGTTTTATAAAAGAAGAAGACAAGATATGCAACTGATTTTTTTTATATTCAGCTTAAGTTGTTTATGCGGAGAATTAAGATTTTCAACCTCCATTATTTATTGTTGAAAACAACGGATTGATTCTCTGTTAAGTGCGGAAAGTCGTTAATTAACTAGCCACTATTTTCTCCATAAGTCACGCCACCTTGATAATTAAAATTATATTACGTCATCTGCAAACAATTGCGGTCTAGCATTGAGGTCAACGGCTATGCGTTGGCCCGAGATACCACGCGGAAATGACTCATTGAACGTCATTGATCATCATAGGTGGACTTAACATGGGTTTTTCAATGGAAATAACCCAGACTTTTCCCGTTAGCAAGAAAAGAAAAACTCTTATTGCATTATATCATGTAAATACAATTACAGTTATTTTAAATAACCGCTTTGTCACACTTTAATGATTGCAATTAAAAAATCCAACCATGAAATTATTTTTTAAAAATTCCGTAAAAATAATATTAATCTCTAATCTGTGTCCTGGAGTACAATACGTGACTGAAAACAATTTCACAAACTTGGAAGCCATGTTCGTGTCACACATGCAAATGTCTTCAGGCATCCCAACGTATTCGAACAAACTTCCGAACTAGAGCTACAGCTTTATGTATCCCCTGAAGCAGTAAGTGGAAGTCCCGAAACATTAGCAATATTGCTTGAAGGGAGTATTTGGCATTTGTTACAGGAGATCCGATTGTTTACGTGGCAAGCAACAAGCTCATTTGTCCTCTCAATGAAAGTTGAACCTGATTCAATGACCACTAACCTAAATAGTCTTATTTAAGCAGTAAAGATACCTTTGCCTCACGAAACTTAGGTCCTAATCATAAACCTTGACATCTGCCCGACAATATCTCTAATAAAGACCTCATATCATACATACTTTTGAAGTACTTCATTAGAATTAAGTATCTCTAATAAAGACCTCATAACATACATACTTTTGAAGTTCTTCATTTGAATTAAGTATCTCTAATAAAGACCTCATAACATACATACTTTTGAAGTTCTTCATTTGAATTAAGTATCTCTAATAAAGACCTCATAACATACATACTTTTGAAGTACTTCATTAGAATTAAGTATCTCTAATAAAGACCTCATAACATACATACTTTTGAAGTTCTTCATTTGAATTAAGTATCTCTAATAAAGACCTCATAACATACATACTTCTGAAGTTCTTCATTTGAATTAAGTATCTCTAATAAAGACCTCATAACATACATACTTTTGAAGTACTTCATTAGAATTAAGTATCTCTAATAAGAACCTCATAACATACATACTTCTGAAGTTCTTCATTTGAATTAAGTATCTCTAATAAATACCTCATAACATACATACTTTTGAAGTTCTTCATTTGAATTAAGTATCTCTAATAAAGACCTCATAACATACGTACTTCTGAAGTTCTTCATTTGAATTAAGTATCTCTAATAAAGACCTCATAACATACATACTTTTGAAGTACTTCATTAGAATTAAGTATCTCTAATAAAGACCTCATAACATACATACTTTTGAAGTCCTTCATTTGTATTAAGTATCTCTAATAAAGACTTCAAATCATAGAGACTTTTGGATGGGTGCTTTAATACTGCATAGGCATAGGAGTAGTAGACTACAAGATTTAGATGCGCAGATAGTTTTTCATGGAATTAGGTCAAACCGGATGTTATTGAGAGTCATTATAAAAGGATGAGTTTGTAATGTAGAAGAGAAACAAATATACAGTCGACCCTCATAACTCAAACCTCGATAGCTTGAAAAACAGTCGCGGAATTTCCTGATGTTGAAGAATTCATAGGTAAGCGATTTAGGCAATGGCGAGACAAAATGTCAGTTTGAAGAGCTGATTGTTGAGAAAAAGCCGAAAAACTCTTTTTAACTCGAATTATGCATAACCCCAAGTTATTTCTCATACCCTTGAAGTTCAAGTTACCACGAGTTGACTGTATTATGAATTATGAAGTACTATTGGGATATTAAATTGTAATCATAATGATTCATTTTGATCATTTGTCACAATAAACCTTTTATAATTATTAAAGTAAATTTAATCATGCACGGAGAAACTTTTTTTTTGAACGTCAAGCCAGTAGAAAAAACCTTCTACAATCAGTCAAAATGGTTGAGTTGAATTTGGTTATATAGTTAGGAGGTTTCTGGATTTGCTTTCTTTTTCAAATACCTATGTGCAAATATTTGTAGCAACAATTATTGTTTAGTTGCATATATTACAAATTTTAGATAGACTTTTATTTATTTAAAGTTCGGTATAAAAAAAACATTTCATACATAGGCCAACTAAGTGAAAGGAATTACTTCATGAGATCTGACCAAGATAACGACTCAAAGGCCACGTCTATTATTTTTATTATAGCTTGCCAACATGCGTTTATTGGTCAATGTTTGGCTGCCATGATGTCCACGTTCAAATTGAAACTACCTCGTTAGAACATGGGTTACAAATAGAATGTACCGCCTGAACACAGAATTTAGCGCAATTATTCGATTACTAATACCATATCATTTGCCTCATGTATTGCTCTTAACCAGATGAACGTGATGTGATGAATGCTATGATTTAAAACATAGGACATTTAAATGTGAAGAAATGACAGTCAGTTGCAACATGTTCAATCTTTGTACTTTTGTTTTTGGCGATCAATTTTCTTTTTTTTAATCCATTAGCTTTTGATGGAGTGATGAGTATTAAAATAAAATTTAATAAACAGTTAGGGGTTGTTTTTTTTACCTTACTACATGACAATAGGAACCATATTATTATAATAAATTAATATCATCTACTAATTATTTATAGGGCTGCTGTTATTTTCAGTACCATTTTTACAGGAATTTGAACTTACTGAACAGGCACTTAACAACAATGATCATTTCTCCTCATAAAACGTTTTTAAAGAAAGCAATACAACAAGGAAAAACAATAAAATTATCAACATTAGAACAGGTAAAATTTAAAGAGTAAAAAAATTTTGTAAAAGATAGCACCAGTTAAAATTGTCATACCCTGAGGATAGCAGACATGGACTGTTGAAAGCGCTTGTCAATTAAAAAAAAAGAGCTACAGGTGACTACATTGTAATCTTATATAACCTACTGAACTTATATTTTCAGTTCCTTAATTCACTAAGGAAATAAACTTACTTATTATATTGTTTCATTATTTTTGTGTGTAATTAAATACATTCATTGGTAATTTTTTATGTTTCCATTTGTATTTTTACCACTGTATTTTACCAGTGATGTTTGTACGTTTATTGAATAAAATCACGGTGAAAAACCGTGGAAGCTTAAGAGGAGAATGGAACATTAGTGTTATTTAAAACTTCAATTATACCATCACGTCTTTTTTTTTTTCTTAGCTCTCAAACTTATAAAATAGGATGTGGGAAAATTATTTTGGGCTAATGAGTGCCTTTCACTAAGGGGAGTCCCCCATCCATTTTCCTAACGATCATCCAAAACGATTTTCAACTTTTCCTAAATCAACCTCATTTCCCATCACGTCCAATATAATACCTCCTATATATATCCTATATTTTTCATATCTACGCCAAAACGGGATTGTAAAAATGATTGTGATAATAGTTTTTTATGACTTTTGCTTATGACAAAACTCTATATATATATATATATAATTCCTTTATTGTGCTAAAATTACAATCTGCCTTGCTAGGCAATAAGTAATTAAGATATACGATCATTCATACCATATTTACATTTCATCATTCACTCGCTCATTCATTCAGGACATGATTGGAGAGAAACTGGCCATTGCCAGGACTCCCACTGTCACTTGATTATAGCAGGTCACGAGGCCACTGCCGTTTCAGTCTCCGAGGAGGATTATAGGGATGAGTGACGCAGTGCAGTGACTGTGCTACAGGATTAGGGTGGTTGGAAAGGCTACTGTGGAATTTCGTAAACTTGGAAGGGATGAGTTCTAGAATGTAGGGTATATTAAGGTCGTTATGAAGGGTTTTGTTGCTGACATAATAAGGGGCATTTACTATTGTTCTCAGGACTTTTGATTGAAAGGATTGGATACGCTTGATGTTCGACTTTTTTGCTGTCCCCCATAGCTCTATTCCGTATGTCCAGATTGGTTTAAGTATAACTTTGTAGATTAGTAGTTTATTTTCTATTGAGAGATGGGATGTCCTTTGAAGTAGTCTGTATAGTTGTCCAAAGCGTCTGTTTAGTTCTTGTCTTTTTAGTCTCGTATGTGGGTTCCAGGTCAGTCGTTTATCGAGATGGAAGCCTAAATACCGTACTGTCTCGGATACAGGGAGAGGAATAGAATTAAAATAAACTAGTGGACAAGACTTGCGACAAAGGGTGAAGGTAATGTGGGAACATTTTGCTTCATTAACTTTGATCCGCCATTGGTTGCACCAATAATCGATCTCGTCAAGGTGTTTTTGAAGGTTATGGGATGCTATGTCGGGGTCTGGGTTAGATGACAAGACTGCAGTGTCATCTGCAAATGTGGCCAAGAAGGTATTGGGAGTAGAGGGGACATCAGCGGTGTATAGGTTGTAGAGGATGGGGCCCAGGACACTGCCCTGTGGAACTCCTGCATTTATAGGATAGTAGTTTGAATATTCTAAACCACAGCGGACTTGGAAGAAGCGGTTTGAAAGGTAGGACTGTAGGATTAGGAAAAGGGTCTGTGGTAAATATCTTTTGAGCTTGTAGAGTAAACCTGCGTGCCAAACCCTGTCAAAAGCTTGAGCTATATCAAGAAAGGCAGCAGTGCAATACTGTTTGGTTTCAAGGGCTGAGGAGATGTGATCAACAACGCGAAGGCCTTGTTGAGCAGTGGAATGCCGTTGGCGGAAACCAAATTGGTGTGTAGGAAAAAGGTTTTTGGATTCAATAATTGGAAGTAGACGTTTTAGTAGAAGTTTCTCAAATATTTTTGAGAGGATAGGGAGTAGGCTTATTGGACGGTAAGATGAGGCGTCATTGGGTGGTTTACCGGGTTTGGCGAATAGGACAATAATGGAATGTTTCCAGAGGAGTGGGAAGTGCGTAGTTCGGATAATGCAATTATATATATAGGTTAGGAAGATTATGGCTTTAGGAGGAAGTTGTTTGAGAATTTGAGGAGTAAGGAGATCATATCCAGGGGATTTTCGGTAAGGTAAGTTTTTCAAAAGGTATTTGACCTCAGAGGGATTAACGGCTTTTGGTGGAAGAGAGAGAGGAATAGGTGAAGTGAGGAAATCTTCCACAGTTGTGCTGTGAGTATGGCTTTGACAAAACTCTAAAGTTCACTTAAATGTCATATATTATTGATCAAAACGAGATATTTATTTAAAAACTCTTTAAAACTTTCATCCTCAACAGGAATTATGTAGGGCTCTACGAAATGAAGTGTTTCCATATTCGACAGGGTTGACTAAAGGGCAGTGAACTCAATTTCAAAGAAGTTTTTGCAAGTATATAGTGTTAAAACATATTGTATATTACTAATCATGATGTTAAAATCTTTAATTTCTTTTCTTATTAATAAAACAATTATAATGCATGTTAGCTCTACGGCAGATATAAAGATATTCCATTCGATGACACATCATTGGAAAAGACTGACATGATGAAAGTGTAAGAGTTTTCGCTTTTGAGGAATCCCAACGTTCCTCTGTGAAATTAAATATTTCGTTATACTTTCAATGATGCAGGTGTTTCTGGGTTACCGAATCCAATTGATGTTCCAGTCATGAACTAATTTATGTATGAGTCAACACAAGGTCCAAGCATCAGTAATGAGCTAATTTTAAAGTCTAATTCATGTGATGATAACTTCCTACCTCAGTATCATGTAAGAATGAATACTTAGATTAAAGACATATATTTTTATTAGGTTCGGTATTTATCGAGTCACCTACGGCCTCATAGTTAGCGTTCTTGGTTAGATTTGAGCTTTCCCAGGGGATTCTTTTCCATCTACTCATCCTCGCCAAGGTAAATGAGTAGCTACTTGAAACCACATAGTCATCTACTGACCGTGGGGACAAACTCGGGTAGGCCTCGACTCTTACAGTGACGATACTGATATGCTTCGAGGAGCTTATTTTATAAGATGTTATCATGGTTTATTTTAATTCAAACTCTTTTATCTGTTATGTGTAGATGTAGCAGAGTGGGTGAGAAGGCACAGCTGAGTTCCCGCAACATGCCATTGACAAACATCACTCTGCATAACTTTTTTTTCTTTGACTTTATCTATTTATTTACAACCGTGGCTAGCGTCAGTATCAGCGAATATGCCGTAAATACGAGGTTTGATCAAAACGTAACGAGAATTTTATAATCACTGGTTTTTTTTCGATTTCAATGTAGTAGTGCATCAGTCCCGGCCCGAAGGTCGTAGGGATTTTATTAAGTATATTACTTAGATGTAATGCGCCGTTTACATGAAGCGATCCGACAAAAACCACAGGAATTGTGGCAAAACAATTCGTGGGAACTGCATCACGATGTTGATCTGTAAAATCAATACGATTGTTCTGTTTTCCAATTTTTTTATCAAGTCTATATAAATCAAAAAAACTAGTTAATATTATTGTTTAATTATATTCAACAAATCTACTGTCAATTTTTTTTTTTCTTACAGTAATGCTTCCAATGCTATTAGGTATACACAAAGTAATCGTATTCTTTAAATACAAGTATCTAAGGTTTGTTATTTTACGGAAATTTGTGGTATTAGTTATTGTTATCATTTTATTTTAATTATTGTCTCTTATCACATTACAAACTATAATATTTAGTCGTTAAAATTTTATTTTATTTGCATTTTTTAAACACTGAAAAAATTAGTAGATATATAGATTGTTTTCATCAATTTAATTAAATATAACTATTTTTTTCAAAATTATAGGCCTCGATGATAATAACTGTATAGGCGAAATGTTCACGGTTTTTACAATATTGTGTCAATATATAATTATGAAGAGACTAAAGCTTAATTGAACAACCCACACAAAATATACACATGTAAACGATATTAATTAATAACGTTTATAGAATTGATTTGATTTGGTATCATAACTAAATGTATTTGAGCGGCACACTTATTTTTAAAAACAATTTTAAAATAAAAAATTGTGTTTTTTTAAAAATCTGCCAGCATTTCCAAACGCCACAAAGATGACCATTTCTGCTCCGTTTACCTTGCCCGCAGAAAAAGCATTGTTTACGGTTGCAATAACATTCCTAGTTCATTAAACCGTCTCCAGTTTGTGGAAAGTAGATGTCACAGTATCATGTTTCAATTATGATAACGAGAAATGAACAGCGCTCGTTTCGTTAAGGCAAATTCATGAGCCACCATGCTCGTGCAGGAAATATTTACATTCGAGACCACGTCGATGTCACCCGAGAACCCCGGTCATGGTTGCCAGTAGTACAATGACCGGGCAGAAGTAGTTTAGTATCACGAATTCCTGCAAAATAGCATTCTACAATGAACAAAAGCAATATTAGTAGTATAAAGATCGCTTCACATCAATGTATTCGTCAAGAAGTCTAAAAAGTATTTTAAAAAAATATAAAAAGACATTTAAACCTCTGGTGAAGTTCAATTAAGAACATTTTCAGGGTTTCAGTAGTATTTCACTACAAAACAAAAATAGAGCCATCTGGTGGTGTGCCTAGAGTTTCGCCACTGGGTCGGTCCTCAATTAGCCTATTCCTAAGGTAATCAAATGAAGAGTGTTTATTAACAATTACTGAACGGAAATAAAAAAAAAATTACTTATCATGCTTAAAGAGACTGTCCACATAAAGATAAAATGAAAGCTTAAACAAGCCAAAAACTTACAACAAGTCATTAATTTATTACCTAGTTGGCAATTAAAAATATTTCTTAAATAAATAAATAAAAATTTATAAGAAAATATAATATTAAATAAAAATATATACCTATCTATAGATAAATATATTTATATATATTATACTAGTATAATATATATTATACAAGTCGAATAATTAAAATAATCTATTTAATTGAATAGGGATGCAATTTAATTATTAAAACTACTTTATTACTCTACCAAACTCTGAGTGCACTGCATTAGTGGAGAGTTGGGAATTTTAAAATAAAATTTTTAATATTAAACTGATTTGATTTTTGTCCCAATTTATTCTTTACTAAAGGTAAATTTTGTGTTGATCAATGGAAGGAATTTAGAGATTGAAACTGAATAAAGATAATGCATAATATAATTTACGATATCATAATTGATGAATTTAGATGATTAGATGATATAAAATAAAGTCAAATGAGGAAACGGAATTGTTTGCGCTAGGGCTCTTAAAAATTAAGAAGTTCCCAAACGCCAGAAAATTGCGCCGGTTACGTCTTGAGAAGCTAGAGGTTTGATTGTGTCGGCTAGCTCACAAACTTGCCAACAATAAGGCATATACAATAAACAAAGTCAAAAATATTAAAGAAATAACAATTCAGTTTATTAAAAAATAAAACAAAAAAAATTACTGATCAGCAACTTAACCAGGCCTGAATATTAGTATAAATAATTGTTAGTATAATTAACGTACAAAAATTACGAAAAAGTTTATAGTCACGATACGCTGGATGTTCGGATACAGCCGCAGGACGGTGATCTTCGGATAGTCAACCGCAGGGCGGCGATGTGCACGGAGAGATAAACAGGCAGATAGGCCGAGAAGTTCAGTTGTAGAAACAGCGACTTCGTGTTCGCAGAGGAACAGTCCGGTATGGAGTTATCTTCATCACTGACTAAAAACAGGCTCAGGCCTAAAGCCTTGTCCTCTAATACGCAAAGACGTGTTTATTTACTTCCTCAAGCTGTATAATCCTTCGAACTATTTCCTCTGTCTGATGATGTATACAATATTTACATACTAATTGCCTCCAGCCGAAACAATCAGAAAAGGAAAGAAAATAAATTTATAATTTAAAAATAATTACGATCATAAAAAAAAATCCTCTCAAACAAAAAAATTAAGTTTAATAAAAACTTATTTACTGCCTAAGGGCCCGAACAGGAAAGATGGATATGATTACATTAGACTTACGTGGTAAATATTAATATACATTTGTCTTACTTAATTCTACACGTGGCTGGTGCCTGGTGGTTGTTGGCCTGCTTAGCCAACCAAGTACCACATCTACGTTTCCGTCAATCCTCTCATATATTCTCAACTGCATAATATAATTTCCGTCTTCCTCTTCTCAAAAAACTGATTTTCACTCCTTCTCCTCACCTCGAGCTGACCTGTGTTCCGACCCCGTGTAAAGCAGAGTGTTTATAGCCAGCTTTTCAACTGAAAGTACCTATTTGTGCCGAAAAGGATTTTACGATGCCCCATCATCCTTCCTGCAGAATATAAAACCAATGCGTCTTCGAACAGTGTTAATTCACTTCCTCCGAACCGACAGTCTTGTCCTGTTATAATATATAAACCACATATATATACGATTATATAGCAATGCATGATCTATATTACGGATCATTGTTGGTAAAAATAAAAGCAAACTCACGTAACTGGATGAATTACCTCACCAAAATGTTATTAATTACTAATTAACATAATCCGCGATACCGCTGGTTTATATAATTGAAGGCCTCGAAGGCTTGAATAAATTAAATAGTATTTATTAGGACTTTATGTGGTTATAGTAGGTTCCAAGATCATTAATATTATGTTTAGAAAATGTTTGCAGCCTCTTTTTACAAGACCAAGTGATCATGTAACAATGGTGCTAAAAATAAATTACTGCGCTAGGTCAGTTTTGTGTAGGTAGTCGTCATTTGTCCCAATGAGTTGGTAAATGTTTTGGCCGGTTCCTGTCAAGATTACCTTTGTGGATTTTAGAAGTTTCAATCTGATGTACTTAACACTTTAAGCACTGTAAGTGTTGTGCTGCTAGCTAATTGTAATTGTCTGCCGTGTTATATCCTGCATCTCACTTACACCCTCTAATCTAACAATGCACCAGTTCACTTTCCTAATCCATAAAATAGAAAATGGAGAAATGTGCTGAAATCACAGTGATCTCCATGTGCCAACAGTCCCTTGACCTTATACCCTCAAGATTTCCGAAATACATCCACTCATACAAATTCTTTTGTCAACTCTTTATCACTTAATAAATATGTAAGTCATGGTCTGGCACTGGTCATCACCCCACTCATGTCCCGAGCGGCTGTGGCTCTCTTGCCTTTTCTCTGGTCTTCAATGGATGGCGAAACGGTTGGAGAGGGAGGTGGGGGGACTTCCTCTTTTTCCAGCCCCTAAGGGGGGAGAAGTGTTTCTGGCCATAATTTCTATGTGTATATGCTATAAATAGAATTGTAGATAAGTACGAATGCATTCCTTATACGGAATTAATAGTGCTGCATAAATAAAATATAATTTTCTAATAATGATTTTCAATAAAATTTCTGACTTAGTGGTTTACCTGCTGCAGATTTTTTTTTTATATTTCTGGCATTAAATTCTAAATCTTTATTATTTTAATTGTACGACGTTAGGTTTTGAGCTTTCTAATTGCATTCTGTGGATTTTAAGCCAATTTAATGGGTGACTAATTAAATGGGGGGGTTTTCACTAATAATGATGGTGTATACTCAAACCACCTCTTGTAAATTTAATTTAGAGAAAATAATATTAAGAGATAGAAATTGACTAATGAGAGTTCGCTAAAGTAAAGTTGTCCGTTACCGGGGGAAAGGGGTAAGTGACACGCAGTCAACTTTTATGTCGCAACAGACAGAGCTCAGCAGGTAGGGTGGCCTCTGGAAAGCATCAGAGCCACGTACCAAGCTTGGTTCTACGGAGGTGTTAAAAAATATATTATTTTAAATAAGAAAATCAAAGAAAAGCCACACGTAAGAAAGAGAGAGAGTGGGTGAAGGAGGGACAACTATAAAGGGCAGTAGGAGGCTGCGCACCTTCTCATGTGATCAAAGACGCAGCAGACACTGCGATCCCGAAGTACACTCCCATGCCACCGTCCCTGCGACCACCTACAGAGAGAGGACGAGAGATCAGCAAGCCAAGGTCGTTGTGTATTCTCTCACAACGCAAATCCGGGGCTTGATAAAACTCTGGAAAACAGCGCAGTGGCATGAGAGACTTCGTAGCACTCACGGAGATCACAAAAGTTTTGGAAGCTATTGAATACTACAAAAGGCAAGACAGCCACTGTCCGTCTTCACGAAGGCGACAATATTCTGACTGTTGAGCAAAAGGCAACAAAACTTGCCGAACATTACTCTAGGGACATTACGGCTAGGACGGGCTACTACCACATGCCTCCTCCGGTAGATGCTGAACAGAAAGACGTTTGTATCACCAAAGCAGCTTGTCGGGTTGCCACTAGGGGAGTGCCTAATCACTCTAGCCCTAGTGACAAGTGCGGTTTGTTGTAGTTTATAACATGGACCATGTTCCATCTTGGCGTTAATATCTGACTCCATTTTTATGCTAGGGATGTGTCCCGACAATACACTGTGTTCAGGAGAAGAGGTACAAAGGTTTCATAAAGAATAAGATCAGTTTTCATAGTTCGGGCGGGAGATCGGCAGCGTAATAGGTACAAGTCGTCAGAGGGTCTGCTAGGAGTGACAGGGTGACAGGCTCATAGGTGCTGCAGAGAGAGTAGACTAGTAGAAGACTGAGTGGACTTACTTCTAGGGCCCCAGGGCATGGGCAGTATGGGTACATAATGAAAACGTACATGATACAAACATATTTCTATCAAACATGCTTACACTTTTGTGTACATTAGAAATTATTTGTCGAACAATTATCACAAATAAACAATTAAATATCTTTTTCACTACAAAAAATTAGAGTATATGGTAATTTACATATATGGTGGCAATCGCTACACAGCTCAAGGCGATTCTTCGCCGGTGTCAGGGAAACCAAACACCAGGGTACGACGGGATACAAACTTTCCTGACACATGGAAACAAGCCATCTTGTTTCCATTATTAAAGCCAGCCAAGAGTGGAGATCACCCAGCCCACTACCACCCGATCAGTCTGCTACCGCAGATGGGGAAATTTTTGGTGAAAATTCTTTTGAATTATCTCAAAAATTACTGCTCGGAAAAAGACATCATTCCTCCAGAGCAGACTGGATTTCAATTCAGTATGAGCGAAGAGCATCCCCTTCTGAAGGTACAGTCAGAAGCTAGCCATAATATGAATAGAAACATAGCCACGGCTATGATTTCGATTGACTGCACCCAAGCATTAGACTCGGTGTCTCACAGGACACTGTGTCCAATGCTCTGTGACCGGGAATGCCCGGAATAACTATATTCAATTCTGGCTACCTTCCTGAAAAACATATTGATGCGGGTGCGGGTGGGTGATAGCTTCTCCGAAGCTGTGGCACTGACCTGTGGAGTACCCCAAGGCCCCGTCTTATCCCCTGTACTATTCAACGTATACACGTCTGAAATTGTAGGAACCCGATATAAAAACACCACAGTTACTGCCTTTGCAGATGACATAGCGGTGTACAGTAGCAGCATGAGCGCCAAGGTAGCTCTAAAACAGGCTGAAGTAGCATGTAATTATATATATTGTATTAATTATATATATGTAATTAGTTATATTTAATATATTCAATTACTTAAATAAACCATATCATATTGAAAAGTTGATTTATGATAAAGTAATTCCATCTATTGATCAGCACGTAAATTTATTGAGATACATTGCTTTGGTTTAGATGTGATTGGTACAGTATTAAATTTAATTAAATTTTATTTTCAATATAATTGTACGTCGATGCTTTATGCATAGAATTTGACAAATAAATCAAATCTATCAGTTAGTATAAACATTATAATCATTCATTTTATTTAACCATTTTGAATAAAAACATATCGTAGTGTATATTCTATTTTTATAAAAGAAATTCATTCCATTGATCACCACGTCAATTTATTAAGATTAATTACTTAGAGTTTAGGAGCAATGGTGACAGCATCAAGTTAAAATATTATTCATCAATCATTTAACTTTACGCTAATACAACACGCTCAGAATTTGATAGAGTATCATATCTAAGTAGTTTAAATAATTAAATGGCATCTTTTTAAATAAAATATTTTAATTATTCGACTGGAGCGTAAAGGCGAGGATCTGAAGGCAAGTAAGGAAGTATATAAAAGGATATACGTATTCGTAGAAAGATACACATTCTTCGAACATTTCTCTACAATATATGTAAATCCATAAGTGGATCCTTCTGACTCCTTATCCATTCTCCTTTGGAATGCGAATGGTGTTCGCACCCACACTAACGAACTGACAGCACTACTCCATGACAAGAAGATCGACGTAGCTCTTATTACTGAAACAAGACTTACGAGCAAACGACGATTTACCGTTCGACAGTACCAGACTTATCGTACTGATCACCCAGATGGAACAGCTCATGCAGGTACCGCTGTCATTGTCCATAACTCCATATCCCACCACATAGTTCCTTTGGTATCACATGATTTCCTTCAATCCACTGCAGTGTCAATCACCACCTTCACTTTTCCTCTTACACTTGCATCAACGTACTGCCCTCCCAATAAATCCATTTCCGACTCCCAATTCATCTCCTTTCTAGATTCCATCGGACATCGTTTCCTTGTGGGTGGGGACCTTAATGCGAAGCACCAACACTGGGGGTCAAGGTCCACAAATACACGAGGACGTGCTTTGCTGTATGCACTCACACGGAAACATTGCTCCACTATCACTCCTGATACAGCCACCTATTGGCCATCAGATCCCAACCGAAATCCTGATCTCCTTGACTTATTTTTTTACAATAGTTTAGGAACACTAAACTATTCACTCAAGCGCCTCGATGACCTCTCCTCCGATCATAGCCCTTTATTATTAACCATTTCCTTAAGACCAATTCACAAACTGCCTCCTCCTTCATTTATTAGGGGCCCAGTTGACTGGGACCACTTCCGTCAGCTTCTTACAGAGTCCGTAAACCTCAAATTATCCCTGAAAACATCCCAAGACCTAGACGATGCAGTGCATTCTTTCACTACTCTGGTCCAGAGGTCGGCTTGGGAGGCATCGTCACCCCATCGTCACACAAAAATCCACAATCATAATCGTTTACCTCAGCATCTCAAAGATCTAATCCAATCCAAACGCCGCTCCAGAACAGTGTGGCAAAGATCCCAGCATCCTATTGATCGTCGCACGTACAATCAGTACTGCCGATTGGTAAAGCGGCGATTGGCATCCTTCTGTTCCGATTCTTTCAATTCCTACCTCTCCTCTCTGTCCACCAGGGATAACTCCTTGTGGAACGTAACCAAAAAAATCCTAAAGTATCAACCTGTTTCACACCCACTCCGTCGCGATGATGGGTCCTGGGTGGCTTCGGATGGGGATAGGTCGGAGGAATTTGCTCTGCATCTTACCCATACTTTCACACCTCACCTTTCTCATCAAAGCCATACTCACAGCACAACTGTGGAAGATTTCCTCACTTCACCTATTCCTCTCTCTCTTCCACCAAAAGCCGTTAACCCCTCTGAGGTTAAATACCTTCTGAAAAACTAACCTTACCGAAAATCCCCTGGATATGATCTCCTTACTCCTCAAATTCTCAAACAACTTCCTCCTAAAGCCATAATCTTCCTAACCTACATATATAATTGCATAATCCGAACGACGCACTTTCCTCTCCTCTGGAAACATTCCATTATTGTCCTATTCGCCAAACCCGGTAAACCACCTAATGACGCCTCATCTTATCGTCCAATTAGCCTACTCCCTATCCTCTCAAAAATATTTGAGAAACTCCTACTAAAACGTCTACTTCCTATTGTTGAATCCAAAAACCTTTTTCCCACACACCAGTTTGGTTTCCGCCAACGACATTCCACTGCTCAACAAGGCCTTCGCGTTGTTGATCACATCTCCTCAGCCCTTGAAACCAAACAGTATTGCACTGCTGCCTTTCTCGATATAGCTCAAGCTTTTGACAGGGTTTGGCACGCAGGTTTGCTCTACAAGCTCAAAAGATATTTACCACAGACCCTTTTCCTAATCCTACAGTCCTACCTTTCAAACCGCTTCTTCCAAGTCCGCTGTGGTTTAGAATACTCTAACTACTATCCCATAAGTGCAGGAGTTCCACAGGGCAGTGTCCTGGGCCCCATCCTCTATAACCTATACACCGCTGATGTCCCCTCTACTCCCAATACCTTCTTGGCCACATTTGCAGATGACACTGCAGTCTTGTCATCCCATCCAGACCCCGACATAGCATCCCATAACCTTCAAAAACACCTTGACGAGATCGAGTATTGGTGCAATCAATGGCGGATCAAAGTTAATGAAGCAAAATGCTCCCACATTACCTTCACCCTTTGTCGCAAGTCTGGTCCACTAGTTTATTTTAATTCTATTCCTCTCCCTGTATCCGAGACAGTACGGTACTTAGGCTTCCATCTTGACAAACGACTGACCTGGAACCCACATACGAGACTAAAAAGACAAGAACTAAACAGACGCTTTGGACAACTGTACAGACTACTTCAAAGGACATCCCATCTCTCAATAGAAAATAAACTACTAATCTACAAAGTTATACTTAAACCAATCTGGACATACGGAATAGAGCTATGGGGGACAGCAAAAAAGTCTAACATCAAGCGTATCCAATCCTTTCAATCAAAAGTCCTGAGAACAATAGTAAATGCCCCTTATTATGTCAGCAACAAAACCCTTCATAACGACCTTAATATACCCTACATTCTAGAACTCATCCCTTCCAAGTTTACGAAATTCCACAGTAGCCTTTCCAACCACCCTAATCCTGTAGCACAGTCAATGCACTGCGCCACTCATCCCTATAATCCTCCTCGGAGACTGAAACGGCAGTGGCCTCGTGACCTGCTATAAACGCGTGACAGTGGGAGTCCTGGCAATGGCCAGTCTCTCCAATCATGTCCTGAGCGTCTGTGGCTCTCGCGCTCTTGGTCAGCCTCCACTGGCTAGTATCCGGTGACGCGGCTGACGGAGGAGCGTGGGGGACTTCCCAAGACTCCGCTTTCTCTTTGCGGTGGATTTGGGGGGTCTCTGGGCTGTCTGTAAATATTGTATGAATGAGCGAGTGAATGATGAACTGTAAATATTGTATGAATGAGCGAGTGAATGATGAACTGTAAATATTGTATGAATGAGAGCATATATCTTAATTACTTATTGCCTTATAAAAGGCAGATTGTAATTATTGCACAATAAAGGAATTAACAACAATATATGTATTTGGAGACAGTTGAATACATTAGATACATTAACATATTGTTACGCATCTAAGTATTCGAATACAATAAACATTCATTCGAGGAACGTAGCAATGTATTCCTCTAAAGGTTTTGTTTAGGCAAAATCCCTATAAGACATTTGAATTACATTATTGCAACGATATAAATTGGAGTTCGGAGCTATTCAGAATGGATTTTGAACTAAATCATTTATAATTCGGTGGCCAAAGACATTTTGTTGTTAAATGGAGTCAGTCCTTTATTATTGGGAAAATTTATTATGAATACAAAAAGATAAGAGAATCAAATACTTCTACATTTAAATTTGAATATATTCAGAAAGTAGAAGTAATTTCTTAGGCTGTGTACGGTTCATATAATATATGTACTAGTCGAGGAGTCCCGAACCTCGTAGCATTTTAGAACTTCTTTCATTTGATGGGTACCATTTATTTGTGCAAGGTAAATTTGTAGTTATACATACATAATATTACATACACTATTTTTAAAAAATTCCATAATATTGTTTTAATATACATATAAAAATTACTTTTTATATTTTTATCCATATATTATAAAATTTATACATAGAAGAGTTTAAATGATATAAAAATCATTGGCTCTGACTTTCATCATTAGCCGTTGCTTTATGATTAGGAATAAGGGTGTGATGTTAGTCGTACGCAGTCATCAATATGTTCACTGTCGGGTTGCCACTAGGGGGGTGCCTAATCACTCTAGCCCTGGTGACAAATGCGGATTGTTGTAGTTTATAACATGGACCATTGTTCCACGTCGGCGTTTAATATCTGACTCCATTTATGATAGGTATGTGTCCCGACAATACACTATGTTCAAGAGAAGAGGTACAGAGGTTTCATAAAGAATAAGACCAGTTTTCATAGTTCGGTCGGGATACCTGCAGCATCACAGGTACAAGTTGGCAGAGGGCCTGCAAGGAGGCTGAGATACAGGGTGACAGAATCAGAGGCGCTGAAGAGGGAGTGGGGTGACGAGGAGTCTAAGAGACTGACTTCCCGAGCCCGTGGCCAAGGCGTAAAGCGTCACCGAGTGAAAGCGGGTGAAGAGACTGCAAGAGTAGTAGACTGAGTGGGCTTATAGGGCAAAACGCCCTGTTTTAAATATTATTTCCCCTTCCTACAGGAAGGCGGAGACGGTCTTGAAAGGGGTATGTTTATGATGGCCAGGTGGCCAACCCCTCTTAGGTTTATGACTGTTTATTGGCTGCTAGATGGTACCTCTTTCAGGTTTTTTGGCTGTCGGCCGTTGACCCTCTTACCTGACTTGTTTTACGACTGCCGGTCCCGCGCATGGTTTATTACTAACAACTTACAATGATTTACATACTCTTAGTTCCTATTATTTTACTTTGCTTACAATATTTGTGCACCAGAGTATAGGGTGATTTAACTTATGTAGCTAGCGGTCGCTACATTCACC
The DNA here is from genome assembly GCA_930367205.1 of Acanthosoma haemorrhoidale. NCBI lineage: Eukaryota > Metazoa > Arthropoda > Insecta > Hemiptera > Acanthosomatidae > Acanthosoma > Acanthosoma haemorrhoidale. The sequence continues at coordinate 48,275,726 of OV884015.1, read as the reverse complement.
TTTTTGAAAGAGGTAAGAATGGTATTTTTAGATTTTACGACAGGCCTTGTGAAAACAAACGTTTGGGTATACAGGATTGATTTTAGATGATTTAGTAGGTTGGAAAGAAAGTAATTTCGATTTTTTACTGTGAAATAAAACTCAATTTTTTCTGTACAAAAAATGAACTCTAATCAGTCAAATATCTTCCATTCTGTTCGATGACCTTTTGCCATGTTTCTGGTAACTTCATGGTCCCACGCTCATAGAACTTCTGGTCTTTATCAGCAAAAAACTCGACCAAGAGCGTTTTGAGGTCATCGTTATTACTGAAATTTGTACCATTTAAGAAGTTTTTTAAACTTCGAAATAAATGATAATCCGATGGTGTAAGCTGGGCTGTATGGGGGATGCGACATCACTTCCCAACCAAGCTCCAATAATTTCGTACATGTTGCTAAAGATCGGTGAGGCCTCGCATTGTCTTGGCGGAACCCAAATATCGAGCTTCTTAACAAGTCCAAGTTTTATATGATTTTCAATAGTTGTGTGTGATACATATCACTGTTTTTCAATCTCTCGCACAGTTCTATGACGATTCGATTCAATTATGGCTTTCATTTTGTCGTCACCAACTTCAGAAGGTCGACCAGAACGTTCGTCATCTTTCAATCAAAAATGTCCAGAACAAAATTTTTTAAACTCTTGGAAGAAGCGGTTTGAAAGGTAGGACTGTAGGATTAGGAAAATGGTCTGTGGTAAATATCTTTTGAGCTTGTAGAGCCAACCTGCGTCCCAAACCCTGTCAAAAGCTTGAGCTATATCAAGAAAGGCAGCAGTGAAAAACTGTTTGGTTTGAGGGGCTGAGGAGATGTGATCAACAACGCCAAGTGCCTTGAAGGGCCTGCAGTGCAAGCAGTGGAATGTTGTTGACGGAAACCAAATTGGTGTGTAGGAAAAAGGTTTTTGGATTCAACAATTGGAAGTAGACGATTTAATAGGAGTTTCTCAAATATTTTTGAGAGGATAGGGAGTAGGCTAATTGGACGGTAAGATGAGGCGTCGTTGGGTGGTTTTCCGGGTTTGGTGAATAGGACAATAATGGAATGTTTCCAGAGGAGAGGAAAGTGCGTCGTTCGGATAATGCAATTATAGATGTAGGTTAGGAAGATTATGGCTTTAGGAGGAAGTTGTTTGAGAATTTGAGGAGTAAGGAAATCATATCCAGGGGATTTTTGGTAAGGTAAGTTTTTCAGAAGGTATTTGACCTCAGAGGGGTTAATGGCTTTTGGTGGAAGAGAGAGAGGAATAGGAAACCTTCCTATAAGTGATAAGTGAGGAAATCTTCCACAGTTGTGCTGTGAGTATGGTTTTGATGAGAAAGGTGAGGTGTGAAAGTATGGGTAAGATGCAGAGCAAATTCCTCCGACCTATCCCCATCCGAAGCCGCTCAGGACCCATCATCACGACGGAGTGGATGTGAAACAGGATGATACTTTACGATTTTTTAGTTACATTCCACAGACAGTTATTCCTGGTAGACACAGAGGAGAGGTGGGAATTGAAGGAATCGGAAGGAAGGATGCCAATAGCCGCTTTACCAATCTACAGTACTGATTGTACGAGCGGCGATCAGCAGGATGCCGGAATCTTTGCCACACTGTTGTTTGGATTTGATTAGATCTTTGAGATGCTGAGGTAAACGATTATGATTGGGGTGACGATGCCTCCCACGCCGATCTCTGGATCAGAGTAGTGAAAGGATGCACTGCATTGTCTAGGTTTTAGGATGTTTTCAGGGACCCTTTTAGGTTTGCGGAATCTGTAAGAAGCTAGCGGAAGTGGTCCCAGGCAACTGGGCTCCTAATAAATGAAGGAGAAGGCAGTTTGTTAATTGGTTTTAGGGAAATGGTTAATTATAAAGGACTACGATTGAAGGAGAGGTCATCGAGGCACGTGAGTGAATAGTTTAGTGTTCCTAAACTATTGTAGAAGAAAAAGTCAAGTAGATCTGGATTTCGGTTGGGATCTGATCTGAGCAGGTGGCTGTGTCAGGAGTGATAGTGGGGCAATGTTTCCGTGTGAGTGCAGACAGCCAAGCACGTCTTCGTGTATACGTGGATCTTGACCCCAAATGTTGGTGCTTCACATTAAAGTCCCCACCCACTAGGAAACGATGTCCGATGGAGTCTAGAAAGGAGATAATTGGGAATCGGAAATGGATTTATTGGGAGGGCAGTACACTGATGCTAGAGTGAGGGGGAAAGTGAAGTTGCTGATTGACGCTGCAGTGGACTGAAGGACATCATGTGCTACCAAAGGAACTATGTGATGGGAAATGGAGTTATGGAAAATTACATCGGTATCTGCATGAGCTGTTCCATCTGGGTGATCAGTTCGATAAGTCTGGTACTGTCGAACGGTAAATGGTCGTTTACTCGTAAGTCGTGTTTTAGTAATGAGAGCTACGTTAATGTTCTTGTCGTGGAGTAGACCACACATACAGCAGGCGATTTCAGGGGCTTTTTGCACAATTCAATTTTGTGCTGCCCACTGCACTTTACACACTGGGGAGGATGGTGACAGTACGATTTCGTGTGCCCATATGCCTGGCAATTATGGCATTGGACGATGTCACGTTTGGGGTAAGGTTTTTAAGCCTGTACTCTTGTTCAATACAGGTGGGTCAGTTTATAGATTTTGTCTACCCCTGGTGTTTGCTCTAAATCGAGAAAGAACAAGGGTAGCGGTGTTTTAATCGCTTCGTCTTGTTGCATATCCTCACGGAGCACGTTTGTTATTTGGTGAACTTTGAAACCGAGAGCTGAGAGTTCGTCTTCAATTTCATCAGCTGGTGTTGTCGGGTGCAAATTTCTGATCACTATTCGTAGCGATCTTTCCTGCTTTAACTGATAAGTATGGAGAAGTCGGCTTTAGTTTCTTCCAAGTACTTAATAATGGCCCGATAAGTATCGGGAGTGTCCGGCGAAAGTTTTGTATTCTGAGACCGATGGTGGCACGTATATTTTCCCTGCAACTTTACTCATTTGAGTACATAGCAATTTGAAATTGCTAATATTTCTTACGAATATCGCAGGCGCCCTGGGCTGTGTGGGTGTTATGATAAGTTCCATGTCATCAGGTTGGGTATTTTTCAGTACTTCGAAGCTGTTAGGCGTGAGAACGGAGATTCGTCAACTTTTTCTTTTTTGAAGTGCTGGACTGTGGTGGTAGATCTTCCTTCGAGCTGGCGGCTGAGATGAATTTATTGGAGTTACGTTCCAATTTGATATTCTTGGCTTTCACTTAATAGGCGATAATAGAGTCGTAGTTGGCCCTAAAGACCTTGATAATTTTTTTTATTTTCAGACCTCAGCTGTTGATAAAAATCTCATTACTATTCATAATTCTAAATATTTATTATAATTTTATTTTAAATTAAAAATACGTGCTCTTGGGGAGATTCGACCTCACGAAATTTACACCAGAGACGTAGCCGATTAACCGAGCGTTACCGTTAATATTGCCTTATTCACGATGTTGTCTACTGCGTGTTCTTATCTATAATCCACGATAACCACGAGCAGGGACTGGCCAATATGGCCGACTTCTCTGTGTGTTACAATCTATAACACACACGGAGGGAGTATGTTAAGTAATTACTCACTTATTGAGGGCTACCTCGTGAATAGCTCACATAAGTTGCCAGTTGAGACAGTTTTAAAAGGTAATGAGAGTCTTTAAGCTGTTGTAATTGTTGTTAATATGAAGAGCTGAAGTAGACGGTGTTATAATGATGGCGCAACCTAGCAATAAATAACGAACTAAATACATCTGATACACGTTAATTTTTACAACAACAACAACAATCTTTATTGTGCAATAATTACAATCTGCCTTTTATAAGGCAATAATTATTAACTATTATTATTTTTACACTGCACTATTTTTCACAACTAGTTACTCCTACCACTCACGTTGACTGTTAACATTACATATAGTTGAACGGTTTGGCCAGCACAGTCACAAAATATTTTTCTGGCTGTACTCTATGGTGTGTTTAAGATTGATAGTAGAATTAGTGTTAAAATCTTATAATATGAATTTTATATAACAATTTATTGAAAACCTAATTTTGTTTTGGTCGCAATGACACATAAAACGGTCACTGGTTGACATAGTGCCCGCGGGCACGGGATGAGGGACCACTGGTTGTGGACTTTACATTCAAATGAAGGGACTTTTTTTGTGTTCCGTTCTTTTAGATCTAAACATTCATGAAGCAATGATGCTAAAATTCATGGATAAGCGTTTGAAGTCATAATGTCCAGAATATCAATGGTTAAGAATTTCCTACTCATCCCCTCCAAGGTATGAAGGGTTATACATAAGTAGGTGGTGTAAAGACAAAGGCGCAGTGCCGTGTTAACTGTGGGAGTGCTTGCAAGGCAACTTACCAACAAGGTTGGATAATGGAATAATAATTACGTCAGTGAGAAACCTCGCTGATTAAATCAGGGCTAGCGAAAAGAAATCCGCTGATTCGCATTGGCCGGAAGAGGTTATGTCCTTACCACGCAATGGAGAGTCAGAAATTCAATGTAGGATTACTGAAATAATATAAAACAGTTAAGATTTTACTTGAAAACTATTAATACTTATAAGTTTCGAGCTATTTACAAATTATTAATTAATAAATATACCTTCATTAATTTTAATAAGGTTGTTACATCTAGGGCCGTAGGGATATCACATTGAATTTTCTTTCAGAAATTCAAATTTCTAGACCAATCAGGGCTTGCAAAAATACATTAGACAAATTTAACAGGCTTTTCCAACTTAACTGCCCCACAAAAAAAGGTCCGGACTAAGAAAAATTCGTAAAAATAAGAGCAAAACCGTTCATTGTTTAATAAAAAGAATATTCAAAAATATTTCTTGACTGAAAAATGCTTGTTTCCTTTCGTTTTGTTTAGCTAATATAATCCTTTATGTTATTGGGTAAACAAAAACTAAAACTATTATCTTCATTCGCTAGTGTCATTTCTTGTGTAACTGATCCATAAAAATTTAACAAAAGTTTTTTTTTTTAATTTTAACAAATGGTTTCTATGGTCGAAGGAGTAGCCTGCGTTGTAGCCAAGATATGACCGGTTCTTCGCTTCGGAATCGGGTTTCACCTGCTACTGAGACTGCTCAACTTCTTCGTACAACTCGGAGAGTAGCAGTTTGTGCAGAAACTGTTAGAAGACTTGCTCAAGTGAATTTAAATATGGTGGGCGCTACGCTGAATGAAATGTATTATTATTATTTTGTACCGGCATTTGTGCACCGCGGCCTCAGTGAGACCTATTGTGCGCCGTCCATGTCCCTGTCCTATATATGTGACAGGCCCACGGCCCTTGCAAATCTGAGGATACCGAATGGATCGATCAGTTCACATAGTTTGGGGTCTACAATGCGATCACTGCCAAAGTGAAGGTATCGCCTTCTAGCTAGGTTATCACAGTCACATATTATATGACGTGCCGTTTCTCCCTCTTTCTTGCAGAATCTGCAGATTGGTGATCCAACTATCCCCAAATTAAAGAGGTGTTTATTTAACCGACAGTGACCTGTATAGAGTCCTGTCACACTTTTGAGTGTCCACCTGTCCATTGATAGAAGTGCTGAGCTTCTTCTCTTACAGGGTCCATCAAGAAACAGTTTCGAGTGTTCCTGTTTCTTAGTTTCTCTCCAAGAGAGTCTTGCCCTGTCCTCTAAAGCTAATTTTATACGTCTTTTAGCGTAGCTGAGGCTGATACCACATATGGGTTCAGGTGCAAGAGGTGTCTGTTCTGAGCCCACCCTTGCAAGGCCATCTGCCTTCTCATTGCCTGTGATGCCTGTGTGTCCTGGCACCCAGTCGATTCTAACCTTATTGGCTAGCGAGAGTGTGTTTAGGTTGTTTTTGCACTCCTCAACCAAATAAGATCTGGTCGTATAGCTTCTCAGGGCGCCAATTGCAGCCTGGCTATCCGTGAAAATTGTGATCAGTCTGTTTCTTACACCCTCCCCAATTAAGGTTTGGGTACAGACATTGATCGCCATCACTTCGGCCTGAAAGACCGAGGTGTGTCTACCTAAAGGAATAGAAATCCCAGATTCTGGTTTATCTTTCCTCCATATGCCGGCCCCTGATCCGTTTTCTGTTAGTGAGCCGTCTGTATAGCAATTAATCCCATTACACAGTTTATGTGGTTTGGTCTTTGTGTTTACCGCACAGTATAAGACGTCTGTGTGTTTCTTAACTTGTAGGTCAGAGTGCATTGACAGCACCTCGTCCTCATCAATTCTTCTGAACAAGTTCCCATGCCCCATGTGAGTCATGACTTTGGATCTTGTTCCTGATTTCGCAAGTCTGTAAGCCACGTTCAAGGCTTGCGCTTCTACTTCTATGTGCAGTGGATTCAAGTTCAATAAGACTTCCATTGCAGCAGTAGGAGTTGTACTCATGGCACCAGTAATCATGAGACATGAGAGCCTCTGTAATTTGCCAAGCAAAGTTTTATTTTTACTAATGCTACCTCTGTGCCACCACACCATAGAGGCATAGAGCACCATTGGTCTCACTGCTGCGGTATATAGCCAGAATAACATTCTGGGTTGTAGTCCCCAGGTCCTACCCACAGCCCTTTTACATGCATAGAGGCATCGAAGTGCCTTCATAGTAGTATTCCTGATGTGTTTGGACCAGTCCAATTTACTATCCAGAGTAACCCCTAGATGCTTTACCTCACTACAAATGCTTACCTGTGTCCCCCCTATATAGGGTGGTCTAACTATAGCATTTCTTTTGTTAGTGAAGATACAGAGATTTATCTTCTGGGGATTGATTCCTAAACCATTCTTTTCACACCAATCCCTCAAAAGATCCATCGATGCGGAAAGCAACTCAGAAATGGTTTCTGAGAACTTGCCCCCTATGAGCACAGCAATGTCATCAGCATATCCCTGTGCGTAGAACCCTGCAGAGTTTAGGTTTGTTAACAATGAGTCAACGACCAAACACCACAGTAATGGAGATGTAATGTAACTGGGAGAGTTCACGCAGGTAGTTCAGTGATGTTGTGGGTGGAATATCTTCGATGGCGAACGCAGAGCTTTATGTGATCTTTAAGACTTCTGTTAATGTCGGTTTGTATGTGAACGATATTATTCACGAGTACGAGATACTTTTTGCACCATTTACTGGCATAATGTTGGTTTTCATGCAGGATAATGTTTGAACAAACGTGGCAAGGTTTGTTTTGCAAGACCTCACTGATGAAGGTATAAGGACTTTGAGGTGTTCATATCGTAGACCGGATTTAAATTCTATAGATCACCCATGAGACGAACATGGCAGACATGCAAGACAACAGGTCAACTCCCTCATTAACTTACATGAGTTAAGAATTTCTTTATTGGAGACGTGGGATGATATGAATCAAGAGGTTGCATAAACTTGATAAGAAACATGCCTCGCAGACTTCAGGCTGTGGATTCAAGCCGGAGGAGGAAATTATCCGGGACTAAAACTTCATTTTTTTTATTAATCAGAAGATTTTTTATTTTAATTGTGTTTTTCCCTAATATTGATACCCCATTATCACTGAAAACGTTCAATAAAAAAATAATTTAAAGCCGAAATAATTTAATTAAGAAAGCAAATATTTGAATTTTTCTAAGTGGCCACTCCTTTATGGAGCAGCGGATAATACGCTCACCTGCCAAAGAGACCTAAAACATCAATATACCCTGCTCAACAAGACAGATATTTTTTAAAATGATAAAAAAGTTAATTAATAATAATAATAATCAAAATCCTTTACCTCAGTATCTCAAAGACCTAATCAAATCCAAACGCCACTCAAGAACAGTGTGGCAAAGATCCCGACATCCTGCTGATCGTCGCTCATACAACCAGTACTGCAGGCTGGTAAAGCGGCAATTGGCATCCTTCCGTTCCGATTCTTTCAATTCCTATCTCTCCTCTCTGTCTACCAGGGACAACTCCTTATGGAATCTAACTAAGAAAATCCTAAAATACCATCCTGTTTCACACCCACTCCGTCGTGATGACGGGTCCTGGGCGGCTTCGGATGGCGAGAGGGCGGAGGAATTTGCACTGCATCTTTCCCATACTTTCACTCCTCATCTTACTCCTCAAAACGATAATCACCGTCCAACTGTTGAAGATTTCCTCACTTCACCTATCCCTCTCTCACTACCACCAAAAGCCGTTAACCCCTCCGAGGTTAAATATCTTCTGAAAAAATTACCTTACCGAAAATCTCCAGGATATGATCTCCTTACTCCTCAAATCCTCCAACAACTTCCTCCTAAAGCCATAATCTTCCTAACCTATATATATAATTGCATTATCCGAACGACGCACTTTCCTCTCCTCTGGAAACATCCCATTATTGTCTTATTCGCCAAACCCGGTAAACCACCCAATGACGCCTCATCTTACCATCCAATTAGCCTACTCCCTATCCTCTCAAAAATATTTGAAAAACTCCTATTAAAACGCCTACTTCTAATTGTTGAATCCAAAAACCTTTACCCTACTCATCAGTTTGGTTTCCACCAACGACATTCCACAGCTCAACAAGGCCTTCGCGTTGTTGATCACATATCCTTAGCCCTTGAAACCAAACAGTATTGCACTGCTGCCTTTCTGGACATAGCTCAAGCTTTTGACAGGGTCTGGCACGCAGGCTTGCTTTACAAGCTCAAAGGATATTTACCGCAAACCCTATTCCTAATCCTACAATCCTACCTTTCAAACCGTTTCTTCCAAGTCCGCTGTGGTTTAGAATATTCTAACTACTATCCCATTAAAGCAGGAGTTCCACAGGGCAGCGTCCTGGGTCCCACCCTCTATAATCTATACACCGCTGATGTCCCCTCTACCACCAATACCTTCTTGGCAACATTCGCAGACGACACTGCAGTCCTGTCAACCCATCCAGACCCTGATATAGCATCCCAAAACCTTCAAAAACACCTCGACGAAATCGAGTATTGGTGCAACCAATGGCGAATCAAAGTCAATGAAGGAAAATGTTCCCACATAACCTTTACCCTCTGCCGCAAGTCCTGTCCACCAGTCTTTTTAAATTCAATTCCTCTCCCTGTGTCTGAGACAGTACGGTATTTAGGCTTCCATCTCGACAAAATACTGACATGGAACCCACACACGAGGCTAAAAAGACAAGAACTAAACAGACGCTTTGGACAACTGTACAGACTACTTCGAAGGACATCCCACCTCTCAATAGAAAACAAACTACTTATTTACAAGGTTATACTTAAGCCAATCTGGACATACGGAATAGAGCTATGGGAGACAGCAAAAAAGTCGAACATCAAGCGCATCCAATCCTTTCAATCAAAAGTCCTAAGAACAATAGTAAATGCCCCTTATTACGTCAGCAACAAAACCCTTCACAATGATCTGAATATACCCTATATTCTTGAACTCATCCCTTCCAAGTTCATAAAATTCCATAGTAACCTATCCAACCACCCTAATTCCCTAGCACAGTCATTGCACTGCACCACTCACCCCTATAATCCTCTTCGGAGATTAAAACGGCAGTGGCCTCGTGACCTGCTATAACTAAGTGATAGTGGGAGTTGTGGCATTGGCCAGTTCCTCTAATCATGTCCTGAGCGTCTGTGGCTCTCGCGCTCTTGGTCAGCCTCCGCTGGCTTATCCAGTGACGCGGCTGACGTAGGAGCGTGGGGGACTCCCCAAGACTCCACTTCCTCCTTCGCATGCGAGGGAGGTGACCCTTGTGGACTTGGGGGGCCTCTGGGCTGTTTGTAAATATTGTATGAATGAGCGAGTGAATGATGAATTGTAAATATAGTATGAATGATGACATTTATCTCAATTACTCATTGTCTAATATAAGGCAGATTGTAATTTTATCTTAATAAAATTGATTGAAACTGAAAAAAAAAAAAAAAAAAAATAATAATAATAGGCTTTCCAGTATTTTTCTTGTCGTCAGTTTTATCGGAAGAGACATGCTAAGAACAATGTTAAGAACAAGTATTTAGGTCGAGTCATAAGTAACTTCCGTTTTTTTATCAGACATTTATTTTGCTCTCATTAAATGACGTTTTTGCGATTGACGAGTGCAGGACGCTTTTCATGGAGTTTATCTTGCACGCTTTGCAACTGCTAAACGTATCTATCCGCAGTAATCGTTAAATTTTACTTCAACAACTCGTGGTGAATTATTCCTTGACAATCCCACATCCCACAATAAAATCTTTTTGCAATGGATGTTTGCTGGTAGGGGTGGTTGATCCTTATCAAGCCACTGTCTTTTGCAGACTATATTGTCATAGGTAACCCATTTTTCATCACCTCTTCCAATCCTGTTTAAAAGGCTCAATTTTTACCCGTGAGACCATACTTGTGGCAATTGACATGCTCTTATTTATTTCGCTCACTGAGATTGTGAGGTACCCACACTCATAACTTCCTGACTTTCCCTAATTTCTCCAGGTGGTGGTTAACAGTTGATTGTGATGTAGTCAACCTTTCTGCTATACCTCTTGTTGATTGACGTAGATTTTGCTCCAATATTGCCTTTAAAAGGCCGTCGTCAAAGGAGGAAGGACGTCCCGGCCTCGGTTCGTCTTTTAAGGTCGTATCTCCAGAACGGAATTTTATAAACCAATTTCTAACTTCCCGATAAGTTATTAGTCCTTCATCATATACACTGCATATTTTTTCGGCTGTCACCCTAGCACTATTACCTTAAATTCCCAAAGCATTACATGGCGAATATGTACTTTTTGACTCTCCATTTCAGAGGTTACGTGACAGTTTCCAGTTTAACGTAACGTGTAACGTGTACAAAACAGTTGAGAAAAGACTAACTGAAGCCTCGTATATATAGTGAAAACCAAAACTTGTTAACTCATAGTGGGTAGATACGAACAATAGATTCTACTTAGCTGCATCGGAAGTTACTTATGACTCGACCTGAGCAGAACTAACCAGAGGATATAAAAACGTACAATTTATCAAACCGTTTAATAAAAGAAGATATGACATATCTTTCAATAATGAGGAAGTATTAGACCAAATATTAGAACAGACAGAAAAAATATCCTACTGTTAAGATAAAAAGATACAAAAATCATTTACTAAATGTAACTGTTTACGCCATTTGCGTAAAATTAATTTCATTTAATTTGAATTTGCTATTCAATAAGTAATTACCCGAAACCATTCGGTATTTCAGTGAATCACAGACGCTGGCGCTGCCTGCCGGCTCGATCAGAGTTTTCCCCCCCACTTTTTGACTCTCAACTGGTAACTTCATGTTCACTATAGCGCCCTTTTTTTTGTCTTCAACAGTTGTCATTTTTTCACACTGTTTTTCAAGCGTATTCTCAATGCCATTATCTTTATTTAGTCATTATTCAAATCACTATTACGCAGTCTTGGAGAAGCGACATTTCAGATTAAACGCAGACAGCTATTGGATGAATCGGGACTTGGATAAATCTGGAGTTTGGGCCCAAATCTCTAGGTTGTCGGAGTTCCAGAAGGGAGATTCGCACGCTGTCGTCACATCGCAGCAGGTAGGAATTTACATTACTGTGTTTACATTTGATATTGTCATTTCTCTAACGAGACTCTCAAATAATTACAGTCCACTTAAAACTCAAACGTATAGCTAATTATCCCCAGGCTAATTAGTTTCTCGAATCAGTCGCCTCGTTTGCCGGTTGCGATTTCAACTGGTGAAATTTCAAACAGTAACAGATAAGGACAAACAAATCGAGATTATTTCTAATTATCACACAGGAAAGATCTCAGAGGAACGATTGAGACTTATGACAAATTAAAAAAACAATATTATTTCCCCTGTTTAAAAGAAATTATTATAGATTATATTAACGAATGCATGATATGTAGAAAAACTACAAATGAAACGAAACCAATTAAACCTAAATTTATGGTAACACCTAAACCAGAAAAACCTTTTGAAGATTTAATGAATCTTTACGTTACGAAAGATAGTACATATATATAAGATATATTAAAGATTAATACGAAAGACAATACATAATCACTATAATTGATACTTTTTTCAAAAAGACTATTCACAAGAACCGTGAAAAGTATAACAAGTACTAACATATTTGACGTTATAAAACAATACTTAGGACATTACCCGGTACCAAATTCTATACAACGGAGTATGAAAATAACTTACTATAACTTCCTTGATCCGAATGGAATAGAACCAATGTATGTAACGTTTAATAACTCGAATTGTTTTAGTACCAATGTAGTAGTACCAATAATAGTACCAATGTATAACTTACTAACTTCCTTGATCCGAATGGAATTGAACCAATGTATGTAACGTCTAATAACTCGAATTGTTTTAGTACCAATGTAGTATTACCAATAATAGTACCAATGTATAACTTACTAACTTCCTTGATTCGAATGGAATAGAACCAATGTATGTAACGTCTAATAACTCGAATTGTTTTAGTACCATTGTAGTAGTACCAATAATAGTACCAATAGTACCAAATAGTACCAATGTATAACTTACTAACTTCCTTGAAACGAATGGAATGGAACCAATTTATTTAACGCCTAATAACTCGAATTGTTTAGGACTTTTGAATCGTGCACACACCACATTAATCGAGGACATTAAATAATCAAAAAATAACTAATAAGATGCTAACTAACAAACTTTCTACACTATTGCATACAACAATATCTTAAATGGAAAACTAAGTATGACTCCTAACGAGATAACATTTGGAATAACTAAACAAAATAACCAACAAGTATCAATAAAAGAACAATATCATGATGATAAAAGGCTAATAAATGACTTAGTAAAGACAAAAATAATAAAAGAAAACACTGATCGAACAGAAAAACTAAACCAAAATCTGGAAGACATTCCGACAATTTCTGATGAACAATTAATGATAAAAACTACTACCCACCGAAGGCATGAAGAATTCTTATAAACCAGTAATAAAATATAGAGATAAAAATGAAATAAAGAAATCGTATGCCAGCAATATTAAACGACCTCGTAAGAAACATCTGACATACCGGAAATATGTTTCACATAACAATAAAGACATTTCTGCTAATTCAGACAATGCTATGGACTGCAACAACTTCGCTGAAAGTAACTGACCTAACCAACAGTAAGGAAATACTACATTACACGTTAAATAATGTAAAAATACTTTAAAACTTACCATTTTTATAACATTTTTATAACCACAAAACCTTTTCAAAAAACAAGACACGTTATAGATACAGCATACCCCTGGACTATGGACTTGGACAAAATCATTTTCAGACCAAATACTACGGAATTTATTGTGACCCAAATGTTGAAACCAACACAAATGAATTTGAAGGGATTTATAACAAAATACCATAATTAATAAAAGAAAAATTTTGGACTGTAAAGATAAAACGTTACAAGAAAACACTTTTAGACGTACTTGACGCAAACGAACGAAGAGAAATGGTTGAAAATTATCATGCAGGTAAATCATTTTACAGAGGAATAATTGAAACGTACGAAAAACTAAAACGGACTAACACGGGAGACCACATTTCAGACTTTATCAAGAACTGCCCTGTATGGAGAATAGTGAAATATGAACGCAAACCTATCAAAACAAAATACCAAGTCACCCCAACGACAGGCAGACCATTCGAAGAACTAATGATGGATACCCTTAGGTTTGAAGGAAAACAACTTTTCACAATAGTAGACACCTTTTCAAAAAGAATGATCGCTAGAACTGGAAAAGCCTGTAACGCTATCAATGTATTTGAAGTTTTGACAGAGTACTTGGCTCATTTTCCCAGCCCTATTCGTATAAAAATGGACAACGGACGAGAATACAATAACAACCTTATAAAGTACTTACTGACATCCCTAGGGATCGAACTATGGTTCGATGTATTGTCTATAAAACATGTTATTTCTTAATATCATTATAGTATGCTACATAACACCCAATCACCCCAATTCACTAGGACTACTTAATAAAACCCAATCCACTTTGATAGAAATTTTACGATCCATTAGGGAAGAAAATAAAGACAAATCTCTAGAAACAAATTGAAAACTATCATTAATCACATTTATTAATTCTTTAAATCAAAATTTAGAATTTTTTCTCCCAATGAGATTACTTTTGGCATAATAAAAGATCCTAATAAAGAAGAGGCATTAATAACAGAACGACTTGTTAAAAATTATCACGAAAAGCTCAAAATAATACGAAATGACATTAGGAAAAGCATTACTAAGGAAAAAGAACAAACAACCGACAAACTAAATAAAAATCGAGAAGACCCCGAAATAGAAAAGGACAAACCCTTATTTAAACGAATAACAAGAACAAAAGATGGATACAGATACAAACATGTTATATCTTTTATTGACAAACGAAACAAAATAATAAAAGTTCACACAGATAATGTAGTTAGAAAAAGAAAAAGCAAATTTTATACCACAAAAACAAAATGTTTCAGATGGACATTGATACTGACAGTGACACTCACAATAGCTGCTAATAATAATAATAATAATATTAAAATCATGGAAGTAATCAACGGTACAGACCCAATATGCTATGCACCTAACCAAACTGTACCAATTATTAAATTACTTAACGGTACAAATACTAGACTTAGAACAGTCTTTTTAAGCATGTAGGATGGGAATCCCTCTTGCTAACGTGATAAACCGACTTAATTGATGACAAACTTATATCACAAGACTTGGAAGTCATTTGGTTAACAAGTAAAATTTCATGTGCTATACGAAACGGACTCATTCATAACATCATACAATTGCCAAAGAAACGACCAAAACTAAGTTCAATCTATCTTTTACCTGTGCCTGTACGAAAGGACAACCATTTAATAACCACTATAATACCAAATAATTATACAATATACAAGAAACCTTTGTTGGAACATGTAACTATATAAAATCCAACTCATTTTGTATTAACATTAGGAATATTAGCAATGATTGCATACCTAACGCATCGCATAAAAACTTAGATAAACGTATAACCACAACTATTGTAACTCCTAATCCTTTCATTCAGTATTACGATTTTATAGATATATATTTAACTTTATCATATGTATTCATTGTAATCAATAGTACCTTACCTATACACTTACCCTTCTCCTGTATTATTAAGTTAGATACTAAGGAAATAATTTTTAACCAAATTGAGAAAACTGTATTTAGAAACTAATGTATTGTCTATAAAACATGTTATTTCTTAATATCATTATCCTGCCCAGGAGTTCAGTAATTAAAAACAGGAGAAATTTTATAATGCTAAGAACAGGCAGAAGGGGCTCTCCTCTACAAAGATTATTTAACTTTAAGGAAAAAACTAAACAACGGTAAGCTTGAGTCAGTAGGGTGCACCATGTAATGAATTGTTAGATGGTTAACAACTTCCAGAAAGAGATTCGGAAGATGTCATTATGGTTTGATTGATTTTGAGGTTATACTGTTTTCTTGAGTTTTCATCACAGAAGATATGATTTTATTCAGTGAAGTCATGTCAATTTCTTTGATTCACTGATGAACACAGTGTACTATGTGTACAACTCGATGTCACCATGCGGTGTTTGAGGTAGCTTAGGTATCCTTTTGGCCATGTGCTTCTCAATTTCAATCTAAGAGGGAGCAGTCTCCTCCTCCTTCCACATTTAGTATGTCGTCATTATTTGTTTTGTGTTTTCAATTAATAATGAATGCTTGGGATTCAGAAAAAAAAAAAGAATTATTAATAGTAAGTCAAATAAACTTCCTCTATGATCACGAAGTGGAACGTTTTAATCTTCAATTTGGAATCAAAACTATCCTATCCTCCAAGACTTTTACAAACGTAAACATTGGTTGATTGATCTGATGTATCTAAGTTAGGTGGTTTATATGAGTATTATCCACACTTACCAATCCTTGGTGTCCTAAAAAAAAACCCAATAAAAACATTGCCTGGCACGTGGGACTGGGGTGCCTCCCGGGTACAGAGTCAGTTCAGGGGAGCCTGTGCTTTTATCGCGTACTTGTAAACTTACGGGCATCCATCGGTGGGCTCTCCGAATGAGTTTCAATAAAAAACAAACAACGACGTTTGGTTTTAAGCAGAAATAAATCTCAAAATGCAAACCAATTTTGACAAATGTTTGAGAACAGACCGATTCGTGCAATTGATTTAAAAAAGGCCTGAAAGTGCTAAACCCATAACGAAATATACATGACTAAAACATGTGCGCTGGTGTTAGCTTCTTAGACTATTCTGCGTAAGACAGGGGCCCTGGAACTCTTACAATAAATACAACACTTTTCGGTGAATTTCCCGGCTCTTACTCACGAGTTGTTCATTTCCATGTTTTTATATTCTGTTAACGATAAAAATGGCCATAATAATTTTCTATAATAACTTCACAGTGACCAACACGTGTTACAGAAATGTTTTTACTGATACCTGCCCGGGGGGGGGGTGTATACTAGTGTGTTACGATAATATACTAAGAGGATTTGACCTACTGTAGCTTCCCTTAATCAGCTTTCACATAGCAAAACTTCGATTAACATTTCCAAAGTGGTGAATTTTGGGTTTTTTTTTTAGGGGTTCTGTTTGTTTATTCTCTGGCTGTCTCTGGCTCTTTTTGTTTCTGTAAATTAAAAACAGAGAAAGAGAGGGAGAAAGATATTTACTGCAATTACTAATTTTCATACATATAAACAGATTGATTACATTATTTATTCTCTTTTTATTAGCTTTTACAAGAGACAGATAATTAAATACTTTAAATTTAAAGGGAAAATGAACAAAAATAATGATAATAAACAGTAAAATAATATTTTCATTGGCTTTATCTTCTCTAATAGCACAATCTATAGGTGATAGCTTGTAATAAATATTTACATAAGGCAATATATTATATTCGGACTTAGATTGTTCAAACTTTAGTCTCGCCAAAATATTCTTTTCAGTTAAATAATCTTTGTAGAGGATAGTCTTTTAAAAGAAAAGATTTATTATGAAGTACAAGCAAAACACTCGTATATACAAATATTAAGAGTTACGTTACTACATACTGGGTGGAATGACTAGGGACGAGTGGGGTCTGGGGCTAAAGCTGAGACATATATGTATAAGAAAAGGATAAGATTCTGGGAAGTAGGGAGGTCTTGGAGGGATACGGTTGCTTACGTTAAAATAACAGGGAACCATCAGTGACTTCCATGAAGTCACGAGGCCGGTATGCAGTTCTGCTCAAGCACCTTCTACTTGTTCTTAGCATTATAAAACTATGGACAATATATCATCTAACAGTCAACGTTTCGTCTGTTCAGCAGCCATCACCAGGATATAATTTTTCCTTGATGTTCTTCAATGTGGCAAATTCAGGTCTTCCATTGGTGATGCCTGATCAGGCGAAACGTCGTTAGAGGATGTTTTACTATGGTATAATATCTGTTAGATGATATATTGTCTATGAAAAGAATATTTAGGAGAAACCGAAGCTTGAACAAATCCCAAAGTGCAAACAGGCACATGAGGAGGTTAAAGTCAGAGCAATGTCAGTCACATTTTATTCATTTTGAGAGTTTACTGGAGTTATAGTTATAAATCACCAAGTTACAAATTTGCGCCGGGAACCAATTGAATATTGAAATGAGCTTTGATTAAAGGTAATTGCGAAGTGGAATTTATCTGAATTCTATTTTTGATTTATTTCTAACATCTGAAAATGACTCACACCATTATCGCAAGAAAATAAATACAATTTTTGATGTTGATAAAAAATTGAACATTCATTTTGGGAATCTTGCCAGATTCCTCCATCCGACGTCATCCATGACATGAAAATATTGCTTAACCCATAAAAAAGGATAACTGTTTTATTATTGTATTTATTAGGATTTAAAACCAAATATCTAGACGTCCTGGTTAACTGTATTTAATATGTAACTCTAAGGAAGTCACTTAGTGGAGTATTATTACAAAAGTAACTAAGTCATTAAAGTCTTTTCACAAAATGTTCCGTTTAGAGATCTCTGCACAAAGGTGATTCAAGTTAAATCCTAAGATGTAAGTTAGTTTTAAGTCTATGATTTATAAGGTGAGCCCCAACACTTTTAAACAAACATGTTTAGACAATGAATGTATAATGTATATTATAACTTTGTAACAATCGAATATAATAGAAACACCATAATATGTTACTATTTGAATTCTCAGTGAAATAGTTTATAATGATTTTTGTAATAATGTTGACGTAAACTTCACGGCACGTAGTGTCTAAATCACATGTAATATATATATATATATATTGTAACATTCATGATATTTGAGAATATCATGACCAGCCACCCTCCCACTTTGTCCAGCATCTGCCCTTATGCTCTTAGGAGTGGGGATGAGATAAAGGGCCAGTCTTAGCTAAGAGCCAGAGAGCAAAGCAGAGCAAGCTCCCGTTCCGTTGACGGTCATCAACACAAGCAGAGGAGAAGAAGAAGAAGAAGAAGAAGAAGAAGAAGAAGAAGAAGAAGAAGATTACACGGATATCATCGATTGGGTGATATAGATATTGTTTTTTATTATTATGGATCCAGTAAAAAGAGATTGAGCTCAATTTTCATTTTTTTATATAATTAATTAGTAGTAACTATCCTTGTTCAAAAGGAAATGAATATTTTTTTATATAATGTTTGTCAGCACTATTTATAATTATAAGTATTTGTTATAACCATTTTACTTGTATATATTTCACAATTCCCAGTTTCTCAATTTATTAATAACTATAACATTAGCCTTGAGATCGGGCGATTCAATCGGGATAATTTCCCATGTCGAAGACATAAAAACAAGTTGAATTAAAGATCTCATGACGGACCTACCAAATTAGTTAAGGTCAATTGATCTAATAAATTAGAAAAATAAAATGGTAGAATATGAGGTAGGTTTCAATGGGGGCCGCTCCGGGATTAACTTCAAAAATTCTAAAGAAACCAACGGAATTGTGAGGTATTGCATGTTAGAATAATAACTAGTACTAACTACTAACAATTTATATTTTTCTGATAATTTTACATTTGTTACACAGACACAAATGACGAACACAAACATGTCCGGGTCAGAGTCAGGTACTGGGGTTGGGTCAAACCCAGCCTCTAAAAGAGACCCCCCTGCCCCCGACCCCGAACCCACGATAAATCATTCCAAGATGTTACAACTAATCCTTGCCCAGTTAAACAGTCAATTTAACGCAATTAAAGAAAATAATAAAGAACAAAAAGAGTTGAGCGGGAAGTTTGATCAATTAAGGGAAGAAATAAAATCGGGAAGATCGGCTAAATTCGAACAAGGTTACACGGATGTAAACTATAAATTAGATAGACAATTACGAATTTGTGAGGAGAGAACACTCCAAGTAAATAATAATGTAAATTCAAAATTAAAAGAAGAAATCATTCTGTTGAAAAATACGACAGATCATGAAAAAATAAATTTAACAAAGTTACAACTAGTTGATGCTGATTGTCAGACAGATCTTAGCTTATATTCAATTAAGGATAATGAAGAGAAAATGACTTCATTGGAGGATGAACAGAAGATTTCAGATAACAAACATTAATTGTGCATGTTGTGATTTGTATTTTGTTTAATAGACTCTTAATTTTGATTTTGTTCCATGGGATCATCACGAAGCTCTCCTTTTCTAGAGAGGTCATATTTACAGTTGTAGCCGATCCTCCGGAGTCGCTAACGGAACCGGCTTCTGCAGATAAGGATAATTTATCTCGTAGATTGTACAATATATGGAGATAAATACATTTATTATAAGTCGTTCTAGAAACTAGGCTCCAGGCTCTCTTTTGACTTATCTTTTCATTTTATAGGCAATGCTGCTTTTCTTGGTTCTGTTGGAACGCTGATAAAAGCATCCGACATCTTAAAACACAGAATTGTTCTCTTAAACCAATAATTTATAGAAGTTGACTTTAATTCAAGCCTAATTTATATGTAAAGAACACGTCTTGAGTCGTCGTATTTCTTAATTTTAAAATCCGCCGCTTGATATAGAGAGAGCGGGGAAGTACCTAAGTGAAATTTTGAGTTAAGTAAAGTTAAAGTGATGAATTAAAGAGTTATGTGGAGAGAGAACAATATTTGAAATAAAGGCTTTAAATGTTGTTTATTTCGTTTACAGAGTAACGCAATTGAGTCTTTGTTCAGAGCAAAAACCATTACCTAAAACAACTGATTATCCAGATAGATAAAATCATATTATATATAAATAAGAAAAATATTCAAACTTAACTTCTTTATTGTGCTAAAATTACAATCTTCCTTGTTAGGCGATAAGTAATTGAGATAAATGTTCTCATTCATACCATATTTATTATGATTCATCATTCACTCACTCATTCATACACTATTTACAAACAGCCCATAGGCCTCCTAAATCCACATTTTTGTCACCTCCCACGCATGTAAAAGAGGAAGCGGAGTATTGGGAAGTCCCCCACGCCTGTGGAGACTGACGAAGAGCGCGAGAGCTACAGACGCTCAGGATATGATTGGAGAAACTGGCCATTGCCAGGACTCCCACTGTCACGCGATTATAGCAGGTCAAGAGGCCACTGCCGTTTCAATCTCCGAGGAAGATTATAGGGATGAGTGGTCCTGTGCAATCACTGTGATACGGAATTAGAGTGGTTGGATAGGCTACTATGGAATTTCATATACTTGGAAGGGATAAGTTCATGAATGAAGATAAAGATCGTTATGAAGGGTTTTGTTACTGACATAATAAGGGGCATTTACTATTGTTCTCAGGACTTTTGATTGAAAGGATTCGATACGCTTGATGTTTGAATTTTTTGCTTCCAAAGCGTCCAAAGTTGTCCAAAGCGTCTGTTTAGTTCTTGTCTTTTTAGCCTCGTAGGTGGGTTCCAGGTCAGTCGTTTGTCGATATGGAAGCCTAAGTACCGTCCTGTCTCGGGTGGATAAGACTTGCAACAAAGGGTGAAGGTAATGTGGGAACATTTTGCTTCATTAACTTTGATCCACCATTCATTAGACCAATACTCGATCTCATCAAGTAGTTTTTTAGGTTATGGGATGCTATATCGGGGCCTGGGTGACAAGACTGCAGTGTCATCTGCCAATGTGGCCAAGAAGAAATTGGGGGTAGAGGGGACATCAGTGGTGTTGTAGAGGATGGGACCCAGGACACTGCCCTTTGAAACTCCTGCTTTTATGGGATAGTAGTAAGAATATTCTAAGTGGGGTATATTAAGATTATTATAAAGGGTTTTTGAAAGTGAAAGTGATTAACAATATTAAGTGTTGTGTTAACATTAAATAAAAAACCCAGTGCTTAAATACTATTAAATGATAAACTCACTCTCTTATATCCTTACAGTTTATTATTATTTTTTTTACAAGTTTTGGAAGAACTGACATAAATTGTGTAAATTGACGATTGTTAAAAGATAATTCATTTTTTGGCAAAAAAAAAAAACGAAATCAAGTTGGTCTGCTCTAGTTGGTCGCTTCGCTACCGAAAATATTCTATTTATTTTATTCTGATATTTATTTATTTATTACAGACCGGTTGCTGGCAATTGATATTAATAAATAAACTCATCTCTCTCTTGTCTACCCACAATTCATTTTAAAATGATACAAGCCCGTCTGCGGCTAAGCCACTATTTTCAAATCTATAAACTATAATTAAATAGATCTGAATGCATAAGAATAGTAGACGTTGTTTAAACTTTTCTTTCTCATATCCTATTATATCAATTTAATTATAAGATAAAAATGAAAAATATAATAATTACAAATTACCTCTAAACTTGACTTGAGTTCACAGAGAATGCCTAAGGTAAAGTGTATAATAGCTATAAAATAAATGTAAAATTGAAAGTACACGAAAAAAACAAACAATTTACGCGTACCTACCCTGTTAAGTACGTTTTTTTTTTATGTAAATATCACTACAGTACTCAGTATGATAAATTTCTAAGATAGATTCCCGGACAAGAAAAGTCACTTACTTAAACCTTTTCAACTCTTGTCCTTGCTCTCCTCTTAAAAAGACTCCTGCCAAGTCCATTATTAGTGTCTGAACTTGAAGATTTCTTATCTTAAGTCCACTACTTCTTCTAATCCATCACTCTTTCACTCTCTGATCATCAAGTTTATAACTTTCTCTAAATCAATCCGAACGATTACAACGGACCGTTCTAAAACGGGTTAAGTCAATAGTTATGTCTAATATACACTCCTCAAAACATTTTCTAATTACCATTAAACAAATGGGTACATAAATGTAATCAATAAAAGGAGGTATGTTAATAAGAAATTAACACGACCAACAAATACAAAGTCAATAACAAATGATTTTAAACGGTAAAATTGATCTTCATTTCTTTTTCGTTTGGTTTTCCGGATGAAACGGAAATTGTTTTTTCGTTTTTGTCATAAACATTTAAGTGGTGACAAAACTTGCTGATTGTTTGAGTATAAGCTAAGTTGCAGTTTCAACTATTAAAAAATATTTTCTGGTTGTAAGTGATTCTCATTTTTTTAGTTATGTGATTCTCACTATGTACATGTAACTTAAAATTACTCAACTTTTTCTCAAACACGCAATTAACTACTCACCAACTCTGGAACGGTTCGCAATTCAACGTGTGCAATTTATTACATTTCCATTACTCCTCAAAACATCCTTAGACATTCTTGTTTGAGTATATGCTCAATATAAGTTAGCCTTGTTGAACACTGTCTTTGAAGAAAAGTTTCAAATGATAATGAAATATTCTCATAAGCCCTTCTACTCGTTGAGATGTTGGTATAATGCCAATTCCGATCAATGCACTGGAATAGACAGACCAGCAGGGCTTACCGAGGAGTACAGTCGTATGCCCGGGCATAGTCACGCTACTCCACTGAACATGGAGGTGCATACAGCGGTCCGCAAACGCACCCGCCAGGCTTCCCCGGCACCAGTGGAATCAGAATCCACCGGATTTGTGCCTGTCCCCAAGAAAAAAGCCACTAGGGTGGTGCGACCGAAACCTACCCATGAAGGGGTCGTGAGTAATAGCTACGACCTGCTACCCAAAACCAAACCTACAGCGGGTCCCAGCACGCAAGAGAACCACCCTGTGAAAATACCACCACCGGTCGTCATAACTGTGCCAGAGCCACCCCCTACGACCAGAGCGAGGTTGGCGCATATCGGGGTTTCAGCGTACTTCTTTTGGCCCTTTCAAAAGTTGGTCAGGCTGTTTTTTGATAACGAGGCTGATCGACAAAAAGCTATATCTGCCCTGAAAAAAAAAGCACACTCCCTACCACACCTATGCCCCAAGAGGAGGCCAACGGTTCAAAAAGTTTTTAATTATAGGCATCCATGTGAGTGAGGACATAACGATAATAAGAGAAACTTTAAAAACTGCCCCGGGGGTATTGGATGTCTGGGGCCTTCGAAAGACGGACTCCCATGGCACGAAAACCGAGATCTCACCAATCTTAGTGACGGTGGCGCCGACTACAAAAATGGAGGACCTTCGGAAAATCCGTAGCAGCAATTATGTCCTTCTAGGGTAGTCCCCTATATACAGCAAAAGGGCATGCTACAATGCCACAGGTGCCAAAAAGTCGTCTGTGTTCGTTGCTCGCAAGAACACACATCAGCTCAATGTGACAAGGCACAAGAAGCAAAGTGCTCAAACTGTGGGAGACCTCATGTAGCCTCGTACAGAGCGTGCCCCTACCGTGTAAAGCTACAAGCCACCACGGACCAGAAGAAGAAGCAGAAGCAGATGGCGAAAGCGCCGCCAGTCCGCCCTGGTTCTCGATTCTTCCATGATCGACCATGAGACCATGATCAGGGAATTTATGTCCGGACTACAGACCGTATTTGCCCAATTGGCACGCCATGTGTAAGTACAAGATACTTAACTTCAACGTTGGCGGTATACTCAAAGAAGTGGAGGCGCTAATAGCGATCCCCACACCGGACATCGTCGTGCTAACGGATACGAAAATTGTGAACCAGAACGTAAGGCTACAGGGCTACTCTGTTGTCTTCTAACGGACAAATGGCTACGGTGGTGTTCTGGTGGCTATAACACACGGCATCACGTGGATGAAAGTGGCTGCGCCACTGACTACATTTGATGTCAGGCTCCATCACTTGAAGATAAACCTGGGTACACAAATTTATCTCACCGCCATGTATAAGAGACCGAGGGCGTCTCTCCAAGAGTTCTGAGCCCTTGTTAGAGAGTGCGCTAAGAAAAACAACCACTGGGATTATCTGAGACTGAAATGCACGGCATCCCCTGTGGAATAATGCCACCGACAAGTGACGACCAAGCACCTGCCAGTCCTGTATTCCATTGACGGTAGAGTTGTAATCCCACGTCCCACGAAGTACGACTATAGTCGAGCCGACTGGGACCTATATCGATCACAACTTTGGCACCAATTGCATACGGTTCCTGTTCTCCGCACTAAAGAGGAAGTGGATCGACAGGTAGCTTTCCTGACCGGGGTTATCGTCGATGCAGCTGACACTGGTATCCCTAAGTTTAGCCCGATGCCACCCATGCTACAAAAACCACCAGACCATAAAGCCAAGAAAGTAGTAAACTCTCTCACAACGAAAATGTGTTGCTTGATGAGGAATTGGAAGTCGGCAATGTTGCAGGAACGGCTTCGTGGCTTATATGAAGATTTCCGTAAGTTTTGGGAACTCCTTAGGACCACTACCAAGAAGGACTCAAGTGTCCGTCTTCATGACGGAGACACCCTCTACACATCGGAAGAACAGGCGAAAATACTGGCCGACCACTATACCGCAGACAACGTCGCTAGGACAGGTAACTATCACGAACCTCAGCAGCTGAGGACACGTCTGAACTATATGTTTGTCTCTCCGAAGCAGCTCAAGGTGATTTTTCGCCAGAGCACCAGGGGGCGACGAGGTGCAAACTGTATTGCTGAAACATCTGCCAAGGAGAGGGATTGCCCAACTCGTTAACCTATACAATCCATGTATTCCGACATCGTGGAAACAAGCTATCTTGTTCCCACTGCGCAAGCCCACAAAGAGAGGCAACCATCCAGCCCACTATCGCCCGATCCGTCTCCTCCCTCACATGGGGAAGATACTCGAAAAAATAATACTGAACTACCTGGAGTTCTGTTCGGAAAATGGTATCATTCCGTATGAGCAGACAGGTTTTCAGGCTCATCTGAGTACAGAACATCCGCTTGTGAAGGTACAAACGGAAGCCACCCTTGGTATCAACAAGAATACAGCAACTGCTATGATCTCGTTGGACGCAGGCTTTCGACTCAGTGTCCCACGGGATGCTGTGCCGACAGCTTTGTGACTGGGAATACCCAGAGCAGCTATATACCATGCTGGTTTCGTTCTTGAAGAACAGATCGGTGAGGGTACGGGTGGGTGATTGCCTCTCTAACCCATTCCCTCTGACTTGTGGAGTTCCTCAAGGAGCGATTCTGTCTCCGGTTCTTTTCAGTATGTACACATCTGAAATTGTTGGGACAAACTATAAGAAAGCTACTGTAATCGCTTTCGCCGACGACATTGCGGTTTACACCAGCAGCATGAGCGCACAAAGAGCTCTTACACAGGCCGAGTCAGTTTGTAACGTTATCGGTGACAGACTGGGCATGTGTAAACGCCGGAAAGATCGACTGCGTAATCTTCTCCCTCCAAAAGGGGCAAAAATCCTTTCCAAAATCGTATAGTATAGGAGGGCAAGAAAACTCACTAGCTTTCTCAATGCAGCGTCTGTGTATAAAAATGGATAGGCATCTCCATTTCTCTACTCATTTTAGTAATGAAATAAAAAAAGTACGACACAGGTCTTACCGGCTATCGCACTTGCTAACTTCACCCAACCTGTCACTTCGTCTTAAATTGATGATATATAAATGTGTCCTCCGGCCAGCTCTGCTGTACGATGCCCCGCTATTTACCCACTTGACTGACAATACAGCCAAATGTCTCCAACATTTCCAGAATGGGATCATGCGAAAAGTGGTCCGACATACCTATATACATACCGACTCGTTGCAGCGCCTAACCAACCCAGTTTTTAACACCATGACCCCGCCACCCCTCCCGCATCGATGGCAACAGACTGTCGGGGAAAAATTAGGTTAAGATTTAGTATGTAAGTTAGTTTTAAGTTTGATCCAAAAGGTGAGTCCCATACCTTTCAGGCGTGCAATCCAGTCTGCTTCTCGCCTTTTGTATCCGGACGGTTTTCGCCTACCCTTAGACACCGAGTATGAATTCGTGGGCATTCCAAGACCACATAAACTACTCATAAACCTACCCTGTACCTCTTCTCCTGAACTTAGTGCTTTGTTGTGGCACACACCTTCTAAAGATCTTATGGAGTCAGATCAAAACGAATTAGGCTTCCCGCCGACTAGGCCATCAGCAAGGGTGAAAGACCACAGGTCCACCCGCCTTATCTCTTTCTTGGCGCTCACCGGACGATGGCTAGAGGTTGTAGTGACCCTAGCCCGCGGCGGGCGTCTCCTCCCCACTTTGGGGATACTCAGTTATCTGAGCCCGACATACTTATTATATGAATGTTTGAGTGAGTGAGAACAATTATTAATTCTGGATAGTCAAATATAAAGGACTTTCTGGATATATATTTAAAAAATGCAATTTATTTCATAATCGATGCAAATTTTAGTCAGTTAGTAAATAAAAAGTAATTTATTTTATTTTTTGGTTATGAGCACGTCAACTACACGGGGTTGATACCCATAAAAATATTTCAAATAATAAATGATACAATTATTAATTCATATATAGTTTCTTAGGTGATAAGTTATTCTTCGTTTACTCTTGCTAAAGACACAAGCTCTTTCCATTAACACTTGACTTGTGCTCTATAGAGAACGCTTTCTCCGAGACCTAAATAAATGTATAATTACTTATGAATGCTCCTTGCGCATTGAGCGTTGCATAAATGTAAAAGGTGGGCCTAATTGAACACTTTCATTTTCAATGTGACGTGTTAGGGGGGGAAAACAGGAGGATTGTTTAGAGGAGCACCGTGTTGTCGTGTTGTGGACTTATGGCCGCTCGAATTACGACCTGGAACCGATCCCATGGCACATGGTTTGACAAATCCCAAGTGGTTCCCTTCTCGTCAGCACGACATTGCCAGCCGTCCCTTTTTCTGATTCATTTGTTTCATTGTTCCAAATGAATGACGTTTATTAATCAGGCAGTAATGAGGGACAAGCATGTGCTGGGTTTCGTTCAGTTGAGTGGTGAGTTTTTGAAGAAGAAAACGCAAAGGCGTTGGTAGATGGTGTCATTGAATAAAAGTCGGATAAAGTGATTATAATATGACTAAATACAATAACGGAACTAATAAAATAAACATAAAATTTAAATTAGGCCACTTAAACAAACTCCAAGCACCTTAACTCCGATTTATTTGTTTGCCGTTACAATGCAATTGACTTGCTGAAAATTTTTGCCGAATGTCAGCAACTGTGGATTCCATACAAAAGGTTCTTCCTCGTACAAATCCAAAAAAATCAATAGTCCATTATGAACTACTTGCAATTTCTTCTGCAAACTCAAACAGGTCGTGGAAATGGGTGGACGAGCCGCACTGGCTGAGCTTGTCGTCTACCAGATATACAGGCCATTGATATCGGAAGGAATTTCCAACATTTCAGGGCAAGCCAACCCGAATCGCCGCGAGTATTCACTTTCTCAAGGCGTAAGGTAAGGGTATCTCGTGAAAACAAACAGGAATTTATTTACAGGATAAGTAAGAGTCCCTGGCCGGACTGTTGGGAAGCCACGAAAATATTTAGTGACAACTTAATCCATGTAAAACTTTAAATGCTGTCAAAATATTTAAGCATTTTTACCATTTTATTGGTTGATTCCAAGTCCGAAATGCTCTACTCTCACACAAAAATGTGGGAATCGTTTTTCGTACGACAGCCCTGTGTGTCCTCAATAGCAGTCATAAAAATAGTCAATCGATCTAAAATTTTAATGATATAATAGACATAAGGATTACTGTCTATGTGTATATATGTGTAATATGATTTACGAGATCATTTATACTTTATACAACATTCCCACTTTCGCAAAATTCATACAAATCGGGGGCAACGAAGCTCCCCCCACCACACTCTCCGACCGCGAAAACAGGAAAGAGGGCCAGAAAGCCACAGACGCTGAGCAGATAAGTGGGGATGGTAGCCAATTATATTGCCCCATGGTATACTTATTTATTTACAGTAGATGACACCGCTGCTTATGCGACGAGGGGGATTATGTGGACGAGTGTTACATCATTACTGGATTGACTGTAGGATTTGAATGCCTGGATAAGTTTCATTGAATTTGGTAAATATCGAGGTTATAAGATCAAGAACTGAAGGTACTTTGAGATAATTGTGAAGGGATGTGTTTGTAATGTATAAGGCAGCGTTGACTATAGTTCTGATGACTAAGAATTGGAATGTTTGAAGTCGTTAGATATTAGACAGTTTGGCTGTAGTAGATCAACCTATTTCAGTAAAAGTGTGATCTGTTGCCGTTTCAACAGACCTTTCGGGTTGAAAGTTTCAACAACACGATACCCTGCTATGATGGCGTTTCTAAGCGCTGTCAAGTGAGCGGAACTATTCAATACCGGAATAGAACTGTAATCAACGATACAGAACATTCCGAAAGGGGGAGGCCCACGAATGAGAAGGTAAATGTTTGGATTGCGTAACCGTTTGAGTCCGAGAAGCCCGTTGGTGGTGTGTTCTTCAATTAACTACGCTTGAGCTGACCGCGAGAATTCACACCGCCATGGTCTCACTTCGGCATGTCTCTGAGGAGTTTATGTAACCTCAGATCGACAATGGAGGTCGTTATCTCAACTAATTGCCGAAACCAAAGGGGGGGGGGGTCTACATTCAATCAGCTACGAACTTTGCTGGGAAAATGTCAATCAATCTAAAAATTTAAAGGTACACCATGTGAAAAAAACACAATTGTTTCAAAGCCAAGAAAAAGTCTCTCCAATAGTTTATTTCTAATTTTATATTAGTCGACGGTTCACGAACACCCTACAATTTTACCTGAACCTAAAAGTCAATTTTGTCAATAGATCGGAACCGAGAAGGTAGAAACAAATCACTTCTCGAATCAAGGTTAGTATAGAAATACAAAACTGCGCTAAAAAAAAAGTCAGGCCTGATTCGCCAAATATGGCATTACAAATCAATAGCTGTTTAAGATTTAAAGTTCTGATTTGTTTTCTCATATTCAAGGGCGCAATAAAGGCGCTAATGAAAAAGGAATTTCAAGGGTATTTAAAAAAATTAAGTTTTGTTAGCAAAAAATATAAATTGGATATTTAAAGTCCTTCCAGACGATTGGAAAAGGTTTTGTTTTAAATAACAAAATAACTCCTTATGTTCCTAGCGAGTCCCTTATTCGACTTTGATACAACATTAACAATATAATATATTACTATTATTGTTATTACATATTATGTATCATTAAAAATATAATCATCTCAGTTAGACAAGACTTATGTGATCTGACTGATGAGATCTCGGGTTCAACTCTCGATTCTGACGTTACAATTTTTTTTGGGCTATAAATTACTAATAATAGTAGGTTCTATGACACAATGAATAAGTGTCATTAATAATATTCGGACGAATATAAACTTTAATAAAAAACACTCGTTTATCTAAATATCTCAATTCACATGATAGCTTTTAAGTTTGTTTGTTTTTTTTATCACTTTTAAATACGTGTACAGTTCACCTTATTCGGGTATTTTCAGTACTGTGTAAGTTGAAAAATACTGAATTAGGCACAACGTAGACATGAGTAAAAATGACAAAAAATATTTGGCGTGCCTTTAAAGAAATCGTGTTTTTTTCTTACAGTGGTTATCGAAGTGTCATTAATCAACTAATTAATGAAAATAACAACAACATTTAACAAAGAAATATATATTTTGAAAACCATCTTGAATTTTACAATTGCCTTTTAAACGAAACCAATTCAATTGGCTAAAATATCAACTATTTTTTTCTTGAGGTGTTCCTATTATGTATTCAATGTTTTTTTGTTATCATATATCGCATAACATTATATTATAGCCAATGCAATGGACATGGAAAGGATACCGGAACATATAATAATAATTTAGTAACTGCGACTTCAAAAATCTTAAAAGAATCTTAGAAAAGCTGCTTTCGTTGTTTAACGTGTTAATATTTTTCCCCTCACGTATCGTTGTTCTATTTTAACAAAAAAAACTCACCATAGTTAGAAGTGTTGTGAAAAATATCTGTTAAAATTCAGATAGTTTGAATAATATTTACGACCAGTACCTATTACAATCATACCATATTATTATTATTATTATTTATACCATTACCTATCGTAGATAGCAACCTACCTGAATGAAAGTAGAACATCTACCTCCATGCTTGGCAATAAATTGAAAAATAGCAGACATACTTATTATATATACAAGAGCATTAAATGCTTGATATGTTTATTTGAATGTAGTGTGATTGTATGGGATAAGGGCATGTGTACAATAAATCGTTAGTGTACTATTATCTGTCGTGAATGATGGTAAGAAAGGGAAATTGAGTGGCTGGCTGAAACATCGTGTCACTGAATTGAGTGAAATTACTTTGAATGAATTTCGAGTTGGTCTTCGGTAAAGCCGGAAAATGTTGTAGAACTGAGGATTTTCTATAAGGTTGAAATTCAGTATTTTTGAATTAGAGGAGTGATTGTAATACTGGCAAAACTACAATGTGCTAGAATATATGATATTCGATTTTACAACGGAAAAACGTTCCAGTAGTCATTTATGCTAGTTGATGAGTTAAATATGTTTTTCATAACACGTTAACATATTTTAATGATAGTTATAACGGCTTAGTGTAATAAAGTTACATATAATAACAATAATAAAAGTTACCTATCACTAATGTTTTTAGCGAGATTTTAATTTCCATAATTTACTCAGTAAGATAAGATTTTTTTTAAATTGTATTTTTTTTTTTTTTTATTATTTGTTCCGGCATTTGTGCACCGCGGCCTCACTGAGACCTATTGTGCGCCGTCCTTGTCTCTGTCCTAAATATGTGACAGGCCCACGGCCTTTGCAAATCTGAGGATACTGAATGGATCGATCAGTTCACATAGTTTGGGGTCTACAATGCGATCACTACCAAAATGAAAGTATCGCCTTCTAGCTAAGTTATCACAGTCACATATTATATGACGTGCCGTTTCTCCCTCTTTCTTGCAGAATCTGCAGATTGGTGATCCCACTATCCCACCATGATCAGTGCCTGCCGGTCCCCGGAGGGCCTCCCCGAGGCGGACGCCGGGAGACAGCGCCAAACCCAGGCCTCCCCATCACAGACCTAGCGCGCCCCCCAGCCCCCACCAAGGGGCCACCGCAGGGAGGACCACAGTCCTCGCCTTGGGGCCATCCTTAATTGTATTTTTTATTATTTACCAATTATATTTTATTACTTTATATTTCTATTTCCCAATTATTAACCTACCTGGACGGTTATCGAGGGGATACAGGTTAAGACAATATGAAATTAAACAAGATTTCAGTCACAATCTACATAAAATGCAGTTCGGCTGCAGAAAAAGGATTTTTGGGGATGTGGAGAAAGATATTTTAATTTAACATTAATATTCACTATATTGAAGGAAATAGCGCATAATATCCTTCTGTATAATTTTTTTATTCATTCATCATTTTTGCAGCGAATTTTCGGACTCCAATAGTCCACTACCAGGCAACATCTACACAAATCTATTCCATGAACACAACAGGTGAGTATTAAACATTTGATTTACATTTGGTACTTACTAAGTTTGATCAAAGAGTAACGGGAGTTTTTGTTTATCTTAAAAATTTATTATTTATTCATCGATAACAATTTTACAATAATTATAACATAAACTAGTTTATAAATTTTATTTATATAGACTAGCTTAAAAAAATTGGAAAACAGAATAGTCGTATTGATTTTACAGATCAACATTCTAACGATTAAAAGTTATAAGACTTATAATATGTACCTGACTTCTACATTCCTTACGCCAATGACTGCATTAGATCATTATACAGAAACTTTCACGACAAATTGCACGGACGCCCAAACCCACTAATATAAGGACTGTCTACACTTGACTTATCTGGCAACATTCAATGATGACTGAGACGTTGGTATAAGAGCTCTTCTAAATTTATAAGAAAGACATGCCATTTAGCCATACGAGGTTTGATCTTTTATCTCATCAATGGCGTCAAAACGTCGTCCTTTCAAGGTTTTATTCAACTTCGGGAACAAAAAAAAGTCACAGGGACCCATCAACGGGAGCGTTATCGTGATCGAATTTCCACCAATTGTTTTGCCACAATTCCGGTTGTTTTCGTCGGATCGCTTCACGTAAACGGCGCATTACTTCCAATTAGTATATTTTATTGACCGTACGATCTTCTGGCAGGAACTCATGATTGATTCAATGAAATAGAAAAAAAAAAAGTGATTATAAAGCTATCGTTACTTTTTGATCAAACCTCGCATATTTGTTTAAGATAAAAACAATATTACTTATTGTGACTACACCAAGATTTTTTCTTCTATCTGTGTAGATGTTCAATTAAGTGACGATAGTGTACTAATGAAGTCCAAACAACTACAAGAAAAATTATGAATGAATAAAAGTATTTATAAAGAAGAATATTATGCCCAATTTTTTTAATATAACACTTGTATATAGTCAAATTTTTTTACGGTTTGAATTCTAATCGGTGAAGCCCGCGACTGGATATGTCTTGGGTCTCCGGTTCGAGTCCCGACCCTACCCTTGTACTTTATATTTGGCTAATAATTATTACTGATGAAAAAATGTAACTTTTAGCGTGTACAGAGAACGGTATTGAAAATTAGTATTTATATTTGTAGGGCATGTAAACCATAAGGGTAATTGATGCCCGCATATATACGATCATTTTCTTCATTTTGGTTTTACTACAGCGATTTTTTAAATTATTTTAACTGTTACATATAGTTATTTTACAGCGCTTGGAAAGAAATGTTATCGTGATGATGAAGTAATGTTAATAATTTGTTAACGGTTTTTTGAAGTTATTATTTTCCAGGGTATTGATGGTTAAAAAAGAGATATTTACATGTGTATATATTATATTTATATAGAGTATGGGTTATTCATTAAGCTTTAGTCTCTTCAGAATTGTTTTATTGACACAATATCATTAAACAGTCAACGTTTCGCCTGTTCAGGCATCATCAAGGACTACAATTTTGAAATAATATGCATATATATATATTTACATTGTATTGTATTTTTTGAACACACAAACATTGTATACACCTTGTTTGTTTAATGTAATCATACGTATCTTGCTTCAAAATTGTCATTGATGATGCCTGAACTGGTGAAACTTTGATGGTTTGATAATAATAACGTGCCGGTAAAAGTGTTTTTATAGTATTAATAACACAGCAGCTATACATAAGTAAGCACGATAGCGAGTCCGACCGGGGTGCAGCCGGCACCACAGTCCCTCTTGCCTGGTAGGCAGGGCATGCATTTATTTGAAAATACGTTTATATTTTTGTGAATAAGCAAAGCTATGACAGTAAAAGAGCGGTCTACTACTAGACACTACTATATGTAGGAAGTGCTGCACTGTTTCTAAAGTTAGACGGGGAAGTGTGCCCTAGTCCCCGTTCTGGAAGACCTTCCTCTGGTAATGTAATGTCGACCTGTAGAAGGCCGCGGCTTAGGCAACGCGTCCTTAGTCTTAAATCCCTCCCAGCTTCCTGCAGCTGCCTCTCCTTTGTCCGATCATTAGGGTATTGCACGGACTAAGGGAATGTCCGACATTCAGGAAAGTGGTTCCAGCTCGGTACTAACAGCCTCATCAAAGACGTCAAAGAGGAGCTGAAAAAAAATCCAGCGTTCTAATGAAGGTACGCTCGTACATTGGTGTGTATACACGACTGTTGCATCACGGCCTTCAGCTTCTTCTGATCACGACCGGGAAGTTTTGTTTTTTCCAGCCAAGGTAATCCAATCCCCTTCAAATTTGGCACACATGATCGCTTCATCCGCCGGTGTGAAAGGCTCTATTATTAATTATTCAATAGATGAAAATGTCTGGCTAAATCTAACTATACTGCCAGGCCCAAGCAGACAGCTCTATTTACAGACAGGAACGGCTATTTGTCAGTGTAAAAAAAATAGTGGTAATCAACGTCCCAAAACACGTAACGTTGGATATAACAACGGGAAGAAGGTGTGGAAAGTAGACCCTCTACCTCCAGGCTTGGCAATAAATTGCAAAATGGTAGATATAAATATTTTATGTACATGATTATTAAGCGAAAGGGTTGATATGTTTACTTCGACTGTAGTGTGGTTGTTGGGGATAAGGGCATACAATAAACCGTTAGTGTACTATTTATTATCTGTCATAAATAATAGAAACAAAGAGAAATTTAGTGGCTGGCGGAAAGGTAAGTGCATCGTCTCTGAACTAAGTGAAATAAGTTTGAATGAATTTTGAGTTGGTTTTCAGTAAATCCGGAAAATGTCGAGTTGTAGAGCTGAGGATTTTTTATAAAGTTGGAATTCACTATTTTTGAATTAGAGGAGGGATTGTACTACTGGCAAAACTACAATGTGCTAGAATATATGATATTCTATTTTATATTATACCCGTTGCATAAAAATTTTCTAGTAGTCATTTATGCTAGTTGATGAGTTAAATATTTTTTTCATAACACGATAACAGATTAATGACACTTCCTTTTTTATCGGCTTAAAGTTTTAATGGCATTGTGTAATAAAGTTACGTATAACAGCAAAATTAAAAGTTACCTTTCATTAATGTTTTCAGTGAGATTTTTAATTTCATAACTTAGGATAAGATTTTTCAAAAAAAAAAACCATTTTTCTCTCTTTCTTTTGACTTTTCTCAAATCTCAGCCCAGCAACTATTTCTCTCTCTGGTTAAGATGGTAATGCGTATATAATAATAAATAATTATTTATATATAATAAATCACGTATTTATTACAGTTTACAGCCGGTTTTCTAATTATTTTAAAGGGATTACCAGCGATCGGCATGGTAATAATTCATTAATAAATAATATGAAGTATTTTGGTAAAAATACGGGGTCGTTATTATTGTATGCAAACATTCAATTAGTATTCAAGATACGTAGTTTATTGGTTTATGTACATTTTTTTTTTTTTAATCTACATATAATGAGAAAACGAATGATGTTTGGATCGACTAGTTTTTTAATTATCGAGCTGAGAGCTAGAAGGACAACGTTGGCTGCTAACAGACAAGATTTATTAACAACAATGATACATTTACATACGACAATACTAACAGGCTTTGACCGAAGGGCTGGATGGGTGGGGCTTGACGAACCGACTTTGATGGATGACATTGAAAGCGCCCAGGCAACATGCCACCCACCATCAGTTTTGGATGCAGGAAATCTAGGTATGATACAACGAAAACAATTCGTGAACCCAGTTTTAGTAAGGAGTGGGAGTTGGCACAAATAACTGCCTGATATAACAAGTTATTTCAATGATTAAATAAGTCGATAATTACCAATGGACAACAGGTCACAATTAGCTGGCTAACTACACGTCACCTCTCTATTTTAGGCCCACTGTCATGGACAATAGTGCTAACTCCTTGAACTGAAGAAATCTATGTAACATTTAGCGAAACAGTCGGGGAATGAAGCGGGGGAGATTCGTTGCTCCTGAATTCGCCACCAGCTGAGGTCATGGGGTTCCTGCGCAAAATGGTGGCGTGGAATAAGGTATGAATGATCTCTTGAATAACAATTACCAATGCTGTATAAGCAAGTTGTAATTATAGGATTTACAAATATTTATGATTTAAAATTATGGTTTTCTCTATGGTTAAGAAAAAGCATGAAATCCCGACCGAATTCATATATCTGTCAATTTTGTTCCTTCACTTTTCTACGTCATCATTTTGTTTAGTTAAATTCAATTTAGTCTATGATTACACAAAAAAATTTTGATCGCTTTAAAAAAAAATATCAGAGAATAAAGAAGGAAAAATAACGAGACGATTGATACGCTCCTTGAATCTTGAAGCTCAAGTCATTTATTTGATCCGTGACCTTGACCGGCAGCATCTATAGAACCCCGCAGTTATGGTGTCAATCCGTTCTTGGCAGAGTTCAAGTCTAAAGCTGGGTTCTGACTGATAATTCCTAATTGATGTCGGAACACGAAACCCAAACAGGGAAAATTTTCGTGTCAACGGTTAAATAATCTTAGTAGGGGAAAGTCTTTTAAAAGGAAAGCTTTATTATGAATT
Source organism: Acanthosoma haemorrhoidale (assembly GCA_930367205.1). Classification (NCBI taxonomy): domain Eukaryota; kingdom Metazoa; phylum Arthropoda; class Insecta; order Hemiptera; family Acanthosomatidae; genus Acanthosoma; species Acanthosoma haemorrhoidale. Next base: position 48,239,123 of record OV884015.1, on the reverse strand, counting down.
TATTGTTTCTTTATAACCTGGGTAAAGCGTTGAAACGCACCCTCAAGTGAACGGTCCCAGCTCTGTTGATATTGCCTCGAGCCTTCTTAGCCTGTCCGTCAGGGTGGTAGCCAAACAATCCCAGATCCTGTTATCTAAGCAATCTTATAATTCAGGAATTACTTACAGATGCAGAGAATATTTCTTCAGATCTTCTTGGCTTGATGACGAACCGTCTTCTCTTCTGACTTGAAGTTCGCAGGTCCCAAGTGAATAATGTCTTCAATGAAGTCCAGCTTTCTTTCTTCCTTCAACTTCCTCAGATATATAACGAATTTCTTGAGGTGGTTCCCTGGTGAAAATCTATTGAAATAGATCAGTACCCAATATCGGTGAACTCCTGTCCTGTGGGGTATCTTTCCAGAGGTAGTCTCACTCTCCGTTGCCAAATGAGGGGTCTCTAGATGGTGGACTGGTGTGAATTTACTGAGTATACTTCCAGTGCTGAGTATGGTGCCTATTCGGGGTGTCAGTTAAATAATCGTAGTAGAGGAAAGTCTTTTGAAAGAAAAAAAAGAGAAATGTTTCATTATGAAGTACAAGCAAAACACTGGTATATACAAATTTAAAGAGTTACTACATACCGGGTGGAATGTCTAGGCACAACTGCGGTCTGGGGCTAAAGCTGAGACATATATGTATATGAAAAGGATAAGATTCTGGGAAGCAGGGAGGTCTTGGAAGGATGCGGTTGCTTACTTAAAAATAACAGGGAACCATCAGTGACTTCCAGTGAACTCACAAGGCAGGTATACAGTTCTGCCCAAGACCCATCCACTTGTTCACAGCATTACAAAACTAACGAACAATCTGAGCTGATCCACCCATAGTAGAGCTTCTGCCAGATAATTGATCATCAGGGTAATATTTAGTAGTACGGCGTGCAGCACACAATATATAAAGTAGAAAGATCACCGTTGATCTACTGGAGTTGTTCGGAGATACATTCGCAGGTAGACTATACCCTCGATGCGAGAACCGTCAAACTCTTTCTGCTCCTAATAGGTTCACAAATGTGACTTGAGCTTCTGTGCACCCACAAGCTCGTCAAAGTCGAACATTACAGAGAAATCTGTCAATTTTCTGAGAGATACACTGGGATGTACAACTGGGCCATAGAGTCCCGTGGGAACGAAGTTTCACTTTCGATTTAATCACTGTGTCTTATGCTGATTTAATATGTAAAAAATACCTGCGAAGAGTTTCATTTGCTTTTGATGGATGCATCAAACATTCAATAACAGACATGGAGCATCACAGGCTGGGTTTTAATACAATATTTACACCAACAATAATTTTCATTCCTGAAACAAGTTTCATAGGAAAGAAAGAGTAATTTATCCTTAATGCTGAGAACCAGTCTAAAATGATAAATCTTATAGTTCACCACTCACAGAAAAAGAAGTTACTTTCTGTAAAGATGATGCCGATGTTTCAATCGTTAAAGAAGCAGTTGAGAGCTCACAACATTGTAATAAAGTTGTTGTTGGGGAGGACACTAATTTGATTTTATTAAATTACCATGCAACTGACAAAGGATTTGGACTGCATTTCCAAAGTGGTGTTGGAAACAGGAATAAAGAAAGGTCTACATACAATATTTTATCTCGTATAAAAATCCCGTGGGAGGAAATGTGCAGATATTTACTTTTGTTTCACGCCTTTATCGGCTGTAACTCTCAACCATCAGCATTCAAAAAGCTTGTCATAGGTTTAATAGAAAAAACTTAAAAGAGGGTGCTCAAACCTTTTCTGAATCAACAAAGAGCCAAACAGAAATTGTTGCTAGAAGGAAAGCCTTGCAGTTGTTATTTGTAGGGAAGAAAGATGAAAGTCTTCAAGAACTGCGCCATTGTATCTTTAAGGAAAAGGTTGTCTCTTCTTAGGCTTTTGTCAAACCATAAATTAGCTGTAAAGTATCCATTCTTTTTGCTACTGCTACCAAATAATGCAGTGGAAAGCTGATAAGTACTCTCAGAACACCTGTTCATGGGGATGGTTCCTCAAGGACAATCAATTCATTCCCATTGCAAGCGACTTGCGGCTAGCCAAGTTTTTTGTAACTGCAGAAAGAGTGGGTTATCTTGCACTGAAGCTTCTGGACCTTGCCAAGAAAAAGATTGCAAAAATATTTCAGAAAAACAAGTTGAAAGTTATTCAGAACATTCAGATAGTGATTGACTTTAGCTGTGCAGGTTTATTTTATTTCTTTATTTTTATGATTTATATTTTTAAATATTCTTATTTTCACCATTCTGTTTTATTCTATGTACAAAAATGCAATTTGTTACAGAATCATTAATTTTAAATTAACTGTAAACAGAATCATGAGATATTCAATAGGGGTACTATATCACCATTCAAAATGTTGCACGAGACTCAAAAAACCTGTTTTTAGAACTATAGAAATATCTACTTGAAGAATTAAATAATTATTTGAACTTCAAACAATAGTTATTTGTGACTTCACACCCTATATAATTTAGCTTCAGTAGTAATTAATAATTTCTTTTTAACTTTCATTGTTTGAGTTTAACAATGTTATTATGTGAAATAAGTCATGTACTTGTGTTTTTTAAATAATTATTTTAGATATATTTTTTTTATATAAATGAACACTTTCCCCTAAAAAATAAGTAATAATAAAAAGAATGTCTTTCATTTAAACTTGTTTCACGATGGAATAATTCAAAACAATCTTCCACAGAATATACAATACTACAGTAGTACTTCATACACAATACTACAGAATATGAAATAATCATTTTTCTACAAAATCAAATTACTTTGCAAGCAAAAAGTCCTTCAATACAATTTTTAGAGTTGTTCCAGAATGAAAACATTTTTTAGAATCAAACAAATTTAATAAAGAATTTAGTAATCATAGCTGATCATTAATATGGTTAAGCTCATCTTATTTGATATAACATGAAACATTAGTAAACTGAATCTTCAACTTCATATTCCTAACAAAATTAAATGTAGCATTAGTCACATTTCAAATTTACTGAACAAAATGATTGAAATTAAAAAAAATTATGAGCATTTTGAAACTTGCTCATTAATAAATCAATTTTTTCATAATAGTACCAGGGGGGAAGCTGGTTGAAGTATGTAGGTTTAGGAGATGGGTGGACAAAAGGTCAGTATAATTAGCAAATACTCTACACACACACTAATGACAGCAATCAAACAAACATCAATTGATCATGAGACATCAGCAACTAAAATATTTAAAAGCAATGTTATATAGTCAATTACCCCAAATATCAATTACTATATAGTAACTCGATATAGTAATAATTCGATTAATTGTGGAACTTCAGGATAAGTATGATGATTACAATAGTGTTAAATGATAATTTCAACTGTTTTTATTAATACTACAAACTAATTATTCAGCTTCTTGACAACATATCAAAATTGAAGCAATATTGCCTGTTTTACGTGACATATACCATAGAACTTTGACCAAAAATAACCATAACTATCCCCAAAAAACCAGTGCGTCTCCTGGTCACTTCATCATACTATAAATTTTATTAATATTAATCAATTTTCATTCTTTCAAACTTTCAATTGATTTAAAATACACAGATTCACCAAGCGGTGAGATCACTATAATAATACATTCACTAGGCACACTACAAAAGCAATATTCAAATTCTTGCCTGTTGATCACTTCTTTCCCAATAAACCTGAGGGTTTCAATTTAGTCTCCAACACTCTCTCTTGTCTGGGAGAGTGTTTCTGAACCATCTCCAATTCAACGACTAATAACTGTTGCAAAGAGCCAATTTTATTATTGAACTACTGAATTTTCAATAGTTATGGTTACCTCACATCTTCTAAATATGGAAGCATTGTTTGGCAAAAGCTGTTTGTGGACTACTTTATTAATATCCAAATTTTTCCGAAGCAAGACAACCTAACAACTTCAGGAGGCATGTCAGTGAGATTCAATGAGATTGATGATAAATAAAATCTGATTTAAGAAATGCTCTGACTTCGACTTATCAAAAACTAGCAATGAAAGCGCTTAATGTTTAATGAAATTGAGAAATATAATTTTGGTGAGGCATAACAGAATCATTGTGTTTTCAATGTTTCCAGGTTAATATCTATCTGGTTACATACCTGAGTTTCTTGTCTCTATGAATGAAATCAATGGAGTAATATAAGCTCTAAATCGATCCAACTGCATCATTTCTGATGGCATTCATTAATTTATGGTAAGAAGAAACTGTTATCTTTACCTGCTAATGAGACTATTTATTATACTGCTATGTTCAGTCCAGGGGCAAACATATTTTAAATTATATACAAATAAAATTATAAGAGTATATATATGTATATATACAGTAGTGTTAAAAAGTTTCCAGACAGGTCATATATTTCTTAATACTCAGAAACTATCATGAGGATTTAACAATTTTTCTTACAGAATTAAATAAACACATAATTCATTAAAAAAATTATAGGTTGATCAAATTTACTTATGAATTAAGAAAAAATTCATTATTAAGTTATGAGTAATTTTGTTTGCCCACTATTCCTTATTAACGTAATAAAAAACAATATTTTCATTCATTTAGAAAATGATTTGTCATACAAGTATAGATTATGAAAGAAAGAATTATTAGTTTTTCACTCGAGGGAAAATTTTGTCGTGAAATCGCTAAAATGTTAAAAGCACTGTAAGTGGCATATTTAAAAAATATAATTCAGGAGGTAGTTTGAGTGGTTGGCCAAGGTGAGGAAGGCCTCGTAAAACTGCTCAAAAAATTGATAAAGTTATAAGGCATCTATCTGTTGCCGATGTCCGAAAAAAAATCACAATGTCCCTAAACGTTCGAACACTACTGTATATAATCACCTACCTTTTCCAGTGACCACGCCTTTTATGCTATATTTAAACAAATAAGAAAATATATTTAATGAACTTGTTCTGGATGCCACTTACTTGTTGAATCTACCTGGTTTTGATTACTCTGAACCTATGGCATTGGCTTAAAGTAATAATAAAATAAAATTGATTAAAATTGATCTATTATTTTGTTCCAAATAATTATTTTCCAAAGGGTAAATTTTGTGTTGATTACTGGAATGAATTTGGATAGGGAAATTGAATAAAGGTACATCATAAATAAATTTATAATAAGATAGGTGATGTATTTACAGCAATGAAAATTAAATGAAATAGTATAGAATAAAATTAAATGCAATGAAAATGGATATGATTACATTTGGCTTATAAACTAGTATAGATTAATATAGATAGTCTCTTACTTAATTCTACACATGGTTGATGTCTTGAAAATGATTTCTCTGGAAGCAGCCAACCAGCCTAGCCCACTTCCTCATCAGAGTTTTCCATAAGCCTCTCTTCCTCCAAAACTGATCTCAACTCCTCCTTTCAAAGCATCCCCTTTACCAAAAAACTCATCTGCCTCCATGCCTTCTCTCCCCAACCTCCATGAACTCAGCCTTAACCTGTTTTCAACCCTGTGTAAAAAGGGTGTTTATCAAATGTCAAAAACTAAAAGTGGCGCTTCACACCTATTTCCTACGGCTTTCTACTAAAGGCATTTTATAACGACTATTTTCTTTATTAAGGACCACTACCATGCCGGGTTTTAAATGGTTGCTAAGAGAATCTCACCATCTACCTGTAAGATGGTAAGGATAGTTACTCCTTAATCCCGCTCAGTCAATCATCTTGTACAATATGGTCAATTAAACAATGGTGGTCAAACTTATTTAATGGAACCTCATTAACATTTTCTGCAGATAACCATTCTGGGTAACCAGTGGTTTCAATATTAAACAATGTTTTAGCTCATTGGTTTATGGAGCCTCCTACTCTGATGAATTCAATAATATCAATAAAGGGGATTAATTTCCTAATGTAACTAGTACAAGATTTTTTTATTGCGTTTAAGTTTTCCGCCAAAACGGTTTAGTTGAAGCTATATAAATTATTTATACTTTTTCTAAATTTTTTAAAAAAATGTATTAAATAATATCTGTATTATGTTTCAAAATTCACAACAGTCCAGAAAAATTGTCTTATTCCACATAAATTATTATTTACAAACTTGACAAATTTCAAGTTCAAGGAAGCAAGTATATATTATCTATACTGATTTTCTGAAGGTCTTTGACAATTTTAAACTATCCTTCTTTTTGAAATTACTTCATTAGGACTATCAATAGGCTATACTAAGTAGTTGGCTTTTATACTAAGTATCGAAAACAGTAAGTTATAATTAATAATATTAAGTCCCAGTTATGAAGCTCCACCTCCGGGATACCATGAAAAACTATAAAATTCTTTGCCCTAGTAAATCATGAAAAAGTTTATCTTGCAGCCCTATTTATAGACAATTTATGAAATAAATTGTTAAAGCAATGAATTTTAATAATGTATTTTAATTTTTAGGTCAGATAACTGATTGATTATAGTTTTTAAACTTTTCCAACTAAAATTGTCAAATAATTCTATGAAGAAAAATATATATTATAGGTGAGCAGCATGATGATGAATTGATATGATAATGAATGTTAGTAATGACATCTAATGTAATATACTTTAATGATTCTGTGTAGCATATTTTTACTTTTTATCCAATAATATTTGTTGTCACTTTTTAAAAGCGTTTTGTTATTTAAAACATTATATGGAGTCAATAGCTAATAATAAAAATTATTTCTACAGAAGCTGGAAGGTGTGTGCATGGGGGCCAGTGTTTGTACCTTGACTGGACCAGAATCGTTTGGCGTGAGACAGAAGGAAAATAAGCACTACTTTTAATAATTGGTATGAATCCAATGATCCATATACATATCCAATATATAAAATCCATATATCCAATGAATAAGACTTTTTAAAAATATTATGTGGTATAATGCATTAAATTATAATAAAAATTAAATTATTAGCTTATGAAGTTTTAAGTTTATATAATAGTTAATGTATTTTTAGGGATATTAGTTGTTAATGTTACATGGAAGAAGTTAATTGGAACATGATTGGCTATCTTCAAAGTAAATATATATATAAATTTAATTTGATCAAATCATTAGCTTTGATTGTTTTTCATCTCATAGATGTCTTGTCTAATCTTGGACCATTACTGTTTCTATGGTTTATAAATAATGTAATAAAAAGATTTAAGCACTTCTATTGTTCAAGGATAATATTAAGTTTTTTGGCCAAACAGATTTGAGAACTATCAAAACATTCATTTAGACAGTTTGGATAAGTGGTGACCGGACAATTATTTACTTTTAAATGTTTATAGAGCTAAGTTCTGTCATTTACAATAATTTTTTTTTTAATTCATTGAGTTCAGTCGAACAAGAGTGTGGACTAGACTTAATTAAAAGTGGATTTTTTGGGTAACTTTAGATACTATTAATATTTTCTTTTCATACAAATTAAATACATTTAAGATGTCAGATTAATAGGATTTGCAAAAAGAACCAGTGGTGATTTCATAGCATTGCATAAGTTATTAATGATAGCTTATATCTACCTCTTATTGGTGTATTTCTTAATAACTAGTGTGACACTATGTTTAACATCTGCCCTTCTTTTCTTCTTATTACTAATCTTTAATAATAATATTAATTATTAATAATACATAATAAATAATATTAATTAATCTTAATAATAACATCAGGACATGCATCGTATGTAGTATGTTGAAGTGTACAATAATAAATTTGATCAAAGTCTAACATCTTTCTTTTATCAAACTAAACCACTGATTTGTGGAACTCCATCCATCTTGGATAGTATTCTAAAACTTGATTCAATTAAAACATAGTTTTGAGGAATAAAATGTTTCTCTCCACAGTTTTCTATTATGTTTAAGAGTTTTCATTTTAACTGTCAAACAGTATATCATATATACATAAATATTTTTATTGAATATATTACAAGCAATTAATACAGTACATTTTAAGCAGTGTTCAAGACTTAATTTTTTATGAACATTTTGCTACTTAGGGGGCAAAAGGTTCTTTATACATAAACTACTAAACTAGTCACTTTAGACCACTCACAAAAAAACAAAATGCTAGTTGGTTTTGAGGAGGTTGTGAGGCAATCTCCAAGTTGCTCTAGGTTGCCAGGGATGAGATGGGAGTATAGCGAATTAGCATACGGATTGAGATGCCCAGAGAGGCGGGAATGGAAGATCTGTTAGTGGGAGTTAGCTAGGTCTTGATTGAATGGGATGCTGAGACCAGAGTGAAGGGAAAGTTTTTTGATATAGAAGGGACCATTCGGCTGTTTGCAAAGGATTCTGGATTCAATGCCAAGAATATTGGAGAGAGTGGCACTCCCCAGACTTCGATTCCAAAGGACCAGGTAGGTTGGAGTATGATTATGTTCATCAGTCTCTTGTTTCTATTGTTATTTCTGAACGATTGTCCATGGGGCAAAGAAGTAGTTTGATTGTTAACCAGCATATTTAATTTGATGCTCAGCTGAAAATTATTTTTAACAACTTTTCATTAAAATTAATTAATTATTACCACTTTCATTTTATACGGAGATGACTATATTTTTTATGATTTCCTAATATCAAATAGTACTTTAACATAAAGATTCATGATTTAGCTTAAATAAGGTATAATATTAAATGAAAAGCCCCAGGACAGACACACTGTTTTTGGAAAGCTAACAAAACCATAAAAGAACTTCTTCAAGATGACCAAAAAACTTATTTCAATGTTTTCTCACTTATCCTTTTGTTACTAAACTAAATTTATTATTAAAATAATATGGAAATGGATAGGAAACAAATATTTGAAGTTAACCAAAGTTTAAAATATCTTCAAAATAATTTAAAAAATCCACAAATAAAATTTTTAAAAACAAAGTTTATTTATAACATCAATAATTACATATTTACATAATCAATTATACAAGCACATCCTTAGATGTTTGTGTATTTAAGAGCAGTGTATAAATGGTAGATTTATTACTTAGAAGCCTGATGTGTTTTTGAATATTTCATTTTGGCTCTAAATTGTTTTGGTTTAAAACCATATGCACGCAACCTGTCATCTGAGAGCTTGGTCACATCTCCACTGTTTCTTCCCCTCCAATTATTGGGCTTTTTATTTTTGTTGTGGTGCTTACTTTTCAACTGAGCAGGATTATTCTGTTGAACACTATCGGTAGCAATATTTGTTTTATCCTTTGGACTGGATAAATCAACATTTTTCTGAATAGGTTTCTTCTTCCTTCTTTTCTTCTTTGGACCACATGTAGCATTTCCGTTATGTGCATCATTCTTCCCGACTTCCTTATTGTTTTCATTGCAAGGTTTTTCTTTTTGGTCCAAACTAATTTCTGAATTTTCAGTTATACTCATTTCATGATCATTACTGTGCTTCCTTTTTCTATTTTTTCTTGATTCAGTTCTATTTCCCTGACCCAATTTGTTAAAATTTTTCTGAACATCATTTTTGGGATTTAGGCAACTTTTAGACTTTATACTGTTTTCATCGCAAGGTTTTTCTTTCCGGTCCAAACTAATTTCTGAATTTTCAGTTATACTCATTTTAAGATTATTACTGCTCTTCCTTTTTCTCTTTTTCTTTGATTCAGTTTTAATTTCTTGATTAACGTTTTCAAAATTTTCCAGAATATCATTTTCGGGATTTAGGCAACTTTTAGACTTTATACTGTTTTCATCGCAAGGTTTTTCTTTTCGGTCCAAACTAATTTCTGAATTTTCAGCTATACTCATTTCAAGATTATTACTGCTCTTCTTTTTTCTTTTTTTCTTTGATTCAGTTTTAATTTCTTGATTAACGTTTTCAAAATTTTCCAGAATATCATTTTTAGGCTTTATATCTAGTTGATCATTATCATTTTTGTTTGTTAAGGAGTCAATTTCAGACTGAATATTACTACCGGTAGCTTCTAGTTGGTTGCAATCATACTTATCTTGAGTAATGGAAGTATTTTTAGTTTCTTTTTTACCAATAATGTTAGAACTGTCAAACGAAATTAAATCGTTAGTAGTTTCTTTACTTTCAGATTGATCTTCATTTTCATTTGAAAACAAACTAGGTAAAATTTTCCTTTTTAAGTACTCATTTTGAGCTTTCTTTGAATACACTTTTACTTCATTTTTTTCAACGTGCACTGGACGAATTTTACTGATTTTTTTTAGAGAAGCCCATGTATTCAACTCACTGTCATCAGCCATGAGAATTTCTTCTACTGTCAAGCCAAAATCATTAGGCACTACTTCATTGTACTTATATCGGCAAGGTAAATCATCAATGAAGTCTTCACAATCAAGATTATAATATTTATCAAAATATTCTTTGAAATCGTTATGAACTTCTGGGTCAAATGAAGGTTTAGCGATTTCCATTATATCTGTGAAAGCTTTCTTCTTATTCATTTTTTTCTTTTTAGATCTTGTCAGCTTCTTGCTCTCTTTCTGTGACTTGCTCGCTTCACAATCCATATTTATTTCTTCATAATCCCAACCATTATAATCATCTTCATTAAATGTAGGATGGTCATCTTCTTCTTGATTATAAAAATCTTCATTGAAACATTCACTCATTTTTTTGTCATAGGCCTCGGGGTCAAAATCTTCAACACCAAGTTCTGGATTTTGAGTCAAATTTTCTATTTCTTTATAACGTTCTTCTATTTCGACAAGCACCTCTTTTTGTTTTTTCTTAATTTCACCACGTTTCTTTTCTTTCTCTTCTTTTTTTCTTAAAGCAATTTCCGCTCTTTTGCTTCGTCTTGAATCATCTTTACGCCTTAAAGATCCTTCGATATTTCTAGGAAACCTCCTAATCGCAAGATTATCTTCAGTTTCAAATCTCCTATTGTATTTATCCTCAAATTCTGCTTGTTCCTCAAGTACTCTTTCATCTTCAGATAAATCTTCAATGTTGGGCACGGTTAAAGAATCTTTACTTAAATATTTCCTGTTTAAGATATAATCTTTCAGAAATTCTTCACCTTCGTCTAAATCTTTTTTATTCCAGAATTCACATAAAGGCTTCAATTCTTTCTCCTCGTCTTTATCTCCTAATTCTGACTTATTTCCTTTCAGAAATTGAATATAATCAGCATCTTCTTCTTTTTGGTCTTTTTCACTTTTGACTTTAATTTTCATTAATGCCTCACTTTCATCTTCGGAACTTGAATTATTTTCCAACTCATTTTTGAAAAATTGTTTTGTGGCTTGTTGCTCTTCAGCATATGTCATCTGCTTTGGGGAACTGTCCTCTTCATCTGAATCTCCATCCATAAGGCCCACAACATAGTCTTTAACAAAAACTGGTTTCTCAATATTTTTCGGTTCTTGTTTTATTTTCTTCACTCCGACTTCAGTTGATTTATTGAAAAACTGAACATTTGTATCGTAGATCCTCGGATCTTTGTTCTTCAAAAAGCTAAGTGTTTTAAAAAAATCTTTATCTGAAACAACATCCACAATTTCTTCATCTTCACTACTACTCTCACTGGTATCATCACCGCTTTCAGAGCGATTACTTTCACAGTCACTCATGGCGAAAAACCGCTTATAAAATGTTTTGACTCACGTGTTCACAAGCAGGCAGCAGCAGACTGAAGGTTTGTTTCAAACACTAGGCAATCCTAAACATAACCTTACCATAACCTGAACTATTTATTTAAAGGGAGGTATCGAGTATTGCCACCTGCGGAATATATTTTAAATGTTTACCTCTCTATTCCTGTCAAGATTGATTTTATTTATACTCTGTAATACTTCGTTAAGTGCATTAGGATACCTTTGTTGGTGATTTCAAAATTACGTGTCAGATTATTTGCAAATAAGTGTTTAATGCTGTCATTCCGAAATGACGCTTCCAAAAGCGTTCTCTATGAAGTAGTTTTATGTTCTATTTTTTCGTAAAATCGATAGAATTTTTCGCAGATTGGAAATTATCTGAGGATCAATGTAAGATTTTCTATGATTCTTTTTAAGTATTGAACGTTTTGAAAATGTGTTCGTATTAAAATGATTTGATGCTAAATGTTTACCTATAGTGTTAAAACCACAATTTTTAATAATTTTAGGTTGAAAATGCATCGGGGTGAAAGTGCTAATGGTTTCAGCACTGGTGAAGAAGATTCAAGAGGTCCGCCTGATCAGATCTGCTGTCTGGTAGATGATGGGGGTAGATGCCAAAGGCCTGCAGGTAATGCTTCTTACAGTAAAAGAATTCAAAAAATTGTTACACAGCGTCGGCTTAAACTCCACCTGGATCAAAATGCTAGACACATTTATATATGTGATCACCATAAGAGCATGATTCAGTCCGCTCGGACGAAAAGAAGGAGAAAGGATTCAGAAGATGATTCAATCGATGGTCCTGATATTGACTATCCTGATATTGACCTCGGGCAGCTTCAAATTAATACCTTGCGCAGGTACAAGAGACACTTCAAAGTGCCTACGAGACCAGGATTGAACAAACCTCAGTTAGCTGAAGTTTTACAAAAACATTTTAAAACACTTCCTGTGACAGAGAAAGATGTGATTTCAAATTTTTATTTTATGATTAGGACCAATGGCAATAAACTTGACATTAAAAATGGAGGAGATTCTTTGTAAAACTTGCTTGTTTTAAATTTGTTTTTACAGTTGTATATTTATATTGTACAAATTATAGATTGTAATATACTTTGTTCAGTGTTATTCATATTTTTCTATTATTAAATAAGAGACATAGATTAATTTTTAGTTATAGCATTTATTTTTTAAAATGTTTTCAGGCATTATGTCAATAATTAAATTGAGTTTGGATTGATTTTCTTTTCCATTGTATTTTTATATATGTTTATATTAAAGTGACCTTGAAGGCCTGGCTCTGTTCAAATCATTAGTGATATTGCTAATTTAATAATAATGGAAAAGTGATACTAGATTAGACTCTTTTTTACAAAATAGAAGTGATAGTTTACACATCGCACCCAGAAGATATTTTAGACAAGTATTTCATCATATTTGATCGTAGTCTTCCATTTTTAAAATATGTACAAGGAATGTAATTTTTATGTAAAAGTGTTAATGTAGTATTAGCAACCCTTATTGGTCTCCCTCAATCATTTAATTGGCACTTATTTATGTACGCATACATTCCTGCTTAAAATTAGCATAACACCAAACAAGTTTTTCAAACCAAACATTCTTTCTAAAGATAAATAATAATTAGAAATCTGTTCAGTGCTGACATTTGTCTGCAATCAATAGATACTCGTATTGCGTATGAAAATTCTAAACATGGAATTTAATTTGTTTTTCTTTAAACTTTGTCCGAGAAGTCAATTATTATTTTGCATTTTTTTTCTTATCTTTTATCTGGAAATGTCAGTGTGAAATCTAATGGAGTATGAGACCATTAAGGAAATGGTTGACTTATCATTGTCAGATAGGTGTCATGTGATAAATTAAGACTAGATCTCCAAACCCTAGATGGCTAATAATAAATGGGGGTTCGGATAAAGATATTTGTGTGTATCTGGTCCGTGTGTGGAGGAGGAAGGTGATGTGAACTCTACGAAAGTATAATTTCTCGTTGAAAAATATTTATCAGATTTTGTAATTAAAGAATGTTTGTTTGAATAACAAGGTAGTGTTAATTTAAAGCAGAATTGTCATATTGATGTTAAAATATAAATAACAGCCTATTAGTCAGTTGCCTATGGAAAAGAAATATTTTCCAATCAATATTTTTTTATTATTACGATATGCTTTGAATAATAAGTAGTTTTAGAATAAGTAGAACAGGCATTTCCACTGCTAAAGTAAGTACCCCTCCTAAATGATTTGATACACATTTTTCAGAAAATTTTAACTGTTTAGTTGAAAAAGTAATTATTCTATAAACAGGCTGGAGAGATCAGCCTCTGGTAGGTTATAAGATCATGTCAGAGTACCAAAAAAAATTAATTAGTTTGAAAAATCATCACATTAATGAAAAATGCTATTTAACCAGATAGTGTTTTTGTTGCCACAATATGACTTTTTCATAATGACACAAAAATTGCATATATGCTTCAAAATAAAGGAGCTAAATCAATTTTGTGTTGTTTTATAGAATTTATTTATTAAAACTCATTTAATCATCAAAAGTTTTTAAAAAATCTCAAGAAAAAGCCGTTCACTGAAACAACGAATAGGACTGTTAAGGAGAGTACTCAAAGGTGTTTCAAACAAATATTTTTCACCTCAAGGAATACTAATTAATTAATTAAAACGCTAAAGATAGTACATGTAGAGATTTATATTTTCAATTGTAGAGCTAATATGGACAAGAATAAATACAATCAACATTCAAATTTATTAAATTTGTATTGTATTATTAAAAAGATGTAATTAAGTTGGGGTAAGTGAAGCAGTTGATAATAATTGTTCACATTATGTTTACCTGAGTGAAATATAAACCCTCTATTGTATTCTTTAACTAGTTTAAGTTATTAGCTAGAGGTAACTGGCACAGTTTAATAACTTTACATCTTAAATACTTTATATTTACATTGTCGATTTAAACCTAATAAATGTAAGTAATGACTTTGTTAATATTCTGCAGCAAACAACACTGGTTCTCATTTATTGAATATAGAAAAATCAATGGCTATTGCTTTTTAGTTAACTTATTTTATTTGTAATTTTTTTTGTGTGCTTTTTAAAAGATAAATTACGATATATATAATACAAAACCTGCTTCAAAATCATACTGCAATAATATTACTGCACATTTTCGCAATAACGGTCATATCCTGCAAAGCATCCAAAAATAACATTTTAGATTGTTGAGTGAACTGGGTTATAAAATAAAATAATAACCTATGCATAGTTTTTTTTATTTCAGTTAACAAACCAGCTCGTCAAGGTTTTCAATCATTATAATAAATAAAATAGATTTTTTATTTAGTTCTCAAAAACTGATATCCCGACTGTACACCACTTCAATATTCACCTTGTAATTTATTATTCGCATTTTCCCCACCTCACTTTATTTTTGTTGTCAACATTAATATTTATTATTGTATATATTTATCTAAATATGTGATTGATATTAATTTGTATTTGTTGTAATAAACATAATTTATATTTACAAGTTTTGTTATGGCACTTATTTCTTCCTCTGCTCTTAAGGTACATTGATAATGTAGAGGAGCACACTACTTTAGCAAGTGCTATAGCCACTCGATGTCTCCCTGTGCTCTGTGGCAAACAGAGCGCCTATCTTTTGGCAGCTGCATGATCACACAAGCACTGTTATTACCACTGGCTACCTATCTTCGAGGGTACCTAATTACCTCAAAAACTTTAGAAATAGTTCAGTCAGCTCACTGCATTTTCAACTGGCTTGACTATCATTGCTATGGTTGTGAGGCATCTAATATATAATATTTATGTGACATATGAATTAATAAAACTAGTTACTAAAAAATAAAAATCTCGTAGGACAAATTAAAAAATAAAAACTACACTTCTTGCCTCTAACTATACATATTGAATTATTCTATCTCATGAATTGACAGACTCATTTTTTAGGATTAATGTCGTAAGATGAAACTGAAAAAACAGACCCTGGATGACATACTCATTAATTAACATTGGATCCAAATTACTACTGAAACATAAACTCAACACATATACTTATTAGGTTGTTACAATAGTTCTTGTGCATAAATGTGGTTTATCTCAAAAATTTATATACTTAAAGTGGCATTTTAAGTTCCTATTGTCGCCGCTAATCCTTGTAAGGTCATCTATGAAT
Organism: Acanthosoma haemorrhoidale; assembly: GCA_930367205.1. Taxonomy (NCBI): domain Eukaryota; kingdom Metazoa; phylum Arthropoda; class Insecta; order Hemiptera; family Acanthosomatidae; genus Acanthosoma; species Acanthosoma haemorrhoidale. The sequence continues at coordinate 48,223,274 of OV884015.1, read as the reverse complement.
CTTAGCTTTCAGTCTCAAGTGATTCATCATCAGCAACTTAACAGTGACCTGATCGAGGAGTATCTTAAAAACTAGTATTTGTCTATTCTCCATCAGGTGTGGGTTTAGATAGTTTTTAGAGTTTCATTGTTGGTTTTTTCAAAACCATGAACCCTCCTTTTATTACTTGACAACCGAAATCTAGTCTAAGATTTTTGATATAAATAAAATATTGTTGTTTTTGTATAGTATTAGAATAAAGCGTTAATAAAATAATAATATTTTTTACTATACAATAAAATAAACTGTTTGGGTTATGTGGTGATCTGAGTTACGCACATATTATTTTAAATAATAAATAACCTGAGGATATTATATGTAACAAATAAGGTTTAGTTGCTGGTTGTGCGTTTAGATTAAGTAAATATGTCCAATTTTTAAGTTTGGTTTAAAATTTGTAGGAAGACAAATTTGGACATTATGTAAATAAAAAATAATTATTTGTTGTTTTAACTGTATGGAGATAAACTAGTGACTAATAATTATTTGATAAATTAAAAATTAATTTATTGTTTCTATATTTGAAATAAATTTTTATTTAAGAAATAAAATCTTGGGATGGATTTCCAAGCTCTGAAGGGTGCCAAATTACACGCTTAACATAGTTATTAGATTATTCATACAAAAATTAGTTGTTCCAACCACTCCTGATTCTTCCAATCTTGGGATCAATTTCTTGGTTTTGAAGGGTACCACTTCTTCACTTAGTTTTCCAATTCTTAGATTTTGATTCTTTTTTAATAGTATAGCATAGTTAGAATAGTTTTTGAATTGGTAATGAGAAATTTCTCAAAATGTTTGTTTAGGGTGCCCTATTTAATTATTCCTTAGTTTTTAGATTTAATCAGGTATTACTGATTTATTTTGGGATCAAATTATTGGTCTTCAAGGGCTGATTTTGATCTGCACCAAGTTTTTTCTGTTGCACGTGGATATTGAGCTATTGTTTTTTCTTCTAATTTTGAAAAGGATTTATAATTTTTAAAGTGTGCCAATTTTGATTGTTTACTTACTTTATCAATTGTGCTTGCACACTTTGAATATTTTGAAAAGTCCTTCTCTTAATTTTTAGTATCTTGGGATAGGTGCATAGTTTATGAAGGGATTATTTGTAAACTGGTCTTGATATATATAATTTTAGGATGGATTTATAGTTTGTTAACACTTTTTTTTCAAGTTGTATTTAAAGTGATAGTTATAAATAATACTAGGACATAGAGTATTACAAAAAAATTCTCAATTAAACTTAAACCTATAATTTTTTCACAAAAAAAACTAAATAATTATTTGTTATTAAATCCTTTGCACATAAAATGGTTCATTATGGATCATTCATTTTTGTATAAAATTATTTAATACCGTTAAATATATTTTCACTGAAAACAAATCTTTATTTAAGAATAGTTGTTTATTTTTTATGTTATCTAAAATCTTAATAAGTAAGCCATTTATTAGACAAATAATTTTATGTGGGACTCCAAATAAAAATAAGGAAGTCATATTTTAATTTACATAAGCCATAGCTATTGCACGTATGCAATAAAAACATCAAGAATTGGAATTCAGTACTTACTATAATCTATTATATATTCCAAGATAGTATCAGTAATAGTAACAAATATACTTTATAAACGGTCAAAAAGTGAACAGATTCCTTTAAAAATTAAGAAATACTTTCAGAATTAGCTGGAGAATGAAGAGCTGAAAGTAATATTATAAAAAAACAAAATGGATCAAGAAACGGAAGATTTATTTGTCTAACTGCTATTAATAACTAACTATTATTCATGGGTTTTTTATTTTTTTAAAAGAATAATTGTAAATTTTTAATAGGAAACCCATTAAACATCAATTGTGAAATTTTTTGAAGTTCAAAAAAAATATAAATTATCAAATAAAAGATTAAAATGTATCTGTCAAATAAAAAATAACTCCATACTCCAAATATTTAAATGAAGAATTCAAATTTTATTTTAATAATGCCCAACCATGGCAGTGGTCCTGATCCATTGGTGCTTTGCAAGAGGGTTTACAGTGTTTCGGTGACAGAAACTATTAATAAATCCTGATAGATTATCATCTATATTAAGAATATCTTTGAATATTATGCTTTAATAAGTGTTTATGAATTTGTAACACACATATATGTGGTTATTACAGTTTGTATATCGAGTCATAGAAAACAAAACATAAGTGTTATTAGGGCTCATAAAATAAATAGTCATCAACTCTAATGAGGAAAGCCCTTCATAAAATTTACAATGTGTATTATTTTGATTAACTTCCTTCCTGGCTATCTCGGTAGTAATATTACTGTCAATGTCTGGTTCTATGGTTATGGCAGTAATTGCTTCTTCTTTTCTGCGGTCATAAACAAATCCACTTGAATATTTTATCTTATGTAAGTCACTTCTCGTTCTGACGCAGTTTCCCATGTTAGACCTGGCTCTGAAGGAAACAACAAATTAATAATTTTCATTGTCTACTTACATAAAATGTGTGGCTAACCATTTTATATGTCATACTTTAATTAGTCATAAGTATAATTGTATTAATAAAGTAGAAAAGATAAGAAAACAATGCAATCAATTCTATTTGCCTACAAAACAGGGCATAGCCGAAGTTTTTAATGAAGTTCAGCACTGAAGAATATATAAATCTTCTCGTTACTTTGCATAGATGAAAGAGTATTTATATAATATTTAAATATATCGTAGGGGGCAAATGTATGATAGCCGGGCACCGACTTGCAATGACCAGTGAGGGGGTATAGTTAGCTGTACATCACGAATGAGGGAAAATTTTCTTGTCAACGAACGTTCAGACTGATTCACCCAGTGCTGCCAATGCCGGTATTATTTCCCGAATTGGGCCAATTTTTTGCCTTTATGGGTAATTTTCGGGTAGCCGGGAAAATAAGGTAAAATGGCTTAATTACGTTATCTGTAGAGTTCTAATGTAGGGACACAGCAGATTTAGGCGTACATGATTGTACCAATTGATCAATCTTTACATCGATGCTGTGTCTTTTGCTTTGGTAGAAAATGAAGAGAAATATGTATCTAATGACATCAGACCAGGTTGCCCCTCGATGCTTGAGCAATTGAATCTGTTCACCTTGCTATCCCAGTACCTCTACCCAAGGAGATTGAAATAAGCTCTTTGCCCAAGGTGTTTATCCACGCATTGCCTCTACCACTTGACCTCCAAATACTGTTTTATTATACTTAAACTCGTGTTTATGCTAAGAATTTACAACAGAGTAAACAGTTAAATTTAAAGAATTCAAAGTAATTGTAACTAGTCACCGGTTCTAAGATTTGCGATACGAGTAGGTAGGATTAGATTTTGCAATATTCTTTTACTTTAAATTATAAATAAGTGGCGATTAGTGATTGGACTGAATGGAGATGCTTCAGAAAAATAATTTAAAGTGAAAACATTTTTCTCTGACACCAACGAGGTTACGTCAACCAGAATTTGCAGGCTTACGGCTTACACATATAACCAAAACGGAACAAATGTTCTTTTTTGTAAGTGGTGAGCTATTAATTTCACCAACCACCGTAGTGACTTAATGAGACATGTAAGTCTCAAAGACACCATTAAAGAAAGTTAGTGCTGTTAAAATTACCATTCCTGCTCTCCTCGCAACCAACAACTTACCATTTAATTTAATGGACTCTCTGACACCGACATTGCAGTCAAGTTTTTACGATTCGGAAATCGCCAAAACAAAAAAAAAAAACTGAAAAGGACAAAGGCTACTGTAATAGTGAGGAACGTGTTGAGGAATTATTATTTTAAGTAGTTGAGTGGAAAGGCTGCGCACAAGATTTTTTCTGTTATTATGGATGAGATAACCAATAGTTCTGCAACCGAACAATATGCCGTTGTAATGGTATTTTTTTGACAAAGATCTGAGAAAAGTAACGACCCGTTTTTTTCAGTTGATCAAAGGATATTGTACTAAGTATTTTTTTATTCAGTGTTAAATTTATTATTATATATAAATTTGTATGTTTTAATCACATGAAGTTTAATCTTTACAAGTAATGCAGACTAATTATCTACTCTGCTACTAGATGCTTTCACCAGTCGAGGAATTAGTTAGACACAATGGATTGATTGTTTTCTTAGGCTACCAGAAAGCAGTGGCAGGTTCTTCACAATGCTTACAATTGTCACAAGCTTGTCTCAAATTGCCGCGATCTGTTGAAGATGCCTTGTGCAATATAGGATTTGTGACTTATCGGCGGACGATAAGTGTGCGCCTATTGCACTTTTGCAGGAGCACGTCTCGGCAAGCAATTTTTGCAGCATTTCATATTTTCTTTGACATCGAGATTTACAAAATACTACTTCCCTGCACAACAAGATGGCTGTCTAAAATCATGCGTGAGTATGATTTTGCAACAGTATCTTCTCTTACTGCTTATTTTTCAGAAATAATGTCAGAAGATCAATCTGTTACAACCAAATTTATTTATAGAACGTTATCAAATCCTTTCGTTGAAATATACTTACAGTTTATGGATTACATATTAGATTTACTAACAAATTTTAACTCTCTCTTCCAATACGCTTACTAATTATTCTTACTTTATAGGCTAAAACCGGAAGTTAGGAAGCTGTTTGTTCCAAACGTTGTCAATGAACTTCATGGATTTTGCATATGTCAAATCCATAAATATTCTAAATACACCAACTGATAAAACTAAATACGTCAAACCCGACTGCTGTGGCCGCCTCTTAATTACGAATAATTTAAAGTTCTCCTCTTCTTGGGCCAAAAAAGATCTATCTATGTTCCCATATGTTTAATAAAGCTTATGACGCCAGGCGGAGAGGAGAGAGAAGCTAGTGGGGGAAACAGCCGCAGGTGGGGACCCATCCCCACCACGGCTGGCCTGCCTATATAAGCACCGAGACTGGGCCGAGTTAGCGTGTGGCGAGTTAGCCTGTGGAGTACCCCAAGGCGCCGTCTTATCACCTGTACTATTCAACGTATACACGTCTGAGATTGTTGGAGCTCGGTACAAAAATACCACAGTTACTGCTTTCGGGGATGACATAGCGGTGTACAGTAGCAGCATGAGTGCCAAGGTAGCTCTAAGACAGGCTGAAGCAGCCTGTAACCAGATCAGTGAGAGATTGTGGAGACTAAATATCTCTGTAAACGCGGGTAAGACTGACTGTGTAATTTTCTCTTTTCAAAAGGGAAAAAGCCCGCTCCCTACTAGTTACATAGTAGGAACGGAGGAAAATTCACCAGCCAACAACCTAGTATATCTGGGAATTAAAATGGACAGACACCTCCATTTTAGTAACCATTTTGCGAAGAAGTTGAAGCATACACGCATGAAGTCTTACCGGCTTACGCACTTATTGACTTCCCCCAATTTATCACTACGTCTCAAGCTACTGATTTACAAGAGCATACTCAGGTCTACTCTGCTGTACGATGCACCGCTATTTTGTTATCTGACGTATACGACAGCTAAGAAACTCCAACAATTCCAAAACGGTTTACTGATGAAAGTGGTCAGAGGTACTTCATTCGAGCAGCGAAGGAACAGTGAGCTGCATGAGATATTTGAGCTGCCTACGGTGGATGAATTCATCCAGCGTAGACATATCAAATTTTTCGACTCATTACAATATCTAACGAACCCGGTGTTTAGCACTATAACCCCCGCTCCATTCCCCCATCGATGGCAGGACGCTGTCGCGGCTGGAACACTCTAGTCCTAGGTTCTAGGTAGAGATTTAGTTTGTTTTGTTTAGTTTGTTTTTGTTTTGTTTTGTTTTGTTCCTAGTGTTTAGTGTTTGGTGTCGGTGACAAAAAGAAGGTGAGCCTCATCACCTAGTGTGAATACAAGACTGAGTACTTTTCACAACATAAAAAAACATTTATTGTATTATGCACTCCTTCAAATGCATTTAAATGCAGGAAGAGGAGAAATTTGTAAGTCAATTATTATTTTGTTATTTTTCTTTTGTACATTGTATTTTGTTTGAGGTTTTGAAATAAAAAAAACAAAAAAAAACGAGTTAGCGTCAGGATTAGTGAAGACCTGCCGATCCAAAAAGAGCAGTGTAAGGCTGGCTGTGAACAGGCAGTTCATCCCCACAGCTGAACAGGCGGAAATATTGGCGGATCACTACGAGGCCCTGAGCCAAGGCGAACCAATAGAAGCCCTCGACCCCCCCCCCTCCCTCTCCCTCTCCACTACTAACGAAATCTATACTTCACACAGGCAAGTGGCTGCCTTCACATTTTTCGACTCCCTGCAATATTTGACAAACCCGGTGTTTAACACGATAACCCACGCTCCGTTCCCCCATCGATGGCAGGACGCTGTCACGGCTGGAACGCTTTAGTCTTAGGTTCTAGGTTTAGGTTTTAGTGTTAGTGTTTTCCACGGTCGCAAACTGAAGGTGAGCCTCATCACCTAGTGAGTGTATGTGTATTGGACTTATTAACAACCATCTGAAAGTATTATATTTTATGCACTCCTTAATATGCATCTGCGAATGCAGCACGAGGAGACAGCTGTAAATCCAAATTTATTTATGTCATTGTATATATATTATCAATAAAGAGGTTTTGAAAGGAAAAAAAAAAAAAAAATGCCTTCATTCGATGAACAAATGGGAAGAAAGCACCAGGTGAAGACGGGATCCAGAACATCTTACTAAAGCAGCACCGAGGAAAGGAATCTCGTACATCACCAACGTACTGAACTCCTGCTTCAGGCTGCATTATTTCCTTCAGAATTGGAAGCACGCTGTGGTCGTCCCTCTGCTGAAACCAGCGAAAAGCGGTTATGAGCCTTCTCATTACCGCCCTATGAGTCTGCTGACTCAGCTCTCGAAGTTGTTCGAGAGAATCCTCCACGTCGCGTTGAACATCCGGAGCAACAGAGCTACCACTATGATCTCGCTGGACTGTTCGAAAGCCTTCGAGTCAGTGGACCACTACATCCTATCCAACGTCTGAGGGAATAGAAATTCTGGGATCAGCTAAAGAACCTGATGACATCATACCTCACAGGCAGAACTTTTTCGGTTCGGATAGGCACCACGTCTACTGCCGAAGAAAATACACTGCCGGTGTCCCCCAAGGATCTAGGTCCTCTGCTGTTCAATATCTACACCGCCCACATCGTCGGAGCCTCAGACGACATAGGTGTATACAGCACTACTATCAACCCCACCAGATTACTGAAATTTGCTGAGAGCGTCAGTCAACACATTGCTGAGAAACGCAACACCGTCAACATCAAAGTGAGCCCGGCCAAGACGCAAGGAATTATCTTCAGTTACAAATCAGGACATAAGAAACTAGCAAGATCCTTCGCCTTAGACGGGAAAGAATGCACCGTGAGCAACAAGCTATGCTACCTTGGGATTACACTCGGTAGACTCTTGTCGTTCACATCTCAGCAAGAAGTTAAAGAGTGTTAGGAAAACGTTCTACAGCCTAGGCCACCTACTCTACAGCCCGGCTATATTAGTACGCCTCAAGCTGCTGATATACCAAAGAGTTCATTATTTCTAAACCCCTTTATTAATAAAATTATAATATCATAATATTTACCTGGAAAACCTTCTACAGTATAAACTACAGGAGATTATTATTCTGGCTTCATAGCTTTATACTGAGATTCATAAAACGATCAAATTTCTTCAACTGCGTTTTGTAAAAACAATGTCACCTACAACTCTTTGAATCCCTGAATGCATCACATATGCCGATCCTCTGGGTAGACCAATTATTTTGATTACACGTTGTCGGGAAAACCTCTTGTGCACGTCGAGGGTCACCAGATGTCGGGTATTTGGTTGAACAATTGTCGGAAAAGGTGAACAATTGTCGGAGGTCAACAATTGTCGGATTGCTGTAGTTAATAACATGGACCGTGTTCCATGTAGGCGTTAATATCTGACTCCATTTATCGATAGGAATGTGTCCCGACAAGACACAGTGTTCAGGATGAGGTTCAGAGGTTCATAAAGAATAAGACCAGTTTTCAAAGTTCGGGCGAGAGATCGGCAGCGTAATAAGTACAAGTCGTCAGGGGTCTGCTATAGGCTGTGAGGCGAAGTGCCGTCGTATAGTATAGGAAGGCTGAGTAGGCATATCGCGACGGTGATAGCGGCTATCGGTATGTAGAAACTAGAAGAGAATGAAGAGTGGGCCCACCAGGGCCAGGTGACCCTGGGGTTAGTGATAAGTCGGCGGCTATGAAGACTGAGAGACTGACCGTCCAGGGCGAAAACCCCTTGATATAAATACCCGTGCCCTCCCTGCCGGGAGGCGGAACCTGTCGGCCACGGGTATGTTTACGATATATGGCCTTGGTATATGGTATACTTAGTTATATGGCCGTTGGGATACAAGGGTGTGTTTTTTATAGCTGCTAGGGCTTCACCCCCTTGGGTTATTTGACCACCTATAGCAAGGTTATTATCCCATGGGTCCCCAAAAGGGTTCCTAGCATGATTTATTGACCGTGGGAACGTGACTGAAGGTCTATTTTAATAGGGGTAAGTGTCCTTTGCCCAGGTTTTATGGTACCAGGTGGCTAATTCTCTTGGTTTATTGCCGCACCCTTTTAGCACTTGTCTACGACTTCCGACCTCTCTATGATTTATTACCAGAAGTTACATAATGAAGTTACATGACATTTTCTATTATAATACATTAATTATGAACTAGAGTGTAGGGTAATTTACATATATAGTTAGCGGTCGCTATACACGTATAATATATATGTTATAATAATATCAATGACTAATTGAGAAGTTTTTTTTTTCATATTTCACAAAATAACAAAAGTAGGATAAGGGAAAGTTAATTACAATTACAGTTAATTACAAAAACTAGACTTTGCCCAGTGTTCTGAAATTTTCGCGACAAGATAATAACATCTTGGCCTTTTTAATGTTTTAAACCAAAAAATTAATGCCTTTGTGTTAGACTGTACTCATTAGGTATATAAGACATTGCTGTTAGATATATTCCAAATGATTAAAGTAGATCAAAAATAGACAGTTTGGTTATCAGGTGGAACTAGATTAGACGAAATTGAAAAAAATTAAATACCTTTAGAAATATTGAACTGTGGTACATATTTTCTTATTTAATAATCTGTGAAGTTTGTTTAGTGTCATGGACAAGTTTCCCAATGTCGTACACCAGCAATGTATACTATTTGAAATGTTATTGCATTTATGAAATAAAAAGTTCTGTTATAACTGGTATTAATTTATTTCCTTAGAAAAAGATTAGCATATCACATGTGGGAAATTTTTTTTTCCAGTAGTGAGTAAAGTGTCATTTTCCTCGCCAATTAATTATCATGTGATCCCTGGAACTGCGTACCTAGAGCTTTTGCCGTGTGGGGTAGTGGACAATTTGACACCCTTTTTAAGCATATAAAAATGTTGAGTCGGGCCGTCGGGGTCAGCACGTATTTTAGTTAAATTGCGAACTTATAACCATTGATTCTATTGTATACAACATTATTGTATTTTTTATTTGTTTGTAATTTAGACAAAAATTTTAAAATGCCGTCCCAAAATATGTGCCACATGGAGGAGGGGGCCGCCCCCCCAGGTACGCTAATGGCTGGCAACAAACAAAGTTGTTAATGATATCATAAACTTTCGTGGTAATTCGTCGTTGTTACGTTTAGTTGTGATAGGTTATATCTTTTTTTTTTTTCTTTTTTTTTTTAGAGGGTATAATTGTGCTTTATGTTCTTTCTTTCTATCCCACGAGGATCTTGCTACAATGGTATAGGATGTCTAGAACCAAAACATTATCTCAAGGATGAAACAGGCCATTAGTGCAAGAACGGAAGGTGCCTTCACGGCCGGAGTCGGAGCTCTCGGCTGTGAAGATCCCATCGGGATAGCAGCGACGGAGAAGAGTCAGATCTTTGAAGATTAAACATTACTAATGTTTGAATAATTACTAATGTCCCGTCTCTCCGCAATATGGTAGTTGCAACAAATACGATATTGTGGAGAGACGGAAGGTTTGTTATTTAATTATACCCTTCCACAAAGAGCACCAATCATAAAATATAACTAATGTTTATTTGTTTCGTTGCCAAGTCCGAAAGGAGTAGCCCCATACCTCTCTTTCGTCTCACTGTCTATTTCTTCAATTAAATAACTCCAGGCTGGGTTATTAATCTATAATAAGGGCAAATATGCCAAAACAAAATAAACTTGATAAAGTCTAAGCATCTCAAGACAGAGCTCAAACGCCATTAAGGATTTACTCGTTTTCCATGGTCGACACTAAAGTCAGAAATGTAATAAATTCAAATATATTTGTAAAATAATAATGTTTAGAGCAAATAATTTCATGTCGTTCGATCCGATTTCAACAGGATGTACTTGTCAATATTCAGTACATATCTGATGTATTTATAAGATAAAAGTAGGCAACGAGTAGAAAAATAATCTTCATATAAAAAAAAAAGACAATGAGGGCAGTAATCCTCTTATCTAGTACATTTAAATCGTCTGAGCTTATCGATTGATGCTTAAATGTTAATAATGGTAGTTATTGTAAGAATTTTCACCATTCTTTAGAAAACGCTGAAATTTATTAGTAGGCTATTAATAATTAAAAAGTAACCAAAAACGACACAGAAAGACATTCGAAGTATGAAAACACGAGGGTTTCTTCATTTTTTAAAAAACGTTTTAATTTTATTGTCCTCATGTGGAAGAAGCAGCTTTTTAAAGTTGGACAAAAAACTTGTAGATTCTATAAACTGGCCGGAATCTTTATTTCAATCTTAGTCGTGGTTTATGGATTTTATTTGAATACTTTTATAAATGCCATATTGGTATTTTTATAAATTTTGAGTTACTTATTGCAAATATGTATTCTTCACCTTGGTAACTTTTGTTCAAGAAATTTTGTGAGCTAGCGTAAAACTCGTTTCTAAAAAATTCGTTTTTCCGGAATATTAAATAGTATATCAAATTTAAATAGTAGATACACCTTAAAATTGTTTTCAATGCAATTTACGTTGAATCCTACGAATAAAAATCTTATTTAGGGCTCAGTTTAACACAATACTTAAGTAGATTATAAATCAAAAATGCATAAGATTTTCTAATCTTGATTATTTCATCAAATGAACTATCCAACTCAAGCTACAAATTTTTTTTTTAATTTATCCAGATAATTTACCCCCTTCATTAACCTGTAACGACTGGAGTTTTTGATCATCCAAATATGGTGGAAGGTAAATGATGTGTCTGCTCTCATTGGCGTCAATAAAGACGTAAAATCTTAACAATTTTTTTATGCTAAACATTTATACATAGATATGTTTTGAGAGTCAGATCGAAGAAGAAACAGAGGAAGAACCATTTAACCTGCACAAGATCCATGCAGGAAGAAAGTATAAGATTTAGAGGAATAGAGGTTGCTGCCGTCCACAGGAGTGTGAACCGGAGAGAGGCAGACTGAATCGCCGTGGGGAACACTGGTTGGTAAGTTTATAGGGCCACGACAACCGTTGTCTACTAGGGAGAGGTCTCTCCCAAGGAGGTGCTAGATTTAGCGAGACGAAGGCAGAGATCCCCCCCTAGGAAGGCGTGGGGTCTGACAACGCCGGACTAAAACGTAGCGAGGTGAGGAGAGAAAGAGATGCAGAGGTTTTTCATAAAGAAGAAGACCAAATTCTCGAATACCGCCGCGGCTGCTAGGCATAAGTAGCTTCGACAAGAGGAGAATGAATTACAGCCCAAGATCTGCCCCTATTTATAGTTTGTGGTGGCTCGTTAGGCCCAATCATCTGCCTCGTTATTGTATCCAATGAGACCCCAGTTTGCGGTAGGGCCATGAGTAAGCAGCCGAAGGGCGGACCCGGCAGGGTCGTTTTCTACCTGATGTGGGGTAGCGGTCTTAACTTGCAGCTGTGACTTCTTTATTGTTTACACATTTACAATGACTTATTTATGTTATTTACATTTGTTTAAATTAATTTACAACATATGTACAATAGATTATAGGGTGATTTATCTTATGTAGTTAGCGGTCGCTACAGTGGAGTAGGAAGAAGCAGGAGGTATAGTGATTTACCATAGAAGAACGAAAGAAAGGAAGGGAAATTCCTATTTTTTTTTTTTCCAAAATATGCGATTTGTAAAGACAAAGTGATTACAGTGCCCTGAGTTGAAACTACTGCATGGGTGGTAAAGAAACAGGTAGAAGATCATATCCAATAATAGACCATAGATAATAGTGGCTGAAAGTATCCTCAAAAGACCACCCACGAAAAATCCATTTTCTAGCCAGGGATTTTATTTGATTATGCAAGAAAGTATCAGGAGAGTTGATCAAGAAAGCGAAATATTCCATAATATTGCGGCTTATGTGATATGAGAATGTTTGGCAAACATAGTGAGAAGGAAAGGAGGGCCATGAAATAATCCATGGAGAGTTTTACAAGTACCTCATTGCAATATTCTAATACTACAACTTAAAAACAATAGAATCACTTAAAATCTTAATTGTTTACAATTAATATGGATGATCACAAACTTTGTTCAAAGTAAACTGGATTGGTAGGGCAAGACAACGAATTTTTCGTTCGTGAAAGTCGACGGACAATAATCTACTTTGTCATCTTACCCCAACTAATTAATATGTTAAATTGGAATGAAGAGGGCCAACTGCGGAACTGCGATTTTTCTGTTTAATTAAAGTCCGTTTAACAATCGAAATGTTTTTGTATTTTAAATGAAGTTTTTTTAAAACAAATTAAATGTTTTTTGTTTGTTTTTTAGAAGTCCTGCGCAGTTAAATTAATTAAATCACTTGGTTGCACAATTTATCAATTTAGCCACCACACAAAGTGTGGCCACAAATGAGGAAAAACTTACTCCTTAATGGTTTTTCTCTTAATGAGCTTCATCAGAGGAGAGCTATGGATGTATTATATATATCCATTCCAATTGGCAAAAGCATCCGAAAAAATCGGATTTTAACAACCCGATGTATAGTCATACTTTAACCAAGTCCATAAAATAGAAAACAAGCTAAAGAGTTAGGTGGTTGCTAATTGCAACTTGTTTTCAGTTTCTTCACACAGGATAAAGTGTACTCACACATGGGAGAACGAACCCGATAGGTGGGGCAAAATGGCGAAAAAGATCTTTCTTGGAAAAAATAGATTTTCATTTTTTAAAAGTCAACGAAAATTCTTGAAAAAAAGATCTGTGCTAGAGAGCTTTAATAAGTTATCCTGTAAATTTCAGTCATTTAACTCACTTACGTAGTTCAAGAAACATTTAAGAAGCTTAGGTTCTTCATCTTTCCCTCGCGTACTCTGGGCAAATGTCATGCTTTTCAGCCTTTTTTTCTTTACGAGAAGAGGGGGGGACATTATGAGTAGTTTATTTTGAAAGTCATTCTTTAATTAACAATTCATTTTTTGAACTATTTTTATCTTTGAATTATTGTGTTTGTAAATTGTTTTTTCTAATCTACTATTTTTTTTTAATCACGAGATATGGGATAATAGATATATAGTGGCGTGTCCCCAGATTCCAAGTAGATTTTCACGTGTGGCTGTTTCTATTGTCTTCGTTTCGCGAAACGGAAGATATACTAACGAGACCTGAATCCCAAAAATGGCAGTGTAATAAGATTTTCTGACCATTGTTGGTTGATCATAAATGGATTAGCCCAAGATATCAAGGTTCGAGAAGAAGGTGGGGAGCGGACGAGGGCGAGTTCCCCGGCCCAGTACCTCCCAGCTGTGCCGAGATGTGCCTCTACCTCCGTCTGTTCGTTGCCCTGGTCGGCTTCCCTCTAATACACGCTGTCCACGGAGACACGCACCGTCCCAACATCGTCTGTATCGTGGCTGACGATTTGGTGAGTGTCAATTATAATCATAGCTAAAATGTAGAACAAATCGCCTCCATTTTTTTATGAGAAACTCTTATTTTATTCATCCTCAACATACCGGTATTCGAGCAATCGTCTGTCACCTCTCTATCTGTCTGAAGCTCCTACGATACTGGATGTAAAATGATTTCATTCAACGTGAAATTTTTAATATGTACATTCATGCTATTTGGGGGATCCCTTGGCTATTTATTTATACCTATATTGTATGAATGTAAGAGTAAATGTAAAATTTTACATACATATAGTAAGAATGGGATATTTTAACTATCTATTACCCTCCTAAGGCGGATTGTAATTTTCTTCAAATAAAGATTTATTATTGGAATGTAAAATATGTACATTCACCAAAACCTCGAAAATACGGAAAATTTATTTTAATATGAAACATTGTCCCATAAAATAATTGGCTGAAAACCAGTAAAAGAAATTATATATTTTTTAAAAAAGATAAGGCTAATGAAAGATTAAGTAAAAAGTGGTTGATTCTTTATATGTATGTACGAATAAAGGGTATAGACATGGTGATAACATTCGGATAAAATATAAATGTTAATAAATAAATATTACGATTTAATAAAAACGTTTTAAGAGTACTAAATGAACATCGATTATAAAATGTTTTACTGAAATTAAAAGAGTTTTCTGGGCAGGAAAGGATTAAATGTGCTTAATTAAACAATATAATTAACAAAGATCTTCAATTGAAAGATATAACAATATTAAGATTGTACTTACCTTTCTAGTTAAATAAACAAAAATAAGATTTGACGTACAGGTTTCTACTTTTTGTAAGTATGTGTAAGTATATCGGCTGGAAATATAATTTGATCGAGTTTGGGTGTTAGGTGAGGCTGAATAGCATTTCTTTATCTAAATGTATCGTCATAAATAAAAGTAATCGTTCACTGGGAAACCAGTTTAATTTTCCGAGGATTTAGTAACATATCGTTTAGGTTTCTGAGAAATGCTATATTTCAATTTTACTGAGTATATTTAACATTATATCCATATTAGTCTTTTAACCGACCCTATTCTCAAACTATGAAGAAGCTTATGGAAGGCTTAACTGCAAACACAACAACTGAAGACACAGTAAACTACTTCAGACTAGCCTGGACGATCTCGAAGGATAATTTTCTAACTGGAAAATACATATAAGTAAAAATTTAGTCAAAAAGTTTAGTAAAAATTATCGTTTAACGCCACCCCTTCAATCCACCTGAGCTAGATAATTCTCAACAGCATAACTGTACCATGGAGCGATCAAAGTGAACCAGAATGGCATCCCCGTGGAATAGTAAAATAAATATAAAACTTACCGTGGCGTAATCGAGATTAAGATTGTACGAATTGGAATTCGCACATGAAACCGAACGTTGCCATCTTAATTTTTCCAATTAAACCATTGAGGTTATCCGTAGTTGTGAAGTCCGGGGCTCTACCGGTAGCTAAAAACTTAAAAGGCTTCAAACCTTCCCAATGAGTGTGTCCCAACGCCGTTTCACGGTCGTTCACCCCAGACTTTTACTTTTCAACATAGAGGTAACCCGCAGGCTACCTCGACGATTGACTTACTACTGACAAAACAACCCCACCGTATCACTAGTTGCACCGCCCTTGACTTTATTACGTCTGACCACAGGCCAGTACTGTATGCAGTGTATGATAAAGTGGCGACCCCTCGCCCCACGAGATACGACTACCGTCGTGCCGACTGGGATCTGTATCGGTCGCAGGTTTACCATAACCTGCATATGGTGCCAATTCTCCGCACGAAAGAAGAAGTAGATCTTCAACTAACTTTCATAACTAATGTGATCATAGACGCAGCAAACACTGCGATCCCGAAGTACACTCCCATGCCACCGTCTCTGCGACCACCTCCAGACCACATTCTTAAAATTATTGCCTTGCGCCATAATTGGAAGAATAGATGGTACAGGACGTGAGATCAGCAAGCCAAGGTCGTTGTGAATTCTCTCACAACGCAGATCCGGGGCTTGATGAAACTCTGGAAAACAGCGCAGTGGCATGAGAGACTTCGTAGCACTCAAGGAGATCACAAAAAGTTTTGGAAGCTGTTGAAGACTACAAAAGGCTTGACAGTGACAAAAGCGACAAAAGGCTTGACAGCGACAAAAGGCTTGACTGTTGAGCAACATGCAACAAAACTGGCCGACCATTACGCCAGGGACATTACGGCTAGGACGGGATTCTACCACATGCCTCCTCCGGTAGATGCTGAACAGAACCACATGTTTTTATCACCGACGCAGCTCCAGGCGATTCTTCACCGGTGTCAGGGAAACCGAGCACCAGGGTACGACGGGATACAAACAGTGCTGCTCAAACAAATGCCGAGGAGAGGGATAGTACAACTAGCAAACTTATACAACTCTTGTATAAGATTGCGGTACTTTCCTGACACATGGAAACAAGCCATCTTGTTCCCATTACTAAAGCCAGCCAAGAGCGGAGATCACCCAGCCGACTACCGCCCGATCGGCCTGTTACCTCAGATGGGAAAAATTTTTGAGAAGATTCTTTTGAATTATCTCAAAAATTACTGTTCTGAAAACGACATCATTCCGCCAGAGCAGACTGGATTCCAATCCAGTATGAGCACAGAGCACCCCCTCCTGAAGGTACAGTCAGAAGCTAGCCATAATATGAATAGAAACATAGCCACGGCTATGATTTCCATTGATTGCAACCAAGCGTTCGACTCGGTGTCTCACGGGACACTGTGTCAAATGCTCTACGACCGGGAATGCCCGGAACAACTGTATTCAATTCTGGCTAGCTTCCTGAAAAACAGATCGTTGCGGGTGCGGGTGGGTGATAGCTTCTCCGAAGCTGTGCCACTGACC
This sequence comes from Acanthosoma haemorrhoidale, assembly GCA_930367205.1. Lineage (NCBI taxonomy): Eukaryota > Metazoa > Arthropoda > Insecta > Hemiptera > Acanthosomatidae > Acanthosoma > Acanthosoma haemorrhoidale. The sequence continues at coordinate 48,206,408 of OV884015.1, read as the reverse complement.
TGTGGAGTACCCCAAGGAGCCGTCTTATCCCCTGTACTATTCAACGTATACACGTCTGAGATTGTCGGAGCCCGTTACAAAAATACCACAGTTACTGCTTTCGCAGATGACATAGCGGTGTACAGTAGCAACATGAGTGCCAAGGTAGCTCTAAGACAGGCTGAAGTAGCCTGTAACCAGATCAGTGAGAGATTGGGGAGACTCAATATCTCTGTAAACGCGGGTAAGACTGACTGCGTAATTTTCTCTTTCCAAAAGGAAAAAAGCCCACTACCTACTAGTTACATAGTAGGGACGGAGGAAAATTCACCAGCCAACAACCTGATATATCTGGGAATTAAAATGCAGACACCTCCATTTTAGTAACCATTTCGCGAGGAAGTTGAAGCGAACCCACATGAAGTCTTACCGGCTTACGCATTTACTGACCTCCCCCAATCTATCACTGCGTCTCAAGCTACTGATCTACAAGAGTATACTCAGGCCTACTCTGCTGTATGGTACGCCGCTTTTTCGCTATCTGACGTATACAACAGCTCGGCGACTCCAACAATTCCAAAACGGTATACTAATGAAAGTGGTCAGAGGTACTTTATTCGAGCAGCGGAGCAACAGTGAGCTTCACGAGATCTTTGATCTACCTACGGTGGATGAATTCATCCAACGTAGACATATCAAATTTTTCGACTCCCTGCAATATTTGACAAACCCGGTGTTTAACACGATAACCCCCGCTACGTTCCCCCATCGATGGCAGGACGCTGTCGCGGCTGGAACGCTTTAGTCTTAGGTTCTAGGTTTAGGTTTTAGTGTTAGTGTTTTCCACGGTCGCAAGCTGAAGGTGAGCCTCATCACCTAGTGAGTGTATGTGTATTGGACTTATTAACAACAATCTGAAAGTATTATATTTTATGCACTCCTTAATATGCATCTCATGTCTCTAACATGCAGCACGAGGAGACAACTGTAATTACAAATTTATTTATTTATTTTTGTCATTGTACATATATTATCAATAAAGAGGTTTTGAAAGGAAAAAAAAAAAAAAGGAAGGTAGTGAGAGTCTACCGAGGGTACCTAGGCAATGGTTTGTAGTCGGCCAGGTCAAGCCTGGGCCGGAAATAAGTCGGCCTCTCGGCCGGAAGGTCGACCCTGCTTAAACAGGTAGATGGGGTCTTGTAGCTTCGGCTGAGACGGCCGGGAGATCAGCCTCGATCTCTCGGCTGGGTGTAGATCTTCAGTCTCCGTCAGGGGGCTAGGGTTCGATCACGTCCATCTGTCTCCAGGCTTCGGTGGTCCAGCAGTGCTTTCCTCTGACGGGCATTGGTGGTGGTTGAAGGTCGGAGAATAGTGGGTTGTAGCTGTGTCAGAGTGAGTCGAAAAATTTGATGTGCCTTCTCTTGATGAAATCTTGAATGGTGAGCACTTCAAATTTTTTATGCATCTCGTCTGCCTTTATTCGGTCAAACGGGGTATGCTTGAGGGAGGTGCGGAGAACTCTGTTCTGAAATTGCTGGAGCGTTTTGAGAGTGTTAGGAGTCAGATACTTGAAGAGAGGGGTCCCATACATCAAAGCAGGTCTTAGGACACTCTGGTATATCAGCAGCTTGAGGCGTACCGATAAAGCCGGGCTGTGAAGTAGGTGTCCGAGGCTGAAGGATTTCTTCCTAACACTCTTTAACTTCTTGCCGAGATGTGTTGTGAACGAAAAGTGTCTACCGAGGGTAATCCCAAGGTAGCATAGCTTGTTGCTTACATGGCACTCTTTGCCGTCTAAGACGAAGGATTTCGGGAGCTTCTTTCTTCCGGATTTATAGCTGAATATAATTCCTTGCGTCTTGGCCGGATTGACTTTAATGTGGACGGCATCGAGTTTCTCGGCGATCTGTTGGCTGGCGCTCTCAGCGAATTTCAGGGCTCTGGTGGGATTGATGCTAGTTTTTTTTTTTTTTTTTTTTTTTTTTTTTTTTCCTTAGCTCTCAAACTTATAAAAATAGGATGTGGGAAAAATTATTTTGGGCTAATGAGTGCCTTTCGCTAAGGGGAGTCTCTCATTTGAAGGATGTATGAGAAGGATATAGGGTGTGGAATGCCTAAAAAGGCGGATGGAATCAGGAAGGTAGTGAGAGTCTACCAAGGGTTAAAATTGATGCTAGTGCTGCAAACACCTATGTCGTCTGCATACGCCGATACCTCGCAGTTGGAGTACGAGGCTCCTACGATGTGGGCGGTGTAAATGTTGAACAGCAGGGGGCCTAGCACCGATCCTTGGGGGACACCGGCAGTGTAATTTCTTCGGGTCGTAGACGTAGTGCCTATACGAACCGAAAAAGTTCTGCCTGTAAGATAGGATCTCTTAAAATATGAATATAAAACACTTTTTTTTTTTTTCTTAGCTCTCAAACTTATAAAAATTGGATGTGGGAAAAATAAAGGAAAACTATATATTATATATTAATATAAAACACTTAAAATAACTTTGAACACTCTCTTCAAAAACAAACAACTTCATCGAGACCTAAAAATAGAAGCAACAAACGAAGAAATTTTGTTAAATGTCATTACAACTTGCAATCGAAAGAGCAATTAAATGTAACATTGTAAATCCATACATTATCATACCCCGATTTGTCCAGTCATTCTGTTATAACAAGTAATTATTAACATTAAATTTCAAATTACAGTTTCTTATGTAATTGAACTAAATCAATTATCATTACGAGCATACCAATTCGTTATTTATATATATAATGGTTTTATATTCTTAGGTCTTTTTGATATTCATTTGCGTTTATTAACAAAAATGTCATTCTATTACAAAATTATACCTAGTTAGGAGTGACTCTTAATGAGATAATTCCCAATTCTGAAAACTTTTTTATTAAGTGTTATCTTATCATTGTGTAGCTGAGATGTATTAAAAAAAAAAAAACTGTTAAAATTGTTTGGTCTAGGAAGAAATTGAAATGAGAGGAAAGATCTAAGCTGGGCGGAAGCTGTCTAACCTCGAATTGAACAGAATAATTGGTCAGTTTTACGAAGCATGTCATTTGAATACGTTAGCCTAATCTGCTAGAATTAGGAAAATAAATAGTGCAGGAACTGTTCGCAAATAAGTTCACTTAATTACTATTTCATTATTTTGGAATACAACATTTTATGAAAAGGAATAAATATTAGTACCCACGAAGAAAAATTTGGAGAAGTAATTTTTTTTTCTCCAAATAATCAGAATCATTGAGGGGATAGGTTTTTCTTGTTTGTTTTCAAGTGATACAGAGTGTTGATGTATCTGTATTGAATGGGTCAATAGATTGAAATCACATTTATATTGTTCTCAATGTTTGATAGTTTTATTGTACTTGTTGTATTCGTTATATTTCGCATCCCCTAAAAAAAAACAACGTGTTTCGTGTACTGACACGTCCCGCTAGAATTTTTCTTCCACTTTCAGCTCTGTAAATAATAGCACGATACTAATACTTTCTCATTTGATGGACACTACAGCACACTGCACCTCACGTTGATTGCTTAAATAAAGGGGTTGATTTTTGGCAGATATGGTATTTAATCTTCTGTTATTGGTAACATCTAAAGGATGATACAATGCTACTCCAGATGACTGGTCTTGTTTAGAGTTGCATCTTTACAACTCTAAGCAAGGTACAACTTTGAAGAAGAATTTGATGTAACGATATGTAACACCTTATTTTGAAATGTTTGTAGTAGTTGTAGTTTTGTATTTGTAGTGTTTGTCAAAATCTCATCGAAATCGACTCTCACACAGTGGTGCCTTGGTGGGAAAAACCCTCAAAATCAGAAGAAAAAAAAATTTTCCACGAAAAATGCTATTTTTCGGTAGTATATTAACATTAGTGATCGCCCATGCTGTATTTTTTCGTGAAATGTTTTAGCAGTACAGCGCCTGCTGAAAAATGCTTTTTTGTTGCTTTATTGAAAATTGCAGTTTTCAAGCAAATCCAATAGTTAATTTTTCTGAAATTATTTTTACGAAACGCATATTTGTTTAGTGTTTAAGTGAGTGGTTTGTGGATATTTTTTTCATTGCGACCGGTGCGCATTTATCTAACGGTATCAATAAAAATATGATTGAATTTTCATGTTTTCAACTTTGGCAATCTTTAAAAAAAAAAAGCTACAATCTCCTAACTACTTCGAAGGACGTCCCATCTCTCAATAGAAAATAAAGAACTAATTAAGAAACTAAGAACTAAAGCCAATAAAAAAGTCGAACATCGAGGGTATCCAATACTTTCAATCAAAAGTCCTGAGAACAATAGTAAATGCCCCTAATTACGTCAACAATAAAACGCTTCACAACGATCTTAATACATCCTACATTCTTCAGCTCATCCCTTCCAAGTTCATGAAATTTGATCGAAACCTATCCAACCACCCTAGTCCCCTAGCAGTCATTACACTGCACCACACACCCCTATAATCCTCCTCGGAGACGTAAGTGGCAGTGGCCCCGTGACATGCTAAAAATACGTGACAGTGGGAGTCCTGGCAATGGCCAGTTTATCCAATCATCTCCTGAGCGTCCGTGCCTCCCTCGCTATTGGTCATCTTCAACTGGCTCGTATCCGGTGACGCGGCTGATGGAGCTGCATCGGGTCTTCCCAAGACTCCGCTTCCTTTTTCAAGGGAGGTGCTGTCACCTGGCTGTCCATGTGAATTTGTGTGGTTTCTGGGCTGTTTGTAAATATTGTCTAAATGAGCGAGTGAATGAAGAATTGTAAATATGGTATAAATGAGACCATTAACCACAATTACTTATTGCCAAATAAGGCAGATTATAATTTTATCACTATAAAGATTTTGAAAAACCCTTTCCACAGCGGCGTTTGAAAAGGGAAGTGACAACAGTAAAGTAACAACTGTAAATAGATTAGAACATTTTTTTGACCCACTATAGGTTTTAATATCAATTACCCGTGCCCAAAATGTTGCTACTGAGGTCATCGTCATTTAAGACTTTAAAAGTTGGCTCCTCATTTGATAAGCTGCGTAATTCTATCCACTCAGAATCAAGTTCTAGAAGATCAATAAGCTCTTTAAAGACATGAAAGCGGGTGATAACTTTGACAAGGGGTGGGAGTAAAACTATTCCACTGTTTATTTCACAGTTCATTTAACACTGAAAAAAAAAAAGCTTACTACTTTTTGCTTTGCTCAAATCAAATAAACGGGTCGTTTGTCAAAAAATAGCAATGCAATAGTTCTTTTTTGGTTCTGGAAATATTGGTTGTCTCATCCGTGATAACAGAAAAAAATCCTGAGCGCAGCTTTTCAATCAACTCTTTGGAATTCTTTCATTATCGCAGTAGCCTTTGTCCTTTTCAGTTTTACTATTCCCGAGTCATGAAAACTTGTCTGCAATATGGGTGTTGGAGAGTTCAATGAATTAAATGGTAAGTTTTTGGTTGCAAGGAGAGAACAATGATAATTTCAACCGCTATAACTTTCTTTGGTGGTGTCTTAGAGACTTAGCATGTCTTATTGAGTCACTACAGTGGTTTGCGAATGTAGCAGCTCATCAATTGCTAAAATAAACAAGCCGCAAGTGATTTTACGAATTAACTTCACGATCTTATGTTTATTTTCTCATTGAAAACAAATTTTAATTTATTGTTTTGAAAACAATAATACTGTATCATTGGTAAATGTAAATACATTTATACAAATAAACTCTTCTGCAAATATGACTATATATATAAATATAATTGAAGAGTCCAAATAATTGAGAAATAACTGTAGATTAGATTTAAGGTTCTAACGATCCTCAGAACATAGGAACTATTAGTTCAAAATGATCTTGCTAATAAGTAATTTTGGTAGGATCAATACTTTAAATTATTTAGGATAACAGGTCATATGTCAAAACAATTTTTTTTCCGTCCTAGGCTACACTGAAGCGCTTTATTTACATGTTATAGATATATTATTACGTTCTTTACTTTAAATATATTTTATTAACTATTTATTTTTATTATTAGGTTCTATCAACAAAATAATTCTGGCAAAAAGATGAATTTAATTTTACAAACATAAAAAATATACTTATATTAATTTTATAATTACTTGTCCATTAATTTGATTCCTTTTCTTCTTCAATGGTCTTCTTTTTACATATATCAGGCTGATTCCAAACTAGAGTGAATATAATGCTCTGTATGTTTTCTCAGAACCGCAACAACAACTCGTTATAACCGCTAAAACTATATAGTAATACTGTGTTCATCTATCATCACAACTAACAATAGACTGTCTTTTGTTTTTCCTTCCCACTCTCATTTGTTTTCACCTGCCTTCCCGATTCAAGGTTGGATTAAACATTACACAAAAACTCCACAATATCTAATATCACAACAAGATATTATATATCTGTTGGTACTTAGGTTACTACTGCTCGCCAATCTGGTTTCATTCGAACATTTATATTTATAATCTGATGCAGTTTTGTCTGTTGAATCGAATAAGACAAGTCGGTGGGACCAGAAGTTCAGAAGGGCTTTTCCCCACTTAATGCCGTGTTGCATCAGACAGTAATCGTAGCTAAAAAAGCTTTATAAAGAAGTAGAGAGCATTCTTTATATCTGTGGCCATAAACATAGGAAAATACCAGAACTTGTCAATGGCCTCTGGGTATTTGTAGACTCGGGAAAGCTCTTAAGTCAGATAAGATAAAGGTCAGTGACTGACTTTTTTCATGTTTAATTTGTTTGAATATTCTCGTAATTATATCTTAATTAAACACTTACACTGTATCAGGTGTTGTTGCTTATGTTAGCAAAAGATTGGTTTATTGAGAATGCACAGAAACGGTCATCCAAAACCTGTTTGAAATATATAGCTTTCTGTGCTGGTTTGGCAATCAGCATTCGGCTGTGGTACTGTAGTTACAGTTAGTATTTGAAATGCTGCTATTTTGTGTTCCACTTCAAATCCCCCAAAAGGCACCATATTAGGTTCACATAAAGATGAAATTCACAGCAAAAATGTTTGAATATCCATCTTTGATATAATGCCAGGGATGGAATGATGTTGGTTTCAATGGGGGTGACGTAAGGACTCCAAACCTGGACGCTCTTGCTGCGCAGGGCATCATCTTCACCAACCACTACAGCCTGCCTGCCTGCTCTCCTTCTAGGACTGCACTCATGACTGCCAGGTACCCTATCAGGAGTGGTGAGTATTGTCTAAGGTTATTTCATTATTGGCAGAACCTAGGATAGATAGCTGAACCACACCAACCAGTAGATAGATGATCCTCCAGGTTATTAAGAGTGAAACATATTAAATGATATTATGGTTTTGTTGGTTAAACACCGTCACCAACACTGTTAGTCACAGACAAAGGGAACTACATCCACTCACGATGCAAGGTTTTGAGTTCCCCATCACCTATACCGAGAAAAAATCCTGTTCCGCTTTCTTATTAATACCCTATCCACTCCAACTTTATTGTCACTGTATCCTTTCATCCTACTCTACTCACTGGGGTCCTTCCTTAGAGGATTTGTCCAGAGGTATTGAGCCTCCAGCTCTGGGACAATCACCCATCTCTGGAACAGTGATGGTTCATAGGAACACTGTCATCCTGGTTCATAGACTGAGGCTTATTCCATCCTTAAAAAAAGCTTTACTTGCAGACTTATCAGATACCATAAATAATTAAGTAACTTTTTTATTTAATGAACACTCACCCTTAATTGACCAAATGGAGTAATTAATTAATAATTGAAAAAAAAAACCTAGTATTTTGAATAAGGGTGTATGAAATTAAATGTTTTATACAAACATGTAATGTTTGCTATGGCTTTAGTGGACTGTATTTGGAAAATATTGTTAAGTAACTGTAAACCATACTGCTTCCATGTATCATGTTTTTTCTTAGTGCTATGAATATTGATGACTCACATATAAGGCAAAAATTCTTGTCCAGGTTATTCTGTGTTAAAGTGATTTAAGAGGGTTAATTATATAAGATTATCTACCTAGGTTCAGCCAGCCAATTAAAACAAATACATCCTATAAGTGATATTTTATTAACCTGATGATTTATAATCCAGAAGATTAAATAACTGTGATTACAATTGTCTAATGTGCAGGGGTGATCATAATTTTATTTTCATTTCTCCTCGCAACATAAACTAATAATTAATAAAAACATCACATGAATGTATGTTTAAAAAAAAATACAGACAGTATATTTATCACCTTTATTCTATTATTCACCTTTATTTCCATGAGAAATACACACTATGAATTTCTAAACATAATTTATATAAGCTTTTATAATTTTTTTTTCATTTAGTGTGACCTTACTTAATGACTCTAGATAGATGGGTAGATAAATAGAGAATTCCTTTTTTATTTATTAGCATAAATACATACTATTCAGCAACACTATAGTCATTTATTATTAAACGGTAGATAAAACATTCCTGTAAAATTATTTATTTATGAGATAATGTCTGTGCATATGTAAAAGTTAATCTTATATAGCCAAAGAGGTTTTCAGTTTTTAGCAATTAAATATTTAAAAAAATCAATTGTTTATACCAAGGGAAGCTTTTGGGCAAAGAGTAATAAATAAAAAATTTAATCTCTATTTATACAAATATAATCAAAAAGGTGTGATGTATTTATGAAATGCATTTAAGGGTTTATTTCAAATTCTATATGCATGCATTTAGAATCATTCTATTCAGAATTTATCCATTTTTTATGTGATACAGTTGGAATTCCAAATTAGTATTGCTTTCCAAATTTTAAACTAAAAAGATCAACAATGTGTAAGTAGTTGTCAATTACATTTATTTCTCTTTCTTACATAACTAGGGGTTTAGGAAATAAAAGGAATAAAATTTTATCAATTCCATTTTTATATAATTAAAACTATTATACATAGAATTTATAACCATAGTATTCTTACTATAGTTCTAGTAATTTTATGATATTAATTTAATTGTTTTAATTCTATTACTGTATCTACTACTACTATAAATGTGATTATAAAATCTTCCTTTTCTTTTTTCTTCCTCAATTTTAAATCCTTTGTTCTATTCCAAAAAAAAAATATACTTCACTTATGAAAATTAGTCTTATTGTGAAATTTTATATATCTTGGTAAAAAAACATCAAATAAATTTTATTACAATCTTTTTTAGGGATGCAAGCAAAACCTCTGCCAGCTGGGGTTCCAGTTTCATTGCCATTGACAGAAAAGATTTTTCCTCAGGTAATAAATATTTTTATGTTGTGTTTAAATTAGTTAAAATTATTATTTTTTACCACTCATTACAGGGAGACTAGCTTTCTCTCCCACATGGTGGTGAGATATATGCTCTACTATGATTACTATGAGTAACCGATTGTGGAGATCTAGAACATTACAATAGAGGTTGAGAGTTATACCTAGCAATGACCCTCCTACTTCTTCTCTATCTTCTCAGCTCTATCTATTAAGTACTAAGGCAATCTCAGTCAGCAACATCTTTACTTAATGATTTTGATCATGATACAGATATCAGTGATTTCATGGGTACATTCCATAGTCTGTATTAACAAACTAAAGTGAAATAAGTTTTATGGAATTTTCCATTTCAACTATTAGTTTATTATGTGTGAAAAATGCATAATGTAAATAGGAAGGTAAAGTTTTAACTGTTACCGTTATTTTTAAAAAATCATATTCCAAAAAACAAAACCAACCAACCAAGATTTATAGATAGTTCTTTAATTTAAAACATTAAAGACAAACTAATCTCACCACTTCATCACTAATACTAAGTTTTAACTCAAATTAATTTAAAAAAATAAACTACAGAAAAAAAAATATTGTTCTAATCTAGTTATATGAGTTGCCTCACTATTTTTTCATATTTAACTATATGACTAAATAACTCATATCGGTCACAAACACTAAATGAATTGCAGTCTGTTCTTTACCTTAATGAGGCATTGTGGAAAATTCATAAATTATTCACATATGAAAACACAAAAACATTCCCCCTCTTCAAAAAACTGCCTCTTACGCCAATTACAGATAATGATAAAGATGAACTATTAGCCTCCAATCCACAAAATGTTTATCACCCAGGAGCAGAAATAAACACTAACTCTAATCATGTAAGAAAAACAAATTTCTCATTCAAAGTTCTCCTCCAAGAATTCCAAGTTTCTCAGATCAGAACATGATCATTCTTTTCAGTTAACATCGGCTAAGTTTTCCAGTGAAACAAAATTCCTTAAAATTAAAAAATCTCGCCAACAGTAATAGAAAAATTCACTTAACACTTTGTCATTTATCTTAATTTTTAATTGCATTCTAAGATTCAGATATTTTCCCAAACTCTACTTAACAATAGTTATACCTAAGCCTCACAAGGACCCATCAAACCCAGCTCACTACAGACCTATTTGTCTGCTTAACTTTTTACCGAAAATTCTTCAAGAACTAATCTTAAAGATATTAAACAACCACCTTGAAAAATATAAAATTATCCCACACGAGCAATTTGGGCTCACATTAAACACTCCACTATTGCACAGTTAGCTTGGCTCACATCCTGCATAGCAAACAATTTTAATGAAAAAAAAACATATAAAAATATTGCAATAGATGGAAAATCAAAATAAACACAAGTAAAACAGAAGCAATCATATTCATAAAGCAAAGACCATTAGTCAACAAAAACCTTCAAATAAATAATTCCACTATCACATGGTGCACAGCAGTAAAATAATTAGGATTAGCATTGAATAAGGCACTCACTTTCACAAAAGACGTTAACTTAAAAAATGGATAGGCAAAAAATTAATTTACATAATGTTTCCATATTTAAATAGAAAAACATACCTATGACCTAAAAACAAACTAATCATCAGCAAAACACATACACTAGAATCAGTAAAATGCTAAAGAGATTAGACCTACCAAGCATTCAAGGTCACATACATCAACAGACAGCAATAATTTTTGAAAACACACCAAGTTACGACAAATATTCATTAAAAAGATTAATTCTTCTCAATTAATATAAGTTATATATGTATCTACTGTAGAGTAGTGTTGGATCCTGTGCAACGGTTGCAGTTGTAAACTCAATTTAGGCCATACTTCAGATGTTTTAATTTGTGTTTTTTCCTAGGGAGGACAAATATTGGTCGCTTAAACTGTTACATGAATTACATTATTGATTATATTGTGCTATGTTCAATATAAGTAAACAATTTTGTGTATATGTGGAGGCAGGATTATGTAGACAATAAAGATCATTATAAAAAAAAGTAATTAAATGAAGTATCTGATTGATGTTTCCAAATAGCTATATATATATATAGAGCATATTCCTTTGACGATGAGCTGTTGTGGATTCAAGATGTATTAATATATTTAGGTTTCAATTGTTGTTTTGATTTTGATTGCATGTTTAATTTTTTTGTCAAAATCACTAGAAAGGAGATTGTCTGAGATGTTATGCAATGTTTTCATCTCTACGTGTTTTCTGGTGCTAATGTTATGTTTAACCAGACTACCAGTGTTTAAAGAAGAGGAAGGAATGGCCTCTATGATGCATTGACAATTCATGGCTTATCCATTTGCTGATAAATATTTAAAGCTGTAATTTATCAATCTTTAATATTTCTAGCCCAATAAATATTCCAATAGTGAACTTATGGGCCAAAATTATCAGTTACTGGCACAAGTAGAAACTTATTGTGACATTTGAATTGCTATGAGGTTACTAATTCAGTTTTATTTTGCAGTATTTCAAAGAGCTGGGATACAAAACCCACTTGGTTGGCAAGTGGCACCTTGGGTACCAGACGAAAGAACATCTTCCAACAAAAAGAGGCTTTGATACCTTTTATGGATTTCTTAATGGCTTTCTAAGTTATTATGATGCCACTCACACCCAAACAGTAATGATAAATCAATTTAACTGCAAGATATATTTGTAATTATATTTTAATTTAATTTAAAACTAGTTTTTTGCCCATGGAACATCTGCCAGTGGAAATCTAAACACAATAAGCTTATTTTCCTTGGGACTATTTTTTAGTTTAATTTCACTACCCATACATGGCTTATATGTTAACAAACAATCAAAGGAATGTATCAATTTTCAAAATGGGTTTAACAGTTCCTGAGTTTATTTAATACAAATGTTCCTAAAACGCGTTGACCGGGAATGAATTCTAAACAAAGAAAATAAATGAATTCCATCTGTAGTGTAAAATCTAAGTAACTTTAGTTACAGGTAATTAAGATTAAACAAATTGTAATATTTAAAACTAGCTTTTTACCCACGGTCACCTTTGAAATTAAAAGGGAGATCTCTGGGAATGAATGGTATTCATGCGATAAAAACAGTTCCATCCTCTCCTTTCCTTGTTAAGATACTAGCTTTGGTTATCGGTTGGCCAAAAAGTCCGTTCGGTTTTTGTCGTCACGAAACTTCAAGCAGTCTAATATGTAGCTAACTTCAGTCCGTCGCTTGCGAGTGCGCTCTCCTCAGATACTTGACACTTCAACGTAGTTTGACGAGAAATTCCGACGAGACTGATTGTATTTTGTGTGTTTAGGATCATCCTGAAAATGGAAAACCAATACGAACATTATCGACACCTCATGATTTTTTATTATAAAAAAGGCAAGAAAGCAGTGGAAATTTGCAGGAAGATATGCGCTGTATACGGAGAGGATACTGTTACAGAACGTGTGTGCCAGAAGAAATTTTTCGGTTCAAGACGCACCTCGCTCTGGCCGGCCAACTGAGATTAATAGCGATAAAGTGAAGGAATTAGTCGACACCAATCCCCGTTATACAACTAGGGAGGTCGTAGTTATCCTCAAAATATCCAAATCGAGTATTGAAAACCATCTGCATCAACTTGGCTACGTGAGCAGGCTCGATGTTTGGGTTCCCCATCAACGTAGTGAGGCCAACCTCGCCAAAAGGATTTCCATCTGCGATTCGTTGTGGAAACGTAAATAAAAAGATCCTTTTTTGAAGAGAATGATGACAGGGGACGAAAAGTGGATCGTCTATAACAATGTGGAGCGCCAACGCTCAGGGGAAGCGCGGCGAATTTCCACTAACAACCCTCAAAGCAGGACTTCACCCAAAGAAGGTTATGCTCTCGATTTGGTGGGATTGGAGGAGTGTTGTCTTTTACGAACTTCTTCCCACGAACAGGACCATCCATTCGGATGTGTACTGTGACTAGCTGGACAAATTAAATGCAGCGATCCACCAGAAGCGTCCAAAACTAGCCGACCGTAAGGGGATTGTCTTCCTTCACGACGCACACTTCTTTGCAGACGCGGCAGAAGTTACTGAAGCTTGGCTGGGAAGTTTCACCGCACCCTCCATATTCACCCGACCTTGCACCTTCAGATTTCCACCTGTTTCGGTCTCTTCAAAATTTATTGAATAGACAGACCTTCAACTCTGAAGAAGATATAAAAATCAACTTGGAAAATTTTTTTGCCAGTAAAGACAGGAAATTTTTTGAGCATGGAATTATGATCTGCCCATGAGATTTAAGTATTAGGATATGTTATTGGTTTGTATTAAGTATTTGTAATTAGAAAGAAGATTGCTACAAAAGGTGACTTCCTCGATTCTCATGAGTGATAATTATGTGTACTTTACCACAGTACTTCTTGGTTGGAGGCGACTTCTTACATTACCAATAATGCTATTCTGTTCCTGCAGGATTCGCTGCGTTTCGTTTGAGCTGTTCGTGGGTTTTAAGGGATAAATATTATGTTTGAGGATTTGTTGTTGGTTAAATTACATTCGCTACCTGTTTGGTCCTAATTTTATGATTATGCTAGGCTTCCGTATTTGATGGTTATTTTAAGTGGATGTGGGAGGTGATTATGTTTGCAAAGCAGCTGTGATGTTTTCAAATGTCGTGAGTTGTACTGTTATGGGATGTCCTGCGTGTATGGAATTACTCTTCACTAAGCCTTAGTGGCTTAGCGAACTTACCTGTGGTACTCCTGCTATTCTGAATGTGCCTTTCATTTATTCTCTGCCTATATCGTTATATGACAGCCAACTGCTGGCACTTTCCTCGAACTTCTTTAGGATCAAGTAGAAGATATTTGAAAGTTTTTCTTTCAGTTTGAACTAGAGACTTCGTGTTGAACGTAAGCCAAAGGCCCGATTTACTTACAAAAAATACTCTGATGCAGTAAATAACCGGTTGGTATTTTGTCAAACACACGGTCACCTAGATAAATAGTCGTGCCCTATAGTTGGAAACTAAATTGGTTGTCTAAATGAAACGAACAGAAAGATATTATACAGTGGCTATGTACCTTTAAACCGGGTGGCTTTCGATATAATATAGCTTACCATAACTTCTACAGTCATATTATACTAATCCTAAATGAAAAAATATCTATTTCTTTGCAGAACATAAGTGGAAGAGACCTGAGGAGGAACGAGGAAGGTGTGGCCATGGAGGCCTATGGCAAGTACCTGACAGACTTGCTGTCTGAAGAAGCAGTGTCTGTTATCGAAGATCACCCAGACTACGGAGGTTTACTTCTGTTCCTCATGCACGCAGCTCCTCACACAGGCAACTTGGCATTTTACAGGGAGGCACCCCCTAACGTGGTAGGCAATGCTACAGGTCGAGAGGTGTTCAAGGGTATGGAAAAGCCTTTATGCTAGATGTATAAGTATTCTAAGGGATTGTTTTTACCATTTTTTAAATTAATTTATTTAGTGTAATTTCAAATTCACTTATTCAATTCAAATTGTGTATTTCATTTCTTTAGAAAATTTAGCTCACAGATTCATACCTTTATTTTTAGCACCCATCATCTTCACTCTCAAGTAGCGGGCAATAAATAGCCTGCCAGTGGTGAATTAAAGGCCTTTTCACTGTAGTCAAGGTCATCTTCAGTTTTTGTTTCCAATGTTTGGAGCTGACACAATGCTCATGCATACAGTCTTGGCATATCTACCTGTTCTGATAACATGTCCCACTCCTCATGTAATTGGGTAGAGAATTTCCCTTGTTACAGTATAACCTTACTAATCCAACTTCCACTAGCCGGACTCTCCTGGCAATCCGACCATCTCGTGGTCCCATTATAGTACTCATTATTCTTGGAACTCCCGGGCACCGAACCGGTGAGTTCTCGGTGAGGAAATGTTAATTCAATTGAAACCCTCAACTATCATTTCAGATGCAATTATTTCAGTTTTATTTAGAACTTGTTTCCATTTCGGGTGAAAAGCTTTCATATGACTATGCTGGGGCACAAACATTCATCCATAATTTAAAACAACTAGCTATAGAAAATAACTTGCTTCTTTATAACTAAGTTTATAACATCGACAAAACCGACCTAAATTATACAAAATTTTTAAGAAATAAATAAAATAAAGTATTTAGCCGACTCCACTGACAATCTCAAGATATTATAATTATTTAAGTTATATATAATTTCTTTTAGTTAAATTTTATATTAGCCTGTCAAGCAAGACTTCTAATAAAAAAAACAATATGTAAAACACGTATTTGTTTCATCTCCGGTTAATCTGACCTCTCAGCCGTTCTGGCCTACCTCCTGGCCCCTTCGAGGTTGGATTAGTGAGGTTCTACTGTACTTGTTTTTATGACTTTTCCATTCGCTCATTTACGAATATCCTGTGGTCTCTAATAACAATTGCAGTATCTAATTTTCAAAAAACCTGCTCTCTTCTTTGTAGGTATTCCATTAGGACTTATGTGTCCGCATATGCGCAGAACAATTCTAGCTTAACTACAGTTATATACAACAGTACAATAATTGATTTCGATTCCTATATGGCATACATGGAATTTAAACTTAGGATGAAATATTAAATGGTGTGTGATAAAATAGCAAACATTTCAAGATCTCCGTAGAGACGAACACACAAATCAAAAAACAGTTTCTCAATAATGCTGTTTCACGATTGCCTGTAATTAATCGACCTCATTGAATTACCATTTGTAATAATTAGCGACTTATCACAGGTTGATCATATTGTATATGAGTACCGTGCAGATCGTACTAAATCATCTGAGGGGATCTTCCATTACAAAAGAAGCTCGCCATTTAACGATTTCTCCATGTTAAGTCGAGGTTATTCGTGTGTCGTTATTGTCATTCAGAATAAAAATAATAAGTGACAATATATTAAAAACCTTATAACTAGAATTTTTCTCAAATTTAGTTTTTGCAATTCAAAAAGTCACGAAGGTTTCATTTTAGGGTCAATATATAGTTTTAAGTTAAATAATTTTCGAAAACACTAAAAAATAACAAAATAACATTTTTTACTAAGTAACATAAATGAAAGTTTGCAAAAAAATATTAAGCGTTCTATATATATGTCTAATGTGTGATACTTTATACACATGTTTGTGGATACTTTATACTCGAGTATTCAATCTTTGAATAAATTTGCTTGACCAAAGACGTTTGGGAACTTATTATTTCTTTGTTTAAAGAGTGGGTTTAAGGTTGAAGTCAGGACGATTTTATAGCTTATTAAAACATAAGTAACATACGATATTCATGCATGCTGCACTGACTTTATTATAGCCACACTATGAGCGTCATTGTTCCCTAGATCAGAAAGTTTTAAGGGAAGCTGTGGATGCATTTAGTTGTCTGAGTTTGACCTATAAACCATTATTTACACTATTTCGAACATAAAAAAAAACAAAGTATTTCGATCCAATCTGGTATGATAACCCGTCAAAATAATAGCAAGGTATCTCTAGATACATAAAATTGCAGAACAGGCAATTAATTTCAAAATCAGATTCTTGAAATCAAGAGCATGGATATTCAAGTATTGAAGTTGGACTGCTTATATTACTAATAACATCATTTATATCAACCCAAACCCCTAAACCATCATTTAATGGCACAAATCAAACCCTCCATAACGACCTTAAAATCGGCACTATCCAAGGTCAAATTTCCTCAAATTACCATTAGAAAATATCTGACCATCAAAATCCTCTAGTAAGATTAGTTGCAAGGATCACTCGTCCCCACAACCTATTTGGAGATTAAAGAATAATTGTCCCTTTGATCTTTTGTAAATATTTAGTCAATATAGAGTTATTGGCGCTGGTCACTTTTCTCTTCTCATGCTCTGAGTGCGGCCCTCGCGCTTTCAGTCTCCACTGCAACGAAGTGGTGATGTGGCTGCAGGAGTTGCATGGGGGATCTCCCCAATCCTTGCATCCTTCTCCTTAGCTGGAAAGGTGACCATTCTGCAGTTGAATTAGGGGATCCTAGGGATATGTATATATGCTTAAATTGTATGAATGAATATTCTAAATACGGCATGAATGAACGGGAGCTTCTTTGGCAACGCTGACAGATAGTGAGCCTGAGTAACAGGCAGGAGTTCGGAACTGCGATTGTAGAAATGATTTATTTTTTTCAGAAATGGTGCGACGACTGGACGTTTCAGTCGGGGAAGTTGTGACAGCGCTCAATAACAACGGTATCCTCAACAACACTATCATTGTCTTCTTCTCGGACAACGGAGCTCCTACCGAAGACCTTCTCCACGGGTACAAGAATTTCGGATCCAACTGGCCACTCAGAGGGGTAAAGGTCTATTCATTTATTCGAAAAATGGATTTTGCTGTTTAATAGGTGCCCTTTCAAAGTGAGGATGCCTTTCGAAACCATAGATGACCCAGAATTTCATGTTCAACTAGTCTCATTCAATAAACCCATCTCTTCGTGAACTCCTAGAACCCGTCTTTAGCCCTTGACATTTTCTTCTCACTCCTTCAGGATCCCAATCTAAAACTATCCCACCTTTCTGCTTCAATATTCTTTAATGTCAACAGATATATTTGTTTATTAAAATTAAATCTGCATCACAACTTATGAAAAGGTATTCCCTACCGAGTTTGCCGCTGAAATACGTAGGGAGGTCAATACTAGGTCTGCATTACCTAACAATATTTATTATCACTCCTTCTATATTTAAGAATACACTCGTTTTGAGTGCACGGGGCAGAGAGTTGACCCAGACCAGACTGAGGGTCTCAAACAATGGTTCAGGGGCATTATTATTATTATTATTCATTCAATGGGACTATAGCTCTACCAGTAAGATCCTGGGATCAGCGTCAATCAAACGGCTTCACTTGTTTTTAAAATGAGCGATGAGTTGGCTCAATCTAAAATCTGAAATACAAAACTTCATAACTTTTTCAAATCATTCACTCTATATATCTGAATTTAATTAAATGACAAATAATGATAGGCCTGTTATGTAACAAGTTGGTAAGAAGAGTATCCATCCACGGAAAATTTGATAAGATAATACTCGCACAAGTTACTAAATCATCCGACAAGCTGCAATTCACTTTAACTGTCCTGTTTGCGCTAGGGCTCTTAAAAATTAAGGAGTCCCCAAACGCCAGAAAATTGCGCCGGTTACGTCTTGAGAAGCTAGAGGTTTGATTGTGTCGGCTAGCTCACAAACTTGCCAGCAATAAGGCATATACAATATACAAAGTCAAAAATATTAAAGAAATAACAATTCATTTTATTAAAAAACAAAACAAAAAAAAATTACTGATCAGCAACTTAACCAGGCCTGAATATTAGTATAAATAATTGTTAGTATAATTAACGTATAAAAATTACGAAAAAGTTTATAGTCACGATACGCTGGATGTTCGGATAGCAGCCGCAGGACGGTGATCTTCAGATAGTCAACCGCAGGGCGGCGATGTGCATGGAGAGATAAAGGCAGATAGGCCGAGAAGTTCAGTTGTAGAAACAGCGACTTCGTGTTCGCAGGGGAACAGTCCGGTATGGAGTTATCTTCATCACTAAAAAACAAGCTCAGCCCTAAAGCCTTGTCCTCTAATACGCAAAGACGTGTTTATTTACTTCCTCGAGCTGTATAATCCTTCGAACTATTTCCTCTGTATGTTGATGTATACAATATTTACATACTAATTATCTCCAGCCGAAACAATCAGAAAAGGAAAGAAAATAAATTTATAATTTAAAAATAATTCCGATCATAAGAAAAAAATCCTCTCAAACAAAAAAATTAAGTTTAATAAAAACTTATTTACTGCCTAAGGGCCCGAACATGTCCTTTTAAGTCTTCAGTTCCGTAAGCTATTCTATTGTGAATTACAGTCTATCATTACATCACATACTTACATCATATTGTAAGTTCCAGAAGCCGCGATGCACTGTAAATTCACTTCACCGTGAAATATAGCGAGCCGGCAGTTCCGCATTTTCTGACCTAATAACCGAACCAGAATCTTCCCAGGTGGTTTGGTTAAAAAGTAGGACAAGTTCCTTGGTGACGTTGTCGACGTCACCACTGTGCTGCTACACCTACCAAACTAAGTATTTACACGTTTTGACAAAAGTCTACTTGACTATTACTTTTCCGTAATCTGCTTCTATCTACTTGAATGAAAGTTGCTACTTAAAAAAAGTAGTGATTTCTGATTGAATTGTCTTGCATGGAGTCTCCATGACCTCTGCAGTGTTGAAGATGTCGATTTATTACTGTAATGTTTTATAGCTTTAAGGAGCATTTGGGGCTAAGACCTTGCTCTCATGTTGCAGCTGAAACTGTCCAACAGGGAAGGAGGAGTGCGCACCCCCTCGTTCATCTGGTCACCGATGTTGAGGACTACTGCCCGGGTGAGCCAGCAGCTGTTCCACATCTCCGACTGGCTGCCCACCCTGTACTCTGCCGCTGGTCGATATTCCTTCGTATCTTCCTCTATGTAGCTGTGTCCCTGTTGTGCCTGCCAAGTAACACTTGTATGGTCCAAGTATTACTAACTATATGCTGGGGTAGAGGTGACAGTCTGAGTGAAAAGTGCAAGTAAACGCCCTAACCCAAAGTAGAAAAAGCTGGAGTAAAGCTTGTATATTTTTAAAAATATTTTTTATGTTATTATGCTTCAATTAATTTTATCTCAGGGTTGTGTATGGTTCCAGTGCATAATTTTATCTATTTCAAATGTTTCATAATAACATAATTGTCTAGAGATTTGTATCAAATTAAAATAATAATTTACTATTTATTTTATAATATTTGTATTAGAATAGCAACTTGGATATTCTTCGAGTTGGGGAATGGGTTAGTTCAGGCTCTGTTGTTCTCTGGTCTCTAACATGTGGTGACTCTTCAACACCTATCATGGGTACTGGACTTCACTCTAAGTCAAAAATACTAAAATACCATAAGAAACCCTTTATAAGTTGCTATTTATGGGCAACTATAACAGTGGGTTTTCCAAGTGGTCAAAGGGTTTACCTTTTTTTATACCCAAGGTCTGAACAATAGATATTCAAGCTTTTCCATCTAACCAGATATTCATTTTAAAATAAAACTTAATTTGAACAAAAAATTATTGTAACAATTCTTGCACACCCTTCCCATAAATACACTAAACTGGTTGATTCAATGATCAGTGATTATCAAAAGTTTTTAAACCAATTAAATTTGTTTCATTTCAATCAAGAACTAATTTGAGTTAATTACAATTAATATAAACAAAGTAGAGCCCTTTAAGGGAGTGAATATTGAGAGAAACTTACAAAATCCACACGAGTTTCTTAAATTATTTTTAAATAATTGAATAAACTACTTAATGATTTTTATCAAAAATGCTCAGGTTTATTTGTAAAATCACATTGTTCACTTGAAATAACTTTAAATTGCTAAAATATTTATTCATTTATTTTTTACAATGATCAAAACTTAGATTTAGTCTTTGTATAAATGCGGTTAACTGGAGCGGCCCAAACATTTAGTAGGGAGATAAAACTTGGGGTCTATTTAACACTGTGCAAAAGTTTATTTAAAAAAACATAGAAATAGGTGGAGTTAGTTTTTGTACATGTAGCCTCAAGTATTACATAATGTACTTTGTTTCTTGGTTTCAATCTCATTTCTTTTTTTAGATTTTTGGGGGATCTTTCAACCAAACCCCGTTTACGTACCGTTACACCTCTTTTTAGACAGTGAAAATCTCATTATATACGTTATGATAAATTCCATAAGTAATTTAATGTATGTAAATTATGTAAGGTAATGTAATGGATGTTCTAATTGTGATTACTTGTTACAAGTGATAGTTGTCTTTTGTATGTATAGCACAAGAATGAAGTAGATAATCATGTATTTATCGACTAACAATGCTTTATAAAAAACTAAAATTATTTGCTTTATAATTTTGTCATATTTATGGAAGATATGTCTTTATTGTTGCCAAAAATGTCAACATTCATCAGCAGTACCTTGAAAAAGAACTAAGAATATTATCTTTTTTTACAATCATGTTTCAAAAAAATGACTTCCAGATGTCCCTTCCTTCTGACAATTTAATAATATTAAACATGTAAATATGTAATAACCTTGTTAAAATTTGTAAATGTTATGTATTCTAACATGAACTAACTTTGTGTTAACTTTTTTGTTTTAATTTTTATGAAAGTTTTATATTAATTTATTGCATGTTGTATCGTCACTCAAATTATAAAATTAATATTGTAGTCAATAGTAATGAATGAGTGAATGAACTCAATAGTAATTGCAATATTTTTTAATAGCGATTTTATGTTATTGGTAGTTAACAGCCACCTCTCCACTTGGTAAAAGCTTGTTTAAAATAATAATCTTAATATATACAAAAAAGATGAAAGACTTGGTAATTCTGTATATTTTAAGGTTAAGCTTATCCATTAATTTTCAATTTCAGTGGTTTTATCAAGTATTCAGCAATAAATCATGTTTTACTTTCCAAATGCGTCTTGTGAGGTTTCATGATTAGATAGACAGTTTTTATTAATACTTCTGATGTAATTTAATATGTTTAAAAATATGAAATTATCTAACTTTATTCATAAGTACTGTGATTTGGTAAATATCAATATGGAGCAGTTGGGCGCTTGATCTCACCATGTGTAAAGCACTTCAGTTGCTTGTCATACGCAGAAAAGAATACAATAACTTGCCATATACAGGAGGAAATACATTGGACCTGACTAGTTCGCTGACGATGGATGGTATCGACCAATGGGCTTCTCTGACAACTTCTGCGACACCACCTAGAAACGAGATGCTTGTGGACATCAACGATTTCTACGAATCAGAGAGCTACATCCTTGGGAACTGGAAATTAGTGAAAGGTGAGTTGTAGCAATGCACTTCTATAACAATATACCCCCACCCTCTTTTGCTTTTTTAATTATTAGCTCAGAAAATTTGTAATATTGTTATGGTATAACATTAAAATGTTAATAACAAATAGATACAAGCTACCATCCACTACAAGAGTTCTTTTTGACTAATATCACCAAGTTCCACCCTTTTTGTTAAATTTAAACTGTTGTAAATGAAGAACTACGATAAAATAATAATAATAAAATTATTCCAGTCGTGAAGTAGAAATTGATATGTCTAAACTACAATTTAAATTAACCACGTTTTAACTAGGTGGGTGATGTCACCTTTATCAAAACCGGAATGCTTTACTGCTGTGTTTGTCTGACCTGGTGTTTTCTTGCTTCACTTACAAGACAAAATTTATTTGAAAGTTCTTCAAAAGCCAAACAACCACACACTTGTCTGTATTCAATGAGCCCTACTCCAGCTGCTGCTTCAAAATCCAGTTTCTATAGCTTATATTTCAAGGCAGTGAACCACTGGGCCATACAGACAATGTCGGCAAACTCAACGCCCTCCTTCAACTGATTTCTCTCATTGTTTTTTGTGATGCAATGACAAAACATTGCTAATTTCAGTAAGCATCTCTCTACAATTTGACACATAGTTTAGTTTATAGTAAGGATTTGCCTTATCTTCCCAATTACCCTATTGCAGATTTCACACCTGACAAGGAGGTGGCCTACAGTCTTGGCTACTATGGTGAGAGCGGACGAGAGGCCCCTTATGACGAGGAAGAGGTGGCCCAAAGCAGCGTGGGGAGCCTGTTGCCTGCTCCTAAGATCCTGTACTCCACTGTGAGGAGAAACACCGCCCTAGGGCAAAGGTGCCAAAACCCCCAGGCAGCCCTCCAAGAAGACTGCTACACCAAGTACTGCCTCTACGACCTGCTAGAGGACCCTTCTGAGTGCCGGGATCTGGCCTCCAACCACCCAGGTGTTGTCGCGGATATCGCCTCCAGGCTGGAGAGCTACAGGAAGGTCTTGGTGCCCAGGTTAAACGTCTCCATGGACCCCAGGGCTGATCCCATTAACTTCTATGACTACTGGTCTCCTTGGATGCAGAGTTCAGCAGGCAGCCTTGTGCCATTACCACTCCTCGCACTCCTATCTGTGTGGGCTCTTCTCAATATACTGCACTGTACTGTACTGTACTCATAGATTTTTCACCCGCAATACTAGAGTTGGGCAAATTACAATTGATAAAAAATATGAATTAGGTCTAATTCGTAATTAAGTACTTCGAGAAAATTCGCAATGACAAATTACAATATTATTATTATTAGCTGGTCATATATCTAGAGACTTTCCTTACTGCAGCATTGATCGTCAGCCATCTCTATTAGCATCTGATGTTTTTCAGTTTCTGATACCAAGCGTAACTCTTACATCATTAGTCACAGAATCATTCCATCACAGTGTAGTAAG
Organism: Acanthosoma haemorrhoidale; assembly: GCA_930367205.1. NCBI lineage: Eukaryota > Metazoa > Arthropoda > Insecta > Hemiptera > Acanthosomatidae > Acanthosoma > Acanthosoma haemorrhoidale. The sequence goes on along the minus strand of OV884015.1, from coordinate 48,182,704 downwards.
CCCAGCTTGCCTTGCACATTAAATACTCTCTGACAATGGCTTTGTAGGTATTTCTTCCATCTCCATACTAAAAAGTACCCTGAAATCTGGCCTAATTGATCTTCATGGAGAGAAAAGGATATCAGTCCTTAGACATTGTCTTCACCATAGTGTTGGATCATGTATAGATTCTCTGGTCATACAAGTCCCTGTTGATTTGGCTTAGCATATTCCGATTGAACCTGAGAGAATGGTTTGTTTGTTGGCATTGTGGATCTATATTTGAGGATGCCCCAATGAGTCTTTTGTGAATTGCCAGTCAGACACAAATAAATTAAATGCTCTGGAAGAGCAAAATAGCACCGATTTGCAGCCATTCTCATCTTATGGTACTTTACTTTTATTAATTCAATTGGTATATGATCCTAAGTAAATGGAATCCTTAACCTTTTCAATTGTACCTAATATTTAAATTTCAAACTGCAGTTAGTTCGTAATTGTCATTGATAATTTGTAAATATAATTCGCCCAACTCTGGTGAGAACCATTTCATACTGGAGAGCCATAATATTGACGGAGTTTCTTTTCTCTTTGTAAAGCTGCTTCAATAAAGTGCTAATACTTAAGTTGAAAGCTGTTTTGGGAAAATCTAACTGCTATAAGTGATGCTGAAAAATGTGATATAATTTGTAAGGGACTAATAAATATATATATATTTTAAAACCCTTTATTTAATATATACAGATTGATTATTATATATTCCACACCAAGTAAATTTTACATAAATCCACATTGTCCTTATTATATTTACTGTAACCGTAGCGTACTGTAATATAATTTGTGAGGTTTACAAGAATTTTGCTATGGTAGGCTGATGTACAGAATACAAGGTGTGTGAACAGAGAAAGTGATTGGGCTCACCTTAAGAATGAGAATAAATAGATTACACTATTGACTATATTTAGTATGTTTACCTTTTTAGTTAATTTACATGTAGGAAAATCGTTAAATTTTTTTATTATTTAAATTTATGATTAATAGTAAAACACTGCCGAATAGATAGTGCAGATTTCCAATGAAAATTGACTCCCGTCAAGCTCCTTGTTAACAATACTGAGTACATCTCTACATCAGCTTTAGCCCATAACTATGTTTCTCTTTATATGGTTGAGTGTTGGTGTCTATTTTTTCAAAACAGAAATTCCCTGAATGAATGTATCCATTGGGTTTTCTGTCCTATTATTTCTGCCACCGTAAAAAATATTAATCAAGTAGCTACTGCTTGTTCTTAACTGAAACAAAAATCATTAAATTATTGAAATCAAAGGGTTCACCACTTTATTAATAAACCAGTCAGCCTATTGTAATTTGAAAATATTCAAATTTGACTGACTTCCTAGATTTCAAGATTCAATTCATTATTCAACATTGATTGACAATCAGTGACTATCGACCTGGCTAAAGAATATTGTTTAAAGTTGGGTAGAATTTCATTTAATAGTATATAGTTATCAGTATAAAATTAATTTGCTTACCTTGTGTGACGCAATACCTAGGCATTACTAGCGGTAATAATTGGATAGAAGGTTGTCAGAAGACGAGGAGGTGAGTATTAAATGAGTGATTAGACGCTTCTGATTTCTGGAAAGTACTGACTAACATAACACACTAAAATCTAACTCTATGTCATATGTATGTATGAATATATATTATAATGCTATTTTTAGTGTCAAACTAATACACTTATTAGTATATATATGTGTAGCGACACTACACTATACTGATAAATGATAATACTGATAAATCACACTATACTCTGTTGTATATATATTGTTAATTTGTATAGGCCTGAGTACAGTCTTATAGATCATGAGCTTGAGGTGCTGTGATAGATTGGGGGAAGCCAATAAATGCGTAAGCCGGTAGACTTCCTCTTCTACTTCAACTTCCTTGCAAAATGGTTACTAAAACGGACAAGGGAAAAGGGGTTTTTTTCCCCTCAACCCCTTTATTTAAACATTTTAAACAAATTATGAACAATAACAGTATTATACAGTGGTGATATTGTGCATTATACAATTATCATTGGTTCCATCTTCTGCATTTCTGTATGTAATGCATTGTAAGGAGGGTAGTATTACAAAAACAGAGTTTCTTTTTATGGTTAAAATTACAAAAAAATCAATATACTGGACTAGGTGATGGGGCTCACCTTCGCATGGGAAAAGGCCCCTAATCTCGGCCTTATATAGGCAGGTCAGAGGCTGGGCCATGTCCACGCCCTCTAGTGAGCTATCATGAACGACTGTCCCCCTCTCTAACTGACGCCTCAGGTCAGTAGGTAGGAGAAGTGGGGAACTTCTATTTATTCGTGGTGAAGAAATTTGTACAGCACATACCATGAAAGGAGACGCAAGGTTGCGAATTTGGTTACAATAAATTACTAATAGTGGCACAGCTAATTCAATACGTAACTTCAAAATGTCATTAGATGCCACACATCACATGGTACGACTATTTATTTATTTTAAATATATTTTATTTATTTATTATATATAAATCGAAATTTATTTTTATGGAATTTTATTTTTGTTATTTATTATTTCAATATTTCTTTGATTGAAATGATTACATACGATATTGATTGCTAATCTAATAGTAGGGGTCCCGACATATTTCTTAAACGAAGTTATTACATAAAAACAATGCAGTTGTATGTCTAAACTTTAGTGTTTATCATCTTTTCAATTTTAGGGGAAAAGGTCTGTCGGGTCGTCACTAGGAGGTGCCTGATCACCCTAGCCCTGTAACAAGTGCGGATTGTTCGAGTTTATAACCCGGACAATCGTTCCATGACGGCGTTACTATCTGACTTCATTTTATGATAGGTATGTGTCCCGACAATGCACTATGTTCAAGAGAAGAGGTACAGAGGTTTCATAAAGAATAAGTCAAGTTTTCAGAGTTCGAGCGGAAATCCAGCAGCGTCACGGGTACAGGTCGCCAGAGAGGCTGCAAGGGTCTAATTCGGCGGCGGTTCCCGCGCACACCTGTCACGAGGTGCGTGACCGGTAGAGAGGCACGTGACCGCCGCCTGCTGACCCGACCCGCGGCAATCCCTAGAGGTAGAGAGGGCCTAAAAGGGTCGCTCTGTTTATGGCTGGCAGGTGGTGACCCTTTTATGTTAATGGCTGTTTATGACTGTTTGGCTTCCGCGTTTTATTGCTTAACACTTTACAATGATTTACAATACATTTAGTTCATGTTATTTTACTTTTGCTTACAATATATATGCAATAGAGTATAGGGTGATTTAACTTATGTAGTTAGCGGTCGCTACAAGGTCCATTAGCCTAAACTACTTAACTGGTCACTTTATCACACGGAGCTCATTATAAACAAAATGCTAAGGATTGGAGGAGGTTACTTCAGCCTTAGGCGTCGCTCTGGCTGATCTGGACGAGATGAGAGTATACAGCATTCGAATTAGTGTGGCCAGGGAGGTAGTTATGTTGAGAATGAATGGGATGTTGAGATCAGAGTAAAGAGTGCGGTTGTTTCAGAAATTAGGTGGATGTGGAAGAGGGGGTACTCTGAAATATCTATCAGCTAGGTATAGTCGGATTATGCACGTGAAAGGGAGGTTGTCTTTGAATTTACAGAGCAACAAGCCTGGAACTAGAGCAAAGGCCTGCGAAATGTTGAGAAATACACCAGAGCAGTACTATTTATTCTCAAATGTGGTGGAACTGGAATCAACTATGCGATGGCATTGATTATAACTATTAATTACTATTGATCAAGCATATTAATTACATCAACATTTGACTGAGTATACATTTCTGCCAATTATATTTTTTTTTTCTTTCACAAATCCCGAAATTCGCAGATTATTTTCAGAATTCTTAAAGGAATCACAATCACACCCCTTAAATTATTTTTATAATCGCCTTGAACTGAGCTATTCGGAGATTATCACAGAATCAGGAAATTGATAAGACAATAAATTGCAGGCAATCGATATGTCCACGGTACTTGAATTACATATATAAAGGTATCATCATACTTATTTTTGTTCAAAACTTTCGGATATTTATTTCAATACCTCACTTCTAATAAAAGGGTCAACCGTAATCTGATTGCGGTTTAATGGAAGATCTGTCAAAGTATAATATATCTTTACATTAACAGAGTACATTTAGTATTAAACTTCAATCCTCTTCAATTAATGTTTTTATTCACATGTTATCTTCTAGTCATCGTTTCGCCTATTTAGTCATCATCAAGATGCAAAATGTCTTTTTTTGAGCACTTATACTCAAATGTAAAATAAGAGCAAATACACTCTTGAGTTTTCGTTTGTTTCCCAGAAATATTCTCTGAACCATTATTAACATGGAGAAAAAGTCATTCAGGCTCTTAGTGGTCACTAATTATAATTGAAGGTCCAGGGTTTCAATTTTCTGTCGAAAAGTTGTTTTCACTTCCGAAAACAAAAGCAGGTGGCATAAGTGTGCAGAACCCAATTATAAATTCTTAAAGGAAATAAATTCCCTCTTGGATAGTAAAATAATATACGAAAAGTTGAACACTAGCAATCATTTCAAATTACTATTAAGGAATGCTTAATAACTTGTGCTTCGGGATCAAATATTAAAAGGCAGAAAACAACATCGACGAATACAGGTTTTTATTGCATTAAACAGGGTGAGAGTTTTGTCAAAGCCATGGACATAAAACATGAAATATTTATATATCAGATTAAATCCAGTATCAAATAAAATGGAGGAATACAGGGTATTCCTGTGAAATATTTCGCATGTACAATATTGCGTATTTCTTTCAGTATCGCAATCGAAGTCTAGACACGAACCCATTGTTATTTCGCGCTATTGTTTACAAGATAGCCTACTAAGATAAAAAAAAGGGAATATTTCAGTAAAGGGCATGTCGATAAATGAGTAGATTAAATAGAAGATTTTTATTTTTGTTCTATTAGTTTAATAAGCTCAATAATGCAAAGTTTTTAGAGAACCCATCGCACCAGAAGCTTAAATCTAAACTACATCAACATATTTAAGGGGCGGCATCGATAAACAGTGAAAAGCAATATGTTAAACCTATTTCAAAAGTTGCTATTGCTTAAATGTTTACTTTACAAATTTCGATTATTTTGTTTTTTTTTACCATTATTGTCAAATTTTAATTGTAATTAAAATTGTAATATTTTTTATCATCACAAAAAGATTGTATTATTGCTACTAAATATCAATAGCTACCAGCCAGTATTAGCAGTTATATATGACCACCACCGCTACCGGCACGATGGCAACTCACAAGATCGAGTAAAGCAGAAGAGATGGTTGACATCACGGCGCTTGGCCCACCAACAACAAGCCTCTAACGGGCACCCTCACTGATATCAGACTAACTACGACTGCACTACATGCCTAGAGAAGACTCTAGGCCCAGCCACCAGTGGACTCTCAACACTGTACCGTAACAATCAACCTCCACCGAAGATTCCACTCCTTACTCCTCTCACACCACCTTCAAGCAGGTCCTCCTAGTACAAGGATCCGATCACCCTAAATATTTTATATTTCTCCCTCATCCTAAAGAGAACTAGAGAGATTAGGAGAAAAAAAAAATATATGTGCACTGATTAGAAAATTTAATAAATACTTATTTCCACTTTTATGTTTCCTATTAAAAGTATATTAGTATAATAAGTAATAAATTTCAAAAATTAAGTTGGTTACTATATCAGCGTTTTGAGGGAAAACAAGGTAAGCTTAATTTTTGTTAAAAGCAGAATCGTAAAAATTAAGTGTATTCCAGCTTCACCCAATAAAACCCAGTGAAAAAAAAAGTATCTGTGAAAAAACTAGGTAAGTAAATGTTTCAAATCTGGGACAATCTCATGCTAATCCAAATACTAATAAACTCAAAAAATTATCAAAAAAATTATATCGAATTTAGAAAAAAGTGATGTAATAATTTTTGGAAGAAGTTTAACTCATATTTTGCATTATTGGCCAATTTATGATGAGCTATACATTATATTATATATATTATATTGAATTATACATTAAAAAAGCTCCGTGTTTAAATTTAATTTTACTAAACCAATTTTTCCCAATATTATTTTCTCAAGTTCTAATTAAAAACAAATTTCCTCCTGTGACATTTGCCCGCAACTGATTGAATTTAAAGTTATCAAATGAAATATTTCATTAAATATATAGAGAAAAAAAGTCACGAGTTGTGTGGAGTGCGATCACATAACAAAAAAAAAAGAATTAATTTTCAGTTCACGTGTCATGTCTACAGTGAAAGAATTTCATCAATGATAATGATATAATGAATAAACAAAAAAAATAGCCCATAATATTTAAGAGTACTCGGGCAATCTACCAGTTTTTTGTTTACAAAAAGAATATGTAACATCGTTCATGTTTTTACAATACATCATATAAATATCATTTATGGTTCCATTTTTTTAAACATTCTACTCTGTTCTATAAAAACAAATATTTACCGATCAATGAAAAAGAGTTTTATTTTTCAAACCTCTTTTGACTGAATCTAAAATTTCGAAGATGTGTCCAAAAACATCCCGGGTGTTATAGTAAAGTTGTTCTGTATACGAACAAAACTTATAGTGTGTAAAAAGTCAACCTATCACATATTTATGTTGATTGACGTTTAAGCTTCACCTAGCTAGCACCTTCAAAAGACTATACTGCCATTCTCAAGTGATCATAATGTTAACAATGACAGCGGTGTATGATTTGTTATTTGAGATTGGTAGTAGAGTCTGGCAAAAGTGCTTGTGAAATAGAAATAAAAAACAGCAATTAAGTCATTAAAGGGTCATATGTTAGTTGTAGGTTTTTTTTTTTTTGTTTTGCAAATCCAAATAAGAGGATATTTCATTTGCACGTTTTAATTTTAGTTTAGAGGTGCTCTGGCTTCTATCGACTATAAGCAATGAGCATGAAACAGAAGTAAGAAATTCTATCTCTCTAGGATATCTACTTCGATTGGAAGAATTTTCGACTTGTTAGCAAACATGGCTGGTAAAATATTCTTGTCAGATGTCCTGAAGTGAGTTATGTACTTACTCCAGAGCGCTATAATCCTCCAAGAACCAAGACCTCTGTTCTTCAACAATCAACTTCTTCACAAAGAATAAATAGAAGTTCCCCTCTTCTCGTACCAGAAAATACTCGCCTAAGTTTCCATATTTTAATAATAAAAACCCTAGGCGTCAGTTGAGAGTGTGGAAAACTAGTGCACGACACAGCTGAAGCCCTCAAGGGGGCGCGGGTGTTGTTCAGACTCTGACCTGCATATATAAGGCCGAGATTCGGTGCCTTTTCCACGGTTACAAGCTGAAGGTGAGCCTCATCACCTAGTGAGTGTATGTGTATTTGACTTATTAACAACAATCTGAAAGTATTATATTTATGCACTCCTTAATATGCATCTGCGAATGCAGCACGAGGAGACAGCTGAAATTCCAAATTTATTTATTTATTTTTGTCTTTGTATATATATTATCAATAAAGAGGTTTTGAAAAAAAACAACCTTTTCCATTAGTCGGTAGATTCTCACTACCTTCCTGAATCCACCCGCCTCCTTTAGGCATTCCACACCCTATATCCTTCTCATACATCCTTCAAATGGGGGACTCCCCTTAGTGAAAGGCACTCATTAGCCCAAAATAATTTTCCTTTATTTTTCCCACATCCTATTTTTATAAGTTTAAGAGGTATTAATAAATTAAAAAAAAAAAATTTTTTTCATTTAACCGAAGGCAAGCCCCATCACCTAGTCCAGTCTATTGTTTTTGTAAATTTTCGACTGTAAAACGAAAAATGTTATTTGTAATTCTACCCTCCTTTAAATGCATCGCTATGCAGGAAAAGGAGCCATAAATCTGTAAATTTGATCATGCTATTGTTCAATTGTTTGTAAAAATGTTTAAATAAAGGGTTTTTGAAACAAAAAAAAAACATTTTCCATTCTTACGGAACCCGACACTATGTCCCAACTTTCATCAAACAGTACAGTTCCAACTCGCCCAAAACCATGACTCAAACTGTCAGACATCGGTCCCAACACGCTCAAAACCTAGTTTGAAAACTGTTTGTGACTGTCAAAACTATCCGAGCATTGGAGTAAGGACTCAGAATCAGAGACATGCGGAGTCATTCTCCCCTCTTTTCCCGCTCACCGTAATAAATAAATAACCGCAAAGTATAATAAAGTATAAGTATAATTATAATAAATTTACAAATAACTTTTGAGAACGAAGTTTATAATAAAGAGCAGAAATATCATTAGAATAAATTTATGTAACTGTTCACTACTTCAATTAAAAATTATTAAGCACTGAAAATATTTAATAGTAGAGGTTAATTTTAATGTTTTTTTTATTATAAATGAATATTTTCCGGTCATTAGCAAGTAAGTTGTTTTAAAAAGTAACTTTTTGAAGTGATCAATAGTCAGAAAAAAGCGTTCCGACATCTTCTAAATCCGTGATCAGGTAACTTTCAGTAAATAATCACCAGCCAGTTTGAAACTAGTCCGCGATTCTGTTTTGGAACAAACCTAATAAATAAAATTAATTTTTGATGTAATGAAAAAAATGTCAAAGCCACTTGTCCCTTGAACCGGGAAAATTAATCGAAGTATCAAATTGTAAGTTACCTGAGCATGAACCTTAGCGAAAATCCTAACGAATTTGCAAACTCATTTATAAAGTCAGTGCTAACAATGAATTCCCAGTATATTTATTTTTGTTTTTTCAAAGATAAAGACTGTCAAACGGGGTGACTATTGCACATGGGCTAAGAAATGTCAAAATTTGGGGAAATTGAAATTTGGAGCTAAAATTGAATGAAATAAGATTTTTTGAAATATTTCGTCGTTTAATTTTGCATACATATTTAAGGAGTGTTGTTTAAAAATTGTTATTACTTAAATTTCCAATTTAAATATATCACTATTTAAACCCTATATCTGAGTCGTCAGGTTTTGTTGTATTTCTACCTGGTGCTCAACAAACTGCATGTAGAGTTGCATATAAGTCAATATTTACATCAATGCGACTAAGTTAATTATAACATAAATTTTTTGAGCGCTTGTCAAATTACTGTTACTGGATTGAGAATTATCAGGATAGTCTCCTGACAAAGTGACAATTTATGAACCTGACGAAGTTACTGTACCGTTTTTATATTCCCCCATTCACCTTTAGTTGAAAAAGGAAACACTTCGTAACAGTGGAAACTGCTCCCGGTGAAGAAAGAAGAGTATTGACGAAGTTCAAAGAGGATAGGTTTCGGAACTAGATAATTTCCTTAATTTTAGAACTTGGAAATATTGTGACGCCCACCCAATTTTTTCGGACATTTTAATGTATACAAGAGAGTCCAATTTTTTAATGGTTCTGAAACTTTTTTTCCGATTCGACTCGTTTTTTCTTAGTTTTTAACAAACTTTTGTTTTTCTTGCAAGTTTTGTAGTTTCTGTAACTTGTAACTACATTTTTTAACATATTAAACGTTTAAGCACGTGTAATAGGTGTGTGAACCTTTTTTAAGAGAAACAATGAGTTTTGTAATTTAAATCCTCCTTTTTTCCTATAGTACTTACCATTGTAATAAATGTATAATTTACAGACAAAAACAAGCGAGACAATTCAAACCGGGTGAGAAGAAATTAATTTTTCACTTAGAGAGGGTATTTTCACTATCAATCAAATTTTTATTGTGATAAAATCATAATCTGCCTTATTGGGCAATAAGTAATTATGTTCAATGTTTTCATTCATGCCATATTTACAATTCTATATTCACTCGCTCAATCATACTGTATTTACAAACAGCCCAGAGATCTCCCAAATCCACATGTTTGTCACTTCCCTCACATGCGAAAGAGGAAGCGGACGGAGTCTTGGGATGTCCCCAACAATCCTCTATCAGCCTGGTGCCACCGGATACGAGACAGTGGAGGCTGACCAAAAGAGAGAGGGTACTACAAATTTGACATTTACAAAGATTACCACAAAGGACCAATGCAATAATCGCATGAAAGGGCGCTGTGATCCGAAAAATGATTTGGGTGTGGTATCAAAAAAATAGAGCAGACTCCTCAAGCCATTTAACGGTACATAAATGTTGATGTTAACTTGACCAGAGAATTTATTAGTATGAAATATACTTATTTAATATAAAAACATCATAAACGCCTTTGGCTGAGAATATACGCTTTTGACCTCCTCCCCCCCCCCTTATTGTATCCTGCGCACGGCACTATGGCATACCCCTTTTCGTGATATGAATGCTCCCGACATCCACGAAAAGTTCGAGGTCCCCACCATCACCGAAGCCATCCAAAGAAGACACATCAAGTTCTTTGACTCGATGAAACATAGTCTAAACCCTCTGTTCCGAGACCTGACACCCCCACCGCTACCGGCAAGATGGCAACTCTCAAGATCTAGTAAAGCAGACCAAATGGTTGACATGGTTGACGGCGCTTGGCCCAGCAACAACAAGCCTCTAACGGGCTCCCATCACTGCTATCCAACTAAATAAGACTGCACTACATGCCTAGAGGGACTCTAGGCACAGCCACCAGTGGACTCTCACCACTGTACCGCAACAATCAACCTCTACCGAGGCTTCCCACGCTCCTTAATTCCCTCACACCACCTTCAAGCAGGTACTCCTAGTACAAATATCCGCTCAACCCAAATATTCCTTTATTTTTCCCTCATCCTTAATCTTGTAATTAAAGAGCTAAGGGGAAAAAACCCTTATTCGTTCGCTCTGGTGCGCTAAAAACCTTTCTGAAATTTTGGATTTTTTTCGATCATATCTTTTACCAATTTATCTTAGAGGAAAAAGTTGTAGTTCACAGTAGTAGACTGTTGCTACATTGTTAATGGCCACATTTTTTTTTGTACAACTGGTATGCAAAGAGTTACGCAGCATCAAAATTACAAATTTTTCTAAAATATGTTACTTTTTATAAATTATTGTCGAGTTTTTTTATTTTTATCCCCCAATCGGTATGTCGTAGAGACGAATATTTAAAATAAAAATTGTAGACCTTTAAAATTAAACGTTATAATTTAAGTTTCATGCGTCAAATTATTGTCTAGGGTTATTAATAACAAAGGGGATTTTTATGTTCTAATTTTTTCTTATGTCCTTCCCTTTAGGCATTAAAGATTGATCCCATGCTCTACAGCTTTTTTAAGTCCAGATTGTTTTTCTGATGTTAAAAATAATAATAAAAATGAACATTATTAGTATAATAAAAGTTTTATTTTTAAATATAATTCAGTATGAGCAAATTCAAATGGAAACAAGTAAGATAAAGAAGAATAGTGAAGCATGTTTTACATACTTGCACATCGGAATACTAGTTAATCCTGAGTTTTTGCAATTACAAGACATTGTTTGAGAATTCGATGTACATTTACAGGGTTGCATCTAACTATCCGGCTAAGGTCGCTTTGTCATCTGCTTTGGGCTAAGTTACAATTAGGAATTCATAGCCAAATAAAGAGAAATCAATAGGCTCAAAGGTTTGATGAGGATTTTTTCATACATATGTTTCGAAGTATTCTTTCCGTTTTATTTCCGGTCAAGTTGAGTTAAATCGTTTCAAACTATATACATATTGTTTTTAATGTTTTTTTAAAAAATGGAAAAACGAGATAATGACGTTGAAAGAAAAGCTTGACATCCTTGAGCGTCAGACTTCGCAGACAGTCTCAAGGCCATGTAGTTTATTTATTTACGTAGTTTAAGTAATACATAATTTTATTTGATTCAATCGTATATTATCCTGTAAAGCATGTGATAAATATTTTCAATATAAAGAAATATGCAAAACACGTATATGTTTCCTCTCCGGTTAATTATATATATAACGATGTTATTTATCTATATTTGGTTGTTTTATGTTTTAACACCCTTCACCACGAAACTTCCACCTGTGTCTATGGAGTGTACAGGAACTTAATCGTAATATACGTTTAAAAGCAACAACAGAATACAAGGTTATTAGTGGGAATTCCCATAAAATATTGAAAAAAATATATTAATATTAATATATGTTTATCAGTATACTATGATATTATTTTTTTGCGTGAGGCTGGTGCCTGTAGAATGCCTGCAGGTTACACAATTCAACCACAATCTGAAATCCCGGTTTTTGCAAAGAATGCTTGTCAAGCAGTTATGTCACGTTACGCGTTGAACACACTCTATTTACATATAGTTTATTTATATAACCCAAGTTTTTTTTTTAAATTATATTTTATTAAAATATTGTTCTAAATAGCATTTATTAAAAATGAGTGCGTCATAAGTCGGCGTGGATCTAGTGATGAAACCGATCTTGGTAAAGATCTGAGAGGATTACCACCATGTTATCTAACATCTTGATATGTCTGCAAAGTATAAAACCGAACCTCGTCAGACATATTTGGTTAGTCTTCGTCATGGGTTTGCCGGTGATGTTTGTTGTGGCAGCCGCCGTCCTCCTTGTCCAGGTTCGATTCCACGCTTGCGAGCGGCCCAACATAGTGTTCATCATCGCCGATGACTTGGTATGGATTGTTGCATATTATTTACTGTGAGTAATTGTTATCTGTGGTGCACGGAGCTAGGCAATTGTATTAGAAACAAAAGGTGGTTGTCGCTTTTCATTTAGATAACCAACTCTTTATAAGGGGTCAGAGGAGTAAGTCATGGGGTCACAGGATTAAGTCATCGGGTCATAACGCCCTGTTGTCTAAGTCGATTACCTGAAGGGCTGGCACTTAAGAGGGAATCAGAAGTATAACCTGATGCTTAGTCGAAAGTTTTGGTGTGTTTCTTCTAATGATAAAAAGTGATAATATTTTTTTTAATTTTTCTTTCGTTCGTCATTATTTAAAAAAAAAAATCCCTTATGGTATATTACAATCCAACATAACATAATACATTGGTGGTTTTCCAGTGTAATATAAACTAGGTGGGTTACATGATTTTTATACACATCCTCCCATCATTCCTCGTGTCCTATAAAACGCTATCTATAACCACCGCCTGACATGTGGGACTGTGGTGCCTCATGGCCCTCCCTACTCAAGGGGAAGTATGTGAGTTTTGGTTGTAATTTGACAGTAAACTTGTTTATTCAGTTATTTATTTACAGGATTTTGTACTATCCCCCACTAAGGTTAGGTAGTGCTAACTTCTAACTTGTAACCAGAGTTTTCTATTTTTACTGCCTGTCAAAGGATTTAAACCCAGAACCTTCATGTCATGAACCAGTTACCACCACACCATTAGAATGCCCTATAGTAAGGTATTGGGGTATAAGTCTTCTGGTTATATTTAAGTCAGATTTCAGAAAAATATAAAAGCTGTCACTTCAAGGATCTTATGGGAGATAGGGCGTAGATAGCCCGTTTGAGGCTCAATCTCAGGAAGGGTGGCGGAAAAAAAAAAAAAAAAAAAAAAAAAAATATATATATATATATAAGATAGGGGGCATAGATACACAAAATTTTAAGGTCGTAAAGTATAATGGTCAATTACAATCGTGTTAGGTGGTAAACATAATTGGTTTCAGAAGATTGCAAATATTTTTCAGTAATCAGGAAATGAAGCAGAAGAGATCAATTTATTGGTGACGACTTCCACAGTTCTTTCCATTATGGCATTATTTCCCCCCCCCCTTCCTGAGGTAAAAAATGGCATTAACGTATTAACATTGGTGAAGATTTACAAGTGTATTAATGAGTAATCTTTGTATTGATTAAGTTCACTCTCCTCCCCCCAAAAAAAAATAAATTGTACTAAATTTGTTTTTATGAATATTTTTTTTTTTTTAAATATAACTCATTTAAGGTTTTCTTCGCAGCAAAAAATAAAAAGTCTACTCTATTGGGTAGATTTAAACATAATATTTATTTCGACGGTTAACTTTGATAGCTTGGAGGATGTCTGGCTACAGTCAAATTACGTCTCTAAAAGGATCTTGTTATGCGAATGATATGATTCATTGTTTGGCTAGGAATAAGGTAATAAAACGAAACGGCCTCTTGACTTCCTTAATTGCTACTCTTATCAACGAGTACACAGGAAAACTCTGGTAAAAAAAAAAAAGTGGAATAACAACGGGAAAGAAATTTTTTCCTCTCTGCCAGAAAATTTGTCAGTGAAACATTTACGATGTACATCATCGAGGACTTGATATTTTTTTCAAACTGAAGATATTTCATTAAAAGACTAACTTTTTCAGAATAATCCACCATTTCTATTTTTTTTTTCTTTTTGTCTTCATTTGTACCACAAAGATGGCTTGTGTAGTGAAACTACTCGAAGGTTCTATAGAAAGCTGTAGGTTAACCCCCTGAAATTTCAATTTTTCCGGTTATCATTAAGTATCTCTTCGGTCATCTCTTTAAGCCAGATTTCAGAAAACTATAATAAAATTAAAGTAGTTAGTACACGGATCTTAAGGGGGTAGAGACTAAGCGTATAACATCAATAGTAAAGCATAATGATCGCATGATGGTCAATGAATAGTGTGTGTGGAGATAAATATAATAATTGACATGTTGCACTAATCAGAAAATGATTGAAAACAGGTAATATATATAATATACTAATATAATAATATAATAATCTATACTGATGAATTACCAAGGCACCACCCTTATTTTTTCAATAATTTCCCATTTATGCAATTTTTAGTCTTGCTAAAATATTTTTGGTTGTAAAAATGAGTCATTTGAAAACGAAATTGTATTTTACACAGATATAAAAAGGTACATAATCAGTAAAAGAAAAATATTGTAAAAAATGTAAATTTTTAAAGACACTTACTCAATACGGTTCTCTGGTACGAATCGCGTCTCTTAAACGGCTTGGCATTGATTGGAAGAAGTTTTCAATGAATTCCTGAGGAATATTGTCCCACTTTTCAACATCAGCCCTTTCTAATTCTTCAAGGGTGCTAGGACATGGATTCCAACGTCGTACTCTTCCCTTCAGTTGGTCCCAGACGTGTTCAATAGGATTTAAGTCTGGACTCCGTGGTGGCCACACCAAGCACTCAATCCCAACCATAATCAGATAATCATCAACCATTCGTGCTCTGTGGGGTTTGGCATTATCAACCACTAACAAGAATCCTTCGCCGTATGTAGGAAGCAAACGACACATCATCTTCTTCGATTATGGGAAGCTAGGGAATTTCCCCGCTCAACAACCAATTCAGAACGAGAGTCGAAGGAATAGCCACCCCAGAACATCCGTGAGCCACTACGAAATGAAACCTGGGGGAACCATACAGGATAGCACGTACCTCTCTTCTGGCCGCCTCCATGTAAAATTACGGCCGTCTGAAGACTTGAGACCAACTTTTACCGCAGCTGTAAAGAGAACTCTCTTTCAGTGTTCCAAAGCCCAATTCACATGTTCATATCCAAATTGAAGACTGATTTTTTGAGCTGTGTTAAGGAGAGGTCCACTGGCAGGATACGGAACCCTAAGGTTATTTCCATTAACCCTTCTTCTTACAGCCCTGCTGGAAACGGAAACATTTAAGACTTGCATTAAGAGACTTTTTATATCATTTCCGGTGATGCTCAGGTTTTGCAAAGGCAGGTGACGGATGTACCTATCGTCTCTTCCTGCTGTACATCTAGGCCATCCTAGATCCCTTAAGAGCCCTGCCTGTGGACGAGTGATATACATCCTCGTATCCTGGTGACTTCACGCTGGCTGTATCCTTTCTCAATCAACGTCAAAGCCCTAATGAAAGTATTCGCATAAATAACTTACTGGTGCCATTGAACAAAATTAAAAACGTTTATAAAGAGAAATAATGAGTGAGAACTAATTTTATGATGTGAAGATTGGATGGATAAAATGCTACTAATTGTGAAAAAGGGATTTAAGATTAAACAAAGTATTGTTCACATAAGACCAATAATACAAGCAATAAAAGCGGAAAATAATTTAGTTAATTTTAACTAAAAAAAAATTGAGTGGTGCGTTAATTTTTTCCATTAGTGTATATGAGATTTTCCAATTTTTTTTCTTTGTTGGTTCCTTATTGCTCTAATCTTACAAGGATGGTTTTATTCACTATATGTTCCATAGAGATCATTATATAAATTACATTGTTGTTACATTTAATTAGAGATGAGTATGTTTTTCATTTTCTCTAACAATGTTGTTTAAAAAAGACTTGCCGACTCCTCCGGAAAAAAATAAATAAAATGAAAACCAGTCCTCCCTGGGATGACATTTAAGAAATCATTGAATATTGCTCCGAAAATATTTTCCTTCACAGTACTTTTCTTACTATCGGGCGATTCACAATAAAAATATACTAGAGGTGGGTTTTACTTATAACGCAAGCTTTTATTGGTGGTGGTGAGATGTAAATGTCACTTTTCCGTGTCATATTTCGATGGAAATATCCAGAAAAAATTAAACCAGCGTATATTTACCTTCTCGTAACGTTTTGTTCAGGAAATCGTATCGGCACTGGGAAACTACGAAAACTACAAAACTTCTATTCTATTACCCCATGTGAGATGTGTTATATGCCTTTAATAAAAATACAAAAAAAAAAACATCCTAAAGCTTAATTTTTCATAATACTATTTTTAGGGGAAATTAATCAGAAAGGTATTTTCATAAACTTCATGTTTGCCTCTAGTTGTATAAATAAAACGTAAATATATTTTGTTCGAAACATTCATATCTAAAAAGTAGAGCCGTACATGTGCTAACGTAACATTTCGTACCACGTTAAATAGGAGATTGTCGATAAATGGCGCAATTTGAGGATAGGTGTTAGTTTTAATAGGAGTAAAACCAAGTCGTCATCAACATATTGTTGGTCTTTATATACGTGGTCTGGTAGAGGGAACACAACGGGGCAAAAGAGATTTCGTAACTTATCCCAATCTAAAAGAAGTGTTTTTTCAAAGCACCTTTACAAACTTTACCCATTTCACATAGCCAACGTTGCAGGGTTGGAACGACGTCGGCTTCCACAGCGGAGACGTGCCAACGCCGAACCTCGACGCTTTGGCTTACCACGGAGTCATCATGACCAGGCACTACGCACAGCCTCTGTGTTCTCCATCCAGGACTGCTCTATTCACAGGAGACTATCCAATAAGACATGGTAATTTAGAAATACGGAACAAACATCTTTTTTGATAAATTGAAAATCACGACATTCCTATTTTAAATGTGAAATACAGTGCGGTGACAGAAGTAATTATTTTTTTTGCAGGTATGCAAGGGTCACCATGTCTTGCTGGTGTTCCAGACGGATTACCAACGGATGTTAAAATTATGCCTCAGGTAATTAAGACTGTAAATCAATGAGTAGAAGAATTTCTTGGAAAATCGGGTTTTGGTGAAGAAAAAGCATTGTTTGCTTCGTCATCATTTATTTAATGGACAACGTTTCGACATACTACGTTTGTCTGCATCTGCTCCTAGTGTGAGGTTGTGAGAGATGTTTACTGTTAAAAACGTTTGGGGAACCAACGCGATTTCCAAAAAACTGTTCTACTCATTTATATATCAACAGCTAACAATGAACCTACGATAAAACTACAAATGTATTCAAAAATTAGTGGAATAAGATTTTTTTATTTCTCCGTATCCGCAGTATTTTTCAACTCTTGGATACAAGTCACACCTAGTTGGAAAATGGCATCTTGGCTACGAAACCTTTGAACAGCTGCCAACAAGGAGGGGGTTCGATTCTTTTTTCGGCTACTTGAACGGATTTCTTGGATACTGGGATTTCACTCATTTTAACAATGTAAGACGTCCATTAAAGGTTTCAATCAGTTTATCTGGTGATGTTATTTTACTGATGTTTTTGTTCCTCCTATCGGACAGAAAGTAGCAGGGCGGGACATACGCCGTAACGAAGAGGGTGCCTGGAGGGAGTGTTACGGCAAGTACCTGACGGAAGTGCTGACGGAGGAAGCGGTGAAGGTGATACATGGTCACCCGAATGAAGACGGGCTCCTGTTGTTCCTCTCTCACGCCGCCGTCCACACAACTCACCTAGGCATCATGAGGGAGGCACCGCCCAGGGTGCAGAACGTCACTGGCAGAGGATATCTCAGAGGTAACTTACTGTCCTTACGGGCCTCGGTCTATGAAGGGCCCCGTGTTATGACAGTGGGCAAACCATAATAAAACTATATCAATAATTATTATAAAACTAACCAAGGTTTCTTCGTTGACCACTTTTACCATCGATATGAATGGGCAGAGGAATCATGGTATTGACCACCGAGTTCGTAAGGTGATTCAGCGAATCAAAGAACTTGACATGCCTCAAGGAACCATGTCATCAACCGCAGGCATCTCAAGCAACTCTTCTCGTCCACTTCTGGAAAGCCTTAAAGATAGCTAATGGTTTCCTTAATAACATTGTACCTACTGTTAGTTGGTTTAAAATTTCTATGTAAGAGAGTTGCATAATTATTCATCGTGGCGTGGTTATTTTTTTAGGAGGCAAGGGCATCAATTAAAGATCATATACGAAAAATTCCTTGTCACTAGGTCCAACAGCAGCTGCACAAAAACTTGTGACATTCCCTTCTTGTAAAGGGATTAAGAGGAAGTAAGCTCAAAGCTTAACAATGGGCTTAGGAATAGTACCTTACTACTAATACTAATTTCTTCATCAACTAATTCTTGTCAAGCAGATCACTTCATTTTTAGGAACACTACCGAAGTAGAGACAGACATATGACCTGTACCTGCTGTTTCAATTATTGTCCTAACTCTTCGTTGCAAACACTTACCCTCTCACAAAAACTAGACCAAAATTACATATACGGTTGAATAACTGGATGCAGATTATTCCTCACGAGCAATGCAAACTCATTGAAAGAAATGAAGATCCAAGGTTTCTATGTTCGACCTATTACTGCTTGTTTTAGAGTACAGTCATATCCTATGTTGTGGATTTCGCACAAATTATATAAATGATTGATTAGATGGAATGTGATAGCACGTTTTATGGCACAACAAATTGTATTATTGATATTGAAGACGAATCATAACGAATGTTGCAGCTATGGCAGAATGGATGGACTGGTCCGTCGGGGAGGTGACCATGGCCCTGGACCAGAAAGGACTCCTGAACAACTCTATCATAGTCTTCATTTCCGACAACGGAGCGCCTACCCAAACCAGTGTCTACAGCAACGACGGATCTAACTGGCCTTTGAGAGGTGTAAGTTTTTATAATTTAACATTTCATTCTTATTGTTTTCTACCATATTTATCGCTATATCCCCCTGTTGAAAAGAGAACTTTTGGCCATATTTTAAAACAAATATACTGTTGTATTGAAAGAAATAGAAGCAAAAAAATGGAGTAAATTTTCGGTTGAAATCCCCTGTATAGTGTTTGTCGGGTTGTTAAGGTAAGGGGGGACTTTTGCTTGCGGCCTAGTCGGTGGGCAGCTTTATTCGTATTGATCTGACTCCGTAAGATCTTAGAAGGTGTGCCCCGACAGTGTACTATGTTCTGGTGAAGAAGAACAGACCTACCCTGTTCTATTAAAATTACGTATTCATTTGGTGATAAGGATGTTTGTAACTATTGAGCAAGTTTCTTAGTAAGGAGATAAACGCAGTGTATTTGGTTCGAAGTTTCTATTTGTCGGATCGTAGGTTCCTCAAATGTCCAGTAGGAAAGCTACCATCAAACTTTATTTCGTTTTTGATTGGAGGTAATGTATTGGTTGCGTCCTTGCAAACTTCTTTGAATTCGCTCTGTAGTTTTATGTTGTTAATTTTTTTTAACTTTTTATTTCGAATTCTTTCTTTCGTCGACCCGGGCCACTGCCTGGCGGGTG
Organism: Acanthosoma haemorrhoidale; assembly: GCA_930367205.1. Taxonomy (NCBI): domain Eukaryota; kingdom Metazoa; phylum Arthropoda; class Insecta; order Hemiptera; family Acanthosomatidae; genus Acanthosoma; species Acanthosoma haemorrhoidale. The sequence goes on along the minus strand of OV884015.1, from coordinate 48,162,783 downwards.
TCAAGAAAGAGTAAAATGAATAAACCTGTGATCTTTGACCTTTGCTGGTGGCCTTATCGACGGGGAGCTTAATTCAAATTTGCTTAATGATCTGACTCCATAAGATCTTAGAAGGCATACCACGTCAGTGTACTCTATTCAGCAGAAGAGTTACAGGGTAGGTATTATAGGTAGTTTATGTGGTCTTGGAATGACCACGATTTCACTCTCGGTATCTAAGGGTAGGTGAAAACCGTCCGGATCCCAAAGGCGAGTGTGAACCGGAGAGAGGCAGACAGGATCACTGGGGGAGACGCTACTAGGTAAAGTTTGTAGGGCCCCAGGAAACCATCGGTTGCATGGAAGAGGTCTCTTCCAAGGAGGTGCTAGTTTTAGCGAGACGAAGGCAGAGAATCCCAATAGTAAGGTGTAGGGTTTGACAACGCCGGACTAAAACATAGCGAGGTTAGGAGAGAGAGATACAGAGGTAGTTGAATAAGAAAGCCATGGTTCGAGTAGAGCAGCAAGCGCCAGTGCAGAGAAAGAGGTAAAGAGCAGTGTTCACATCAGGTGCAGAGTTCCGAGAATATGGGAAAAAGTTCCCCCCCCCCTCAACTTTTTTTTCCCCCCCTTAGCTCTCAAATTTATAAAAATAGGATGTGGGAAAAATAAGGAAAATTATTTTGGGCTAATGAGTGCCTTTCACTAATGGGGAGTCCCCCATTTGAAGGATGTATGAGAAGGATATAGGGTGTGGAATGCCTAAAGGAGGCGGGTGGAATCGGGAAGGTAGTGAGAGTCTACCGAGGGTGGAGCCTAGGGGTACCTAGGCAATGGTTTGTAGTCGGCCAGGTCAAGCCTGGCCCGCCCCGGCAGGGGCCTGAAATAAGTCGGCCTCTGAAGGTCGACCCTGCTTAAACAGGTAGATGGTGTCTTGTAGCTTCGGTTGAGTCGGCCATGAGATCGGCTTCGATCTCTCGGCTGGGTGTAGATCTTCAGTCTCCGTCAGGGGGCTAGGGTTCGATCACGTCCATCTGTCTCCAGGCTTCGGCGGTCCAGCAGTGCTTCCATCTGACGGGCATTGGGGGTGGTGGCATGGGTTGTGGCTGTGTCGGAGTGAGTCGAAAAATTTGATGTACCTTCTCTCGATGAAATCTTGAATGGTGAGCACTTCAAATTTTTTATGCATCTCGTCTGCCTTCATTCGGTCGAACGGGATATGTTTGAGGGAGGTGCGGAAAACTCTGTTCTGAAATTGCTGGAGCGTTTTGAGAGTGTTAGGGGTCAGATACTTTAAGAGAGGGGTCCCATGCATCGAGCAGGTCTTAGGACGCTCTGGTATATCAGCAGCTTGAGGCGTATCGATAACGCCGGGCTGTGAAGTAGGTGTCCGAGGCTGAGGAATTTCTTCCTAACACTCTTTAACTTCTTGCCGAGATGTGTTGTGAACGACAAGTGTCTACCGAGGGTAATCCCAAGGTAGCATAGCTTGTTGCTTATAGGGCACTCTTTGCCGTCTAAGACGAAGGATTTTGGGAGCTTCTTTCTTCCGGATTTATAGCTGAATATAATTCCTTGCGTCTTGGCCGGGTTGACTTTAATGTGGACGGCATCGAGTTTCTCGACAATCTGTTGACTGGCGCTCTCAGCGAATTTCAGAGCTCTGGTGGGATTGATGCTAGTGCTGTAAACACCTATGTCGTCTGCATACGCCGATACCTCGCAGTTGGGGTGCGAGGCTCCTACGATGTGAGCGGTGTAAATGTTGAACAGCAGGGGGCCTAGCACCGATCCTTGGGGGACACCGGCAGTGTAATTTCTTCGGGTCGTAGACGTAGTGCCTATACGAACCGAAAAAGTTCTGCCTGTAAGATAGGATCTCATCAGGTTCTGCAGCTGGTGCGAGAAGAGAGGAAATTCTATTTATTTGTGGCGAAGAAGTTGGTACAACAGCGTTTATATCTATTCCAGGTAGATATGGGGCTTAGAGAGCCCATTAATTTTCATACGGATCGTAACACCGGTTGGTGACGAGGGTTATACTCTTCATACTGTATGAGGTGTGACTGAACCCTCACACCTTCATACGGGTCGCACGACAGGACGCTATTGTTGATCCCTTTCACCTGATATACGCCAGTTTGGTGAACGTCATGCGTCATCATGGAACCTAGCAAGTTGAAGGTTCCCGTCACTTGATTAGTTTTGTTACTGTATGATAATGAAAAGATAAAGAGAAAAAAAACGGGCGTGGATTAAACAATGGCTGATGAATAAATTAACTTTTTCACACATAAATTTTTAAGAATTTCCTCAGAATGACCAGAACTAGTTTTTCAGAGTTACTATGATTAATCTAGAAAAATGAAACTTAGTTCAGAGAAACTATTAGTTCTGAAGAAAGGCTAGTTGGGTGATTTAGGATCGTTGCAACAGGGAGGAGCTACGGAAATCTGAAGTTTAGCATAATTTCTCCAAAACTGTTAGGAAAAATTATCCTACAAATTTTTTGGGTGTTTTTTGAAACATTGCATTCAGATTATTTACATGAAAGTACAAAAGCTTCTCGAATCAAATATTTTTGTTCATATTTCAACCCGTAATAACTTCGAAGTTAAGCTGAGTTTTCGACGGAGGAATTCAGTTCCGGTACAGGACAGAATACATTTTTTTTTTTGACAAATGATTAAAGACCACTAGATTAAACCATGCTGAATCCATATAGCAAATGAAGTCACGTGACTGTGTTTAAAGCCAGCTCTGGGCCTTCAAGTAACAGTTTATACAGCAATAATGAATAGTCATGAAATGACAATAATGAAGAAATGATTTTCATTTGTTTGTGATACCAAATGTTTTAGATATATTACTTTAAGTTAAACACATTATTCAAATATCCCTATCTCAAGGTAGGTTAGAGCTGTGATTCACAGAATGTGGTTTGTCTATTTAAAATTCTTAGCCAATTATTGACAGTATAAGCAGAGGCGTAACTACAGGGTGGCAGGGCTGGCAAAATGCCACGGGCCCCCGACCCAAGAGGGCCCCGGCCCAAGTGGCCGCGAGCTCAGAAATATTGTTTTAATATTGTACCTATTTATAAAAATATTAAAATATATATACCATAATACAAATTATTGGTTGTGGGTAACTAAACTACTCGTAAGTATAATAAAGCTTAATGATAGGGCCCCCATTAAAGGAATTTGCCACGGGCCCCAGATGATATAGTTACGCCACTGAGTATAAGCATGGTTAAACTCCTGTCATATTCTGTGCCTTGGTAATTTTTATACCGTTTTTCGTTTACGTACTTAAACTTAGCTACCCTACTCATTTATTTCCTTATTTATAGTTCTGTGCTTAAGCCTATTTCTGTACATTGAAACACTGAAAAAAACGGTTCAGTTAGAATAAATGAGTTGTAAATTGTGTTGATAAGTGCGCGAATAGCAGTGGCGATATTCACTTGTTCGAAAAACAAATGGCAGCAACACCATTACTATCAGCAACGAAATTAACTGCTTCGCATGAAAGTACCATATTTTATTAAATAATTTATATTTTAAACTCGGAAAACAGAAAATAAAAGTGATTTCCAAATACTTTTTATTGAACATTAATTTACAAAATTAGACAAAAAAAAAGTATTTATACTATAAATAAAGATAAAGCTATTAACATTAGTAGTTGTCGGGGGCGTCACTAAGGGAGTGGTTAATCACTCTAGCCCTGGTGACAAGTGCGGATTGTTGTAGTTAATAACATGGACCATGTTCCATGTCGGCGTTAATATCTGACTCCATTTTATTGATAGGGATGTGCCCCGACTATACAGTGTTCAGGAGAAGAGGTTGTTCAGAGGTTCATAAAGAATTTAATTAATTTTAAAATTATAACTTTATTGTGCAATAATTACAATCTGCCTTTTATAAGGCAATAATAATACAGATAAATGATCTCATTCATACCATATTTACAGTCATCATTCACTCACTCATTCATACAATAGGACATGATTGGAGAAACTGGCCATTGCCAGGACTCCCACTGTCACGCGATTATAGCAGGTCACGAGGCCACTGCCGTTCCAGTCTCCGAGGAGGATTATAGGGATGAGTGGCGCAGTGCAAAGACTGTGCTACAGGATTAGGGTGGTTGGAAAGGCTACTGTGGAATTTCATAAACTTGGAAGGGATGAGTTCTAGAATGTAGGGTATATTAAGGTCGTTATGAAGGGTTTTGTTGCTGACATAATAAGGGGCATTTACTATTGTTCTCAGGACTTTTGATTGAAAGGATTGGATACGCTTGATGTTCGACTTTTTTACTGTCCGCTCTATAGAGCTATAGAGCTATTCCGTATGTCCAGATTGGTTTAAGTATAACTTTGTAGATTAGTAGTTTATTTTCTATTGAGAGATGGGATGTCCTTTGAAGTAGTCTGTACAGTTGTCCAAAGCGTCTGTTTAGTTCTTGTCTTTTTAGTCTCGTATGTGGGTTCCAGGTCAGTCGTTTGTCGAGATGGAAGCCTAAGTACCGTACTGTCTCGGTTACTGGGAGAGGAATAGAATTAAAATAAACTAATGGACAAGTCTTGCGACAAAGGGTGAAGGTAATGTGGGAGCATTTTGCTTCATTAACTTTGATCCGCCATTGATTGCACCAATACTCGATCTCGTTAAGGTGTTTTTGAAGGTTATGGGATGCTATGTCGGGGTCTGGGTGGGATGACAAGACTGCAGTGTCATCTGCAAATGTGGCCAAGAAGGTGTTGGAAGTAGAGGGGACATCAGCGGTGTATAGGTTATAGAGGATGGGGCCTAGGACACTGCCCTGTGGAACTCCTGCATTTATGGGATAGTAGTTAGAGTATTCTAAGCCACAGCGGACTTGGAAGAAGCGGTTTGAAAGGTAGGACTGTAGGATTAGGAAAAGGGTCTGTGGTAAATGTCTTTTGAGCTTGTAGAGCAAACCTGCGTGCCAAACCCTGTCAAAAGCTTGAGCTATATCGAGAAAGGCAGCAGTGCAATACTTTTTGGTTTCAAGGGCTGAGGAGACGTGATCAACAACGCGAAGGCCTTGTTGAGCAGTGGAATGTCGTTGGTGGAAACCAAACTGGTGTGTGGGAAAAAGGTTTTTGGATTCAACAATTGGAAGTAGACGTTTTAGTAGGAGTTTCTCAAATATTTTTGAGAGGATAGGGAGTAGGCTAATTGGACGGTAAGATGAGGTGTCATTGGGTGGTTTACCGGGTTTGGCGAATAGGACAATAATGGAATGTTTCCAGAGGAGAGGAAAGTGCGTCGTTCGGATAATGCAATTATATATATAGGTTAGGAAGATTATGGCTTTAGGAGGAAGTTGTTTGAGAATTTGAGGAGTTAGGAGATCATATCCAGGGGATTTTCTGTAAGGTAAGTTTTTCAGAAGGTATTTGACCTCAGAGGGATTAACGGCTTTTGGTGGAAGAGAGAGAGGAATAGGTGAAGTGAGGAAATCTTCCACAGTTTTGCTGTGAGTATGGCTTTGATGAGAAAGGTGAGGTGTGAAAGTATGGGTAAGATGCAGAGCAAATTCCTCCGACCTATCCCCATCCGAGGCCGCCCAGGACCCATCATCACGACGGAGTGGATGTGAAACAGGTTGATACTTTAGGATTTTTTGGGTTACATTCCACAAGGAGTTATCCCTGGTAGACAGAGAGGAGAGGTAGGAATTGAAAGAATCAGAACGGAAGGATGCCAATCGCCGCTTTACCAATCGGCAGTACTGATTGTACGAGCGGCGATCAGCAGGATGCCGGGATCTTTGCCACACTGTTCTAGAGCGGCGTTTGGATTTGATTAGATCTTTGAGATGCTGAGGTAAACGATTATGATTGTGGATTCTTGGGTGACGATGGGGTGACGATGCCTCCCAAGCCGACCTCTGGACCAGAGTAGTGAAAGAATGCACTGCATCGTCTAGGTCTTGGGATGTTTTCAGGGATAATTTGAGGTTTACGGACTCTGTAAGAAGCTGACGGAAGTGGTCCCAGTCAACTGGGCCCCTAATAAATGAAGGAGGAGGCAGTTTGTGAATTGGTCTAAGGGAAATGGTTAATAATAAAGGACTATGATCAGAGGAGAGGTCATCGAGGCGCTTGAGTGAATAGTTTAGTGTTCCTAAACTATTGTAGAAGAAAAAGTCAAGGAGATCTGGATTTCGGTTGGGATCTGATGGCCAATAGGTGGCTGTGTCAGGAGAGATAGTGGAGCAATGTCTCCGTGTGAGTGCAGACAGCAAAGCACGTCCTCGTGTATTTGTGGATCTTGAGCCCCAGTGTTGGTGCTTTGCGTTAAAGTCCCCACCCACAAGGAAACGATGCCCGATGGAGTCTAGAAAGGAGATGAATTGGGAATCGGGAATGGATTTATTGGGAGGGCAGTACACTGATGCTAGAGTAAGGGGAAAAGTGAGGGTGGTGATTGACACTGCAGTGGATTGAAGGAAATCATGTGCTACCAAAGGAACTATGTCTTGGGATATGGAGTTATGGACAATGACAGCGGTACCTGCATGAGCTCTTCCATCTGGGTGATCAGTTCGATAAGTCTGGTACTGTCGAACGGTAAATGGTCGTTTACTTGTAAGTCTTGTTTCAGTAATAAGAGCTACATCGATGTTTTTGTCATGGAGTAGTGCTGTCAGTTCGTTAGTGTGGGTGCGAACACCATTCGCATTCCAAAGGAGAATGGATAAGGAGTCGGAAGGATCCACTTATGGATTTTGTTTAACGGGGATAAGGTAGGAGACAAGATTTGTAAGAAGGGAAATGAGAGGTGTAATTAGGGTTCTGAACTCTGTAAGGAATGAGGTTAAAAGGCTGGTGAGATCTGAAGAGCTTGAAGGTGGCGGGATATGCGAGATGTGTGGTTGAGGATGGGATTGAGTTTGCCGATTGCTGGGATGAGCGGAGTGCTGGGAAAGAAGAACTTGCGGAGGAGGTGTGGGCAATGCCTGTGACTGCTCTTTGTTCCGAACTGCGTCAGCAAAAGAGACTGAAGGCCTCAAACTTCTGGTGGGGGCGCTTCTTGGGCTACCTGTGGCTGATGTTTCTTCTTCAGGACGACGACGTTGTTCACTTCTGGACTTTAGAATTCTATAAGCCTCACAGCCTTTATAGTTTGCCGGGTGGCCTTGCTGACAGAACACACATACAGCAGGTGATTTTAGGGGCTTCTTGCACAATTCACTTTTGTGCTGCCCACTGCACTTTACACACCTGGGAGGGTGGTAGCAGTATGATTTTGTGTGCCCATATGCCTGGCAATTATGGCATTGGACGATGTCTCGTTTCGGGTAAGGCTTTTCGACCTGTACTCTTGTGTAGTATAAGTGGTTAAGCTCGTAGATTTTCTCCACTCCAGCTGTTCGCTCTAGATCGACAAAGAATAAGGGCATTGGTTTCTTGATACTTGTATCATTTTCTTGTCTTTCCTCACGGAGGACATTCGTGATTTGGCGAACCTTGTACCCTAAACTTATCAGCTCATTTTCTTTCTCGTCCGCTGGTGTTGTGGGATGCAGGTTTCTAATCACCACCCGCAGCGATCTTTCTTGCTTTAGTTGGTAGGTATGAAAATCAGCCTTGGTTACTTCTAGGTATTTTATAATTCCTCGGTATGTTTCAGGAGTGTCCGGAGAAACTTTTGTGTCCCGAGATCGATTGAGGCAAGTATATTTGCCTGTACCTACAACTTTGCTCAATTGAGTGCATAGTAATAGTAGTGAAACTCATCGCTACAGTAGTTAATAACTTAATAACGAAAATTAAGTTTCGTGTTGCGAGTTTGAGAGGCGGGTCGTAAGTGTGTAGGGACATTCATACTTCGAACTGGAGAGACGAACAAGTATGAAGTTATGCACAGTGAACCACACATTCAACCCCTCCGAACGCTCGGATAAAATATAAATAAAACTAACTCAACAGACTGGTGTTGCGACCCATATGAAAGTGAATGGGGCCCTTAAGGCCTTTTACCACTTTATTAGGGTGGGGATATGTGTCATTAAACTGCAGTTTGGCCATACAAAGCCAGAGTTACTTCAGCAATACACCCAAGGAACATGTGTGTTCTCTCAATACAAGTTAGACGAAACCATCCAATGATTACTGCAGAAAGGCATTACGCTAGGCCCTCAGATCCTAAATCAAGCGAATTAATTTTGCAATGTATAACCTTTTTGTAATTGTATCGTTAATTTCTTATTTCGAAATTCTTTTCGCTAGTGATGTATGATGGACCTGTATTTTCTTTAGTACGATTAGGAGTGTATTGGGTATTTTCGGTTGTACACTCTGGACTGACAGTTATTGTTGTTCTGAAAGGAGAAGAACTCGATGCACGATGGAGGCGTGCGGACGGTAGCTGCTGCCTGGAGCCCGCTCTTCCACAACAGGTCTCGGATCTCGGACCAGTACTTTCACATAAGCGACTGGTTACCTACACTCTATGCAGCCGCAGGTAGCTATAATGTAATTTAATGATTGGCAATTAGCCTAAAAGTTTCATGAGTAATAATAGTATGGGTCAAATGTCTGTGCTTTTTTTATAAAATAATTTGTTCCCCGAACCTCAAACAATGGGAAATCATCTGTTTTTTTTTAAATTTCAAAACCTCAAACAAAAATACAATGTACAAAAAGAAAAATAACAAAATAATTTGATTACATATTTCTCCTCTTTCTGCATTTACATGCATTTGGCGGAGTGCATAAATATATAATAAAATTTTTATTGTCGTTAAAAGTTCATCGTTCTTATACAACACTAGGTGATGAGGCTCACCTTCTATTTGTCACTGACACCAAACACTAAACACTAGGAACAAAATAAAACAAACTAAACAAAACAAACCAAATCTCTACCTAGAACCTAGGACTAGAGTGTTCCAGCCGCGACAGCGTCCTGCCATCGATGGGGGAACGGAGCGGGGGTTATAGTGTTAAACACCGGGTTTGTTAAATATTGTAATGAGCCGAAAAATTTGATATGTCTACGCTGGATGAATTCATCCACCGTAGGCAGCTCAAATATCTCATGCAGCTCACTGTTTCTTCGCTGCTCGAATGAAGTACCTCTGACCACTTTCATCAGTATACCGTTTTGGAATTGTTGGAGTTTCTTAGCTGTCGTATACGTCAGATAACGAAATAGCGGTGCACCATATAGCAGAGTAGGCCTTAGTATGCTCTTGTATATCAATAGCTTGAGACGCAGTGATAGATTGGGGAAAGTTAATAAGTGCGCAAGCCGGTAAGACTTCGTGCGTGTTTGCTTCAACTTCCTCGCGAAATGGTTACTAAAATGGAGGCGTCTGTCCATTTTAATCCCCAGATATACTAGGTTGTTGGCTGGTGAATTTTCCTCCGTTCCTACTATGTAGCTAGTAGGTAGCGGGCTTTTTCCCTTTTGGAAAGAGAAAATTACGCAGTCAGTCTTACCTGCGTTTACAGAGATATTGAGTCTCCCCAATCTCTCACTGATCTGGTTACAGGCTACTTCAGCCTGTCTTAGAGCTACCTTGGCACTCATGCTGCTACTGTACACCGCTATGTCATCTGCGAAAGCAGTAACTTTGGTATTTTTGTACCGGGCTCCGACAATCTCAGACGTGTATACGTTGAATAGTACAGGGGATAAGACGGCTCCTTGGGGTACTCCACAGGTCAGTGGCACAGCTTCGGAAAAGCTATCACCCACCCGCACCCGCAACGATCTGTTTTTCAGGAAGCTAGCCAGAATTGAATAGAGTTGCTCCGGGCATTCCCGGTCGCAGAGCATTTGACACAGTGTCCCATGAGACACCGAGTCAAAAGCTTGGGTGCAATCTAGGGATATCATAGCCGTGGCTATGTTTCTATTCATATTATGGCCAGCCTCTGACTGCACCTTCATAAGGGGGTGCTCTGAGCTCATACTGGATTGGAATCCAGTCTGCTCTGGCGGAATGATGTCGTTTTCCGAGCAGTAATCAAAAGAATTTTCTCAAAGATTTTCCCCATCTGTGGTAGCAGACTGATCGGGCGGTAGTGGGCTGGGTGATCTCCGCTCTTGGCTGGAAATCATCTGCATAAGTCATAACTGCTAAATATTAAGTCAAAAGCGCTAATTCGTCGAGTGTGAATTTATGCTGACACAGCTCTAGGAAGCAATACCAAATTCTGAGTTATGTTGTTCTGCAGGTTCTCTCTGGTGGTTTCTCAAATAGACTTATGACAAAAAATGCACAGAGCTTTTACTCAAACTAGCGATTGTACAACAAACAGCGGTTTACTAATAAATGAATTGCTTGCAGGGGGCTCTCCAGGTGACCTAGAAAGCAAAGACGGTATAAACCAATGGCCAACATTAATGTCATCGGAGCCTGGAATGAGGGATACAATACTCGTCAATATCAACGAGCAAGATCACACGGAAGCGGTGATCAAGCAGAACTGGAAACTAGTCAAAAGTAAGTTTTAATTTTAGCTACTCTCTTGTTAATAACAATTATTTATTTTCTATTTTTGCTAAGGAATATGATCGTAACTATAAGTCTTTATTAACATATTAAAAAAAATGCTTCTCAATACAAATGAACGGTTCTTCAATTCCAAATTAGGGAATCCAAAAAAAAAGGTATTTTCTAATTTCACTTATAAATTTCTTTATAAGCTACAGGGGCTTAATTAAGCATTCCTCCTTACATCTTAAACATAGTTTTTTACTAAGAAAAAATGTCCCCTCCCATATATATAGCCTCCATTTCTGAACAATTGGCAAATATGAAAAAAGAAGACAGGTGTATTATAGAACAATAGCAACGTAATAAATTTGTTATATATCCTATACTTAATACTCGATCTAACTTAGAGGAAGATTGATTTATAGAGGAGAATGTCATCAAATGCTAGTGAACTATATACAATATGTAACCAACATTTCACGCAAAATGCCAGCCAATTCTATCAACATACATAGACAGAAAGAGAGGTTCGCAGAGATTCGCCTGCATTGTTCCGCATGCACCTGGATTACATACTAATCTCTTATAACTAAACAATAACTAAACAAGCATACTATTATAAAACATAAGTTTTCATTTACTTGTTTTTTTTTCTCCAAGGGAGTAATCTGTTTTTCCAGTACATTCGTTCATCTTCCGACGACTTCTCGGCACCCATAGAGCGAAAATAAAAACCAGATGGCTTCCCAGGGAAGAAAATTAAAAAGAATAGAAATAAAACTTCGAGTCCATAGCTTCCGATAACATGAACCGGAGAGCCCATGAAGACCTGTTAGGCCGGGCTCCCTACGAAGTGGCATGCTAGTGGCGTAGTGGTGGCAGTTTGGAAACGTGTTAACCTACACATGTAAAGGAATGTGGAGATGCACGTCAAGGTGGAGTGAAAGGGGCGTGGTATAAGGGGATTAACCCCCTGCCAGACGGCTGCCACTAATCTTCTGAACAATACACGCCACTCTATCAGCACTTGCCGATAAAGTTTTTTTACCGGGGGTTTCTCCTTCAAGACGAGTGCTAGAGCAACACTTGTTGCTTGTGTAAAATGTTATGAAAGACGCAGATCACTGTATACATTGTAAATATCGTACTTATTTTTTGGGGGGAATTTTGAAAAACAGTGGATCAATCCAATGCATGCTTTGCCTGCGTTCACGTCCCATATTGTTAACATTAATGCTTTCAAGAAGTATAACAGCATCTTCATCGTCAGACACAGACGGGACAGTGAGGGAAAAAATGGTTTTCTGTCAAATGGTAACCTTGTGGCTTAAAATTGCTGCCTGCCACGCCAGTGGGCTGAGCAACCATGCCACCGTTACGATGTTCCTGTGCCACCTCTACTCGCCGGCAGACCATTTGCAAGGCCAATCACCATTTCAAAGCACGCCACTAACATGCCGCTTCAGGGTGCACCCGGCTCTAAACCGATTAACTTACAACCCTCTTTCGATTTACCACAAATTTGATACCTATTTTTTATTTTAATTAAGTGGCTAACCAAACCGATTACTATTAGATTAATCAATTTTTTTAAGGTTAGTTATTTGTTTTAGTAATCAGAATGGTTGGGTTCAAAGTCATTTATTTGTTTAAATTATTTTGCATAATAGAACGATATAGGAGTTCAGTATTTCCTAAATGGACATCCCTGGAAATAATTTGCAGAATTCTTCCTCATCGGGGACAGGTGTCCCCACTTCCATTGGCTTTTGGTCTTCTCAATTCAGGAGTTTCAAGCACCTTGACTTGAAAAGCATTTTGATAGTAAATATGATCATTTATTCATTTATTTTTACAAGTTGTGCATCCCCAAGTGGGGAAACCCAACTTTGTTAGCAAATGACCGATGATATATTTCTGCTTCACCAAACGTCTTTCCCGGGCGGTGTACGAATCCTTCCATCACACCAGGCTTCCTAAACCAGTGAAGCGAACATTTGTCTGTCTGTATGTTCTATGATAGCATGTTGTACAAACCATTGTGCAATGACAAAAATTATAAGGCAAACTTAATTGTTTACGGGCACAGTTATAGTTTTTACCAAATTCACGCAATTTCAAATAGGCAAAAAAAAAATTAACTTTAGGTAGGAAAGACTTCTAAATTCTATTTGATCTAAATTTGAGATCGAATTTTTATTTAAGGGTAATAGATTTTTTTTAAGTGACGTATAAGGACATCTGAATCTTAGTATTGCGTCTTTCTATTCTTTATATATCGTCGTCGCACTCGTGGCGAAAATTGTTATTTTCCGATTAAATAAGGATTTAATTAAATCAGCAGTTTTTATGCCAAGAGGCGTATAGGAATTGAAAATTTCACTCAGTTATGTATTGCTCACTAAATACTAATCAGATCTTGATTGATTTCGATATTTATTTTTCTTTGATTTGCAGATCGCCACCCAATCGAGGGACGATTGAATGAAGACAAATACTACGGCGGTAGCGGGGAGTGGATGCCGTACGCCGTGGACAAGGTGCGGAACAGCACAGTGGCCAAGGTGTTGGGTCCGATCCCAAACGAGTATATACAGCTGAGGGCGGAGGCAACGATTCAGCTGAGGTGTACCGATAAGGAGGCGGCTGTCGCTGAAAACTGCCACAGCGAGTACTGCCTCTTCGACATCCTCCAAGACCCCACCGAGTGCTACAACATGGCTGAAAACCACACTGACGTTATCGCAGAGTTGAAGGCCGTTCTTGAAGAGTACAGGGCTCACCTGGTCCCAACCGTACCAAAGTATTTCAACAAGATGGCAAGCCCACGGAACTGGAACGACTATTGGACGCCTTGGTCGAGCTGAGAAACTCCTGGTCGGTTACCTTTTGTTGTAGTAAATGTCAATTACATTATAAATTTTTAAAATATATTGCTCGTACCACAGTAGTGCCAAAGAACCTCAAAATATAACTGACAATTTCAGTACTATACAATTAGTTTAATCATTTTTCAGATTATTTATTGTTATTTTTTTCTGATTCATGATCTGTATCATAACAGTATTCATTAATATTTAGTGACTGATTTTAGAATTTTTTTTTTTTGTTATGTAATGTTTTGTTATGCGAATTGTTATGTAAAACTGAAGCCACATTTGTTTTTTATAAACTTTATGTTCGTTGTTATAAATGTTTTATTCAGTCCATATCCTTAATTTCCTTGTCAATTACCATATGAGAAGGAAAAAGACGCAGATTGCTTATTTAAAATACTAATGATGGCTTATATTACCAGTCCAACGAATAAATTGTGCTCTTGCCGTTGTTAAGCACTTCAACCTTACTTTAATGCATTACCTCTGTATGATGGGTTTCTGTTATTTAAGAGAGACACGTAAAATTGGGCGTATGAATTCTTGTGCAAAGCTTCCTCTCCTGATCCCGCCGATAATCTTTAGCTGAGAGTACCAGACGAATATTTAGTTTTTTTATGCTACTTCACATAATTTTAAACAGATGAATAATTCTTCAAGTTGTCTTCAAAACAATAAATAGTGCGAAATATGAATATAATTATTTATTACTATGGTGTTTTATTTACGAGATAACAACACATTTTCAATCTGAAATACATGAATCACCAACAACAAAGGAATAAGTAGTACGCAGAAGATCTCTTATCATTGTTAATTTTCCAAGGATTTTAACCTTCAACTCTTATTTTCCGAAAGTTATTTTTTGTCCACTTGATGGTGAAGTTTAATCGAAAGTGTTTTTAGCCTAATAATAATATTGCCAGGAGGTAAAAGTTGTTATATGAACTGGATGTGAAGAAATTGTCAAATATTGTTCAGTAACTTTTCAATAATAAAATACAGCTTGAATCAACATTTTATCTCTAAACGCTATGAATCTCTTCCCCTTAGCACACGTTTACCAAATGAGATACACAAAGACGTTTTGACACTGGTTTGGTTTGGATCGGGAAATTTTGATATTTAATCACAATTCCAACCTTTTGCACATTACTGTACAACCACGAAAAAATTAAGTTTTAAATCAAAAGTTACGTTATGGATTTTTTTCATACTTATTAATTGATTAGAATTAGAGGAATATACGACTATTTGTTTGAAAATAACTATTTAATCATTCGTTATCAACCTTCAATAACGTCAAGAACAGTTTGAAAAGCGATTTCGGATGTATAATATTGGCTCGATAGTCCCCTTTTTTCTTAATCCTATTACAAGCCAAGTAGATGTAATCTAAATAGCTGCATTCATTGCAGTATCATGCTATAAAGTAAGGACAGAAGAACCGGAGCTAGACGTTTTATTTTTCAGTTCGACTCTGAGCTTTTGAGGGGTATAAATGGGATGTAAGAGGACTTGCTGGTCTGAACCAATAAGAACAATTACTGTTAAGAAGAGCAAACAAATATATTCCCCATAATAGCCACGAATCGATAAATTTTACTTTTAACAATAAATAAATTGTTAAAATTATTTTTATAGAATTAAATATTTTTTTTAATGTTATGTCTATTATTAACCAAGTCCAACTATAAATTTACCTTGGAAAATAAATGGTACACACCACTCGACCAATCTTCCATTATGTTCACCAAGGTAAAAAAAATATTGGAACACCCCACTCATTTCAGTATGGGAAATTTTCGGAAAAACAAATGCTACTTGTACTTATTAAAGGACAATTTATGTTACCTATTTCACCCAGGTGAATTACTAGGTATATATAGTGTATAATAAGAAGTGACAAAACCAGACAAAGATTAAGTTGACTCATCACAATAAATTCATGTTAAACGTTGCAGATATAATTCCTTTAAGATTAATGAATAAAAGGTAGCTTAACGGATCTAATTTTACAATGGCAATCTATTTAGACAAGCTTATCACAACAATGCTTTAGAACTAATTACACTATTAAATCATTTATATTCTTGGGACAGAAACACTCTTTTTAACAGACACAATTTTTTGTAAACTGTAAAATGATGTAACCAAATGAATCAGCCAGCTTTTTAATGTATATTTGGAAAGCTCTAAATGTTGTTTGTAATTATTAGACTTGTGGAATCCAGTGGAATGAAGTTCAGTAGTGATTTGGTTATTTTACTCAAATTTTTCGATAGAAATCGAAAAAAATTAAATAGATCAATTTTGTTTTGAGGTACCCGTTTTTGTGAGATTTACCAATCAAATATAAATCTGGTCTCTACTTAAAACTACTGGAGTGGATTGATATGAAAATCAATTTAAATGTGACATACGTAATTATTATTAATCAGGACGTGGACATTTTAATTTGCTAACCTGTTTAATACAATAGGCAAATATTTATTTTTTAACCTAGAACTAATTTATTAGCTGCCATTTATTTTCCAAGAAGTTACGTCTATTTTAACCATCATTGGTGAATCAATTACAACTTCTATGTAAGTTTGTTTGATATAATTCTTTTGTTGTACCAACTTTACCACGGACACCGCAAGGACTCACTAAGGGCAAGGGCGTCGTTGCCCCTGATCGGCCAAAATAAATGATCATATGATTGGTCGAAATAAAAAGTTCTCTTATTTCCTGTAGGCAGGAATGACCTTGGTTCATAAAAAACTATAAAATAAGTATATACTTGAAGCAGGGAGGATAAATAAATAAGTTAACATCATGTGTAAATAGACATGGCCAAAAACCAACAAACAGGATTGTTATGGTTCGTTTTGGTATTGTTTTTTCAGATTAGAGGAGATAAATTAATGAATATCATCAAAAACATTTGTTCTCGATAATCTGAGAACGTCGCGGAATTCGCTACAACGCCTCGGAAGCAAGCTGTAACGTTTACTTATAAATCTTCATTAAGTGCTTCGCGACGCTGATAAGCTTTAATTAAACCACCGCACACCCGTAGAAGTGCACCAAGATACTGCATTTTCCCTGTTCGATCCACTATCAGTCGTTCAAAGAAAGCGACTAGGATTAGTTCGCCTATCATCTTCGGTGATTATACGGATAAGATACAGCGAAGCGCGTTATAAAGAAGCCAGTCTACCAGACCACCACCCTTTTTCAGAGTCGATGTGAGATGGAGCCGGATATAAGGTTCGTAGTGACCATAGTGTTGGTTATGCAGCTTACCAGGATACATCTATGTGCCAGGCCAAATATAGTGATGATCATCGCCGATGACATGGTGAATAGAACATTATCTCTCTCAAGGGGTGCATACCTCTTTTTTAGATTGTTAGGATGTATCAGCGCAAAGTGATCATAGCCACAATTCTTTTCTTGATTGTTCTTTCTTCGTAGCTATCAATTTTCTTATGAGTCTGCGCGGACTCCCGAAGAAACTGAATAGTTGTTTAAAGTACCTAAAAACGGTAATTAGAGCTGTGCCTCTACAGTTACTCAAGTTCTATAGTAATCGAGACAGAATTCATGCCCATATGCCCATGAATTTGATGAAATTTAATAATAAATTTTGGCAATTGATCCGATGGAACGTTTATATTATAGTTTTTGTTTTCTTTTGTCTTGATTAATCAAAATTCGTTATAGAATTTAAATTTTGGGAATGAAATCTTTTGATTTTTTGATAAAAGCTTGCAGTTGGTTGTCCTGAGAATAAGATTGTTTTAAATTTATTAAGTTGTTATTGATTACTAAGTCCGTTTCAGCTTGTGTTGCTATCGTATCAATGATATCGTCTTGATATTTTTTTTCTAATTTTTTATTGAATTTACCACTGAGGGTTTCTGATTCATTTTTGATTTTCTCATCGCAAATTTTTAATTAGTGAGCAAATTTGCAATTCATTTCTTAGCAATATTAAATAGCATTCGTCGAATTTATTTTGTAAATCAGATTTAATTTGTAAAATTATTTGGGATTGACCTTCTTAGAATGTTAATTCTTAATTATCATGCGGAAAATTCCTTAATTATTTTGGTTTTAATGAACTTCATGAATCCCACTTCAATGCCAACTGGCTGACTCTCATTGGCCAAAGTACGGAATTTTAAATTAATCAAAATTAAATGAAAAATAAAAGGATAACTGCCGGATTATAGAATGGTATAATTATAAAACATCTTTATTGTCTTTCCACAACTGATAACTTCTTCTTTATTGAACAAGCACTTTCGACAGCTCTAAGTTGTCATCTTCAATTCGGGGATGTAGCAGCCCTGGGTAAAAGATAAAAAAAAAAACTATTGTTTAGCTCGAGTTGGGGGTCCACTAATTGGGGATAACTGAAAATGACAGCTAAGAGCTGTTGAAAGCGCTGTTTCAATAAAGAAGAAATTATCAGCTGTGGAAAGACAATAAGGTGTTTTATAATAAATCATGAAGTTTTGGGATTAAAGCGATGGTCGTGTTCCGGTTGAAATTCCAACGGTCTTTTTAATTTCAGTTGAGTTTTTGTTTGCAACTCTATAGTGAGGTGAGCTTAACGCTTATTCGATGATGTCCATCATCCTTGGCTTACGTTTTCTAAGTGACTCGAAATTGGACATCCTTAACTTTGTTTATATTTCATTCCTTCTTATTTCTCATAAATTAATTTTAGCAAATTTCTATAGTTTTTCTTTATATGCAGCAAAATATCCCAATCACAATTTCTTTTTTTTCACTACGCTTTAGACAAAGTTCATCATTATTATTATTATGACTTACCTCAACGCTTACTCATCCCTCATTACTAAGCGTTGCTTTTTTTCATGGGGATTAATAGATAGCACGCCCTTTTGACCACATTCCGCTTGCCAATGAACACACGACTTGCCTAGCCTTAAGTTTGTCCTAGATTAAAGTAAGTTATTGTGAATGTTACATGGCTCTAAAATCCAATCATTGTCCGATGTCCATTGTTCCCCCGCTATTCTTCTCTGCAACGGAGAGAAATCCTTTCGCTTTGGAAACTGCCCAATTCATGGGTCTAATAATTGTAAAAAAAGTTTTTAAATGTGATCATGTTCCGTAGGGATGGAACGACGTCGGTTTCCACAGTGGAGATGTGCCCACGCCCAACATCGACGCTTTGGCTTACCACGGAATCATCTTGACCAGGCACTACGCACAGCCGGTCTGTTCTCCGTCCAGGACAGCTCTACTCACAGGAGACTACCCTTTTAGGCATGGTAAGCCCTATAGTTTCACTCATCTCTATAAATTCTTGCGTATAATCCTGATGAAGAAAAAAAAAACAACAAAAATTTAGCCGTATATAAAACTGAACACTATTTTGTTCATGTTGTCATGACATTTAGATCCTTTGCCTTTGATTTAAATTTGAAATTAGCGGCACACAAGCTGGGAAAACTGTCTTAAAACTGACAATACGGAAAGGGAAAACAATGCCATCACAAAAAAAATAATGAATAAGTGATATACGATGCTGAAATATTTTGATAGTTTTAGACAGGTAACAATGACTGATAGCCAGACTCAATTGTATGAGGTCACATAAACTGAGTCAGGTCTCAACTAGTGGAGAACCAATTTACTTTAGTGATTTTAATAGTGTTATCTTAAATCGTAGTATGTTTATGTATCTTTTAACTAGAGTTGAAATTAATCAATCTAAAGCATACAAAACAAATAATAATAATATCTTTAAGAGCCAAAAAATTAAAGCGTTACCTAAGATTTGTAATCGTTATTATTTGAGTGGTACATCCATGTGGGATAACTGTACCCTCAAGTCCGTTGACAATACTTTCTTGGATTATATCCTCATTTGGTAAATCTTTTCTAATTCGTGTCACAAACCTGATGAACTTTTTTTATATTGTCCCTCTTCACCACTCCCAATCTTTAACACCAGCTTTTACAAGCACCTTAGTTTTTTCAGTTTAATAATTCATAATCTTATTTATAGACGATATTTTCATTTCTGTATTTCATTCTTCCTCTAATTCAATTTATCTTTTCACCCTTTCGTTTTTATCTTTACACTTTAACATATGCATCTTTGGTTCAATCGTTTTAGAATCTCCTTCACTTTTATTCATATCGTCACTGTTATATCGAAATACCGCAGCAAAATCTAATTTGCCGAAAAATTCTTATTGAGGAAAAACACTTCTATTTTGTAGCTACATCTGCTCTTAAATTGTCGAATGTGATCTGGTTACAGAACTCACACATCAAAAACAAAAAGCCAGATGTCACTAGTGGATCCAGTTTTTTTCTTAGCTACTGAAAAGTGTAGATTTTTGCATACATTTTGATATAATAGCGACATATATGTATTTTGTTTATTTATTATTTTATTGTAGGTGCCATCTTAATCCACCATAAATGTATCCAGAATGATATTATTGTTATTATTATATTATTAATACCATTATAGGATAATTATAAAAGAGATCTTTGCAATATAATTTTCCAACTAGAAATTTTAGATTGCACTTGTTTGTTGTTCTTAGAGAAGAAAGTCCAAGAATTAAGATTTCTGAACATTTCAAAACGCAACACTGTATCTTATTCAACTATTAAGACGATCTGGAACTTCAATTCTCTTTCTTCCTAATAAAGTTTAAAGAATGTAATAATTGCAGGGATGCAGGGAAGACCATGCAGGGCTGGATTTGCGGACGGTCTAAACCTTCATGCTACCTTAATGCCAGAGGTAATATAAATCATTATTAAAAACTCTAGAAACTAATACTGATGATTTTTAATTTAATAATAATTTTTATTTATTTTTAATTAACGTCGCGTTAACTGGTTATGGCCACAACTCTTAGGTTTAGACGCCACTTCTTATAGACTCTCTATCTTATAGACCATACTCTCTGAATTGTGTTCATTATACTTGTAATTGTTAGACAACCGTATAGTTATAAAGTATTACACATTTAACTGATGTTGTACAGTCTTGTATAGAACTGACAGGAGTTTGCTTAGTTCTAAGGGCAGATTGGGAAATTCGTAAGTTAGGTATTATCTACATTCGTTTTAGAGCCGCTGAACAACTTCTATTGTAAAAACGCAGGTGTTAAATAATTAATAGCGTTCTCGGTTCCCACCATTTTAAAAATCCCACTTCCCTGAAGTGGCAGCCTTTATATATTAATAATAATCAGTTATATGGAATCCCGGGAATAATCATTTTAATAATTATTGGTTAAAGAGAAAAAATATAGTGAAAGAGGCAGGGTTTGAACCCTTGAACCTTCTGATGAGCGTTAAGACGCTGTAACCAACCGTGCTATCCGGACCAGAACGCCGGCGATGGTATAACTAATGTGCGCGAATCGAATCGTTTGTAGGCTGTCGGAAAAGGTGAACAATTGTCGGGTGTCAACAATTATCGGGGGTCGTCACTAGGGGAGTGCCTGATCACTCTAGCCCTGGTGACAAGTGCGGATTGTTATAGTTTACAACATGGACCATGTTCCATGTAGGCATTAATATCTGACTCCATTTTATTGATAGGGATGTGTCTCGACAAGACACTGTGTTCAGGATGAGGTTCAGAGGTTCATAAAGAATAAGACCAGTTTTCAGAGTTCAAGCGAGAGATCGAAGCGTAATAGGTACAAGTCGTCAGAGGTCTGCTAGAGGCTGTGAGGCAAGGTGCCGTCGTAGAGGTGTGGCAGAGAGAGTGTGGACCAGCGGAAGGCCAAGTGGGCTTACTCCCAGGGCCCCGGGGCCCTGGCGTATCGCGACTAGTAGTGCGGCTGTGGAGACTAAGAAACAGAGTGACTCTTCAGGGCGAAACTTACTGATATAAATATTGTACCCCCCTCCCTCGTGGAAGGCGGAGTCGGGTGAAAGGGAGAATGTTTGTGGCTAATCCCCCTTGATTTTATTGACTGCTGGTCTAAAAAGGGTGTGCTTTATGATGTCACACCTCCCGAGCTACGTGATATAAACTGTTTCTGGCATGATTTTATGACCGCTGGAACGTGACTGAAGGTCTATTTTATTAGGGGCAGGTGTGCTCCCAGGGTTTTATGGCAGGACCCTCTGTCACTTGTTTACATCTGCCGATCCCTCTATGATTTATTACAAGAAGTTTACACAGATTTGCATTTCTATTATAATAGATTATGAACCAGAGTGTAGGGTAATTTACATATATTTAGCGCTTTGCTACATAGGCCAAATAAGTCAGCTTTACAATACCGATTTAGATGATATTGCCTTCAGAATGGAACACTTATATTATATGGATCAATGGGTCACTTATGCTGTAACATAATATATCCTATACTATAATATAATATGATACATACTTATTTTAAATCTATAACTAAAATAATTAACCACAGTGGACCTGAGTATCTTCCTATTCCCTGAGCTAAGAAGACATGGCGAATGTGGCGGGATTATGGCATTACTTCCATCAGAAGGTTCGGCATTATACTCATATATAGCTGCTGTCTGCTTCTGAAGGCTTGATAATTATATGCTGTCAAATCTCCTTTGATCTTGACATCCTTTAGCTACTGGATAATGTTTAGTGCTACTAGCTTACTTGAGTAAACGGAGTAATAGCTTTAGGTCGTTATTCATCGACTCCTTTATGTACTTTTGGGCATGTGAACAAATGTTCAACTGTGAGTAGAGTTATTTTCACGAGAATAACGGATAAGCCGGTGGAGACGCACTTGGGTGATGATGACACATCACTTCTATCTCGCATACATTGGCAGCTTGATCTCAGCCTTCATTTTGTCGATTTCGATTTCGGTACGCTGATACATTCTTGACGATTCCAATGGAAGTGAGCAAGGTGTGTTACGTTCCTTTTCACCTCGAAAATGTTTTAAGCTCACTGCTTACTCTCGTATTTATTTCTTGTTCAATTTTTCTTCGGCATACTTCCTAGCACTGTTTTTCGTCTTATCAACTTCTGAGGTAAGTATGAATTTTGGGCAAGTTAATCTGTTCAACTGTTCATCAATTGATCAATTATTGCTGCATCTTTTACAACTTAGCTTGTCCATTCCATTTAATTGCAACGTGGAAAGTGTACCAGTAGAAAGGTACATCTTTTTTCCAGGTCAACTACTATTTGATAATATTTTATAGAATTTGTAGCTGTGATATGGTCCCATTTAGAATTAACGAATATTTTTATTTGATGTTAATTGTGAATTTGTAGTTCCGTTAGTAATTGCCGTAGGTAGGGGGATATAATATATTCTTAGAAAGAGAAAAATGTTTTGTAAGTACAATGGGCTTATCAAAATTTAAAATGTTTTTATTTTTTATTTAATACAATCTCGTTGTTCATGGTTGTCACGTATTATGTTTTTTTTATTTTTTCAAGCACATCTATTCGTATAAATGTTCTGTCATAACATTGTAAGCTAATAATCTATAACTAATAAGAGGCATTGTTAGAGCTTTTAATTCTTACTTGAGGATATTAAGTGAATGTTTTTGTTTTTTTAACATATCTGCCACGATTTACGTTTGGCGAACGAAAGGTGGGCAAAATTATCGATCCTCATAAAACATATTTTATTTTTCTGTTTATTCATATAATATTACAAATATTTATAAAGGGATGAATGTGTTATGATGCTAATGCTATGTAGTATGTACTAATGTATTATAGTATGTGCTAATGCTAATGTAGCAGCGGTCACCTTCCGTCAAGACGCCCTTTTGGAGCATAGGATCTTTACAACTGTATAGCCTAGGGCTCAATTATATATCGCAGAAAAAACAGCTCTTAGATCATATATTTTGTAGTCACTCTCCCCCATGAGTCAGTGATTTGTGGCTATCGCTTTACTTTTGATATTCTGAGGTTTTGCTCAAGATTAAATTTCCATGTATTATCATATGATAAACCTCATCTTTCCTTATTTCTGTTTTCAATCCTTCAGTGAAAAATATTCCACGACCTTCCTATTTCCTAATAAATCTTGAAATTCTTGTTTCATGCGGCCACGCGTTCAATTTTGTCATTCACACTGAAACTTGGAATTACTGGATGCAAACAAGGTACTTTAGGCTTTAGCGAATCGTGCATCACATTATCTGAAAGTACCATTTCCCATTTCCCTTCATTTGAAGAAAAATCTTTCCACTTGGGTTGAAATTTTTGTCCCACCACACGCTTGGTTTGTTGTAACAAAGGCGAATTATAGGCGCAGTGCTCAGGGCTTTGCCCTATTTTTATGCATATTGTAAGCATATTAAATTTTTTACTGTGAAACCGATTAGTTACCCTTGTTTAAAAAATAGTTATATGTAAACTATTTAATATATATCTTAGTAGCAGCAAAAGATAATCTGAATGTAAAAACTATATTAGACCAAAGCTCTATAATTAATGTTTATATTTGCTATGTTACAACATGGATGATAGCAATAATTAAACATATCCCCTCTAAAACTGTAAGGAAGATCCAAAACACTTCAAAGGATTCAAAGGTTAATATGGCCATAACTCAGACGGTGTATTAAATTGGTAACCGATTACAATCTTAATAAAACACACCTGAAAACTCTTCCTCATGTAATTTTAAAAATTTTTTACACTTTTTTTTTTTACAAAATCTCATTAACCTTCAAAGTTGATAATGAACAAATAAAGACAATCATATCAAATACGTTTTCAAACAATATTTAAGTTTGTCATTTATTTCCCCGAAGCCCCTTTATTGCAATATTTAAGAACTAAATAAACTAAACTGGCACCGGGTGCTTTGATATTTCCTGTAGCTATGCTACATATTATACAGAATGTAATGTTTTATTACTGACTAACTTATTCAATGCATGTAATGCAAGTAGTTTGAAATTTGAAGGGTGTTGGAGTCATGGTGTTAAAAAACCGGGTTCAAGGGGTGTCAATAAACTTGACTTCGTTGGATGAATTCACCTACCGTTGGCTCCGGGTGCTGCTCAGCTTTCTTAAGCGAGGTATGTCTGACAAATTTTCTCACCACAGCGTTTTGAAATTGTTTGATTCTTCTAGCTGTGATGTCACGTGATCGCACATAACGGGGTACGATACAGCAAAGCTGACCGGAGGATGCAATTATGTATTATCTGTTTGAGACGTAGTGACAAGTTCGCTGAAGTGCGAAATAAGACGGGTAGAGAAATTGAGATTCCTATCCATTGCGAGGGCAAGAGAACTCCCTGTATTGGATCTCATCGATGTTTCGTTTCCCTTTCGTTGAGTGAAGATTACGGCATTTACGGGCGGATTAGTTTATTACCTGCCACGTGTAATGCGCTACTGGTTTTTTATTATTATTATTCTGATATAATAAAATATATAGACCTGCCGGGACCCAATAACTCTGAAAAGTTCTTACAACTGAGCAATAGATGTATTCCCGCTTCTAATCTCCTCAGCTCGTCTCGTGCACCTCAGAAAAATCAGGTTTCATAACGTAATTTTTTCTTATTTATGTTTTTTTATCGAGAAATTCTTTTTACGGTATCATAAACTATTTGAAAAAGCGCTGGATTGGATATAGTGTTTGGTTCAACTTCCGGATCTGTCAATATCTTAGGCTAATAGTGTTTTTTTCTTTTCAAAACCCCTTCATTAATTTGTTTAGTCTACAAATAACATCAGAAAATAAAACTTCAGATTCTGTAATGCTGAGACTGTATGCACTGCGTGTCGTAAAATAATATACATTTCCCCCCCGTATCCCCTTGTTATTAAAAATTATGGAATCCAATATAGATTCTATATAAATGAATCTATTTTCAATAGGTCAATATTATTCATTCTGTAGTTTGGCTACATTTTTTATAATTTCTAAATTATAAATTACTGCTAATTTATATAATAAAATTTGCGATTGTTACAAAAGTATAATGTACGTTATCCATTGCCTGTACACGTTTAAAAAGTTATGGGGCTCACCTTATGAATCATAAAACTTAAAACTAACTTACATCTAACAAACAAAAATCTTAACCTAATTTTCCCAGAGAGTCCAGTTGCCATTGTGGAGAAAAATTTGTGGCAGATGACAGATAAGCTACATTTTATGTACTACATAAGTATTTATAAACCTAATTGGATGCAGTTTTTCGGGAAGTTTAGGATATAGGGCTAACTGTCTTGGATAAGTAAGAAAACATACAAACAAACTGGACATCATTTTCACACAGCCTGGTGCCGTCAATGCGGGCAGGGTCGTGGGTTCGTGCTATTAAATGCCGGGTTTTCTCAAATGATCAAGCGGATTAAATCACATTGAAATATTATAAACCAGATAAATACTTTAATGTGAAATGCTATCTATGTTAATTGTTGCAACAGCGTACTAATGGGTCCGTGACAAGACCTTTTTCCCTTTCTTTTTCTTTTCCTTTCGAAACAAGATAACTTTAGGAAACTTTTGACACTGATTTAATTAAGAATATTTACTATATATTACTACTTTAGGATTTACTACTATTTTAGCATCTACTACGCCTATCGAGTGAATTACTATTGACCTGGTCAGCCTGTACAATTTTTTGATACCGATCACCATTTCCAAAAATAAATAACTGTTTTGAGTTAGTATCCTAGTGTTTCTATTTCCAAATCATAATCTGTTATGTATTTTTTCTTTGTAATCAATAAAGTCTGGTGTCAGTGTATGCTATGTGTGTATATTTGATACTTGTAAATCCATAAAAGTTAAAAACAATTCTTGACAAATGTATCTTAGCGTTTATATGGGTTTCACAATCAAAATATATCTAATTACTAGAACAGCTATTACCAATTACATTCTATATAATTAAGAAGTTAATTATATAGTGTGCTACTGTAGGTATTCACTAATTATTCTTGTTGCACTTTTATTGTTTTTATTCAAGTGCCTTTAAATTACCAATCTTTCTTGCCTTTTGATGCCGTGCTGTGTTGGTTTGGTATAGAGATTGAAGTTGAGAAGGAACGAGGTTATTTATTAATTGCCTAATTATATTATCTCAGATATTGCCAAATGATATGTAACGATATTTTATTTTATTATTGGTTAAAGAAAAACAATACTGAAGTCGATTCGGTTCCCAGTCAGATTCGTTTTTCTCTTCAGCGAATAATTAATAAAGTTTACACCACCGATAATCATTAATGATCATAATCATAAAAATAATCAATTATATCAATAATCAATCAAGCATTTTCAAGTGCTCACAATGCCAGTATTGGCTGCTGCAATCGCTTATGAGATATAGAAAAACTGTGGAAAGACATAGTTGAACGATATTAACTCAACCTAATCCCATAAATGGCAATTAAATGATAAAACTCTGCTATATATATATCTATATTATGTAAAATGGTTTTTTCCGTCTTAAGTTTCATTAGACGATGTCGGGATATGGTTGAACAATTGTCGGAGGTGAACAATTGTCGGAAAAGGTGAACAATTGTCGGAGGTCAACAATTGTCGGATTGCTGTAGTTAATAACATGGACCATGTTCCATGTAGGCGTTAATATCTGACTCCATTTATTGATAGGGATGTGTCCCGACAAGACACTGTGTTCAGGATGAGGTTCAGAGGTTCATAAAGAATAGGACCAGTTTTCAGAGTTCGGGCGAGAGATCGGCAGCGTAATAAGTACAAGTCGTCAGGGGTCTGCTATAGGCTATGAGGCAAAGTGCCTTCGTATAGGTGTAGCATAGCGAGAGTCGATTAGCGGAAGGCTGAGGGAGGCTTACTCCCAGGGCCCCGAGGCCCTGGCATATCGCGAGGTAATCGGCTGTGGAGACTAGGAAACAGAGTGAGCCCACCAGGGCCCTGGGGTAAGTGATAAGTCGTGCGGCTATGAAGCTAAGAGACAGAGTGGAGTGAAGAGTGAAATTTACTGATATAAATATGATAACCCCCTCCCTCGTGGAAGGCTGGGTCTGTCTGCCCGGAGTATGTTTTATGATACACAGGTAGTCACTTCCTTTTAGTTTTATGACCGTTGGGGTACAAGGGTGTGTTTTATATGGCTGCCGGAAGGACTGAAGGTCTATTCTAATAGGGGTAAGTGTCCTTTGCCCAGGTTTTATGGTAGTCAGCTGGCTAATTCTCTTGGTTTATTGCCGTACCCTTTTAGTTACTTGTCTACGACTTCCGACCTCTCTATGATTTATTACCAGAAGTTACATAGATTTACATTTTCTATTATAATACATTATGAACCAGAGTGTAGGGTAATTTACATATATAGTTAGCGGTCGCTATAGAAGATAATACCCATATTAAAAACAGAATGCGATACTGCACTTATTACAAATATAGAATATGGTTATAGATCCGTGGTGTAATTAATTTTGAATATTTTTTGCAAATCCAACTTCTTAATCTACGATAATTTATAGCTTAATAATACGGGTTATTCAGTATTTAACTGAAGAATACGGGTTATTTAGTGTTCTTCGGTCTTACGTTTTATCATATGAGAGATACGGGTAGACCGTTGTAAGGCTACGAGGATAAGAGTCATAAGAGACAAAACATGGACGCAGGGGAAAAGAATGTCATTAACGACCCCTTAGTTGAAGGAGGGAAATTCATCTTTCCCCCACTGTATATAAACCTGGCCCTTATGAAGAATTTTGTAAAGGCTCTTGATAAGAACGGATTATGCTTTGCATATATATGGGAGAAAATGTCATTTGAGTAAAGAAAAAATTAAAGCAGGAATATTTAACGGCCCACAAATACAACTCATTAAGGATCTTGCCTTTGAAAATTTGATGAATGAGGCCGAGCAAAAATCCGGGAAATGCAAAGCTGAGGAGACACCAGTGAGGAAAAAGGTTCAACCAGGAACTTAAAACTATGGAGGCCCATTACCAAGGAATATGGGATATGCACATGGATGGCTGATTACTGCTAGAGTTTAAAACGGACTGTTCCAAAATGCAATCAAAACTTTCAAGGAAAAGAAGCTCTCAAAGTATGCAGCGAATAGTGATGACTTTTTCCACTATCTTTGTATATAATAATATTTATTTAATATAATAATAAAAATTCCGTTTTTAGTTTTTTATATGATCCATGGATTTAACTTCAAATAATACAAAGTATATTTCACTAAAATGTTATATCTAAGAAATTTGTGCTTCTTTAAATATTGGTAAAAAATATTGCCTTATTTGAACTCAGGGCGTCAAAGTCATATGAAATAGGCTCCAAATACTACAGCACCAAAACACTTGTTGGCCTGTGTAATTAATGAGGAAATATTTAAATACAGAATGTGTTATTTTACAGTACTTCTCCAAACTGGGTTACAAATCCCACCTGGTTGGCAAGTGGCACCTTGGTTATGAGACTCCTGAGCACCTCCCTACAAGAAGAGGGTTCGACTCATTTTTTGGATACTTGAACGGGTTTCTTGGCTACTGGGATGGCACACACTACACAAACGTGAGTAAATTTTCGATGTCCAAAATTAGCATAAGAAGTCGCCAAATTAGTTGAGTAAGTCTACAAAACATAAATTTGATATAGTTAATGATTATGTTATGATGATGATGTTTTCTGATTTTATCACAAAGCATTGGTAATACTGGTCCTTGCTTCAGCCCATCTTTCCGGCATTCTCTCGTTTTTCCTGTTAATTAAAAGTCAAATTTATGAGAATCTAACTCTTAAAATAAATTATTCCTCCTAAGGAAGAGGAAGTTGTTCCTTATACAACAAAATAATTACAACGGGTGCAGAAGGAAAAACAAATGTTACCAGCAGTGGGAGTTTTCTCTAATTTCTGTTAGTGTATCTCGTTGATATTATGTTTTTCACGGATATCCTTGCTAATAAATTAAAAACTCTCTCTAGCCTACTCAAAATTTATTTTATTATGATACAAACTCTGTCAGTGGCTACATCACATTGTCAAAAATCATAATTAAATTCAAAGAATAGGACATAAAAATGGAAAGTTTAAGCAATTTCTCTTATTCTTACGCAACCAGATCTACACAGTAGAATAGGAGACATTGTCTAAATTTTTCATTTTCATTTCATATTCTATTAATTTAATTGGATGCCACCAAAAGCGCTTGAATTAAATTGTGGGTGTGCCAGACAAAGGTGTGCATTTATTAGTATGAATAGGCTACGATCCTCCTTCCAACATAAAAACCACCCTTATAGTGAAAATTTCCAGTTTCCCAATGCCAAAGAGAGACATTAACTACTAACTGCCTAAATAGAATAATTTAAATTTTGTTTATTTTTTTTTCTCATATATTTATTTTCATTGGTTATTAATCTACATTACTATGTTAAGAAGCTATGGGATGGTGGAAATGAGTTTGTGCTATTCATCCTCAGTTTAAAATAAACTGAAGATATTACCCGGCCTTTAAAATTGTCAATTAGGCACTCAAATGCCAATTTTACTCACCACTCTTGAGAGCAAAACACAAGAAAGGGCATTAACTCCCAATTTATCATAGCTTTTCAAGCTGATGTACTTTAACCATCATTAAGAAATAAAACACCTCATGTCTCATCGCAGCTTTATTGATTTATCATCGAACGTTTTCAATGTACTGCAATAGTTTACCATCGGCATAGTCCGTCGAAATCGCTCGGGTAGAAAACCAATAAAGCAGTGGAGAGACAGAAGGTGTTTTATTTAATAATGTACACACCACACCATAAATAATAAACATCATTGACTACCTATGGTACCCCGAATGAAAGCTCAGCTTGAAGACCCAACTATTCCAGAATATATACCCCAGAAAGTGATTGGTACGTATGTGATATTGATCAAAGAGCCCGTAAATATGTACATTGTACGTTTGATAAATAGGCAACACCCGGGAGGGATATCAGAAGAAATGAAGAAGGAGCCTGGAGGGAGACCTACGGGAAATACCTAACTGACCTGTTGACAGAAGAAGCGGTCAGTATCATCGCGAATCACGATGACAGCCAAGGACTTCTGATGTTCGTGACAGAAGCGGCGGTCCATGCTACTAACATGAGCCCACAGAGGGAGGCCCCTCTTGAAGTTCAGAACACCACGGCCAGGGGATACCTTAGGGGTGAGTGTATTTTTAATCGTACAAAAGTCCACTAGATGAAAAAAAAAAAAAAAAAAAAATCAAGAAAATCCGGCTTGATTACAATCTGAATACATAAAATTTAGTATGCTCACAAATGTTTTATTTTACACCAGAGCGCTTTTGATGGATACGAAATAATAAACGATTAATTTAACACAAACATACATGTCATAAAAAGGGACATAAATGTTAAAAGTGAATCTCATTTGTTTTATAAACATCTCAGGTAGATGTGGGTCGATCTTCAATAAATGAAATGTGCAGCATCAACATTAGTAACAGTCTTTATGAAGAAGTTTTGGTCATGATACGTAGACGTGGCAGGAATTCCCAAAATGAGATCGTGAAATACTTCAATTAAATAAATGCGTTGAAAGCGAAACGTTAAATATTATTAGTAGTTGAAATTAAATAAATGCGTTACCATTTTAAAAAAAAAACATTATTTGCATCATGAAAATTATAACATAAAGTTTAGATACTGTAATAATAATAATTTACTGGTGTAATCTAATCAAGGCTTCTACATAAAGGCTGTTACTAATGTCGATGCTTTACTGCATAGTTGATGTAAAATTAAAGTTTCTTTCTGCAGAAAAACACAGATTTTCATTTATTGAAGTTCTACCCACTTATACCTGAGATGTTTATAAAATAAACAAGAGATTCGCCTTTTATACATTTTATGTTGAGAGGGCAAAGAGATTTAACTCAAAATTCTCACTCTTGCAAGGCATTCTCCATTGAACCACTTAGTGCATAAGTATTTTGGGTGTTTTCAAAAAATGTCCAGTAATTTTTCAAAGAAGGGGTTTCCTCCTTAAGTTAATCATACAAACTTCATATTTTCAGCTGCTGCGGACAAACTGGACTGGTCAGTAGGAGAAATAGTACAGGCATTAGAAAATAAACAACTCCTGAACAATACGATAATTATATTCATTTCTGACAATGGAGCACCCACAGAAGCACCGACGTTGTCCAATGGTGGCTCAAACTGGCCCATGCGAGGGGTAATAATAATAATAATATTAATTTTTGTCTATAATAAGAAGTTTTTATCAAAGAGACTGCTTAAGAAGGTTTTTTTTTTTTGTTTTGTTTTTTTTTAAATTTTAAAACCTTAACAAAACAATACAATGTACAAAAAGAAAAATAACAAAATATTTGGATTACATGTTTCTCCTCTTTCTGCATTTACGTGCATTTGGCGGAGTGCCTAAATATAATAAATTTTTATTGTCGTTAATAGTTCATCGTTCTTATACAACACTAGGTGATGAGGCTCACCTTCTATTTGTCACCGACACCAACACTAAACACTAGGAACAAAACAAAACAAACTAAACAAAACAAAACTAAACAAAACAAACTAAATCTCTACCTAGAACCTAGGACTAGAGTGTTCCAGCCGCGACAGCGTCCTGCCATCGTTGGGGGAACGGAGCGGGGGTTATAGTGTTAAACACCGGGTTTGTTAGATATTGTAATGAGTCGAAAAATTTGATATGTCTACGCTGGATGAATTCATCCTCCGTAGGCAGCTCAAATCTCTCATGCAGCTCACTGTTTCTTCGCTGCTCGAATGAAGTACCTCTGACCACTTTCATCAGTATACCGTTTTGGAATTGTTGGAGTTTCTTAGCTGTCGTATACGTCAGATAACGAAATAGCGGTGCACCATACAGCAGAGTAGGCCTTAGTATGCTCTTGTAAATCAGTAGCTTGAGACGTAGTGATAGATTGGGGGAAGTCAATAAGTGCGTAAGCCGGTAAGACTTCATGCGTGTATGCTTCAACTTCTTCGCAAAATGGTTACTAAAATGGAGGTGTCTGTCCATTTTAATTCCCAGATATACTAGGTTGTTGGCTGGTTTAAGAAGGTTCTTGATAGTGTAGCAGTCTATATGCACACAGGATCGTAACGTGCGCTACCTTGGAGTATATTTAGACACAAGACTCACCTGGAGACCTACAGAATAAACAGTTTACAATAAATAATTAAAGAAAAAAAAATTGAGCCATTTTGTAATTTAATTTATAAAACTGGACTAACCTAGAAGCCTACTACTGTACCCATTTATTAATAGACATACATCACTAACGAATTCACAAATTCATTCAGAATTGAGAATTCCTCCTAATATTGCTAAGTATAGAAGAATAATATGATCGTTTGCAGCTTTTAATTATTACCGTTACATTATAATATAACCCATTTTAATTATGTTTTTTTTTTGTTCCTATAACAAAAGTTGTGTAAAATACTTATGTGCTGGTTTAAATAAAGATGCAATTTACTGATACATTAAAAGTAACTACGTAGATTGGAAGAGATGAATCATTGTGAATTCGAGTTTGAAAAACATTTTTTGGAAATTCTGATAAGAATTTTTTTTATTTTATGGAAGATTTTATAATTTCTTTTACATAATATTTTTTTTTAATTGTCAGCCATTATTAATTTAGGAGAAACAGTCAGTCCACGAAGGTGGAGTGAGAACCGTAGCAGCTGTGTGGAGCCCCCTCTTCAAGAACCAATCCCGTGTCTCGCACCAGTTATTCCACATCACCGATTGGCTGCCGACACTTTATGCAGCTGCTGGTAAGGACCACTTTGTCAAAAACTCATAAAATAGATCTTTTTCTCTTCCCTTCAATAAAACTTACTTTTCATAGTAGGATGCCATTTTAGAGGTATTCCTCATTTAAATGGTTTTTCAAAAAAAATATTAATATATATTTTTCTTTTACTACTAAAATTATAACACCCCAATCCAAGAAATAGTTCAACAGGAAATAACATATTGTAGCTGACGATTATGCTTCCATGCGACGTCTGACATCCCTATCGACGTTTAAAGTGGACATGTTTGTGGCGGAAGGCAAGAAAGAGCAGGGTGGACATCAATATTCCCAGATGGCACTGGCCACTTGTATTCTAGCAATGTGGTTCTGAAGATGGCAAGCCCTATCAACTACTGACTTACCCTCATGAAGGGAAGGAGAGAGAAAGCACTCTTTGTAGTCCAAGGAAGAAAATTTAGCTTCGAAAAGTCTCATTGTATTGCTGTTGTTGTATCTTTATATCTGAAACTTCGCTATTTTATTGCAGGCGGAGATCTGATGGATCTGAACATACACGATGGAATCAACCAGTGGCCTTCCCTGTCTTCTCATGAACCGGGATCACGAGATACTTTGGTCGTCGACATTGATGATGTTGATGATTGTGAAGCTGTTATCAAAGGACAATGGAAACTTATCAAAAGTAATTTACTTTTACTCTGACCTCTTAATATTTCATTTTCTCTAAGGTTTTGGGAATCACATCTAAGTAAATTTACCATAGGTGTTAATATTGGTAAGTTGGTAATTGTAAATTTTATTTAGGAAAAAATAACTTGTTCCTTAGTCAAGAAGTAAGAATCCATTGCCTAGGTGCCCCTAGGCTCAATCCTTGGTAGACTCTCACTACCTTCCTGATTCCATCCGCCTTTTTAGGCATTCCACACCCTATATCCTTCTCACACATCCTTCAAATGGGGGACTCCCCTTAGTGAAAGGCACTCATCAGCCCTAAATAATTTTCCTTTATTTTTCCCACATCCTATTTTTTATAAGTTTGAGAGCTAAGGAAAAAAAAAAAAAAAAAAAAAAAAAGAAGTAACGAAGTAAAGAACAGTAAAAATTCAAATGAAACTTAATGTGAGAAAGGATTTCTTTCGGGGGCTTTGGCTAGGGTTATACTTTCAGAGCTCACCGTGTTGTATGAAACCAGGTCATTCATTCGAGTGGAAGCCCCAATCTTTTTTTTTGCTAATGTCGTTGATCCAATCCATTTTTTGTGCCCTTGGGAGACATGGTATTTGGTTTCCAAACAATGCCACCAGTATTGTTAATACGGTTAGTTTGTAAGTTAAACTGTCCCACAGTAAAAATATTTTTGTTTGTCCAAAAAAACAAAACTATTGTTAGTGTGATTCAGTCAAAATTTACATTCTACAAACCATTCCTGTTCTTATGTCTATGCTTGACTAATGGTCTCGCCGGATCGCGACTGGCTTAGCAGCATCCTCAGCGTACATCGCACTGGTTTGCCACTTTGATAAAGGAGATAACTTGAAATTCTTACGAGGTAACATGTAAGTCCACTATAACTTATTTAGATTTAAATTGTCAAACGCCAAAATCTATTAAATGCCACTTGTACGTTAGGAAAAGCATTTGTTGAACAAGCTGGTTTCAGTAGATAAAAATATCTAGCCATGTTTTTAATTGATTCGGTATTAAATAATAATAAATAATATAGAAAATAGAACTACGCCGAAATTTATTAGTAATATTTTAAACAACCGAACGATTGCAGAAATTATTGGAATATTCGTTTACGTTTACTACATGATACCTCTGCTTGCCATCCTAATATTCTGTTATCCCGACATATTTCTTTATTAAAATGATTAAACCCAATCAATTCAGTTTATACTGATGCATCTGTGAATGGCAGGAAGAGGAGAAATCTGTATTTCAATTATTTTATTATATTATTTTGTTCATTGTATTACTTTTTGAGGTTTTGAAATGAAAAACAACAACAGTTTATACTGTCTTGTTACTCTTGGGGGGGAAACTTCTCATTACCCAAAACTTAAAAAATAGTAATCGCCACACAGGTCACTTTTAGGAGGCCATCTCCGCCTTAGGCGCTACTCTGGGATTCCGGGGATGAGATGGGAGTACAGATCATTAGCATACAGATTGAGATAAAGCCGTGCTGTGAAGGAGGTGTCCGAGGCTGAAGAATTTCTTCCTAACACTCTTTAACTTCTTGCCGAGATGTGTTGTGAACGACAAGTGTCTACCGAGGGTAATCCCAAGGTAGCATAGCTTGTTGCTTACAGGGCACTCTTTGCCGTCTAAGACGAAGGATTTGTTCTTCTATCTTCCGGATTTATAGCTGAATATAATTCCTTGCGTCTTGGCCGGGTTGACTTTAATGTGGACGGCATCGAGTTACTGTTGACTGGCGCTCTCAGCGAATTTCAGGGCTCTGGTGGGATTGATGCTAGTGCTGTAAACACCTATGTCGTCTGCATACGCCGATATGGCCAAGGAGCAAGGAATGGAAGTTCTTGTAGTGGGAGGGGGCTAGATCAAGAATGAATGGGATCTTAAGATCCTGAAGGGTAATGTTGTTTATATGGAAGGGACAATTGACAATCTAGCTGGGGATTTCGGATTGCAGGGATTGGATGTTACCGACATGAGCCTACTTGCATTTTTCGCTTAATTGATTTCTCAATATAGTATGATAGCTAATGTATTTTTGTTTTCCACGAGTGCCCACATGCATTAAACTAACACCTTATTTCAATGGAGTAACTTATTGTTTTTTTTTTAAATTTTAGATCAAGCATTCGGCTACAGTCTGAAATGCACCGATAAATATTACGGCGAAAGTGGCCGTTGGATGGCTTACGACAGCGAGGGTGTGAAGAAGAGCAAGGTTGCTAAGATCCTCGGTGACATACCCCGCGACTACCGGACCCTGAGGCTCGATTCCACCATACAGAGCGTTTGTTCCGATGAAGCAGCCTCCGAGATGTTAGACTGTCACAGAGACTATTGCCTCTACAACGTGTTCGATGATCCGACCGAGTGTTACGACTTGGCACGGAACAACACCGAAGTGGTCGCTGAGCTGAAGGGTATCCTCGACGGTTACAGGCGGTTCCTCGTTCCAAACTTAACTAAAAAGTACGATCCAGGATCCCAGCCTAAAAATTCGGACGATTATTGGTCACCGTGGATAAACGAAACTATGTGAACATGAATTCATTTTTCAATTTGGTGTATTACATCTTAGTTATATATTTACTGTATCTTGAGTTATTGTGTGATTATATTTAGCCGTATCGTTTTATAATTGTTATAGAAATATATGCATGCAATTTTAATTTGATACATTGACCAAACGGCAAAATTGTCTACAGTATTATTTTGATCTCAGTTTCTAGAAAGATACTAAAAATAAAAATTATATATTTGTTTATATTTGTTCGTACTTCACAACCCTATGGAAGAGTTTGGCCTGCTCTAGCAATGAACACAGTTAGGTAGTTACTATCACACTATTTCCTAGTGCTCGAAGCCAGAATTTTCAGCGGGATCTCATGTTTTGGGTCATTCTAATCTTCCGTCCAGTGTAGCCTTTCATTTCGATGAAAAATCTCTATGCTTTAACAACAATTAATATTTACATATCTTAATGATGATTATTTTTTGTAGTTTTCTTTCAGATTAATTATATGGGTTATCTTGAAATGTGTTAAAACGATTGAATAATTGTGATACTAAATAAAATAAATTAAACAATGCAACAATGCTAGATATGTTATTTTATTCTAAGAATATTACTGTTACATGGTGTAGCGACTACATAAGACAAATCACCTTATACTCTATTGCATACATATTGTAAGCAAAAGTAAAATAACATGAACTAAATGTATTATAAACAAATGTAAATCATTGTAAAAGTGTTAAGCAATAAAAGGCGGAAGCCAACTAATTCACACGAGAAAGGGTCACCAGTTGGCAGTCATAAACATGAAAGGGTCACCAGCTGGTAGTCATAAACAGTCATAAACTTAACAATCCTTTAGGGGGCCTCTCTATCTCCAGGGCTTGTCTCCGGGTCTCTGAAAACTCTGAAAACTTGACTAATTCTTTATGAAACCTCTGTACCTCTTCTATTGAACATAGTGCATTGTCGGGGCACATACCTATCATAAATGGAGTCAGAACGCCGTCATGAAACGATTGTCCAGGTTATTAACTCGAACAATCCGCACTTGTCACCAGGGCTAGGGTGATCAGGCACCCCCTAGTGACGTCCCGACACATGGAAATCGCCGAGTGTTATAATATATTTATATAAATCAATAAATGGTTTAGAATTTGTTAATTATTAGTTATTGATATCTAGTGATAATACAGGATAGATCTGAATATATCTTTTTCATACTATCGGTTACTAAGTCGTATCAATCATTTACAAATAAATTTTTCCATTTCATTTAGAAGCCTTGACATCTTGATCTTATACTGATGACCTTACTTCACTCAAGTTTTTCCCAGAACTCCTTACCTCTTATGACTTTGGAAGGCACTCCATTAACAGATGAAGTCTGGTTGAACAAAACGCCTTTTCGTAAAGTGTTGATTTCTCCTCGGTACCACTGCATACTCTGCTCATAATAAAAGTGACTCGTGCTGGTTTCTTATTCACTACTTTTCTTCAGCCTTTGTTTTTTTTTATTATTCCTTCTTCTGAACTTCTTCTTTGAGAATATTACTTCTTCTTCGTTGTTTTCTCCTTTCTTCTTACTCCTTTTCGTAAGTTTGTCAATTTTGAATTTTATTATTCCATTAAGGATGAATCAATGTGTTATGTGCTTTAATTTCCCTCTGTTTGAGTTTCATTGAGTGCATTCATTCAGTACCTCACTATACCTTACGATAAACCCTCACTGCTGATAAGATCTTTAAAACATTTTTTAGAACCATCCCCTGTTGGCTCCTATAGGGTGGATAGGAAATATACTTTTCTTAATCATTCACTTGCAAAGTAATCAGTGTGAATATGTTGATTTACTAACATCACATAGGTCTAAGGTGTAGTTGCTTTAGCTTATCAAAAACTTAATGATTCTAAAAAAAATATTTTTTTTTAGTTTCGTTGAGTTTTACATAATCCGAAATACTATTTTTTCACCTGGAAATTGGAATTGGAAATTGTGAGTACCCAGTTTGAACAATAAACATGACATTATAAATCAATATTTCATTTCGTTATACGAAATGAAAAGTATCCAATCTCCAAAATACATAATTCAGAGTTATTAATTAAATTGTTGGTGATAAAGAAGTAATTCTTCTTCTTTCATATTTAGTAGGGTATCAAATTAAAGGTTTAAAAATCAAAAACAAGATTTTTTTTTTCATATCTCGCATATCTTCCTGACGACTTGATGCAGTTACACATATATGGTGCTCATTCAACCTAGAATTTTATTTACTTCAATTTTTCAAACATTCCCAGAAATGCATCGTTTATGAGTTATTAGTGAACAACTGAAAAAAAAGTAGAAAATTGGTGCAAACTTCAATAAACTCTTTTTACGTGCAAATGAAGAAATTAGAACAGTTTCCAGCTTTCCGGGAATTGATTAGCCTACCTTTTTTGGCCTATGTTGCCAGGCCTATTATGGACGATAAGCTCAAAAAAAAAACCCAAAAAATAACGTTTTCATTAGGTGATAAGGATGTTTGTAACTATTGCGCAAGTTTCTTACTAAGGAGATAAACGCAGTGTATTTGGTTCCAAGTTTCTATTTGTCGGATCGTAGGTTCCTCAAATGTCCAGTAGGAAAGCTACCATCAAACTTTATTTCGTTTTTCATTGGAGGTAATGTATTGGTTGGTGCGTCCTTGCAAACTTCTTTGAATTCGCTCTGTAGTTTTATGTTGTTAATTTTTTTAACTTTTTATTTCGAATTCTTTCTTACGGGAGCGCACACCGGGGAAAGGTCTCGTCGACCCGGGCCACTGCCTGGCGGGCGTCAAGAGAAAGTAAAATGAATAAATCTGTGATCTTTGGCCTTTGCTGGGGCAGCCTTGTCGACGGGGAGCTTAATTCAAATTTGTTTAATGATCTGACTCCATAAGATCTTAGAAGGTAAGTGCATTATGTTCAGCAGAAGGGTTACAGGGTAGGTATTATAGGTAGTTTATGTGATCTTGGAATGACTACGAATTCACAGTCGGTATGTAAGGGTAGGTGAAAACCACCCGGATCCTAAAGGCGAGTGTGAACCGGAGAGAGGCAGACTGGATCACTGAGGAAGACACTACTAGGTACATTATGTAGGGCCCCAAAGACCGTCATCTGCATGGAAGGGATCCCTTTCAAAGATGTGCTAGTTTTAGCGAGACGTGGCCAGGGAATCCCACTAGGAAAGTGTGGGATCTGACAACGCCGGACAAAAACATAGCAAGGTTAGAGAAGAGAAGTGCAGAGGTAGTTAAACAAGAAAGCCATGGTTCGTGTAGAGCAGCAAGCGCCTGTGCAGAGAGTGAGAGTACTTCAAGTGTCAGGTTTCGACTGTATGTAAAAGTGCTAAAATATGGAAAAGTAGGTGGGTGTTTTCTGATACGAGAAGAGGTAACTTCTATTTATTCGTGGTGAAGTAGTTGGCACAACATGCTTGAAAAATATAATCCAGTTTAGAACGATTTTCACACATTTCGGGATTAATAAAGGAAAGAGATTTTTTTCTTAAAATGATAGAATTAAATTGACAGCGATTTTCATGCATTTCGGGATTGATAATTTAAGGGATGTTTTTCTCCAGATAAGGGTCAAAAGATTGATTCGAATCTTTACGATTTTCTGAGGGAAAAAACATCCCTTAGGTTATCAGTCTATTTCAGCTGAAATTACTTTTCTGAAATTTTCACTTAAGATTCAGTTAAACTATTTCTATAATATAGACTTAACACCATAAATTGAGGGCTCTAAAATATTTAAAAAAAAATAAATAAACATAAAAAAATGGTTTGCACACTTTTTAGTTTTTGCTTGTAGTTTTTTCCCAATAGTATATTTTTTACATAGTTTTCTCTGTTTGTTACTGCATTAAAAAACACTTTAAAGTAATGTCCATTTTAATTAATTTAAAACTTGGTTTAAATGTGTAATATTAGTATGGATTAATTAATTATTGTAATTATTATTGGTATTAACAGGTGTGTATTGTTATTGGTATTAATTAATCAATATGTGAAATATTGTAATTAAATAAATGGTACGTTTTGATTTTTAAAGAGGCAAGATGGTCGAGGGGGGAAATTACTTGGCTTTCCTTTGGGGTTTCCCTTAGCTCCATGATTTATGAATTGACGCTAGCGCTAAGTAGCCGTTGGAAGAACTCACACTCGGGCATTTAGACTTGGTTATTCTGGTTGCAGGGAGGTAACAAATCCCATCACATCTGTTAACACGTAGTTTGACAACTAATATTGAATTCCTATTTTTTCTGGGTGAATATCTGGATGGCACACGGCCCGAATAAACTGTGAGATGTTTGAGAGTGCTTTAAAATATGTTTTCTACTAAAGAGAGGTTGCAACTACGCACGGGTAAAAATAAAGTGGGAAGATATGAATATCTCAGACTTTTAGTTGAAGAATTTAATCAAACCAAATCAACAGGTTATATATTTTTAGTATCATTCTTCTGTGAATGTTTTGTAGTATTTATAATGTATTTGCTTTAATGTTAAATGTGAATACATCAGCCCTTTACTACAGTTTCAATGTTAATCTGATAAAAAATATCTGAAAATATTCTTTTCTCACTCTTGTCGTTTAATTATTTATTTGTTTAAAGTTTTATACCGCCTTTTAAGAGCATAAATGGTATAATGTAGCTTCTATCCTATAGAGAACTTCAAATATTAAAGCAGTTAAACTAACCACTACACCCAATGAGTACCCCCCATTTTCTCTCTCTCACTTTATTGTCATAAAGATTTTTAAAATTAGATAAACTAATCAAAATATATTTTATAGATCTTGATCTGAGCTATTTAATTTAGACTATATTTATTCATGGCATAAAGCTGTGAAATTTAGGGCTAAGAGACAGGCAAGTTACTCTATCTTGTGCTACCCATTTACATTTGTGAAAATAAAGTAAATTCATTGTCCATCTATGAATTTGGACCTATAATATTCATATCATGAAGCACTCATGCAAACTACTGCACCGTATGAGAGGCCCTGAACTTATTTGTTAATAATAATCAGTGAAAGAGCAAAAAAATGACACTGCTGGAATTGAAACCTTTTTGGTTTTGTGCTGGTGTTATGATAACATGCTATTATTCCAAGACCTGCCCTTAAAAACTATAAAATCAAAAAAATACCCAATTCTCAAAGTGTACACGTCCTACTAAGAGAAAGGTATAGTCAGGAGGTGATGAGAAACCAAATTTTAGATCATGACCAAATCTCGCAAAAGCACTAGCAATAATCACAATATGTATAAAATATAAATTGATTTGATTAATTTTAATTTCAGAATCAAAGGAACAGGTCCTTGCCAATCTCGCTAATTTTGCTTACGACCCAATCAATTATGAATTCATCAGAAAATTGCACATAATTGACCTGTTTTTAGATGAAATTGACAATGACAATGAAAGTATAGTGGAATATGCTCTTGGAGGACTTTGTAATTTATGCTTAGGTAATTGTTGTAATCTACTCAACACTGTTTATTACTGCTGTCTTAATAAAAAGTAACTCATACATTTATTTGGGTTATTTTCTAATAATGTGCTTCAAGGGGAACATTTATATTTTCAATTATTAGTAGGACAAGCAAATTCTGCTATTTGAGGTTGGGTTGCTCAGAATAGAGTAGTGACAACTTGAATTTCATGTATCCTCTAGGGAAGGACATGTGTCAAGACATAACTCATTGGTTTTCTTCCCCCCAAAATGCAGGTTTGGTCCATCACATCTCCTAATGGAAGCCTACTCATTTTAGATTTTAGATGCTCATTTTAAGATTGGTAAGTTTTCTTGTCATCTGATAAAATTTGCTTCCCTTCAATGCTAAGATGTAAATGAGCCTTAAGAAATGATCATGTTTCCAAATATGAAAATGTGACATGAAATTTTCCAATGTTAATATTCTAATTATATCAATTGAGGCTTAGGCCTAATGTTTGTTTTCCTTTTTTTTCTGAATTTTTTAAATATGTTTTGAAGAATTTTCAAACAAGCTTTGAAAAAATTAGGGCAGTGGTTCAAATATGTTATGTATATAAAAATTCCATCTAATTATAAGTTATGGCTAGAAATGATAATTAGTTCATGAATCAATGAAATTTATTAAAACTTTTGAAATACAGGTATTGTGTGTGTGTAAGCATTATACTTCGTGAAATTCTATCGAGATGAGATTGGCCAATCTTTAAATAATGCAGTCTGCCTCAATTAGTAAAAAAAAAAAATGTTGCTGACTTCAAGCGACAAAGTATTTAAATCAAGTGCCACATGTTTTACCTTGGAATACAATAATCCAAATAAACCTTTTGTATCTACATTATTGACATTTAATTATTTTATGTAACTGTTATCATATTTGTATTGGATATATTTTGTATACAGTTACCTATATATGTATTTGATATTTATATTTTATACAGATCCCTTAAATAAGGAGTACATAAACGGTAAGAGAGGTATCACAGCAGTAGCTAAATGCCTGTTTCATAAAAATGAAGAAATAATAATTTTGGCCATTTCAACATTAACATTTTTAATAACACCTGTGTCAAAACCTGGTAAGTGTTTATGTGCCTCTATAGCTCTTAACTGTGTTTAATGCTCCCTTACCTTACTATCTCTGGCTATTGTTCGTTCACTACCTATGTTTGTATATATTTAAAAAATATGAATGAATCATTTTATTTGTTTAAGAATATTTCCCCCTTATGAATATAGTTGGCCTACTACAATGAACTTTTTTAAAAATTAAAATAACTAGCATTATAAGAAGTTGTTAATATTTGTTCACCATATCAAAGATTATATAATTTTGTTATTGGAATTTTTAAACAAAATCAATACATTAATATTTTATGCTGTGCTTAGAACTTCAGTTTATAACGTCTGGGGGGGGGGTCATTAGACACTTCACTTTTATCTGTCACTTAAGTAATAACAACAAAGCTTACTATAAGCAAATTTCAAGGCCATCTCCACCTATAAGAAGTTAATTCAAATTTACATTTAAAAAAAATAAAAGTAAAATTTAAAAACAAATAAAATCCTCTGAAGAATAATTCAATTAAGTGCACTAATTTGAAATGTACTCATAAATTAATTGCGAAACTATAACTGAAATTAGTTTACATAATCAGTTTTATGTTTACAGGAAAAAAATAATAAACAAATAGTACAACAGAATATCAAACTGTGTATACATAATATAGGCTTGAGGAATAAATAGATAATAAGAGCAAAAATAGTGAAAGTGGAACAGAAAATCATTTTATTTGCTTAAAAACTCTTCCACCTAATATACATTCTTTGTGCATTTGAATTCTGTTCACATGCTTGTGCAATTCATTTAATTTTCATTATTCATTTTTAACATTTACATATATATGTCAAAAAATTGTAATTGTTAAAAAAAAAAATTATTGATGCAATTTAAAAAAAAAAGTGACTAATGAATGCTTGGATGAATTTGGTTTATTGTTGGTGTGGGTTATATAATGTGCATGTTATCTCAAAAATCTGTCAGAAATATATTCTAATAATTTTTTTTTTTAGAAATAACTTGCCCTGAAATTGTGGAATGTATTACTACACATTTAAGAAACCCAAATGTCAGGATAAAAAATCTTTCAAGCGTTTTTTTGGAAACTTGCTGCTCTAAAAGACAAATTTCTGAAGCGGCCAAAGCTGTTGATCTTAAATTGGGTAAACTTGAATAGTAACTAGAAAAGGAAGTGAATCATCTGTTGCCAACTCGGTTGTTTCTGTTTGCAATGTTTGTAAATTTGTTATGTAACAGGCTACTCCAACCTCCAAGAGTTGTGATAATGCCTAGTGAATATTTTTCTGCCAGCTCGGGCAACGAACTTGTTCAGATCACAAATCGAAAAGAAACCATTGAGCGCAGAATAACTGAGGATGATGTGAAGTTATTTTCGAAAATAACTGGTGATTTCAATCCTATTCATTCCAATGTGAATGGGAGCCGTGGCATTGTGCATGGTGCGTTACTTAATGGAATCGTCTCTGGTGTAATAGGTACTAAATTGCCTGGAAACGGCACGATAGTTATAAGCCAGACATTAAATTTCCCTAAGCCATGTTATATTGGTGACACTGTGATTGTGTCAGTAGAAATAGAAAATGTGAGAAAAATTTTAACTTGTAAGTATCAAATTGTAAATAAA
The DNA here is from genome assembly GCA_930367205.1 of Acanthosoma haemorrhoidale. NCBI lineage: Eukaryota > Metazoa > Arthropoda > Insecta > Hemiptera > Acanthosomatidae > Acanthosoma > Acanthosoma haemorrhoidale. Next base: position 48,118,216 of record OV884015.1, on the reverse strand, counting down.
TTATGTAAATCAGTTGTTATGAATGGTTCTGCTAAGTTACTCTATAAAATGGTATAATAATGACACTTTATAAGTACATTGTTATTGTTTATTGTAAATACGTTTTAGTTTTCTCTTAGTCATTTAGTAACTATAACAATTCTTGTACAGAAAATAAATCATTCCCCTTTTTGAATGACCTATGTCTAAATACATTTTTACAGAATATTTTTCTCTTTTTATTTTACCCAATTATTTCACTTAATTACTCTTACAACCATTTTAAATAATTTGAGTGTACTTATCCTTTATCTTGAATGGAACACATTAAAGCACACCTTTAATGGGATAATAAAAAAGTATCAGTTTTTGAGAAGTTTTTAATGAACCTACATTTTTATTAGATATGACCTATTTAAAAATATATTCTTATAGGAGAAAAATGCATTCTGATAATTTAATTGATAAAATGAAACATTTGTGGTTAAAAAAAGCTGAGTAGTTGTTTATCGATTTTTTAATAAGTTTTTAAGAAACTGATACAATGGCTGAAACTGGCATATCTTGATGTTATTTCTTCACTTTCTAAGTCCTTAATTTGGTTTATACATATTTATGAAAATTCAATTGATTTTATAATTAATATAAACAGATTTGTTGGTAAAAAAATATTTGATCTAATGGGGAAAAATGGTGAAGAGACTAAACCTTAAATGTATTATTTATATTTTTTAATTGGTTGAGTTCCACTTTTACAAAGAGTAAAAAGGTTGTTTCTCAAAACTATGAGTATTCAGTAACCTAAAACTGGTTTATTATAACATAAAGACGTTACAGAAATTTATGTTATTATTGATACAGCATTGGGTCGATTATGTTTGTTTTGCCATAAAATAAAACCCTTAGGTCATCAACATGCCTTGTATATTTAACCTAAAATAATTTGGGAACCCTACCGATGCTAGTCGGAGAGAGTGCAAGGATAAGAGCAGGTCCCAGGACTGTCAAGTGGTAGTTGTAGATATTGCTTTTATGGGATATGAGCTTTGATCAGAGGATGTGAATAGGATCCATGAAAACCACTTAACTTAGTATGAATTGGTACATTTAATAATATTTATATTTTCATACCTCATAGAAAAGCCCTAATCCATGTTTCGATGTATTACAAAATTCTATAAGTCCTTAGTTCTTATGAATTATACTATATTAATTAATCAATTGAATTATGATAGTTAAAATCAACCTTAATTAATGAATATGCTATCAGTTTTAATTTATTCTTGGAAGGTATGTAAACATAACTATGTAGTGATGAAATTGTAGTTGGAAGCTTGAAATATAAAATTGGTAATTTTCAAATTACAATTTTATTGCAAGAATTATCAACTGTTTTGCAATGCGTAAGATCATATGCTACTTCTATATCCCCTTTTCAAGCGTGATCAAAATTATAAATGCGGTAAAATATTATCTGAAATAGATTCTAATAAATTAAAAAATATTGTGCATGATATCCTTCTGTATAAAATTTGTTATTCATTCATCATTAAGATTTTCATTTTAAAAGTAACAAATTCCTTTCCTACTGAATACTTTTCATTTATTCCTAAATTAAGGTTGAGCTTTTACTGGTCTGATAACATTTATAATTTAGTAAATTATTAAAATTATGCTAGATCAGTAGTTATGATACTATGATGGCTTGTTAATAAATCTTGATTGGGAATTGGTATCATTTTCTTTTTGTTACTGGATCATATCGAAGTAACACGCAAAAATAAAACTTATACATTATTTGGTTTTGTTAGCGTTAGTATATTTACAAGTAAAAATAGATCAAAATTAAAAATATAGGTCTCGATTTCTTATTCTTGGACTATTTGAACTCTCACATCTAAGAATAAAACTTTAAGGCCTTCATTGACATAGTGAGTGGTCTATTTGTAGCGAATGAATTACTTTGCGTAATACAACATTTGGTTCTTTTTTTGCATTATAAATCTGATTACAATTTTTACACAATCTCTATATCTAAGTTCTACTATTAGGTTCAAAAGTTTGTATTGTTGTCAAAAATGCAGGGATTTGACATTAAAAAATATTAAGTGAGGAACTGGATTTCCTGAAATAAATAAGAAATACCCAGCTTATTTCACCCCAAAAATATGTGATCCAAGTTAAAAGATAAATATTTTTGCTAAATTTCAGAAAATGTTGAAGATGACCTAAGTAACTTTTCTTTTATCTAAGGTTGTTGCATTTGCTTTATAAAAACATTTACTTAATTTATACTTACATTTACCCAAATCCAAAAAGTTTTCCTGTTTTTTTTTTTCTTGTTAGGTTCTGTTTTTGTATAATTTGCCAACCTTAAAGTGAATTAAACAGTCTAAGAAGTAAGTGAACAAAAATAATTAAAACTTACTTGAAATTATAAAAATGCTTCCCAAATATTTTTCAAATATACGAGAATTTTTGGTAGAAAAACTGGTACTTGTTTATTGCCAGAAAATTAAGTCTTAACCTGGTTTTATTCATGAATTTACAATTTGTTATTTAAGCTTTTCATTAAATGAAAATCAATTACAACAATTTATGATAGCATAATGATCTTTAATTTATATAAAAATCATGGTTTAAATATGTAAAACACCAATTATATAAATAATAAGACTTCCCCAACCGTTGACCTTTTGGCTGTTTGTAAATAAATGGTTCTCAATAGAACTGAATGTTTATTTTTATTTACTTTTGAATCAGCACCTTTGAAACATTTAGCTGAATATAAAAAAATCCAATCTAACTCCTTCCAGTCTCACTGCAGTATTTGCTCTAGTTTGTATCACACCTGCTAAAATTCATTCAATCACTCCTAAAGGTACTTTGTTTTTGTGAATGATCAGTTTATCTTATGATAGTCAGTTGATGAAGTTCTATCCTAAATTGAATGCAGTAGGTTTGAACTAAGTTTTTGAAACAGACTTACTGATTTTTTTATGTTTGACAAAAATTATTACACCACGAAAGTAAATGGTAGATTCATACTTCTTTACAGTACCATATTGTACTGCAATCAGACATTTTTTTTCGATGATTTCCACTAATAGGGAAATTGTTCATTTGTAAATCAAAATTATCACCCAAAATAGTGGTGTAAACATTTGAGGTCTCTGGATAGTTGCAAACTTTTCTTAAAACTAATCATTTTGTAGTTGTCTAAGTGCAGTTTTATACATTTTTATATGCCTTTTATTGTATCAAGTTTAATAATAACTACTTTATATAAAATAAACTTATACTAATTTATTTAAACAGTTCAGAATTTTCTATGCTCTCAGTAGTGATGATAATAGTATTCATTTTTTATTTACATAAAATATCAAAAAGATTATTTATTCATAGTAGATTACTTATCTTTTATGAAATAAATTTTCTAATTTGTAGGTAAAAATGTAAGTATTGTTGTTTATGTTTAAAACATTAAATTGTTTTATATTTATGAAACTATTTATTTATAGAGCTAAACAAATAAAAAGATAATTCCTTATTTGTTAGAGCCCCAAGAAGAATGTATCTATCTTAATCTGTTTTGCAGTTGGTGAGAAGCTTTTATATTACGAAATAACTATAAAACTGATTTAATGTTTGGAATTTCCCAAAATAGTACCAAAGACAATACAACAGTATTTCATAGGACAATCCATAGCTTTATAGAATATTTACCCTGTATATTCCTCTTTAATGCTAATGCTAATTAATAATTAATATTTCAGATAAAATGGTGATCCTAAAACTCCTGTTAATTTTGGGTTACTGTGGTTTCATGTAAGTTGTCTTATTTTTTTCACAATTAATCATTTAGGAATTGTTTCATAAAGGTGATTAATTCATTCATGTACATATTTGTGTACATGTAGGCAATTACAAAAGATGTTACGCACCGGCTGAAAATTTGTGATTCTGAATCGTAATCATTTTTTTAAAGCAGCATCATACTTAGGAATATGCTGAAATTAAGTCCGAAACAAAATCTAGCTATGTTATATGATTCAGAACTTGTGCATTAAATGGCAAGCATGCCTTTTATTTTAACGATAAGTCAATTCGTTTTGCCTTTTTCATTAATAGGTATTAATTGTAATAATAATATAAAATAATGAAATTATTTAAGAGTAGTTAAGATAATCGTCTCGATGATTTATTATCAGCATTTTCTACTTCCTAGTTTGTGTAAAGAGCTGAATGCAAGGTTTTTTCCCAAATATCTGACTGGCTTGAGATACTTTGTTAATTACTTATTTAGGCTTAACCCCATTATGTACTCCAGCTCAGGTCTGGAAAAAATGTAAATTTTTATTAGAAGTATTAAAAATAAAACCAAGAAGATGTTGTTTTTCTTCCTAGAATTTTTTTTTAAAGCAAATTTCAATCTTTTACCTGCTAGTATGAAGTAATGAAAAAAAAATTAAGTAAATTTTTAAAATTTTTATTACTTATACTTATTAAAAATTAAGTATTTTTCATAAATGCATAAGACAAAACATATAAGAAGTGGATGCCAGCTAATTACCAAACACTAATTATTCTATAAGTATGTAATATTTGATTCTCACTATAAGAATATATACCACTATTTAATTTATTTTTACTCAACACAGATTTTGTGAAGATTCAAAAGACACTGTTGCCCTGTTAGAGCTGAGGAATTCAACAGAAAATTCAGAAATAATACCTTGCATATGTGGTGTTTTTCTAAGCGGACAGTTCAAGAGGGGTTCTCCACCGAATGGACCCCCAGTATTACTTCATGAATATGATGAAAATTTCATGTGCAGTTCACTAGGCAATAAGCAGTGTATCAACAAATGTCTGGATGTTGTAAGTACTTTGGGACAGAAACATTAAGTGAAATCATTTTAAAATCCATTAGGTTAACTAAAGAAATCAGTGGATTGTGATTGTTAGATGTGCAATTTCACCCCCTGGCTAACTCAAAAACAGTAGAATTTTGAATAAACTGTTTTTTTCTGGTTGTTAATATTATTTACGTTTCTGTTTTTATAATGAATACTTATACATAACAATGTTAACTTTTCAGTTGGTGAAGCACTTATCAAACAGCCCTGCTATTATTTGCGGCTCTATTGACCGGGACTGTTACAGAGAAAGGGTAAAACTTAAGTCTTAAGGCTTATGAGATGTTAAAATATTCACAGAATAATTACTCTCTGAATAACTGTTACAGGCCTATCTTTTTATCAAAAACTGCAACAACAAATGGACAAGCACAAATCTGTCTGCTGGAAGGGAATATTGCTGTAAAGATGGAACTCCTTACAAATGTCCGTTCTTGAACTAATGACAATGGTCAAATTGTTTCTCTTGTATTTATATGTTAGTAACTACTTTTTTTACTTTTTTACAAATAAAACTATTTATTATTGTTATAATTTGTTTCCATTACCCAAAGAATGCATTCTGCAACTGAAATAGGAAATTAAAGAGGAGGAAGGAGACTTTTTAAAATGAAGTTTATTTTAACTATCAATTAGCAAATAACAACTAGAAATTAACTATTCTATAAACTATTTCTAAGCATGTTTTTCATCTTTAAAAGATAAATTTAATACTTTCACTTTACAATACTAATTTAACATTTATTCTTTAGTGTTGCAATGCAATCAATTTGTCAAAAACAGTTTTCTTTATTGGGACTAATGCTGTTATTTACATCAGCATCAACCCAGGAAGGGTGATTTATCTTCAACTTATTGTCCATTTCTTGCCTGGATAAGAATGCTGAGTTTCTTCCAATGGCTGGCACAAAATCTACCTCCTACTGTGCAACTTATATTTGTTCAAATAGTTAAAAAATCTCCCCCCTATAACAGAAAAGTTTCATGATTCAATTCTATGCTTGAAATAGGATGTTATATAATCTGACACTACCAACTATTTTCCATTTAATTACTTAAAAGAACTCTTTGGAGAACACAGTAACATTTCATCATGAATCCAGATTTAAATTTTTCTAAATAATATTTTTTTGTTAAGGGGAAAATCTAGTAATCTATTCTAAGAATTTTTATAATAGTCCCTTGAAAAATTACTATTCATGTTCAATGGAAAGTTTTCAATTGGAACACAAGTTTTTATGAACAATTATTTTCAAAAATGAAAACAGAACTTAAGAACTGACTCGATAATAAAAAGTCAAATGTTATATTTTTTTTCCTGCACCCCTTTGAATAGATATAAACTACTGAAAAAAGGTTCAACTACTGCACCTGAGGTCAATGCCTTGGAGACTAAAGGTCTTCATCAGACCAGCAGCAATATATGCCTGTGGGCCAAAGAAGTGAAAGGATGGTGTATGGGATAGAAAAGCAGATATATGGACCCATATTAGAGAATGGTCTGGGTGGGGATAAGGCCCAATGCAGAGCTCTGGCAATTATATTATGAGCCAGATATTGTCACTTTTGTGAAGAAGTGTAGATTGAGATGGTCAGTCAACGTGAAGGAGGATAAATCCAAAAAGAATAACTAGGAAGATCAGCTAAAAAGAGAGGGAAGCCTATGAATGATTCTCTAGATCGATTATGTTGATGGTGACCTGCATGAGATGGGTGTCAGCAGATGGAGATGATTTTGGAAATGAACTCATTGGAGTGCATTCTTGATTCAATTTATATATTGTAGCAACATCAATTTTTGTAAAAAAATCTCTATAGTTCGACAAGCCGCTAGTTAGAAACACATTAAGCGAGGTGTCTTTATGTTAGTTACCTTATTAATTTGGCTGATTGCCTTGAAAAAACTTATGAGCTCAAGGCCTCAAGTGTGAAATAATAAAAATATGATCCCATAGTACGTACTACATCTCTGCAAATGATATAGCAATTTAATGGTTGTGACTGCACTACTTTGTAGTAGCATCATCATATTTTTGCTTCATTCACCCAAGAGGAAAAGTATATTTAATTAGTCTTAAAGAGGTTATTTGTTGAGCCTTTTGATTCTCCTTACTTTAAATTTCATGGTGTTGAGACAAATGGACAAGAGACCGAGATAAAACAAGTGAAAAAGGAGTATTTTTGTTAAAAGTTGCGATGCATTTGCATTTGCAGTTGGGGAGCAGGTGCTGCATTTCAAATTTTAATTTAAATACTACTCTGTCTCTCTTCCGTCAGTTTCAAGACCAGGAAATTTTAAGATAATGAGAATTAAATCTCTTAACCTGGAGTTTAAGAAATATCCAGAGACTTACATAAGTATTTTTATGCTTGTTTTGCTGTTTCAATGAATTGAATGTTATGTTTATTAGCTAACTGACAAATTTATTAATTATATTTTAGTGGCGGTCTGTTTTTATGCGGTGGTATTATACATATGTATTGAGTCCATTTAATATGAAATTAAATAAAGAAATTCCCTCTCGAAAAAAAAAAAAATATAGAGACATTATAAAAATGCTTACCGACTATAGATTGATTACATAAATTATTTCTTAATTGAAATCAATTCGCTTAAATACTATATAAGGGAAACATAGAATGAAAAAATGAAGTAATGTTCACATAATAACATATATTTACAGAATTTTTGGGTAAATACTTATTTAAAATACATAATAACTAAAATCTCATTGTTCAAATATAGCTGAAAAACTAAGACAAATCAAAGAGATGGTGCATCCATAAAAAACAGTATACAAGATATAATTTTGACTAGACTTAGGATAAGACACACAATCAACTCACTAATGAAGATCTGATTACAGGAAAGGCACAACCTATCTATAACCAATGTAACAGAACAATAACTATCACTGAACAGAGCTATTAGGAGAACTAAGTACATACATACTTTGACAAATATTGGCAGTGGCATACAAAATGGGGGCCTGGCCACCCCCCCAAATGTGTTGAAATTTAATAAAATATTAATACCACTTGCAATTACTTTTTTTGGGAAATATATCTAATTCACAAACATACCTAACCTTTTGTGTAGCCAGCCATCCAACTCCACTGAGAATAGGATTAACTAGAAGGGCCTTTCCCATAGCCAGGAGACCTGCAGGCGAGTGCTTTCATCCCCCATGTAGCATGTGCGGTACTCCACTGCCCAGCCCTGGGCTAGCTGCTGTAATTTCTCTCACTTTTGGATTTGTTCTTGTTAGTTTTTGAGTTAATTGAGCAAATGTGTTAAATAATGTAGGCTGCGAGAACAATAAAAAAATGATGTATTTAACTTTATTAAAAACCATAACGCAGGTTCCATAGTATATATTGGTTTTGTCAAGTATAGGATTTTTAATTCTTGTCGTTATTTCAACACAAATATTAAAAATTAGTAACGTATTTTACTGTTTGGTGGTTGTTTCAACCACTGCATGCCAACAAGTAAGAAAATGAATACAATGCTTTCAAATACAATTCAGTTTTTACTTGTTTGACAGTTGGTAACTACCTATCAAAAATGTTTATTTTAATGACCTACTCTTGCATGCAGATACAATTGCAAGAAGATATTTTTTTAACACCATCTAATTAATTATTCATATTTTAGGAAGATTTTTTACCATAACAATTTATTAAAGAAAACATACTCAATGTAGGGAATTTCCCCCTCTAGCATGAATCACATCTCTTAACCACCTTGGCATTGATGGAAGAGGTTTTCAATGAAGTCTTGAGAAATATTGTCCCACTCTTCAAGGGTGCTAGGATGGATTCCAACCCACACCATGTGCTCAATCAATCAATCAATCATCAAACATTTGTGCTCTGAGTCTGGCATTATCATCCATTAATAAGAATCCCTTGAGAATGTAGGAAGCAAACGACACTACATGTTCTTTGATTGTTTCTTAAGTACCTCTGAGAGATTAGAGACCTTCCCTGTACAACAACCAATTCAGTACAAGTGTCGAAGGAAATGCCACCCCAGAACATCCTCTGGGTACCTCTCTCCTGGCCCCCTCCATGTAAAATTATGGCTATCTGAAGACCTCAGACCAAATCCCATCCCATCTGTAAAGAGAACTCTTCCAGTTTTCCCAAGTCCAATTCACATGCAAACTGAAGCCTGGCCATTTTGTATGCTGTGGTACAGAGAGGTCCATGGGCAGGATGATGAGCCCTAAGGTTATTTTCATTAAAACTTCTCCTTGCATTCCTGTTGGAAATGGTAACATTTCGGACTTGCCTTGTGAGACTTTTTATCTCAGTTATCAAAATAAAAGCGGAAGATAATTTGTTTAATTTTAACAAAAAAAATTGAGTGGTGCATAAATTTAGTTCATCAGTGTAATTACTTTCAAAACTCTCTTTTTGTCTTAGCTTTCCTCCAAAAGAACTTCATATTGGAACCATGGCTCAAACCAAACCCATTGTAAAAAAAGTATGGGTTTTTTTAAAGGCTAACCCATTTGATACACGTATTTTAGTTATTAAAATAGTAATAGTGAGTCAGAGGCCTAGACATATCTTTCTTTCATTATGTTGAAGATTAATTAATGTAGGACAAAAATTGTATCAGTCAGCAATTATATTTTTGAGACAAATTTAAACAGAATAAAAGATGTAGAAAGTGAGAGGACAATATGAAAAACTAATCAGTATTTCTGACAAAAATAATTTATTTTAGTCGTTGAACAATCTTGCTCAGTGAAAATCAAAATAAAGACAAAATTGCACTCTGAAAAAAACAGATTCGATGAGAAGAGAGAATTCTATTGTAGCTTTACTGACTTCTAAACCATGAGGACAAATCAGAACTCAATTTCAACTTTGCCTATGACAGCTTGTAACTAAAGTGACTGAGATATCACTAAGAAACTTGACTTCTGAATAGAGCGAAGCATCCCTTCTGGCCCATTACAGCATTCTTCACAAAAAGGGTTAATGATTTTCTTTTTGGACCCATATATTTAATTACTTTAGAAACTTTATTATTAATATAAGTAAACTGCATACTAGTTAAAAAACATTGTTAACAATGTAGAAACTGTGGTTAAAAACAATGAAATAAAATTGATTTTATTTAGTTCAGAACATTAAAAAAAAAATTGTTGCATCATAATTAACAAATTGGTACACAATTTATTAAAAATACCTGAAGTAATAAAGATGATAAGTAACTGAAAATATTTGTCCGCCCACAATATTGTTTGCTGTCCTGAGCACATTTAATGCTTTAAGCTAAATATTGTGGTTAAACATATCTTTTCACCCAGATAAGTGATAAATACCACAGATAACATTTTTATGGCATTTCATAAAAAATGAAGATAATACAAAATATTATGACAACTTACTTTTCCATTGAAATTTATAATGAGAAATTATATCTATAAAAAATATAACTGACAATTAAAACTATTAATTTGACAAATTGTAACATAATAAAACCTAAATGCTGAGCAATCACATAATAAAATAAATTTCATATAAGGCCAAACTTCAGTACCGTTTTGGATATATTATATTACACCACTATTAACATATGCAATTGCATACATACAATAAGTAATTACTTAGCACAACAGAACACATAACGGACAGTAAATGCAAAATATATTTGTGACCCAATCCTTTAAGTTTTATTGTAAAAGCAAATAAATCAGTTTCCTATCAAAAATTCTATCTTTAAACATTTTTGGTACAGGAATATCTCAAAATGTGAGTTGTGTCTTAAAATATTTATATTCAAGAGAAGTTTATGCTTGAAATTAAAACTTTTACAGCGACCAAAACAAAAAAATTCACTTTAAAACCGGCATTTTGTCAGCTTTAAAAGTGATGTTAAGATCTTATATTATACTATTAATTAATTATCTAATACCACATCAAAACTTAGTAATAATTAGGTTTAGAATTCTTAAATATTGAATTATTTATTTGCGTTAATATACATGGGAAAGCTAGTAACAGATCCACTATTAATAGATTAATAAATGTAATTTACATAATTTATGTATTAACTCTGGGGTTACACACAGTGGATAATACTACATATTAACATCTATGGTAACAAAAAGAAAGGTATTTTATGCATACAAACTATGTAATAGACAGCAAATTATGACAATATGTTAATTTGTATTCTTCACGAGTCTTAAAAATAAATATTTTTTTTGTTAAATTAGGTTATATCAAAATCCAACTTACAGAGGCAGTGACAATCACACAACAAGGCAAACTGAAGTTATCAAGAGATAGTAAGATACAGGACAAAAAGAAATCAAGAATTAGTTATGATAAAATATACTCAACAATTTCATAGTTTTTAAGATATCTGAAACATATCTTTTAGATCTTAGCAAGTTAGAGGCAGGAAATACATATTAATGAACGTATATTTATTCATACATCGATTACTAAAAACCAAGAAAAGAAATATTAAAGACATATTTATTTACAACAAATTAAGTAACATTCATTATAGTATTATTTGAAATGACCAACTACAATTAGTTGTGATGGATACATGGCACCAGATACCCAACAGACAAACATTTAAGCTGCCTTAAAGTTTCGAAACATCTCATTCGATATATATATAAATATATGATACAGATGCATCTTTAGTGTCTCATGGTGCCTCAGAAGGACTGTCGATAAGATCATCAGTATTTTAAAACAATGCATTTTTTAAAAAAAAAATTTTCTCATTATCCATCTCAAAACTCCAAGAACTTGGTTTCTTAGGTCCCTGAAAATATTAAATAACATTAAAAATTATTGAGGGTACAAAATATAATGGTAGTAATGAAATCTTTTGATACCTTAATTTAAATATAGATCATTATAAATTCTAGACAATATTATAGTAGATGAAAAATAGTCTAAATATTGAGAAATGTGGAAAAAGAAACATTCTTGAGCCTTAGTATCATAAAAATGACAATGTTTAGAGCATTTTGGAAGTTTAGTGTTTTTGAATCATAAAATGATATTAGGAAGGCTGTAAAAGTTGATTATGTTTAAAAGATGTCCATGCAAAGATATACTTTCAAATTTTATTATTTAATAGTTTGTTACAACGTTTCGGACTGAAAACAGTCAACATTTATTAAATAAAATAGAAAAAGGGCTTTTCCTGTTTTTTGTTCCCAAGGCCTAAATACTACATATTCCATCCAGACAATAATTTATGTATATGAATATCTGAATGGAATAAGATTTATAAATGATGTCTTAAATAAGAAAGGCATCGACTAATTATGAAGAACTCAATTTTTAAAAAATCCAAAGGAAAGGAAAGCTAGATTAAACAACTGTAAATTATTGTAATTAGATAGTTCGAAAATCGTATAATTCATGAAAAAAATAAAACTCACCGATGATGATGATCTCCCTCTCCTATGTTCCCAGGTATCACAAAGCAAGCCCTCTAAGCTCACCCAGCAGCTGATCTTCTTTCTTTATTTTTTCCAACTGATTAATTTCGAGGTGCTTGCCAATTTTTTGTTGATCCTTTAGTCGTTCTATTTCCAACAATTTCTGAAATAACATTAAAGAATTAAGCATTTGACACATTTCACATATTGAGTTTTTTCAATAAGTGAAGAATATAACTTTAATTAAGGACCCAGAACAAGCTACTCAGTATTTTTGGCCAAAAATGCTTAGTTTTATTTTTAAAATCATTAAAAAATATGTATCCGGTTATCCATTTTTTTTTTGTGAATTAAAGTTTTAAAAGAAATTTGTTCCATACGTATGTCAGGGGTTATGAAGATGGGAAGATTGCCTTCAAAAACACTGCAACTTGCATGATGAAAAATTTTAGAAGTCAATCGATGAGGAAGTTAGCAAAATCCAGAATATGATGATGAACAAAACAACATTGAAACATGTCTTAAGATAGTAGAAACAATTTCCGATTTCATAAAGCAGACAAAGACAATATGGTCCAGAGGATCGAAAGTGACAAGAATGATAAAGAGTACAAACACTTCCTAAAGTGATATTATGGACATTGAGGCGGATTAATTTGATTTGGCCTTAGAAAAAATGACCACAGATCATCCTCGAGAGGCAGTTGACCAGCTTATCACCTATTTAGAAGATAGAAATTCTGAATATGGAAAAATTAGAGCTTTAAGAAGCATAAGAACAAAGGTTTGAAAACTCAAATCTGAGAGTAAAAACTGATAACAGACTACAACATATTTTAATTATGTTGCGTGTATATTTACTTTTTTCTATAGGTAAGTATACATGTACTTTTTGAAAATAAAAAAATATTTTTGTCTGTTTACATCTAAGTAAGGCTATAAAAATGTGTTTTTGGATCATCAGATGATCATATCATTGTACTCATCCAATCATTATTAGAATACTAATAACTAATTATCCCCCATAATGAAATTTATTCAAGCCAGTTTTTAATGAGTTATTATACAGGAGAAAGGAAAAGTTATGAGGGCTGTAGGGTTTATTTAAATAATGGTTTTCAAGCCTAATTTGCCTAATATAATGTAACGTTTTAAGTGGTGCATCTGGTGGCTAATTGACAGTGAAGTTGTGAGCCTGCAAAATGGTAAGACAGAAGACTCCCTACAGGTTACTCCTAGTAGTGGGAACAGATCGTAGTAGTAAGTGCTCAGTAAGTACTCTAGCCTGGCTAGGTAAGCACGCTAGTAGCTGATATATATATATCTATAAATATTTTAATTTTGTTTCCTACCGACCAGCAGTTTAGGAGATGCCATGTATTATTATTAATATTGGTTGAGCAACCATGTACTCGCTGATACCGCCATCGTTAATTCCTTGGGAAGATAAAAGCAGTAAAACCCAACCTGGGCATATCAGCATTTGTCACCTTGCCATTCATACGAACGACACTGAAGGAGCAATACAGAAGTGGAATGGCAACTTGTGCACAGCTGTGAAGGGGAAAACATTTTATGATGTGCAATGTCTAAGAGTGATGAATACGAGAGCCTGAATTTAGGCAGGAGACCATTTTCTGGCCTAAAAAACACTATCCTATCTTTGTTGGTTAAACCAAAATGCTTACAGTCGTCTTTCGTACATATATATATATGTGCTCATAGAGCCTTAACAATAGAGGCTATTTGGCTGAACCAATAACTAAAATATTTCTTCCACCATTTCTATTTTTGGTTCCAAAAACATACACATTATGATTATTAGCCGAAAGATTTTGACAGGGTCTGTAATCGAACCAGTTACACCCCTAATATCCAGCAAGGTGCTCGACCTCTGCATTTATTTCTGCACAAGAAACCCCCCTTTCAATTTCAAACCCCTTAAGCCTTTATTGTAGCTACCTTGGAAGAGCCATCTTACAACATATGTTACCAAAATGTGGGTTTTTCTAAATAGATAAGTACATGGTAAATATCAAACTATAACTTTTTTTGGCGAGACCATATCAAGGATCAAGTAGAAACAGTAAAAAGGCAGGAGGATTTGACATTTCCAATGCTTAAATCTGAGCTGAACAGACAGATAAGAAATTTTACCATCCGCAATAGGACTCTATGAACCCAAGGTCAAAAGCACCATACTTCTGAGATTTAACTTCCAGGTAAAATTGAAAATAAATATTTACGCTTTTAATCCTCAGAATTTTTTTCATCTTTACTGGATCATCTGTGGTGAACTCTTCAAGGCTAGCTTTTAATCCATTGCTGGGCGCTGCTGGAGTTCTCTCTGGAGACTGATCTTGTTGGGCAGCTTTGGCTGCTTTTTTCGCTTCTCGTTTCTTTTTCTGTTTCATGGCAGTCTTAGACTGCTGTGCTGAAATCAACAAAAAGCTTTCATTGGAAAAGGTAATTTAAATCACTGATGATACTGGTTAATAGCCGTTAAAAATAAACAGCGGGAAAAATAATCATTATGGCATTTATTTTCTCAATTTTTTAGTTAAAATCCTGTAGCCTGGGCCAGAAAAAAGTAACATCTGAATAAAAGACATTTTCATATTCTGTCTAGTTAAAGTTTGTGGAAATTTTAGTCAATATTATATAGGCAAGTAGAAGTCATGTTATTTAATACAATTAATTAAGCACACCATATGGGCACTATATTATCACCTTTTACGTCATATATTTCATCGTTACCCATCAACTATGGGAACAACCTTTGGTCTCACACCTTTTTGTGGGATGTTGTGCCATGGATTTATTATTTTGTTTTATTTCATAGGTAGCATTACCTTGTTTTCCGAAGTAGTAATATAGAACCATATAAAGTTCAAAAATGAATTCACTTAGACATCTTCATTCAAACAAATGTATTTAACAATTAAGTGAATTATGGTTAGAGGAGGGATATAGCAATTCATTCTGTAAACAACTTTGGTTGACATATTTAATAAATAAAAGATTAGACTTTAGTCTCAGTCTGGTATATTCTTATGTTACAAGAAAAATCTAAGGAAACAGCTAGAATATTCTGCACTTTCTTTCTAGTCACCAGATTTGACTAAGGAAAATACAAATATAAAAATACTTATTGAAGATATAATTTGAACACTTACTTTGCTGAGGCGGGATATCATCGTCATGAAGTTTAAAATTAACAGTAAGGCCCCTAGCGACTGGTGGCCTGTACACTTCTTTAGATGCTGTAAATAAAAGTTTATTATTTAAACTAAATTTTAATCTAATAATTGAAACACAATAAATTACCTAATGCTAAGAAAACAAAGTAGGAGCTGTTAGGTTTAAAAGAAACAACAAATGTTATATCTAAGAGATTAAATTAACCAGCTATTCTTAGTGACCTGCATGATGGAATTTTAATTATCACTAGCAATATTTGCCAAAGCAAAGCTATTCCTTCTGACGTTTAGTTTTATAATTATAAGACTTTCCTAAAGATTTCCTTCAATGCTCAGCTTTTTGTGCCTGCATAAGATATTAAAAATAAGTAACTATTACATGAATGAAGAATGCAATAACGGAACTTTAAACAGTGAAAGAGGTAATGAAGAACTATTTACAGTTTTGTGCATCCTCTTCTTTAACTAAATCTAAACCTATATTATTTACATTCATATAACTAATTTATTGCTATATATTCAGTGACTCTACTCTATCTTGATGAAAGTCCCCATGATCACAGCTGCTCATTCTACATCGCCCTTCTTGGTAATGGCCCGGCCCTTGTAGTTTTCCTGTTTGTTAACCACAGTTGTCTCGACAGCTGGTCGAACTCGTCCAAGCTGTACTACCCTAATGATTGAAGCTGCCATGCCTTTGCCTGTTCCTAGGCAGAGTCAGGGTCCCTGTCCCTACAGTTAGGTCACTTTGGGAGCAGTTAGAGTTTTAAGCTCTCTTCTCTTGAATGTGAACAGAACAGCTTGAATTGAAATTTGTCATGTCCTGAGAATTCTAGTAGTCAGGGAAACCCATCTCACCCTCAGCCAATCCCTGACTGAGGGAAAATACATTGACATGTAATGTATCAATCGAAACATTGAAAATGGCAACTAATTATATTGAAAATCCTTTGCAATGATATAATTCAGCGCAAGGCATAAGTACGATCATTAGGATAGTACAGCTTGGACGAGTTTGACCAGCTGTCGCTGGTTAACAAACAGGAGAACTACAAGGGTCGAGCCATCACCAAGGAGGGTGATGTAGAATGAGGACGTTCATCAAGAAGGTATCATTGTACCAAGATGGAGTTGAGTCACTGAATATACAGCAATAAATTAGTTTTAGTAATGTAAATAATATAGGTTTCGATTTAGTTAAAGAAGAGGATGCACAAAACTGGAAATAGTTCTTAGGTCTTTATACATAGCAGCAAAAGGTCACAAGTAGAATAAAGTTTTTATCTGTATTAATATTTTGTTTTCTTCTTTTAATGATTAAAGACAGTTTAAAGCATAAACCAAAGTGTGCTGATTGGTAAAGCAATCCTAGCTACACTGGAATAGATGCACCAAAGGCAACAGAATAAACCACCATGTGCCCATTTGCGGACCCATGGAGAAATCCTGTTATGGGATACCGATCCCAGGAAGAAGAATATAGAGTATACAGACATCGAGGGCCAAGATATAAACATGTAAGCAAATAAACACAAATATGAAAAACATCACAAATGGTACCTTGGGGTTGAGTTGGAGCGATTCCCTCAACTGGTTTGTAGCTAATTACAGGCGGTTTGAATGTTCCATCTGGAAAGTTTTGCCAGCTAACTTCCCATAACTCCTCCTGTTTGTTCCATGGGCGCTCATATAACAATGTACCACTGTAGTGCCACATTTTGAAGCTAAAAAGAATAAAATAATCTTCTGTGAATGTATAGATGACAAAGTTGCTTTATTTACTTTTCAATTGATACTTAAAAAATATTATATACAGTGATTGAGATAAGATTTATTTAAAAAAAAAAAAAAACTACTTATTACTTAAAGACATTGCATGAAGTGTCTACAATTTCTAACATCATTGAGGCTAAAGTAAACTTCCATCACAATACAAGCACGCTCAATGAAACCATCTCTAAATGAATGAGAAATTTACTAAGACCTTAAAAGACAGGTAGACAGACACTTGGGTGAAAATAAAAGGGTTTCTGATTTGAAAACACAATGAAGCCCTTAAAACTGTAATAAAGTTAAAGGATAAAAAAATTTACAGATGAAACTCTTACCCATTACACATGCGTAGTCTTGGTGCAGTCGTTGCAGTCAGAAAATGAGTTCCTTCAGGAGACCAAGCGAGCAGTGTTGAGTCTGCTGCTGTAATTTTATTTATTAATTTTCGAGCTGGGGCTTCCCAAAGTTCAACGGATCCCTGAAGATTACCAAAGCCACCCAGCAAGAGAAGTGCACAGATAATGTTAAGGTATAAATATGTGGATTGATTTTAGATACTAACATTGTTCAGTTTGTAAAAAAATTAGAATTAAGGTAAAATTTTGTAAAAAAGAACACAAAAATATTTTCTGAGGACCAGTTATGAATGATTCTCAGCAGACTTTTAATGAATGACAAAATATCTTTTCTTTAGAGTAGTTGCCGGCGTTGAATCAATTGAAAAAACTTTTCTCCCCTCACATTTATTCTGTAAAAACAGGGCTGACAAAAGTTGTTTTAATTCATTGAGGCGCAGAGATGTGAAAGGTAATAAGCCATAAAATGTTGATTTTACAGGGGTCTAAAAAAAGAGTTTTGCGCAGGCATCTAAATAGATTGTATATTGGCATGAAGGTTATTCGATCTCAGATAAAAGAGCGCCTGGTCAGAGATCAGAAAGTCTCTGCCTTGTCACTATATTTTTTATTTGATTAAAAATCATTTGTTTGTTATAACTTTTTCATAAATTAAAAAATGTGTCTATGTAGAATTATTAACTGAATAATCCTAACTAACTTCAGATCTGACCTAAAAAATAAAGTGAAAGCAAAACTAATTAATGTTAATATTGTTTAACATTATGCTATCACACTTCTAATTAATATCAAATTGAGAGATAGTAATGTTAATATCCATGAAACATTCAAATTCATCATACAATTTAAAAAAATAAAACATTAATAATAAATTTCAAGATGGTAAACATTTCCAGAGGAAAAAAAAGGATATTGTTTCCATATGGGTTATAATAAATGCTGTTTCTTGGTCCAGCTCCCATTTCGAAAACTGCTTCACATTTAAGATTAAATATTGTGGCTTTAGCTGGCATGAACCCGTACACTACACAAAATTCATGTGATTGAGGAGACCAGGCTACACTATGGATTGGACCCTCCTTTCCTGTAAATAATTAATGAATCAATTAATGATGAAATCTTAAATTATTTCATTAGCAGAAAACAAAGAAAATTCCAAATATTAAAAGCAATCTCTTTTACTTTCACTAAATTGTTTATCAAACACCGTTCAATAAAACCGATATTACATAAATCTATTTCAAAATGGTAATTCTTAAAAAAATGAAACTTTAATAAAGCATCTGGTTAGAGTTAAAACAATCAAATTTTTATCATAGAATTTATTGGTTTTAACACTTACAACTTATTAAAAATTAAGTATGGGAGCTAATGAATGAGACTACATTTTATTTCTGTCCAACAGAAATTAAAACATACCAAGTTGCACAATCGAGTTATCTCCTTTAGGGGTGATAAAATGAAGGGACTGCTTTCCATAATAGGAGCTTCCACTTTTGTCGACTTCAACAGTGGTCATGAGAAGAACTCCGGTACCCTTTTTGTTCCAATACATATCCACCTTATCAGCCTGTAAATCATAAATTGCAGTAATCCAGAAAACAGAAAATTCATTGAGTTAGTGCAATAATAATGAAAAATACCTGGAAAAAACTTTTGCAAGCGACAGGTGTGTCAAACTTTGGGTACTGGAATAGTTTTCCTAAAGATGGTTGTCCTTGTTTGCCTAAAAAAAAATTTTAATTAGATAAATGAACTGCATCGCCCAGGATGAACCTAACCATAAATCAACCTCATGAGGATAAATAAGTAGACACTTTAATAAACAAGTGGTGAATTCGATTAAAAAAACTGCATGGAGGTCCGAGGCATGTTCTTACAAAACTTGTGCTTGCAAAAGAATATTAATTTAATTTAATTAGTGAGTCTAAGAATATTTTTTTGTTCTATTTAGTAATATGTTTTAGATAAATACAAGATATTTAAAAATTGTGAAATACCAAAATAAAATGCACTACTATTTATTATTATTCATCTAATAATTACCTGGGATATAACATAGCACATAGTAAGGTGGGCCAGCAGGCGAGATGCTATACTGGTGTATCCTTTGATTTGCTATCCTATTTTCAATTTCATTGACATTATTAGGCTTATAAAAAAGAATATCATTCCTTAAACTTCTTGAGAGAAGACTTTCATCTCCTGTCCAAATGGGTTCCCTGAAAAAAATAAAAAAGATGAACATGAAGTGTAACATACAATATTTATAAAAAAATTATTAAATGTAAATTAAATAATTAGTCTACTTTTGCTGATGTATAGATCCTACCCATAATAATTATGGGCTAAATAATCAATTCACAGCCAGGATTAAGACTCAAAACTTGGGATTCTTCTGGTGCAGGCTTGCTCAGTTAGTAGGATCCCTGATTGGGTATTGGCAAGGTCCCGAGAGTTCAGGCCCCAATCCTGTCAGTGTATTTTGTCTTTAGCTAATAATTATTAATGGATTAATTAGGAGTTATAAGAAGGAAGAAAACTAACAATATGCAAATTTTACTTACCAACCAGTCTGTCTTTTCTGTTCAAATGCGACAAGGTGATTTCCTGTGGCTGATTCATAAATATTTAAATTTGGACTGCCCTCAGGATTATCCTTTGAAACTGCAATTTGATTTAGCACATTGTGAGGAACAATATCAAATATTGTCAGGTTACAAAATAAAAAAAAAACAATGTCTGTACAATGTTACCTGCAAAAGTTTCCCACGTCATAAGATATGTTCCCTTGGGTGAAAATTGAAAGGTACATACTCGAGGTTTGTCTATATCTGCCAGAACCTCCCAACTGGAGGTGGAAACAATCATTACCCTGTAACAATAGTTACGATTAATTGTCATACCAAAACACTCACATTAAATAAAAAACCCTAAGGCTATAAATTATCAACTGGGCAATCACAATAACTATTTATAAACAGTTTTGTATAAATTAACAATTCTGAAAGTGGTAGCAGGTAGAAAATTCATGAAGTGAATACATCACTTAATGAAATACAAATCGCATTATTACTGAGCGCAATATGTCATGATTCTATACAACTGATCTAAATGTGTCATAAATTGTAAAACGTATTGCATTTTCCAAGCGTTATTAAGTAGAAGTTTGCATATAATTCAGGTGGGTTGGTTCGAACATGCTTATGCTTGTTTTTGATCTGAAACTAAAAATGTGTGTATTTAACAAGCATACATATATATGCTATAATAATATAATAAATGCTAGGGTAGATGGTGTTGCATATGAAAGACGATTATTAATAGAAATTTGAGCAGCTTACAACTTACTCCTATAAACTGATAAGCACTACATAAGTATATTATGTTTATCATGAATGGAATTATGTCAATATCATATGCAAACCACCTAATGAAGTGCCATGTACCGAGTTCATTGCAGTAGGGTGAATCCCAGTAATGAAATATTAATAATTATGCAAACTATAATAATGTCAAAATGAAATATTATAATTCAAAATATTAATATACATATATACTGACTTTTTACCATTTGCCCAAGCAAAATATTGTCCTTCTGGACTGAACAGCATACATCTACAATTTTTGCTGTCCTCCTTTTTGAAATTTGAAATGAGCTCATAGCTAGGTGGTCCATGGTGAATTGAGATCCCTGTGGAACCACGAACTGAAAAAGAAAACAGTTATAACCTGAATATAACCTATCTGTTATTAACTTTTACGAATCATGTGCAATACATCTGATAACTAAAATCAGTTAATAATACTTATAAATTTGACACAACGAAATACTGAATTTCTGCAAGGGACAAAACAATAGAAGAAACGAATGCAGGTATATGAAGTAAAAATAAAATTAATTGACAAAAGCTATTATAAGTTAGCCAACGTATTTTAATGATTCTATAAATCAGAATTCCTTAATATTTAGGGGTGTTACATAGGAGGAAATTTCCCCTCGTTCAAAAAAATGATAATACTTTATCTAGGGCATGGTCCACATACTTTATGATTGTAATTCACACCCGAGCCGTGTATTCTGACATCTGATCATAGCCATGGTTTAAATGTGAATATAGTTCAATAGAAACCGGCTTATGACAAACACGAATATGTGAAACCATTTAAATAAATATATGACCACGTACCTGCAACTACAGGAGCAGCTGACGCCATGTTACTGATAACAGGATGCCATGTGCACTTTCACAGACCAAAATTAAAAATTAAATCTCTTAATTTTTACATCTTGTTTAAACCGATAGAATAAATTACGTGATTTAGGCACTTATCGTTTATCAAACTGTTGAAATATTCTGCAGAAGTCATTTTGATATTATGAATCCTAACCCCCTGAAAGTGCCATTTTCAAATATTCATATGGACAAAAATCATTGTTGGCAACCCATTTATATTCTGTAAATTAAACACATTCAATTAAAAACATAAAAAAAAAAATAGGTCGCCTTATCAGAAGTTTTTAACATTAGAATTCAAATCAAAGTGAAGTTATAACTGTTAACATTCGCAATGAACTTAATTTATGTATCAATAATACAACTAGGAATAATATATATTTTTTTAATTTATTAAAAAAAAGGTAATGATTAAAATAATACGCAATCCTATTTTTTTTTTCAATACACCAGCTACTAAAATCCTAAAAACTGACAAAAACCGTTTTACATAAATATCTTATTTTTTGAAAACGTAAAGAAGGCAAGTATTTGCACAGATATTGTTATAGCAATTTTTTTATCAAGTGGCTGGTGCACGTCAAGGATCTCATAAATTTATGTTGCAGCTACACTATTGAAAGCTAGGGGTTTCACCCACGTGGAAATCTTAGTGCAATAAGACTTATTTTCATTAGATCCATTTTCAAGTTTAGGTTCACTATCCAACAGATAAGAATTAACGTAAAGAAAAAATAGCCTATATGTTAACGGACAGTGTAAGGAATATATAAATATTCAAAATGCGGTCATCACTTACTATCTTTTGTCTCGTATAAACTGACAACCAGACGATACTTACCCGATGTTGCCGGTTATTTTTTTTTATCCTAATCTTCCAATTCCAAAGAAAACGAATGTATTATATCAGTAGTGGAAAATCGAAATTACTTTATTTACAGGTAATTAAAAATTTAAGCACTGTATACAAATTATAAAGTGAAATATTTTACAAATTCACTATAATAATTCAACTCAAAACTTGATTTTAAAAAACATTTTTACTTTCACTTCCAGAAACAAGAAAAAACAAATTCTTGGTGAACCAGCCCTTTAGAAAGCAACATAAAAGTGAACTGGGATTGATTATAATAAATTAATTACTAAAATACACTTTCTATTTATAAAAAAATATATAAAATAAAATATTTGATGTGAGTATAACAAATGAAATATCCTACGCAAAATAATGAAATTTACAGATAGACTTAAAATAATAAAATTTAATAATAATAATTAATATTTCTGGTAATGATAACATAAAATGTATTTAATGAAAATTTTCAATGTGGCCTCCCCACCCAAGGTACGGCACTCCCTAGTCTTTTGCAATCCGGCATCGGCTGCTACAAGTTAATCCGCATTTCGTTGAATTTTTGAATATTTAATTTTACATATTTTTCTAAATAAAAAGTGTATTTTAGTAATTAATTTATTACAATACATCCCAGGTCACAGAAATAAAAGTTTTGTTATAATTTATTGTAATTATTTTTGCTGAAAACAATACTTAAGGAGACCAGAATTTCACATCACATAATTGTTTTAGAAAACTGGAAGCGAATCTCAGCTTATTCTGTAACAGACCTCAACTTAATTAACATGCACTTAAAGCTAATTAAACAAGGAAGTTTTTCTAAAAGAGGGGAATCTGTAGTCAGGAGGCTGATTAAAAAAAAAACGCGAATAATCAATGATTTTACGAAAAACATAACTTTTGCGTAATTTAGCTCCTTAAAAGTCCCCTTCAAATGTTTTTTAGGAAGATAAATTCATCTTGTTTTTATAGAAAATTTTGTCTAGTTTACGATTCTGCAATTGGGAATTTCTTAAGTTAAATAGTAGTTTAGTTATTAGAAAAAAAAAAACATGACAACCTTAAAAAAAAAAAAAATTGCAAATTTACTCCTTCCCTATTTGGAATAGGGTATATGTGTTAGGAATAGCCCAAATGAACTTTTGTAATTACCTATTAATTCTGAATTCGTACATATTTGATTTCAAAAATAAACGTTATTATTATAAATAATTGGCTGAGTAGCGAGTGAAGATCATGCCCTGGTTAATGATTATAAAGAGGTCGATCCATCTGCTAAAGGGTTACTAAAAAAATATATTTTTTGGACACCGTCTTTTAGAAAGTATTGCCCATTTATTTTATGCCTAGGTTTGTTGAAATGATCAATGCGAGGTCCAGGTGGTTAATGTAACTCGCCCTCTGGTTTAATAATATACTTGATGTATTCATCTGAGTTATAAAAATCTATTTTTATTTTTTATTGATTTTTATTTTACGTCGCGTCAGTAACAAGGGCTATTAGCAACGGCATTACTTAAATCTGCCATTCATAGCCAATTTCTCGAAGGAAGTTCAGCGTGTATAAATGGTATTTCTCTTACTCCCTTCCTCGGAGCCTGTTATTTCGATTCTTTGTCGAGCAGTTAGCAATTTACGGCACTCAGCCATGATAAACGATTAATGTTGCAGTCAAGTTTGTACCATTCCATTCGTTGCTGCCCATGCCCTGTTTTCGTCCTTTATCACTGATAAGTATCTGTTTCTTGATCGGTTGTCGAACCTCGTTCGTTTTATGTACAAATTATAAGTAAATTTATGTACAATGATAGGAGCATATTCAATAAATCATTAATTTTGTTCATACGAGCGAGTAGATAGATAAATCAAATACATACTTTCATTTAGAGGAAAAACAAGCAAAATAACTGCAGCAAAAGAATATTTTTAATAGGCGTTATCTTCTCCAATAGCACGATCTAAATAAGATGGAGGAGTTAGCTCGTAATAACTTTTTAAATAATGTTTGTGAACATACCTTTTTTGTAGTCTCATGTTTGCTTTATTAGAGGGTTTGGTGAATGGGGACAAATAAATAAATAATAAAACAAATAAAAAAAGATAAATGTTTACTAAATGTACCCATAGCTGACATTTGTAATTTTCCTGTATATCTGTAACTTTAGTGTAGTAGTTTCTAATTATCCTTAAACAGTAGTTTTTCACAACTTGAAGTTTTTTGTAATTTGAAGTTCTGATTGAGCTCAAAACCAGGCATGCGTAACACATCATTGGTCGGATATATTGTTTATAAATTAAGAGTTTGTTTTTAGTATTTAAACTTGATTTTTTGTTTAAATGAGGGGATATTTGCTGTATAGTATTTAATAACTTTGATTTAATGCACAGAATAAGTTAGACCTCCATCTGGCCTCAGCTCTAAATACAGGATATTTGGTCCCCATTTTATTAATATATAAAATGTATGTATAATATAATTAATATTAATAATAACTATTAATTATCCATATAGTTATTGCACTTTACATGGTAATGCTTTCGGTGATGGCGTTTCGTTTTAGAATTGTTGAATGCGATTTTCCAACTGTATTTTGTGATTTTATTTAAAGCTGTTACAAGTCTATTTTCTTTGTACGTGAGCGATAAGATTGGCAATAGAGAGATGTGTCGTTCGCGAACATTGATATTTCGACGTTTTGCGATCTCGGCGTGTCCTGTGAAAGGATCGAGCCCTGTGGTAGACCAACTTCGGGATTTATAAAATCAGACTTATTACCGTTTAATGCTACATTTTGGGAACGTCGATTTTTTTTCCCCGTTTGATCGCCGAGATGTTTCTTTTATAACTGCTGTACTATAGGTACAATGTTTGAACATGCTCTTGTTGCTGTGCATTACATTATCAGCTCTCTTGTATGGTATCTCCATGGTTGAGCGTAGCGAGGGAAGTAGGAAAACGCAAGAGAAAGACCCGCCGGGAGCCTGAGAACGATGTAAATGAGGCTCACATGTTGGGTGACACACTGACCGCTGGCCAGCGAAATATCATGGGCCGCTTCTATCCTCCCATCCGGTCCCCACTTTCTAACGTTTGTTCACTAAATTACCCCTTTGACCCCTCTTTACTGGCTCGCCATTTTCTTTTTAATTCAGTGATCACTTGAAGCGGGGTGAAGCACCGAAGGTGAAACAACACGGAGCCAGTGCATGCCTGTCGTGAAACGGCAATAACAATCTCAGAGCTTAACACCTGATGTGAGATTGTTTGAAATAAATTTCACGAGTTTCACTTTCCTGTATGGTATTAAAAGGCCCATTCACTCTTGAAGTGAAGTCAGAGTCAAGATCCAGGATACTCGCGGTCAGGGCACAGGTCAACTCGTAGAATAGAAAAGCAATCTTTAGTCCGGGCCCATGGCCCCTACGAATAATAAAAATGTACAAATAAACAAATATAGCTCTGGATAACAAAAAAGAAACAGTACACACATTACGTGGGGGGGGGCCCAAATTAAAACTATGATTTAAATAAGAAAAAAAATGTATTATACACAATTCAATGAAAAGAAAAAAAAAGAAGGAAAAACAATAGTAATACAATACACATAAATACTAGTGGTCACTCTTTTAAATGGTTGCTGATATGGTTACATCGACAGAACAGTTAAATGATAAGTACATAATAATAATAGTACAAAAAAATAATCATAGAAAGATAAAAATATCATAGACGACGCCATTTAATTTTAGTTGCCGTTCTCTACGCCAATGTTAATAAAAATCCAGGGTACCATGATGACGTTTAACAGCGGAGGCGTGGATTCAGCTCCCGGCTACTCAGATTCGTTTCTTTTGGGAATGATTCGGGCCATCGGCTCATTCAGCCTCGTGAGGATAAATAAATGGCTACTTTAATAAAGATGAAAGCACATCTTTTCCTTAATTTCAGGAAACTGAATTAAGGTCGAAGGGTAACAGCCTACCGTCAACTTCTAGGTTGGTATCATAAATTTGATTATTGTTAGACTATCGAAGGATTTCAAAGAAAAAATGCATGCCTTTTAATCCACAAAAGAAAGTAGACAGCGTAAAATCAGCTAGGGTAATTAAAGATTTTCCCTGAAGATTTGTGTCAAATTTAACTTTTGTCTCCAGAATTGCAAATCAGAACAACGTTGTGATGAATCGTCAAAGTGAGCAGAAAGAGAAAAGCAGAAAGTTACTTATCAGTGCATTGAAGTTCTTCAAGTGAAATTGTCATTTATATTTACGATTATCATATATAGTGAAATTAATATGGGCTAGCTATTTGTAATTAAAACGGTACTTAGCCTTGCAACCTTTATTGATCCAAGTACTCAGGAATTAATCACCTCTCACATTGGCACTCTTAAAGAATTTTTAATTGAAAAAAAACTTCATTGCATACAGTAAGATATGTACGTAATATGAACTAAATTAATTTTGGGAATCGGTACGAGTATCTTTATTTTCATAGAGAATTTTTCGCAATGTTGAATTGGAAAATGCTATATCGAGGCAAATTGTCCAAATAAAGCTGTTATATGAATATGAGAGCCTTCAAAATTTAAATGTATTAATTGATTAACAAGATGTTTAATATTCTGTTATGATACAAGAGTGCTCCACCTCGCGTTCATTCATCACCGGACATGACATTCATTGATGTATTTAGCCGACTGCAGACGACGACATTATTTACCTGGCACTGCTCCTGCCAACGTGATGAATGGGAATGCGGACTGCTACCTTCCGGAAGAATTAATGAGGCGAAGATTTAAATGGTTCCCAGGCGAACAGCAGCACATCACTGTCTGATGGCATTGCTTTAAACCTATGCCAGAGCATTAATCAAACGAGAATCGCTAGTTCTGTTGTTATAAAACTGGGAGATTTGTTGATGGGGATAATCTCACTGTAGACAAGAAGAAAAAAGTGCAGTACCTTGACGCAAGAACAAACAATATTCCAAATTTTGTGAATGATTCTTTCAGTTCATTCACTTTATATTTAAGTTAATCATTATTTTTGCTCTCTGGGTTTTGGTAGTTTACCCAACATTAAACATTTGTTTTTAAACCGCTCATCAATATAAACTGAACAGTGTATTGGTGGTAAGCCAACAAACCATTGTATGTGTATATATAATGTTTTTTTAAAATAAAGGTAATAAAGATTTGTTATTATTATATATGGCTGACAATTTTAAAATTGAACTATCAGTTATAATTCAAATACAATTTCGCATATGCATATTAATAAACAATTAAGATTAAATACAATAATTATTTTTATATTCATATTATTATGGTCGAAAAAAAAAGGTTTGGCATGAGGAAAACGTGGTCCACCCGACTGGTCCTTGTAAAGAATCGAGTTATATCTATATAGGTTATATAGACAAAACCGCTCACCCCGCAAACCGTTAAATTTACAAAAATGGTAAACCTCACTTAAGGGCGAAAAAAATAAATCATAAGAAAGGACCTAGAGCCCCGATCGGAAGAAAAAACAACAAGGAAGTAAGTTTAATTGTCCTAGGTTCTTCCTTAAACAGCCGGACGCAACCAAGCGGAGCGCGCCGCGTCCCAAAAGCAAGAACGATCTCGAACCCGTTATCGGAATTCAACAGGAAGAAACAGTACAATTAGCTTTCTTGTTCGATTGCATAGGTTTTGGAGGCAGTGGAGCGTGGATTTCAATCCCTAGATACAGGATCTGGATTGCACTATAGATATATATATAGGATGCAATAGTGAATTTATGACATAAGTTTAATGAGCAGGTATGTAGTTACAGGTAGTTTTATCAGGTAGGAGGAGGCCTGTGACCGGTGGCGAAGTGGAGTCGTGAATGCGGCATCAAACCGGCGGGGTAAATAACACCATTCCTTTCCCGACTGATATACCGTTACGGAATTGGGTTACCGTTCCCACGCCTGGATTTTATTTTTAGATTACATATTATTAATTACCCATATCAGAGGTAGAGGTTGTACTTTGTCTGTGCATATGTCGAGAAACGATCGCAAAAAACAATCGATCTGATTTTGTTGCAATGTTTTGAAATGATATCAGTCCGTAATCAGGCAAAATCCAGGCTCGTTTACAAAGTCAATATGTCATAGTCGTTCTTTTGAAATGTGACAGGTTCTTCAGCACATAGTATTGCACTATCTCTAGTCCTCAGTAATATATACAAAAGTTGATTAAGATTAAAAGATGTGCAAAATACCCTTCAAAATATTATTAATTATTAGTTTCTTGCAACATTTCGGGCTAATATCAGTTCGTCCTCTGGCGAGATTTAAAATGTTAAGACTTGTAGGCCAATACCTAAAACATATCACAGTTGTTTTTTAAAGTTTTTTTTTGTTTTATTTCGGGGGATGTACATTCTAATCCTTTCTGGTATGCACCAAAATTAAAATATGGACTTGCTACATGAACAGAGAAATCATATGTTTTAATTAATTTTCATGGAGTAATATGAATATTATAAACTGGTAAAAAGGTGTGTAATGACTTTATAATTATAATTTGAAACAAACTTATGTATTATAGTTTGGGACTTAGAGGTCAAAATTTAGGGGTTCCCAGCCGCTGCCACCCAACGCTCGTGGAGCGTTTCACGAATGCCCACCAATGTACGTCCTAAAAAAAAGTAAAAAAACAAAATATTTCGTAAACACGTATTTCTATTTTGAATAAATTATAATTAGAGAATTTGTTTGAAAATTATTATTTAACATTTAAAAAGAATGATCAACCTTCAATTACTTCATCATCGAGCCAATGGTCACTGTTTTTATTAATTCTTTTACTTGGCAAGTAAATGTAACAGACAGTAAATGTAAGCATAGACAGAAGAGCTGGAGCTAAGAATTTTGTGTCTTCAGAAGGACATGGTACTAAAAACCAACATATTAAACAGTAAACTCTGGAATGCAGATGTAAGAAACAAATTTCTATTCTTGAAAAAAGCATCATAGAAGATAAAATCGCTTTTCACTTCACCATACTCGAATGAATCATTGTTTTCCCACAATGAATATGTTAAAATCAAAGTCAAGTTCTCGACTTGCAGATATCTTTGCGTTTGCTTGCGAGCAGGAATATCATCTAGGCGACAAATTTTAACTAATGCTAACTTCAACAATGAAGTTCTAGGAGCATTGAAAGAAAAATGTAAAATACAAGAACGGTTAGTATGCTCTATAATTTCCATGGCGATTCGGAAACGGGTTGACTGAGATAGGAAAAATCTGTAAGGTATACTTACTTGGGTTTTAAGAGAAGATGGAGCTCTTATCGCGAGTTAAGTCTTATCCATTTAGAGCACTTACCCTATATTTATGAAGCATCGAGCAATGAAATGCAGCACCCCAGATCACACTTTGAGATATTGTTTATGCAATCTAAACTTTTGTATGTATTATGAAATTATTATTTGTTTACACACAGATATTGTAAAGAATTATTTGTATGGGTTAAAATTATATATTGTGTATTATTAATCATGTCCAAATATAAATTTACGTTGAATAAATGGCACCTGTCACTCGAGTGGTATTCTAGATGAGGGTAGATGAGGGCGAGAAGCTCTACGAGGAGACGTGTGAAGAAAATGCTATACTGGTACGATTACCTGAGCCATTGGTGGGGACAGTCCTTTCAGTGAGTGTATTTGTCGGCTTGGACGGAAGAAAGTGAAGGCTCCAAAACCTGGGCAAGTGGAGCGGGCTGGCATTGTGGAGGACAGATGGCACGTTCCTCCATCAGGCATGCGCTCCTTCAATTAGAGGATGTCACGCGAATATTTTCCCACCAGACAATCCTCATCTCGGTTCTGCGACAGCTCTTGTCCTCTCCATGGGAAAATCGAAAATTGCGAATACAAACGGACGTCATATTCCAATGAAAGGAAAGTTTACTGTGGCGAAACAAACACAAGTCCCGAGCCAAACTTTGTTGCGTTCAGAATGATATATAGAAATTAACTACTAATTTATAGAGAAGGCGTGTTGTTTGGTTACTCTTTATCTGCCGAAATGTAAAGATCGGGTCCTTAAGCCATAGTACGAAACGTTGGTATTTTGGGATCAACATTCCACAATCGGTCAATTAGCTGGCGTGTCGAGAATCGTCCTGGTCTCAACTCGGTGCTCATGCTCATAAAGGTGATTTATATTATGTTTAATGTTGCATAATTTTCATTTATATTATGTGGTAAATAGTGTAATTGATCATTTATTACTTTAAAATTAGATATACATCTTCATTTATTTTTTTTTTTGCGATTTCTAAATTTTGGCACTCACTGGGTATTTCTTTAGGATATCACAACTAGTAAATTTAATTGGCCAGAATTTATATGCTTTTCAATTGTGCTGTTGGATCAAAAAATCAATTACCACACATTCCCTTTCCAGATAAGGATTCTCTCGCGCTCTTGGCCAGCCTCCACTGGCTCTTATCCAGTGACGCGGCTGACGTAGGAGCATGGGGGACTTCCCAAGACTCCGCTTCCACCTTCGCACGCGAGGGAGGTGACAACCATGTGGACTTGGGGGGCCTCTGGGCTGTTTGTAAATATTGTATGAATGAGCGAGTGAATGATGGATTGTAAATATGGTATGAATGATAACATTTATCTCAATTACTTATTGCCTAATACGGCAGATTGTAATTTTATCTTAATAAAAATTGTTGTCAAACAAAGAAAGAAGATAAGGATTAATTATTACGAATTAAGTTAGGTGGTTAACATGGTTTTTACCCACATCCTCCGATTGTACCTCGTTTCCTATAAACCACTATCTATAACCGCCACCTGATATGTGGGACTGGGGTGCCTCCTGTATCCAGGCCGTTTCCGGGGAGCATCGGTCCGTGCTCTTGTCCTTGTCTCGCATCGGTGGGCTTAGAAAATGAGTTTATAAACAACCAACTTCGTTAATGACCAGAGATAAATCCAAAAAAATGATGGGTTTCTTTGCGCCAGAAAACCCTTCCTAAGTAGATTAGAACATTCATGAGTTGATCTTACTGATAAATAATTAGCAACGAAAGCTTTCTAGGGTAAAGTAAATTTGATTAACTGTCATTACTTACTCCTCCCATTAAGGGCAGAAAGGGTGTGTTATCTGTGAGTTGCTCTTATTACTTAACCCTTCAAAACTTCACTCACGTCGTTGAACTATTCGCCTTGGGTCATGAAAGATCCGGACCAATTATGTTTATAGATCAGGTATTTTATAGGTTCATTATATAAAGTCCAGTAGAGATAGGCAAACGGGTAAATACACAATCGTTTCTCATTTTGAATAAAATGAGAACTTTTCAATAAATAGCACCTGACCTGAGGCTAGAGATTTATGTTGAAATATTCATTTAAAATTGTATATCGACTGAATAAATTTGAATCCTATCTTAGAAAACACCATTTGAAAGGTGATTCCTCGGGTTCAAGTAAGTAGAGCCTCGAAATTGAAATAAAAGGTTATGACCAATGAATGGGTTTCGTCAATAAACAGGAAAAAGAGCTATAATTTATTACAGATATATTACCCACTGTTCTCGCAAGGAATAATTCTTGTATTTAGTCACGAAGGCTACTAAGAATATGAAGACTGATTAAGCTCTTGTAAATATCGATGAACAGTGATGATGTATATACTAATGGTAGGCAACATGGTTTTTACTCACACTTTCCGATCAATTTTTAAAAACCGAGCCTTGTTTTCGCTATTTTAAATTCTTGGTATTTTTACCTCGTATGACATAATAGTTATACAAAGAGGTTTTTTTTTACTGTAAAATAAATAGCAACTTTATCAATAATAATAATTCATTTATAATCGTTTAACACTTTAACATACGTGTAGTCTGTTATTTAGGAAGATTTAAACAAGAATTAGCATAACGATAGGGTACGCGCACCTACCTAAGAAACCACCTAAAGGATGTAAAAGGTCCGATCAATTTTATGCAGGTACTTGATTAAAAACTAAAGAAGGAGAAGAACCACCGAAGGGCTCCTAAGGAAAGACAAATGAGTTACTTTTGAAGGGAGACGAATACTAGGTTACAGATGGCACAATTAGGGCGCAGAGGAAGAGAAACCTAGATGAAAACAAACAGATGGGTGAAAACGTAACAAATTATCCGATTGGACAAGCGGCCATAGCCTTTGATATGGTGGAGGTGAGCCGAGCCTCCGTCGTGACCGAGGTCACTTTTTGCCAACCTCCTAGTCATCTTGACATACTGAGGCAACTGGTCCTGTAATCCTGTACTATAATCAATTATCGTTTATCGTTAAAGTATCCACCATTAACTATCACTTCTTAACGATTTACAGTGGATTTGTGTCCATTAAGTCGTAAGACTTATCATTATATTTCATAAACATGTAATTACAGCAATAATAATAACCTTTCTCCAGATTAATAACACCTTTATTATCATGGGACTATGTCTTTAAGTACAAACATTTATTTAACATAAAATGGGACCTTTGACAGTATCAGTCCCCCCTAAAATTTACTAGGTGGAGAAAAATAAAATAAAAACAACACGAAGATCAAAAACAACTTGCTATGACCAACACTTGATTTTTCTCCTATTCAAGCATCTCTAAAAGTACAATTCAAAAAATTATAAACAAAACAATGAAATTCTTATACATACAAAACATTAAACATAATAAATAATGAAATAGGGAACAATCCAAAGAATGAAACGACATATCTGTGAATGATAGTATCTATAAATTTATATTCATTCATCGTTGTGTACCGAATTGATATCCTTTCAGAAATAATCAATTAAAATGATAATAACAATTAAAACAATATTACATTAAAAGGTAACTCTGTTAATACAAAACCATTTTCAAACCTATGGTGTATAAAAAAATCTTTTAACGTACACTTTATAATGCGGAAAGGCCCATTTTCCCATAAACAGTGCATAAAACTGTCTATTTAAAAAAAAATTAGATAGATAAACAACTTTATTATGATAAAATTACAATCTGCCTTATTAGGCAATAAGTAATTGAGATAAATGTTCTCATTCATACCATATTTACAATTCATCATTCACTCGCTCATTCATACAGTATTTACAAAAGCAGCCCAGAGGCCTCCCAAATCCACATGGTAGTCACCTCCCTCGCATGCGAAAGAGGAAGCGGAGTCTTGGGAAGACCCCATGCAGCTCCATTAGCCGCGTCACCGGATACGAGCCAGTGGAAGATGACCAATAGCGCGGGAGGCACCAACGCTCAGGACATGAGTGATTGAAAGGATTGGATACAGTTGATGTTCTACTTTTTTGCTGTCCCCCCATAGCTCTATTCCGTACGTCCAGATTGGATTAAGTTTACCTTTGTAGATAAGTACTTTATTTTCTATTGAAAGATGTCCTTTGAAGTAGTCTGTACAGCGTCTGTGAGAACTAAACTAAAACTAAACTGTATTTTTACCCTCGTACCAGGTCAGCCATTTGTCGAGATGGAAGCTTTAGTACCGTACTGTCTCGGGTACAGGGAGAGGAATGGAATTAAAATAAGCTATTGGACAAGACTTGGGACGGAGGGTGAAGGTAATGTGGGAACATTTTGCTTCATTAACTTTGATCCGCCATTGGTTGCACCAGTACTCGATCTCATCAAGGTGTTTTTGAAGGTTATGCGATGCTATATCGGTGTCTGAGTAGGATGACAAGACTGCACTGTCATCTGCAAATGTTGCCAAGAAGGTATCGGGGGTGGCGGGGACATCAGCGGTGTATAGGTTATAGAGGATGGGACCCAGGACTGCCCTGTGGAACTCCTGCTTTTATGGGATAGTAGTTATAATATTCTAAACCACAGTGGACTTGGAAGAAGCTGTTTGAAAGGTAGGACTTTAGGATTAGGAAAAGGGTCTGTGGTAAATATCTTTTGAGATTGTAAAGCAAACCTGCGTGCCAAACCCTGTCAAAAGCTTGAGCTATGTCCAGAAATGCAGCTGTGCAATACTGTTTGGATTCAAGGGCTGAGGAAATGTGATCAACAACGCGAAAACCTTGTTGAGTACTGGAATGTCGTTGACGGAAACCAAACTGGTGTATAGGAAAAAGGAAAAAGGAAAAAAAAAAAAAATTAAACAACAAACTGCACTCTTTGCTAAAATACAAATTCCCAAAAATCAGAAGTCGATTACTATCAATAATACTAGACATTTGAGAAATATTACGGAAAAAGCACGTATCACGAGGCTCAAGAGGAGGATAGAGCTTTGGCCTAGATACTTTCTCTATCAATGATGATGTCATTAGTGAAGAGCTCATGTATGATAGTATCACTAACTTTAGTTTATAGATGACGTGAACGCACATGTTAACAGCACAATTGCTGACTGAATACAACTTTGAAAGTAGTTTTTTCCCTTATTCGGTCATTTGAGTAGTAAATGGGAATTTTATCTGGTGACACTAATCTGTAAAAATTTCGCTAGCTATGCCGGAGAAAGTTCCAGTCATTGCGTTTCTGCTGGACAGTCCATAACGACTGACCAGGGTGGCCATAAACAGTAATGTTTTTTTTTTTCTCCTTTTTGTACAGCAAAACTTATTAGTGCCATTTCTACTAGCCACTGTTATAAAGGAATGTGATTCAGAGTAGGGAAAAGTTCTGTCAGAGCTGAACCTTCAGACTAGTCCTAAGCGATAACACATTTATTAATCAATATGAAGTAGTTAACATTTCTTCAAATAAAGACCTCCTTGTCAATACTGTATTTTTTTTTGTTTTGTTGGTAAGCCTGAAGGGTGAGGCTCTCCTTTCAAACAGCCTTTCTGTCTGTGTTTACTATATCATACGATCTATAAATTAAATCTATAAGAGTAATGAATCTATGAATTAATGAATGACCATAAAATGAACTAATCGATCTGAAATTTTGAAGGTATATTTAGCTACGTACATCCTGTACTACGATGTGGATTTTTCAAAAGAAAAAATACGAAACGTATGCCAAAAAATAAAAAAGTCTCGCTCGTTTTGCTAACGTATAACATTTGCCAACCTCCAGCTAAAAAGCAATGAATTGTAAAGATGTAGTGTTTTAATTTTTCTCCATAGTTTAGGTACTATTAAAGACGGTAAAACATAATGAAATTCAAAGTTATTTGTGGAAACAACGTTTTGTGGACGTCAATTTTGTTCCAATCGGTTTGAATTGATTAAGATAGTAAAACGGTCGGAGAGTGAGGGGGCGAAGTTTCGTTGCCTGGGCTCCTGGCCAGGTTTTGTAAGTTTGTATTGTAGAAATGTTGGTATTATTTTGAACTGTGTACTCCTGAGTGAGTGGAATTGATAAGATTTGAATGAGCTCACAAATCACAATCATTAATGGTGGATAAGCAAATTGTAATTTTACAAATAAAGAACTTTCTAGACCAAATAGGTTAAAATATTAACAGTATTTATTTACCATTGTATATGAGGTTTTTAAAATGCGTTTTTGAATAAATGACGAGGTTAGTGAATTAACATGGAGAATAACATCCTCCAACCTGTTTAAAGGAGATATGATATGTTTAAGTATCACATTTCGCCTTTTCACTAGCCCTTCAAGTAATGCTATTTTCGGATAAATCGCTATTTGTGTGAAGAAGAGAAAAATAGCCAACCTCTTCTCTATTCACGACGCTCCTTCATTAAATGAGTTCGAAACAAGATTGATTAATGATTTGCTATCACCAAAAATAAGAATAAGATGCTAACTAATGTTGCGATGTTGACTTTTTTGAATTATTTACATATTTATATGTATTTCATATTGTTTTTGTTTACAGTTCTTTTATTTTATATTTTCAATTCTTGAATAATTTGTGTCTTTTATGAGTATATATATTTTTTTTATTATATAATTTCTTATTTAACTTTTTTGCTTTTATATTTTATTTCTCTGGAGATTGAAAAATTTAGCGGGTACCGATACTGAAAAATAAACTACTTTTTTGTTCACTGAATGTTTGTTCTTATACTGCCTAGGCAATAAATATATTATTAGTTTTATTATTATTTTTTTTACAGCAACTTTATTATGATAAAATTACAATCTGCCTCATTGGGTAATAAGTAATTGTGATAAATGTTTTCATTCATACCAATTTATTATTATTAAAATCGATTCAGGTTGGTATCGCATGGATTACATCTTCACCCGTATGGCAGAGATGAGACTCCAGTCGGTGATGGTCTACTAGCTCCGTGAGATCCTCCTGCCATACGAAGTGCAAGGAGCCAGCAAGGTCGCGGGAATACGCTGGCCCCAATTGCACCCCCCCAGTAAGGACATCCCCACGCTGCGAGATGAAAGCGATTCTGTACCGACCGGGCAGTAATGCCAGCTGTCATCACCTTTATGGGCTCATTGTTCGTTGTACTTCATCTTCAAGGTATAATACACCAGGAGCTTTCGTCTCTAACTGCTTTATCCTTTCGCAGAGTCGGGTTCGGACGACGGAGTTTTCATTTGCTCCCAGCTCCTCATATTAGAAGTGGTTTCATTAAAAAAATAGTTAGATTAGAATAGAATAGGAAAAAAGCCTTCGTTCTGGGACCTTGTAACCTATGAATAATAGCAATGTTTAAATCGATAAATACAACTCTGGCCATAAAAAAGGAATGATAATAAAAAAACTAAAAGAAATGCCTCAAATTAAAAAAATATCATTCAAGAATTTTTTTAAATACAAAATAAGAAAAAAAGTTTAATTCGCAATTAAATTAAAGAAAAAAAAGGAGAGGGGAAAATAATAGTAAACATTCAAATACACAAATATTAGCGGTTACTCCCTTAAAACGTTGGATCTAAGGGTTTAGCGACAGAACAGTTAAATAGTAGTATTCGTATTATTATACGGATATTATCGTAACCGTATTGCTAGTTATAAATAATAATAATAGTAAAGAAGAATTCCAAGACCCTAGGTTAGTTAGCGTCTGTCAAGTGCTGGAATAGAAATTATTCAAACTTATTGACGAGATAGATATATTTCTCAAGAGGTCAACATTTATTTTTTAATCGACCAAAGTTTCCGAAACGTTTTTTTTTTTTTAAATCGACCGTAACGATCCCCCCCTTCTCCTAATATGTTATCCGTGGTCCAGACGGGGTTTCCTCATGGGTTTACTGTTAAGTTGACAGTACCATGAGGTCACTGGTCAGCAGACATTTCGTTCTTTTAACCCGGTTTTATGCATTTATTGCTTTATGTATATAATTTATGTTTTCCTTAAGACTTAATTAAACTTATTTCTATATGCAAGGAGAATACAATCCAATCAAGGCACAACATGAAACATTCTTGATGAGTATCCTCACTATTACGGCTGATCATCCTGCGTTACCCTCCTGGATGGTTAAGTGCCCTGGTTCCCTGCAGCTCCGTCCACTTTTGTACAAAGATCATGAAGGCACTGAAGTTCTCCTCGTTGTCTACAAGCAACGGCAAGTTTGACTCTTCCAAGCAATTCTGTCTGTTTGAGTGGAGCATCCGTGCCCTTGCTTGTTCTAAGGCTTGACCGGAGATCACGACTTCCTCTGCGGTGTCTCTATCCCCGCAATATAGGCAGTTGGGGTCCACAGTTGTTTTATGCACTTGCTATCATCTGGATGACGAAGTCTATTGGGGCTTACCCCGCTAGTAGCTAGCCACTTCGAAGGAAACGGTCCTATAGGGTCTCGTGAATCACAACAGTGGCGTTCTGCACCTAAATTAGCCTGCGCGCCTGTCCCTTGTTTAGGTTCGACAATCACGACTGGAAGGCATATCTTAAGATAACAACACCTGGTGAAGACCAGAGACCAGTTCAGAAGTCAGAAGAGAAAGAGCAAGTGACCCAATGCTCGGAGACCAGAGACTAATTCAAAAATGTCCTTACTCCTATCCCGAAGTTTCTTGTTTTATGGTTTTTCCAATAGTTTAAAGCATGCCAAGCACCTGGGTTCCTGGATGGCCAAAACCATTTATTCCCAGTCGTACTCAAGTTGGTTTCTAACCCTGCCTGCCTTTCAGTGGTCCTGTGTAGGGCAAAACCTCTTTTTATAAGGTGCGGCTGTCGTCAGGAAATCCAGTCCAACATTTTAAAGTTAATTTAATATCTCAAGATGAGAGCTCCTATTCCTCAATGCATATTTGAAAAGTTACAAACTACAAAGTACACATTCAAATGGATATGTGATCAACCTCAACTGGAACAGGTGGAATGGAAAGAGCTGTTGATGGCAAATCTGCAAGTCTGATGCCAACGGAGCGGGGGTAAGACTGATTAAGCTAATTACTTAAGATATATCATATATATTTATATACAATATATATATATATACCACAGATACTTAATTAGAAATATGGTGGGAAGGAATAGCTTGGAAGGTAACTGTTAATAGCTGCGTGGGAAGTGTTTAGATCCTTTGATAAGTATAAATGCCACAAAGTATTCGAGCGAAATAAGCAATGCATAAATCTAGTAGCTACTTTCATTCGGGCATGTCTGACCGTCTGTATTTAGTGCTTATAACAATGACGTCTATTGCTCTGTCATTTTAAAGTTATAGATGTATTTGGCGAAATCACTAGAAGTATGAAAAAGCTTAATTGAAAGATTTCTCAAGTCCCAACTCTTTATGTCCCAATATATTTAAGATATTTAGCCCATGGTTAACAATACATTAAGGGGGTATGAGCAGAAATAGTTGCAAATATAATCGAAAAACTAATGTTTTGAGAGTCAACAAAAGAAATATTTATAACGCCCTAGCCTATTTCAGTGAACTGTAAGTTGCGAAGCTGTTTGAAATTTGTATTATTTCAGATGTGAGATGATTTGATTTGAAACTAAAATCCTCAAGCTAATTCATAAGGTTTGCCTTTTAGAACTTCATTTACGGCGAATTAACATTATTATAATATTCTTTACTAATCTTGCCTGACAGGAATTTTTATTATTAGTGATGTAACGTATTAATAATAAATTCATTTTTATTTTTTAAAAATATATACAATAAAATGGGCGTTGAAGAAAAAGGGCCAATCCTCCCCCTAGCGTGTGATATTTCTAAACGTTTTTTGAAATATAGTGAAAAAACAATGGAAATTTTTGACCAATAATCCTTCATTTCATAAGTTAAACTATCTTTATCACAGAAAAATCCCCTTTCTATAAAAATATTCACAAAATAAAACATGAAAAAAATATATATTTTGTAATATCTTACTTTTAAATAAATTATTTTTGTGTTGCTGTCTTTTATAAAGCGAAAATCTTAGCTTCGATTTGAGAAACGATAGAGAGAAGCGGGTTAGTTAGATACAAAAAAATAAATACACCGTTATTTGGGGAGTTGATCATCATTTCATCATTTCAGATAGAATGCCCATTTTTTTCCGACTGGTGTCATAAGGGATTTAGGGACGAAGGGTGGTTGCTCTGTACTCTATTAGGATGTAAATCCTCTATATTCTCGACAACCTCGAGGCTATCATATCCATGTGCCGAAAAATGAAGAATTCATACAAAAAAAATGGTGAGGTTGTCCCAAGGATGTAGAGCATAGCTAAATACATCCCGGAATCTTGCTGCAAGGGAAGAGAATCACAAGGCTTTGTTTGGAAACCTAGCCTAAGGGAGAGAGGTTTCGGACACCATTGAGAAGCTTGTTGTTTTTGTTAAGCCTTGTCTGTTGTTGTCATCAAACAAATTTGTAGATAATTATTATGGAATTATTTAAGTTAAGTAAATGTGGGTAGTCTATAAAAAGAGAGTATATATGAGATTTTAAATATTAAGTAAAGTTAAGTAAATAATGTATATAGTTTATAAAAAGAAGTTGGATCCACAACATAAATTAAAGGTAGTGTATTTAATGGGTATGCAATGTTTGTTTTAAGCTTGTGTTAGTATTTAGTATAGATTGGTTATATGCAATAGTTTAATGATGTAAATATTTTTCAGTACCACAGTAAAACAGAGCATATGCCTAACACTTTTTTGAGTAAACATTTAGTACCTCTTACTTCTGCAAATAGATATTCCTTTGAAATAGTGTGTTTGTGTGCATCTTTTGTGCGTATATTATTTTGTTAGTGAAGCTACACTGGCAGACTGCTTTCGGGAACAATGTTTAATTATTAATCGCCTCTTATACCTATAGTGGGTGGGGATATACTTTTTGCGTTGTTAAATAGTATAGTATTAGTATCCCTCTCTCACTTCCACAAAAAACCGTTAACCCCTCTGACGTCCTCAAATTCTCAAACAACTCCCTCCTAAAGCCACAATCTTCCTAACTTACATCTATAATTGCATTATCCGAACGAATCAATTTCCTCTCCTCTGGAAACATTCCATTACTGTCCTATTCGCCAAACCCGGTAAATCACCATATGACGCCTCATCTTATCGTCCAATAAGCCTACTCCCTATCTTCTCAAAAATATTTGAAAAACTACTAAAACGTCTACTTTCAATTGTTGAATCCAAAAACCTTTTTCCTACAGACCACTTTGGTTTCCGTCTAGGACATTCCACTGCTGTTGATCACATATCCTCAGCCCTTGAAACCAAACTACTGCACTGCTGCCTCTCAGGGTCTGGCACGCAAGTTTGCTTTACAAGCTCAAAACATATTTACCACAGACCCTTTTCCTAATCATTCAGTCCTGCCTTTCAAACCGCTTCTTCCAAGTCCACTGTGGTTTAGAATATTCTAATTACTATCCCACAAAAGCAGGAGTTCTACAGGGCAGTGTCCTGGGCACCATCCTCTATAACCTATACACCGCTGATGTCCCCTCTACCCTTCTTGGCAACATTTGCAGATGACACTGCAGTCTTGTCATCCCTCTCAGACACCGGTATAGCATCCCATAACCTTCAAAAACACCTTGATGAGATCGAGTATTGGTGCAACCAATGGTGGATCAAAGTTAATGAAGCAAAATGTTCACAAATTACGTTCACCCTCCATCGCAAGTCTTGTCCATTAGGTTATTTTAATTCCATTCCTCTCCCTGTATCCGAGTTAGTACGCTGCTTAGGCTTCCATCTCGACAAACGGCTGACCTTGTACCCACATACGAGGCTAAAAAGACGAGCAGACTACTTCAAAGGACACCTCTCAATAGAAAATAAATTACTAATTTACAAAGTTATACTTGAGCCAATCTGGTCATACGGAATAGAGCTATGGGAGACAGAAAAAAAATCAAACATCAAGCGTATCCAATCCTTTCAATCAAAAGTCTTGAGAACGCAGAATCACAACCGAATGAAAAAAAAAGACAATTTTTTCACTGGACGGCATCACACCCTCTCAATTTTTTTTAAATGTTTCAATACGTTCAAGTCCCGAGAACATTAGTCAATGCCCCTTTATTACGTCAGCAACAAAAACCTTCATAACGATCTTAATATACCCTACATTCTTGAACTCAAGTCCATGAAATTCCGGTGACGGAGGACTTCCCAAGAGTCCGCTTCCTCTTTCGCATGTGAGGGAGGTGACAACCATGTGGATTTGGGAGGTCTCTGGACTGTTTGTAAGTACTGTATTAATGAGCGAGTGAATGAAAATGGTAAATATGGTATGAATGAGAACATTTATCGCAATTACTTATTGCCTAATAAGGCAGATTGTAATTTTAACATAATAAAGAAGTTTCAATAATAATAGTATTGTATATTCCCTTTTTACTCTTACCACCTTTTTACCACTACCAATTCTCGGACCAATTAGCTATAATCAATTTGTTCATCCTGCGTTAGTCGTTGCTAGTTTTACTAGTTTGTAACTGCGACCAGTTAGGCGAGCTGCGACAACACTGTGCCATGCCATCTGAATATCAAACAGAAGTAGAGCGATCACGTCGTGTGGAACAGTTGTAACCGGATTCCGTGTAACAATTAACAGTTATATCGCAGGCAATGGCCATTCTCCACTGCACTTAGCAAGTTGAAGGATTTTCCCAGTTTGATTTGTACACTTTAATTTATACTAAGCAATCCACAACTTGCAGCAAATACGAAAGTGACAATACTTTTCAAATACCTTTCTTTGAAGTATGTACATAATATTTTTTTTTTATGGTATCACTAAGTCCAGTTCTGGCCAGAAGCGCCTCTAAACTAAAACTAAAATGCAATTAATACGTAAAACTAAATTATCCATTATGAAGGGAAACAGAAACAAAACAATCCTACAACTAATAATAAAAATAATCTTAGCATTAGCATAAATAATATGCAATGAATGCATCTAGTCTAAAAACAGAAGACTAATAACAACGTTCTTGATTATGATTAAAGTAAAAATAAATTTTAATCAAGGAACAATAATATAAATAGCAAAACTAAATAAATAAACACTATACGCTAGTAGTATAATATATCCTAAACCCTTATGTATGGGTAATTAATAAATAAATCAATATGACAAAAGAAAACATATTTGCTATGGTTGATGTTCTATCAAAACCTTTATTTTGTCACGTAAAAGGATGGATTTGCAAAAAGTAGCAAGCTTTAAATCGTCTGCCTTAGGTAATATAAGCTAGGGACAAAATTAATGATTATGAAGCGCAGTCTCGCTTCATCTTTATAGAATGTGTAACTTAAAACACGTTAAGGCCACGAAGCCGTTAAATTCTTGGCCATATATTTAAGGCAGTGTTTGATGAATGA
This sequence comes from Acanthosoma haemorrhoidale, assembly GCA_930367205.1. Classification (NCBI taxonomy): domain Eukaryota; kingdom Metazoa; phylum Arthropoda; class Insecta; order Hemiptera; family Acanthosomatidae; genus Acanthosoma; species Acanthosoma haemorrhoidale. Next base: position 48,074,702 of record OV884015.1, on the reverse strand, counting down.
ACCGATCAAACACCGAAGCTTAATCAAGGCTAATTGAGCCGTAAACAACTTTAGACTTGGGAGGCAAGATATCCCAGCTTTTGCAATTTTACTGCTACGTATTAAGCACTTGGAGCTATAATTGCTTATTGCAAGTGGTGTGGGAACCTGGATACTCAACCACCTGCAGACCCTATCTTGTTCCTACCGCTTAAGGGAGCTTTCTCTTTGACCCACCACCGCATCAGCCTTCCCTCACGACTGTCCCATAAGGGTTTTCAGCCTTTCTACTTGACCCGCTAAATCGACCACCCACCGCTCAAACATATAATTATATCATGCACTGATCTATATTGAGCGGACAAATTGATAGTTCGAATAGTATATTAAAAAAAAAATCACGTCTTGGTTGATAGTTTCGTCACGTCTGTGCGGTTTACAACTCTTCTTTAATGACAACTTCTGAAATTAATTGAAAAAATAAACTTTATTCTTGACTATACCAATGATACGTACAAGCATTCTTCGTGAATTAAGTGACTAGATCTTTGGGTTCTTTGGAAATTTTATGCTTTTAAATATAGTTATGCTAAAGCTTTATAAATTATTTATTATACTTATGTCTATAAGTTAACGATCGTCAACGAAAAACGAGAAGAAAAAGGAAAGAGGTTGAATGTAGTTACTGAACGAGAGTTGTCACAAGACTGTTTTTATTTGAGCCTTTTAAAGCCTCTCTAAATACATTCGGGATGTTTACATCCCGATGACTTAAGGATTAGGCTGGCTGCCTACGACGTCCGAACCTTAACTCCACCCTGCCAGCTTACGCATATCTCTTCGTAAACTCCAAGGTCCGGCGCGCGCAGCACACAGCCTGTAATCCCTTACATCACGTTTACGGTCTAATATATTCATAGTCCACACAAAACAACAGGACACAAAGAAAAGAGATAATACAGAAATAAAACAAGAATAATAATAAAACATAATACATTCGCCCTGGACCCGGTGGCTGCCAGGTAAAAAAAAAAAATGGAACTTATCCACAATATAAAGATTGAAAACAAAAACTCTCTCTGAGCTGCACATGTGAAGTATATGATTCCGGATCAGTTGCTCCGTATTGGATCGAGGGCACACCATCTTACGCACATTCAACACCCTCCCCTCTGCGGTGGGAGTTTCAACTGTTCAATGTGAACGGTTCGCCTCTTCTTTGGGGTGGTCATACTCTCGATGGTCACGAGATTATGTTCCCGAATTATGATGGCCCCAAAGGGCCCCTCATACCGAACAAGTTCCTTACTACGATTTGATACGACTTTTCTGTATAGAACGGTCCCAATCGATATTGCTCCTAAGTGATCCCGCACCTTGAAATTTGCCCGTGCCACGCGCTTGGATTTTTCGCGCATAATCTTATCGCGTACTTTGTACCACATCTTCCCGAGCTGTATGTGGGTGTTATGGAGCTTGCCACCATTCCCTCATCCGCCACCGCCATTGGCATCGCTACGTTCGCCGACAGGCCTTTATCCACCTGGTACACGGGTAAGTGGTCGCTGAGGGTGCTGTGTAACCTTTCGATGGTTCCCCTGCTCTTGGGATGCCCGGGGGTATTAAAATGCCATGCCACATCCCGTTTTTGCATTTCGGCTCTCACGGTTGCATTGTCAAACTCCAGTCCCCCGTCCGACGAGATCCTCTCCGGTATGCCGTAGAATTGAAACCATGTGTTGAGGGCTTGTAATACGGAATTTGATGACTTGTCCCCCACCGCGTAGGCCATAGCCACTTTGCTAAATGGGTCGATGATAGTGACCCACTTAAAACCTCGCCACGTGAAGGTGTCCACTTGAATCTCCGTCAATGGTGCTTCTGCCGTGGGTGATTTTCCTGGAGTCCCTGGGTGTCTATCATATTTCGTCTTCCTGCAAACTTCGCATGCTCCGATTACCTCCTGAATAGTCTGCTGCATCCCCCACCAAAATTAGCGCCTTCGTAGTGCTTGTGCCGTCTCCTGCCCACCACGGTGGTTGGTTTTCCCTTGGTGATACGCCAGTGTTACCTCGCGTTGTTGCTCCTCGTCATGCAGGGTTTGGACCACGGAAAGACACCGAATGAACGAGCGATCCACCCCCAACAGCTCTTTCTGCCACAACTTTTTAATTTTTTCCCACACAGTCATGTTGCCAACGAATAAATGGTGTGTTTTGCCAGGTTTGGACACGTCCTTGAGAGCCTGACCAATCTGATCTCCTCGAACTCCCGGTGGTGACCAAATCGTCGCGATCTGACTCTTGCCGTACGTACTATGGAGTATTTTCAGAGCACCCGATGTTTGAGTTTTCCAAATGATCTGCCTCCGCTTATCATTGATAATTTCATCCGTCGTCTCCATATCACGCGGTCTCTCCTCTATAGACTCGTCTGATGGTGGATCCGCACTCCTGTCACTATCTTTCCGCGTGCTGCTCCTGCCCGCTTCTCCAGGCGTCCATTTCTCAATAAACTGCCTCATTCCGCTCGATGTTTCCCCTTCTTCTATGGCGTTCACCATAATAGCGCGCGACAGCCAATCTGCCACGACGTTGTCTTTGCCTGGCTTATATACGATATCCAGATTGTATTGCGCTAAGAATTCCTTCCACCTCGTTACCCTTGAGGAGGATTCTTTGAGTTTTCCGACCCATTGAAGAGGTCGGTGATCCGTATGTATTCGAAACCTTCTGCCAAATACATACGGACGGAAGTGCCCAATGGCCCACACTATCCCGAGAAGTTCTCGTTCCAGAGCGCTGTACCGCGCCTCCGTGTCCGTCAGGCGTCTGCTCGCGTAAGCCACCAGTCTTTCCCCGTCCCCACCTTCCTGTGACAATACTGCCCCCAAGGCATAGTCACTTGCGTCGGTGGTAATCGTGAAATCCTTCTCGAAGTTAGGGAAAGCCAAAATCGGCGCCTCCTGCAAACGTGCCAAGCATTTGCGGATATTCTGCTCTATGAGCGGCGTGTTCATTATCCGTGCTCCTTTTCGTAATAAGTTATTAATGGGTACCATATATTCTGCCATGTCCGGCACGAAACGGCGGTAGTAATTGAGCGTGCCCAGTAATCTCCAAATCCCTTTTACGTCTTTTGGCACCTCCATTTTCTGGATCGCTTCTACTTTCGTTGAGTCTGGTTGAACCCCTTCCTGTGAGATTGTGTGCCCTAAAAAACTAATCTGCTCCTGCCCCAGTGACGATTTGTCTATTGACAGTTTCAACCCGAACTCCCTTAATCTCTTAAATACGTTCCGGAGGTGTTGAATATGTTCCAATTCCGTTCGGCTGAAGATCAGCAGGTCATCCATGTAAATTTGGCACATATTCTCGTCCATTCCTCTCAGAAGTTCGTCCATGAGACGCTGAAAGGTTATAAGAGCATTTTTGAGACCGAACGGCATTCTCGTGAACTCAAAATGCCCTCTTTCAAACGAGAACGCCGTTTTATGTTGGTCATGCGCAGCTAGCTTGATCTGATGGTACCCTGCTTTTAGGTCCAATGTGCTAAAAATTTTTGCACCGTTGAGTCTGTCTAGGATGTCTTCGAACCGCGGGATCGGATATTTTTCGTCCAGGGTATTATCGTTAAGTTACCGAAAATCCACCATGACTCGGTATTTTTCCTCACATTCTCCCGGTCGACATCTTCTTTTTCACTGCCCACAAAGGGCTATTATACGGAGACGTGCTATCTCTGATAATACCTTGGCGCTTGAGATCCTCGATCTCCTTTCTAATGTGTTGTCTGAGCGCTTGCGGATACCGCCTCTCCTTCACATACGTCACCCACTCTACTTTTAACGGGATCTCATGTAGCGTTTTCCCCGTTGCTCCTAGCTTGTCCCCTTCATCGAAAAAAATATCCCTAAACTCGCTCCGCAGACTCTCCCTCCAATCCTCCACTCTCTTAACCGCTCCTATTTGTTCCGTTTCGCCCCTTACGCCCCCCCCCCGGCTTCGATAGGTTCGCTTCCCTATTTTGATCCTCCAGTTCTCACCCTCGTTTTCGATGCGCGCGCCTACTTTTCCCAGTAAATCACACCCCACTATTATCTGGTATTCCCGTGGCATGTCTTCCACGACGTGTACTTTTATGTCACCCATTACTTTCGCCCATTCGTCCAGCCCCACGATCACTTCTCCCATTACTTCGCAGGGTCCCCCAAGAGTAATTAATTTACACTTACATACCTTGATCTGGTGTGCCCTCTCTCCTCCACGCAACCTCTCTAACGCACCACGAGATATTATTGTATTGGTGCTGCCAGTATCAATGAGGCACCTCTCCCCCTTCCCGAACTCGATAATTGGCAAACTACACATCCTTTCCCGCACTGTATTGCACCTTAAGATGCGGTCGCCTCTCTGCTGCCACTCTCCTCAGGCCTCCGTACGCCGCTCCCATCTGCGCGAGGGATTCTTCTGCCACTCTCGTCGTCTGCTCCCGCTGCGCTTCGACTCCTCTCCGTCTGTCTCCGACGTCCCTGATGACTCGTCGCCCGATGATCCCATTTCCTGGTTATTCACCTCCATTGGTTCTGCTTTGTGAAATTCCCTTCTACGAAACAAGTATGGACATTGTCTTGCTATGTGTCCTTCTTCCCCACACTCAAAGCACTTAGTGCGAGGGCACTAAGCTACCAGATGGCCCGTCTTTCCACAGCCATGACATTTCCTTTCTTCTTTCCGAGGTGCGTACCTAGGCCTCGTCACTCCCAATATTCTCTCTCTTGTCGCTCCCCTGTCTCTACCGGCAAACGGCCTTCCTGTCTCTTCCACACTGCTTTTGGTGTCCTGTTTCTCCTATATGGGATCTGGCTCCAATCGTTGTCATCTTCGTTCATTTTTACTTCTTCTTCTCTTGCGCTAGCATCTATCATCGCCTGGGCGCATTCGAGGAACGATCGCTCATTAGGGAACCCTTCCTTCCTTCCCGTCTCCTTCGCTAATTGTACCTTTAAGATTGTAGACAGGAATCCCATCCTGCCCTCCACTTTATCGGCACCTGTTGTCTCCCTCATTTTCTCATTTATTTTATTGTAGCGGACAACCAGGACTGCAGCATACTGTCCACTAGTCTCGGAGATTTCATTTCTCGAAACATTTGGAATATATCCTCCTCTGGGGTCCATCGTCTCCCCCATATGTTTTTTTCAGTCTCGTCTTTACTGTGTCCCATGGGGTTTCCTCGTCTGCCTGTATCAGGTTCAGCACCTTCTTTTTCACCCTGCACACCAGGTCTGCCTTTATTGACTTAGCGTCACCTGGGTCGAGTAACCCTTCGTCCATCTTGGCTTGTATCCTCTCCATAATCCTATCTCCACCTTTGAGAAAATGATTCAACTCACCTATTTCCCCAGAAAATTTTTCGAGGTCTGAGATCATTTTCCTCATGTCCTGTGACGTCACTGCCCGCACCTTCATCCATGCCAGTGAGTTCGCATGGGCTTCAGCCATGGTTTCTTTAGGTAACTGTGGAACTTCAAACGCTGCCGGCCGCAAGTCCACCATTACCTACTTTAATTAAATCACACGAAAGTGAATGAGAAGGAAAAAAAACAAACATAATGGATAATTATTGTTGCGACCGCTAACTGCATAAGATAAATCATCCTATACTCTATTGTATATACATTGTAAACAAATGTAAATAACATTACCAAAATATAAATAATTGTAAATATGGTAAACAATAAAACGCTTAGGAGCCAATTGGTTATATGAGCTGGGTCACCAGCTGCCACGGCAGGTATAAACCCAAGCCGCCGAGAGACCCTTCACGGCTCTATCAGAGGTCAAAGGGAACCGCACACTCAAACATCATTGGATACTACAAAAGCGATCCTTATTGGCTATTGACAAGGCCAGATGGGTATTTAAGGCCGGTGGTTTGGGGCCTGTATATCATTCTCCTGACAACTAAACTGGCTCGTGTATGGTCTGCTTGAAACTCTGAAACTTGACTGCTTCTTTATGAAAAACCTCTGCATCTCTTTCTCTCCTCACCTCGCTACGTTTTAGTCCGGCGTTGTCAGACCCCACACTTTCCTTTGGGAATCTCTGCCTTCGTCTCGCTAAATCTAGCACCTCCTTGGGAGAGACCTCTCCCTAGTGGACAACGGTTGTCGTGGCCCTGCAAACTTACCAAGCAGTGTTCCCCACGGTGATTCAGTCTGCCTCTCTCCAGTTCACACTCGCCTTTGGGATCAGATTCGTGGTCATTCCAAGACCACACAAACTACCTACACTACCTACCCTATACCTCTTCTCCTGAACATAGTGCATTGTCGGGGCACATACCTATCAAAAAATGAAGTCAGATAGTAAAGCCGTCATGAAACGATTGTCCAGGTTATAAACTCAAGCAACCCTCACTTCGTCACCAGGGCTAGGGTAACTAGGCAACCCCTCGTGACGACCCGATAGTTATAATTTTTAATACCATAATAGCTTAAAATCAAGACAACTAACTCCAAGGGTCGATAGTTGCGTAAAGTAAACAATTGATTAATTCCTTTAAATGATAGGAAAAACATATGATATACGTAAAAATGATACTTATTGAAAAATAACTTTTTTAAGGAATAACAATACAAATAATAACAGTAGACATAATCAAACTTATCGA